>OX030952.1:43381152-45793652 GCA_943735915.1 Pherbina coryleti | reverse complement strand
TTGCTTTTTCATTGGTTGTGCTTTTCCTTGGTGCATTAACTTAGCTTTAGCTGCATGCAATTAATCCAGCAAAAGTTGTCACATATGCGTCACATTAGGCGGTTCCCTGAAGGGCGTCATGACGCCGGAATTTTTTTTTAATTTTGTCATATGCCCGAAGACCCTACCTTCATTTTTGTTCCTTATGATTTACCGTTACGCCATTAGTAACAGAGTAAAAGTTCCATGCAACGTTTTTTTATGGTTGTAGCATTTTTACTGCATTATGTGATTGTCACCCTGAAATCATGACGATAAGAATTTTCTTTCTTTTTTTATTTTTATCCATGTTCCATGTCGATCTTTGAGAGGCTCTCTCTGTATCCCCAAAACGTTGGAAATTTTTTGTCTAATTTTGTTGTGAGGACTTAGAACAGGTCTTTATTGGTGTATCATATTTTAAATCCTAGCACTAATACTCAGCGAATAATAAAACCATGTAACAAATTTTCAGTTGCGTTGCTTAAGCAGCTCCCACCGCGTCCCGATGACGTATTAAATTTTTGTTTTGTTTTTGTAATGAAGTGAAAGAATGAACCTTCACGGTCGTACCATTTTTTTTAGTCATAGCTCTTATACTCAGCAAGTAACAATTCAATGCAACGCCGATGAATTTTAAAAAATTCATTTTTCAACTTTTTGGAAACCTGCGCGGTAAAACGTAACTTCGTCACGTCAAAAGTCGGGATTTAAGGGTATCCAAAATGGCCTCGATATGCCCCTGATCCCATATTAAAGTTCTCGCATAACAAGAGCTGTTTGGGCATAAAAAATATGCGCAAAATATTCATTGTATGAATACTAGTATTTGCGTTATTTTTATTACTTTATCTACTTGCAAATATAAGTACAGCAGTGTGCTGTTACTCTCTTCGTTTCTTACTTGCGCATTATAACGAAATAGAATAAGTTCACATATGAGAACTTTAGAAAAGCGATGAGAATAATTCTTTTTATTCTACAACTTGGGAACATATTCGAGTAGGCGACAAAGCATACCCATGCACATGATACAATTATAAGGTAGGCCCCATTCGGAGAAAAAAAAAACGAAAAAGCAAAACAAAGCAAAGCAAATCAAAACATCGGTGTAGGTATAATGTCACTTTTGACAATTAACGTTTATTCTTTCAGGAATGTATAATTTACTTTTAACAGTATAAATATGGGTATTGGGTATTGAGTACCCAGATTTTATGTGGAATAATTTAAGAAATGTAAGCAAAAAACTCTTAAAATTTAACAAAATGTGCCATTTTTTAAAATATAATGCAGAATTAATTGTGTGTTAGCTTTCAACGAAGCAAATAAAAAAGTTAACATTTTATATAATTTTCATTCGACTTCTTCGTGCGATTGTTCAGTAACCAATTTATTTGTATCGCTATGCATTGTATTTTGACATTATCCCACGCCTTTGTTATTGTTTTGTTGTTGATTTGTAGTCATAGAGAGCATGTTTTTGCTGGGCCTACCTTATAATTGTATTATGCCCATGCAGGGCTCGAATGCATATACATAGCTTTGTGTAATAAAAAAAATAAATAAATAACAACTTTAAGGGCCTACTAGAAGGGCCTAAAGTTTTTCGGCGATCAAAAATCAATTTTCTTTTTTTCACATTTTTCGTATTGTTATCAACTTAAAAATATTTATTTTTTTTATTTAATTTTTTTTTATTTCAAAAAGATTTTTTTTAACTCAGAAAGTTTTTAATCAATTGATAAAATTGATAAAAATTGTTGCAGTTATAAGCACAATCGTTCGAAGAGAAGACAATAAAAAATATGTGTACTTGCCTTACTCATACCAGCTGCTACAAAAACTCTTCTCTGTAATATGTCTTATTTTTGTCTATTCTTTTTTTAGTTCACTCTTTATATAAGTATGCATAAGCATAGGAATCCACAGGTGGAGCAAAGAGGGGAAGTTCCTCTGGTCTTCAGAAAGAAGAAACACCTTATATTATTCTAAAAAAAAAAACAAAATAACAGCAGCAATGAGAAATTCTCCCTCTGGCATAAAATTCTGTGGAATGTAGAAATTGGCATCAGTTGTGGTAAAAACTGTCATACATTTATAAAAAAACGTTGATTCCACGTGTATTATTCTCACAAACAAAAATGCTCGCGCGAGGGAAGAATCCTGATAAGACAGAGGCAAGTTGAAATTTAAGACTCAACAATTGGTGATGAGGGTATCTTATATGGTCCTGAAATAGATGATACTATGCAAGTTGAAAAAAATTAATGTATATCTAAATAAACTGCTTTTAAAACTTTAAACGCTTTTTTCTCGAAAAGGCTGTTTAAAACCCATGGACAGCATTACTCAAAAACTATGCTAAGGATCGCTACCAAATTTATTTCACTTGTTAAGCAAATATGACCGGTACTTTTAATCGTTCGATTTTGATTTTAGAAAGATACTCTTTTTTTATAAGCTAAAAAAATACTTTTTTAGTCAAAAATCCGATTTTTACCTGTCATTTTGGTAAAAATCAATATTTTTTAAAATCTTCGATTAGAAGCCCAAAAAGCTTCAGCAGAATCTTAATCATTTGTATTGTTTGTTTTTAGATAAACAAGCTCTGAAAAATCGTGTCCACCGCATATTTAAGGTACTTTACTAAACTGTGAATTCCTGCTATATGGTTTAATATTTGTTGTCGAATAATTTAAAAGCTTTTCTATATATAATTATATTATTTTGTTTAAATTTGGGCTGTTTTGGTCGTGATATTTTTTAAATGCAAATAAATAAACTCTATTTCATTTTTTTCCTCCGACGTTTCGCTGGATATTTTTCAGCGTCTTCAGGGATAAATTTTTTATTGAATTATTTTAATTTCACATTTAAAAATTTTTTATGAAGGTACTTTTTGACGGCACAAACACAAACTTATTAATTAAAAATAAAAATATCACAGAAAAGAATTATTTAAATTTGTCAAAAACGTTAAAAATATTGCACATTTGAATTTCAGATTGCTACTGTGTAGATCTACACTATATTCTAGATCTATAATTCTTTTCATAGTCATTTGATTTAGTTAAAAAATGTCAAAAAATTGACAGTGTGCCGGATATCACCAGTCTGGAACATCTGAGGAAAAAAAAAAACCAAATTGATCCTTGAACTAGGATAATTTTTTCCCGCCGAAAAAAAACCAGATTTCTTTCGCTGCTGGGATTCGAACCCGGGTCTCCAGGTTCGTTGACATAGAGGCCACGCACTTTAACCAATTACGCCACGGACGACACTCAGAGTGCATATGAAATATTTAAGTTCATATGCAAAATAAGTCCATATATTAATTTTTGTGGAATTTTAAGAGATTTTTCCGTTTTGATAAAGTCACTTTGTAAGGGAGGTGTGTTTTGATAAAGTCACTTTGAATTTTCGAACTAGATCTTTATTTTTTAGATACAAGCCAAATCAGTTGCCAAACATCAAAAAGTTTTGATTTTTACGGTTTGACGTCAACCAGTTGTTCATCTAGTTGATCTGTTTGTAGCAAAATTAGCAACCAAACGAAAAAGTTAATTATAAAATCAATTCGTACGATAAGTTTCATGAGTGATTTCAATTGAAAAAATATCTCAAATAAGTTTTCTTACCAGTTTTTCTTATAGAAGTTTTCTTATATATAAAATACTAGCAAATACCCGCTGCTTCGCCGGCGATAAAAATATTAAATATCATTAAAAACTTTAAATCTTAAAATTTAACAGCCGTATTCATATTGAAGTGGAAAGAGTGGAAATAATGGTTTGTGTATTAGATAAATTCAGTGACTTGTTATTTATTAGTCGCAATTTCGTCAAGATTTTGATATTTAAAAATCAATAGTTTTTCTAAGCCATCTGCACTGAAATAATATGTCATATTATTATTTTTTTTTTTTTATAAATATTTTGAAATCTTTGACAAATTTTCTTGTTTTTATTTAGGTGTGCTTTATGAGAGGTGTGTTATAAACCTTAAAAAAAATTAAATTTCAACCATATTTAAAAATCCTCTAATTTATAAACAAACATTTTCAAACACTTTTTGACATTTTGTTTGTTTTTGATACATTTTGAAATAATTTGATACGTTTTGACAATATTTTTTGTGCTTAGATGAGAACAAACAAATTTTTAAAATGCTTTATCGAGGCTTTATTGAAGGTTTCAACCATTTTTAAAATTCTCTTATTTATCAAGCATTTAAAAGAGCTTTTGAAAGCTGTTGAAACGTTCAACATGAAAAATGTTTTTAAATTTTTTTTCGATTTTTTTCTTATGAAGGCTTTGTAAGAGGCTCATATTTTTTTATGAATACAGCCGTTTGAATTTCGGTAAAATTGTATATTTGTGTTGGAGCGACTTAGTAGTTCCATCCGAATAATGTAACCAGCTAACTAATGTCATAAAAAATAACTAAAGTAATAAACTTTCTGTATCTTCCTGATCATTTTTTTTCATGCATTGGTTCACTATTCCTAGCGCTGTGACTATTGGGGTACTCACAGTTTTGTTTTATCTGGTGTGTTAACTACGCCGTCTGTTGACTCTAAAACATTTTGCCATGTGGTAACTATTTTTGATTTTGTTTTGCAAGTAAAAAAGAGATAACACAAACTGGTAAAATTGCCTTGCTTTCCAACATGTTTGTTTTTCGTAGCAAACTGGCATTTCTGAAAGGTATTTTTTTTTTATTGAAAAATCAATAAATCAAAGAAAGCTTCTCTTGTTATTTTTATTTTATTGAAAAATCAATAAATTAAAGAAATCTTCTCTTTTCAAAAGGCGTGCCAATTTTAGAATGAACTACGTGTAGGGGTTCTCACAATTTGATTGAAGTATCGTTTTAAAGTTACTATATATCAACTTTAGAAGGGATCTGTAAATACCCTATATATAAAAATCTCGTTTATACGTAAAAATATCAGCTCAGAGGTAAGAAAAATATATGACGGCCTTAGAGAATTGTTATTTTAAAATAAAATATATCTTTCGTTTAAGCTGATAAATTTCATCAAAACATTTCAACAAAACATCGACACAGAATTTTTGTCGATGCTTTTATAAAAGTGGCAGTATTTTTACATTCAAAAAGTTGGCAGCATTGGTACCGCACTCAATACATGTTGCTGTCTTTTTTTTTCTTTTTTGTGGACCTTCCCACCGGGAAAAAAGAATCAATTCTCTTCTCCAATATAGATTCTAGAATTGATTATTTTTAACACCCCATCGGGAAAAAATTCAATTTTATATAAAAAAAGAATCAATTCTCTTCTCCAGTATAGATTCTAGAATTGATTATTTTTAACATGCTGATGTCCTACAAAGAATAGCACATTATTTTCTCGCTTCAAGTGGAATCGCTACAGAATCGTTTTTTTTTCACTTTTTAAATAGACTCTTTTCATGTATGTAATCATGGTTGAATAAATTAGGTTGTCTCGTGGCTGATCGTACTCTCTTCTCAGTACACATAATTGTCAAAATCAATGAAAAGCTACAACAACAACTTCATCGGCTTTGCATGTTATCAATTTACGCATTCAGATTTTGTATGAGTTGTCATCTTCGATTAGACATTTATTGGAACTCGCTCTCACCCATGCGACAACCTTATTTATTAAACCATGTATGTTATACTTCAATATTGGCAGCAAACTAAATTTTTAATGAGTTTTAATTACGAAATCAAAGAGAGATAGCCTACATAAGATTTTGTTGTTTGTATTAGTATATTTGAATATACTACTACTATACGTCAACGGGGCGCTTGTTAAGAAAAATGTCTACCCAAACATAAAACAAAACAAAGCATACATATTTGTTTTGCATAAATCATAGGTACGCACCATTATAAAACAATTATAAGACCAACGCGTGAAATATGATAAAAATTTAAAAAGAAAAATTCAAGCAAAAAAATTTAAATCATAAAAATTGAAACAACAGAAATTTTAAATGAAATTTTTGACAATGAAAGCACCGCTTCTGAGTTTTTTTGTTATAAAATTAAATTTCGAGTACATAAAAAAAAACCAAAAATAAATAAATAACTGGTCATTGTAGCCATTGGAAGGACTTTGACATAGCTTCTTATGATCAATTGTGTTGTGCGTGTTATTAAGTTTGTACACAATTGACCGAGAACCGGACCTACAGGTTTAATGCCGACTCCGAACGGCGATGAACGGAATGTTCTTATTCTCAATTAGCTTTACATGGCATTTTGATTACTCTCTGAGGTTTGCCATTGTCTGCAGAGAGGTGGCGGCCGTACAGACAAATCATTTTAATTCAAATAATTTTTTGTCGCTGCTGGGATTCGAACCCGGGTATCCAGGTTCGTTGACATAGAGGCCACAGACTTTTAGCCAACTACGCCACGGACGCCACAATTTCGGGTACATTCAGAGTACAGTGTACTGCCAATATAGAAGTATTACATATATGATTATTTTAAATAAAATGTATTAACTTTGGGAAATAAGAAAACAAATCAAAACAGACTGATGATTTTCTCACTTATACCAGAATTTGTTTTAGAATCAGTTCGTTTTTCACTTATCAAAAAAGCAAGCAAGGAATCTAAAAACATTTTATATATTAGAAATAATTATATGGGTCGTAATCGATTATGGCTGGAATAAAAACGAATCAGTAAACTTTTGCTTGATAGATTTCAATTCATAGGTTTTGGTCTAAATGTATATATTCTTTGGAATACATTCTAAAATGTTAGCAATAGAATTCATTTTATTTACGATTTTTGTTTCTAGAATCCATTTTCATTTTGCCGGTTGGACGCTGACTTCCTACAAATAGTAGTACATTCTTTTCTCACTTCCATATGAATAGCTACAGAAATCGATTCTTTTATTCACTTTTTAAATGCATTCTTTTAAATAAAAATTATTCATTTTCGGAAATGAGAAAACAAATCAAAACAGACTGTTGCTTTTCTCACTTATGCCAAAATTTGTTTGGTTGATATATTCGTTGATATATTGGTTGATATAAACTTTTGATTGATAAATTCCAATTCATATGTTTTGCTTTAATTTATATATTCTTTGCAATACGTTCTAAAATGTAAGCAAAAGAATCTATTCCATTTACGATTTTTTTTTTTTTTAATCAATTCTCATTTTCCCGCTGGGTTGTTGACTTTTATATATGTTGCTCAAAAAGAGTTTGAAAATAGAGCTTTTGTCTCACAGCGATTTTGACATATTGTTCTATCTCATATATTCGTCAACATTAGAGTGCTGATATATTGTTATATGAGCGAGAAAACATATAGAGGAAATTAAATTTAAAAAAAAAAACTCAGGAGCGGTGCTTACATTGTCAATAATTTTTATTTGAAATTTTTGTTGTTTGAATTTTTTGATTAAAATTTTGTTTGTTTAAATTTAATCATATTTCAGGCGTTCTTATAATTGTTTTATAATGGTGCGTACCTGTGATTTAGGAAAAACAAATATGATTTGTTTTCTTATATGTTTGGGGA
This sequence comes from Pherbina coryleti, assembly GCA_943735915.1. Lineage (NCBI taxonomy): Eukaryota > Metazoa > Arthropoda > Insecta > Diptera > Sciomyzidae > Pherbina > Pherbina coryleti. The sequence continues at coordinate 45,786,095 of OX030952.1, read as the reverse complement.
AAACGTTTTCATAACAACCGCCCCTGTGACGGGTTGACTTTTTATTTTTTGTGTAGTAATTTTCATATATTCAAATATACTAACACAAACAGCAACATCTTATGTTGTTATGGCTGTCTCTCTTCGATTTCAGAGTTGGAATACAGAAGTATTACATATACATATGTTCTTCCTTATTAGCTTTGGGCACAACCTTTTTTTGAGATGCACAGAGCTTTAATGAGAAAATTTTTTCTGTCTGAGAATAAGAATAAAGAAATTGTATGGTTATTCTCTTTGGATTTTAATTAGTTATTTAAACAATGGCTATTAAATTTATATATCCCATGTCCCAACTGGGCACCATAGCTATCCTAGAGAAAAAGAATTTTTGAAACAGCGCCTGCCATTCTCAAGCTTTTCGCAGCCGAACATACGTGAGTCTTCTTTTATATAATAGTATAGATATCTGTAAGTTTAATAGATATACTTTATTATTAAATTGAATTTGAATTACTTTCCTCATATTTTTAACTTCCTCTTTAAAAAGATACATACATACAAATTATATACCTAAAATAAATAAAATGTTTTTTAATTTTAATGTCGGAGTCGGTGCTTCAATTTGGAGGAGTCGGAGTCGTGATTTTTCAAACCGACTCCGCAGCCCTGGTTGATACACATTTACCCGTTTTATTGCATTTTCCATGACTTTCCGCAAGATTTCCGGTGGTAACTGTTCGCATTCCTGTCGAATATTCTCCTTAAGATCTACGATTGCCTGAGGCTTGTTGACATAAACCCGCAACTTCAAGTAGCCCCAAAGAAAGAAGTCTTGCATGGTTAAATTGGGAAATCTTGCTGACCATGCATAATCGCCAAAACGGGAGATTACGCGATCGGGAAACGCATCCTTCGCAATATCCATTAATTATTCCACACTCTTGCGGAGTATAGCGCTCCATTGCTTGTCTATTTGTATCCTTCTGTCCACTTAACAAATGACAACTATGATTGACGTACGGCGCCATTTGCAAAAATGATAACATTTTCCGATAGGATAATTAATATTTATTTGAATTAACAAACCATTTAAATAAAAAATATAAACTAAGGCCCCTGTTCAATGCGAACTATTATAATTAAGTTATAATTAAGTTAAATTCTTTCATGACTATGCAGTCACTTGAAACAAAGGTTTCGGATGGCTGTCCAGTCAATAATCTAAATAACTTCGAAGCACGTCATACCAAAAATGCAAACTTGCATTTTTTTTGTTATATTTATAACATTCAACAGTGCTCTTAGCAGCACACAATTTATTTGTTTATACAACTACAATGTATATAAAACTGTTCATCGCGTTATTTTTGTTGTTGTCTTTGTACTGTATGTACAAGACATTTTGGGCTGAAGCAGTTGACGCTGCTCCGCTATTTAGTTTGTCGCTTTTCAACCGTTTAATATAAAAGACGTGTGATCTTGCCTTGAAGTTAACATATTCCTTTTAATATCTTTTTGTTTAATAAATATATTGTAACTCCTTTTAAAATAAATATTTTTTAAGTAAAAGTTAAAACAAAGTGGTTATTAAATTATTTGATTGTTATTAATTTGAATGGATTGTTGAGCGAACATTTTTTGGTGCCGAAGCCCGGGAACTTAACTGAAATTTAAATGCATTCAAAAGCTTTTGTTTGCATCTTCATAACAACTCTGCTATATTTAATTGGAATATCATCTTGTACTTCCTTGCTGCCCTGCTGTGCGCTACAATTATCTTGCTGTGCCGCTGCTCTACTGTATTTCTTTGGAACTCTAGTGATTATCAGCACTGTATTTTGTATCTGAAAGATCAACAACGATGGAAAAATTAATTGAAGAACAACGCGCTGCGTTTGACGATTTGTCACGCATGACAAAGATGGTACGTGAACGAAGAAGCAAATCTAAAGGATACTCTACCACCGTGTTAAATGAACTGAACAACAACTTTGATAAGGTAAAGAAAAATCATTTCGATATATTAAAAATAGCTCAAGAAACATCATTGGAATCAAAGGATATTCCATACATTACCGAAGATATATATTACCATTATAGAGAGTTAAGCTTTGAATTAAAGGGAGAACTCTTAGACATTATTCAAACTGAAGGCGTTATAGATCCATGCACACCACCCCATTCTAGCACAGTCTATGTGCAACGAGAGGACACAATTTTGGGAGCAGAAACAAGGCTGCCCAAAATTGCTGTTCCAACATTTTCAGGTGATTACCTAGAATGGTTTTCATTTCGAGACCTGTACACATCTCTTGTTCATAACAATAAGTCATTGAACAAAATTGAGAAAATGTTCTATCTTAAGAGCTCCGTCAAGGGAGAGGCAGAACATTTAATAAGACATATATTTGCAACTGAAGCAAATTATGATCTAGCTTGGAAGACATTGGAGGACAGGTTTCACAATAAACGCATTATTGTAGACACGCTTCTCCAAAAGCTCTTCGCAATTCCTAAGTGTAGTAAGCCTTCGCACTCAGCGATCAAAACTTTATTAGATACTACCAAGGAATGTCTATCTTCACTTGCTAATATGAATATCCCTACTGATAATTGGGACCCAATGATTGTACACCTTACGGTACAAAAGTTTGATACAGAAACTAGAAAAGATTGGGAGCACACTCTCAGAGCTTCAAATGAACTTCCAGAACTTGAAAATCTGTTTCAATTCTTGGAAAGTACCTTCCGAACGTTAGAAACCTTGGGCACAGCTGAAGCTGCCTTTAAACCGAAATCTATGAATGGGCCACCGCGCTCTCAGCTTAAGACATTCAGTCTTAACAAATCATCACTTTGCCTATGCTGCAAAAAATCTCATTCCCTCTATTCGTGTTGGGCATTCAAATCTTACTCATTGGAAGATAAGATTAAGTTCGTGAAAAGCCAATCAATTTGCATGAATTGCTTAAGTAGCGGACATAAGGCTTGTGATTGCAAATCAAGCTATACTTGCCAAGTGTGTAATCAGAAGCATCACACTCTCCTACATAATACTTCTCCAAGTGAGACAGCTAAAAATATCATAGTCAAGCAATGCTCAAGCAGTCTACAAAACCATCACGTTTCCACTCTCGATGCACATCAGCCGCAATACTTAACTAATATTTTACTTGCAACACTTTTGCTGAAAATTGAAACCCCAAATGGTAGAGTTTGGGCAAGAGCTCTTCTAGACCAAGGATCTCAAGGATCATTTATCACTGAACAGTTTGTGCAAACATACAAACTTCGCTGCCATTCTAATCACCTCAAAATTCATGGGGTAAATCCTAATCAAGTCAACTATGCACGGAAGTCCACTTATATGCGACTATATTCAAATCATGACACATTCTCTGTGGCTGTTGAAGCTTTTATTTTGCCAAATTTATCAACATATTTACCAAATCGAAGCATTTCGCCTTTAAAATTAACATCAAGTTTACCATTCAATCTTGCTGACCCTCAATATTTCGAATCACGTCCAATTGATATTATATTAGGCGCTGATGTATATGGTTTAATCTTAAAAGAGGGCCAACATAAAAATGAAAATGGACTACTTTTCCAAGAAACTTATTTCGGTTGGATACTCTCTGGACCAATTAGTACTTTGAATCAAGAGTTCACTATTAGCACTCATTTTTGCAAAATAGATGATCAATTAAGGCGCTTTTGGGAACAAGAAGAATTAACCCAAGCACGGGTAGCTACATTAGAAGAAGTTGCATGTGAGAATCATTTTATTTCGAACTATAAAAGAGACGACAAAGGTCGGTATATAGTATCATTGCCATTCAAAGCTGAAATTGAAGGGAAATCAATTCAAGACTTTGAAGATTCTCATATTGGTGCTAGCATCAGGCTACGTAATATGGAGAAAACTTTTGAGAGAAAACCTGAGTTGTATAAAGAATACAGCAAATTCATGGATGAATATCTTCATCTTGGACACATGCAACTAGTGGGCGAGTACCCACATGACGTAAAGGAAAATGCGTATTATCTTCCTCATCACGGAGTTGAAAAACAAAGTAGTACGACAACAAAGCTTCGTGTAGTTTTTGACGGATCTAGCAAATATCGTAATCAACGGTCGTTGAATGAAGAGTTAGCACCAGGCCCTGCTCTTCAGTGCGATTTGTCTCAGATAATTCTACGATGGCGCAGACACAAAATTGCGTTGAGCTCTGACATTGAGAAAATGTTCAGACAAATACTTATAAAACCAGAACACCAATGGTATCAGCAAATATTGTGGAGAAAATTTAAAAATGAACCAGTTCAAATATATAAATTAAACACTGTAACTTACGGAACTACTTCCGCACCGTTCTTATCAATTCGAACTCTTCAACAACTAGCTAGAGATGAATATGATCGATATCCCAATGCAGCGGATAAGCTCTTGACTGATATTTATGTGGATGACATCATGACTGGAACTGATGATGTTCCAGAAGCCCTCGCTTTACAACAAGAACTGTGCAAATTACTGAATGCTGGTGGATTCAATTTGCGGAAATGGGCCTCAAATTCAATGGATTTACTTCAATTAATACCACATGAGCTAAGGGAATCATCAGATTCTGTTGAACTTAATCAAGATAATTTTATAAAAGCATTAGGTTTATATTGGAAACCATATACTGATTGTTTTTCATTTATAGTTAACTTTGATACATCTTCGACTCCAACTAAGAGAAGCCTGTTATCTGATGCTTCGAAACTCTTTGATCCACTAGGATGGCTGGCACCGACAACAATTATTGCTAAACTGTTATTCCAAAAATTATGGCTCGCAGGCATCAAATGGGACGATTTGCTCCCCAACAATATACGAATAGAGTGGATGGAGTATCGAAACTCACTTAAGTACTTGGAAGAGGTACAAATTCATAGATATATTGGTATTTCTAAACAAAGAAAATGTTCATTACACGGATTTGGTGATGCTTCACAAGTTGGATTTGCCGCAGTCGTTTATTCAAGGACTATAATTGAAAATGGAGACATTATAATACAGTTATTACAAGCAAAAACAAAGGTTGCACCCCTCAAAACATTATCAATACCAAAGCTTGAATTATGTGCAGCACAGTTATTGGCAAAATTAATAAACAAAGTATCAGAATCACTCGAAGGGTCCATAGATGAAGTAATTTTATGGAGTGACAGCACAACTGTGTTAGCCTGGATAAGAGCACAACCAATTCGCTGGACTGTTTACGTAGCAAATCGTGTTGCTGAAATTCAACGATTGACTTCAATAAGTCAGTGGCGTTACGTACCTACGAAGGATAACCCAGCTGACTGCGCAACAAAAGGTGTTATGCCGCGAGACCTAGTTAACCATGATCTATGGTGGCATGGTCCACTTTGGCTGAGAGATGTTGCTGCCTCTTGGCCGTCCGATATTGATCCAGCAGTAAACACAAACTTAGAGGAACGTAAATCCGTTCAAGTATCGAATCTTGTTTCAAAGTCATATCCAGATATATTAGTAAAATATTCTACATTGAGAAAAACACTTATCATTACCAGTTACCTGCTTCGATTTCATCATAACTGTCTCAACAAGGAAGATCGCCGTATAGGGTTTATATCATTTCAAGAAATACAAATGGCAACTAATCATCTTATTCGAATAGCTCAACGGATAGATTTTTCTAGAGAAATCGAAGAGATATCCAATGGTTGCCTACAAAAGGGGCATGCTATTGCAAACCTGTGTCCTTTCTTGGACAAAACTGGAATTTTACGAGTTGGTGGCAGACTTAAACTTGCAGACATTCCGGCATCTATGAAATATCCAATTCTTTTATCAAATAAAAATCCACTTACATTTCTAATCTTTTCAGATGCTCATGTTAGAACATTACATGGTGGCATTCAATTGATGTTGAACTTCGTTCGTTGTAAATACTGGGTACCAAATGCTCGACATATCGCACAGAACATCTTGAAACGCTGTTTAGTATGTTTTAAGTATACCGCCAAAACTGCTGAGCAACTTATGGGAAATTTGCCATCAATTCGACTTAAGCCAGCTCGACCATTTCTACATAGCGGTGTGGACTATGCGGGACCCATCGATGTTCGACAGTCTTCACTTCGAAATTCGAAAATTTCAAAGGGATATATATGTATATTCTTGTGTATGGTAACTAAAGCCATCCACTTAGAAGCCGTATCGAGCCTTTCCACTGAGGCTTTCATTGCTGCATTCCGAAGATTTGTCTCAAGAAGAGGTGAATGTAGTCAAATATATTCAGATTGCGGCACAAACTTTGTAGGTGCTGATACTGTTTTACAAAAAATGCATTCAAAACATACTTCTGCGTTAACGAAGGATCTGAGAGAACTTTTGGTTGAAGAAGGTACTACCTGGAATTTTATTCCTCCTGCATCTCCCCATTTTGGTGGTTTATGGGAGGCAGGCGTGAAATCTACCAAGCATCATTTGAAAAGAATCATGCAGGACCATGTTTTAAACTATGAAGAACTAGCTACGCTTCTAGCTGAAATTGAAGCCTGTCTAAACTCACGACCATTAAGTCCACTTAACGAAGATGTTGAAAACTGCGATGCGCTCACACCCGCTCATTTTCTTATTGGTGAGCCTACAATCAACATACCAAATGAGGATCTCCTCGATCTTAAAACAACCGGCAACAATCGCTGGCGATTGCTAGAACAGATGAAACAACATTTTTGGTCAAGATGGCGCTCAGAATACCTGAGTCGGATGCAATCGAGGCCAAAATGGGCAACTACACGCACGAATGCAAGAATCGGAGATCTGGTTTTACTATACGATGAGAGATGTCCACCTGGAAAATGGCCTTTAGCACGCATTACCGAAGTTCATCCAGGCAAAGATAGCTTGGTCCGCGTAGTAACCTTAAAATGCAATGGTAAATTTTTTAAACGACCAATTAGAAAAATTTGTTTTCTTCCGAATATAGATTCCCACAATTCCACTCGAGAAAGCGATGAAAGTAATGGCACATCGGCTGCGAGTCGAGGCGCAGCCAGTCAACCAGGCGACTCATCAATAACCTCCATCGGCCTTACTCCTCATCCTTGAGGTCTACTTACCTAAGCATATCTTTCTGGATACGCACATACTTGAAGAACTATCGTCCTTGGGGGGCGGAATGTTCAATGCGAACTATTATAATTAAGTTATAATTAAGTTAAATTCTTTCATGACTATGCAGTCACTTGAAACAAAGGTTTCGGATGGCTGTCCAGTCAATAATCTAAATAACTTCGAAGCACGTCATACCAAAAATGCAAACTTGCATTTTTTTTGTTATATTTATAACATTCAACAGTGCTCTTAGCAGCACACAATTTATTTGTTTATACAACTACAATGTATATAAAACTGTTCATCGCGTTATTTTTGTTGTTGTCTTTGTACTGTATGTACAAGACATTTTGGGCTGAAGCAGTTGACGCTGCTCCGCTATTTAGTTTGTCGCTTTTCAACCGTTTAATATAAAAGACGTGTGATCTTGCCTTGAAGTTAACATATTCCTTTTAATATCTTTTTGTTTAATAAATATATTGTAACTCCTTTTAAAATAAATATTTTTTAAGTAAAAGTTAAAACAAAGTGGTTATTAAATTATTTGATTGTTATTAATTTGAATGGATTGTTGAGCGATTACGTATGACAACTCAACTTGAGTTGACTCGATTGAGCTAATTTTTTTTCGAATAAAGTATTACATACATTTCAGTTTTCCTTCAAAGTTTCAATAAATTAAACTTTAAACCAGCGATTGCCAGCGCCTAACTCTTTCCACTCTTTCCACTCTACAACAACAACTTCAATATTTTCATGATTGTTGTAATTCGACGAATTGTTCACAAACGCAGCTGCACTGCAACAACACAGCATGTGTTTGTTGTTGTTTATTCTTGTCGTTGTTGGTAAATTAGCGCATGCGACCGCGCTAACTCTTGCTACGCTGAAGGTCTCTTGTTGGTAATTTTGCGTATGGTTTCGTCACCGACTGCTTTTTGTTTGCGATTTTTATGTTACTAATTCCTTATTGTACTGCGTATCCAACGATTTGTTGTTGTTGTTGTTGGTTTTAAGTTGTAATTGTTGTTGCACTCTTTAAAAATCACTCTTTGGCAATCCCTGCTTTAAACCTTACATTTCAGTTCAACCATGCAGTTTGGAAACTCTTAAAAGAAAAAAGATAACTGCACCGCAGAATATTCCAGATAATGATGCAATTTAAATCTATTATCAAAATGTTTCTGGTCAAAGGACTAAATCTTCTTCAATTTTTCCTGCTATTGCGCAGGCATCTATATCTGTTTTTATGACATCTATATCTTGACGGAGACCTGGTTGAATGTAACTCTATATAGTGAAGAATTCTTTGATTCAAATTTATATACCGTCTGTCGTTAGGACCGAGATTCAAATGCTACTGGAAATCTTCGAGGTGGTGGTGTTTTAATTGTCGTTAATAAAAATATCGTTTCATCTACTATTGTTTTATCAAATCATGATTCACTGCTCGATCAGTTGGGAGTGGCTATTAGAGGAAAATTTGAAATGCTCAACATCTGCGTATCTTATATTCCACCTAACAGCTCGTTGAAAGTTAATAAAGCGCATACTCATAACATCTCTAATTTGGTGGATTCATGTGTTGACAATCGACAATTTCTGGTGCTTGGTGATATTAATTTACCAAATGTATCCTGGCTGCAAAAACAAGTCGACGATTATCTCTCTCCAACTAATGTATCCAGTAATGTTGAATTATAGCTCATTGATAATTTCCTCAATCTTGGTTTGCATCAAATTAATTCCTGCTTTAATTTATTAAACAGACTGTTAGTTTTAGTTTTTATTACTAGTAATATAAATTTTAATTTAATTGACTCTGCCTTTCCAATTTCAGCGAGTAGTGCGCATCGTGTTCAAGTCGAGATCAAAATGTACTTCTATAAATATCTCGCGTTGCTTAATGATAATTCAAATCCAAATTATAATTTCACTGATTGTAATTTTGATATTATTAATTCTGTTTTCGTGAATATAATTGGGCTTATGAATTTAATAATTTTGAGACTGGAACTATGTTTGATATTTTGAAATATAATTTTGCCATTGTTTTTAATGATCATGTTTCTAGAACTAGACAATATGTTTATAAATTGCCTTGGTACACGCGTGGTCTTAAAAAATTAAGAAATTTGCGATCTAAGTAATAAAAAAAAATTCTTTTCACCCAAAATAAAACCTTTTTTCTCAACTATAGAGGGAAGTATATGAGGGAATTCAATTTTCTAGATAAGTATCTGTATAGGCAGTGGCGTTGTGGCGCAGTTGGTTAAAGTGCGTGGCCTCTATGTCAACGAACCTGGAGACCCGGGTTCGAAACCCAGCAGCGACAGAAAATTATTTTGAACTAAAATAATTTTTCAGTACGGCCGCCACCTCTCTGCAGACAACAGGAAACCTCAGAGAGTAATCAAAATGCCATGTAAAGCTTCTTGAGAACAAGAACATCCCGTTCAGCGTCGTTCAGGAGTCGGCGTTAAACATGTAGGTCCGGTTCTCGGTCAATTGTGTACAAACTTAATAATACGCACAACACAATTGATAATAAGAAGCTAGGTCAAAGTCCTTTTTTTATTTATGGCCATATTTTGTAAAACGAACGCAGTCACTTGCGTTAAGATTTTCAGTCTGGCAATACCTTTTTCATATGAAGTAAAACAAAGTCTCTCTCTCACTCAAAAATTTTCTACTAAAATATATTACCAGATAAGAAAATCCAAAGTGACGTGATTGCGTGCGTTTTACAAAATATGGCCATTATTCTTTTTTTTTATGGGCAGTATATTTTAAAATTTGAGCATAACATTAAAAGTAATCCAAAGTCTTTCTGGAGCATTGTCAAATCAAAAAAAAAGGATCATCGAACATCCCAATGTCGATGTTTTTAAATAATAAGTTCTCGAATGATAAGGCTCTCTACTACTGCGAACCGGTTTGCTGATTTTTCCTGTCTAATTTTGAGCCTGACAATGTTGATTTTGAGGCCACAAATAATGCGTTACCTGTTATTGACTTTGGACCTATCTCGTTGTCAGAGGTCGATGTTGTAAATGGGATTCGTAGCTTAAATCATCCAAAAAAATTAGATGTTGATGGTTTTTTTTTTTTTTTTTAATAAATGTGCAAGGAGTCTTGCTTATCCCTTAATATTAATTTTCAATAACTCTCTGCGCTCTGGTATTTTCATTGAGAGTTGGGAAGTATCTTTTGTAACGCCTATTCATAAATGCAGTTCTAAGAATAATATCTCTAATTATAGGCCTATAACTAAGCTCTAGGGATTGCAAAACCGGTTCGAATTATTGAGCGTTTCTGTTTTTTTTGATTATTCGACCCGGTTTTTTTAAAAATAGACATTTTCGTATAACTCGAAAACCCGTTTTTTGGCTCGAATTATTCGACTGCTCGAATAGTTAAAAAATATTTAAATCTTCAATTTTAAATTGAAAAATTCTTCAAACCTTTTCTTTTATTTCATTTGAGTGACTCTGTTTTTTTCTACTTACGTTTTTACATTTCACTAACGTTTCTAACATTTCTTATCTCTGGCTTCTATTTCATTTTGCTTTATTTGAGCTCGTTTAAACATATGCTTTCTTTTCATTTCTTTTTACTTTCTCTTGTTAAAACAGTATTAACAAGCGGCTGGCGTATTTAATGTGAGTTAAACATGAGATTTAACACTGTATTATTTTTTACAAAATATGTATATTAAATTATCAACAGCTCGACATGAACTCCGAAGTCTGGAACTATTTAAAAAAAGGGGAAATTCAAAAAGGCTTTTTGCAAAAAATGCCCAAAAAAATCTGAAAGCATTAAGAACAAATATAGAGACAATCATTAAAAGACATAAAACATGTGTTAAAAAGACTAAAAGAAAAACTCGAAACATAATTCTACCCAGTGAATCAAATTTCGAATTCATTTAGGAACCATTTCGGGTAGAAACGTTAAATTTCGGCACTCATAAATTAACGCTTTTTGTATCATTCATTGGACTAAAATGCTTCTCAAAAATTAACCTTTTTTATTTGGAAATGAATTAAAAAAGAACCATAAATTGTACTTTTTTTGTTCGGAAATTACTTAAAAAAAAACCATAGAAAAGTTATTTTTCGGCACTCGGAATACACCCTTTTTGAATCAATCGCCTTTAAAAAACGAAGTTTTTTTGTTCAGAAATGAGTTAAAAAGTAACCTGTTTGAATTATAAATTTTATTATTGCATAATATTATTTGTTATTAGAAATTGATGATTTGTATAAAAATAAATTATTATTTTATACATCATAGAATAGCAGTTATATTGCTTTGTATCATATATTCCACCCAATAGTTTTTTAGATATTTATCAAAACCATTTAAATAATATTGAATTCATAGCTTATAACATAACTTATAAGCAACAAATTATTGTATTAGGAGATTTTAACCTAGGTAATATTGCATGGATTACTAATAACAAAACGCATCTACCTAGCAATATTGTAACAGAAATTGATTCAATTGTTACAAGCTTTTTTCTTTTACATAATTTTCATCAGTTTAATGGTTTCAAAAATGATATTGGTCGAATTTTGGACTTAATTTTTGCTACTGATGAATTGAAAGCATCTTGTGAACTTTGTCTTCATCCAATTTCAAATAATAGTGTACATCACAAAGCGTTGGTTTTTAGTTTTACATTTTATGATTTTGATAGAAAAGTACTCGAATCACTTGAAAGATTTAACTTTGCTAAAGGACATTTTTCAGCTTCAAAGGATTTTCTTGACTCTATTGATTGGTCGTTGCTAACCCTGGAAACAAATCCTAATAATATGTATTCTTTTATTTCAAACAAATTTTTTTATGGCATATCAAAGTTCATTCCTGTAACTCGTCGATCGGAAGGAAGAAAACTAGCATGGTTTAATAACAGATTAACAAATCTTAAAAATATTAAAAACAAAGCTTTTAAAAAATTCAAACAAACAAAATGTGAGGCTGATAAATCATTTTTTATCCGTACTAGAAGAGAATTTGATTTCCTCCATAAATTTCTGTATAAGCAGTATATATTAAATGTGGAATCCAATCTGAAATCAAATCCTTCATTTTTTTCGGCTGTTTATTGATGATAAACGAAAAACAAATGGATTCCCGTGTTCTCTGGAACACGAAGGTATACAGTCTAATAGTATTTCAGATAGCTGTAACTTATTTACACAATATTTTCAAAAAGTGTTTGAAACACATAATCATACAAATAGATTTCTTGATTTTGATTCTCCTAATATTCAAAGTATTGAAAATTTTGACTTAGTTGAAGCTGATATTGAAGCAGTAATTTCAGATTTGAAAAACTTTTCCAAAAGTGTAATAGACGGCTTTCCACCAATTTTCTTTAAGCGTTGCTCCAAAACCATTATTCAGCCTTTTTGATTCTGTATAAGGCCTGTCTAAAAACAGGAACTTTTTTAGATATTTGGAAGATATGTGTAATAGAACCTATTTTCAAATCTGGAAATCGTTGCGATGTTATTAACTACCGCGCAATCGTTAAGCAATGCGTACTTGCTAAAATATTTGACCACATAATTAAAGAAAAATTATACCTTCACGTTAAAAATGTCATAAGCGATTGTCAACATGGGTTTTTACCGGGCAGGTCTACTTGTTCTAACTTAATGTTGGCCACCAATCACATCTCAAAAGCAATGGAACAGCATTCTCAGTTAGATGTTATATACACCGATTTTACGAAAGCTTTTGATAGGATTGATCACGCTATTTTGCTGCATAAGCTTAAAAAGTTTGGGATTAAGAAATCGCTCTTAAAACTTTTTAGTAGCTATCTGTCAATCCAGATCTATCATCAAATACTTTATCAATGCTATTTAATTTCATTTTGATACTATTATTACTATCATTACTATTATTACCATTATTACTATGTACTACTACTATTATTAATCATTTACACTACTTACTACACTATTTACACTACTTACTACTAAAAAATAATTACATGATACCAATTGAAATGTGAAAACTACTTAAATGAATTATCGATTATTTTTAGTTGCTAAAGTTGGTACGAATGAAAAGTACCAACCAAAGAAGTAAGAGATAAGGAAGCGGTGTTATTCCTCAAAAGTGAGGTATTTTTCTCATTGGTGTTGGTTAACACACACATAGAAAAATTTACGCAGGACCGCATTCGGGTGCAGCAAATAAGAAGGCGCAACTTATTCAGCTACTAAGCCCCTTAAAATTAACAGTTTTGTGGAGCTTTTGTCTGATTGAAGACTTTTCGTTTATTTTTGTTCGTTATATAATATCGCCTTTTTAAACAAATTTCAATTAATGATTTGACTACGATATAATGGCCGGAAGACTTTATATGACCTTCAAACATAGTTTCTCCAATAAGGGATTTTTGCGTATTTAACATTATTCTATTATAATATTTATATTTTTTCCAAAATAGATTTGTCTTTTGAATAAGACGAATTTTCGTATTCAAATAAATTTCGTTTGAATACGAAGTTCCTTTTCAGCAATCACGCAAACAGCAAACTACTGATCTTGCATTTATAACATCATTTTCTAATCCCAGTGCTCGAATCCAAAGGGTTTTGGAACCAAGCATATCGTCGCCCGGGGATTCATGTGCTCCATACGCCATTTTTTAATAGTTATACCAACAGCTTTTTATTTTTGTTTTTTGTAAATTAATACATTTTTTTTTTGATTTCTGTTAAATAAATTTAAGAACATTTCTTTTGTGTTTCAATGAATATTAATTTGTATTTGTAAATGAATAAACTGCTGTTGACGAAAAACTTTAAATCTGTTTTATTTTTTCCTTATGCATCTTTGCTCTATGAGTATGAGTTCACATAAAAATAAGTTTCAAATGGCGTATAGAGCAAAGTGGATTTTTTACCGTTAGAAAATGTACTTTTGTGCGTGAGATTAAGGATTAGGAAATATGTTTTGTGGATAACCATTTTTATACAAACTTATGGTGAGACATTCAGGAAATCCTATCGTAGTCTTTTAAAAAAAAATCGCTTCAAACTTTAACTTCCATATACTCAAAATGTGTTTTTTGCACATACAGCACATGAATCCCCGGACAACAATATATGGAAATCTGAAACATTGAAATTGAATCACTGAAAACAAGAGCGCCCTAAAAATATGTGCGATTGTGTAAATTGAATGCGTCTCTGAAGCGGTATTTGTATTTTGACAGTTCGATCACACTAAATCGGTGCAAGACAACGGGCTCTAATTTTAATATTTTCGCAAAATTCCAATTGCAAATATTAAAACTTTCACTTGTTACAACTTTTTTAAACTAAATAAAGTTGTTTTGTTTATAAAATTCGACTGATGCCGGTATATTTACTTGTGAAAGGATATTGCCTTGTTCTTCAATTTATGGCTGTTTGCACAACTTTTCACTTTTCAATGCATTTTTAGTCAATTGTTTATGTTATTTACGTTAATAATTTTGTAAAATTTAGCAATAAAAATCGCTTTTTATTAAATAATAGGTATTTATAATTCGACTCCAATTTTTTTTTAGACACGAGAGATCGAACTGTCAAAAAACTTTTGCCTCAGTACACACACACTGTATGTGAGGAGAACAGCATTTCCTTATATTTTATTTCTTTGGTACCAACTTTAAGATTTTTTATGTATACAACAAGAGGAAATAAACTCGTCCATTTTGTTTGAAATCTAATCAGATACGGTTGTGCTCAAGACTGCTCCCGATCAGTAAAAATATAGCTGCAATAGCTACATTAGATTGTAAAAAATCTTACAAATCGTTCATGGCGCCCGAACAGGGACTTGATTTTAATAAAGTTTAAAATTAAAATATTCAGTCTTGAGCCGCCGTTTTTAAATATAATTGAAGTTTTACTTTTCTTGTGTGTTGTTACATTCGCGTTTTAAATCGAGTGCGTAACACGGGATATATAAGTAACGCGTCGCGCTGTTCCAAGTCCTGGTCACTGTCGCTGGTTCCTGACGTCGTGCTGCGTTCATCTTAGCTGCTGGCGCTGCTACAAGGAGAAGGAAAAAGTGGGAACGAATGGCTTGCACCTGTCCAGCTTGCAAAAAGGAAGTCCATAATTCCGAGGTATTTATGCAATTAATTATTAATGTGCGAGATTGTACAGTTACCGCTTGAAAAATATAAAAAAAAAAAAGCGAGGGAAATTGTGCTCATTGTAAACGCCGACTGAAAGCGAAACAATCGAGTATTTCCTATCAGCACAATTGATACTTAAATACAATTCCGCGAAAATGAATCGCTTATGTTTATAAAACTATTGTTATAGTTCTAATACTCACGAGCTCCGCACAAATTAATTGCATAGTCTTTATATATCTATTTTTGCTATATGTATTGGCTAATATTAACATATGTACCTAGCGAAGTGAAACATTCATTTATTTAATATCAGTATTGTTCGGTTTCGTTGTCAATTAATAGTAATTAAAAACTGTTAACATTTATGCAACATTGAAAATCCAGCATAATAGTATTTTTAAATACTTAGAGATAAAAACTGCTGATGCTTTTCTTGTCGCAAAAATTTACAGATTTACATTTATTTATACCAAAACAGACAACATAAACCAGCATGTGATTGCATATCTGCGTGCCTGCGCACACGAAGTGTTGTTGCAGCGCACATACTTCTCTGGCCGAATAAATGATCGAACATTTGTTCGCGCATTTAATACGTATGCGGATACTTTCTCGTTAAAATTTTTTTACCACATAATTTCACGTTTTTTAATCACATTAATTTCTTTAGTAATTATCTAATAGATTTTTAGTTCACAATCAAGCATACAGCTTACAAATTTGTCAGTCGGTCTGTCAGTCTGACGAGCATTCGACGAGACTCGACTGTAATATCGAGTTGCCAACTTCACAATTGGAGTATTGCACTCGGCAAGTGATTACATAGCAATCGATGACAATTATTTTAATAAAAAGAGACGTGATAAACTTCCTTTTGAAATTCCTTCAGTTTGTATAATTTAATGCAAATATCGTGATATTGCGATTGAAGTATTCAATCATTGGTTTGACGAAAACAAGTAAGGTTTCGTGAATCAACAATCACATAGTGAAGTAACTAATGCTTCCAAAATAGATTAAAGGCTTTCAACAAGATTTACGTCAACAACAAATAATAAATTTGGTCGTTGTTTATTGCAAATAACGTTTGTGTTGCACAACATATCGATAACTGAAAAGTCAAATCGAAGATTTCAACGACAAAAATTATTTGAGCTGAGTTTATTGAAAATTCGTTCGAGTTGAAATACTTCTCAAAATGTCTCCAAAGAAACGTCAATCTTCACCATCTGTCAAAAGGTTAAGTCTCGAATCTCTAAAACAACAAAAAGAAACAATAATGTTAAATATTTTGCGCATCAAAAAATCAGTGCAAGAGAAAACAATTTCTTTCAATCCAGTTGAAATTGAATGTAGACTGGACATTCTCAATTCTTATATTGAAATGGCGATGACCTTGCAAAGTCAAATTGAGGTTATCGATCTTACTGACTGTGGACGAGTTGAGCTTGAAGAATTATTCGTCACTACTAAATCGTTGCTATTATCGATCATAAATAGAAATAAAAATCAAAGACCCAGTATACCTGAGAATTCGTTTGGGTTTCCGATGCATCAATCGAGACTTCCTAATATGAGACTTCCTAAATTCAGTGGAAAGTACTCGGAATATAAGAATTTCATAAGTTTATTTGAAAATTTAGTGGATAACGATTCCACACTTACTGAAATTGAAAAATTCAACCATCTGATATCATGTTTATCAGATGAGGCTCTTGGTACTGTGCGAGCTTATCAAATTTCAGAAAGCAATTCCTAAAGCATTAGCAAGTTTAAAAAAGGTTTACGACAACAAATGCCTAATATTTTTTGATAATATATCAAAACTTTTTGATCTCCCAGAAATTCCAAGGCCTTCCGCTTCTGCATTGCGAAACGTGATCGATACTGTTTCAGCCATCTACGGTTCTTTATTGTCAATAGGCGATGACAAGAGCATAACAAATGCTATTTTGATTCACTTAGTTATGTCAAAAGTCGGCTCAGTCACTAAATCCAAGTGGGAAGAACAGCTTGATTATGATAAGTTGCCATTATGGAGTGACTGCGAATCTGCTCTAAATAAACGCTATCAGCATATATCGGCTGATGAAACTTCATCTTCGAAATCAAAAGTAATTAGAGCAAGGCAGGATAATAGTGGTTTTAATAAAATTAAAAAAACTTCATTGGCTTGCTCGAAACAAAGCAACCAGCAAGACAACCGGTGCGTGTTCTGTAAATCTAGTGCACATTCAATTCATTCATGTTCCTCATTTGCGGAGAAGTCTGTGACTGAAAGATTTGAATTCGCAAAGGGAGTTCCCATTTGCATAAATTGTCTAAAAAAAGGTCACACGGTTACAAAATGCAGATCTTCTCATTGTCGAGTATGCAATCGAGCTCATCACTCACTCTTACATAAATATTCACCAAACCTTCCAGAAACAAGTTCGAATCCAAATCCTGATCAGCTGTTTAATTCTCGTGCATTTGTGAATCATTCTTCACTTACTGATGAACGGGTGATTCTGGCAACAGCAATCGTAAAGATCAGAGGTCAAAATGGTAACTATCACTTACCCAGAACATTATTGGATTCAGGGTCTCAAATTAATTTTGTAACAGAAGAACTTGCTCAAAGATTAAAACTAAAAAGAGAAGAGAGGAATGTTAGCTTAATTGGTATTGGCAAATCTAATTCTACAGTCAAGCACAAACTTCATGCTTCTGTGAGATCGCGCGTTAACTCTTATGAGTTTTCGACTGATTTTTGGGTATTACGTTCAATATCCACATATCAGCCAGACCATGCTATTTCTACGAATCAGTGGAACATTCCTTCAAATGTTGAACTTGCTGACCCATACTTTTATAAACCACAGAAAATCAATCTCCTGCTAGGCGCTGAAACATTTTTTGAATTGCTATCTGTTGGACAAATTAAACAAAGTCCAAATCTTCCTACATTGCAAAAAACCTTATTGAGTTGGATCGTATCAGGAAAATATAAATCCACAGAGAAACAAGAAAAACATTTATGCAATAGTGCAAGTATTGTCGAAGATAACGACTCATTTGACTCTATTATAAGAAAGTTCTGGGAACTAGAAGAAATTCCCAAGGAGTATCTAAAACCAAAATATACTGAAGAGCAACAACTATGTGAAAAATATTTCATCGACACCGTGCAGCGCTTGCCAAATGGTCGCCTTCAAGTATCACTTCCATTTAAATCTGACCCTAGGTCACTTGGTTTGTCGTATGAGACTGCCAAAGACGTTTTCTTTCATTAGAGCGAAAATTGCTTAAAGATTTTGAGCTGCGCAATATGTATAATGACTTCATGAGAGAGTATCTCAGTCTTGGCCATATGACCGTAACCAGTAATGAAGTTCCAAAATCTCCTCATTATTTTATACCGCATCAGTGTGTATTGAGACCACAAAGTACATCCACAAAGTTGCGTGTTGTCTTCGATGCTTCAAGTCGGTCGTCGACTTAAATTTCATTAAATGATGTACTTATGGTTGGTCCGACGATACAAGAGGAGCTTTATTCCACTTTATTGCGTTTTCGATTACATAAATATGCAATTACTGCAGATATTTCAAAAATGTACCGCCAAATCGTTGTCGATGAGGCAGATCGAAAATTTCAATTAATAGTATGGAGGGAGACGCCATCAGATCCAATACAAATATACCAACTAAATACTGTAACCTATGGCACAGCTCCAGCCCCCTTTTTGGCCACAAGATGCTTAAAAAACTTAAGCGAAGTATTTGAAAATTCCGATAAATTAGGATCTAGCATCATTCAAAGCGATTTCTACGTCGATGATTTACTCACTGGAGCTGATGATTTTGAAGGGCTGGAAGTAATACGCGAACAAGTCACATACATTTTGGCATCAGCTGGATTCAAGCTCGCCAAGTGGTTCTCGAACCATATATCTTATACAGAAAATAATATACTAGAGAAATCGCTTCATTTTAATGATAGCGACTCCACAAAAGCGTTAGGAATACATTGGGTTCCAAGTAATGACATGTTTAAGTTTAATTTGGAGCAAAATTTTCATGACCTTAGAGCAACGAAAAGAAACATTTTATCGGTCTCAGCTAGGTTTAGATACTTGTTGGCAAAATTTTAAAAAGAATCTTACACAGTTAGATACTATCAGTATTCCACGATATGTTAATACGCATCCACATTCGTCGTGTGAAATTCACGGTTTCGCTGACGCTTCAATAAGAGCGTACGGCTGCTGCATTTATGTTGTGAGCCATTAGAGTAATGGTATTTATTCACAGCTTTTAACTGCCAAATCCAAAGTCGCTCCGCTCAAAACGAAGTCATTATCAAGACTTGAACTATGTGCAGCGCATCTCCTGGCGTCTCTCTGGAATCGAGTCCGCCAAATGCTCAATTGTAAAGTCGAAAATGCATATTTTTGGACAGATTCTGAAATAACGCTGCATTGGATCAGAACGCATCCATCTACTCTCACTACCTTTGTTGCGAACAGAGTTGCAGAAGTTCAGGAATGGTATCAGAACATTTCATGGCGGCATGTCCCATCAAAACAAAATCCTGCGGACATCGTTTCCAGAGGTTGCAATACTGACGAGCTGAAGAGCTCGATTTGGTTTAAAGGTCCTGAGTTTTTGCAAAAGGAATCTGTACATTGGCCAATAAACCACCATTTCCAGCTGTCACCAGAACAAGAATCGCTAGAAAAACGAAAATCCAATGTGGTCCTCATTGCACTTGAAGAAACGTCGAATGAGATTCTACATTTAATTGCCAAAATTTCATCACATGAAAAATTACTCAGAATTTTCGTATACATGTTTCGTTTTCTGAAAGGACATAGCAAAAATAAGGAAGCATATGCTACTTCTATTCCGACTGCAAAGGAGCTAAGGTGGGCATTCCTGAAAATTATCGAAATTGTTCAGAGACATGAATTCGCAGACGAAATTCATAAATTAAAAAAGTCCCTACCTCTAGCCCCGGCGATTCAAAAATTAAATGCATTCATACACGAGTTTAAAGACGAGAATCGATCTTTTACATTAATTCGTGTTGGCGGTCGGCTTTTAAATGCGCCTATTCCATATGATGCTAAATTTCCTTTACTTATGCCAAAGAATTCACCATTTATAATAACATATCTACGGTATCTGCACGTAAAAAATCACCATGCTGTACCTAAGGCTTTGGTAGGGCTTGTCCGCCAACAAATCTGGCTAGTTAACGCGAGAGAAGCCTGCAGCAGAACTGTACGAACATGCATACACTGTTTTCATTATAAGCCAAAATTACTTACACAAATTATGGGGAATTTGCCCTCTGAACGATTAAAGGCGCAACGCCCATTTCTCATATCTGGGGTAGATTTCTGTGGCCCTATATATACCTCGTTAAAGATTCGTGGTAGACCACCGATTAAAATGTATATTGCTGTATTCGCTTGTTTCACTTCAAAAGCTGTACATCTAGAATTAGTGAGCAATTTAACTTCTGATGCTTTTATTTTTCTCTTAAAAGGTTTGTCGGAAGACGCGGACTCCCAACAAAAATATATTGCGACAACGCAACCAACTTTGTAGGAGCAGCCAGGAAACTTCGGGACCTTCAAGAGGCGTTCGAGGTACATCGAGAGAAGCTAACATCGTACGCTGCAGGCGAGGGGATCGAGTTTGCCTTCATACCACCCAGAGCGCCTCACTTTGGAGGTCTTTGGGAGGCGGCTGTGAAGTCTGCCAAACACCACATCGAGCGCACGATCGGTGCTCCTAACGGTGGAAGAGCTGTCCACAATCCTAGTCGAAGTCGAGGCTATAATGAACTCCAGGCCTCTTGCGCCTTTAAGCACCGATCCCAACGACGGCGAAGCGCTCACTCCAGCACATCTGCTAATAGGCAGCCATCTTCGTTCGCTGCCGCACGAATCCGTACCCGACGTGCCAGACAGCAAAATGTCATACTTGAAGAGATGGCGGTTGCTATGCTATCTCAAGCAGAAGTTCTGGGCGAAATGGTCCAGAGACTATGTTCTGGAGCTGCAAAAGCGCAACAAGTGGGACACCGGCCAACCCAATCTGGTAGTCGGCAAGCTCGTTCTCATTCACGACGACAACCTTCCACCGCAGCAGTGGGTGATAGGAAAGGTGGTGGCAACAACAACCGGCCAGGACAGCAAAGTTCGTGTCGCGGACGTCAAAACCAAAACAGGCATATTTAGGCGCTCCATTCATAAACTGGCTATGTTACCTATGCCTTGAAAACATGAAGTTCTTCAACGCGGCCGGTGTCAATCCAGATCTATCATCAAATACTTTATCAATGCTATTTAATTTCATTTTGATACTATTATTACTATCATTACTATTATTACCATTATTACTATGTACTACTACTATTATTAATCATTTACACTACTTACTACACTATTTACACTACTTACTACTAAAAAATAATTACATGATACCAATTGAAATGTGAAAACTACTTAAATGAATTATCGATTATATTTAGTTGCTAAAGTTGGTACGAATGAAAAGTACCAACTTTAAGATTTTTTATGTATACAACAAGAGGAAATAAACTCGTCCATTTTGTTTGAGATCTAATCAGATAGTGTTGTGCTCAAGACTGCTCCCGATCAGTAAAAATATAGCTGCAATAGCTAAATTAGATTGTAAAAAATCTTACAAATCGTTCACTATCTATATGATCGGAAATTATTTGTCTAAATAGATGCATTTCGATCAAATTTGATAATTAATGCTACTTCCGGGGTACCTCAAGGTTCACATTGTGGACCCTTGCTGTTTTTAATCTTTATTAATGATCTGCCGAAGTTTATAAAACATTCACAATGTCAGATGATGTCAAGATTTTTGCTCAAGTTTTTAATATATCTGACTGCATAAAAATTCAAAACGATGCAACAAATTTGCGAAATTGGTGTGCTGGGAACAACTTATTTCTAAATATTAATAAATGTAATGTAATTTCGTTTACTATGAAGTCTAATCCTGTTATTTTCGATTATGAGATTAGCAATAATTTTTTAAATCGTAAAAATGAAATTAAAGGAGTAATATTTGATACTAAATTAAAATTTAGTTCCATATTGATTTTATTACTGCTAAGGCGTATTCAATGAAAGGTTTTATAAAAAGAAATACGTCGGATTTTAGTGATTACTTATCTCTCAAACTTTGTACATATCTCTTGTCCGTAGTAGACTTGATTACTTCAATGGCTATATGGAATCCATATTATAATATTACGTCAAATCGTATCGAAAGAATTAAAAAAATTTTTACTAAATATACTTTCTCTAAAATTCACTGGTTAGATGAAATACTTCCCTACATAGCGAGGCGGAAGCTACTTGGTTTGCAATCATTAGAGGATAGAAGATCGTTTTTCTCCATTATGTTTGTCTACAAACTAATTAGTGGAAAATTGTTTGTTCTCAACTTTCTGAGCTTTTTCGCAAAACTCCAAAAACGTTCGCAAAACTCTCACCTTATGCGAAACCTTCGCTTATGGTTCAGTGGGTAGTACTGCATAAGTAGCTTTATTTATTTTATTAAAAAATTTGTTATTTTTGTTAAATAGAAACTACAAAGATATATGTAAGTAAATAAAGTCAAAAACTTTATTTTTTCTAGTCGAATAATTCGAAACCGGTTTTGTAAAAATTGTACTATTCGAAACCGGTTTTTTTATAATGTCGAATAGTTGCATACCCTGCTAAGCTCTCTAAGATTTCTAAATTATTTGAATCTATTATTAAGGACAAAATGTTCTTTGCTGCACTAAGGGAAAAAAATATTAAATTTATCCAAAAACTTTTTTAATTTATCCAAAAAGCGAGTCATTTTTGCACCAATAACGCATTTGCTTAAATCGACTACGTAAATATTTAAAATTTATTTTAATACTTTTTCAATTAAATAAAATATTTAAACAGAATTAAATAAAAAAATATATTAAAATTATGCTCGATTTTTTTTTAAATATCCTTTCAAGTATTTACTATTTGAAAATAAAATTATCGCATTTAAAGAAAATTTATATAAAAATATTGGAATTAAAAAACAACATATTTGAATATTTCCCACGAGCTGCGTCCATCAAATGCCATTTGGTAGCATATATTATTTTCTTTTTTCGTTCTCTTATTTATACTACTTTTGACAGTTGTTGAAATATTATTGCACCAAGTGTTCAAATAGTATAAATAAGGGGAAAAAAAATTAAAAATAAAATAAACATAAAAATATGCAGGCAAATGACAACCGGTGCAAGACATTCGTGAGAAAATGTCCGGTTGTCACTCTAACCTTACAAAGATTTATTTTGCGATCATCAATCGCACTCACAAAGAATCCTGGCCAAACATGCGGCTATATTACCCTTGCAACAATAACTAAATGAGGATTATAAGAACTAAGGTTGCAACTGCAAGAAATAAACTACAGGAACAGAGTGCGATGCTGTTGCTGCTTGCTTGTATGGAATATGTGTGTACGTGTGTGGTATAAATAAAATTCAAATACGGGAAAAAACGAGTTGTAAGGAAAACATTCGATTTATTCACGTAAATATTTAAATAAAATTTATTCTCAGGCGTGGATAATGCTAATATGCGTTATTTCCCTTAGTGTGCAAAGAATTTAATTTCACTATATCAGCATGGTTTTATGCAGGGTCACTCAACGTTGTCTAATTTGATAATTTTTACTGAATACTGCACTTCAGCTTTTATGGAGTGATGGCAAGTCCCTAATCTATAAAGATTTCACCAAAGCGTTTGATAAAGTACTTGAGGTGATTGGGTTTCATTCATATTTTCGTCGTTGGTTGACTTCATATATATTTGTCAAATAAGCAGTGTTTCGTAGCTTTCGATAACGTTAAGTCCTATTCATATGTGGCTACTTCTGGTGTTCCACAAGGTAGCATCCTAGGACCCCTTCTGTTTTAATTTTATTTAATAATATAACTACTAATTTAGTTTAAATTTTTATTAATTTTTATTAATGATATAACTACTCTTTTCTCATATAGTTCTTGTTTGTTATATGCTGATAACTGGAAGATTTTTCTAAGAGTTAAATCAGTGCAAGATTTAGAATTGCTTCAAAGTGAGATTCACAAGCTTTATAATTGGTGTTGTAAAAACTATCTCTTTTTCAAATTTAGCTAAATGCGTTTCTATGTCTTATTCTAGGTCTATTGATGTCGTACCTTCTTCTTATTATATTGCTTATGCTAATTTATCCTCACAAGGCAACGCGTAAGGGTCAAGGGGGCGATCTTCACATGGCAACGTGTCTGACTGCCTCAACCTGGTGAGGCCAGCATTATCCATGTCGAACTCGTCTCAAGTCGACTCAAACCTCTGCGTGGTGTCCTCTAGAAACGGCAAACTGGCAACCGTTAGTTTGACGGCTAATCTGAGCGGCGGGCTCCCCCTGCCTTTAAAGGGTTGTGCGTTGGGTTTGAAGCCCACCACGTAAAAACAAATTTCAATGAAAACGACAAGAAAAATGATAAAAATGATCCCCAAATCTGATGACGACTACCGCAAACGAAAAACTGACAATGATTTACGGATATGCACTTGGAACGTCCGAACCCTTAATTGGGATGGTGCCTCTATCCAACTGATAGATATCTTAGAAAGATACAAAGCTGATATCACTGCAATCCAAGAAATGCGATGGAAGGGACAGGGTTGCTCACGGCAAGCATCCTGTGATATCTACTACAGCGGCCATGCGGAGAAGCACGAATTTGGATGCGGATTCGTGGTTGGCAAGCGACTACGACATCATGTTCTGCGATTCACACCTGTGAACGAACGACTTGCCATAATCCGTGTCAAGGCAAGATTTTTCAACATAAGCCTGATTTTTGCGCACGCTCCGACAGAAGATAAGGACGATGAGACCAAAGACAGCTTCTACGAGCGCCTTGAAGAGGCCTATGAGCGCAGCCCCGCCACGACATAAAAATCGTGCTTGGTGACTTCAACGCCAAGATGGGAAAAGAAAATATCTTTGGTCCAACAGTCGGAAAGTTCAGCCTCCACGACAATACCTCCGATAACGGAATGAGGCTGATTGACTTTGCCGCAGCGCGAAACATGGTCGTTAGTAGCACTAGATTCAAGCATCTCAATATTCATAAAGCAACTTGGTTGTCTCCTGATCAAAAGACGCGCAACCAAATTGATCACGTTTTGATTGACGGAAGGCACTCTTCTAGTGTTTTGGATGTACGCACGATCCGTGGTGCCAATATAGACTCGGATCATTATCTTGTCGCAGCCAAGATCCGTACACGCCTGTGCGCAACCAAGAATGCGCGCAATCCAGCACAGAGAAAGCTAGACGTCGAAAAGCTGCAATCAAAGCAAACAGCCGAAGACTTCGCTACTCGACTCTCACTCCTGCTTCAAGAAAGCACTCCTCCGATCGACGATATATGCGCGCAGTGGAATCATATTTCCCACTCTATGCGTACGGCTGCCGAAGAGGTGATTGGCTATCACCGCCCTCGCCGAAACCAGTGGCACGACCAAGAGTGTCGCGACGCCACTGCAGAAAAAGATGCCGCCTACAAAGCCACCCTGCAGTCGGTTGTAACGCGTGCTGCTAAGGAGCGATACAAAGAGAAGAGGAGGGAAGAGAGACGCATTTTCAGGCGAAAGAAAAGGGAAGCGGAAATGCGTGAGTGCGAGAAAATTGAGATGCATGGTGACAGGAATGAGGTCCGAAAATTTTTCGAAAAAATAAGACGCCTGGCCGATGGTTTCAAGACCGGGGCCTCTTCCTGCAAGGATGAAAATGGGAATCTAGTGACAGATATCCAGAGTACACTGATGATGTGGAGGGAACACTTCTCTAGGCTTCTGAATGGCGACGACGACAACAATCCCGCCAATAGAAATGATATTCCGGAATCCCCAATTTTGGACGACAGCGTTGAAGTTCCGCTGCCCCACCATAGTGAAGTCTTGAAAGCTATAGCTCGGCTTAAAAACAACAAAGCCGCAGGAGCCGATGGCTTACCTGCTGAGCTCTTCAAGAATGGAGGCGAAGCTCTATTTAAATGCATTCATGAGCTTCTATGCAGAATATGGTCGGAAGAATGCATTCCAAACGATTGGAACCTCAGTGTACTCTGCCTAATCCACAAGAAAGGCGATCCCACAATTTGCGCCAACTACCGTGGGATAAGCCTTCTGAATATCGCATATAAGGTTCTGTCGAGCGTACTATGTGAAAGACTGAAGCCCATCGTAAACCAGCTGATTGGACCTTATCAGTGTGGCTTCAGACCTGGCAAATCCACCATAGATCAGATATTTACGCTACGACAAATCTTGGAGAAGACCCTAGAAAAACAAATCGACACACACCATCTTTTTGTCGATTACAAAGCCGCCTTCGACAGTCCAAGAAGGAATCATCTATATTCCACCATGTCTGAATTTGGTATTCCTGCAAAGCTCATCCGCCTTTGCAGAATGACACTGAACAACACCAGCAGCACAGTTAAAATTGGAAAGGACCTTGTTAATGTATGGATTAACTTGCCAGTACTTGAACTGGAAGTTAAGGTCGAAAGGAATTTTTGATTTGAATTTCTAGTACTTGAACTAGAAATTCCCGATGAATAAAATGAAAACCAAGTTGACTCTTTTGCTTTCTGATTTCAATTCCTTTATTAACATTTATTATTGACTATTTATAACAAAATTGCATATAAGTAATCTTAATACATAACTCGTCATAATAAATATCAAAAAATATCAATAGTAAAAAACAAAACTTAAATTAATGTAAGAACGCTGGCATAGCATATTTTGTGAAGCTACATATGTATATTTCAATATTAAAGCCGCGGACGGAAATTCGCAACAACACAGGTGTCGAATTTCTGTTCGCTTAATATGAACAACAATTCAAACTTGTGTCGAACAAAGTGCAGTGAACCTTTGTTCTAATTACTGCCGAATAAATAAAATACAGAATAAAATAAAGACAAATGAATGAATAAAAATTGCTATGCTAGCGTTATTAATGAATGCGTTAAAAAAAACATTGCTGGTTACCAAAATAGATAAAAAAAATGACGTGCAGCAACATCCTCCCCCGCGTTGAATGAATGTTCAACAATCCACCTGTGGTTTTATATGTCCACACAGAAGCTGTAAGAATGCCGAGGAGCTACTAGTGGCTGGGCATTAGGAACTACATCTGACGGTGGAAGTTCTTCCATTGGTGAGTTTGTAGGTGCTGTTTGGGTAGACGTTGATGGAGCTCGTCCGTGCTGCCTTTTGTGCCGCTTGTGCATGATAACGATGGTCAAGATAATAACAGCACTTAGGAACAAGGCCGAGTAACCTACTGCGAAGCTATGATAATGATGAGTTTGCAGTTTATTGGAGAAATCGTTGATTTCGTGTGCGTCCAAAATTTCTTGCAGCTTTGACAATTCTGTTAATGTGGGTTCATACTCAATCTCTGTGGTATCCAAGACTGGAAGTGATGCTGGTTTCGTTACATTTACGTTGGCAATGTGTCCAAATGCAGTGTAGGAAGTTCTTGTAGATGATAATAGCATCGGGTTGCTTTTTATGGTTAAGAGTTCATATTTTAACACACATCCTGCTGTTAACTCGATAAAACCTGACCCTTCCA
The DNA here is from genome assembly GCA_943735915.1 of Pherbina coryleti. Taxonomy (NCBI): domain Eukaryota; kingdom Metazoa; phylum Arthropoda; class Insecta; order Diptera; family Sciomyzidae; genus Pherbina; species Pherbina coryleti. The sequence goes on along the minus strand of OX030952.1, from coordinate 45,758,092 downwards.
ATGAGATTCGTGAGACTTGGTTGTCACATACTGCTGTCATTTGAATTGGGGTTGATAAAGCAAACAACCATCGATTTCTGTCATTGATTTGTATCCACACATGATCTTCCCTATTCTCAAGATTACAATGTGATCGGGTTTCATTGTTGAACAAACTTACTTCGCAAGCACAAACTTCTGATCCCTTATTGTATGTGGGTTGGTTGTTGGCACATAGATACACTTCGTTTTCCATTCTAAAACAAGATTGTAACATTTCACCTGTGGTTGGAAAGTATTGATCTCTATGTACGTTGATTGCCAGAATTGTTGTACGCAATTTTATTGCCACCATAGTGTTGTTAATTTTTGTGGGAATTGGTATCAGCCGGTACAAATTAAATTGATTGAGGTTGGTTAAAGGAACAGTTATCTGGAAAATTGCATGGTTCTCTGTTATCGCCGCCTTAACTTTCATAAGCTTGTATATCGATAGGAGATCACCTTGATAGCCTGGGATCTGCATGGTTGGGGCTAAATGTGCTGTAATTTTTAAAATTTCATCGTTAAGTTGCTGTGGTGAGAGCAACTGAGGACTGATCTGTCCGTTATGAACATTTGTAAGGACATTTATGAGTGCTGCTTGCACACGTTGAACGTTTGATGTCATAATAGATAATTGAAAGGCTAATGATAAGAACATCTGAAATGTCTGCTCTCTCTGCTCCTCCTGTTCATTATGCCGTAATTGATTTTTGATGTCTATCAATCTTCCTTCAAGCCTTTTGAAGGCCATTTGAGTTGTGGTTTGATCATGTTTGATGATGTTAATGGTTGAATCAACTACCGAGATCTGTTTTTTCATCATGCTTGTCAAATGTTGTTCATTGTCATTGATGGCAGTTATCGTTTGTGACATCTGATGGGCATATTCTGAGTCTAAAACCCCAAACAACGAGTTGGCCATATTTCCTACAAAATTAAGTGCACCTCTTTTTTGACGATGGCTTCCTAACAAACCTTTATCAGGGTCTAGCTCTGTATTTGTGCGTTGAAACTGTGTGACTAGTTCATCGCATATTGTTGTTGGCTGTATTTGTTCGCACATGTGATTCATAGTTGTGGTGCCATTTTTTAGTAGTTGGATTTCAGTACGCAATGGTTTCAGATCATAGTACACAACCAGTTTCCATTCACTGTTAATGATTTTGCTTGATCCGATGTGTTCAAAGTGAATGCCTGCATTTGGATCAAACTTTGTTATCTTAACTGGATCGCACCATGCTATTGGCAACATTAACAGTATTGCCAATACTGTAATTAAATTGTAATTCCGTGCCGTTTTTGTTCTCCGTGGTGGTTCTTCATTTGTTTCGTCCTTTCGTTTTCTTGTGGTTATATCTTCCCTTGATTCTGTGCCAGTGTCTGTTTCTATGGGTAGTCGAGCGAGGCGGTGAATTGCACGTTTATATGTTCCCGTTGCAGTCTTTACATCAGCAACACGTACTACTCCGTCAGGTCCATTATATACCTCTACAATTCGGCCAAGAGGCCAACGCATGACAGGAACATTGTCCTCCTTGATAATTACCAGTTCCCCGAGTTTAACATTATCTGTTTGCTTTGTCCATTTCTGGCGTTGTTGGAGTTCATTAAGATACTCATTGGACCATCTCTTCCAGAAATCGTGTTTTAATTGCGACACTAACTTCCATCGTGACAACAGGGATAGTTTTGTTGAGTTTGCCCTACTATCTACTTGGGCGGTGAGTGCTTCTCCTATGAGAAGATGCCCTGGCGTCAATGCAGTCAAATCAGAAGGATCCGATGAAAGTGGCGTTAGTGGCCGAGAATTCAATATAGCCTCGATTTCTACAATAACAGTTTCCAATTCTTCATAAGTCAATGAAGCTGACGCAACACTTCTTAGTAGAAGATGTTTTGCAGATTTAACTGCAGCTTCCCACAGTCCACCAAAATGGGGAGATCTGGGAGGAATAAAATGGAACTGTATTCCCTTCTCATTGCATGATTTCTTCATTTGGTCTTGAGCGTTTAATGAGTAAATTGCTGATGATAGTTCCGTTAATTGATTTCTTGCTCCGATAAAGTTTGTTGCGTTGTCACTATATAAGTTTAGGCAGCGACCTCTTCGACTTATGAACCTTTTGAGAGCTCCAAGAAAAGCGTCTGTTGACAGATCGGTTACCAACTCCAGATGAACTGCCTTGGAGGCAAAGCAACAGAATACAGCTAAGTAAGCCTTAGTTGGCCTTTTTCCTTGGACCTTATAATGCACCCATAAAGGTCCCGCGAAGTCCACACCAGTGTTAATAAATGGTCGAGCTGGTGTCACTCTTGTAGCTGGCAGGTTTCCCATAATTTGTTGTACTAATTGAGGGCGAGCCCTATGGCATCGAATACAATGCTGGACAATTGATCGAGCTGTTGTTTTTCCCTTTATAGGCCAAAAACGTTGCCTCAAGGTTCCCAACAACGCTTGAGGTCCACAGTGCTTGTTCTCTTCATGCACTTTGATGAAGAGTAACTTGACCAGCGGGTCGTTGTATGGAAGCACCATTTGGTGTTTAGCGTCGAATGAAAGTGCAGCCGCTTCTAAACGTCCCCCCACTCGGAGAGTATTCATGTCATCTAGAAATGGTGATAAACTGCACAGTGAACTGTTAATTTTGACCTCATTATGCTGCTTCAAGTTTTGGATTTCTTCTTTGAAGTCACAGGCCTGAATGAATTTGACGATGACCGCCAATGCATGTTCTTGTTCGATTGTCGATTGACCAATGTGTTCTGATCTAGACTTCTGTTTGAACCTTGTATTGTTTATAAATCTTAAAACGTATCCAATGATTCTTTGAAGTGTGCCAAATGAATTGTGATGATTGATTTGATAAATCCATTCTCCATTTGCTTGCCCAGTGAGCAATGATATGGCTGTATCCTTTTTCTTTTCGATGTCAGAAGGAATTTTCAGCTGATTGGACCACATTGGGGGCCATAGTTCTTGTTTGCCATGCAGAAACGTTGGTCCCTGAAACCAAAGTGCATCGTCAGCCAATGCCTTTGCTGAACATCCTCTTGATAGTAAATCAGCAGGGTTTGCCTTTGAACTAACATGTCGCCATTGCATAGGTGAAGTTAACATTTGAATTTTTGCTACTCTGTTTGCCACAAAAGTTTTGTATGTGGATGATTGTGCATTAATCCAATGAAGTACAACTTCTGAATCGGTCCAAAAGAAAATAGCTTCGTTTTTTATCTGACAATCTGTTTTGATTCTAGCTGCGAGTTGGGAACCGACTAGTGCGGCGCAAAGTTCTAGTCGTGGCAAGGATTGTGTTTTGAGCGGTGCAACACGGGTTTTTGCACATAATAATCGCGTTATTATCCTGCCATCCTTCAACGTTGCTCTTAAATATGCTGCCGCACCGAAGGCCTTTTCAGAAGCATCAGTAAAGATGTGTAGTTGAGTTGATGATGACGGTTCTCCCTTAAAAATGTGTCTGTGTATTTTGAGGTTGTTTAGGTTGCTCAAATTTTCTCGAAATGCTGTCCATGTGGCGTCTAGATCTGATGGTAGAGCTTCATCCCAGGATAACTTGATTTGCCATAGATGCTGTATGAATATTTTTGCTTTAACAATTACGGGTGCTAATAGCCCCAATGGATCAAACAGTCGTGCTAAATCGGAACTGATTGTTCGTTTAGTAATTTCCCTTACAGGATCCAGAGTTGTTCTGATGCAGAATACATCAACTTTCGGTAACCACAATAAGCCAAGCGTTTTTATTGAGTCATTTCTGTCCTTAGAGAAGTCTAAATTTACTTCCTGGTCACCTTGTGGAATATTTTTCAATAGTTTAGGATGATTTGCACACCATTTTCGTAAATTGAATCCATGTATGCTCAGTATTTTGATCAACTGCTGTTGCATTTCTATGGCTGTAGCTAGACTGTCTGATCCTCCAAGACCATCATCTACATAAAAATTGTCCTGCAACATTTGAGCTCCCAAATGATGACTTAGCATGTTGTCGTTTGCGATTTGTTGCAGACATTTGGTCGCCAGGTATGGTGCTGCCCGTGTACCATATGTGACGGTGTTCAATTGATAGTACTTGATTTCTGCTGTTGGGTCTTCTCTCCAAATGATGATTTGATACCGTTGATCATCTGGATGTATAAGGATCTGCCGATACATCTTCTCGATATCGGTTGTGAAGACAAATCGTGGCAACCGAAAACGTAGCAATATTGAAAATAGTTCGCTTTGAACTGTGGGCCCCGTATGCATTAAATCATTTAATGCATACCCTGTCGTGTTTTTGGCGGAGGCGTCGAACACCACTCGCAATTTGGTTGTGGTGCTCTCGGGTTTCAGGATACAGTGATGAGGAATGAAATATTTAGGAGATGGAATTGAGTCAAGATTCAACTTCTTCATGTGTCCTAATCTTTCGTACTCTTTCATAAACTCCACATATTGTTTCCGTACTTCTGGGTTCCTTTGAAGTCGACGTTCGAGACCAAGAAATCGATTGTGGGCCATCATCCTTGATTCTCCCAATACTGCTGGATCTTCGAGAAATGGAAATTTTACTATGAAGCGCCCTTGGCAATTTTTGCGCATGTTTTGAAGAAAGTGTGCCTCACATTGTTGTTCTGCTGGTGACATACTCCTTTCAGTTGTTTCGAATTCATCCATTTTCCATAACTTTTCAATTGCTTCGATTAGTGGACCATCTCTGCTATCGGTATCTGTTTTTATACCGAAAACTGCACATGTCTGTGATTCAGCCGAGGGTTCAGATGATCTACATTTTCCGCTCACAATCCAACCAAGTGAAGTGTTTTGGAGAATTGGGCCGGTAGTTGTTAACTTTATATGACCAGGTACCAGGAGACTGAGGTAAAACTTGGCACCAAGCAATATGTCAATCTTACCTTGCTTACAAAAGTCTGGATCTGCCAGTTGTAAGTTGGCTGGGATCTTCCACTTTGAAGTATCAAGTTGAAGATTCGGTTGATCGGTAATAATGTTTGGGAGTACAAACGCTTCTAAATTTGTGGCAAAACTGCCATTAGTGGATTGCATTTTGACATTAATTCTCTGAGTGACCTTCTTTTGAGCATCACCAATTCCTTCAATGCACAATGAAGCCTTGGTCGGTGCTATGGATAGTCTTCTCATGAGACGTTCTGAGACGATGTTGACCTGCGATCTGGAGTCCAATATAGCTCTAAATTCGCCTGAATTGCCATTAGTCGCAGTGATTTTTATCTTTGCTGTTGCAAGTAGTACGTATGCTTGAGTTGGCACGTTACTTACTGCTGCTGATGAAACGGTTGCATTTGGAATATTACTAATAGCTACATCGGCTGGTGGTATTTTTGTGGTTTGTTGCCTTTGATTTGCGGTTTCCACATGTAGCAAAGTGTTGTGTTTCTTATCACACTTGCAGCAACATCTCGATTTGCAATTATTTGACGTGTGATCGGTTTTGAAACAATTGACACACAATCGTTGTTTTTTGACCCATGATTGACGTTCTGTAGATGACAGCTGTAAAAATTTCTTGCAGTAGTACAATGGATGATTACCATTTTCACATAATTTGCAGCTTTTGCTCGATGTTGTTATGGTAGACACAACTCTAGTAGGCAGTTGTGGCAATGCCGCCTTCTCCTTAAAGCCGATGGCTTCCAGTGTATGAAATTGTCCTTCAAGAAACCGCAAGAAGTCATCCACCTTTTGTAATTCCTTTGGATTTGTCAATGATTGTTCAAATCTCATGTGTGTTCCTCGATCAAGTTTCTTTAGAAGCAAATGAAAAAGGATCGGATCCCATGCTTTTGTATCAACCTCTAAGTTGTCTAAGGCCATGATGCATTCACGTGTTGTGTCGTGTAAATTCTTCATTGTTGCAGCAGTTGAGGTTCCTGATGGCTGATTCACTAACTTTTCGATTAGCGTAGCCACAATTACCCTTTTGTTGTTGTACCGTTCTTGTAATAACGTCCAAGCGGCTACATAATTGTTTTCTGTTGACGAAAAATGACTGATTAGTTTTGCCGCTTCTCCTGTAACGTTGGCCTTTAGGTACCACATTTTTTGCACTGCTGCTATTGGTTGTTTGTCGATCATTTGAGAAAACAGATCCGAGAATTGTTGCCACTTCAGGTAATCGCCATTAAACTGTGGGAGAGTTACCTTTGGGAGATGAACTGCACTTCGCATGGTTTGTTCTTGTGGCATTGTTGGATCAACGAATCTGTTACCTTGACATTGATCTGCTCTAATAGCGAGCTCTACTAGCTGATATTGTACCATTTCTTCTAGTTGTTCGTACTCCGCTTGGTCGAAGCCTGCCACTGAAGGATCTTCAAAGTGTTCCCAAAGTTCGTCGTACACCAGTTCAATTTGTGTCCAAAGATGGCTTATGTTATTTAACTTAAATTGATAAAACTGCACTGGTTGGTTTTCTTGGACTGCTTCGAGTTTTTCGAGTATTCGCTTCAATGTGCCCATTCGAGAAGTCATCTTTCGAACCAGTCCGTGTTGGGTGGAAACTCCAGATGAATCTCTCAAACTTGGTGTATTTTCTGCTACGTGTTGAGATGTTGTTGTCTTCACGGTCGATGTTCCTGGTGCTATCTGTCGAGGAGCTATGCTTGGCATGTTTTCCATCTCTTCATTTGCCTTGAACCGAGTGGCTTCTGCTTGGAAGATTTCTCGATAGTTGGTAACTATGCTGCTGATTTTATCGTAGTATCCAGATACAAAGTAGTCTTGTTGCAATGGTTGTTCTGTAACCATCCTTAACTTTCCATCTGTTGCTTCAAAGTCATCCCAACATTGTTCCAATCGTCTTAACCGCTCGTTATAGTAAGCTGAAGTTGACTTCCGCTCTGCCGAATCCTTTTTGAAGTTTTTAATAATTCGGGAGATTTCTTCACCGAGCTCCTTTTGATGATCCACTAGCTCCGATGTCGATGTCATCTTTGTATATAAATTTTCTTGTACTTGAACAGGAAAATTACGTTGACTTGAATTGAATTTTTCAGTACTTGAACTGAAAAATTATGTTGAATTGAATTGAATTTTTCAGTACTTGAACTGAAAAATTATGCTGAATTGAATTGAATTTTTCAGTACTTGAACTGAAAAATTATGTTGAATTGAATTGTTGAGTCAAAACTTGAAGGTTAATTTTATTTCGTGAAGATATTCTAGCACATAAACTAGGATATCTCGCCGGGGCCTCCAAAAATGTTAATGTATGGATTAACTTGCCAGTACTTGAACTGGAAGTTAAGGTCGAAAGGAATTTTTGATTTGAATTTCTAGTACTTGAACTAGAAATTCCCGATGAATAAAATGAAAACCAAGTTGACTCTTTTGCTTTCTGATTTCAATTCCTTTATTAACATTTATTATTGACTATTTATAACAAAATTGCATATAAGTAATCTTAATACATAACTCGTCATAATAAATATCAAAAAATATCAATAGTAAAAAACAAAACTTAAATTAATGTAAGAACGCTGGCATAGCATATTTTGTGAAGCTACATATGTATATTTCAATATTAAAGCCGCGGACGGAAATTCGCAACAACACAGGTGTCGAATTTCTGTTCGCTTAATATGAACAACAATTCAAACTTGTGTCGAACAAAGTGCAGTGAACCTTTGTTCTAATTACTGCCGAATAAATAAAATACAGAATAAAATAAAGACAAATGAATGAATAAAAATTGCTATGCTAGCGTTATTAATGAATGCGTTAAAAAAAACATTGCTGGTTACCAAAATAGATAAAAAAAATGACGTGCAGCAACAGACCTCACTCCTCCATTCGATACCAAACGAGGTTTCAGACAAGGTGATTCCTTATCGTGCGACTTTTTCAACCTGATGATGGAGAAGATCATCCGAGCTGCTGATTTGAGACGCAGCGGCACGATATTCTACAAAAGTATTATGCTGCTGGCGTATGCTGATGATATCGATATCTTTGGCCATAATACGCGCGAAGTCAGCGCAGCATTCTCCAGGTTAGCGAAAGAGTCGAGTCGAATGGGTCTTGTAGTGAACGCAGATAAGACGAAATACCTAGTGTCAACAAATAAACAGTCCCAGCGTCTTGGAAACCACGTCACTGTTGACAACATCTCCTTCGAGGTTGTTAAGGACTTCGTCTACCTGGGATCCAGCGTAAACTCTTTCAACGATGTCAGCATTGAGATAAAGCGAAGGATAACTCTTGCCAACAGGTGTTACTTTGGGCTGAGTAGGCAATTGAGAAGCAGAGCCCTCTCTCGACGAACAAAACTCACGCTCTATAAGTCACTAATCATGCCCGTCCTATTATATGCAGCACAAACCTGGACGTTGAGCAGTTCTGATGAAAAGACTTTGGGAGCCTTCGAGAGAAAGATCCTTCGTAAGATCTTCGGTCCAATCTGCGTCAATGGCAAGTACCGAATTCGATGGAACCACGAGCTGTATGAGCTGTACGCTGACATCGACATAGTTAAGCGTATTAAAATCGAGCGGCTCCGCTGGCTAGGTCATGTTGAGCGAATGGAAAACGACGCTCCAGCGAAAAAATATTCGATTCGGTGCCCGGTGGTGGTCAACGCAGAAGAGGACGCCCACATCTTCGTTGGAAGGATCAGGTGTTGGATAACCTGACTACACTTGGTGTTTCCAACTGGCGCCAGCAAGCGCAGAACAGAAATGGCTGGCGCAATTTCTTATACGAGGCCAAAACCGACTTACGGTTGTAAGCGCCAGATAAGTAAGTAAGTAAGTATGCTAATTTATCCAGTTCGGTTCAATTAAAAGACTTAGGCGTTGTCTTTGTCAGTAAACTTTCTTTCGTTCCTTATTTGGATTACATTATTTCAAAGGCGTATGCAATGCTTGCCTTTGTACGTCATAATGGATCTTGCTTTACTGATCCCTACACGTTGAAAGTCTTGTTTACAATTCCTGTCCGCTCTAGGCTTGAATATGCATCCATTGTCTCGAACGTCATAAGATTAGACTTGACTAGTGAAAAGTCTTTCACTAGATTTGCCTTACGCTCTCTTAACTTTGAGGGTTCTATTCCATCTTATAGTAACCGCTGTCTTTTAATTGGACTTAAGTCCCTGGAGGCTAGAAGAAATATTATGTCTCTGCTTTTTGTTCATGATTTTATTTCGGGGGTGGTTGTTGTAACGAATTACTGGCAATGATTAATTTTAATGTTCCTGCTAGAATACTCAGAATTTTCGATCCTTTTTATTTGAACAATTATCGCACTAACTATGCTGCAAATTTATTAAATTTTATTAAATACTTTTTTATAAATTTTATTTTATTTCATTATTTTATCTCCTAGTCTGTAAGAATAATTTTTCATGGACTAATGTTTGAAATAAATAAATAAATAAAAACAAACTAAAACGAAAAAATTTAGTTCAATCCAGTCAACTTAAGTTGACTTCGTATACATAACTAATAAGGGCCTAATATTTTGAGTGTAAACAAAGTGCGCTGAATTTCTTTAGCGATGCGCTGTAATGTAAGAGCACAAAATAATACTAAAATTTAAACTTACAAAATCATCGAAATTCATTGACGGTTTGATACTGTTTTAATTAACACTTTAAAAAAAGTTAAACACTAGAACAAAATATCAGTAAAATTTCTTATTTGGCGCTTACGTAAATTTTGCGGTTAGAACTAATGTTATTTAAATAATTATGTAAAATTCACTTACTGTTACTATTTCCAACATTTCTTGTCTTGAGATGTAGCCATTTCCATCCAAATCATACATTGAAAATGCCCATTTCAGCTTCTGTTCCAGTTTTCCACGAGATGTTACACTAAGAGCACATAGAAACTCACGGAAGTCAATAGTACCATCCCCATTTGAATCAAATGTTCGAAAAACATGTTCGGCAAACTGTTTTGTACAAATGATAAGAAATACGACCGATTATATACATATTTTTAAAATGGAGAGCTTTAGGTGAAAGAATCGGTTTTGATTCGGAACAAATGTGTAGTGTACTCCTGAAGTCATTATTACCATTATAATAACTAACCAAATCTTCCCACATTCAAAATAAGTAAAATAAAACAACAAGATTAAAAGCAATATTATTGACTAACATAAATATCCCAAAATTTTTAAAACAAAAAATTTAAATGAGTTATAAAATTGTGGCATATTTTAATAAGTTTATTTCTTTTATAATTCTTAAAAAACATATTTTTTAAGAATTATATTGTGAGCTTAATGCCAAATAATTCATGAAGCAACAGGTTGCTACAACAACAAAGTTCTTTGCAGAACTTAAACCAAGCTGACTAGACCATGGTTTCGTCGGACGCTACTCCGACTCATCAGTAGTCTCAGTGGTTCTAGCAGTCCACTAACTTTGACAAGCTAATAGGCGCAAGATCAATAAAACCAAAGAGGAATTATAGAAGCGCTATACTTTGTCAAAGCAATGTTTTTCTACTCTTTTGCTAGTCGCAAAATTTCAAGAATTAAAAAATTTTAAGAATTATAAAAGAAATAAACTTATTAAAAAATGCCACAATTTTATAACTCATGTAAACTGGTGCGAGCACGACCTACGAAAACATGATGTAATATTATATGTCTGCGCATATAATAAACATCTGCTTTCAAAAAAAAAACCTTCTTCACGCCTTCTATGGTTTAATACCAACAAAATGTTGGAACCTAGATTGATACGTGATAAAGAAGTAAACAAAAAAGCGCAACAACAAAATCTTTGCAGAATCAATGCAGTCAACTTTTTGAAATTTTGCAACTAGCAAAACATTGCTTTGACAAAGTATAGCGCTTCTATAATTCCTCTATGGTTTTATTGATCTTGCGCCTATTAGCTTGTCAAAGTTAGTGGACTGCTAGAACCACTGAGACTACTGATGAGTCGGAGTAGCGTCCGACGAAACCATGGTCTAGTCAGCTTGGTTTAAGTTCTGCAAAGAACTTTGTTGTTGTAGCAACCTGTTGCTTCATGAATTATTTGGCATTAAGCTCACAATATAATTCTTAAAAAATATGTTTTTTAAGAATTATAAAAGAAATAAACTTATTAAAATATGCCACAATTTTATAACTCATGTAAACTGGTGCGAGCACGACCTACGAAAACATGATGTAATATTATATGTCTGCGCATATAATAAACATCTGCTTTCAAAAAAACCTTCTTCACGCCTTCTATGGTTTAATACCAACAAAATGTTGGAACCTAGATTGATACGTGATAAAGAAGTAAACAAAAAAGCGCAACAACAAAATCTTTGCAGAATCAATGCAGTCAACTTTTTGAAATTTTGCGACTAGCAAAAGAGTAGAAAAACATTGCTTTGACAAAGTATAGCGCTTCTTTAATTCGTCTTTGGTTTTATTGATCTTGCGCCTATTAGCTTGTCAAAGTTAGTGGACTGCTAGAACCACTGAGACTACTGATGAGTCGGAGTAGCGTCCGACGAAACCATGGTCTAGTCAGCTTGGTTTAAGTTCTGCAAAGAACTTTGTTGTTGTAGCAACCTGTTGCTTCATGAATTTTTTGGCATTAAGCTCACAATATAATTCTTAAAAAATATGTTTTTTAAGAATTATAAAAGAAATAAAAAATTTAAATGTTTACCAGCTAAGAATATCAAATTCTGTTTAATGCACTTATCACCTCTTACAACAACAACAAGCAGTATCCTCAATTATCGGTCAACGGTGGGCGTTACAGAGCCATTTTAACCGACTTTTTTTGAATAAAATTGGAGACATGAATTTGGACGACCTCTGGTTCATGCAGGATGGCGAGCCATGCCACACAGCTAATGCCACAATCGATTTTTTTATGCACCAAATTCACAAATCGTGTTATCAGCCGTCTTAGCGAAGTCAATTGGCCCCCTCGGAGCTGCGATTTGACACCTTTGGACTTTTTTTTTTGTGGAGATCCGTGAAGGACAGATGTTATACCAACAATCCGGAAACGATTCAAGCACTTAAGGCTAATATCATCCAAGCAACCCGTGAGCTACAGCCCGAAATCATCAACAAGGTCTTGGGAAATTGGAGTGTCATAATGCGCTACTACGAAGCCAACCGAGGCAGCTACTTGAACGACGTTGTGTTCCATAATTAATGGGAATGTTTAAAAAAAAAATAAAATAAACTGTCCATTTCAGCCCCTGAAAGGACTTTGACCGAACTTTTTATGATCCAAATTGTGTTTTGCGTGTAATTAAATGTTTGAACACAGTTGATCGAGAACTGGACCTACTAGTTCTCAAGAAGCTTTACATGGCATTATTTACTCTCTGAAGCTTGCCATTGTCTGCAGAGGTGACGACCGATCAGAACAATTAATTCAATTGAGAAAACTTTCTGTCAGATGGAATTGAACCAGGGTTCTCTGGCGTATGGGTCACGCACTCTACCCACTGCGCCACAGCCGCCACTGCGAAACAATGGGAATGTTTGTTCTCACTAATAAAGACATAATATGTACATGGAAAAAGTTAAATTTCGTTAATTTTATTGCAGTTTTTAAAAAAAAAATTGTATTTTTTTGCCCACTCTGTAATTATTCAGAGTAGTATTGAATCATTCCCTTTTTGCACGATTTTGTGGAAAAATTTTTAAACTTAAACGATTTTCCAAAGTTTTGGAACACATCTCTCATATGGCGCTTGTACTTTTATATTCGAACGCTTAAAAAATGTAAAAGGGGTATATTAATTTTGTCACTCCGTTTGTAACATCCATAAAGAAGCGTGGTAAATATAAAAAAGTATATAAAGGGTGGTTAAATTTTAAGGGCCGATGTTGAATATGAACCACACCTAAACGTCATGTTTTTTTCTGCATTTCATTTGACATTTCAGATCAACTCAATTTGAACCATGGTTTTCCATACACAATCGAGCAACGCGTTAAAGGTATTCAGGCTTATTATGAAAATGGGCTTTCAAATCAAAATGCATATGTGCACTTCGTGATTTTTTCGGTCAATTTAATCGTCCAAATTTGAGTACAATCGGAAAAAGCGTGCAAAAATTTGAGCAAGCCGGGTATGTAGAAGATGTGAAAACACTAGTGCATGCTCGTACAGCTCGTACTGCAGAAAATATTGCTGCTGAATAGCCATCTATCTCAACTCGTCGTCGTGCCCAACAATTGCATCTCTCACGCTCGTCGTTGATGAACATTATGCATAAAGACTTGCATTTACACGCTTACAAGGTACAATTGACTCAAGAACTAAAGCCTCTTGACCATTTCAAGCGTCGTCAATGGTCAGAATGGTAGCAACAGTGGATGTTCAATATTCGAAGATATATATCGAAGGTCAGGCAGTTACTGTGAATGGTGTTCGCTATCGTGAGATGATAGCGAACTTTTTATGGCCCGAATTGGAAGATATGGATGCGGACGATGTGTGGTTTGAACAGGACGGTGCCACTTGCCACACAGCTAACGAAACAATGGCTCTTTTGTGCGACAAATTCAATGGCCGTGTTATCTCACGTGGTGGCGATGTCAATTGGGGTTTTTTGAAAAAAAAAGGTGTACGTCGATAAGCCAGCAACAATTCAAGAGCTAAAGGATGAGATAATTCGGCACATTAACGGCATAGAACCTCACTTATGCCTCAGCGTCATCGAAAATTTTGACCATCGGATGGAGGTGTGCCGCCGAGGTCGCGGCGGCCATTTGGCAGATATTTTCTTCTATACATAATTGAACAATACCAATATTATCATAATAAAAAGAAATGACAATAATTTCCTAAATAATTTGTGTTTTATTCAAAATCAACATCAGCCCTTAAAATTTAACCACCTTTTATATTCTTAGTCAGGTAATGCTGATTAACCCGAGTCGATTTAACCATGTCCGTCTGTCTGTCTGTGATAACAATTACAGCCGTTATTTTCAAGTTATCATCACGAAATTTGATATTTAAGTTTGTATCTAAAAAACAGGGATCGTAATTATTATAAGCAATTTCCAAAAACTCAAATTTTAATTATTATTTTAAGAGTTTTATTTAATTGCTCAACAATTAAAATTATCTCATGATTTTTACTGTTTTGATCAGAAGTAAAAGTTATGTTTTTATTTATATTTTTAAAGAATAAAAATAAGAATTATTTTTTGAGTTTTATTGTTTTGCTCAATTTTGTTTCTCAATTTTTATTTTTTTCCCTCAAGAATGAAAATGATTTCTCAATTTTTGTTTTTTCCCTCAAGAATGAAAATGATTTCTCAATTTTTGTTTTTTCGCTCAAGAATAAAAATTGTTTCTCAATTTTTATTTTTTTGTTCAGGAATAAAAGTTATTTCTCAATTTTTATTTTTTACATCGGTCATTCATACATAACGGAGAGGGTTAATATATATTACTGACCCCCCCATTACTTTTGCAAAAGGAAAATTTTTCCCTTGGGGACCTATTGCCTCCGACCACTCCTTATGGAAGCTCACATACAAATTTTATGATTTTTGGATATTTATTCCCTGCACCTGAACAGGGGGCTTTAATCGAGGGTCGAAGAGGGTTAATATGTATGACCGACCCTCATTACTTTTGCAAAAGGAACATTTTTCTCTTGGAGACCTACTCCCTCCGAATACACCTTATGGGGGCTCCTATACCTAAAAAACTAAAACTGGACAAATGATCTTTATTTTTGAGCGTAAGGAATAAAAATTGAGAAATAACTTTTATTTCTAAGCAAAAAAATAAAAATTGAGAAACAATTTTTATTCTTGAGGGAAAAAATAAAAAATTAGAAACATTTTTTGTTCTTGGGCAAAATAATAAAAATCAATAATAACTCTTATTCTTGAACAGAAAAATAAAAATCAGAAAGTAACTCTTATTTTTGATGAATAAAATAAAAATCAGTAAATAATAATAAAATTAAATTTTTATTGGTAAAACTCAAAAAATAAAAATCATTTCTTGTTTCGAACATGCATTAACCAGCATATTGAAGTTATCCAAAATATGCTCTGCTCATGTGGAACATGTTGATTTTTTGTTATTTAATTTTTGGAAATAATCGTTATTTTTTGTCCCTGCTAAAAAATAATGATCAAGTTCGAAAATGAGTCAAATCGGATGAAAACCAGCCTACCTCCCATACAAACTGACTTTATCAAAACGGTAAAATCTTTTAGTATTCCACAAAAATTAATATATGAAGTACTTTAAATTTTGCATATGAGCTTTGATATAAATACACTCTGAGTATGAAACTCAACCAAGTCGGATGAAAATCACGCCCGCCTCTCATACAGTGACTTTATCAATACTGTTAAATCCCTTAGAATTCCATAAAACTTCATATATGTACTTGAAACTTTGCATATGAGCTTTGGTATTCAATATACACTTGATATGAAATTGAACCAAATCTAATGAAAACCAATCCTATCTCCCATGCAAAGTGACTCTACCAAAAAGGATGATCAATGACACCCTATTTAAAAATCTGAAGAATTACACAGCCCAGCAGCATCACCGGTATTTAACATAACGGGATACTAAGTCTGCCATATCTTCAGAGATTAAGCATTGAAAACCTGCGGTACATTGGTGAGGGCGAGAGGGGACTAACAAGCATCGGTCGCTACTATATTTTTAGTCGCGTGCAACTTGTCCTTTCAGCAGTATCGAAGACACGAGGACGACCTTCATTGAAATAAGGGAGGAGTTAACACACCCGTTATTGCATCCATTAGCGACATAATTGCTGTTATAAGAACAACATTTGTGAGGATCGTCAGCAAAAATCGTGAATGTTGCTCAACAGCGTTGACGGTTGATTTGTTGGCATTGCACTATCGGCAAATGTCGGCTAAAGCAGGCTAAGGGCTAGCTTTAAAATTCCTCAAAATCAATTTAATGCTTTCCAAGGATTTGTAGGAATTTTTTTTTTATTTATTTTGGACAAAAAATAATTGGTCTCTTTCAGACAAAAACATCGATATGTCAAAATGAAAAAAGGAAGCCCTACACGTTCGGCAAAAAATTTTCAAAAATTTTTTAAAAATAGTTCTATTGGAGATATAGATATACATACTTCCTGAGCAAAAGATTAATGATATTTTAAGAGCTTTATTTTTTTGATGTTAGGGTGGCACATTAGGATGGTAGGAACTGAGATCTGGAGGGTAAGTACTAGAACGGTGCATCTGAGGTCAATGACCTCTATAGAGGTCATATTGGTCTCCTTGAGACATAAACATTGATATACCAAACTTTAAAGTCCGACTGTAAACACCAGAGATATGAAGAAATTTGTCAATGCGCGACCCCTACGTTAGGTCAAAAAAAAAAATTTTTTTTCGTTATTGAAACTTGCAAAAATGCGTTATGTTCGCTGGTATACGGCGTACTTTTTTTTTTGAGGTACGGTCTATTGTACATATTTGTTCAGTAAGTTGATTTCTAATTATTAAAGCGCTCGGTCCAACGACTGATGACTAACATTTAAAGTCTTTTATTGAATTTTTATAAGTTTTAATACTTCAATTTACATATTTAAATTTGAATTTGTTTGTTCTCGTTCCTTTTTTGTCTATTAAAGAATAAGAAATATTTTATCTTAGAATATCGCAACGCCCATTTTTTTTAATTTGAATTTTAATATGTATTTATTTCTTTTATAATTCTTAAAAAACATATTTTTTAAGAATTATATTGTGAGCTTAATGCCAAATAATTCATGAAACAACAGGTTGCTACAACAACAAAGATATTTGCAGAACTTAAACCAAGCTGACTAGACCATGGTTTCGTCGGACGCTACTCCGACTCATCAGTAGTCTCAGTGGTTCTAGCAGTCCACTAACTTTGACAAGCTAATAGGCGCAAGATCAATAAAACCAAAGAGGAATTATAGAAGCGCTATACTTTGTCAAAGCAATGTTTTTCTACTCTTTTGCTAGTCGCAAAATTTCAAGAATTAAAAAATTTTAAGAATTATAAAAGAAATAAACTTATTAAAAAATGCCACAATTTTATAACTCATGTAAACTGGTGCGAGCACGACCTACGAAAACATGATGTAATATTATATGTCTGCGCATATAATAAACATCTGCTTTCAAAAAAACCTTCTTCACGCCTTCTATGTTTTAATACCAACAAAATGTTGGAACCTAGATTGATACGTGATAAAGAAGTAAACAAAAAAGCGCAACAACAAAATCTTTGCAGAATCAATGCAGTCAACTTTTTGAAATTTTGCGACTAGCAAAACATTGCTTTGACAAAGTATAGCGCTTCTATAATTCCTCTTTGGTTTTATTGATCTTGCGCCTATTAGCTTGTCAAAGTTAGTGGACTGCTAGAACCACTGAGACTACTGATGAGTCGGAGTAGCGTCCGACGAAACCATGGTCTAGTCAGCTTGGTTTAAGTTCTGCAAAGAACTTTGTTGTTGTAGCAACCTGTTGCTTCATGAATTATTTGGCATTAAGCTCACAATATAATTCTTAAAAAATATGTTTTTTAAGAATTATAAAAGAAATAAACTTATTAGAAAATTCCACAATTTTATAACTCATTTAATATGTATTATTTTTCACGACATTCCGACAAGCGGACATCTCTCATATAAGGACAAAAAGTAGGTAACCATCGTTGTCCGTTTATGGAAGTCGTAACAATCGTAAGGTCGTAACAGTCACTTAGCAAACACGCATTAAATTGGGTTGCTTGGTCCAATAAGTTTTTCTAAAAACTATAACTCACTGTATAATAATAAGTTTT
This sequence comes from Pherbina coryleti, assembly GCA_943735915.1. NCBI lineage: Eukaryota > Metazoa > Arthropoda > Insecta > Diptera > Sciomyzidae > Pherbina > Pherbina coryleti. The sequence continues at coordinate 45,740,258 of OX030952.1, read as the reverse complement.
GTTATTTAAAATAAATGGAGATTCTACTTTTTCTAAACAATAAATTCTACTTTTTCTAAATAAACTTACCAGATCTCATAAACATTCAATTACAAAAAAATGTTAAAATATTTTAATTTCAATCAAATTAAGTAATTTTATTGTTGAAGTTTTTCATCCAATCCTTTCTTTTTATTTATTTTCTTATCATAAGGAATAGCCGGTACGTCGAAAAGTCCACTGATGCTACAAACCTTGAAAAATGCAACATATGCCATTCCTAACGTAAATTTCCTTGAGAGTTAATTCTGACGTTTTTTAATACTAATGTCATAAGCAAGTTGTAGTGGAAATTGCATGCGAGTAAAATTGTTTGATAATTTTTTAAATACCACGAAAGGAATAAGTAGGACATTTAAATTGTTATATTTTGGTCCAAAGTAATTGGGAAACTTGTTCATAGTACACAAAGGAAATTCCTTTATAGGTATACAATCTCAACAACCTGTACAGTGTACACAGTCCTGCTAACGTAAAAAGATTTTTTCTAATTAATTTATCTCTAATTGATTGAATTAATTAATCAATTTTTGGCTTAAGGGGGGAAATATACCCAGAGGCCGAAAAAAAAGGTAATGTTGGTGCATTTTTTTAAGGAAATCTAAGGGATATTTTTAAATGAGGGTTTTTATACCTTAAAATATACACATTCAAGAGTATGTTAAGTATTTTTTTATTAAAAAAAATTAATATTATGGTAGATACAGCCTTTTTTGTAGAACGCTCTGAAAATGCGGTGACCAAGATTGCTCCTTTTAAATTCAACTGAAACAAAAAATGAAAAATATTATTAAACTAGATACTTAAAACTCGTACTTGTCATAGCCGATTTTGAAAATATTGATTTTTCACAAAATGGCAGACTTCCGAACGTAAAGTAACGATTTTCGACCAAAAATTCGTCATTATTTTGCCTATAACTAATGAACGAACCCAGCAAACCAAACTTGACGACATTATCGAAATTCCGACTAATTCGTTACTATTTCGAACTGTCGTAAAGTATTCGTTACTATATCGTTACATCAAATTTCGAAACAGTTTCGATTTTGATGCGAATTTATATCGAGTTTCGATATGTGCCGGTTTGTAAGATTTATTCTTTATCATATGATATTACTGTTCAAATAAATAAAAAATAACAAAGTTGGTCAGGCAAACAACGATCCTTTTTTTTTAAATAAACGTGTAAGAGTGCAAACTAAACAAGTGCGCATTGCGGTGATTGAGGTAAAATTTGTTTTAATCTAAAATAAATTGTTTTCCGTGGTTGTTCTTCAACAAATGTGAAATGTCACGTCAAGGTTTTATAAAAAGTGTAAAAAAAGAAGTTGCAAGGCTTATGGACTCCATTTTTTCGCAAATACTCACATCAATAACAACACCACCAACAACATCAACATCAACAACATCAACAACAACAACAACAACAACAACAACAACAACAACAACAACAACAACAACAACAACAACAACAACAACAACAACAACACCAACAACAACAACAACAACAACAACAACAACAACAACAACAACAACAACAACAACAACCACAACAACAACAACAACAACAACAACAACAACAACAACAGTAAGTGTTTTAATGAGTGACAGCGAGGAGTTTGTTCAATCAAAAATCGAGGACTCGTGGCAAATTTGGATGGAATTCGAAATGAGGAAGTAAGTATTGAACAATTAAATATTGACGCTTCTCAAGGCGAAGAAAGCATTTCAATGGAACTCCTGCATGCGAGCACCACAAGAAATCATGATCGGCAGAGAGTTTGGAAAAGTTCTGAAATAATCAACTCTGAAATATTCAGAGTTGGGCGTTTTGCACTAAATGGTGAGTGCACTAAGCATTTCACTAGCACTAAATATATTGAAAGAAATTATATTTTCCACTATTTTTTTACCAGCTTAGTGATAGTGAAACATCTCTTCACTATCACTTGAGATTTTAGTGATGGTGTTATTTTGTTGCACTACAACTAAATTTAGTGTTAGTGACTAAATCTGCACTACACTCAATTAGTGCAAAATTTGAGCAGTCACTACATGAAAGCTGCAATTAAAAATGTTTCCACTCAACTTTCAAACATTACTGGTTTTGAAATTATTTAAGCCAGACTCGAATAAAAGAAAATTCTATAATAATAAAATATAATTTTCTAAATGGGCTTACAATTTTGAAATTACAAATTTATATAAGTGCAATTATTCAAAATAAACTGTTGAACTTTTCTTTCCATTGAGTGAAAACTTTCTGTGTTCCAATATCATTAGTGCGGGCATTTTTTTTTTGCACTATTAATTTTAGTGCAAAAAAAGAAAGTTGCACTTAATGAATTTTAGTGAAAAATTTTTCAGTATCACTATCACTAATGTATAGTGAGGCTTACATATTTGAATTCATCAGTCAACACCACTTGAAAGTAGTGAATAATTTTTCAATATCAGTATATGTAAGCTGAAGTTGAAACTTTAGTGCACTACCCCCATCTCTGTATTCAACTAACATTCGACATTAATTTCAACATTCCTTTTATTAAAATTTTATTTATAACACAGCCTCATTATATCGCTGGAAATTGTTCAATTATATGAAATTTAAATGAAATAAATTTTTGCATTTTCGTATCTCTTAATTAAGCCGTTCTTAATTTATATGCATACCTTCATTTCGATTTCGTAAATACATTTCGTTCCGATTTCGTAACTACATTCCGTTACGATTTCATAACTACATTTCGTTACGATTTCGAAAAGATATATCGTTCCGATTTCATAACTACATTTAGTTACGAATAGTTACGACACCTCGTCACGAATTCGCATCAACTCCTTCATACGATTTTCTTTACTATTTCGCAACGAAATCCGATTCCGAAATCTGAAAGATACCGAAATATTCGAAACGGATTCGTCACAATTTCGGAACTTTTGGTTTGCTGGGAAGCTATGAAAAAAAAATCCTATCTCCTACAAGTACGAGATTATTATGAATAAAAAAAGCATGCAAAAAATCAAAACGATCGAGAAATCTTGGTCACCAACGCGTTTGAAAATAAGGGCCAGCACTGCGCGCTCTAGAAGGCGGTTTACTGACTAGGCTATAACTTTGTTATTTTTTGATATATCGACTTGAAATTTTCACCACATATTCTTGAGACTTAAAGGTTTAAGAAAATATAAAAAAGTTCTGGGTATATTTTCCCCCTTCAACCTCTTTCATCGTCGGAGGAGTCTGACGTTCGTGGGTGTGTAAAGAACTGTGTTAAACTTTGATGATTGTCATAGCATTACCAACATTTTTGAGCTTCTCAATGTTGTATTCTTCAATTCCAGCGTTTTTTGAGATTTATCCCGTTAAGCATTTTCAAAAACTATGTCCAAAAATTTACAGGAAATTAATCGTTTATAAACAATTTGGTCACAAAGTAACAAATGGTAACAATTAGATCACATCTTTTCTATGTTATCTATGTGCGTCAAACGCCCAGTAACATGTGATAATAACAAAATGTTTGACGGGAATCTCAACACATTTGTATATAAAAAAGATGAATGCTGATTGTTGATTAAAAATATGGTCGATAAGAGGCTGTACACAAGCTGAGGCTGAGAACAACACCAAGACTAGACTTTCATCTTTATTCAAATGCACAGTGCTCCCTCTTGATGCTTCGGAATGTGCGAAACCTTCTTTTGCAGTTTTAATGAACTGAATGTTGTTGACAATATTTAGAAACAGTTCTAAGCCTCTATTTCAATCCATGCCACGATCAATATCACAATATCCTCGATCCTAGGACCTAAAAATTAGAATATCTTAGAGGCTTAGAATTGTTTCCAAATATTGTGGACAAAATACATTTTATTAAAACTGCTAAGGACGGTTTTATAACATTTATCTTTTTTTGTTTTTAATGATAATTTTAATTTTAATGTATAGTCATAAACGCTTGAAGCTTTTAACAACCCATGCAACACAGCACATGCAGCACAGGGTTCAGCAACACATGCAAATAAAAACCTTAAACAATTTAATTTTCGTGTATTTGCATATATTTACAAACTTCATGATAGCAGTCATTTATCTTAGACAGTAATAAACAGCTGTTGCTGCGAATAATATTTGCCTCAATGTTTGTTTGGTGTTTCATGTAGTTCGATTTTTTCTAGCGAACGAACAAAGCTAACGACAGATACATACACAATAGAGCACCCATGAAATATATGAAATTTGGAAAAAGATTTTTTTTTCTTCGCTCCGCGAGCATTTTCATAAAGAATGAGGGTAAAAAATAAAATCTGCAAAAAAAAAAATTTGTACCGCTAGTGGTAATTAGCCAGTCGGTTTTGAATTAAAGCCTCAAAACTGGGCATAAAACAGTTCAAACATGCATTGTTCTATAACTTTTATAAAAAATATTAAAGGTGGTTAGTCTGTTGACAAAAAATTGCAAAAATTAATTAAAAAAAAAAACCACGAACTTAAGAATCTCCTTTTTTTTAAGTCGGTTAAAAAATTTAACCAGTTTTTTATGTTTTTGAAGATCAGTTTAACAATTGAAGCACCAAGAGCAACAACCGGATAACTCCAGTTTTTAAAATTTTGAGATAAACAAAAAAAACATCATAAAAATAAAGAAACCGAATTTTTGCAAAATTTTCATTTATTTCCGAAAGAAAAACATAAAAACATATTCATTAAGTTGAAGAAAACTAAAAAATAAAGATTTTTTCATTAAAAAAACGAATAATGAAGTTTTGGAATTAACCGGTTTTTACACCGTTTTTGCTGACAATTAATTCAGACCCATGTTGTCGTCATCATATTCTGAATTTTCACCTTCTTATTGATACTGCTGGGACTCAAGTCTATTATAAAAGTGCATATCCGCTGGAGCAATATACTTTTTAGCCAAAGTAATGATATCTTGATACTTTTTTGGGTTGAGGCTAAGGCTGCGTCTGTATAGACAATTTGGTTTGAAAGGGTCGCCTTAAAAATTTGCTTTTATTTCTATTTCGTAAGTCGTTAATGTCCCATGATGATTAATGGAAGTAATATTTCCTTCCTTGGCATAAGGAAATCTTCGATATTTTGAAATGGTCCATTTATCTTTTCTTTGTTGGTCACAGTTTTCTTGTAGAATGGACCCAAGCTGGCCTTAAAATCAAATATCTCGTTATTGGTCACTGATATGACACTAAATTTTTTGGAGCAATTTGCTACTAAGTTCCGCCAATCTTTGGGTAAATAAAGAGGCTCAACTCGCCTTTTTTGCTTTTCGATGACACCAAAAAAGCGATCGCACGGCAGATCACGATACTGAAAAATCTGATTCAGTTTAACTCATTTTCATTTATTATTGAAACCAAATCACAGGTTACAACGACGTCAACAACTGTTGCACTTCAATACAGTAAGATTAACATAAACTAAATTGCATCGCATACTATCATATAAAAGCACCGTTTGTTTGCCTATGAAAAGCTTATTTAGTGCGGTGCAAAAACAATACAACTCCAGGAGTTGTCCTACTCTTGCTCAGTTTTGAAATCAGAAAGAATTTCAAAACTGCTTTTACTTACTTTAGAGTCAAGATAATTACATTTTGATTACACCGACTTACGCGGAATTTTTTTCTTTAAATATCTGCATCAAAAACCGATTTTTGAAAAAAGTGGAGTTATCCGGTTGTTGCTCTTGGTGCTTCAATTGTATGTTTTGTTTGTTTCAATTTTTCCAGTAGGCTTTTCTCATCAATTCTTCTCAATGCAATTAAATTAAAAATTGAATACATCATGCATCCCAACGTTTCGTTGATTTTTTGTCAACATCTTCAGGGGATCTTTTTTCTTTAAATGAGAAACAACAATGGCGTAATCAAAACATTAATTTAAGATTATGACAATTTTATAATACTAATTATGAAACACAATGAAATAATCAAATAAATAAATAAAAGCAAAAACAAGACTAAATTAATGACTTACATAGGCCGTGTGCTATTCGGAAACTTCTCACTCGGATGATGAAATTTTGACAATCTGAATGAGAATATTTGGCACATGTGAGGTGAATATCATTGTCAAAAATTCATGTAGCGCCAGGGGCTAGTATAAATTTTGACAATCGGCAACGGAATTTTTGACACAAGGAAAAATAGAAAACTAAACACTTGTGAGTTCGTGAATCGTAAAGAAGTTCAATATTATGCGCTTCTGACAGCTTAGCAACCAGAAGTGAAAATATTTGCATAAAATGCTGTTAATTTTCCGTATACATTAAAAATTTTGCAAATTAAATTAAATTCTTGCGCTAATACACTACCGAAATCTAAAACGTAAAAATTTCTAATTGTCAAAATTTCATCTCCCTTTTGGCACAGCAAAAATTACAATTTTATTTCGACAGAAATTGTATTCAACTCAGTAAATTCCTTACTACCACGAGTGAAAAATTTCCAAATAGCACACGGCCATAGTGAATAAAACTTAAACTTAAAACATTGAACTTACAACATAAAACATTCACAATAATTATTTTATTTCAGAAAATTTAAAATTGTAATTATTTATTTATATCCTGCACCACTTGTCAACACTGTTTTTTTAATGTAAAACAATAGCGTAGCTCGCGTTTAAATTGTCTTTGTCTTCTCGTAATCTTTTGTTGTATGCGTAGGCTCTCTAGAGTGAAACGTTGGTTTGTCTTCTGTTCGATGTCCAGTATTTTCACTCCATTCAGGTCAGCTGTGTGTCCGCTCTCGATCATGTGTTCTACTAGCGCTGTCGACATACGTTTGTGCCTAATGTCTGATTGATGCTCAAGAACTCTCGTTCTGAGTGGTCTCTTAGTCGTTCCTAAGTTAGAATAATTTCAGAGAGGCAGACTGTTGCAACTGTCAGAACGAAATTGACTGCCCATAGAAAATCTGAAAGCGATTAATTTTTTTATTATTATTTTTTTTTTTTTTTTTTTCATTTTCAAATTACTATTGAAAGACAATTTTGGCTATGAGGAAGAGAGCGCAGTCCAAAATGCGTCTACCTCTGTTATTCTACCATGGAACAGAAGACAAACAAACGTTCCACTCTAGAGAGAATAATTTTAAATAATTAGAATTTTAAATTTTCTAAAATAAAATAATTATTGTGAATGTTTTATGTTTAAAGTTCAACGTTTTAAGTTCAATTTTAATTCACTATGTAAGTCATTAATTTAGTCCTGTTTTTGCTTTTATTTATTTATTTGATTGTTTCATTGTTTTTCATAATTAATATTATAAAATTGTCATAATCTTAAACTAATGTTTTGATTAAGCCATTGTTGCTTCTCATTTAAATAAAAAAGATCCCCTGAAGATGTTGACAAACGATCAACAAAACGTTGGAAAAAATGATGAATTAAATTTTTAATTTAATTGCATTGAGAAGAATTGATCAGAAAAGCCTACTGTGTCAATCCAAATCAAGTGGTCCAAAAAAACGAAAGTTGGTTGCTCGACCATTTTTAAAAACGTTTATATTTTTATTAAATTTTGTTCAATATAGTGGGATATCAGAACCGTATTGAAAATAATGGCATTCAACTGTACTTTCAAAATTGCGGCCATATTTGACTTGCTACCTGTAGAGATTTATGCGTTTGTAAGCGTTTGCGGTTACTTTAATTTCTCAGCTCCTGTTAAACATAAAGTGATGAATTAAAAACCATGACATTAAGCACACTTTAAACTTTAATCTCTCTTACAAGAAGTGATAATTAAATAATTTCTTCATATTAAAAAAAATGGTGAAACTGTTTTGTCAAAATCCTTATATTTTGCAACTTTAAGAATTTTTTTTTATAGAAAGCAATTACTTGTCGACTTATTTTTTCTTTTTTAAAGTACATCTTAGCAAGTAGTTTAAATATAATTTTTTTTCACTTTCTGACTTACCAAGTTTTTTTTTTGACAGCCTCTTAAAAATGAAAATTTTGAGAATTTAACTAATTTTGGGGTCAAATATCTCTGGTGGGCATAAGTTTAAAATTTCAAATTTATTCACAATATAGTACATAATAATGTCTTACTTAAGTTAAAACTCTGAGTTTGGTATTCGCTTCGTTTGGAAGATACAGCCCTTCAAACTTAATGATATTTCACATTGTATAATATGTGTTTTTAAGATATTCTTGAGATTTTTTTCTAAAACAAGCTTTAATCTTTCGTTTGGAATGTAACTAAACATAAATCCTGAAACATTGAATATAATTTCGTGAATATAACCTCAAATAACTAACCATTTTCGTACTTTACACACTTTTATTTATAATGATGAGCACAAGTTTTATGACTTTGTAGATTCATTGTTTACTTTTTTATTTTCTCATATATACAAATATTTTTTAACATTAATAAAAAAACATTAAAGCAAATTGAACATCAACTGAAAAAATTTCAGAAGGAAAATATTTATGTTAACACGTAAAATATTTTAAATATCTTTTTTAACCTTCCTATTTAGCTTTGATGACTATCAAGTCATATTCTTCGGATTTAGAAATGAAAAAGCATCGCATTATTGTTTCGGAAATTGGAACGAAACGTTGGAATTGCCGTGTTCCCTGATTCGTTGGCAGCTTTCGAAACCGAAATATCATTAAGTTTGAAGGGCTGTATCGGCATATTGGCAGTATAACTAGAACCTAAGTAGCTTGAGTGGATCACAGTGTAAAGTCACACAAAAGACTACTGATGAGTTGGTGTAGCGACCAATGAAACAGTCTGTATAGTCAAAGCTGTTGTGATTGGCTCTATACAGAGCCGTTGTTGTTGTTGTTGTTGGCTGTCGCCTTCTTTGTTCTTCATGTTGTCTTGTTCTCAACATGATTGGCCTAGAGCTCAATAACTCGTTTTCAATATAAATAATGAAAGGCCGTATTCAAAAATATTAAGATTTAAAATTTCTGGGAGAGCACGCCCGTAAAATGTTAAGAAAATCATTAGTTGTGTGTTAATCACATAAACAACAAAGTCTTTCATAACAAAATGGTCTCCACACCATGTTAGGTGTACCATCAGTTAAACTAACTGAACCCTAAAAATGGAAGTGTGGAAAAAGGGAGGAGCTAAAAAGCAAAAATAACAACAACTTCAATATGCTCTGATAGCGGCAAACCACGTGATCAAGTTTCGAAGATGCACATGAATTAAGGCTAGACCTAAAAGTATGATACGATTTAGGTCAACCTTGGTACAGCTTGCATCTAATGTCGATAAGAACTCAGTTACAAAAATTCAAGCGTTCTCTGCCAAAAATAAAATTCCGGGTAACTTTCTCGGCATATTGGCAGTATAACTAGAACCTAAGTAGCTTGAGTGGATCACAGTGTAAAGTCACACAAAAGACTACTGATGAGTTGGTGTAGCGACCAATGAAACAGTCTGTATAGTCAAAGCTGTTGTGATTGGCTCTATACAGAGCCGTTGTTGTTGTTGTTGTTGGCTGTCGCCTTCTTTGTTCTTCATGTTGTCTTGTTCTCAACATGATTGGCCTAGAGCTTAATAACTCGTTTTCAATATAAATAATGAAAGGCCGTATTCAAAAATATTAAGATTTAAAATTTCTGGGAGAGCACGCCCGTAAAATGTTAAGAAAATCATTAGTTGTGTGTTAATCACATAAACAACAAAGTCTTTCATAACAAAATGGTCTCCACACCATGTTAGGTGTACCATCAGTTAAACTAACTGAACCCTAAAAATGGAAGTGTGGAAAAAGGGAGGAGCTAAAAAGCAAAAATAACAACAACTTTAATATGCTCTGATAGCGGCAAACCACGTGATCGAGTTTCGAAGATGCACATGAATTAAGGCTAGGCCTAAAAGTATGATACGATTTAGGTCAACCTTGGTACAGCTTGCATCTAATGTCGATAAGAACTCAGTTACAAAAATTCAAGCGTTCTCTGCCAAAAATAAAATTCCGGGTAACTTTCTCGGCATATTGGCAGTATAACTAGAACCTAAGTAGCTTGAGTGGATCACAGTGTAAAGAAACACAAAAGACTACTGATGAGTTGGTGTAGCGACCAATGAAACAGTCTGTATAGTCAAAGCTGTTGTGATTGGCTCTATACAGAGCCGTTGTTGTTGTTGTTGTTGGCTGTCGCCTTCTTTGTTCTTCATGTTGTCTTGTTCTCAACATGATTGGCCTAGAGCTCAATAACTCGTTTTCAATATAAATAATGAAAGGCCGTATTCAAAAATATTAAGATTTAAAATTTCTGGGAGAGCACGCCCGTAAAATGTTAAGAAAATCATTAGTTGTGTGTTAATCACATAAACAACAAAGTCTTTCATAACAAAATGGTCTCCACACCATGTTAGGTGTACCATCAGTTAAACTAACTGAACCCTAAAAATGGAAGTGTGGAAAAAGGGAGGAGCTAAAAAAGCAAAAATAACAACAACTTCAATATGCTCTGATAGCGGCAAACCACGTGATCGAGTTTCGAAGATGCACATGAATTAAGGCTAGGCCTAAAAGTATGATACGATTTAGGTCAACCTTGGTACAGCTTGCATCTAATGTCGATAAGAACTCAGTTACAAAAATTCAAGCGTTCTCTGCCAAAAATAAAATTCCGGGTAACTTTCTCGGCATATTGGCAGTATAACTAGAACCTAAGTAGCTTGAGTGGATCACAGTGTAAAGTCACACAAAAGACTACTGATGAGTTGGTGTAGCGACCAATGAAACAGTCTGTATAGTCAAAGCTGTTGTGATTGGCTCTATACAGAGCCGTTGTTGTTGTTGTTGTTGGCTGTCGCCTTCTTTGTTCTTCATGTTGTCTTGTTCTCAACATGATTGGCCTAGAGCTCAATAACTCGTTTTCAATTTCAATAAAAATATAAACGTTTTTAAAAATGGTCGAGCGACAAGTGCTGGACCACTTGATATGGACTGACCCTACTGGAAAAATTAACCAGTTTTGATTAAATTATCACAAAACGGAAACATTACTTATATATGTAACGAAGTAAATCGAAATAATTTTTTTTAAATTTATTCAATAAAACTTGCCTTGCTTGCGTCTCCATATGGAAAGAAATTACCATATATTTTTTTGAATTCTTCTACGGATAAGTGGCCACTTGGGCAATCTTTTAGGAATCCTTTGTACCATTCTTGGATTTCAGCATCTAAAAAATCAAATTAAATTTTATTTAAATTAACTATTGTCTGTCAAAAGTTAACGATGCAATAAATTTTTTTCTTTGCAACAACACGAAATATTTTTTACAAGTATAAAATACTATAATATAACACTTATTAAAACAAAAAACTCAATTGGCTATTTCAGAGACACCGTAAGACTGCAGTTAAAGAAAAAAGCTTATATTATTGTAAAAAGTAATTGGGCACTGTTGTGTATACACAACCTAAGTCATATACACATGTGTGTCATGTGTAAAAGTCCATATTCATGAGAAACATGTTAAAGTAGCGCAACTGATGAAATAATTGATTTCTTAATTGGAATTTCTTCATGTTGAGAAATTAATATAGAATCAATCAGAGTTAAAAGGAAGCAATGAGTTTTTAAATTATGTGACTGAAGAAAATGCAAGTCTGAACATTTTTTTAGCCAAAGCAAGTGAATTTTGAAAAATAAAAAATATTCTTAATTGAGTTAAGATTCAAACAGTCTTCCTCATTTCGAGTTAATTCAGAGCAGTCTTGAGGCCTTAGTTACACTACTCAACAAGGTTTTCCACAACGAATTGCGATAACATTTTCTATAGTAGAATTTTCCATAGAATCCGAATATCGTAATGATTTTTTTGGATTAGCCCCAATTTTTTAAGAAAATGGAAAAATTAAAAAAATCCACTATTTGGAACACATACTTTACATAAATGCTTGTAAAAACTTACATGTTCAGTCAATGAATTTTAATTTAATTGCATGTAGTAGAGGAGTCAGATAAAAATTTAGAGGTATAATATGTGCCAATAACATCAGCGATATGGCTGTTATGATCCCAAACAGGTAAAAAAAATCACGTTTTTCGTTTTTTTATAAACATATTTTATGTTTGAAGCCCCATATTTCAAAATAATTATATGGGAGAGAAAAAGTTAGCCCTCTTGTGTCATAGAGAATTTTATAACAAAAATTTCTAGTATAAACATGTCTAAAGAAAATTCATAATTCACTAACGTTTTTAACATCAATGCACAAACCATTTTTTGATAAAAAAAGGTACAGTAGTTTTGACTATGTCGTAACACAAGACGTAGAATTATTCAATTCACTTTTGATGACATCTGTTTTAAAAAATATTTAGCAAAATATTTATTCCATACACCTGAGCATATGACCTTTAAAAGAGTGCCGGAGAGGGTTAATATGTATAACCGACCCCCATTACTTTTGCAAAAGGAACATTTTTGCCTTTGACACCTATTCCCTCCGACCACTCCTTAGGGGGGCTCCCATACAAATTTTATGGTTTTTGTAAATTTATGCCATACACATGAGCATATGATCCTTAAGGGAGTGCCGGAGAAAATTAATATGTGTGACCGACCCCCTTTACTTTTGCAAAAGGAACATTTTTGCCTTTGACACCTATTTTCTCCGACCACTCCTTAGGGGGGCTCCGATTCAAATTTTATGGTTTTTGTTTATTTATTCCATACACCTGAGCATATGACCTTTAAAAGAGTGCCGTAAAGGGTTAATATATATGATCGACCCCCATTACTTTTATAAAAAAAAACATTTTTGCCTTTGACACCTTTTCCCTCCGACCACTCCTTAGGGGGGCCCCCATACAAATTTTATTGTGTTTGTGCCGGAGAGGGTTAATATATATGACCGACCCGCATTACTTTTATAAAAGCAACATTTTTGTCTTTGACACCTTTTCACTCCGACCACTCCTTAGGGGAGCTCCCATACAAATTTTATGGTCTTTGTGCCGGAAAGGGTTAATATGTATCACCGACCCCCATTAGGAACATTTTTGCCTTTGACAACTATTCCCTCCGACCACTCCCTAGGGGGGCTCCCATACAAATTTTATGGTTTTGTCGATAAAACCGGAAACTGTCGATAAATAGGTAGCAAGTTTAAGCAAACAAAAACATCAAATGTTGGCTTTATATTTCATGTAATTGTGTAAAATTTATATAAGTTAGAGAGTTCTAACATGAATTTTTGTCGCATTGAGGATCAAGCAGACCAACAAGTGCTAATATCAACATTGTACGATCAGTACTTTAGGCCCACCAAAGGCTCAAAAAGTGATATAAATACCGACACCTGATCACTATCAACCACCCTATTTACCTCCGAGAATGACGTAATCTACGTCAAAAATATTTTATTGCAGTTAAATTGAGGAATGCATGCATACAATGATTTGTTTTTTACCATTAGGTAAAAATGGGTCGCTGAATCCGAATCTGATGTGAGAATTTCAAAATTTAGATATTTTAACAATAGCGTTGCCACCTAATAATATATTTTTTTTAAGATTTTTAAACATTAGATATATTACAGTTTTAGGGGGTTGCTTATTTCGAATCTAATGTCAGAATTTCAAAATTTAAGATGGCTATAGGGTTGCCACCTAGTTTTTATTTTTACGAATTTGGTGGTGGGGCGAACACTAGATAAAAATGGGTCGCTGAATCCGTATCCGTTGTCAGAATTTCAAAATTGTGAAATTTTGAATACTATAGGGTTGCCACCTAATAATATGCTTTTTTAAGAATTTTAAACATTTTCTAATAGTTTTAGGGGATCGCTGATTTCGATTCTGATATCAGAATTTTAAAACTTAAGATGTCTGATAGAGTTGCTACCTAATTCTTTTATTTTTACGAATTCGGTGCTGGGGCGAACACTAGGTATCCGTATAGGGCTGCCAAATTTTACAATTTTGAAATTCTGACAACGGATGCGGATTCAGCGACCCATTTTCACGTAGTGTTCGAAAAGCACCGAATTCGTAAAAATAAAAACTAGGTGGCAACCCTATAGCCATCTTAAATTTTAAAATTCTGACATTAGATTCGAAATTAGCGACCTCCTAAAACTGTAAGATATTTCATGTTTGAAACTCTTAAAAAAATATATTAGTAGGTGGTAACGCCATTGTTAAAATATCAAAATTTTGAAATTCTGACATCAGATTCGGATTCAGCGACCCATTTTTACCTAATGGTAAGAAACAAATCATTGTATGCATGCATTTCTCAATTTAACTGCAATAAAAAATTTTTTTTTAAAAAAATGGTTTGTGCATTGATGTTAAAAAAGTTAGTGAATTATGAATTTTCTTTAGACATGTTTATACTTGAAATTTTTGTTATAAAATTCTCTATGACACAAGAGGGCTAACTTTTTCTCTCCCATATAATTATTTTGTAATATGGGGCTTCAAACATAAAATATGTTTATAAAAAAACGAAAAACGTGATTTTTTTTTACCTGTTTGGGATCATAACAGCCATATCACTGATGTTATTGGCACATATTATACCTTTAAATTTTTATCTGACTCTCCTCTACTACATGCAATTAAATTAAAATTCATTGACTGAACATGTAAGTTTGTACAAGCATTTATGTAAAGTATGTGTTCCAAATAGTGGATTTTTTTAATTTTTCCATTTCCTTAAAAAATTGGGGCTAATCCAAAAAAATCATTACGATATTCGGATTCTATGGAAAATTCTACTATAGAAAATGTTATCGCAATTCGTTGTGGTGAAAGTTTTCGAAAATTTGTGGAGTAGTGTTATCAGCGTGGCTCGCTTAAAAGTCAACCAGTAGGCGATCCTGCGGACGTGAATCCTGAAAATTAAAACCCATCTTTAAGACCCTGATTTAAAAAAAAACAAATATTCTACTCTAGAGATAGTCTAGACGAACTGTTCGACAAGCTGAAACAGCCAACAATTTTTTAAGAAGAAGAATATGTGCCACAACATGTACCAGAAGCTCAAGTTGATACAGCACCAAAGCAAGTAGACATTCCGACACCGTTAACGGCTGGACCAAAGCCGCACCCTGGAGAAATACCGCAACAGGCAAATACAAAGACTTCAACATGTACAGGATACACCAAAACGGTAAACTAGAGGAGGCAGAGCGGTGAACAAAAGAAAACAAGCGGAAAATAATAGCAACTGATGAGAGTTAAGAATGATTTTAATGATCTCGTACATTACAGAAGTATATAGACAACTTGCGATAAAAGGATTAATAGAATCCAAAATGCTTAATTATAATATGGTCTTGCGTAGTAATAATTTCATTTATGCTATATAAAATATATTCTTTAAAAATGATATTCTACCAGGCTTCTACCAAGGGTACTTTGGAATTTAACAATATAAGAATTACAAATATTTTTTGATGAATTTTTGTTGTAAATGTCAAAAAAAAATTATTGATATCGGAAAAGTGATGTATTTAAGTTACAAAACCGAGAGTTTTGATTTTAATTGATTTAAATGTACATATTCAAAATAAAAATTGGCAAAAAGGATTCAATGTGAAAGAATCGAAAATAACTTGCAATAAATGTTTATAAAAATACAGACAAATGGAAATAACATTTGTTACACAGCTGCTATTCAAGTAAAAAAAGAGCCCGAATAGGACTCATACGAGGGACAACATAACAAAAACTTTAGAAGACATAGAAAAACTCAAATTAAGTTTATCCATAGGGAAAGATCTCGCAAATTTGATTTAATTAAAAAAAAAATAAAGATTTTACTGAAGCCAAAAGACGTACAGCGGCTCAAAAAATGGCTTTTTTGATCTGATTAGAGCCTTCAAGTTGATTCCTGAATTTCAAGGGGACTATAGTGATTTATACAATTGCATAGAGCTAATTTAATTTTACCATGATACCCCAAAATATGACACACAAAAGAAAATACTGATTAAGTTTATGTTAACCACGAAATTATCAGAAAAATTAAAGAACAGGATATTTAGGGAAACAAAGCCTGAGACTTTAGAACCATTAAAAAGCATACTGCAAGACACATACAAAACTAAAAAGACAGTTTCAACTTTGGTTTACGATTTAACGGAGATGTATAAGGGAAATTTAGAAATCACAACATTTGCATCTAAGATAGAAAACCTGTTGGAATCATTGAATGAGTTGTAGATAAATGAACAAGGTGAAGAGCATCGTGAATAAATAGTAAAGCTGAACGATGAAATAGGTATAGCTTTCAAGAATGGTTTAATTGAACCTTTTAAGTCAGCCTTTCTATCAACTCGTCTAGCAACGTTAGGTAATGCAGTCAGGGTAGCTATAGAAGTAGATACGCTATCCGGCGACTGGTAATTCTTACGTATCAAATCAAAAGATAATAAAGAATATACATGGATTATAAATGTAACTAGATCAAATGAGATATCAAATGTTAGTGGTAAGATTGGTAATATAGTAACGTCAGATAGGTAATATAGTAACGTTACTTGTCGATACGGGAGCGTAGTTTGTGAAGCGTAGTTTGTGGCAAGCTGTTTTCTGGATTTTGTGCAAAATATATAAAAAATAAAAAATGTTTGTATTATTTTAGTTCATACATAAACTATACACGTGAAAAATATACGGTTAAAATTTGGAGATAATCGGCCAAGGTAATTTTGTGTAACGATGGTAACCAGGTATAAAAATGTCTGTAAAGAAAACTTCAAAGTTATATTAAATCTTTTTTTTTGTGTATTTATTCACTCCAAAAACATTTTTTCATTATCTCTTACCATTTTCCTACAAAAAAAATTTAAATTTTTACTCGAATACCGAGCGCACAAAGTAGCAACATGTCTTAAAAAATTGTATTCAAGTATACATTTTTAAAAAATACGAAAATGCCAAATTTAAGGAAACTTTAACACTATAATTAAAATCACCAAAATTTAGACTATTGGGTACCAATCAAAAGTTCTGCGATATCTCGATTACAACTTTAGCTTCGAATATCCGAATATCCTACTGTTAATAAAAATTGTGAGTGGCATCGTATTTACCAACATACTTTAGTTAAAGCCTATACTTACTTTTGCTTTAAGACATACGTAGTTTTTTTTTATAAAAGTCAAAGTATTTCATAGTATATAAAATATAACTATATAGTAGCCGCGTTCTTTTGTCACTCGCTTACAACTCGCAACTCCGTTAAAATTTGCTTTTAGTTGTTTAACAACACTGTCAAAAAACTAGCACCTCAAAAACCCAATTGTTTCCTCACGGGACCACCTTTTCCGTTGTTTTTCATGCCTTATGAAATAAAAATCATTTTTTAATTAATAAATTTCTGAGAAATTTGTCTAAAGTAATTGTCCATTTTGTTTCGTTTTGTTTATATATACACAAAAAATGAGTTTGACGTTTGCATGAAATTTCCTAAGGTTTTTTTCAGAGGTAATTCACAATAGAGCAGTTTTCTTAATTTTCAACACTGCATATCAAGTCGGATATTAGTTTAACGAGTTGGCTGAACTCGTATAAATAACAGAGTTTGTGTTGTTATTTTGCTTGTATTTAGTTATCCTACCTACTGTTTTTTTGTAAGTCGGTAGCAAAAGAATGGGGCTAGTATAAGATATAGTGATTGTATTTGTAATTGCTATTGCTATCAACAAAAATAGCGAAAATTTGCAACAGCGCACTTTTTTGCAATTTTGTTTATTTTTTATGAAACTGGCATTTTTTCGCATAATGCAATTTTATTCAGTTTTAGATAATCGCGAAGACGCACGGTCAAATCCTACAGCTGGCATGATTTTCTTGTTTTTTGTTATTATATTGGGGTCGCATGGCGTCCGTGGCGTAGTTGGTTACAGTGCGTGGCCGCTATGTCAAAGAACTTTGGAAACCCAGGTTCGAACCCCAGCAGCAACAGAAAATTATTTGAATTAAAATAATTTTTTTGTACGGCCGTCACCTCTCTGCAGACAATGGCAAACCTCAGAGAGTAATCAAAATGCCATGTAAAGCTTCTTGAGAACGAGAACTTTCCGTTCATCGCCGTTCGGAGTCGGCGTTAAGCATATAGGTCCGGTTCTCGGTCAATTGTGTACAAACTTAATAACACGCACAACACAATTGATCATAAGAAGCTAGGTCAAAGTCCTTTCAAGGGCTGAAATGGCCAGTTATTTATTTATTTATTTATTTTTTATTGGGGTCGCGAAGGCGTGAGTTCGAATCATACGCCTGCACAATGCATCGAAATGGTACGAAAATAAGAAAAAAAAATTGTTTTTTTTTTTTAAAAAAAATATGCAATTTAGATCTATATTATTTAGTTCTATAAAATTCAAAAGATTTTTTTAAAATATATTTAATAATAAACAAATGCGATCACTTTATACAACACCCTGTTATTTTAAGAAAATCAAGTAATTTAAAATTAGGTTAATGTTTTAAAAATTACATCCTGTTTTTTCTAAAAAGCAGTAAAGAGGATTATTTTAAAATATATTTTGTTTCTGAAAGTAATTCTGTTTAGTATATATTTTGTATAAAAAAAATTTTCGTTACCTTAAAAAAAAAACACCTAAAAACTCAAAAATTTGCAAGTTTTGATACACTATAACAAAAAAAAAGAATTGTTTGATTTTAGCGAAACTTTTTTGTAATTTTATTTTGAGTATTCGCTTTTGATTTCTAAAATATTATCTGCCCCTTTTTCATAAACAAGAAAGTTATGCAGATTTCAAAAAGTGACTTTTTGCGAAAAGTGCTCAATTTTGTATGGAAAATTATTCGAAATTTAGCAAAATTCAAAAGGGAATTGCAAAAAAAAAGATTCTTTGATTTTAACGCAACTTTTTTGTAATTTTATTTGAAGTACTGACTTCCTATTTCCAAAATACTATCTACCCCTTTTCATAAACAAGAAAGTTATGCAGATTTCAAAAAGTGACTTTTTTGGGAAAAATGCTCAATTTTATATGGAAAAATATTCAAAATTTAGCAAAATTCAAAAGGAAATTACAAAAAAGGATTTTTTTGGTTTTGACGACAATTTTTTGTATTTTTATTGAAAGTATTTACTTTTGATTGCCAAAATATTATCTACACCTTATAAAAAGAAAGTTATATTAGATAACACCTTATAAAAAGAAAGTTATATTAGATAACAAAATAATTTTAGTAACACAGGGTAATTCAGCTAGTTTATATATGTATAAAAGTGCAATTAAAAGAAAATGAAGAATTGGTAGCGCAAAACAAAAAAAGAATTCAAGCTGAGTTTAAGAGCAAAATGGGTCTCTTGGTCGACAAACCAAAGCCAGGATATAGGTCTATTAACGATGGAAACACAGCTAGGCGCTTTTTCTATAACGTTGAACTAAGCTCGCAGATAACTGACATAAATAAAAGTTTGATAGAACAATTTTTTTTATATATTGAGAGTTCTGGCAAGTGGTTACCCCATATATCTGAATAACTTCAAATTGTTATTAGAAGAAACTAAGCAGTTGTACATAAATTTATATGGCTGGTATTATATGCCGAGCATATAAAGTTCTCATACATGGATGTGAAGTCATTTCAGCATTTTCCTTACCAATCGGAACATTGTCTGAAGAGGAATTGGCAAGGTACAAAGAATTTAGAAAAATTCGACCTAGCCATACCCGTAAATGCTCGAGGATTAAGTCTAATACAGATTTAATGAAAATATTGTTGCTGACATCTGAGCCTCTTTTAGCATCCAAAAGAACTATTACATCAAAATCAAATGTAAGTAGTGATGAAGAAGTTGAGAAGTTTATTCAATTAGTTGATGACCCTTATATTGTTTGTAGTGATTCTAACGAAGAAGTCAATAGCGATGAAAGTCATTAGCGAGATGAGTTCTTGGTTGTTTGTACATATGTATGCACACATTACATTTTTTACTTTTTTATTTCACATTTTGTTAATAAAAATAAGTTACCAATTTTATTTTTCTATTGTAAATAAAATGAAATTTGCCTAAAAACTGACTAACTAATATAGGTCCAAGGGAGATGCCCCTAGGAACCGACCGATTTCAACCATTTTTAGAACACATATATTGCTTTATTTGTCTAACTTTTTCATGGAGTTTCGTAAGGATCGGCCAACTTTTGTATATACCTCCCATACAAAATAATGTAAAAAATTAATATAGGTCCAAGGGAGGTACCCCTAGGAACTTACCAACTCCAACCATTTTTGCAGTTTTTCTTAATTAGCTTAAATTAATCTAGCACACAAAATTACATTATCAAAGGAGCACTCCTTCTATTTATGTTCTAATTTTGTATGGATTCAATGCACTGTGGCCTGGCGTGATTTTTTTTAAATTATGCATTATTTATTATTTTTTAATACAATTAATAATAAATGATTATATAAATTAGCAAATATAATAAATTATATATTAACATGAATAAAATCTGTATTAGAATTATAAAATTAAATAAAATTTAGTCATAAATTAAATTTTAATAATAAAAAAATTAGCAATATTTTTCAGTGCTTGAGAAGCAGCTGGAGGTCAGTTCAGACATTTTATTTTTTAATCTTCCAATTGAAATTCGGGCAGATCTGAGCATAAAGAAATTGCAGACAAGAATAGCAAAATCCAAACAAAAGGCGATGATTCTTTTCAGTTAAAAGCAAGTAATAAATAGAAGCATGTCATTGATATCATTCTGCTTATGTCGAAGGCAACAGAATTGTAACCAAAAGAACAACCTGTAGAACAGCTTACACCACAACCTACAATTCTGTCTAAAACACAGACAAGAACCAAAGCAGGCATTACCAACAAACACAAAACAGTGCAAAAAATTAATGAAATCTTAAAAGAAAATACACAAAATACAAAAAACTTCTACATTCATTGATCTGGCAGTGCTAAATTTGACAACTGCTTGTGTATAACAGTTTCAATGACGTAAGAAACGTAAGCATCAGCACTCAGCATCATTTGAGATACACACTTCCATTTGTTTACAACTTCGTTCGGAGAGCAATCGATCGTTGAATGCTTCGTTAGGGATAGAGAATGAAGCTATTAATCCAACAATCCAACAAGACAGGGTATTGTTCAGAAATATTTGAAGAATCCAAATCAGTCATGCCCACGTAGTTGCCCGCATGGCCCCTCATAAAAATTTTTTTCTATCTTAATTTTGTCTTTGTGATGAGCCAAAATGAAAGAATATCTGCAAAAAACAACAACACAAACCGACTCGTTCAGTGTTCAGCACATTTTCCAGCGAACTTTACAAAAACAATTGGATGCAAAGCCAAAATAAAATAACGCACACTCGATGATGTCGATGCTGAAGCTGATTGTTCCGTTACTTGTGTGTCGAGTAATTTTTCGTGCAAGCATTGTTATTGTAATAGAAATTAGTCCTTGTCGCAGTGCACTGGCAAATAAAATTGAGTTCATTGATTTGTCATAATTGTAATATTTATCTATCAAACATTGAATATATGTATTTAAAAAAAAAAAATATAAACCAAATTTTCTTACTGTCTACTTCATGACATTTTATTGCATTGTAATTGTTTTTTGTTTGGTTTGATTTGTTTGCCAAACACAACAGTGAGCAACATTTTGTTTGTTTTTTGCTTTTTTAAAGTTTTGGCCGCGCTTAAAATTTCTTGGGTCCCACTGATCCAAATTGAGAAAATTATCTTCGGTACCATTTCTGATAACCGAGATAAAACATCTTATATAGGGTGTTTTTTTTAGGGGTTTGTTTTTCGAATAGAGATAAAACTGGCATTTTGTAATCAAATCTGGCAACTCTAATGTCATTTATGTTCAGTTTGGTTTGCCATTTCATCATGAACAGGTTGACAAAAGAACAACGCTTGCAAATCGTGCAAATTTATTTCGAAAATAATGGTTCAGTTCGCGAAGTTTACCGCAAGCTCCGTCCATTTTATGGTCGACATAATCGTCCATCAGAGCAATTAATTCGGTTAACCATGGGTCGTTTTCGCACTACGTTTACTCTATGTGATAATACGCATCCGCAGAGACGTCGAACAGTGCGCACCGAAGAAACAATTGCCGCTGTAGAGCAAAATGTTGAAGAGGACCCGAATGAATCGATTCGCCACCGTGCACAGCAATTGGAGCTTTGTCCATCAACTTTATGGAAGATTTTGCGCAAAGATCTTGGCTTGCGACCTTACAAGATCCAGTTTGTGCAAGAATTAAAGCCGCGAGACCATGCAATGCGTAGTGATTTTGGTGTACGGGTCGAAAATGAGATTGATCTCGATGCTGATTTTCATCGCAAAATTTTGTTCAGTGATGAGGCTCATTTTTGGTTGAATGGCTACGTCAACAAGCAAAATTGCCGCATTTGGAGTGAAGAGAATCCACATGAGATCCTTGAGACGCCATTACATCCACATAAACAGACTGTTTGGTGTGCTCTATGGGCTGGTGGAGTCATTGGGCCATACTTCTTCCGAAATAATGCTGGAGAGTCAGTTACCGTTAATGGAAACCGGTATAGAGCCATGATAACCGACTATTTTGTTCCCGAATTGGATGGCATGAATGTGGATGAGTTGTGGTTCCAACAAGACGGCGCTAAATGCCACACAGCGCACGTCATAATCGATTTATTGTAGGAAACATTCGATGAGCGCATAATTTCGCGGAATGGACCTGTCAATTGGCCACCAAGATTGTGTGATTTGACACCATTGGATTATTTTCTTTGGGGATATGTGAAGTCGCTCGTCTACGCCAACAAACCAGAAACGTTAGGGGACTTGGAGGCCAACATTCGTGGCGTTATTGCCGACATACGGCCCCATATGCTCGAAAAAGTGGTTGAAAATTGGACCTGTAGAATTGGCTTTATTCGAGACAGCCGCGGTGGCCACATGCCCGAAATCATATTTAAACATTAATGGCATAAAATTATCCTTCCAATAAAGCCAAATTGATGGACATTAAAACGATTTTCTTGTGTTTTATTTCAATTCGAAGTTCTATACCTCTAAAAAAAACACCCTTTATAATTCTTCATCTTATAAATTTCGTTGAAGTATATACTTCTCAAAAATGCGAAAATATATATGTGAAAAATATGCTATTTATTAATTCACCATATTTAAGGAATGCATTTACACTGTAATCAATACTACTAAAATTTAGACTATTAGGTATTTAGACTAACAATAAAAAGTTCTGTGCTATATCGATTATAACTTTAGCTTCGAATATCCTTCACAGGACACTGTGGATAAAAATCGTGAGTGACATAGTGTTTGGAAAGATATTGTTAGTTTAAGCCTATACTTACTTTTGCTGTTAGACGCATGCAGTTTTTTTTTTACAAACATCAAAGCATTTTAACCCGCATCCATCGGAAATTTCTAGAAACGAAAAGTACGTTGTGCATCAATTTGATGCAGATACAAAAAGACAATATTATTCATTACAATATTTTCAATTTATTAACTATTCTAGCGCGATAAGTATAAGACTATTTCTAACTGTAGAACTGTTCACTTGTTTATTTTGATATTTTAGGAAAGTAGCCAAAATTCTGAATTTAAATACGCATATTTGTTTTTAATATATGAATGTGTTTCAAGAATTTGCATCAATTTGATGCAAACGATGGATGCGGGTTAAGATCATTATTTTTCACTGTTTTTCTCAAAAAACAACTTTGTCCTTGCGGGAGAGGAAGACATCTTTTTATATTTCTAAAATTTTTTTTTTTTTGTGATCCTGACAGCCCCATGCAATTTTTGAGAAGTCTTAGAATACGATCTAAATTTTTCGATACGCCCTAATGTACTCTGCCGTCATAAGGAAAAGTGCCGTATAAGCAAATTGGAATATTCTGAGATAAAGGACTTACAGTAATTTATCAAAAATTCACGGATTATGGTTTGGGTGGTTATAAATATTTGGTTCTTCAGAATAGTTGTGTATCAAATATGATTTCAATATTTATGATATTTTACCGAATTTCATTAAAAATTCAAAAAATGTGTAGTTGCCGCTTTTTTTGATTGTTTGTTCTATAAATTCAAATTATCATAATCAGTTAAAAAAGCCGTATTTACATCAACTATACGTTTTATATAGCCTTTTGACTTCTGCTAAGTCCACTCTTTTGTTTTTTCGCATCCAAGGTGTACCATTTTGAAATTTGTTTTCCTTTGGTGACGTCAGGATGGAAGGAAGATGATTAAGAAAAAACCATAAAACTGATTTTGATTTTCATGGCAGATGCCGCACTCTTCCTTATGACGGCAGTACAATTTTTAAATACAACAGGATGAGATTTTCATGCCAAAATTGACACTGGGTATTAAAGTGGATCGTTTGTTCAGGCGTGAAAAAAATATTTTCGACACTCATATTCTGGAAGCTGAATTCAAGAAAATCTTAAATTCAAAAGGATATTTAAGGATCAAAGCTCACATTTCCTTCATAATGTTGGATAATTTTTATAAAAATCGCCTTAAATACACTACTTTTCAGTAAATTATAGAAAATTTAGTATTTTTAAAAAAGACTTTATGTCATATATTGATAAATAAAAAAATTAAAATAGTGCAATTATTTTTTTAAATTGACTTTCATTTCTACAAAGAATCAATTTTTTATTCTTGCAACTACGACCACTATCTAATGTGTGGCAAGTAGCCACTAAAATTGTTTTTTTACATAAATGAAAAATGCAGCTTTTTATAAATCAATAGATTATATCAAGTCTTTTTAGAAATACTAAATTTTCTAAAATTTACTGAAAAATTTATAGCAATTTTTGTGAAAAAATACCCAAAATTTTGACCGAAATCTGCACACTTTTGCAATAAAAAAATTCTCGAATCAAACAATCTTCCTATTCACAACTTTGTGGCCTCAGATACCTTGAATATGCACCCTACTTTGGGGTAGTTATTTTAGCTTGATAAAAATTTACGCGTAGAAACCGTTGATTTTGGCGAAAAAGTTATTTTTTTCAAATCAAAACCGCTGGCAGACGGTTATACCGATTTCGATATCCTTTTAAATTTAATATTTATTTGAATCCAGCTCCCAGAATATGAGTGTCGAAAAAAAACGAAATTTTCGATCCACCTTACTGGGTGTAGAAAAGGAGAAAAATTATAAAACATTGCATTTTAAGAACAGTTTGCCAGACGAGAACAAGTTTCAAAAAATTTAAGAGGAAATTAAGCTAAATAAGCAAGCAAAAGAATCAATATTAGAAATTTGTAGTGATTATCAAAGCATAGCTGTTAAATTGTGTATAAAACTCATTTATTGTAATTTGTATATGTGTCATAAATAAGTTTTATTGTAGTTTTGTCGCATAATGATTGACCGACTTCGAAAACTATGTCGACGACAGGCGGTCAATCAGTTGAAAAGAAGGCTACGAAAGAGAAAGGTCAAAATAAATGTCGGGTTTTTTGAGATTCGGCTTTTTTCCCGACAAAAAATAATTGTGTGTTTTTTATTTAATTAATTAAGTTCTTAAATTCACTTTATTTGTGAACATTTTGGTCGACTTCGAGCCAAATAAGAAGCAGTCCTATGGAAAGGAAAGAAGGACAGACAGAAAAGGTAAAGGAGGAGAGAAGAATATAAAAAAACAAAAAAAAAAAGAAAAGCTACAAAAAATTACAAAGGAAAAAGCCGCTTCGGTGAGTACAGCAACGCGCACGCGCGATTGATGAATAGAAACAGTTTGACAATTGAAGTGTCCGCACGTGTGCATAGTTGAGTGTTTTTTAAAAAAAAAAAAAAAAAATTGATACAGTGGTGAGTGGAAAGTGTTACAATTTTAATATATTTAAAGTGAGGAAGGGAAAGAATGTGTTCATTTTTTATAGACAGTGGACAGAATTGGAAAGAAAAGTGGACAGAACTTTAAGAATTGTGAAAAAAAAGAACAAAGTGGACAGAATTTGTAAGCAGTTAATATTTTTTCGTTTCTGTGCAAATAAAAAAGAAAATATATATTATGCGCAAATTGATAGCATACATAAGCGAAATATTCAAGCGCACACTCCATGCGCTGCTGCGCTATAACGGTACTATGCAGTCGCTGCGAGCATGCTTGGAAATAAGTTGTCACATATATACATACATACTGAATGACGTGGTTTGTTTTTGTTGTAACATGCAGCAGCGGCGAACAGGAGCAATTCGTGATTTATGTGTGTAGTATGGGTAATTAGACAAAAAGGGGAAAGATGCGAGCATAAGCGTATACCATAAACAATGATAGAAGTGAAACGAAGGGAAAGAGCAAGGGTATGACTTTAGCACAAAGATGCGAGCATAAGCGTACACCAAAAGCAATAATAGAAGAGAAACAAAGGGAAAGAGCAAGGGTATGACTTTAGCACAAAGATGCGAGTATAAGCGTACACCATAAACAATGATAGAAGTGAAACAAAGGGAAAGAGCAAGGGTATGACTTTAGCACAAAGATGCGAGCATAAGCGTACACCAAAAGCAATAATAGAAGAGAAACAAAGGGAAAGAGCAAGGGTATGACTTTAGCACAAAGATGCGAGTATAAGCGTACACCATAAGCAATGATAGAAGAGAAACAAAGGGAAAGAGCAAGGGTATGACTTTAGCACAAAGATGCGAGTATAAGCGTACACCATAAGCGATGATAGAAGTGAAGCAAAGGGAAAGAGCAAGGGTATGTCTTTAGCACAAAGATGCAAGAATAAGCGTACACCGAAAGCAATTATTTCAAAGGCAAAGAAAATGAGATGGAAAGTCGAAATATTGTTAGAAAAAATTGAATGTACATAAGATAGGACAGATTGAGTGTCAAAAGGCTGTTAGACAAATTTGAATGTACAGAGAAGAGGACAGATTGGAACTCGAAAGATAGTTAGAAAAATTTGAATGTACAGAGGAGAGGTCACATTGAAAGTCGAAAATTTATAAGAAAATTTGAATGTGCAAAAAGAGGACAGATTAAAGGCAAAATTTTGGAAATTATCTAAATGCACGGAAAGATGGAACATTGAGAGATGGTTTCAATTTACAAACCAGTGGGAAGATTGAAGCATAATTTTAATTAGCAAGAAGGATGTAAGAATTGAAAGAGCATTTTAATGTAAAAATAGAAAGATAATTTGTAGTAGCAAAGGAAAGTATAAATTGAAAGAAGAATTCAAAAAAGAATTGAATGGACATTCAAATGAACACAAAAGCAGAGTTAGTTTGAAAAGATATATTGGAAAGAATTTCCGATAGAAAAGCATTAGGTGGTTTAAAGAAAATAAAAACGAAATACAAAATGTTGAACAGAATATTTATCGATATTTTTATTTTTATTTTATTTTTTATTTTAGATTTATTTTTTGTTATTGATACAGCAAGATGACGGAACAGAATCAATATGAGGAGAACGCAGAGGCTATTGCTAGGTTCGCAGTACTAGCCGAGGAGGGAAAGTTTGCGGAAGCCTCCATAGAGCATGTGGAACTGCGCCTGGATAGATTAGAAAAGTATTGGAAAGATTTTGAAAGGATTCATCATGTGTTGTTGGGCAAGGTAGCAGCAAAGGGCCTACCAGCTTTAAAAGGAAAGATGATGGATACGGAGGAGTGCTATATAAACGCTTACTTACTTACTTATCTGGCGCTTACAACCGTAAGTCGGTTTTGGCCTCGTATAAGAAATTGCGCCAGCTATTTCTGTTCTGCGCTTGCTGGCGCCAGTTGGAAACACCAAGCGTGGTCAGGTTATCCAACACCTGATCCTTCCAACGAAGATGTGGGCGTCCTCTTCTGCGTTGACCACCACCGGGCACCGAATCGAATATTTTTTTCGCTGGAGCGTCGTTTTCCATTCGCTCAACATGACCTAGCCAGCGGACCCGCTCGATTTTAATGCGCTTAACTATGTCGATGTCAGCGTACAGCTCATACAGCTCGTGGTTCCATCGAATTCGGTACTCGCCATTGACGCAGATTGGACCGAAGATTTTACGAAGGATCTTTCTCTCGAAGGCTCCCAGGGTCTTTTCATCAGAACTGCTCAACGTCCAGGTTTGTGCTGCATATAATAGGACGGGCATGATTAGTGACTTATAGAGCGTGAGTTTTGTTCGTCGAGAGAGGGCTCTGCTTCTCAATTGCCTACTTAGCCCAAAGTAACACCTGTTGGCAAGAGTTATCCTTCGTTTTATCTCAATACTGACATCGTTGAAAGAGTTAATGCTGGATCCCAGGTAGACGAAGTCCTTAACAACCTCGAAGGAGATGTTGTCAACAGTGACGTGGGTTCCAAGACGCTGGGACTGTTTATTTGTTGACACTAGGTATTTCGTCTTATCTGCGTTCACTGCAAGGCCCATTCGACTCGACTCTTTCGCTAATCTGGAGAATGCTGCACTGACTTCGCGCGTATTATGGCCAATGATATCGATATCATCAGCATACGCCAGCAGCATAATACTTTTGTAGAATATCGTGCCGCTGCGTCTCAAATCAGCAGCTCGGATGATCTTCTCCATCATCAGGTTGAAAAAGTCGCACGATAAGGAATCACCTTGTCTGAAACCTCGTTTGGTATCGAATGGAGGAGTGAGATCCTTCCCGATCTTAACTGTGCTGCTGGTGTTGCTCAGTGTCATTCTGCAAAGACGGATGAGCTTTGCAGGAATACCAAATTCAGACATGGTGGAGTATAGATAATTCCTTATAGGACTGTCGAAGGCGGCTTTATAATCGACAAAAAGATGGTGTGTGTCGATCTGTTTTTCTAGGGTCTTCTCCAAGATTTGTCGTAGCGTAAATATCTGGTCTATGGTGGATTTACCAGGTCTGAAGCCACACTGATAAGGTCCAATCAGCTGGTTTACGATGGGCTTTAGTCTTTCACATAGTACGCTCGACAGGACCTTATATGCGATATTCAGAAGGCTTATCCCACGGTAGTTGGCGCAAATTGTGGGATCGCCTTTCTTGTGGATTGGGCAGAGCACACTGAGATTCCAATCGTTTGGAATGCATTCTTCCGACCATATTCTGCATAGAAGCTCATGAATGCATTTAAATAGAGCTTTGCCTCCATTCTTGAAGAGCTCAGCAGGTAAGCCATCGGCTCCTGCGGCTTTGTTGTTTTTAAGCCGAGCTGTAGCTTTCAAGACTTCACTATGGTCGGGCAGCGGAACTTCAACGCTGTCGTCTACAATTGGGATTTCCGGGATATCATCTCTATTGGCGGGATTGTTGTCGTCGTCACCATTCAGAAGCCTAGAGAAGTGTTCCCTCCACATCATCAGTGTACTCTGGATATCTGTCACTAGATTCCCATTTTCATCCTTGCAGGAAGAGGCCCCGGTCTTGAAACCATCGGCCAGGCGTCTTATTTTTTCGAAAAATTTTCGGACCTCATTCCTGTCACCATGCATCTCAATTTTCTCGCACTCACGCATTTCTGCTTCCCTTTTCTTTCGCCTGAAAATGCGTCTCTCTTCCCTCCTCTTCTCTTTGTATCGCTCTTTAGCAGCACGCGTTACAACCGACTGCAGGGTGGCTTTGTAGGCGGCGCCTTTTTCTGCAGTGGCGTCGCGACACTCTTGGTCGTGCCACTGGTTTCGGCGAGGGCGGTGATAGCCTATCACCTCTTCGGCAGCCGTACGCATAGAGTGGGAAATGTGATTCCACTGCGCGCATATATCGTCGATCGGAGGAGTGCTTTCTTGAAGCAGGAGTGAGAGTCGAGTAGCGAAGTCTTCGGCTGTTTGTTTTGATTGCAGCTTTTCGACGTCTAGCTTTCTCTGTGCTAGATTGCGCGCATTCTTCGTTGCGCACAGGCGTGTACGGATCTTGGCTGCGACAAGATAATGATCCGAGTCTATATTGGCACCACGGATCGTGCGTACATCTAAAACACTGGAAGAGTGCCTTCCGTCAATCAAAACGTGATCAATTTGGTTACGCGTCTTTTGATCAGGAGACAGCCAAGTTGCTTTATGAATATCGAGATGCTTGAATCTAGTGCTACTAACGACCATGTTTCGCGCTGCGGCAAAGTCAATCAGCCTCATTCCGTTATCGGAGGTATTGTCGTGGAGGCTGAACTTTCCGACTGTTGGACCAAAGATATTTTCTTTTCCCACCTTGGCGTTGAAGTCACCAAGCACGATTTTTATGTCGTGGCGGGGGCTGCGCTCATAGGCCTCTTCAAGGCGCTCGTAGAAGCTGTCTTTGGTCTCATCGTCCTTGTCTTCTGTCGGAGCGTGCGCACAAATCAGGCTTATATTGAAGAATCTTGCCTTGACACGGATTATGGCAAGTCGTTCGTTCACAGGTGTGAATCGCAGGACATGATGCCGTAGTCGCTTGCCAACCACGAATCCGCATCCAAATTCGTGCTTCTCCGCATGGCCGCTGTAGTAGATATCACAGGATGCTTGCCGTAAGCAACCCTGTCCCTTCCATCGCATTTCTTGGATTGCAGTGATATCAGCTTTGTATCTTTCTAAGATATCTATCAGTTGGATAGAGGCACCATCCCAATTGAGGGTTCGGACGTTCCAGGTGCATATCCGTAAATCATTGTCAGTTTTTCGTTTGCGGTAGTCGTCATCAGATTTGGGGATCATTTTTATCTTATTTCTTATGCGTTTCATTGAAATTTTGTTTTTACGTGGTGGGCTTCAAACCCAACGCACAACCCTTTAAAGGCAGGGGGAGCCCGCCGCTCACATTAGCCGTCAAACTAACGGTTGCCAGTTTGCCGTTTCTAGAGGACACCACGCAGAGGTTTGAGTCGACTTGAGACGAGTTCGACATGGATAATGCTGGCCTCACCAGGTTGAGGCAGTCAGACACGTTGCCATGTGAAGATCGCCCCCTTGACCCTCACGCGTATATAAACGCAGCCAGTGCATTAAAGGCACGCATGAAAGCACTAAATCCTCCAGTGGAAAGAGGACAGACGGAAAGTTCACTGGTTGTAAGGATGCCTTTCCAGCAACACGATGTGAAGAATACTTGGGGTGATTTTGATGGATCCTACATCAAGTGGCAAGGCTTTCATGACCGCTTTGTCGCAGCGGTGCATCAAAATGCTGAAATCTCATCAGCATATAAATTTCTTTATTTAAAAAAGTCATTGACTGGAGGCGCGGCTCGCACGCTGGGAGAATGGCAGCTTACAGAGGACAGCTACGAAGATGCCTGGGAAAGACTAAAACAGCTTTATGGCAAAAAATACCTGATCTGTCGCGAACATTTGCGACAATTCTATCGGTTGCCGGCCATCCAGGGTGCGCCAACGGCCAACGACGTGCAGCGTATGTCGAATGTCACACACGAGACGCTTCGACAGCTGAAGGCGCAGGGTTTGTCTGTTGAGGGCTGGGACATGATAATTGTCCATAACTTGCACGAGATATTGGACAGCGAAACGGGCAGACAATGGGAGCTGCAGCGAAAGTCAGAGACTCCTAGGGCTAGCGATATGCTAGAATTTTTGGACAGACAGGCGGCGGCTCTGGTAAACGCGCCGAGATCGCGGCCAGACTTGAAAAATACAGTCCACATGGAGAAGGGTAGCCGGGAAGGAGGATGTCGAGAGCGACTATCGAGCAGTGTTCGCGCTTCAAGGATTGCGCCAAAGAAATTTTCATGCGAGGCATGCCAGGGCGATCATCAGGTATGGGAGTGCCAGGAATTTTTGGCAATAAATTTGCGCGGCCGAAAAGAGTTTGTGGAAAGGCGAAACTTGTGCCCAAATTGCCTAAAAAGAGGACATGGCCCAAATGCCTGTTTCTTGGGTGGATGCGTACGTTGTCCAGGAAAGCCTCGCCACAACAGCTTGCTGTGTCCACTTAAGGAGATAAAAAAGGAGCCAGTCATGGTGGTACAGTCCAAGGAAGAGGAAAATAGTTATTTGGAAAGTTTTCCGAAGATTAACATTTCGGGCTCAAAAGCCACATATGGACAGAACAAGAAGAAACCGCAAAAGAGGTCAGCAAAGCAATGACTAGCCGAACCAAGGAATAAAAAGAGAAGGACAGACAACAGGGAAGCGAAAAATGAATTAATTAATTTTGTAAGGGACAGACAAGTTTTTTATAAAAAAGAAAATGGAAATAAAAATAACAGGCCAGAAGAAGCCTTTTTACATTATGAACAGGCTTTTAACATAACAATAGAGGAAAGAGTGGCCTTGATGCCAACAGCTATGGTAAGGGTAGAGGTGTTTGAAGGATTTTTCGGTCCAGTTAGAGCTTTACTAGATACCGGTGCACAACCAAATCTTATTAGCTATGCGTTGAGTCAGAAATTAAAATTACCATCTTTACCTTTAGCTAGGAAAATGGTTGGGATAGACGGAAAGCCATTTGCGATAGAGAGGAAAGTTAATCTTAAGATTTTCCCATGGTATGAATCTTGTGATCATGTTTCTGGAGAATTCTGGGTATTACCCAGAGAAAGCCAATGGCGGCCAATATTCCCGTCAAAGATGTTAACACCACGATACGGTGGCATGTCCTCAGTTTTCAAATTGGCCGATCCAGAATATTGGAAACCAGATGTGGTGCACATGCTGTTTGGAGTAAGTTTTGTGGCAAAAATCATAGAATCGGTTATTACAAAACCGATGAATGATACAATCTTTTTGCAAACAAAGCTGGGTGTTGTTTCTTTAGGTGGACAGTCTGAGAGGATAGATGAAGAAACTGGACAGGTACTACCATTAGTAGAATACAAGCAAGAAGAACAACTGGACAGATTACTTAAACGGTTATGGACACTGGATCAAATTGGTCCACATACATTTCGTACAAAAGAAGAAGAAATAGTCGAGCAGCATTTTTTGCGCACTTACAGGCGAGACAAAAATGGTCGTTTTGTAGTGCTCATGCCATTGAAAGATAATATGAAAGATATTGGCAGTTCGAGACAAATTGCATTTAAGCGATTTATATATTTAGAAAAGAGATTAAGTAAAGATGAAGAGTTGAAAAACAAGTATATAGAGAAGATGCGTGAGAATATTGAATTAGGCTATGTTCAACTCGCAGATAAGAGACCAACAGATGGACAGACTGCATATTATATACCACATCATTGTGTTACAAAGAAATTTCGTATTGTGTTCGATGCTAGTTGTAGGACAGACAAAGGCATCTCGCTTAACGAGATTCAGTTGTTAGGTGAAAAACTTCAGAGAGATTTGCATGAAATTGTCATGCGCTTTAGGCGTCATCGCGTTGCGATATGTGCAGACATTAAGAAGATGTTCAATCAGGTAACATTGGATAAGGAGCAGTGGGATTTGCAACGCATTTTCTGGAGAGAAAATTGTGAAGAGCCACTACGTGAGTATTGGCTGACCGTCGTTACTTTCGGGTTAACGTCTTCACCACATTTAGCAGTAAGATCTGTAATCCAATGTGCAAGAGAGGCTGCAAAAGATTTTCCAAAGGCATCGAAAGCAATTGAAAACGATTTTTACATGGATGATTGCGCTACAGGCGCTGATACAGATGAAAAAGCGATTATATTGGCTACAGAGATGCGCATTGCCTTGCAAAGTGCAGGGTTTGAGCTTTGTCAATGGAAGTCGAACTCTAAGCGATTGATGAATGCGATGAATTCAGAGGAAAGCTCTATCACAGCGGTGTTTTTGCCGGGGGAAGGGTCAAGCATTTTAGGCTTGAAGTGGTTAATTGCGACAGACCAATTTGCGTTTTCTGTAAAAACCCCGCAATTGGAGAAAGATTTTACAAAGAGAAAGATTGTGAGCTGCGTTGCTCAGCTTTATGATCCAAACGGTTATATTTCACCTGTTGTAATAGTCGGGAAGATTTTAATTCAAGATTTATGGAGGTCAGGGATAGGTTGGGATGAGATTGTTCCAATTGAGTTAAAAAAGAGGTGGACAGAATTTTGGAGAGAAATTATGTTATTGGAAAAATTTAGAATTGACAGATGGATAGGTACGACCGAAGATGTTAGTGTAGAGATACAGGGTTTTTCTGATGCTTCATTAGCAGCTTATGGTGCTGTGGTTTACATAAGGACAGAATATCCAAATGGAAAGGTGGCAACAAAGTTGTTAGTGTCAATGACAAGAGTAGCTCCTTTACATACGCTTACTGTTCCAAGGTTGGAATTGCAGACACAAGAGGAATACTATAATGCTGAATTGACAGCGTTGGAAAGAGGACAGAACATAGCGGAAAGAAGTAAGATAGAATCGTTGAAGCCAGTCATAGACAATAAGGGGCTATTACGGGTTGGCGGCAGGCTGAAGCGTGCTGAAATAGATTATGAGATGAAGCACCCAGTGATAGTGCCTACAAAGTCGGTGCTCGCTACAAAGATAATAGAGTCAGTTCATAGACAGACAAGGCACGGCGGTGCACAGGTGATGATGCGAATAATTCGGCAACGTTACTGGATACCAAGGTTAAGAAATTCACTGAGAAGTATGATTCATAAATGTGTCATATGTGCGCGTTATAATGTAAAAATGGAACAACAGTTAATGGCAGACTTACCATCGGATAGGGTACAGGTGGGAACGGCATTTTTACATACGGGTGTGGATTTCGCTGGTCCATTCGAAATAAAAACAGTGGGTAAAGATACTACCAGGTCATGGAAAGGGAAGTGCTGGATAGCAATTTTTGTGTGCTTGAAAACACGTGCCATCCACATTGATATTGTGACAGATTTAACATCGCTTGCTTTCATTGCATGTTTTGAAAGATTTATTGCGCGAAGAGGTAGATGCGAAAGACTATACAGCGATAATGGTACGACTTTTGTGGGTGCCAACAGAGAAATGAGAAAGACATTGGACAGTTGGAGCAATTATGAGGCTCTAAGACATTTAGCTAGCAAGGG
Source organism: Pherbina coryleti (assembly GCA_943735915.1). Taxonomy (NCBI): domain Eukaryota; kingdom Metazoa; phylum Arthropoda; class Insecta; order Diptera; family Sciomyzidae; genus Pherbina; species Pherbina coryleti. Next base: position 45,705,280 of record OX030952.1, on the reverse strand, counting down.
GACAGAATGGAAGTTTATGATTCCAGCTGCACCACATCAAGGTGGTATCTATGAAGCAGCAGTTAAGTCGATGAAATATCATCTGGTCAGAGTAGTTGGACAGAAAGTCTTAATATATGAACAATTATTAACACTTCTTTCACAGATAGAGGCGATATTAAATTCGCGTCCAATACACCCCATAAGCGATGACCCTAAGGATATACAGGCATTAGCACCAGGTCATTTTCTGGTCGGTGAACCATTGGTTCTCCCTTTACCTTTTGATACTACGCAGCCATCATCCTCTATTGGTCTAAGGCTATGGAAAGAAAGACAGGAAATGTTGAAGCACTTCTGGAACAGATGGCAGACAGAATACCTTACAACGTTACAAGAGAGAAAAAAATGGAGAAGAGAGAAGGAAAGTCTAAAGGTCGGACAGCTGGTACTACTTAAAAGTGAGAATTTCCCACCGGCACACTGGGCAATGGGGAGAATCGAAGAGCTGATCGTGAGCAATGATGGAAAGGTCCGTTCAGTGCTGGTGCGCACGCCTACAAATATACTTAGAAGAGCTGTACAGAAGTTGTGCATTGTGCCAGTTGAAGCAGAGAGAATATAAATTTTATTGTTATTGATATCATGTATTTACTATAAAAATATTTATCGTAATGTATATATTTAATTGTAAACAAAGGGATGGATAGGAAAACTGTCGTTTTCGGCGGCAGTGTATAAAACTCATTTATTGTAATTTGTATATGTGTCATAAATTAGTTTTATTGTAGTTTTGTCTCATAATGATTGACCGACTTCGAAAACTATGTCGACGACAGGCGGTCAATCAGTTGAAAAGAAGGCTACGAAAGAGAAAGGTCAAAATAAATGTCGGGTTTTTTGAGCTTCGGCTTTTTTCCCGACAAAAAATAATTGTGTGTTTTTTATTTAATTAATTAAGTTCTTAAATTCACTTTATTTGTGAACAAATTGTGATTACGATTAGTAGTTAATCAATTAGATTATTTTTTTAAAAGAATTGTAATGATTATATAATCGTTGAGGGATAATTTTGTGATTAGTAATTTAGGATTACAATTAATCAAAAAATAATAATGATTACTTGAGATTACGAAAAATAATAAAAAAAAATCAAAAGTAATCACAAAAATAATTCGATTACTTTTAGAGATTGTTTTTGATTTTTTTTTTTTGATTATTTTCAGAATTTCAGTCTAAAGTATGGAATATTTTGTGAAATTGATGATGGAATTTACACAACTGGTTCTTCACAGGATTAAGGGTGTCCTAATAAGCAATCTCAACTGAAACACCGACTCTTCTGCTAATTGCTGAAATGATTTGGCAAAAGTATGGCTTGTTGAAGGAATCATTTCTTTCATTCAATACGCCTTTAAAGCCCTTAGCACCAATACTATTTTCTTTTACCGGCATAGTAAACACTCCAACACACGGTAATCATTGTCTATTGAAAAATTGGTTCTTATGAAGGCGAATAGTAATTTAGAGTAAAATGTTTTATATTTGTTTCGTTTATGTTGTACTATAATGCATTATTTTTCTTTTTCTTGTTTTTTCACAATCTTTGTTTTATATAAAAATACATAACTTTGTTTTTAAAATAAAATTTAACAAAATTGTTTGTACCTAAGACTGAAGTTCTAAAAATAATCAAAAAAGAATCAAAAATAACTTCTAAAAGTAATCGAATTATTTTTTGATTCTTTTTGATTATTTTCCGTAATCTGAAGTAATCTGAAGTAATCGTTATTATTTTTTGATTGTTTCTAATCATAATCATGTGATTACAATTACAAACAGAAAAGAATCGTACTTAATCCAGTATTTTACCTTTTAAAAAAATAATCGAATTACTAATGATTACGATTAGTAATCATTATTTAACAGCTGTGTATCAAAACAATTTTCATGTGGAAGGAGAGATTTTAAAGAAAAATAATTTGTATGAACAAAAAACTGCAACAGTTGATAAATCATCGTTATACTATACAAAAAAAAAAGAGTACCACATTCCAATTATATAGAAGACATACTATAGTTGAACCTTCAGTTAGTCATATAATTCACCTCTGTTAATAGTTCTGAAGAAAAGCACGAGTGAAGAGAAGAAACAGAGGCCAGGAGTCGACTGTAAATCTTTGCGTAAAAAACTGGAGAGCAAATTTCCACTAACTAGATTAGAAGATGTTCTTAACAAGTTAGGCAAAGCGAAGTATTTTTCAACATTAGATCATATCTAATCAAGTTCATTTCATCAAATTCAGTTGCATCCAAAATCAACGCCAACTTGCATACGAAATCAAATCAACTTTTTCGGTTGATTCAGGTCATTTTGAATTCAAACGTTTACTTTTTGGTTTAAAACTCTCAACGAATAATTTTCAGAGAATGCTTTCACTTACACTAAGTGGTTTGCAAACCTCAGCATTTTTATGTGTTGATGATATAATAGTTTTTGGTTCAAGTTTAAAAGAACATAATAAAAATTTGATATAATTTAAAACTGAATCCAGGTAAATGCAATTCTTAAGACCGAAAGTAGTTTACCTTGGACACTATGTACATTAGCGTGGCCGTTATTTTTTTTTTTTATTTCTTATATTCTCTCCCCCCAAATCGGTTCAGTTTTATGTAAAAAAAAATACAAAAAAGTTTTGAAGCGATAAGTTGTGTTTTAGGGGTGTCGCCCGCCCCTCAAAGTTGGCCTTCAAGCCCATTTATTCAAATGTAATTTGTTTGTATATGAGTATCTTTTTAAAAATATATTTTACAAGAATATGATGTATGGCAATATTTTAGCTCTTTTAGTCAACAACATTAGCCTCAAAGAAAGTTTTTTGCTGAAATTAATATTTTAGAAAATAATGAAGAAAATAACCAACAAAATACCAAAAATTATAAGTACCAAAATTATATTTATGTGGAAATTATTTGTTCTAAGCATGTGCGGTAAAAGCTTATGTCTATTAAATTATTTCATACATAGCTATACTACGTATAGTCAAAAGAAAACTAAACAAAAACAAAGTTATTGAGTTATATTAAAAAATTTATAACTCTTTGACTTACAGTAGATTTCTTAGAGTTCGAAAACCGGCGACGATAGTCACTAACAACCTGCAGTACAAATTGTTTTTGCTCTTCATTTCTTGTAAAGAGCTTATTATACTCCTCCATCAACTTCACTCCTCTTTCGGCGGTATCATTGACGACTCTTAATTTTTTTAATGTTTTTACCGCTGTCATATAGCAATCCTGCGCAGGCCATTCGGACGGATGTCATGTCATGAAAGACGTATCAGTTTTAAATCTCTCAAAAAAATTTTTTATTTGAGAAGAAACAAACTGCTCAAGCCCACCACTAATGAATTTTGAAACTGTTTGTTTTCCCATTGTGGCACGGTTAAAGTTAATTTGTTTTTCTTTTTCAATATTCAAAGCAGCGACCATATTCTCTTTTGTTGCATCTACGACATTGTTGTCAAAAAACGCAAATGCAATAGCCTCCCCATTTAAATACCATAAATGGTTTTTGAATTTTTTGACGGCAACCTGCGAGATTCCTACATCAATATTTTCAAAATCTTTTAATTTTGACAAAAAATTTAAGTCGGTGTGTGGTGCTTGTATTGCTAAGGGAGCAGAAACCCAGGCTTAAACATATACGGCGACAATAAAAATGCAAATTTGTCGTAGTCCAATGCTTTCAGATTCTGTCAAGTTAAACTCTTCACGGAACAAATATATTTTCAAGCTGTAAATAGCTTTTCCCATCCAACGCGCATGATGATAAGCACCCGGTGAACGAATTATTACACTGTTTGGCGGTTTTTTTAGGTTCTCACCCAGGAATAGCAAGGTAAGTTCTAGTAACTCCTTATAATCCTCTCTAGGTTGTACTTCTTGTAAGATTGTGTTAACAAAACTTACAACCCGGTATTTTTTGTTTTTCAAATAATTATTTACCATTAATGAAAGAGGAGTGAAGTTGATGGAGGAGTATAATAAGCTCTTTACAAGAAATGAAGAGCAAAAACAATTTGTACTGCAGGTTGTTAGTGACTATCGTCGCCGGTTTTCGAACTCTAAGAAATCTACTGTAAGTCAAAGAGTTATAAATTTTTTAATATAACTCAATAACTTTGTTTTTGTTTAGTTTTCTTTTGACTATACGTAGTATAGCTATGTATAAAATAATTTAATAAACATAAGCTTTTACCGCACATGCTTAGAACAAATAGTTTCCATATAAATATAATTTTGGTACATATAATTTTTGGTATTTTGTTGGTTATTTTCTTCATTATTTTCTAAAATATTAATTTTAGCAAAAAACTTTCTTTGAGGCTAATGTTGTTGTCTAAAAAAGCTAAAATATTGCCATACATCATATTCTTGTAAAATGTTTTTTTAAAAAGATACTCATATACAAACAAATTACATTTGAATAAATGGGCTTGAAGGCCAACTTTGAGTGGCGGGCGACACCCCTAAAACACAGCTTATCGCTTCAAAACTTTTTTGTATTTTTTTTTTACATAAAACTCAACCGATTTGGGGGGAGAGAATATAAGAAATAAAAAAAAAATATTCTCCATACAACTAACGGCCACGCTAATGTACATAGCTGATCAAGGTTAAACTACGGATCCTAGCAAATTTAATGTGATAAAAAAGTTTCCAATACCGACAGACGCAGATGAAGTACGTATATTTGTAGCGTATTTGTAACAGACGTTTTATTCAAAATTTTGCTGACATAGCAAATCCATTAAATCAATTATTAACCCTTTCAGTGCCAAATTAGCCCTGGCAATGCCCAACATTCCAAACTTTGTTCAGGGTCAGTTTTTGACTAAAATAAGCTGAGTATGAAGTTTGAAAGCTGTATTGCTTTCCTAATAGATACTACAAAAATTTTTAGAAATATTAAAAAAAATTTTAAAAACTTCTAGCGCTATAAATATCACATATTTTTTCTAACTAAAAATGTAAATAAGATCTCTTATATTCGCAATATTACATTTAATTACCTTTAGCTTTAGAAAACTCTCGGAAATATTTAAAAATATAATTTTTTAATTTGCTCTTTTTTGAAGTCGCGTGGCCGCGTGGTCGCGCACATGAGTTCACTCGGAATAACCTTGGAAAACATGTTATAAAAATTAATTTTCGTATTTTTGATTTTCTCTTCTTTTTCATCACATTTCAATCTATTACTAAAAATGTATTGTTAAAAAGCGGGGCGTCCCAAACTAGAAACAGAGCCACAAGGCAAACTGTTGCCGAATATAGATTATAGAATATAGTTCTGACTTGAGTCGGTGTCAATAAGAAATTTTAATGCTTCGCCGCTCTTCGTGCGGCATTCGAAATAAGGCAGCGCAGAGCGTCTTAACCTAAAAAATGTATATCGCTATATTCGTTATATTGTCCATTTATATTCATTAAGATGCTCATCTGCTACAGTGGTAGCCTTTTGCCGAGGAATTGATTGTTTTGCTTGTTCAATGCAACGTGAACGTAAAATTTCTTCTAGCTCCATAGGCACCGGTTTTGGGGCCTGGGGACGCATGGGTGGTTGGTTAGTATGTGTTTGTACACTCGGATTATAGTTCAATCTCTGATTTGGAAAATTTTGTCGCGAAAAAATGTGTGGTTGCGGTTGTGACAAGTATGCAATTCCTGGGTATAATTGCTGTTTGTTTCCTTGTCTACGAAAATTTCTTGATGGTAAAGGCGGTTAGATGTTTCGCTGCATACCTCTGCGATCAGTACTGGAGTTGTGAGCGTACCGTGTTCGGTATCCCTGATTTTCTCATTTTAAACAAATGTAAGTTTAACGCTTGTGGCAGATCCATAGGATTTTTCATACCCAAGAGCTTAGGCATATCGCCATTTAGGCCTCCAACAAACGTGTCTAAAGCCTTGTTTCTGCATGTGTGTCTTAGAAGGTTACGAGAATCACTACCTACATCCATACAACCTAGCTTATTGAGTATCAAAGATAAATGAGAGTAAACTGCTTGATAGAACTCCTCTACTGACAAATTTCCTTGGACCAAAGAGGTCATTTAGTGCTAAACATTTACAAATAGCGCCCCAATCTAGAGGTGTGTTATATAATTTTAAGGCGGCATCCGCGTTGCCAACAATTTTATTTCTGATAACACTGTGCAACTGTGGCAACCGTGGCGTAGTTAGTTAAAGTGCGTGGCCTCTATGTCAACGAACCTGGAGACCCGGGTTCGAACCCCAGCAGCGACAGAAAATTATTTTAATAAAAATTATTTTTCTGTACGGCCGCCAGCTCTCTGCAGACAATGACAAACTTCAGAGAGTAATCAAAATGCCATGTAAAGCTTGTTGAGAACAAGAACATTCCGTTCATCGCCGTTCGGTCCGGAGTCGGCGTTAAATCTGTAGGTCCGGTTCTCTCGGTCAATTGTGTACTGTAATGAAATATGTAATGAATTTGTATGGTATCTAATCTGGAGGATAAAACTCCTTTCTATCTAAGGAGGAAAAAACTTCTTTCGTTCAACCAAGCAGTGTCGCCATAAGTTGGAACGTATATTGTAAGAGAAAAGACTGTTATGCTCGTTTTCAAGCTCAGATCAATTCTGTTTTCTTTATTGAAAATTCTGTTGTTTTTTAATAAAAAATTGTCATAGCTCCAACATTGCAAATTATATTTCATATTTTACTTATTCCTATAGTATTACATAGTTTCTTAATTTTATTCTTAGTTTCACTTAAAAATATTGTCATAGTCATTGATGACTCAATTTCTTTTGGTTCATCGAATTTCTAGCGTCCAAGCATTATTGCGTCACAATATATGTGAGTGCATTGTAGAGCAAGTGCACTGCTTTGCATGCTATTGGATTTGTAAGATGAGATCGCTGCTTTATATGTGCATTATTGAAGCAAATGCAGCAACAGCGAATGTAAACGATTAATTTAGCGCAAGCAAAACGCGCAATAACTTAAATGAGTGCAACTAAGAAGGTGGTAAAGGGGAAATATGTAGATGCACTACAGTACAAAACAGGGACATAACTGTTATGCAACTTTTATTGAATTGGTTAAAATTAATGATTAAAATCGATTAAAATGCATTTCAGTTATAAATAACTGTTATTTTTAAGAACAATTTTTTTTGGTTGCCGCATAATTTTTATTTTTGAGAAATAAATTTTTAGGTTTCTACAATGAGATCTTTTAGGTTATTAGTGTAAAATGTCAATAAAAAGTTTCGCTTTTAGTTTTTTTATTATTTTTGTAATGTATTTATGTTTCAATTCAGTTTTACAAACATTATTTGTTTCACCGTAAATGGAAGAATCATTAAATAAATAAATAACTGGTCATTTCAGCCCTTGAAAGGACTTTGACCTAGCTTCTTATGATCAATTGTGTTGTGCGTGTTATTAAGTTTATACACAATTGACCGAGAACCGGACCTACAGGTTTAACGCCGACTCCGAACGGCGATGAACAGAATATGTTCTCGTTCTCAAGAAGCTTTACATGGCATTTTGATTACTCTCTGAGGTTGCCATTGTCTGCAGAGAGGTGGCGGCCGTACAGAAAAATTATTTTAATTCAAATAATTTCCTGTCGGTGCTGGGATTCGAACCCGGGTCTCCAGCTTCGTTGACATAGAGGCCACGCACGTTAACCAACTACGCCACGGACGCCACATGGAAGAATCATTGGATTCTCGAAATTGCCAAAATGGGATGCTTTCACCACTGTAATTGACAGGCATTGCCAGTATTTGGTGTCACTGAATGATACACAATCCACCGTTGTAGAAATTCAACAGTCCAGCAAGTCACCTAATCAACTTTTTTACGCTCTTTTTTGTTTGATGAACTCTGTGATGAAAGTGTGATATACAGACGGTCATTTGATCCCAAGAATGATAGAAAAATAGATTACGCATTGCGCAGCTCCGTTATGTTGTTTACTTTTCATTTTGACATTTCTAGCTACGAACAAAGTATTTTTTACGATCATGACGTCACGCTAGACCAAGTTTGTTTCTTGAATCTTTTGCCATTGTTTCATATTTGTTCACATTCTGAACAAGACTTTACAGAGAGCCATATCGTAAGCTCATATCGTAGGTCTATCGTGATGTAGATGCGCAGATCGTTGAAAACTATTTTTACGATCTGCGCAATCTATTTTCTATCATTCTTGATTTGATCCCTGAACACTAGTACACTTTTTGCTACTTTTAATACTTTATGCAAAAAAGTATCACGAGTATGAGTATGGTGAGTGTTGCTATTAAGCAGGTTTCATTACTGCTTTAATACATTTCATACTAAAAGTGTACTATTTTCATGCAAAAACACAAATGTGGTGAATAATTGCACAGCGCAACATTATTTTGATCTCGTGATTCCATATTATTTTTAAATCATTTGGTGACCATGCTGGGCAAAATAAATTCTCTCGCTCACTCTCTCAAATTTTCCTTTTACATTGAAACAACAACAAGGCGTGACCGTGATGAGCCCGTGAGCGTCTGCATAACAACGGCCTAACACACAAGCTCAAATCACAAAATGTACGCTTGTGATCGTTTCAAGTCTATGGACGCGGCACGTCGTTTCGAAACTGTGAAGCGGCTTAGTCTTTGCATTAATCGTTTTCAAAGGGACATTGTTCAGGGGAAACCCTAATTTAAATATTTAATCATAAATTTATTCATATCATATTTTTCCTTACTGAAGCTCGTTTCTGTAACCAAATCGGTAAGTTATTGATTTGTGTGACGTCACATCGACTCGATTGAAAGTTACCGATTTCGTGATAACTGCTGTTTCTGTACGTTGAGATCAGTAAAAATTCGGTCTGTGATGGAAAGAAACACATATCGGAAAGAAACGTCAAGAAATTGAAACAGATGACAAGCAGGTGATTATTTGCATTTGTTTTCATTACATGTACAAATATTTTATATTAAAAACACTGCTTTTCAATTTCATATTTCCTCAACTTATAACTTTAAACAAAATGAGTAGCATATTTGTTATTATGTACGCATCTCTGCACGATCGCAGAAATATGCTGAGAATTCACAGGCGCCACTTGAGGGACACCACGGATTCATTCCACATTCCTGAAGCGCGATTCATAGAACTATTTAGGTTCTCCAAGGATGCTGCAATCGAACTACTAAGTGAGTGAGTGAGTGAGAAAGGGGGCAACGAAGTACGTTCATTCCAAACCCAATTCGGCTATGCGCAGCCTTGCATTTTTACGCCACTGGTTCCTTCCTGCGAGATATAGGCCATATTGTTAAAAATCAAACAAAAAGCAAGAAATTAAATAAACTAAAAGTTGGTGATGTATAATGAAAGTAAACAAACATTTGCACTCGATTTATTTTGTATTAACATACCGATTTAATTGAAACCGGTTAAAAAATGTATCCCATACTAATAACATGTACATATATCAAAATCATTCTTATCGCGTTGTTGTTATTCGTTTTGCATTGTATATATCACACAATTTGGGTTCAGCCAGCAAACGATGGCTGGCAATTTAATTTGTCTTTGTGTGGAAGCTTACTATAACTGACTATAACAGAATTTATAAGTTTTTTGTAAATTTAACTAAAATTAATAAAGAGTATTATTAACGATAAATGTCGGTAAATAATGATAAATATTGAAAAGTTTTATTTAGTCAAAATCGCATAAGTTTTATTTGCAACAGACATCAACAGTCAAATTGTCTGTCTCACTTTCGTTGCCAAACCTGCTCTCAACCCCACAACAGCATGCTTCATCGCAATAATACATATAATTCTGATGGCATCCCGTCGACATCACGTACTGCAAAACAAGTATCGTCAGTAGTTGCTACTCGAGATTTGCCGTCAAATTCAAAGGATGCTGTCGCACCAGTGATGTGATTTGGTGGGATTTCGGGCTCCTTTTGGGATATTTGGCCTACTTGAGAACGTGTGGGATTTCAGATGCTTAGGTGGGATTTTCTACTGAATCATAATTTTTTTAAAGTGTAAATTAGCAAAACTGGTTGGTATCACTTTTTTGTAATCTTTCAAAATTTTTCGTTAATTTCTGTTTCATTGATTCTAAATATGTAAGAAAGGGATATGTATATTCAAGAGGCTTAAAATTAATGAAAATAAGATCCTTATTAAAAAAAAAAAAAAAAAAGTTTTTATAAAAAATACAGTGTTTAACTTTTCGTATTTTTTTGTTCTTAATTTGTTATATTTATTGAAAAACTTTATTATGTACATTGTTAAACTATAAAATTATTATAATGTTAAAAAAATGTAGGGGAGGTTGCCCGCCTACTAAACACGGTTTGCTTAGAGCCAATACCTTCGTTTTAAAACATAATTTTTTTGGTTTCATTTGGAAGGCAAGTTCAATAACTAACAAGAATTTTAATCAGAATTTAAAATTTCCAAAAATTGTAATTTTGGCAGTCGATCTAGCAAAAGTCTTGAAATCAGCCGCTTAAAAAATCGGCCCAGCTACTGAACACCTAAAACAAATCGTTGAAAAAAATAAGAAAATGAAGTAAAAACACTAGTTTTTGAGAGTTTATAAAAAGTTTATTCTATCAATAGTTCACAATGACTCACTAAACTTTCAACAATAGAGATTTGAATTTCTTTGATGGCTGCAGCCATCGCATCAGAATTTATATTCGTTCTTCTTTTCACTTTTTTTCAGGCGACGCCATTCTAAAATTTTATCTGAACGTGGACGAGAATCACGAAAACTATTTTAACTAATTTCAAACACTATTTTCAATCATATGAATTACAATTTTTTACTTGCACGATTTCTGAAAATTTGTTCGGAAGGTGGATCAACGTTTTGTTCAGTAGGTGGGCAGGCACGCCATCATGATATGACGTGAAATATTTTTTGCCCATTTCTCAATATTGTTCGATTGCTCGTCGAATTGTGAAAAATAAACATTTTATATAGAATTCTACTCATATTCACCTTTTTTTATTAATAAGAAACACTCTGAAATTCACTAAATAGAAATGAACTATTTTTGCTTAGCTTCGTTTTATTCGAATATTTTATTTCTCAACGGCCGTGGGGCTAAAGCAGCATGCGCATTCATCTCAATGATTTATCAAAAGTGAACATTCAATGAGATGTTACTGCGACACTTTACAGATTGGCGCATCATACAGACGTCAGAACTCACAGTGTTCAGTAGTAGGTGGGCCTCTTCAGCAGGTGGGCATCCTTATTTCTTTTCAAAAATTGCATAAAAAATTGTTATTGGTATAAATATTTGGGTGGGATTTTTTGTGGATTTTTCGTGTCATTTTGGTGGGATAAACAGGTCTATATCGGGATGTAATCGGGATTTTTTACTAAATCAGAATCGCATCACTGTGTCGCACACACACATATGGACAACTCATCAATGGATCGTGTTATTCTTACAACTGCTATGGTAATAGTTCGAGATGCATCTGGTTAGTACTAGCTGAGTAGAGCTCTTCTCGACTCATGCTCCTAGGTAAACTTTATCTCAGGTGAATTTTCACAAAAATTGAAACTGCCGAGGGCTATAAACAACATTGAAATTGAAAGTATTGGATACTCGTCCACAAATATCAAGTACAAATCTTCTGCTATTTAATGCAATGTAATCATACTTTTAGCATAATAAAAATTGTATTTATTTATTGTTGATATTAATACCTAAATTGCACTAATTTCATGAAAAAGTGGGAAAAGGCTGCGGGAGAAATTTTGACGCAGCAGGGGCGGTAACCACGCCCACCATAAAAAAACTTTGTAGATATCATATTTCTTATGTATGTGTTCCAAAAAATGTAAAACATTTATAAAAAGCAGAGAAAAGATTTTTTTTAATTTGTGCAAATATGGTCTAATATGGGCATTTTTTCGAAAAGTTCGGGCCCGATTGGCACGGGTTAACGTTGTTGTTAAAAAATTTTTTTTTAGTTTCGTTCTTAGAATATAAAAACCTTTCAGCCCCTTTACATTTCCAAAAATCGCAAAATAAGGGACACTCTAATATATATCTATACTACCTTTTACCCGGCGCGCGAATTATGGAAAATAATTTACAAAGACTTCTGATTGAATTGAAGTAAACTTTATTTCTGATTTTTATTTAACAAAAATGTTAATGCCTAAGCTGTTGCTTCGGCTTATCGCTTATACTATTTACGTTGAATGAACTTTGTTGCAGTGTTTACATTATTGCTCAATGCTTTAAGCTGCAGAGCAACCAAAATTTATTAAGTGGGTCGTAAAATGAAACATTGTTTTAACGTTCGGAAATATTGCAGAGCAAGCAGAATTTATTAATTGAGTTATTAAATATGCTAAAGTAAACTGTTGCAACAAAGTACATTCAACTTTGTTAATTTTTAAATTTTATATTCGAAATAAGGTAAAGGTGCAGTCTGCGACGTAACTCCTCCCCTCTTAGATTGAAGACTCTTCTGAGTCGATACAGTATTAATATTAAGTTTAATATTCTTATTTTTATACAAAAGTTTTCCTAATAGAATACTTATGATGAAAATAATTATTGTAAATATAGCATACACTGTTACATTTATGTAATTATGTTTCTTTTGATAATTAATTTCTGTAATAAAATCAATATTCTCTATTTGTTTTAATACAATATCGTCAAATATAAATTTTTTATTTATGTTTTTCATATTTTCCAGGTTATTTGGAAGTACAATGCTATATTTTAATGTTGTTGTTTTACTAGTAAAATTTTTATTATTTATTCTAATCGTTTTATTATTATGAATTTATTTTAAACAATTATTAAAATGAATTAAATAGTTTCCATTGAGTAAAGTGTTTTTATTATTACAATCATTTTCTATGGTAGTGTTATAAAAATTCTTTGCTCTAATTGTGCCTTGTTAAACATTAATTATTTCGGATGCATTATTAAAAATTTTCATACAATTTTTTTTCATCAAACAATTATTACAGCTTTTAAGGTGTTGAAGATCTCTTTGGTTTTCATATTCAAAAATTTCGCTACCATATTTAATTACATATTTTGGGTCAAACATCAATTCGAAACTACCATTGTCTGCTAATGGCATTAATAAAGTTTTTGGTAGTGTTATTATTTCCTGGGGAATTTTGATTACAAAAATAATGTTATTATTATTATCAACTAGTGATGCTAGCTTAACTTTTTGTAATTTCTGGGCATCAATATTATATTTTGTAAGTTCTTCATCTGTTATCATACTACTGTGAAGTGTACCTAGTACCAAGTGTACCTAGTCCACTTGCTACAATGCTGTCTTGAATATGTTCTACATTATCTTGGAAAATCTTTAATTTTAATGCGAAATTCATATATACTTAAAATTTCATTTTGTATTCTTGTGTATGTGTTTTCTATTGAATTCAGTCTTGGTATTATCATGTCGCGATCGTGTTGTATGATTTGTTTCAATTTATAAAATGTTTTGTTGAAAGTATTATTAATGTAAATTTGTTTGTTAAGATTCTTTATTGTCTTTGTGGTTGTTTGCGTCTATCGTGTTAAGGTGTTGTTCTATGTCTTGCCTGTCGTCGTCATTCATTGTACCAAAAAGCCATTTTTGTACTGTTCCCACGATATTTATTAAGCCTCTTTTTTGTCTCTGTAAAATAAGGGTTTTAATTTTGTTCCTAATAAATTTAATTTGCATGTTTAGTGTTGTTTGTTTTGTCTGTAAGTTTGCTTGCTGAATGTTTGTTTCGAATTCATCTAACATAAGTGATATTTCTGATGGATTTACAATGTGGAGTACGGTAATGTAGCTCTTAACAATGTCCACATCCTCTGTTTGTAGTTCAATATATCCTTTATTGGTTTCTAATTGTGCTATTGTTACTTTTCCCTGCACCAAAGTCCAAGTCATCACCATTATCAGGAACATTCTGGGGATCCAATTGACCTGCAAATTTGGTGGGTCTTTTAATATTTGATGTATGAATGTTAGATAGATTAATTGCTTCATTATGTATTTCTAACGAAGACTTCAACGAACGATGACTATGCGAACGATGTTGGATTGAAGTTGAGATATGTATTTCGAACACAGCTTATCGTTAGCTCATTTGACAAGTCATGTTTGCTACTTACACTCAAACTGTTATATACAAGCAGTATCAAACGTGGCACTGCCATATCAAACATTAGGGAAGTTTTCTGTATTTTCTTTTAAGATTTCATGCATTTTTTTTACTTTTCGTGTTGTTGGCAATGCTTTGGTTCTTGTCTGTGTTGTAGGTAAATTGTAGGTTGTGGTGTAAACTGTGTTTGCAGGTTACAATTGTATGAAACCACTTCAGGAAAACAAATTTAGGGAGTAACTCTTCCGCTTAGATGGCGCACTTACTCAACAATCTGTAGCGGAATCGGAGTAGAATGTTTAGTAGTTGCGAATGCAACCCTGTATGATTAAAGCAAAATAAAAAAGACTTTGACTTTTCTTGTATCAATGACTTGTTGTGAGAGCTTTTTAAAATAAAACGTTCATATTGGACAATTGCGTATATTAAAACATTGATTTTCTTCATGTAATGTGGTTCAAAACCCACAAATCGCTGAGATGCTGCCACAGACTATGATTGAGGCAAATGATCCATAAAGAAATTTGTAAACATAAGTGTTTATGAGTAAGTATGTATGTATGTATGCCTGTGTGCACAAAATTAACAAAGCCTGTTGCTGTTGAAAAGATTTTATTTTTTTACAGGAGTTTAGAGAGGAAAAAGTAGTCCTTGATCTGGATTTAAATATCTAAAATTTTGAAAAATAATATGTCGATAAATCCTACATGTCGACAACTTTTGAAGTAATTTTTTTTCATTCGGTTAATTTTGGGCATTTTTATTTCAGTTTTGTGATTTTTTAAGAAATTGTAAAAATAAATTTTGCCAGGTTTTTTTAAAATGCAGTGAATTCTCCAAACAAATATGCATTTTCAACATACTATTGTTCCAACGAATATTTTTATGCTTTTTATTTTAATAAAGATAAACATTAAACATAACATAAAAACAACTCATTTTAAATAAAATAACAAAAAAGGCAAAAAAATTTTAACAGAAAAAAAATTATGCGTAATTATAATTAATATACGTAATCTATTTATAAATAGGCGTAGGCAAAACAGTTGAGAACCATTTTCTCCCGTGTTTCTCAACCGATTTTGACAATTTTTTTTTAAATCAATAAGAGTGGGGAGAAGGAGTGCACCGAATAAATATAGTGGGCGTGGCACATCCCATACAACCCAAATTTGCGATATCGAATAGCTTTAGAGTAATAAGTCACACAGCTTCCGAAATAGGTATTCGACCACAAACCATACCTACCACTTCACTGTTTACATTTTATTGGCGTTAGAAAAGGGGCGTGGAACTTTTTAGCAGCCCAAATTTTTGTTATAACTTTCAAACTATAAGTCACAAATCAATGAAACTAGGTAGGAACTTCCTATTTGGTCGTGTTGTTTGACTGGAAAAATTGAACGAGCATTAGACAAGGGGGCGTGGCACCACCCATACAATTTAAAGTTTTTATCTCGAATAGCTTTGTAAGTAAATGCCATATAACAACGAAACTCAATATGTGTTGGAAGTTGGTGATATCCATCTACTAGAAAATCGTGGCGCGCATTGGGAAAGGGGGTGTGGCTCTGCCCATATAAACCAAATTTTTGATATCGAATAGCTTTGGAAGTAAAAGTCATAGAACATGGAAACACAGAATGGAGTTTCTATTTTGTGATTTCCCGCCGGTGGTACATATGTTGCGATATGAGTTCGGTTATATTGTACAGTAGTACTTGTATATTTGATGTTTTGTCCATATTTTAAAAATGGTGAATTAATTTCCTTCGTCTGTTCAAAACTTAAAATGCTTCTCCTGAAAAATCTAATTTTTTGAGTTGTAACGTTATTGAAGAAAACGAGTGATATAATGTTCTCACAGGGACGCTGTTTTTGTAAAGAGTTGATTAATTTTGCTTGTAACCATATATTCGACACTCGGTTTTTTGGCTTTTGGCGATCTGAAGATGTGCCGTGGAATCAAGGAAACAAGGTTATTGGGATGTTTAGGAGAAAAAAAATTAGTTTAGCCATTTTTATTTTTTTTTTAATTTATTCGTATAGATTTTCAGCCCGGGTCGTCATAAAAGGGCTCATAAGTCTCTTCTTCTAAAGATATAGTCGCCTCTTACATTCTGTATAACATCACACACCACCTACCAGCCTGACGTGAAAATTTACGTCACATCGTGGAATATTCCATCGAATATAGAACTAGCGGATGAAAATTCTATAACTCGAGCCGAGTGGATTTATTATTTGGTACTGAAAGTTTATTTTTCTATTTTGTATGTGGGTCATATAAGGCTTGGCGACAACTTGCCGATCTTACAAAAGACATTGCTCGGCTGGGTGGTATCTGGTCGGTACCAAGGGCTCACAAGCACACAAACATGCATGTTTGGATGTGATGATTCTTTGGATGAGAAGTTAGACCATTTGTGGAAATTAGAACAAGTTTCTATCACTGCTGATGTGTGAACTCAGGAGCAACACAGTTGTGAAAATTTGTACACATCAGTAGTTTCTCTCAGCCCTGAACGCAGGGTAATCATTCGTTTGCCATTTATGGAATATGAGCAATTGGGACACATGAGTGTAGTGGAAATTCTTAATTTGAATGAACTGCACTAATACATCCCACACTACTATGTCTTTAAGCCTACATCAACTTCTACAAAGTTGAGTGTCGTTTTCGATGCCTCATATCGAACTACGTCTCAAAGGTCACTCAACGATATTCAATTTGTGGGTTGCTGCTTCAAATCTTCATTCAAATCAACATTCTCCCGATTTTTTATCACTGCAGACAATGTTAAAATGCTTAGGCCAATACTTGTTCATAATATTGGTCGAAAATTTCAATACTTTTTTGGAGAAGTTCCCCAAATGAAGATGTTCGAACTTTATAACTCAATATGGTGTCATATGGTATGGCTGCTTCACCATATTAAGCCGTACGCAGTCTTTTTTATATAGCAGATCAATACGCATAGAGATTCAAAGTTGGCGCCAGTGTTGTCAAATCAGATTGGAGCAGATTCTGTTGCTGAGCTTACATGTATACGACACGATGTGGAGGAAATGTTGAAGTTGGAGCATTTTGAACTAGCCAAATGTCATTCAAATCATCACGAGTTCAGAGATAATAAAACAATCAAGAACTTGGACATTGGTGACTCCGTTACAAGTGCTTTGGGGATAAAATGGGACCAGAAATTTGTTTTCATTCGAGAAAAACCCTAATTCTTTATTCATTTTATCGATCGCGTCGTCATTATTTGACCTATTAGGACTTTTTGCACCTGTGCTCATAACAGCCGAAATCCTATAACAAGACTGGGACGAGTCAGTTCCAGAGAATCTACATCATCATTCCGAGATATTGTTTGGCAATTGGAGTAAAACAGTTTCACCTTCGTGGTTTCTACGTTTGTCTTCTGGATCAATCTGGCAACGTTCAAGTCTATCTTTTCACTGCAAAATCCAGAGTAGCGCGAGACAAAAAGCAAACGCTGCCTGAGCTAGAACTCGTCTTTATGACAAAATCAAGGTAATATTCTCGAATTACAACACTAATAGCTTTCTGATGGGCACAGATAGTGCTAAATTGGCTCAAATTGCATTCGGTTACACTGTCTACCTTTGTTGGAAACCAAATATCAGAAATCCAGAGCCTTACAATTGGGAGGTATGTGCCAACACACTGCAACCCAGCTGATGTTATTTCAAGGTGCTGTACTGGGGAAGAACTTGGACCATAATTTTTATATGCAGAGATGACAAGTTGACCGGCGAATAAATGTAACAGCATCAACTGGGAAGCGGAAGTTTGCGTTCCAGATGACAGTAGCATCGAACTATATACTCGATGTGGTCAACAAGATCAGCTCACACCTACGCACTGTGCGTGTCGTCGTTTACCTTTTTAGATTCTGCCATAAATTCATCAAAACATTCGAAAATTAATTTGAAACGGTCTCACCTTCTACCCAGGAGCTTCAAATGCATTGTATTGCATCATATGGAATATAAAGCAGTACTATTTTACGGATGACATTCGGTTATTAAAGAAAAATTTACCAACAAGTCGCGCACTTAAATTTTTATTTTATTATTGGGCGACATTGGCAGATTTACACTGCTCAAGCTGGCAAACTTGCCAGAACCACGCAAGCGTCCTGTTCTGCTGCCAAGCAAATGCGATTTCGTGTTCTGGTATGTCCAATATTTGCACTTAAAGAATTATCACGCTGGCCCAAAAACGTTGATAACACTCATCCGATTAGAATTTTGGATTGTTAATGCTACAGACATTGCTCGGCGCGTTGTCAGAAGCTGCATACACTGCATCCGCTACAAGCCTAGACTGTTGCAGCAGATTATGGGACATCTGCCTGTTGAACGCTTGACGCCATCACGACCGTTCGCTCCTGGCGTATACTTTGCTGGTCCTGTAAACATCTATATTCGCATTAGAGGAAAGCTGTCATACAAGGCGTACATCGCTATGTTCATCTGTTTGGCTTCAAAGGCGGTACACATAGAGCTGGTCTCCGACTTGTCCACCGATGCTTTTCTATCATCTCTGAAGCGTATGATTGGAAGAAGAGGGTTGCCAACGGAAATCTTGTGCGACAACGTTAACAATTTCGTTGGTGCCTGTAACAAGTAGGCTGATCTAAAGGCGTTTTTGTTTAGTAAATCCAATTAAGAATCGATCATAAATTACTGCAATAACGAATTTATTAAATTTAATTTTATTTCTGCCCGATAACACCACTCTCATCTAATTCGAGCGACTATGATGCATTGGATCCGAGTCACTTCCTGCATTCATGACTACAATATACCACCAATACGCTGGCAACTAGGTCGAATCGTTAAATGTGTTTCCGGAAGAGATGAGCGTTTCAGAGTTGTCGATGTTCGTACGGCCAAAGGAGTTATTCGGCGACCAATAAGAAAGCTTGCACTATTGCCGGTTTGAAAGTAATTTCAATGGGGTCGGGATGTTCGGTCGTCCTGTATATGCTGCTGCAGTTTTACGCACATATGTAATGAATTTTTCTATGCTCATTTGTCATAATATAACACATTTGTTTCTATTCTCATTTATCATTATATAACTCATTTGTCATTATATATATTTGTTCCTATTCTTTTTTGGCATAATATAACATGCATACATATTTTTTCTCATTCATCTTTGCCATAATGTAACATGCATACTTAATTCGTTCATATTTTTTGGTCATATTGCAACATATATACATATGTACATTAAGGCGCCTCACTCTCTATGGAGGAAAAAAAGTTGACCGGGTGCCCCCCTTAAAATAAACTTTGGTATATGTTATGATGGTTCCCCAAATATTTCGGCTCTAAAGATTGCCGTCAGCTAGCTAGAATGGTTCGAAAAAACCTCTAAAAATCGCGTAATGTATGGATAACTTTTTTGCCATGATATTTTTAGTAAAAGAAATTGTCACAAATATTGTAAATCAAGGAATTACAGAGTTCTGCATCAAAAATTTTGGGAAATTTGCCCTAGCACAAAAGATATTTACTTTTTTGCAGTGATTTTTTTATATATTTTTTGTTTGCAATTTTCATTAAAATATGTAACTCCTTCATCTTTTGTCTGATTGTCAATTCTGAGGTATCATTGTAAAGGTGCTGACTGCTGTTTTTCATTCTTGTCACTAATTTACCCTTATAGGCATTTTTTATGCTTCCGGATATTAGCCAGATTGACTGAATTTGTCCAAATTTAAGAGTTAAAGTATTTAAATCGTATAGATGAAGATTGCACCGACACACTCAGGGAATTATTGAATTTCGCATACGGCTGCCATGGAAAAGTTGAGGCTTTAGTAGCCATGCTAGAGTTATTATATACAAAAAGAAGCTGCCTTGCCCGAAAGTTAATTACGAGAACCTTATGAGAGCTGTAATAACTGTAATTGAAGCTGTAATGACAACAAAACAAAACCCGAAAACTTCTCTGAGTCTTTCGAAATTAAGAGCGGTGGTTACAGTTCTAATACATTTCGCATTGTGGCTACTACAACTTCCTTTCAGTTGTTGCGTGTAGAGCAACTTCAAATCGGCTATTGCACCCTCGGTTACAAGTACAGCTTTCGCTGTTTTTACTGAAACCACAAAGAGAGAATACAAAGCATGCTTCTTTTCAAAGGCTTTTTTTCCCGTTCGTTTTGTCACTCGTGCCGCTTTGTTATAGATTTCGTCAGTTTTTTAAGTCGGTTTTGTTTCAGCAGTCGGTGGTGCGCGTAAAGTGAGTGCGAAAATAAATTAGAAATTATAACTTCATTGCCCAAAATAAATATGTACTTACATATTTCAAGTAATCAATAAAGCATTATTGGATTGTTCTAATTTGGGCAATGAAAATGTAATTTTTAATTTGTTTCCCAGTGAAAAATATGCAAGTGTTTGTATTAATTTTACCAACAACAAAGCATGCTTCTTTTCAAGGGTTTTTTTTTTTCTCTTTCGTTGTCACACGTGCCGCTTTGTTGTAGCTTTCGTCAGTTTTTTAAGTCAGTTTTGTTTCAGCAGTACGCGTAAAGTGAGTGCAAAAATAAATTGGAAATTATAACTTCATAGCCCAAATAAGATAAATATGTACTTACATATTTCAAGTAATCAATAAAGCATTATTGGATTGTTCTAATTTGGGCCATGAAAATGTAATTTTTTAATTTGTTTCCCAGTGAAAAAATGCAAGTGTTTGTATTTATTTTACCAACAACAAGGGTTTTTTTCTCGTTCGTTGTCACTCGTGCCGCTTTGTTGTAGCTTTCGTCAGTTTTTCAAGTTGGTTTTATTTCAGCAGTCGGTCGCACGCGTAAAGTCACTTCGTCGCTTTGTTTTCACGTAGAAACAAATTAAAAAATTACATTATTACAATAACAATTTTATAATGCTTCATTAATTGCTAGAAATATGTAAGTACATATCGGTGATTCCATGTCAAATCGGGCGCTTTTGCCCAAAAAAGAATTTTGATGATTCCATTTTATTTTTCAATTTTGCACGGATGATACTTTATGAAATAAAAATACTTACATATTTGTATACAAATATTTTTATTTCATAAAGTATTATCGACATGCAAAATACGAAATTTTTACAAATATGTGAGTTTGTCCGCAAAAAGCGTCCGGTTTGACATGGAATCACCGATATTTATCTTATTTGGGCAATCTTTAGAATTTTAAAAAAATGCCGATTTTTGCAACATGCCACCATGATGGCGAATAAAAAATTGTTAAGTTTGCCATGATGGAGATGGCTTAAAAATTGAGGATTTTCTTACAGCAGGTACATTTAAATAATTGTTTTTTGAATTTATGTCCTTATCGATATTCCATTTCTTCCGATTTCAGCCAAAGTAGCATTTAAAATTCAAAGAGACGAAATATCATTCTACGATTTTGGCAATCTCTCCGTCATTCCGACCGAAATATTGGTGGAATATGTTTTAAATAAAATTAACTACCTAATTGGATTTTAGGAATTATAGCACAGGAGAAAAGTGTAGCAATAAAAGGTAAATTCCAGATCTGCCACTGAGTGCAATTGAAAACGATTAATTACTTAAATATTGTGTATTTTAATTTTAATTTGAATGTCCTGAAGAAATAACTTTGTTGCCGTCCCAAAACTCACTTGAAAATATCACCGTCGATCAAGAAAATGTTTCTGATGAAGAAGTGGTTATTGATTCTCAACGAGTGTACAGGCAAATTACTTCTTCTGATAATGTGCATGACGTGGTAAAAGCAAATTTTTCATCAGCTGAAGGCATTAATTACATAGAGGATCTTGACTTCAGAATCATACAAAGTAATTACTTAAAAAAAAATTTTTTGGAAAACGCAGAAAGAATTCAACTTTCGAAAATCATTATAAAAATTATTCTGGAAAAAGATAATAGTCTTGAGTAAGTCTTTATTATTATTTGAATAGTCTTTATTTAGCGAAAACTTCTGACTACAATTTTACAACCGCAGGCTAAATGGAATAGATTTCTTGTTTCTGGCTGATATCATTTGTAGCCATTTCTCAACTGAGGTTGAAACAACCTACTACACAGTAGGTTGTAAAGCTCAAAAGCCAAGTGAAAAGTTGTATGATAGTTACTGCTTTTTTAGAAAGAAACTTTCCGCTGCCGGTCTTATTACGCGAAAAACCAGAGCACCATTGACTGTCATTCGCATAGACATTAAAGTACCAAGTAAAATTTTTTCTTTTTGTTTAAATAATTCCTATTCTAGTTTTCGAGCTTCAAGATAAAACGTCATTAGCTGATTTTGCTTACATATAAGAAAACTATGAGCCTTGGAATGTTATTAAAACTAAATGGAGCAACAGTTTCACTGAGAGACACAAACTTTTAAAAAACCAGAACTTATCAACGATTGATTATCTTCAAAAATTTCCGGTGTTTCACGCTGGAAACGACTCTAAACAAACAGAACTGGTGAGTGCTTTTAATTTTAATTAAAAATTGAACATTGGCATAAGTTTGTTTTTAATTTAGTTTTCAATTGATGTCAAGATTCAACATCCGGATGTAAGAGACATAGTTGAAAAGTGGCAGTTTTACTACAAAAAAATTGAAATTTTTGCAAGTATTTCAAAGGACCCAGTTGTGAAGGCGTTAAATAAAATATTAGTTTCGTGTAGTAGTGGTAAGAATAGTAAATTGACATTTTATTGTTGTAACATAGAGGTGGTAAACTCTGTTTTGTTCTTTTCAGAACATTGTAAGATGATAGTGGCTCTTCTTATACTACCGTATAGTTTTGTGCATCTCGAACAACAAAAAGAACACACAATCAAAGCTGTTACAAAATTACAAAAATTTAAAGTCAAGAACATTTCGTTGCATATTTTAAGGTGAGTTGGCAATTATTGAATAGTATGATTGTTTAATAAGGGCACTAGCACATTCCTAACACTAAATTTATAAATTACTTTCAGACTTCACAAGAAGCCGAAGGGTTCGAAAAAAAATTACAGGCAGCTAACAAAGGTCACCAGCCAAGAGTTGTAATAGTCGGGCAGATTCAAAACCAACAGTTTCAAACTTATGCTACATTAGTGAACAAGCGATATCACTTTAACGATTCCCTTAAAGCCGTAACTGCTTGTTTTCATATGTACTGTGCACTAAATTTATCTTATCCTGTACAGTGCACATATATCTGGACATTTATGCAAGTACATGTATTTGGTATCTCTGTTACTACAGATAGCTGCATACAACCCACGATTTCAGCTGTTGAAGCTGAAGATATTGAAAAATATTTGATATCATTTCTATTTATATTTTATTCTCATTTTTCAACTTATAAACTATTAACTAAATGAATTATTTTAGTTGTTATATATGCAAAAAATTGTTCGCTAAGTCAGTGTCATATAAAATGCATTACAGAAATGTACATCCAAATGAAATTAGATTCGCGTGTTTAGGTATAAACTGTGACAGGGTTTTTTCAAATATTTTTAAACACATCAAACATGTAGAGGAAAAACATCATAGTCCAGTCATTGAAAACTTAGAAGAAGCAAATACATTTTTTAGTTCATCGAATGCAAATATAGAAGATACAATCTTGCAAAACTATCCTCGGTCTATTGATACGGACTCTGATGTTTCAAAAACTTTTCTAAAAATCATATCAAAAACCATTTCAGACGAGAGAATACCGCGTACTGTTATGTTTAATCTTTTAAAAGATATAATGCAATTTTATAATTCTCAAATTTCAAGTGCTTTGATTCAATTACAAAACGAATTTGTATTACAAAAGAAACAGCCTAATGAAGCACTAAATAATTTAAAGTCTATATTAAAACCAAATTTTATGCAAAGTGAATATCTATTTTTAAAACTATTAAAATCTAAAAATTTAAAGTTAGATTATCAAACTTTTTATCTTGGTGTTGAGCAATACCAATGCAATTTAAAAAAAACCAAGGCCATAACAGCAACAGATACTTTTTTCATAAAACTTATCCCCCTAAATAAACTTTTCTATATACTATTTTCTGAAACTTCTATTCTCACAGAAATAACGAATTATATCCGATACCTTAAGAAAAGCGGAAGTGCAGTTTATAATATAATTCAAACATCTTGGTGGATGGATAAAAGTAAAGAATTCAATCCGACTAATTCTTCTGAAATTTTAATATTGCCATTAATGATATACTTTGATGATTTTGAGCCGCTTAATCCCTTGGGTTGTCATTCTGGTTTATTTAAGTTAGGAGCAGTTTATGTTTGTTTTTTTCGAACGATAGAAGTAAATTTGGAAACAAAAAAGTGTTTAAACTTTTGATAAATGGTTTAGAAAACATACAAGTCCACGGCATAAAAATTAATTTTGGTCAGTATAGATTAGTCAAAATAGTGTCTTGTGTTGTTGGAGGGCATAATTTGGGTGTTAACTCCGTTTTAGGTTTTACTGAATCGTTTAGCTCCAATTTTTACTGTCGAATTTGTAGAGCAAGTAAAACAGACTCCAGTCTTAGGTACAGAATTTCAGTCTTAGGTACAGAAAATTTTGTTAAATTTTATTAAAAAAACAAAGTTATGTATTTCATTATAAAACAAAGATTGACAAAAAACAAGAACGAGAACAATAATGTATTATATTACAACATAAACGAAACAAAAATAAAACCGTTTTACTCTAAATTACTATTTGCATTCATAAGAACTAATTTTTCAAAAGAAAAATCAGACAATGATTGCCGTCTTAGAGTGTTTACTATGCCGGCAAAAAAAATAGTCTCTCAACTGGCGCTGAGGGCATTAAAGGAGTATTGAATAAAAGAAATGGTTCCTTCAACAAGCCATACTTTTGCCAAATCATTTCAGCATTTGAATTGTTTGAACCAGTTGTGTCAATTTCATCATCACTTTCACAAAATATTCCGTACTTTAGACTGAAATTCTTAAAATAATCAAAAAAGAATCAAAGATAATCTTTAAAAGTAATCGAATTATTTTTATGATTACTTTTGATTATTTTTGATTATTTTGCGTAATCTCAAGTAATCGTTATTATTTTTTGATTATTTGTAATCGTAATCAATTACTAATCATAAAATTCTTGCTTAAGGATTATATAATCATTACAATTCTTTTCAAAAAATAAGCTAATTGATTACTAATCGTAATCGCAATTTAACAGCTTTATGGCAGCCACAAAAAGCGTTGTCGTAGCCTCCACTATTCGGCTATCAAAATCGAATTCCTCTCTCGATTGAAAGTTTCAACAACTTCGCTTAAGATTGTTAAGCCTTCACAATTCGCCTATCAAAACCGAATTCCTCTCTCAATTGAAAGTTTTAACAACTTCGCTTGAGGTTGTTAAGGCTTCACAATTCGGCTATCAAAACTGAGTTTCTCTCACCATTGAATGTTATAACAGCTTCATGTAAGGTTGTCACAGCCTCATATATTATATGACTTGAGAGCCGTAATATTACGGCTAGAAGAAGCGATGTTTTTATAGCATCGCCAGTTACGTGAGTGCAGCATAAAACAGGCCTATAAGGGTAAATTAGTAACAAGAATGAAAAGCAACAGTCAGCACCTTTTCAATGATACCTCGGAATTGCAAATCAGGCAAAAGCTGGAGGAGTTATACATATTTTAAACTCAAAAAAAAAACTCAACAAAAATTGCAAAAAATTCATACAAAAAATTACTGCAAAAAAGTATATATCTTTTACGTTTGAGCAAATTTCCCAAAATTTTTGACGCAGAACCCTGTAATTTTTTGATTTACACTATTTATAACAATTTTTTTTACTAAAAATATCATGGCAAAAAAGTTATCCATACATTACGCGATTTTTAGAGGTTTTTTCGAACCATTCTAGCCAGCTGACGGCATAATATAGACCAAAAATTATTTTGAGGGGGGGGGGGGGGGACCCGGACAACTTTTTTTTTGTCAGGCGCCTTAATGTACATACTCATAGCTTATGAAATTAGCAAACAATAAAT
This sequence comes from Pherbina coryleti, assembly GCA_943735915.1. Classification (NCBI taxonomy): domain Eukaryota; kingdom Metazoa; phylum Arthropoda; class Insecta; order Diptera; family Sciomyzidae; genus Pherbina; species Pherbina coryleti. The sequence goes on along the minus strand of OX030952.1, from coordinate 45,679,051 downwards.
CAGTTACAATCGAAGCATCAAACGCATGGCACGCATTTTCCTCATGGTAATCATTTCAAGTTTCGGTGAAAGTTATTTAATATAAACCTCATTTTAATTATTACTTTAATTATAGTAGAAAACTCTCTATTATACATTACCTTTTTAAAATAAAAACTGCATTAAATAGTTTTTATATCCCAAGTTTTCCATGTTTACTCAGTTCTTTTCTTTTACTGTAAAGTAACAAAAAATCAAGTTACGCCATTTCTATATTTAGCCATCGGTATGTCTTCTTAAGGATCTTTTTCGCAGATCCTTCCGACTGCGCCAATAATATTATTATATTATCACATTTTTATAAATATACAAAACATATTTTTAATGCTAAGAAACAAGTACAAGTTTATTCATATTTATTAACTTAATTAATAATAAGTGATCTTTATTGATCGAACGGTGGATTTCTACTTACTCCGCTATATTACCTAACATTCATTATAAAGGGTTTTCCATTAAGGACTTGACATCTTTTTTTTAATAAAACGCAAACCTTTTGAGATATTTCAAAAAATTTATTATCGGCTTTAAGTACAATCAAAACATTTATGAATGGAACTCGACTTCGTTCATATGGCCACCGTGGGCACGTATGCAGCGATCGATTCGTTGGACCCAATTTTAAATGACACGGCCACACATGCTGCTATTTCGCATTCAATGTTGGCTCTGAGCTCTTCCAACGTTGTCGGCTTGTTGACATAGACCAATGACTTGACGTAGTCCCAAAGAAAATAGTCTAGAGGCGTTAAATCGCACGAACGAGGCGGCCAATCGACTGGCCCATTTCTTGAGATAACACACTCATCAAACTTACTCTTCAATAAATCGATTGTAAAGTGTGCTGTGTGGCTTGTGGCACCGTCCTGTTGGAACCACATGTCGTCAAAGTCCATATCTTCCAATTCGGGCCAAAAATAATTGGTAATCATGGCACGATAACGATGACCATTCACAGTAACGTTACGATCGTTATCGTCAACGACAAATATGGTCGAATGACGCCGTCGGCATGTAAGCCCAACCAAACAGTTATTTTTTGTGGATGAAGTGGTGATTCACGAAGCACATGTGGATTTTCACCCGACATGTTATTGTTTTTTTATTTTTTTATTCATTGCAGTTAACGCTCTTACAGTTGCGATCACAGACTCCGAATTTCGGTAGTAAATTTTTATAATTTGCAGACGTTGTTCGTTCGTGTACTTTACCCTGATGAAAATGTTGAGTTTACTGAATATATTGACAGTGACAGTTCGATGATTAGTGAAAAGGTGCGTTCAGAAATTTAATTCAAAGTTGTCAAGTCGCTATTAGAAAACCCTGTACTACCGAGCTAAGTTTTTCGTGTTATATTTAAACTTTTATATAATGAAGTATAAGAGTTAAAGCCTTAGCTTTTGCTTTAAACAATGAGACTATTTCACCTATATTTTCTTATTTTATTGCAACCCTACAGCTTATTTTTTCTCTGTAAGCTTTCAAATGGAATCCGCAGATTGCTGTTAGTAACAGCAATTACATTAGGGCTGTATTACTCTAATCATGCATTCGTTGCTCACGCGCCCTGGTTCTTTGAACCACCTTGAAGCCGGCTAGGAGTGGCCCTGATTACACTTCAATGTGAAATGGACGATAACGCTAACGCTTTATGAAAAACTTAATTCAATATAATAAATGTGTTGTTTTAAGTTTACCTGTGAACTCGGTGTTCTGCTTCAAATCTTCCAAAACTTCTGGTTTTAATTTACTGTTTTGCTTTCCCATGATCGAAAGTGTATCCAACGAAAGCCGGTTAGTTTGTATGTGCCGATATTAAAACTGAAAATAAAAAATAATAAGAATTGACAATTAGCTCAACAATTAGTTTCAATATAATTGAATGAAAAGGTCGCATTAACTTAAAATCAAAGAATTGGATTCGAGAAAGAAAACAAAGTAAAATGCTTCTTTGTTTGTATTTTTCTGAATTAAATTGAAACTTTGATGAACGTAGTTGCCCGTATAGCCCGCGTGGCCCTACATACAAATTTTTGTATCTTAATTTTGTCTTTGCGATGATGATGAGCCAAATCAAAGAACACTTGCAAAAAACAACAACACAAACAGCATTCATTCAGTGTTCAGCACATGTTCCAGCGAACTTTACAAAAACAAATGCATGCAAAGCCAAAATAAAAAACGCACACTCGATGATGTCGATGCTGAAGCTGATTGTCCTGTTACTTGTGTGTCGATTAATTTTGCATGACTTGTGATTATATTGCACTGTAATTGTTTTTTTTTTTTTGTTTTGTTTGATTTTTTGTCAAAGCATTGGCGCGAGTTACAGTCCCCGCTGCAACAACAACAACAACTACCCAACAAGCTCCCACGAAACCGCCAAGGGCAATAGTACATTGACATCTTCAAATAACGGAAATGCAGCAGCAAGCAAAGTGAGCATTGCACAACAACAGCCGACCGAATTCCAACAACAACAACTACCCAACAAGCTCCCACGAAACCGCCAAGGGTAATAGTACAATGACACCTTCAACTAACGGAAATGCAGCAGCAAGCAAAGTGAGCATTGCACAACAACAGCCGACCGAATTCCTAGGAAATAACAACAGCAACCATATATGTAATAACAACAATAAACATAAGCATATTTGATACATATTAATATGTTTAATTCTTAAGACATTTTTCAATAAATCAATCAGTTCAGTTTGTGCTACAAGAAAAATCGGTTGTTTTAATTTAATCCGCTCCAGTTGGGGAGTAATTAATATTTTTTTTGAGAAACACCTAATAAGAAACCATAACTGGCGCAGTCTACCGGGCCGGCGAACAGAAACAAATCTGGAGAATTTTAATTTCTCATCGCTGGAAAGAAACCTACGCAATCTTCATAGTCAGAGAGAAACCTACTGAATTCATCATCAAAAAAAAAAAGGAACTCAACAACACAAATGTTCTTTACTATATTGGGCTATATGTATGTATAAAGTGCAAAAATTGTATGTTCTATTTTTTATTCTTCTCTCTATTTGTTAGTTTTTGTTTATTTTTGTTGTGTAATTAAAAGCAATTATTATCAAACACAGTTTATAATATAACCTAAAGACATAGTAAATATACATCCCTACCCTCATTCTTACACAAAACCAAAATTTAAAAAAAAAAAAAAAAAAAAAAATTATATATAGAAAATTTATAAAAGTGAATATCGTTCCAAGGACGTGTTGGCGTCCGTGGCGTAGTTGGTTAAAGTGCGTGGCCGCTATGTCAAAGAACTTTGGAGACCCAGGTTCGAACCCCAGCAGCGACAGAAAATTATTTGAATTAAAATTAAAATAATTTTTCTGTACGGCCGCCACCTCTCTGCAGACAATGGCAAACCTCAGAGAGTAATCAAAATGCCATGTAAAGCTTCTTGAGAACGAGAACATTGCGTTCATCGCCGTTCGGAGTCGGCGTTAAACATGTAGGTCCGGTTCTCGGTCAATTGTGTAAAAACTTAATAACACGCACAACACAATTGATCATAAGAAGCTAGGTCAAAGTCCTTTCAAGGGCTGAAATGGCCAGTTATTTATTTTTTTTGTTATTTATCGTTCCAATAAAATATTTCTTTTTAAAACATTTGTGCAAATATTTGAATCTCAACTATTACCATCCTTCAGGAGTATCGACGGCTATCGATACAGCGTTTTAGTTTGAAATTTAATCAAATGCATAACGCTAGTACCATCTTGTTCGAATAAACACATCCTTCAGGAGTATCGACGGCTATCGGTACAGTGGTTTACTTCAAACATTATTAAAAATATAGCGCCCTAGGGCCTATATGGGAAAGTGTATGTGCTTTTGCAAATTATAAAATCTAAATACGGAGTTTTCCGCGCCGATATTTTAAATGCCTACAAATAATAAGGCTCCAAAACAACTTAATTTTATACCATACCAACTAAGAAGGATAACTAGAAGTCTATCCTCTATACACGAAGAAACATCACACAATAACTCTAACGAAATTGACCACCAATCCTTTTCAAGTAACGATTCAATTAATAACACCATGTCAACTGACAACCTGAATAATACCACACCTACTCATTTAGACATTTTTAATTCTTTGAGAATTCCTGACGCAAATAAGGACTTACCCAAATTTGACGGAAATTCAAGACTATTAAATGAGTTCCTAAACAATGTCGAAGAAATACTACTCTACATTAGGGGTACAGACAATACTCCTTACGGACAAATACTACTACGGGCCATTAGGAATAAAATTGAGGGACAGGCAAATGAGATCTTAAACATGTATGGTACACCCCTTAATTGGGATGATATCAAGACAAATCTAATATTACACTATGCGGACAAAAGCACAGAAACATCTCTTATTCGCGACTTGCACAGTACTATGCAAGCCAACAAAACTGTAGAAAGTTTTTACAGCGAAATAGTCGAACTACAATCCGCACTGTGCAATAACATATTACTACATGAACCAGACTCAAGTGTGGTAAAAGCAAAGAAAGATCTCTACGCCGATATGTGCCTAAACTCGTTCCTAAGCGGTCTTAAAGAACCTTTAGGATCCAGAATAATAACTATGCAACCGAATTCTTTAGCGACAGCTCTAGCATTCTGTATTAAAGAACAAAACATTTCGTACCAAAGGGTAATTTCCGACAATCGTCCTCAAATTACACTAACTACCAAAATTATCCTAACAGGCCATATAACCAGTACACAAATAGAATACAAAACCGCAATCAACCATATCCACAACATTCATATTCGAATAATAATAACAATAATCATAGAAACCCAAACCCTTTCGGCAGTAGAATGATTAAAAACTATCTATACAAAGAGTCAGGGAATTTTAAAACTAATGCAGTAGAAAAGGCACGAAGCAACCAAAGACCACAGCCACATTTTGAACCAAAACAAAGTTCACCAAAACACTTCAAACCTGGAAATTTTAATTTCAATGAAATTAAAAACCATCAATACACCTTAGACCGTTACTTTGAAAATGACGTAAACAACGTCACAAATATACAGGACCAACAAAATTTTCGCAACTCAGCCTCAGAGAACCAATAGGATATATAGAATAAAAAAAGCACGGAGATACCCTACCATACATTAAAATATCTTCACCTTTCGGTAGGAGTCTCAGGTTTCTTTTAGACACAGGAGCTTCGACAAGCTTTATTAACTCCGAATAAACAATACAAATGTGAGCAAGTTGTAATTTCCACAGGCTTTAAAAAACACCAAATAGATAAGCAAACAACCCTACCAATTTTCGATGAATTTAACCAAAATGGCTGCCTTAAATTCCTAATATTTAAATTTCACAATTATTTTGATGGCCTTCTTCGACTAGATGCACTAATGCAACTAGGTGCAAAAATTGATTTATCAAATCAAACACTTTCAACAACAAACGCGGTTAACCAAATCAAACTTAAACCCAACCTAACATCAGGGCAAATTATAATACCAGGTAAATCAAAAATTTTAGTTAAGCTCCCTGTTGACAGTCAAAACGGTGACATCTTTATCAGCTCAACAGAACTCAAACCAGACTTCTTCCTTTCCGAAGGACTGTATCATGCCGTAAACTGGTATAGCCTGGTTGAACTAATTAACTATTCCTAAAACAATTGATTGAATTGGAATTGTTGATTGAACAACCAATTAAAGTTGAAAAATATATATCCTCAAACTTTGTAGAATTGAACAATTTAAACCTTAACGCAGACATTCACATGAAATAAATATCCGCAATCTTCTCAGAGTTGATCACTTCAACAAAGAAGAACGCAAAGAATTAGTAAAATTATGCAAACACTACGAAGACATAATTTACAAAAAAGACGAACCCCTCACGTTTTCTAACGAAATAAAACACCAGATAAAAACAACAGACCACCTTCCGACATATACCAAGTCATACAGATACCCCTACATCCATAAAGAAGAAGTTCGAAAACGGATTGGTGCAATGCTGGATCAGGGCATTATTAGGCAAAGCTATTCTCCATGGAGCTCACCTGTTTGGGTGGTTCCTAAAAAGAAAGACGCCAGCGGACGACAAAAATGGCGATTGGTAATAAACAACAGGAAGGTACATGAGAAAACAGTTTCCGACAGATACCCATTGCCAAACATTGCAGAAATTTTGGATAAACTTGGAAAATGTATTTACTTTACAACATTAGATCTCGCAAGCGGCTTCCATCAGATCGAAATGGACCCACTTTCCAGAGAGTTATGGACAATGTGCTTTTTCTACTTCACTGCAAGAACACCTTGAAAGTATCAAACTAGTTTTCGAAAAACTTCGTCAATCTAATTTTAAAATACGGAATACAAATGCGAATTCTTAACAAAAGAAATCGCCTTCCTAGGACATATCATTACACCAGAGGGAATAAAACCAAATCCCATGAAAATCGACGCTTTAAAAAATTACCCAAAACCCGTAAAGAAATCAAAGGTTTCATAGGACTTATTAGTTATTACAGGAAATTAATTAAAGATCTAGCAAAACTGACAAGACCCTTAACAAAATGTTTAAAAAAAGATGCCAAAATCACGCTAGACGTCGAATATACCAAAGCGTTTGAAACCTGCAAAGATCTTTTAACAAATGATCCAATCCTTCAACATCCGGATTTTACAAAACCATTTGTCCTCACCACAGATGCAAGCAATTTTGCGATTGGTGCAGTTTTATCGCAAGGACCAATCGGTAATGACAAACCGGTTTGCTATGCAAGTCGAACACTGTCAGAAACCGAAAGTAGATATTCCACCATAGAGAAAGAACTGTTAGCAATAGTATGGGCCACCAAGTATTTTCGCCCATACCTATTTGGACGCAAATTCCAAATGGATAATGAGTCTCAAAGAACCAAATTCAAAACTGGTAAGATGGCGACTTAGACTGGAAGAATTCGATTACGAGGTGGTATACAAAAAAGGAAAATGGAACACGAACGCCGACGCCGACGCACTAAGCCGTATTAAAATCGATAATTCAGACCACAAATATCATGAATTAAGTACCAATGATAATGCACACGAAACAACAATAAACACAGCTCACAGCTGTTATAATAATCCAAACGATGGAATTAACATATCTGAGAAACCTCTAAACGAATTTAATTTACAGGTGATTTTAGAAATGAACGATAAAGGATCACCAATGACAGTCCAAACAATATTCAAAAATCGACAAAGAAGGGTTATAAGAGCACCAATATTTAACGAAGAGGCAATAATAGACATATTCAAAAAATTCTTACCAAGTAACAGACTTACTGCCATTTATACAAACGACACCATATTTCGAACCGTACAATCAGTTTACTCCCAGTATTTTTCCCACAACAAGACATTTCGTATTATCCGCTATAAAGAGATTCTTAGAGATGTCACTGTAGAGGACGAACAGGAACAGCTCATCCGAAACTATCATGAAAAATCGAATCATAGAGGAATAGACGAATGTTTCTTACATTTACAAAGAGAGATATACTTCCCAAACATGAAAAATAAAATAACAAAAACTCTGAATAACTGTGAAAAATGCAAAACCCAAAAATACAATAGGAATCCTCCCAAATTACAATATGTGAACAACCAGAGTTACCCGTAAAACCTTTAGAAATAGTTCACATATATCTATATACCATAAACAACAATCAAATCCTGACACTCATAGACAGATTTTCTAAGTTTGCTGCAGCTTTCACATTAAATGCGAGAATTAGCATAACTATTCTTAAGGCATTTAAAAACTTCATAAGCCTTTACGGCATCCCAAAAAAAATCGTATGTGACCAGGGTTCAGAATTCATAGCAAACATATTCCAAGACTTTTGTAGGCAACACGAAATAGCTCTTCATTTTACCTCCTTTCAGCAAACGAGCAGTAACGCACCAGTGGAAAGACTCCACTCTACGTTAACTGAAATATACAGAATAACATTCTCAACACGTAAAGAACACAAACTAACCACAGAACACGATGAAATGCTTACAGAAACACTCATCACATACAACAACGCTATACACTCCTCAACCAAGCATACTCCATATGAATTATTTTTCGGAAGACCTTATAAATTCTTAAAATCACTAGAATCCACAGACGCACACGATTATTTAACTAAGCTTAACGAATTTATAAAAAAATTGTACCCCGAGGTAAAAGAAAAAGTCGAAAACACGACTCAAGCAAGAATAAACAAGTTAAATAAAACCAGAAAACCTGCGGAAGATTTCAATGAAAATGAAATCGTATTTAGGAAAGAAGCCAGGCGCAACAAACTGACGCCCAGGTTCTCAAAACATACGGTGTCGAAAAATAATAAAGTCACCGTGGTAACCATACAAAAAAAGAAAATGCATAAAGGAAAACTCAGAAAAAGACACAAATAAAATATAAATATATATAAACAAAATATCATACAATGAGTACTACAGCGCAATCAGAGAATATGATTACAACATAAGGAAAAAAGGATGAGATCAACCTTCATGGAATATGATTGGTTGATCAATAAAATAAAAAAAAAAAAATAAAAATTGTTTTTCTCTCTTCTCTCATCCCAGACAAACACTCGCATCCGCGCAAATCATAGAAATACAAAACATACCTAACAATCATACAATACTACCCTTACACCTCGGAACATCACGGACTATAACCAATTACACTAATCTTATTCACATAATTAAACTTGCTGACTATAAACAAAACATAGATAAGATTTCAGACACCCTTAATATATTCGAAAAGAAAGCAACAAAAAAGTCACTACACATTTCGAAATTAAAACTCAAAGAATTACAAGATAAGCTTTCTACACTAACACAAAAAAAAAGACACAAAAGAGGACTAATTAACGGTTTAGAATCAACTATAAAATTTATAACCGGAAACATGGACGCACAGGATGCCCAAAACCTTAATAGACAGATACAACTTCTTACATCCAACACAAATAATCTTACAAACATAATACAAACACAGCATACAATTAACTACCAATTCATAAATAGATTTAAGAACATAACAAATCATATTAATACAGATCAAAAAATTATTAAATCATTTATAGAAGATTCAGCAAACAGAATTAAACAAGAAGAAGATATAATAGAAGAAATACAATATTTAAATCAAATAATTTTCAATATTGATATATTAAAGAATCATTTGTCAAATATAGCTGAAGCAATACTACTAAGTAGGCTAAATGTAATACCTAAACTATTATTGTCAATAAACGAATTAAAAGAGATTGAAAATCACTTAATAAAACAAAATCAAGAAATAGGCTCACTTGAACAATTGTACGAACTTTTAAATATGCTAGCATATTACAATAACACAAACATTATTTTTAATATCCGCATTCCTAATTTGTCCCCAGAAATTTATTCCTTGTATCATGTAATTCTATTACCCATAAACCACACTAAGCTTATAATAACTATACCTTTCGTAAACTTCAATGTAAAGAACATACAATACTTTAATGCACCTTGCCCAAAGATAGAATCCACATACTATTGCCAAGAACAAAGCACAAGAACAAACATAGCGGACTCAAACTGCATCGGAAAAGTTATAAATAATAAACCAGCCCACTGCTCACTACAAGATGTTGGACACACAGAATCCATCACCCAACCCGAACCCAACTTCATTTTATTCATCAACGTCCCAACCACACGAATTAAATCTACCTGTAACATCAAAGAGACAGAAGTACAGAACACCGCCTTGCTACACTTCAAGGACTGCAACATCGAAATAAATGGTATAACATATGAACACAACCATGAAATCTTCTGGGACGAAGTTCACATCCCACCATTATCTACTGGAAAGATCGACACAAACACAACAATCGAAGTATTAAGCCTCCAAAAATTAAAAGAATACGGTTTCGAGACGGAAACAAAATTAAAAAGCTTCAGAGTAGAAACAAATATACGACATCACCTTACTTCAACATCCATAGTCATTTTAGTGCTGGCAATGATATCAATTGGAGCCTTCATCTTCAAAAGGAACAAAGAAGAAATTCCGCCAACACTAAAATCTTACGCTCCTGCCCTAATGACTTCATTTTGGCCGTCGCTTTACTTCAGGGGGGGAGAAGTTACAGTCCCCGCTGCAACAACAACAACAACTACCCAACAAGCTCCCACGAAACCGCCAAGGGCAATAGTACATTGACATCTTCAAATAACGGAAATGCAGCAGCAAGCAAAGTGAGCATTGCACAACAACAGCCGACCGAATTCCAACAACAACAACTACCCAACAAGCTCCCACGAAACCGCCAATGGTAATAGCACAATAACACCTTCAACTAACGGAAATGCAGCAGCAAGCAAAGTGAGCATTGCACAACAACAGCCGACCGAATTCCTAGGAAATAACAACAGCAACCATATATGTAATAACAACAATAAACATAAGCATATTTGATACATATTAATATGTTTAATTCTTAAGACATTTTTCAATAAATCAATCAGTTCAGTTTGTGCTACAAGAAAAATCGGTTGTTTTAATTTAATCAGCTCCAGTTGGGGAGTAATAAATATTTTTTTTTGAGAAACACCTAATAAGAAACCATAACTCGCGCGCTTAAAATTTCTTGGGACCGACTGACTTAAACCATAGAAACAGTAAGAGTAGCCCCTAACACTGAACAACAAAATCAATTTTTTTTCCAAAATAACAAGGTTCCGACAATGGATTCTGGTAGAGAGTACCAAAAAACAATATACGTGTATCGGCGTTTTGAAATTTTACGTCTGAGCCTTATTTTAGGGGGATTTAATTTTCCCCCTTTTTGAACATTCAGGAACATGGTTTGATTTGATTTGATTTTCAATAGTTCAGAGACTTATAGTAGAATTTTACGATGAATTTTTTGTGGAACATTTTAACCCCCTAACTTCTCAATTTATGGGTCTTTTTTGATTTTTTGTGATAAAAGGCAAAAAAGACCCATAAAACAAGGATATAATGGGTTACAATTTATTTTACATAAATCCTAAGAACACATCCTATACCCAAAATGTAAGGATAACATGATTTCCTATGCCGATGCACTATAAGAATGTTAAAAAAGGGGGAAAATTAAATCCCCCTAAAATAAGGCTCAGACGTAAAATTTCAAAACGCCGATACACGTATATTGTTTTCTTGTCCCCTCTACCAGAATCCGTTGTCAGAACCTTGTTATTTTTATTCGTGTTGAACAGTGGAATCAGAAAAAATTAATTTTTTTAAAGATTTATTCCTCTATTATTTTTATACCCCACGTTTAAAAAACGTTACGCTCATAAGGAGGCGTGATTCTTGATCGACATCACCACCCGAGTCGATTAAGCCATGTCCGTGTGTATGTCTGTGATAACGATTACAGCCGTAATTTTCAAGATGTCATCACCAAATTCGATATTCAAGCTTGTATCTGAAAAATAAAGATCAAGTTCGAAAATGAGCCAAACCAGAAGAAAACCACCCGTACCTACCATACAAAGTGACTTTATCAAAACGATAAAATCTCTTAGTGTTTTGTATGAGTTTATTTTTATTATAAATAATTTGAAAGAAAACTATACTTTTTTTTATATATTTAAAAAAGAAGAAACAGTATTTATTAACCCTGCAGTAGTCGCGTACCTAAATGTGACGAGAGTGGTCGCGCGGATTACATATGTAATCCGTTTTTTAAAGTTTAAAATAAGAGATGGCAATTTGAAAAAGCTTAGTTATTTGTTTTGACGTGACGAAGTTACGTTTTACTGCTCTAGTTTCGAAAAAAGTTGAAAAATTAATATTTTAAATATTCATCTGCGTTTCATTGAATTGTTATTCGCTGGGTATAAGAGCTATGATTAAAAAAATAGTATGACCGTAAAGGTAAATTCTTTGGCTATATTAAAAAAATAAAAAAAAAATTTAATACGGCAAAGGGACGTAGTGGGAGCTGCGTAAGCAACGCAACTGAAAATTTGTTACATGGAATTATTACTCGCTGAGTATTAGCGCTAGGATTAAAAATACGATACGCCAATAAAGGCCTACTGGAAGCCCTCACAACAAAATTAGACAAAAAATTTCTGACATCATGGGGACGCTGAGAGAGCCGCTCAAAGATCGATAACGCATCACTCATGTAGCGGCGTTGCATTGAATTTTTACTCAATGAGTATATAACCTACGATAAAAGTTTAAAAAGGAAAATAAAGTTTTTATACATGGCTTTACGACAAAAATAAAAAAAAAATTCCGGCGTCGTCAGGTCGTGAATATAGCAGCTTATGTAACAGAAATGTAATATCGTTGCATGGAATTATTACTCACTCAGGAGGAGTGCTACAGTAAATTTTAATTTACGACAGCAGGGATGTGTTATTACGCTTCACAACTAAATTACAAAAAAAAATTTTGTTGTCATGATTTCAGGGATGCAATCACATAATGCAGTAAAAATGCTACAGCCATGAAAAAACGTTGCATGGATTTTTAACTCTGTGACTACTGGTGCAACGGTAAATTTTAAGGAACGAAAACAAAGGTGAGGTCTTCGGGCATATGACAAAAATAAAAAAAAAATTTGACGGCGTGTCAAAAACCCCCAGGGAACCGCCTAATGTGACGCATATGCATCACTTATGCTGGATCAATTGAAATTAGAGCACAACCAATGGGGAAGCAAAAAAAAAAGCTAAACGAAAAGCACCAACTCCAAATCCAACAACAACTCCAACACCAATACCAACACCAACACCAACACCAACACCAACATCAACATCAACATCAACATCAACATAACCATTAAAATCAACATCAACATCAACATTAACATTAACATCAACATCAACATCGACATCAACATCAACATTAACATGAACATCACCATCAACATCAACATAATCATAACCATAACCATTAACATCAACATCAACATCAACATCAACATCAACATCAACATCAACATCGACATCAACATCAACATCAGCATCAACATCAACATCAACATCAACATCAACATCAACATCAACATCAACATCAACATCAACATCAACATCAACATCAACATCAACATCAACATCAACATCAACATCAACATCAACATCAACATCAACATCAACATCAACATTAACATCAACATCAACATCAACATCAACATCAACATCAACATCAACAACACCAACAACAACAACAACAACAACAACAACAACAAAAACAACACCAACACTAACAACAAACAAGAAACTTCGTCACGTCAAAATCTACGGGTGTGTCCACGACACAGCCAACTCTTCTTTTTATTTTTATTATTACTTTATTTTATATTATTAAAAAAACTATAATATTATTATTTAAAAAAACAACATAAACATAATTCTTATAGTACGTAAAATCAATGAATATCGATTGCAGACAATTGTGAAATTCATAATTTTGCATGACTGGATTACATATGTAATCCGCGCGACTACTGCAGGGTTAATTATTTGTATATGAAGCACAATAAGCAGCAGGGCAGTTGTGCTCTTATAAAAAATAAATAACTGGCCATTTTAGCCCTTGAAAGGACTTTGACCTAGCTTCTTATGATCAATTGTGTTGTGCGTGTTATTGAGTTTGTACACAATTGACCGAGAACCGGACCTACATGTTTAACGCCGACTCCGAACGGCGATGAACGGAATGTTCTCGTTCTCAAGAAGCTTTACATGGCATTTTGATTACTCTCTGAGGTTTGCCATTGTCTGCAGAGAGGTGGCGACCGTACAGAAAAATTATTTTAATTCTAATAATTTTCTGTCGCTGCTGGGGTTCGAACCTGGGTCTCCAGGTTCGTTGACATAGCGGCCACGCACTTTAACCAACAAGCCACGGACGCCACAGTTGTGCTCTTGTTGTCTTTTATATTCAGATTGGGAAAACAAGTTTTACTTGCACATCAGCAAAGCAGAAAAAAAATTATATAAGCATATATGAATGGTTCAGATGCCAAATCGATTAACTCCACTTTTTGAATTTTTCGAAATTTTAAAGTCAAAGTACTTGATAGATGCCAAGTTGTTACTATTCATAATAAAAATCAGTAAAAATAAAAATTAACACCAATAAATGACAAAATGTTTTTAGCCATTGAATAATAAATACTTTTTTTCAGAAGCCAATCTGATTAACTCCATACTGAAATATATATCGTAATAAAATGTCTGTTAAATCACTTTCTACAATCCAATTGACTGTTTCTCTATAAGTTATTCTTTCTGTTTTCTGAAAGCCAACGAAGCGACGCGTTCAAGCTAATTTCTTTGCCGTAGTTTTTGTTGTAGAGTTATTCTCCAAAATACAACCAACTTTATTAGTAATCGGTCATACGTTTCCATTGCAACTACGCTATCACGTTGTTACCGACCTGCCTTAACTTATGCATTCTTTTCTTTTCTTTTCTTTTCTTCTTTCAATGATGAAATAAGAAATAATAACTGTAAATTGTTTATTATTGGTGTCTCATCACAAATCACAAAGAAATAGAAATTAAAAATCAGTTGCATTGTAATTGCCTCAGATGAAAGTACTAATAATTAAAATTTCAGTATAATTTTTTTTTGACCTTTATAATGCCAAGATGGAAGAGATTAATAATAGTTACTCGGGCAATGAAGATAATGATTCAAGTGATTCTTCGATAGAACTTATTGGCAGAAAAGTCAGCAAAAGAAAACAATTCCGTATTTATTCGGATTCGTCATCGGATGATAGCAATGATAATGTAAATAATAATTTGATTGGACGAAAAAGAACACGTAATCCTGCTAAATGGGGCCGAAATGTCCAAAAGAAAAAAAAAATAAGCGGCTCAGCATACAGAAACAGAAGTGGAAATTTAATTCCTGCAAAGACATTTGTAGATCTACCATGTCAGTGTTCTCAGAAATGTGACAGAAAAATAATGCCGGATGAAAGAAAAGCTGCCATGGAGGCATTTTACCAGTTGCAGAACCGAGTAGATCAAAATATTTTTTTAAGAGGGAGTGTCAAAGTTAAACAAATAAAACGAAGGCGTCCGAAGAATAATAGTAAAATTGCAAGATCACGTTCTTTCACATATTATTTTCGAAAAAGCGGGAAAAGTGATGTTTCCGTTTGCAAAAAATATTTTAAGGACACTTATCGGATAAGTGACGGACGACTTTATGACTGTTGTCGTAAAGAACAAGTTGACTTGTTAAAGGATCATCGTGGTCGTCATGTTCCAGGTAATAAAATCGACGACACATATGTTTTAAAACATATAAATTCATTACCCGCATACACTAGTCACTACTCAAGAACATGTAATCCAAGGCGAAAATACTTAAATCCTGACCTAAATATAAAAAAAAATGTACGAATTCTACATCGCACAATGCGAAGACGAAAATATAGTGCCAGTGAAAGAAAAATATTATTATTGGGTATTCTCCACTAAATTTAATTTGCATTTTAAGGCACCGTCCAAAGATACATGCAGTACTTGTGATTCTCTGCAAATAAAAATTGAGAGTTCAGACAGTGAGTTAATGAGGACGGCAAAATCTGAAAAAGATGCTCACTTACAAAAGGCTGAACAGGCTCGTAGTCATATGACTGCAGATCGAACGGCAGTGTCTGAAGAGACGTTTGTTTTTTCTTTCGACTTAGAAAAAGCTTTAGCCTTTCCCAAATTGACTACATCTTTAGCTTATTATAAGCGAAATTTATATGTTTATAATTTTGGATGCCATGATTTAAATAAAAATATAAGCCACATGTTCGTTTGGCCGGAAACTGAAGGATCTCGTGGATCTCAGGAAATCTCTTCATGTCTAGTAAAGTACATAAAGACTTGCGCTAAAAATTGTAAGACTATAATAACTTATTCAGATTCATGTACTGGTCAAAACCGAAATATAAAAACTGTCTTAAGTTTATTGAAATTGCTTCTAAGTACAGAAATACGTGCTGAGTCAATCGAAATGAAATTTCTGGTAAGTGGACATAGTTATTTGCCTAACGATGCACAGTTCGCTATTATCGAATCTCAAGCGAAAAAAATTCAGAACATTTTTTCGCCAGATGATTGGTACAATATTATAAAAACTAGTAAAAAGAAAGTACCGTTTTATATGGTTCAAATGACACATCAGGACTTTTTATCTACAAGTTCTTTAGAAAATTCTATCATTAACAGAAAGGCAACTGTTACAAAGATACCACTAAATTGGCTAAAAATGCACTGGATAAAATTAGAAAAGTCTAAACCAAATCTTATACAGTTCAAGTATGACTTTAACGAAAATTTAGAATTCAATGCCATTGATATAAAAAAATCTGTAGCAGGTAGACCACTATGTCTGAAAAATGTAGACCAGCCTTTATTGTATCCAACCGGCAGAACTGTGTCCAGAGAAAAGAGAAAAGATATGATGGACTTGTTGAAATTCATTCCTCCAATTAAACATGACTATTATAAAAATTTAAGAACAAATCGAAATGACGGAAGCTCAAATACAGCTTATGAGGAAGACATCATTTACGTTGCTGATGAATCAATTTAAAAAATATATGTAACAGTGCAGTTATTATTTATTTTTTCTAAAATCTTAAAAAAATGTGTATAAAATAGTTTTTTTTGTAATTAAAACATAATTTTAAGAGTGAACTTTAATTTATAATTTTTTCACATGCCAAATCGATTAAATCCATTAATCACATAAAATTGTAGTACAAATATTGATATATTAAGTTTAAATATGTCCTTAGATAAAAATTAAATTCGTTAATTTATAATTAAATGTTCCAAAGCAATATAAACATACTACTTTTTAATTTTCTCAACTTTTTGTTGGAGTTAATCGAATTGGCATCTGAACTATTAAATTTTGTCTATGTAATAGAACAGTTACTATTATTTTTTTTTTTTAAATGTATATATTTTACTTTTCTGTAATAAAAACAAATTTTAAACTAATTTTGAATTATTCATTTTTTTTTTCAGAAGCCAAATCGATTAACTCCTTTAATCATATAGAAATTGTATTAAAAACAACGATATATTCCATGTTATCTAATACTTTCAAAATGGCGTGGGATACAGGATACATCTGTAGTAATGCAGTCTACATCATCAATTCGAATTTAGAACTTAACTGGAATTTTTAATTATAATATATACTATTTTCTCATTTTTCTCAACTATTTGTTTTATGGAGTTAATCGATTTGGCATCTGAGCCATTCATATGTGCATTAGACAGGCCCGCCTTATAGGAAAAAAAAATGTCGCAACACACCAGCTCAAGCATTATTGAAATAAAGTTCCGAAAAAAATTTTTTTAATTTTTTGACCGAACGTAGTGGTCGCGCATCGACATATTTCTTTATAACTTCTGTATTTACTGTCCGATCTTAAAGAATGATATGTTTACAACTCGATATGAGAACAACTCGAACGCAATCATCTGTACCTGGGTGTGTTTGTTGTATTCGTGCCAACGGCCATTGTCCTAGCGGGCAGCGCTCATCGAAAATTATAGCCAAATCTCCCACTTCGATATTTTTGTTTATTTTTAACCACTTTGGTCTTGCTTGAATACGGCAGAGAAACTCGTTAACCCATCATCTCCAGACTGTTGTTTTAATCTCTCAACTACTTTCCAGCGGCTGAGTCTATCTATGTTGCTATCAAGCAAGTCTTCTTCGTGTACACAGAGCGTGGGCTCGCCGAAAAAAAAAAGAGATAAAGTGAGTGTGTTACAATCCGATGGGTCGGTAGTGAGAGGGCAAAGAGGCCTCGAGTTCAAGCAACATACATTTGACCAAGGAAAGTGTTTAATTCTTCGTACGTCAAAAGATGATTTTGCATGACACGGCGCAAGTGATGCCTTGTGGATTGAACACCAGACTCCCACAAACCACCGAAATGAAGCGAAGCAGGTGGAATGAAGGGCCACTTTCGCCACTTTTTTGCAATTTAGCAAAAGTACTTGCTAAAATTTCTATGAGCTCTAGTGGAAGCGTTGTGTTCAAGACTATGCCTTGAGCAGCGAATGGGCCTTTGAGCACTTTAACTCAAAGGTTGTTGAGTATTGGTTGGGCCTTTGAGCACTTTAACTCAAAGGTTGATGAGGAAAATAAGTTGACAACCACTTGGTTTGGATATTAAAATAATTATCAATTTTATTAATTAAAATTCGGTGATTAAATACTAATATAATAACAACGTTAACAAAAAATAAATTACAAGCATAAACATTAAGTTAATTGAGCAATTTTACAACAATCGTAAACAAAAGAAATTAAAAGCAAAAAAAGTGCAACATACAAACATTTACCTAAATAAGCTAAAACGACCATAAACGGTGATTGAACTTAAAATCAAAACATGCGAATTAATCATTCTTTGCATTAAAAGCAAATAAGCAATCTAGCACTTTTGCCGGTAGCTGAACTTTAAATAAATGTTTGTTTGTTGATGGTACAATTTGTGTAGTATTATTTATGTATGTCTGTACAATTGTACATTCTGCCCGGATTGAACGCAGTTCAAAAATGATGTTGCCCATCAACGGCGCTATATGTGTACAGAAAAGTCTGCTGCTGTTCTTCTCCTGGATGCAGGGTCGGGTTTCATGTCTAAAGTTCTTCTTGTCTTGGATCTCCAGCGCCATATTCCAATGATTACAAACAGTCCGCAGCATATGAGCGCTATACTCGATAACGAAGTGGTGACATGATATTGCATTTGAAAATGTTGAGGTAGAGACCTTATGTCAAGTTTATCAAGCATTGTTTGAAGTGTTGTTAGGTTCTGGATTTTTTCTGCATAGTCTGCTGTACTGAAGTTAGAAAGTAGCTGTTTTATTTGTGTCGGCCTAGCCAGCTGTGAAGCATTACCAAAGCTTGCAAATGCTGTTCTTAAGGTGGTTGAGAATGTTTGGTATCCCGTGATACTAATTGATTCTCCCTTTATGGTACATTCTGGTTCCAGAGTTAACAAGCCAGTTCCTTCTAGCGTCCGCTGTGAAGAATCTTGATCACATACGGTGGTAATTCGAGTTGGTGTTCGTAGTGCAAATATCCATTGGTTCTTTTTCTCTAATTGAATGTGGAATTTGTTCGAGCTCTTTCCAAGAAGCAGGTGGGTTGAGGTTCATTCACCAACAGACCCAATTCGCAGGCGCGTGATTCAGCGTTTTTCTGGTATTTGGCTTGGAGGTTGAAGCAAAGTCGCCGATCAGGAGATATAACTGTACATTGCTGTAAATCAGCTGTATTCAACGGTATGTACTGATCCCTGTGAGGCCCTACTGCCAATGCTGAGGCACAAGGTTTAATAGTAATCATGGTGTCATTTATATATGTTGGAACAGGAATCATTTTGAAGATCTCGAACTGTTCTGGATTCATGAGAGGAATCGTTATCTGAAACACAGCATTATGAGGACCTAGACCTCCATTGAGTGTCATTAGCTTGCAGAGTTGCAGAAAATCGTCGCTGTCTACAGGTTACTCTAAAAGAGGTGGTAAATGAGCTCTTATTGTTTTTAATTCCTCTATTAATTGATTCGTAGACAATAGCAAAGAGTTTATTCTACCATGGTGTGTATCGGCTAGCACATCGAGTAATGCCCCTTGAACTCGTTGCATATTAACCATTAGTAACGTAAGTTGAGCTGAGATTGATAGAAACATTTGGTGCAGTTTGATTTGAAATTCATCAATACTAACATAATTGAGTTGTTTTGCCAGGTTATTTAACTGTGAGTCCATTTGTTTAAAACGCAACTTTGTAGTAGTAGCGTCAATTCGCAGGAGATTAATAGTTGAGTCAATCACTGAAGTTTGATTACGCAATAAGTTCATAAGGTGGTCCTCATAATTTCGGATTTCATCAATTGTTTGAGACATCTTCTTGGCGTATTCATTGTCCAAAACTCCAAACAATGATCCAGCAATGTTTCCAACTATATTCATGGCTCCTCTTTTTGCTCGTTTGGATAGTAGTGTATCATCGAGGCGGAGGGATTCCATGGTGAACTGAAAATTGTGTATAGTTTCATCGAAACCCATCTTTTGCTGCATTTCCTCGCATAACTGTTGTGCTATACGAGTTCCATTCGATAATGCTGATAATTCTGCCCTTAACGGCTCAAGATCATAATATAGAAGGAAGTTCCATTGACTTGACGCTATGTTTAATGTACTTATATCTTCAAAATGGATGCCCAAGTGCGGTCTGAATCTGGTTACTTTGATTTTGTCTGCATAAACAAGTGGTAATAGTAAAATTACGATCATGGCTGTGGTAATGTAGCAAGTTACTGATGTTCGACGTTTTTTCGATGTTGGTCTTCCTGTATCTTCATTAGCCTGATTTGAAGTTGTTGAGACACTTATGTTTTCTATGGCGTCCTGTGAGTCATAACTGTTTGTATTGTCAGTGGACTCAGTGCTAATTGGAAGTGGCGCTAGACGGTGGATTGGTCTTTTTAATATCCCTGAAGATGTTTTCACGTCTGCAACTCGAATAAAACCATCATTACCAGTGTATGTATCGATGACTCTTCCTAGAGGCCATTGCTGAACTGGCAGGTTGTCTTCTTTTATAAGTACCATAGTGCCTTTCTTGATATTAGCTGATTTATGGTTCCATTTGTTTTTGTACTGCAGTTCGTTAAGATATTCTCTTGACCATCGGTTCCAAAATTCATGTTTTAGTTGGGATACTAATCTCCATCTATCTAGTCTACTGGTGTTTATAGGTAGCGCCTTTGTGTCAATTTGTGCATTCATCGGCTCTCCAATCAAGAAATGACCTGGAGTTAAGGCAGTTAGATCAGTTGGGTCGTTTGAAATTGGAGAAATTGGTCTGGAGTTGAGTATTGCTTCAGTCTCAACGATTATCGTCTCCAGTTCTTCGTATGTCAGCGATTCTGTTGAAACGTTTTTTAGAAGTAGATGTTTTGCTGACTTCACCGCCGCTTCCCATAAACCCCCAAAATGAGGGGCACGTGGTGGAATGAATTTAAAGTTTATACCACGCTGACTGCATGTTGACAAAATAATTTCTTGTGCCTTTGATTTGAAAATAGTTGTTTCTAACTCCGCTAGCTTATTCTTTGCTCCCACAAAGTTGGTGGCATTGTCACAATATAAATTTTATAAATATATAAAAATATTACTTTGATAAGCAAATCTATATAAAGAATATTTCATCCAAAAAAACAACATTAAAAAACGACTTCTATGTAGATGATGGTTTGACTGGCTCTAATAGTTTGACGGAGGCAATCGAAAAATAAAGGCAGCTCACTGAAATTCTGTATGAAGCAGGATTTACCTTAAGAAAATGGTGCGCCAACCACCCAAGACTATTAAAAGAAATTCCAGAAGAAGACCAAGAAGTTAACTTGGATCTCGACGATGATGGTACACAAGCAATAAAAACGCTCGGCTTGACATGGTTGCCAAAAACTGATCAACTGACCGCACAAGGCTTATATTGCTCTATTTTGCTGTTTTGCCACCAAGGCAATTCACATGGAATTTGTAAGTGACCTAACAACAGAAACATTCATCGGAGCATTCAAACGCTTCATCGGACGACGTGGTCATTGCCAAAATTTATATTGTGACAATGCCCACAACTTGGTTAGTTTGTTAAGATTCACCTTTTAGTATTGTGGAGGTTGTATTTCATCTTCCCTTGATAATGTTGTTATCAGTCGTTGTAGCGATAAAATTGTGGCATGCTGCTTTCGTATTACCCTGGTTATTTCAGCAGGCTGCACTGAATTGGGTATAAGCTTTGAATGAGTTTGTAGGTTAGCTGTTGATGTGGTGCTTAATGCATCGATATTTTCCTGAAATATTTTGCTATATTTTTCGAATAGGTCTCGAATCACAACGTAATAATCCTTCGTGAAATATTCATGTCAGTGTCCTTTTCTCGAATCTCCGAATCATTTGTGTCGAATTGGTTCCACAAGGAATTCAAATCACGGAGTCTTTGTTCATAATAGGGCTGTGTCTGGCGATCGGTTGAATCCTTTCTGAAGTTAGTGATGATTCGTTGAATCGAACTTCCTAGCTCCGCTTGTTTGGTGTACAAGGCATCCATGATGTAGATGGCTTCCTGCAGCACGTTGATAAAATGTGTTGAATTACTCAAGTATCCTTGCCTTGAGTTATATGAATAACGTGATCTTATGTAATCACGTCGGGGTCACCAAATGTTCAAGACTAAGCCTTGAGCAGCGAATGGGCCTTTGAGCACTTTAACTCAAAGGTTGTTGAATATTGGTTGGGCCTTTGAGCACTTTAACTCAAAGGTTGATGAGGAAAATAAGTTGACAACCACTTGGTTTGGATATTAAAATAATTATCAATTTTATTAATTAAAATTCGGTGATTAAATACTAATATAATAACAACGTTAACAAAAAATAAATAACAAGCATAAACATTAAGTTAATTGAGCAATTTTACAACAATCGTAAACAAAAGAAATTAAAAGCAAAAAAAGTGCAACATACAAACATTTACCTAAATAAGCTAAAACGACCATAAACGGTGATTGAACTTAAAATCAAAACATGCGAATTAATCATTCTTTGCATTAAAAGCAAATAAGCAATCTAGCACTTTTGCAGGTAGCTGAACTTTAAATAAATGTTTGTTTGTTGATGGTACAATTTGTGTAGTATTATTTATGTATGTCTGTACAATTGTACACATTGATTTGCTGCGATAATTTAGAATCTGCAACTCTTTGTTAGCGCTGAAGTTCATTCTGCAATCGGAATATAAATCGGTGCAATTTCCACGACGAGAAGTAAAGCGTTTGAAGGCAACTACAAATGATTCAGAAGATAAGCTCTTCACTGCTTCCAGACGTAAAGCTTTTGTCACAATACAAATTAAAAGGCATATGTACTATTTTGTTACCACCGTATTTCGAGCTGTATATTGCTTGATCGTCAGCGTCCCAGCGTAGTCAACACCGCTATATTTAAAAGCCTCGCTGGCTCCAGTCGAACACTTGGAAGATTTCCCATTATTTGTTGTGCTGCTTTTGCGTCATATTTAAAACAAACCATGCAACGAATCTTTTCACTTTTTACAATATTTTGCGTTGATAAAATCCTAAATTTTCTTGCGACATATGAAAACATAATCTGTTGCCTACCGTGAAGCGTTTTATGATGAGCATCTACAAATAAAATAAGGGATAAAGGGTTTTGTTTTCTAAGACATATTAGATGTTTTAAAGAAAATTTAAAGTTAGATTTGCATATACGGCCACCGAAACGTAGATTATCAGAATTGTCGAGAAATGGACTAAGTTGGGATATGTTGCTGCTCAAACCAATGTTTTTGTTCTTACGTAGTACCACAATTTCTGCTGAAAAATCGACTGTTTGTGACATCTTTACCAGTTGAGTCAGTCTGAAGGGTTTTCTTTTGTCCAAATATACTGCCAATGAATCGTGTTAGAGCGCCTTTAAATATCCGCAACACGATTTCTAACATAAACTGACCACCTAGTTAACTCTCCACGAATCCAAGAAAGAACGGTTGCGCTATCCGTCCAATACACAATTTTAAATATTTCTCTTTCCAATTGCGAACGAATTTTGTGAATTATTTTAACTAAAATGTATGCTCCACATAGCTCAAGCTATGTTGTTTTTACCATTTATAATGGTGCTACCTTTGTTTTTGATTGAAGTAGACTAATGCGACCTTTACTCGAATGATTTACCACTTTTGCATAAACTACTGCTGCAAACGCTGGATTTGATGCGTCTCAAAATCCATGAATTTCTATTTTACTGCTTCTGCTACATCCTATCAACGAGGAATTTTTATGTTTTCTAATAAGTTTTGTTTGTTGTTTTAGTTTTTCACGATATTCTCTCCGTTCATGTTGTAATTCATCTGGCAATAAGTCATTCCAGTCAAGTCCTAATAGCCACAATTTCTAATAGCCAGTTATTTTTGCTTTAGTTGTTGTTGGCGCAAGTCAGCCTAACGGATTATACAAGTTAGCAGCATCAGAAAGAAGGCTACTTTTAGTTATGTCTCGATCGGTTTGAAATTAATTTTAAAGGAAAAAGTGTCGCTGATGGTATCACATTCTAAGCCAAGTGGTTTTACTACATTTTATTCATTAAATTTGATTTTTCTCGGAACTCATCAGGTATTCCGCTCAATAATATCTGCGAATTCGATATAAATTTTCTTAAATTAAATCCGCCACTTTCTAAAAGTTAATAAAGCTGCTCTTGAAGGAATATAGCTGCAGAGCAAGTGTCAGCACCTGAGATGACGTCATCAACATACGTATCAGATGTGAGCACTTTGTATCCTTGCAGGCTGGGAAGTTTTTATTTTCGTCGATAGCTAATTGGAGCAAGACGCGAATGGGGAGATATTGAGCCGATGTGGTTCCGTATGTTACAGTGTTAAGCTTAAAAATCGAGATATCTTCTTCACCATAGTATTTTTTGGCACTTTTGCTGCTCTTGCACAATAAAAATTTGTGTAAACATCTTCTCTAAATCCGAGCGAAATTCAATCCAAAACAATCGCCATCGGGTTATAATTATGGGCAAATCGTTCTGCAGTGCAGGCCCAACCGAAAGTTATTCGTATTTTGGTATTTTGCTGCTTCCGTCGAACACGACGCGAAGCTTTGTGGTCGTGCTTTACCCCATGATGGGGTAAAAAAAGCAATTCAATTCTAAATATTTTGGGTAGATGCCAATCTTTGTCATTTGACCTAACTCTTCATATTCAATCATAAACTTTCGATATTCGAATGCAAAAGCACGTTAAGCTGTAAAATTTACTTTCATTTGTTTCAGACGACGCACAATTAAAAAACTAGTAAGGAATGATCTTCGACTGGGTCGAAGTTAAAATACCCCCACGTCCAAATCAAAGTTTATTTGTATAAACATTTCGTCATAGTTTTAACAGAAAATATTCTATTTTGTTTTTTGATAAAGTCACTTTGTATGGGAGGTGGGTGGGTCAGTCGATTTGGTTGAATTTCGTACACAGAGTAAATGTTATATATTAAAGGAGGTATGGGAGGTAGGCGTGGTTTTTATCCGATTCGGTTGAGGTTTATACTCAAAGTGTAGGTTAATTATCAAAGCTTATATGCAAAATTTCAATTTCATATATGTGACCCGGTCTACGAAAAGGGACCTTCGGTGTGAAAATATCATTTTTCACTTTTTTGGCGATTCGGATAGACTAATGTGTGCTCTTTCTAATGGCGCAAAGCAGAAGTTTCCAACTCGTAAAGAAGTTTGTCAGGAAGCTGAAATAAATGAAAAGACGCCATTCAGTGTGCGACAATTAAACGTTTACAAACAGCTGTTTTCTCGAAAACTTGTTTTTACACCGAAGGTCCCTTTTCGTAGACCGGGTCACATATTCATTTTTGTGGAATTCTAAGAGATTTAACCGTTTTGATAGTCACTTTGTATGGGAGGTAAGCGTGGTTATGATCCGATTTGGCTCATTTTCGAACTTGACCTTTATTTTTTAGATAAAAGCTTAAATATCAAATTTCGTGGCGATAGCTTGAAAATTACGGCTGTAATCGTGATCACAGACAGACAGACGGACATGGCTAAATCGACTCGGGTGGTGATTCTGATCAAGAATAAATATACTTTCTATATCAGCCACACCTCCTTATGGCCTTTACAAACGGAGTGACAAAATTAATATACCCCGTTTACGTTTTTTAAACGTAGGGGTATACAAATAAAAACAAATAAAAATAAAGTACAAAATAAATCTAAATATGTTAAATCGTAACATCTACACAATTATACGAGTTATATTTGTTATCGCAATGAATGCGTTAAGTATTCAAATGTAATATCATTTACGTTTTAAGACATCCACCGAGTCAGAAAAATTTATCAAGTTCAAGTTGCCATTGAAATCACTACACATACATCGCAAAGGGTCGTGAAGGGCATAATTAGAAGTGCACTGACTCAACTTAAAAAGCTGGAAATGTCTGGCTCCACTCCTAGGGATGTTGAAGCTTAATGAAGAAAGGAGGTAATGTGAGTCTATATCACCACTGAGTAATTTGTATAAAAAGGAGACATTTAGCATAATTCTTCTGCTTCTTAAGGAAGGCAGGGAAATAATTTTAAGGCGGGTTTCATAAGGGGGTAGAATAATGTTGGGGTTCCAACGATAATGTAAAGCAAAAAGTAAGAATTGTTTTTGGACCGATTCTAATGCATCGATGTGGACATTGTATTGAGGATTCCATATAACGGATGCATATTTAAGAATTGGTCTAACAAGATAGGTATAAAGTATCTTAGTAGTGAAAGGATCGTTGAATTCTTTAGCCCATCTTTTAATGAAACCAAGGACACCTCTAGCCTTATTTACCACCAAATTAACTTGAAGATTGAAACGAAGTTTAGGATCCATAATTACACCTAAATCAAGAAAATTGTGTACAATTTCCAAGTTAGTATTATTTATAGTGTAATTTATACTATTAGCAATTCGACGTGAGAATGTCATTTGCTTACATTTTTTTAAGTTTAATTTTAAGAGGTTTAAATTACACCACTCCACTAGACTATTTAAATCGGATTGTACGAGTTGTTGTTCTTCAGGCGATTTAAAAAAAGTTGTACGTCATCGGCGTACATTAAGACGTTACAGTGTTTTATTACAGAAGGAAGGTCATTTATAAACAGTAAAAATAAAACCGGACCAAGGTGACTTCCCTGAGGAACACCTGATGTGACCAAAATATTTTTTGACATAGAATTCTTATATACGACTTTTTGCGAACGATTCGACAAGTACGATTTAATCCAGTGTAATAGTTTGACGGGAAACCCAATTAGATGAAGCTTTTTCAGAAGAAGATAATGATTAACACTATCGAAAGCTTTGCTAAAGTCTGTATAAATAACGTCAGTCTGTCGTCCTAAAGTAAAACCTTTAATGACACGCGTAGTAAACTCCAAGAGGTTAGTTATCGTAGATTTTCCCTTTAAGAAACCATGTTGAGAGGTGGAAATGGAGGAAGATACGACGTGGGTTATTTGATCAGTTATAATTTTCTCAAATAACTTAGGGATTGCGCTTAGTTTTGCGATACCTCGGTAATTGGAAACATCAATTTTTGAACCGGATTTATGAAGAAGTATTATATAAGATTTTCTCCATATATTGGGAAAATGACCGATGTGCAAGGATGAGTTAAACATTTTTGATAGGGGAGAACACAAACTATTAGAACAATGTTTTAAAATGCAGCTCGGGATTTCGTCAGGACCAGTCGTAAAAGAAGATTTAACTTGTTGAAGGTAATGCATAACTATATTAGAATCTATTACGGGGGTTTCAAAAGAGTTAGAAATGTTTCGGATTAACTTTGAATTGAGTTTTTATTTTGGCTATATATGCAGAGTAGCATTGTTTATTTAATATTTGATATCTGTAACGACAAGAGGAATAGCAAGCGAAGTCTAAATTAGAGCCTGACTTTTTATATTTCTTAAATAAGCGATTTTTGGAATTTTTTAAAGACCTTTAAAGACCTTTGGTTCATTAGTTAACCAAGGAGGGCTTAAAGTCTTGAAATTAATATTTTTTTTTTGGCACAGATAATGAGAAGCATTTTTGCAAGGTATCATTGAGAAACTGCACTGAAGATTCGACATCATAAAAAGAGTACGAAGACCTATTATTTAAAATTGGGGACCAGTCAATCCGCGCGAGAAGAGCATTAAGTTTAACATAGTCTGTTTTTTTAAAGTTAAAAATTTTATTATTTCGCGTATCTGGAGCTAATTTATTTTCATTTTCGTTGGCAAGTAATATTGTTATTTCAAGTGTTGGATGATAATCGTCTTCCGGAAAAGAAACTGGGTTCGAACGACGGAGATTTACGGAAGTGCATCTGTCTACAAATACAAGGTCAAGAGATCTATTACTTTTATTAAGAATATTATTAACCTGCTGAAGACACAGATCAGACAACTTATCTAAGAAGTCATTTATCCAATCAGAGACAGAGATAGGAGTAAGAAATGCGGAATCATCGGAAAAACGCCAAGACACAGAAGGTAAGTTGACACCTAATACAATGATAGTGTCCATATTTTTAAGCATATTATGGACAGTTTCGATGGCATTAATATGGTTTAAGTAAATTGTTAAATCACTTTTAGGTGGAATGTAGGAGCAAGTAAGAAAAATAGAGTTATTATTTAGTTTAACTGTAACACAAATAAACTCCAGGTCGTTGGTGCCAGGAATTGTTAATTCCTCAGAAGCAAGCGAGTTATGGACAGCTATCAGAACGCCACCACCGATCTTATCATAGCGATCTTTACGAAAAATTTGGAACTTATTGCACATTATTTCAGAATTTAAAACGTTGGAGCGAAGCCAAGTTTCAGTAAAAATTATAAAGTTATATTCAAAATCAAAACTATTAATGAAAATATCGGAAAGTTACAGATATTTTCTAAACAGATTCTTTCTAAATACTAATCAGATTTTGCTGTTTTTTGTTGTTTACCAGTTCTCTTCTTCACTTTTTTTTTTTTTGTTATCCGCTATTTTTTACCCTACATTATGGAAAGCGGCATATTCAGTGCACCTTTCCACAATTAAGGTAGATAGTTGATGTTTCTTTCAAACACCGGCTTTTTATATATTAAAAGAAGCAGATGAATGTGTTAAGCTATTAAATTAAATTATATTTGTTCGATTTTAACACTTATTTTCTCATTTTGATATTAGTAAGACATAAATTGTTTGCACTGTCGAGTCTGTAACGCACTTGCTGACACCAAATCAACACTCGTCTGCTATATATGTGGCGCAAGCAGTAAAAATTTTAACAAAATTGACGACATGGTGAAAAGAGACTGACAATCTTGAGACTGACTGACAATCTTTAATTTGGATTATCCATCCTTCATGGATGGATTAGATTTTTTGAATGGCTTATCCATCTGTCATATAAATTCCCAGTAAAAAAATGGCAAGTAAGGTCACAAGACGATAAAGAAATTACTTTAAAAAAACAAAGCTCGAATTCAAAAAGAATTTAAAGAGAAAATTGGTTTAATTATCGATCGCCCAAAACCTGGCTTTGGACACTCAAATGTTTTAAAAATCCAGAAATTTCAGCACAAATTACATATATCGACATTGAGTTAATAAAAAAGATTCATACATTGATGATTGCGATTTCAAGTGGACATAAAATCGAAGTTGAAAAGTTTCGTGAGTTGGCTTAAAGTATTGCTAGATTGTTTGTTAAACTATAACCCTGGAATTGTATGCCTTCAACAGTGCATAAATATTTCATTCATGGCCCCGCTTTATTGCCTTAAAAACTTTAGTGAGCACTTTTCTCGTAAATGTAGTCGCCACAAGGGCAACGAAGACATTTTTAACAGGTTCCTTATCACTTCTGATCCCTTAATATCTGGCAAAAGGAAGCTGCAAAAAAAAAAAGACACGGGATTTGCTCACAGCAGCTTTAAAACTCTTGAAATGTGCAATGCGTGATCCTGATGTCATTAATGATTCTAATGATGATAATGGCGATGATGATGGTGATGATGATGATGGTGATGTTTTTGGTGATTATTTGAATCAATCAGATGATTGCTGATATATAATTAAAAAAAAATTAAAATTTGTATTGAATTGTTCACTTTTTTCGATGTTTTTTTTTTTTGATCTGATATGAAGCAGAAAAACCTTTTAAACACAAAACAATAACAACACACATTGTTTGTGTGCAAGTTGTTGTGATTTTTCGTTAATTTTATATTCGTTTTAGAAGTTAGACTTTTAATTTCATTTTCAAATAATTTTAAAAAATAAGCATAAAATACACCAGTACTCAGTGTCTAGCACCGAGCATATCAACACATTTTAACACATTTCAATTTTACTTTATATGCTCGCTTTGAAGAAGTTCTCGCTTGTCTTGTTTTCGATATGCTTTATGCTCATTTGTTCTTGGTCTCTATATTGTTAGTGTTTAAATGCTGTTAAAGATGAGAGTTGAATAGAGTGAGCATGCAAAAACAAACGAATGTCTTGCAAACACACCCGTGCAGCTCTTTAATATATATCGCCTCTGAGCAATATATCGACTTTACCCATTTTATTAAATAAGGGATCAGCAAGATTGTAGGTATTCAAACACGCAAGAGAATTTTTATCTATTTGGTATGGCATGTGGTGAGAGGGTTGGTTGATATGCGGTGAGAGAGCGCATAATTAAAGCACTGCATTTCAAAGAGAATAGATTTTTATATGAACCGCGTCCTTGATCAAGAAGCGCTCTTAATGGGGACTATATACCCAAAGGCCGAAAAAAAACATGTTTGTGAATTTAAGAAAATTTAAGGGATATTTTTAAATTATGGTTTTTATACCTTAAAATATACATATTCAAGAGTATGTTTAGTTTTTTTTTTTTATTAAAAAAAATTTAATTTTAAGGTATATACAGCATTTCTTGTAGAGCGCTCTGAAAAAAAAGTGAAATGCGGTGACCAAGATTACTACTCCTTAATTCATCTAAAACAAAAAAATGGAAAATATTATTAAACCAGATACCTAAAACTCGTACTTGTCATAGCCGATTTTAAAAATATTGATTTTCACAAAACGGCGGACTTCCGAACGTAAATTAACGATTTTCGACCAAAAATTCGTCATTATTTTGCCCAAACTAATGAACGAAGCTACAAAAAAAAAAAAATTCTACGACAAGTACACGATTATTATGAAAAAAATAAACCTGCAAAAAAATCAAAACGATCGGTTTTCGGCACTGAGTTTTGAGAAATCATGGTCACCGACTTTGAAAACATGGTTTCGAGAAAAATGCGTTTAAAAATAAGAGCCAGCACTGCGCGCTCTAGAAAGCTGTTCACTCACTAGGCTATAACTTTGTTTTTTTTTTTTTTTTGAGATATCGACTTGAAATTTTTTTTTTTATTCTGGAGAATTAAAATTTTGAAAAAAGTTCTGGCTATATAACCCCCTTAAATGAAAACCACCTCTTTTAGTTTCGACAATGACACGAATAGTTGCTAAAAGTACTTGGGGCCAAGAGCGTACTGAAATATCTGATGATATCGTAGAAGCAAGTTGAGTATGCAAAGTATTTTTCTGCGTTGATTCGAACACAGTAGCAGTTGCAGAATTTTAAGATAACATAGTTTGGTTGTTAAAGAATTTTTAAAATTCGTAATTTGCCATGGTGTTGTTGTTGGCATATATGACAGCGCGAACTTAGCCGACAATCTTTTTTTAGAAGTGAGCAATGTTCAAACAGTTGAAACAAATCTTTTTTTAGGTCATTAGAAAACATTTACAAAGAAAGTGGCGTTTTTCGTAGCATGGGCAGTTTGCAACAGCAGCATTAGCTGAAGTAAGATGAATATTGTGGCGAATTGGATTTTGCGCACTATATTGTGTCTTTGGTTTTAAAATCGCACCTAAGCCACTATAATTGTTATTTAAATCATTTGAATCATGAATTATTTATAACATGCGAAAAGTGGTTTTAAGAAAAACATACAAATCCTTTAAATTTGGAATTTCCGTTGACGTTTTGAATGATTGCTCCCATTTTTTACGCGTTTGTTAGTCGAGCTTATTAACTGTCAAGTAAATCAAAAGTGCATCCCAGTTCTCTGTTTTAATATGCTGCAATGCAAGGAGGGCGAGAAAATTTCGTGTAGTGTCTAGGATTTGTTGTATACTTCCCAAGGAGCCATAAGACTTTGGAATAGACAAAATTTTGTGTAATAATGTATCAACAATTATACGTTTATTGTGGTATCTTAAGCTTAAAGAGTTCCACCCACGTAAGCTCATAGTTTGCATCAGACGCCGGATACTCGCTAACGACGTTTAGAGTTGTACCAGTACAGGACCTCTTTAAAAAATAATATTTTTGTACGTTCGTTATATTTTGGTTGTTGTGTACCAAATAAACATATCTCTATAAGAAAACCAGGCAAGGTAGTCGCCATGAAATGTCGGAACATCAATTTTAGGCAGGCGTGCTCCAGTGACAATACTTTCGTTTCGCGTGTTTATTGGAGTGCTAAGGGTGCTTGAATGTAATGTAGGAGAGTTAAAAGAATTTGATTCCGTAATATAATCTAGTAATTTTCCCTTGGAAGAAAGAAATAGGTCTTGGAAAGTATAGTACACATCATCTTTTAACCGTAGTCCTACGTTGGTGTAGAAAACTACATATTTTTCTTTTTTAATATTTAAATATTTCCAAAACCAATTAGTTGAAGAACCCAAGCATACATGATTTTTATTTTATGCTGAGTGTGAACCGAAATCATGTACTTTTAGAATCTCAATTATAATAGTTTTCTATATATCATGAATTCCATGTCACGCACTGTTACAGCTTGCGAATAATTGCAACTTTATTCGCGGTCTTTAAATTTTACGGTCTATTTAAAACGTGTAAAGGTTTTATCAATCCACTTATGAATTTCGGTGATATTAAACAAAATGTAGCGTACGCACGTGCTACAAAATTTACCCTTTACAAATTTGATGTCAGCTTCTATCTGAAATTTCTGCGAATTGACTTCAGATACAATTTTCATATTTTTTTACAGCAATAAGAGGTTATCCTAGATTATATTAGTAGTTAAGTAATTTGTGAAAAAAATTTATAAAACGATTTTTTTCAACTTTAAACACCGTCACGCACATGTTACATTCGTCACGCACAATTACACCGTACGTTCATATTACTGTTACCTTCGACCATATTTACTAAAAACTGAAATACAAAACAAAAGGATTAAAAATTCCTTATTTTCTTTTTTTTATTTTCTTTTATGTCATGACTAGATACATTTAAGAAAAAAATTTGAAAATCAATTATTTTAATCGATAAAAACTATTCTATCTTCGATCCAAAAGTCGATGATCTCAATCACTGGAATTGAAGGAGCTGGAACTTTGGGGACTCATCAAATTCTTCAACAGATTCCATGTGGACCTATTCAGGTGTATTCTCATTTCTTATGTAAAGAAATTCGCCTGGCCTTTGAGAGAGTACACGTAAAGGCTGCACCCGTACAGCACCAAGTTCAGTGTTTTTGTGAATATGATTCCTTAAAATAGATTTATTTGAATAATAATTTTTATTCCGATTTATTTTAACCCTTAAATGCCCAACAACACCGATTTCATTAAAAAACAAATATGTTGTGCTAAATGATCCCCTTAACACGACCCCGGTTTTATTTTTTCGGAAAAAATTTTTGTTTACGAGTTATTAAAGAAAACATGGTTGTATCCAAAAAGATACAGTCGGCATTCCGACGTATACCATCAATTAGCTTGGTTGTAGGAGTTCAAGGCAAAAACGTGGAAAACGATTCTTTTTATGATAACTCTAAATTTGTTTGTTTAATGATACTCTAAAATTGTTAATAGTTTAAAAGATATTTCATGTCAAAAAGTGGACTTTCCGTAAAAATTAAAAAAACTATTTTTTTAATTTGACGGCCAATATTCCTCAAACCAACAGAGTTATGCCAATAATTTAATTTTTTTTTTTATATTTGCAATTTTCTGAGTGAAACTCAGCAATTTAATTTTTGCAGTATTTTGAAATAAATGACTTATTTTCTCGGTTATATCCAAAAAGATACAGTGGGCAGTTAAGGGTTAAATTAAATAAAACTCACTTATGAGAATTCATATTGACACTTGTCAATAGTTAACCGTCAATTTAGACGTTTGACCGTCTAATGAAAATGTAAGGATGGACATTTTTTTAAAGGAAGGGTGTATTAATTTAAATTTTTTCGAGTTTTTTATTTTTGGTCACTTTGCTATATATGAGACCCCCTCCCCCCATATCATTACTTATCGTAATACTTTTTAAAACCCCTCCTCCCCCTCTAAATTGGTAACGTAATTTATGAACGACCTCGTAGTGTGTAAAAACTACATTGTTGTTTAGAAAAAAATGTAACATGAGCGAAACGCGTGGAATTTTTTTCAATGGAAATAGTAAAAAAAATTGTTTTCAATCTGCTTTGCCATCTGAATATCCACACATAACAGCATTTTCCGCAAAAAACATACATATATATGTATGATTATTAGGAAAATATTAATAAATTTGAAACAAATATTTTTTTTTTAATTGTTGTAATAAACAGCGCACGCCCTCACGGCAAATATCAAAATAAAACTGCAAAATTTTCGCTCAACTTATTCACCACGCGAAAGTAAAAAAAAAAAAAAACAAAGAAAAACTACCGTTATCTTGAAGAATTCAACTTAAAACGTGTTGTCCGAATTTGATAGAATATATTCTTTATAATTTCTCTTCTCTCTTTACAATTTGATTTTTGACCTATGAGGTTGACTTTTTGGTGGAATTCGTGATATTTAAAAACTTCAATTTCTCATGTTGAGGTGTAGATTTATACACCATGCACGTTGAAGCAAGATACTCGTATATTTTGTTTCTATTATGTTGTTTATTTTTGAGAAAAATAACTCTTCATATAATGCTGAGGCTGGAACATCTCAAAAACGGCGTAATACAAGCCTTCCAGACCAAGTAAAGAAAAGAGGCAGATGCTTCTTTTGCGATGATGAAAAAACCAGAAGGTAAAATACAATCATTAGTTGACCTGCTGTCTCTGCCAAAAAACTATTTGTAAAGCATAAAACATTGATGTAGAAATCTACACCTCAACGTAGAATTCTGATTTTTTTCTCAACGTAGGACTAGGGTTAAATAAGGCACATCATTTTCTTTGATAGATTTATTACGAATAGTATCGAATAACACTGTGGAACAAATTCAGGTTAGCAAAAGTTAGGTTGATTCTGAGAGTGAGGGCAAAATAGAGTCAAAATTATCCCGTATCGCGGCGTTTGTTTATGTTAGTTCGAATTTTTTTCTAATCGACCTTTGAACTTTGCAGTCAAATGCCGATTTTCAGCATATTGTTTGTATGGTTTTTTGGCTATAACTCGTCGACCAATTGATATTTTTTCAATCTGTAAAAGCCAAATTGTGGCATCCGTGGCGTAGTTGGTTAAAGTGCGTGGCCGCTATGTCAACGAACCTGGAGACCCAGGTTCAAACCCCAGCAGCGAAAGAAAATTATTCGAATTAAAATAATTTTTCTGTACGGCCGTCACCTCTCTGCAGACAATGGCAAGCCTCAGAGAGTAATCAAAATGCCATGTAAAGCTTCTGAGAACAAGAACATTCCGTTCATCGCCGTTCGGAGTCGGCGTTAAACATGTAGGTCCGGTTCTCGGTCAATTGTGTACAAACTTAATAACACGCAAAACACAATTGATCATAAGAAGCTAGGTCAAAGTCCTTTCAAGGGCTGAAATGGCCAGTTATTTATTATTATTATTTAAAAGCCAAATTATTGCTAGAGACCTGTGCAACAATTAAAATGTGTTAAAAAATTTATTTAGAAAATTTTTGTGTTGCTTATGAAGCAAAATGTTGGACAAATTATTTTTTTTTTTCATGCCTTTTGAAAATATTTTCCACAAAACTAAGTCTTTTTTGCTTTCTGTTTGATCTATAATATGCTTCTCAGTTTCTTCAATAAATTTCATTTGAAAAGAAAATGGTCTTGTCGATAATTTGCATTAAAAATCCCAAAACCATTAAATAAATAGCGATTTAGGTAGAAGTAATTAAAAAGGGAAGTTCCAAGAATTAGGAATTAGTAAAATAACAGTGATTTTTTTTGGAAGCCTATAAACAATATTTCTCGCAAGAGTTTATCGCTGACGTAAACTATGCCCCTAAAAAAGTTTGCTTTAATTGCTTTTCAACTCTTATGCAATGGAAAAGTGAAAAGAAGAAGGCTATGCCTTTTGGTATACCAATGATCTGGTTAGACAACAGCCCGCATCAAGAAGAAAATTGCTATGGATGTATCAACTACCATATAACTTTGAATAGAAGGAAAGCAAAGAATAAAACTTATGTAGCAGTGCCACAGTGCCAAGTGCCCAATTATCATTACCGCACTCAGAATTCATTCCAGTACCAACATACCAAAGTATTGATCTTCAAACAGAAATCAGTACTACAACCGCCGCTGCTACATCCATCAATTTCTTCTCAGATGGTACGGTGAAGGTACATCCTATGAAACATCCAAGAACCCAATACTAATCACACAAAACCGTTTATTCATCGATAGTTCACTAAAGCTTAAAAGTTGTGCTTTTGCACAAGACAAATAGAATGCCTTCTGTTCCGATTGCGTGTAGCACTGACACTAGTGACACTAGTATATTTTCATATCATCTGCATAAATAAGCAGATGAGAGTTTTTTATGATGTGTGTTACATCGTTAATTGCTAAAATAAACAGAAGTGGACCAAGGTGGCAACCTTGAGGAACACCGGATTCCGCAATAAACTCAGAAGACAACACATCTCGGAATCGTATTTGATAAGATCGCTCTGACAAATACGATTTAATCCACCTAACAAAATATTGTGGAAATCCCATAGACGTGAGCTTAAATAAAATTAGATTGTGAGGAAGCTTATCAAATGCCTTACTAAAGTCAGTGTAGATGCAGTCGACCTGATTACCAGATTCAATCGAATTTAAGCAAAATGTTGTAAAATCGAGAAGATTAGACACAGTGGATCTGCCATTAACAAAACCATGCTGACGAGTCGTTAAAACACTTCCACAGTGAACCTTAACGCGATCGTAAACCATTCGCTCAAAAAGTTTGGGAATCGATGAAAGCTTAGCGATAGGCCTATAATTTATAACTTCATTCCTGCAACCTTTTTTATAAATTGGACTAATAAATGAATTTTTCCAAAAAAGTGGAAAATAGCCTTCGTTAATAGATTTATTAAATAATAAAGATAGAGGTTGACACAAAACGGAACCGCATTGAGTTATCACTGCGGCAGGAACTCCATCAGGTCCAGCACCAAAATCCTCATCGATTGATCCAATATACTTTAGTATATCCTCTGATGTAAAGGATATAGGTCCCAAAGAGACCCTGGGTGCGGAATTCATATATTCAAAATAATCTTCATCAGGATCAAAAGAATCTGAGCAAAATGACTCTTTAAAAAGATTTGCAAATAAGCCACAAATTTTGACGGGATCGTCAGTAAACCCATCAGGAGTTTTGAAAGATGAAGGGAATCCATCGGATTTCTTCTTTGTGTTTATGAATCCAAAACTTTTTTGGATCAGACAATATTCTCAGCTTAATATTGTCTAAATATTCACTATACAATGCAGCTGAGCTATTTTTAAATTCCAGAAACAAACGTTTGTAGGTTTCTAGGTCATTTGAGTCTAAGCTACAGACATATTTCTTCCATGCCTTATTCCTGTTGTTGCGAAGAGTTTTTAAATCCTTTTTTTTTCGCATATTTGAGCCTATATGGAACGGACTGAGAGAACATAGCAAAGAGTTCCATATAAAAAAAATTAATGGAATCATCAAGATTATTTCCATTTATATACTCTAAAAGAACATTAAGTTTGTTATGAAGTAAATGATTCAACCTCAAAAAGTCAGCTTTTTTAAAATTGAATTCATAAACTTTGTCTTCCGAACTCGAATTAACTATACTCTCTCTGTCCGATTTATACCAAATGCTCAATGGTGGATGGTATTCATCAACAGTTGACAGAGCATGAAAGGCCCTCTTAACAATGACATTGTTGCTGTCAGTAGTAAAGACCAGGTCAAGAAGTCTTTCCAGACTATTATAAATACAACTAACTTGTTGTAAGTCAGAACATATATTGTCAACAAATATATGTTCTTGGCGGGTCTTCGAATTTGATGCACAATAAAATGTATCATCGTCAGAAGAATGCCATTTTAAGTTAGGCAGATTAAAATCACCCAATAATAAAATGTCGTCATTAACTTCAAGTATATTTACAACGTAGTCAACGCAATCTGCAAGGCTTGCGTAGACCTCTGCACTACTCGTCGGAGGAACATACGCATTTATCACATATACATTGGAGTTACAATGTATAACTTTAACGCATATTAGTTCTATGTTAGATGAGCAGGGAATATCAACAAGGGAACTCACAAAGCAGTTCCGTACAGCTAAAAGGACACCGCCACCGACAGAAATTCCTAATGTGTTTAACGTGGACACCTGCCGTATAGGCTTAATTCCACCTTGCTCCATAGCATGGGACCGAATCATTGCGTCGGCCAACGCCCCTTTGAGGGTTCAAAGGTACCAATTTAGCTCCATGTTGTGATGACATTTCGCAACCCTTGGTTTGGGTGGAGGCCTATCTAACACCTCTTCCGTACTAAGGGGTACAGCACCCGAGTTGAGAATGCAACTCCACACCGAGCAGGATTGCTCTACCCGCGATATAGGTGCTAAACCACAGCCACCACGATGCTCCCCGAAGGGCCAGCCCAGTAAGTCAGCCTGGCAAAGCCACCGACAGAAGAACTATTGTCAGTGAATCTGTCCCTTCTAAATACTTGAAAACTATTGTCAAACAATTCCAAGTCAGTAATGCTTCCATTCAGCCACGTTTCTGTTAACGCAATAATATCCTCAGAGCAATTCTGCGACGACATGAATATGTTTTGCGTCTTTGAACGCAATCCCCTTACATTTTGATAGTAAAGGGATAGCCTATTTAGTTTTTTTGGGTCTGACGGGCGGCTGCGGTCGTCCTACGAGACTTATTTTTAGGCTTGAATTCACTAACAAGAATATTATCGGCCCACATTCTAGAGTTAAGTACAGTTGCAAAGTCTTCAGCTGCAACTGTAAGAATAAAAGAGGCGTGGGAAGGCTTATTACCTATTTTCTTACATGAGCAGAATGCATTTGAAGCAACTAAATGGTTTTGTTTAACAAACGTTACAATATTTTCAGATGATGTGTCGGGCTGTAGACGTGAAACAAAAATGTTTTTAGTCCTCGACACTGCCTTCAAAGTCAAATGACTATTAGGCGCAGTTGAAATTGCATTGGAGCTACTACACAATGGAGGAATAGTAGGAGGTGTAGAAGGAGTTATTGAAAAATTAATTTCTGGTTGCTGAGGTGTTAGAGGCGTTGCTGAGGGTTACTTTGCCTTGGGAGACCTAGGGGACGCTTTACGGCGTTTATTATTATTCTTTTTGGTTTTCTTGTTTTTCCTCTGTGCTTTAGAATTGATTGGGTCTTCTCCTAATGAAACCGGCAAAGTTCCAGAAAAAGCAATCTCAGATGAGAGAGGCGCAATATTTTCCGGTGTAGAAGTTTCACTAGTGATACTGTCATTAGGTGCGGCACTAACTTCGCTAAAAAATGACAAAAACAGGCTCAACAGCATCTGGCCGTCCAAAATATCCGTGTTTTTTGTGCGATTGGGATTCACGATACGGAGAAGGTATTAATGGAAGAAACCAGTACAAACAGCATAACTGGAATAGTCGCATTGGACGGAAATGGCCTAAAATCAATAGGCTACACGAAAGTCTTGTTCCTGAAATGAAAATTTTGTTGCCGTTGCTCCACATTAAACTTGGCATTGCTAAAAATTTTTTGAAATGTATCGCAAAAAGACCAGCAGTATTCAATCGCTTAAAAGACATTTTCCCAAGACTAAGTAACGCCAAAATTCAGGAAGAGGTTGTTAATGGTCCCGACATACGGAAACTAATGAGTCGTCAAGATTTTGAAGTTCTGACAGACCGAGAATAAAATGCATGGCTCGCATTGAAAGCAGTCATTAAAGGACTTTTGGGTAAAGAACGCAAAGACAACTACAGGCAATCTGTTGCAAACATGTTGGCAGCTTTCGATGAAATTAGGGTTAATATGTCGTACAAAATTCATCTCTTGCATCAGCATTTTGATCAACTCGCTCATCAGTTGCCAACTGAATCTGATGAGCAAGGCGAACGTTATCACCAAACTGCGCTTCCATTTGAAATAATGTAACTATAGGTGTGCATATTATTAACTCCTAGATTTTTCTAAGATCTTTGTCAGAGTGCACAATTTAAACATGTTACGATTGAAAACTATTTTCGTTTCAGGTACAGAGGAAAGAAATCTCCAGATGCAATTCTCGCTGAAATTTGTTGGTGGTATAAACACACCTTTGAACAAGAGGAAGACGAGGAAAAAGAGGAAGAAGTGGAAGACAAAGATGAAATTCCAGAATATCTGTTGGACGAAATTATCGACCTTTCTGATGATGATGACGATGACCAAGATATTAGAGAGAGCAGTGATGTTGATCCACACCCGCTTTCATAACTAACATTTCAAAATTATATTTTTTTCCCATATTTTTATAATTTCTTTTTCAATGTTTCTTCAAAACCAACACTGAACAAAATTGGTACATAAAAAATGAGAAGTACATTAATATTAAGCTGGAAAACGCAGCTCAAAGTTTTGTAGTATGATTGTTTTCCTTTCAAATGAAATTTATTGAAGAAACTGAGAAGCATATTATAGATCAAACAGAAAGCAAAACAGACTTAGTTTTGTGGAAAATATTTTCAAAAAGCATAAAAAAAATACTTTTTCCAACATTTTGCTTTATAAGCACCACAAAAATTTTCTAAATAAATTTTTTAAAAAATTTTAATTGTTGCACAGATCTCTAGCAATAATTTGGCTTTTACAGATTGAAAAAATATCAATTAGTCGACGAGTTATAGCCAAAAAACCATATAAACAATATGCTGAAAATCGGCATTTGACTGCAAAGTTCGAAGGTCGATTAAAAAAAAAATTCGAACTAACATAAACAAACGCCGCGATACGGGTATTCTAATTTATACTCTATTTTGACCCCTCACTCTAAGAGTCGACCTAACTTTTGCTCACCTGAATTTGTTCCACAGTGTAATTGAACATGATTCATTTTAAAATCCCGATAGTTTTTCTTTTAGCTGTAAAATGTACAGGCTTAAGATCAAAATTTCGTGCCATGCGCTCAAGATGACGTAACAAAGCACGTTGAACTTCAATAGCATTTGCAATATCCTCCATTTTTTATTTTAATATATATGTACATATATGTATTAAGTTTCTACATACGATACTTGCAGACTTGAAAAATGCAGTGAATATAAAACAATATCCAATTTCGTGTCCAATTCGTTGCAGAAGTTGTCAAAAAATTTGAGTTTTAAGGTTACAGCAATATCGGTAAAATCCATAAGTTATTATATTCCGAATAGTTATCAAAACCAAGTCCAGTATCAATGAGATAATTCCCGAGTTTCGGCACCAATGACGTATGAGTTTATTTTTATTATAAATAATTTGAGAGAAAACTATACTTTTTATTTTATAAACATATTTAAAAAAGAAGAAACATTTAGGGTACACACTTCTTACTTCGTACTTTTCCGAAATGCTAAAACTTACGAAACTTCAGTGCAATTGTTGTTGTTCTGGCTTTCCGAAGAGTGCTTAAATTTAATCATCTATTGAGTTGATGAAAAATAATCGTCGGAAATTTGCGAAGAAAAGATCTGATTAGTAGCCATAAGCAGCACTGTTAATGAGTGTGAGTCATTGTGAATGTGCAAAATTCAGTAAGAAGAAGAGCATTTTGTCAAATTCCGACTACAAAGCTTATGAAATGTTTAAAATGGAGAAATCTTTTTTGGCATTGCTTTTTAATAAAAGGACAGGAACCACAAGTTTTTTACAGAATAATCGCATAATTATTTGTTTTGATAACATTTATATAGAAAAAGCGATGGCAATTTTAAGTTTGACAATGCATGGGGACCGTGGTGTAGTTGGTTAAAGTGCGTGGCCGCTATGTCAACGAACCTGAAGACAGAAAATTATATGAATTAAAATAATTTTTCTGTACGGCCGCCACCTTTCTGCAGACAATGGCAAACCTCAAAGAGTAATTAAAATGCCATGTAAAGCTTCTTGAGAACAAGAACATTCCGTTCATCGCCGTTCGGAGTCGGCGTTAAGCATGTAGGTCCGGTTCTCGGTCAATTGTGTACAAACTTAATAACACGCACAACACAATTGATCATAAGAAGCTAGGCCAAAGTCCTTTCAATGGCTGAAATGGCCAGTTATTTAATTTAATTTTAATAATGCATATGTTTAAAATAAAAACTTAAAAACGGTCGCTCACTTCAACTCGTCGTAAATTTGCGATTTCGGAAAATTACGAAGTGAAGTGTTTACCTTAAGTATATATTAATTATTTGTATATGTAGCACAATTAACAACAGGACAGTTGTACTCTTGTTGTCTTTTATATTCAGAGTGGCATAGAATTCTATAAAATTAAACTTTGCAAATGAGTTTTGATATTTAACATGTACTCTATGTGTGGAATTCAACCAGATCGGATAAAAACCACGCCTACCTCGCATACAAAGTGACTTTACCAAAATGGAAAAATCTCTTTTAATTCCACAAAAAATGAATATATGGACTTGAAATTTTGCAAATAAGCTTCAATATGGACTCAGTATAACACGAATTCCACCAAAAAGTCAACCTCATAGGTCAAAAATCAAATTGTAAAGAGAGAAGGGAAATTATATAGAATGTATTCTATCGAATTCCGACAACATGTTTTAAGTTGAAATCTTCAAGATAACGGTAGTTTTTCTGTTTTTTTTTTTACTTTCGCGTGATGAATAAGTTGAGCGAAAATTTTGCAGTTTTATTTTGCTATTTGTCGTGAGTGAGCGCTGTTTATTACAATAATTAAAAACAAAAATATTTGCTTCAAATTCATTAATATTTTCCTAATAATCATGCATTTATATGTATAAATAATTATCAACGACATACCGTGGTATGTGCAGCTAAATAAATTAAGAAAATATGTAACATGTGCGTGACAAAATTGATAAAGATTTATGCTGTTATGTGTGGATATCGAGATGGCAAAGCCGATTGAAACAATTTTTTTTACTATTTCCATTTAAAAAAATTCCAAGCGTTTCGCACATGTTACACTATTTTCTGTATAACAATGTTGTGTTTACACACTACGGGGTCGTTCATAAATTACGTTACCAATTTAGAAGGGGGAGGTGTTTTAAAATGTACTACGATAAGTATCGATAGGGGGGGAGGGGGTCTCAGATATAGCAAGGTGACCAAAAATTAAAAAAAAAATATTGCGGTTTCGTCTATGTCGTAATTCAAGACGTAGAATTATTCAATTCGCTTTTGATGACATCTTTTTTAAAAAATATGTAGCAAGAATGAATAAATAAAGCAACAGTGAAATGTTTTTTCGCTACCTAGTACGCTGCACAGAAAATAAAAGAATTGATTTATTACCTAAACTTGTTTAGCTAATGTGAAAGTTTCTATTTCACCTAATCTTTTCAACAACTTTTCTACTTACACAGTTAATTTAACAATCATGCATTAGGTAATTCACCTAATTCAAATTAGTTAATTCAACTTAAATTTTGCTTATTAAATCATCTAATTCTTCTAGTTATTTTACCTAATGCAAGTTGTCGATTTGTTCGTACACTAGGGAAATAACGCATATTAGCATTATCCACGCCTCAGTATAAATTTTATATAAATATTTACGTGGATAAATCAAATGCTTTCCTTACAACTTGTTTTTTTCCCGTATTTGAATTTTATAGGAGCACAGCGCTCTCCTATAAAAAACATAAATAAAAACAAAGTGAGAAAATTTTACAAAAAGTAAAGTCTAATGCGAGAATTGAACTCGGACCGCTGGCGTTATAGTCAAACGCTTTACCGCTGTGCTGTTACGCCGTTTGATAACTTGTGAACAAAATGTATATAAAAATATGAGGTCCACAACTCTGAAATTATTTTTCCACTGGGTATCTACAGCAATTTGATTAATTGGTATGTAGAGTAAATTTCTGTATTGGAAATTTAGCTCAATAGATAAGGCGTTGGTTGTTGAAATCTTGAGATCAAAGGTTCGAATCTCAGCGGTGGCAAAGAAATTTTTCAGTAATTTATACAATGTATATATCTCTCTCATTCTATCTACTATAAAACAAATCTTTCTTCTCTATCATGTGACGAAATGAAGTAAAGTCACTTAAGGAAAGTTTCACTTCAAAATAGAAATTGCAAAACAAAAAACA
The DNA here is from genome assembly GCA_943735915.1 of Pherbina coryleti. Taxonomy (NCBI): domain Eukaryota; kingdom Metazoa; phylum Arthropoda; class Insecta; order Diptera; family Sciomyzidae; genus Pherbina; species Pherbina coryleti. The sequence goes on along the minus strand of OX030952.1, from coordinate 45,634,696 downwards.
TATTTTTTGCATATTTTTTGCACTCTTAAGTGGGAATGCTATCTAAATAATTAGATGATTTTTCTACACTTGGTAGGTGGCTTGCCTAATCTGAAGTGGTCATAGTTTAAAAAAAATTAGCTTATTCTTCTAATAAATTATGTGTCTTATCTATTTTATGGTTGAAGGTACACCTAAATATTTAGGTTTTTTTAGCTACTCTCGCAGTTAAACTACCCAATATAATTGCATATAATTAACATTTAGAAATTGGTAGCGCACCTAATCAAATTCGTTGACTGAAAATCACTACATTTTTAGGTAAAAGTTCTACTCTTTTTTTTCTGTGTGTAGAGTAGAAAAATTTGTTCAATGCTAGCAAGTTCAACAACCCATGTGGAGAATTGAAATGTCCAAATTTCGCTGTCGATTATATGCCCGGATATTTAATTGGCTGCGAAATTTTCGCATTTCAATAAGAGTACAGTACGATCTCGCTTAAGAGTACAGCACGATTATCGCAACACTCAAAAATTTACATTTTTCACTTAGTAAACGCAAATTTAAAGCAAAAAAAATTGCACAATTATCGCAAGTTACATTTGTGTAAACTTGCATAAACTTTTACCTTATTTCCTTTCAGTTCTTATTTGTTTGCAAACTATATTTTTTATATAGGAAAAATCTATCTAGTTGCATTGAGGAAGGTTGTACTGTAGTTGCTTTTTTCTCCATACAAACACTTTTTTCTCCACACAGACTCTACACTGTATGGGATAGTCTTGTGCTAAACAGTTTCTTTTGTGCAGTAGGCTTGTGCTAAACAGTTCCGGGGCTGGAACGAACGTGGAACGTTTCTTTTGTACAGCGGAACTATGTAGTTCCTTTGAGCTGTAGAAGCAATTTTTCGTGCTTATTAAATATGTTGCTCTACGTTGTAAGCAACAATGTTGCCTCGAACTTGTTGAATGTTTGGCTTACAACTTCAGAGCAGCTACGTAATGGTTGTAACCAAATGTTAGGCAGCGCGCATAGCAGGCGCGGATCCAGGGGGGTTTTGGGTGTTCAAACCCCCCCCCCCCCCCCAAATTCTAAAAGAACCTGTATTTAAATGTTATGTACTGATGCTTATTATGTGGGCTAAGAGTACCAAAAGGAAAAAAATTGGTTTTTTATAATTTACTTTTAATATTCACACCCCTATGCTGTAAACGTTTGTAGCTGTTTCTACACGTATTGCTAAAATACTGAATTCTGTTCCAGTTTTTGTTTGTTTTTGCGATATTGCGCCTGTAGCTGTAAACAGTCACACATACAATCTTAACCTGAAATCACAAAAACACCGCATTTTTTGGATAAAATATATCCAAACACCGCACAGTTTTAATTTAAAAACCCACAGTTTCGATAGTATCGGAAGTGTAGACGTAAAATTCCTTTTTATACAGTAATGGAGAAAAATTCCGGTTTTTGTAGTTTGACGTAAAATTCCTTTTTATACAGTTATGGAGAAAAATTCCGGTTTTTGTAGTTTTTAATTATTTTGATGTTGGTTTTATGTTGGCCTTTTAGATTTGTATTCGGGTCAAATAAACAGAGAAATCTATATTATTATTACGCAAGCGTCTTTTTTGTGATGACCATCAAATCTATACCGTAAATGCGATTTTCAAAAATGAGGTATCCATAGAAAGGTCTTGGTCTGCAGATGTGCAATAGGGTCTTACTTTTTCTAAAGTATTGTGTATTTAAACAAATAAAGCAAAACAATCTTCTGCAAAGAAAGTAAGTTTTCTATGGGATGCCTAAAAGTATGTGATATTTTTTTTCTGAAATTTTTCAAAATCATTCTTTTGTATAATTAAAGCAGTTGAGCAAAGCGAAAAACATTCAAATAAATGTTATATTTATATTCCAGTCGCAAAATAGGAAGTTCATGCAAAATCGCTATTCCTGGCATCGCCGCTAGCTTCGTTGAATGAGGACGTACCTTGCACAGACAATTCAAACTTCCTAGACCTCTGCTTGAGATACATCTGTATCAGCTTAACGCCTGAAGCCCAATTTTGAGCACGGAATCTACTTTGATTATGCCCATCTTATCATTATTGATGAAGCAAGTATGATTCCTGCAGTAGCACTGACAGTAATTGATTGTGTGTTTCGCGATATTACCGGACATTCGTAAACTGTTTTTTGAAAAGTTGTATTTTCTGGTGATTTTAAGGAAACAGTTCCAGAAATCTCTTATTCTGGACACGTTGTAACAATAGAAAATTGTGATCTTACGTAAAAACAATGAAGCTTGAAAAAAACATGCGATTAGACAAAGGCGAAAAGGAATTTTTAAGTTATTTGCGACAAGTTAATTCTTGATCAGCTCCTTTTAGATTACGGATTGTGAATTGATTTTATTAATGACGATCTACAAAACGACATAAACAGTGATACCATTCAAGAAAACGCTATTCTTGCACCAACGGACGAATTATGGTTTCAAAATGAATTTGTTAGTAATTCTGCTATTATCTTATCTTGAAGTTTTGTATAAAAGCATTTGCACAACCGTTTTGATGAAGTGCCGCACAAATAAACTTCCCAACGGAGTTCCTAAATAGCACTAAAGTAGGAAAGTGGTCTTTCGTGATACCACTTAACGCTCAAAACAGATGCAATTGTTATGCTGATGAGGAATCTTAATGCAGTGAAATGACTTATCAAAAGAATCCGACTGCAGATTTTTAATCCTTACAATAATACTGTCGAATGCATTTTACTAACCGGTGCAAGCATTGGTCAGAGAATTCTTATACCACAAATCAAGCTCGGCTCACCGGAAAAATTTTTTTTCCATTTAAAATGCAACGTTTTCAAGTTCCGGTCCCTGTTATTTTCTATGACTATTAATAAGAGCCTAAGACAGTCGTTGAGAAAAATTGCAAAGTTGCAAGCCCCAGAATTCGCACACGGCTAATAATATTTGACATTAAGTCGAATCCGCTCTTTTGATGTCGTGAAAATTTTAAGTAAATAAAAGAGTATGCAGCTCATCTTACGCAACAGTGAAAGTTTCGCAACATCAAATGGTAGTTTACACAGAAATATGTTAAAAATTATAACAGTTCTAATAATAAAAAGAAAACAATCTTAAACTGCATTTTTTTTTTTCTCATTTTGGCGTTTTAACGCCATACGGGTTTACTAGTAACATTTATTATTATAATTATCTTCACCCCAGCGTCAGCTTGTAGTATTTAACACAAAAAAATAATCCTGAGCACCACACAATCATATGGAGTGAATATGAAGTGAAATGTGGATGGCTATTTTTTTCGTAGCAAAGTTTATTCCAATAAGTGGAATAATTTTTTCACATATTGCTGCAAAACACAAATTATAGCCTTCTTTTTAAAAACCAAAAGCTCGAAATAGATTTTAGACTAACGGTTTCTTCCCACGCCTACGATTTTATCCCGCTCTAATGTATATAAAGGGTGGTTAAATCTTAAGGGCCGATGTTGAATATAAACCACACCTAAATGTTAAGTTTTTTTCTGCATTTCATTTGACATTTCTCAATTTCAGACTAACTCAATTTGAACCGTTAAAGTTATTCAGGCTTATTATGAAAATGGGCTTTCAAATCAAAATGCATATCGAGCACTTCGTGATTTTTTCGGTCAATTTAATCGTCCAAATGTGCGTACAATCGGAAAAATCGTGCAAAAATTTGAACAAACCAGGTCTGTAGGAGATGTGAAAACATCAGCATGCTCGTACTGCAGGAAATATTGCTGCTGTTCGCGATAGTGTGGCTGAAGAGCCGTCCACCTCAACTCTTCGTCGTGCCCAACAATTGCACCTCTCACGCTCGTCGTTGATGAACATTATGCATAAAGACTTGCATATACACGGTCAGAATGGTGGCAAGAAATGGCAAGAGTGGATGATCAATTTTCGAAGAAAATCATCTTCAGTGATGAGGCACATGTTCACCTCAGTGGATTCGTCAATAAGCAGAATTACCGCATTTGGGCGAATGATAATCCAAGAGTGATTGCCGAAAAACCAATGCACCCACAAAGAGTGACTGTTTGGTGCGGTTTATGGGCTGGCGTGAGATGATAACGAACTTTTTATGGCCCGAATTGGAAGATATGGATGTGGACGATATGTGGTTTCAATAGAACGGTGCCACTTGCCACACAGCTAACAAAACAATGGCTCTTTTGCGCGACAAATTCAATGGCCGTGTTATCTCACGTGGTGGCGATGTCAATTGGCCGCCAATCATGTGATTTGACACCGTTGGACTTCTTTCTTTGGGGTTATTTGAAAGAAAAGGTGTACGTCGATAAGCCAGCAACAATTCAAAAGCTAAAGGATGAGATAATTCGGTACATTAACGGCATAGAACCTCACTTATGCCTCGGCCTCATCGAAAATTTGGACCATCGGATGGAGGTGTGCCGCTGAGGTCGCGGCGGCCATTTAGCCGATATTTTGTTCCATGCATAATTGAACAATACCAATATTATCATAATAAAAAGACATGACAATAATTTCCTTAATAATTTATGTTTTATTCAAAATCAACATCGGCCTTTAGAATTTAACTACCCTTTGTATATATAACGTACATAAATATTTTTGAAACCCCCCCCGAAATATATTCCTGGAACCGCCCCTGGCGCAAAGTGAAGCATATGAGCGTTTCGTTGCTGTGCTGTGAGCGAAGCGTTTAGGTGCTGTGCTGTTGAAAGCGTTCTGCGAAGCGTTTGGGTGCGCACGATGAAACATGAAAGTATATATATGAAATTGTTAAAAACTAAAATAAAGGAAAAGGCAGTGCACGAAATAAATGCATTTCTATGGAAATACGGGGAGTTCCATCATTTGTATCCTTATCTGCACAATGATGAACAAAAATTTTTCCATATTCCTACCACACAAAAATTATTAATAAGTTCAATTCAACCCATTTAACTAGAAACAACACATAACAAAACCAATTTTCCTTCAAGGAAGACAGCTTAATAAAATGCATAATCGTGTTTGTTTTATCTTGCTTCAATAAAACAACATAACAAAATAAGAAATAAACAAGAACAAAATACACGTATACTCGCAAGCAAACGCATCGCACCACTTTTGCACCACTTTGAAACGCAACGAAACGCTTTGGTCATATGCTTCACTATGCGCACTCTCATAAGCAAGCATGTAAACAGTTTCTTCGCAACTAAAACGCTTCGCTCACAGCACAGCAACGAAACGCTCATATGCTTCACTATGCGCGCTGCCTTATGGTTTTTGTATATGTATTCTTAACACCTGAACAGAAGGTCTTTAAGAGAAGGCCGGAGAGGATTAATATGTATGACCGACCCCCATTACTTTTGAAAAAGGAACATTTCTTCCTTAGACACCTATTCCCTCCGACCACTCCTTAGGGGGCTCCCTTACAAATTTTATGGTTTTTGTATATTTATTCCATACACCTGAGCATATGACCTTTAAGAGAGTATCGGAGAGGTTAAATATGTATGACCGACCCCATTACTTTTGAAAAAGGAACATTTTTGCCTTTGACACCTATTCTCTCCGACCACTCCTTAGGGGGGCTCCCATACAAATTTTATGGTTTTTGTATATTTATTCCATACACCTGAGCATATGACCTTTAAGAGAGTGCCGGAGAGGGTTAATATGTATGACGACACCTTTACTTTTGTAAAAGATAAATTTTTTCCTTGGGGACCTACATATTTTCTCTAACCACTCCTTACATGGGCTCCAATACAAAAATGCAATAGGGGCATATTAATTTTGTCACTCTGTTTGTAAGGCTCATAAAGAGGCGTAGGTATAGGAAAGTATATATATTCTTGATCAGCATCACCACCCAAGTGGATTTAGCCATGTCCGTCCGTTCATATGTAACTTATAAGAGCTTAAAAAGAACAAATTGAGTACTCTCAAGTCGCAAAACATGTCCCGGAACTATATAGTTCCGCAATGCTATTTGATTGAATGAAACTCATGCAACTCATATGCAGCAGATACAAGAACCATGCGCAAAGCAAACAGAAACAACAAATATTGGCTTTATATTTCATGTAATTGTGTAAAATTTATATAAGTTAGAGAATTCAAACATGAATTTTTCTCCCAGTGAGGATCAAGCAGACCAACAAGTGCTAACATCAACATTGTACGACCAGTATTTTAGGCAGACCAAAGGATCAAAATGTGACCTAAAAACGCTATCAACCGCCGCTTGATCACTATTAACCGCCCTACTAACCTCCGAGAATGACGTATTCTACGTCAAAAACTCGAAAAAATTTAAATTAATACACCCTTCATTTAAAAAGATTTCCATCCTTACATCTTCACATCTTCACGGTAAACTATTGACAAGTGTCAATATGAATTCTCATAAAAAAAAAAATAACTGGTCATTTCAGCCCTTGAAAGGACTTTGACCTAGCTTTTTATGGTCAATTGTGTTGTGCGTGTTATTAAGTTCGTACACAATTGACCGAGAAATGGACCTACAGGTTTAACGCCGACTCCGAACGGCGCTGAACAGAATGTTCTTGTTCTCAAGAAACTTTACATGGCATTTTGCTTACTCTCTGAGGTTTGCCATTGTCTGTAGAGAGGTGGCGGCCGTACAGAAAAATCATTTTAATTCAAATAATTTTCTTTCGCTGCTGGGATTCGAACTCGGGTCCCCAGGTTCGTTGACATAGCGGCCACGCACTTTAACCAACTACGCCACGGACGCCACTCTGAGTGAATATGAAATATTTAAGTTCATATGCAAAATGAGTCCATACATTAATTTTGTGGAATTTTAAAAGATTTTACCGTTTTGATAAAGTCACTTGGTAAGGGAGGTAGGCGTGGTTTTCATCCGATTTGGCTCATTTTCGAACTTGGTCTTTATTTTTTAGATACAAGCTTAAATATCCAATTTCGTGATGATAGCTTAAAAATTGCGGCTGTAATCGTGATCATAGACAGATAGACATGGCTAAATCGACTCGATCAGGTCGATCAGTGAACGCGTCAGACAGTAAGAAGCGAACGCTCTATGAAACTATTATATACGAATCTTTAAAAAAGGTTTCGATGGGTAAATTTCATCGGAAATATATGGTCACAAGGAGTTTTTTACTCAGAATTTTATGTTGAATTCGAAACTGGATATTACTAGCATTGAAAAAATTACTCCTATCTAATATGCACACCCAAACATATGGGTATGAGCGTTTAAAGTTGAAAAAAGGTAAAAAGACTTGAGACACAAACTCACTCTAATGCGAATTGTAGGAACCTGTACCTGATTTTCGGGGGTGGGGTTTATTACCAGTGGCGGATCTAGAATTCGCCCAAGGGGGGTCTGAAACTACAGTTTTGTAGCCCGAGGGGTGAGCTGAAACGGCTTTTAGGGCGTTTTTTCCTCATACAAAAAATTCTACGAGGGTGGATATGGGGACTATAGTCCTTTCAGCCCATATGTAGATCCGCCACTGGTTATCTTTAGTAATTTTGACAAAAAAGGCAGAATAAAATTTATTTTAGTTGTTTTAACGTGTTTTTTGTTAAAAGTTCCCCACAGCATTAGTTCCCCATAGCTGTACTATCCAAGTTAATTCGACGTCTTCAAAATAATGTTGAAGAATGGAATGAATGGTTGCCGAGGAATAGGTTTTCATTAAAAAAATATTGTTTTCCCATTCGAAACATAATTACAAGCGATTCTTTTTTTTAACCCTCAAGGACCTAAAAAAAAATTTTTTATCTAGAATTCAAAATTTTAAAATTTTTTTATTAATGATGGTCTATTGTACGTATGCCATGAGAGTTTCATAATTATATGTCTAACCTTAAACTCGTTTATCGGGTCATATTGACCTGAGTCACTTTTCATTTGCAAAAAAAAAACATTCAAAATCAAAAATTTAAAAAAAAAAAATACCATTTTATTTTTGTTGAACTTTTATCTCTGCAACCAGCATGAAAAAATTGTACAAATGTGACATAGGTGCATTGCAGAGACAAAAAACTGACATATGCACTATACGTTTATCTGGGTCAAAATTACCCGACATTTTCTATCATACGATTTGTATGAAGGATAAGTTTTTGTAGTACTTTTTTCACTACTTTTTCCTGTTGTGCAATCCTTTCTAAATGTTTTGCAACTGTGAGTACATTGGAAGTGAGAGACAGCATTATTCTGTCGTTGGCGTATGTACTTTTCATACTTATGTACACTTACAAGTATGAAAACATGCTTTTTATATGGATCTGTTGTGCATGTGCAGTGTTCTCTTTTGTGTTGTCTTTTAGTATTTGAGTTATACAAAGAAGTAAGAGATAAGGAAGCGGTGTTATTCCTCAAAAGTGAGGTATTTTTCTCATTGGTGTTGGTTAACACACACATAGAAAAATTTCCGCAGGACCGCATTCGGGTGCAGCAAATAAGAAGGCGCAAACTTAGAAGGCCTATTTCACCCATAAAGAACAGAAATCATTAGTAAAATTATTAATAAACAATTCAGCTACTAAACCCCTCAAAATTAACAGTTTTGTGGAGCTTTTGTCTGATTGAAGACTTTTAGTTTATTTTTGTTCGTTATATAATATTGCCTTTTTAAACAAATTTCAATTAATGATTTAACTACGATATAATGGCCGGAAGACTTTATATGACCTTCAAACATAGTTTCTCCAATAAGGGATTTTTGCGTATTTAACATTATTCTATTATAATATTTATACTTTTTCCAAAATAGATTTGTCTTTTGAATAAGACGAATTTTCGTATTCAAATAAATTTCGTTTGAATACGAAGTTCCTTTTGCATCTATAACATCATTTTCTAATCCCAGTGCTCGAATCCAAAGGGTTTTTGAATCAAGCATATCGTCGCCCGGATTCATGTGCTCCATACGCCATTTTGTTATAGTTATACCAACGCTTTTTATTTTTGTTTTTTGTAAATGAATACATGTTTTTTATGATTTCTGTTAAATAAATTTAAGAACATATTTTTCTTTTGTGTTTCAATGAATATTAATTTGAATTTGTAAATGATAAACTGCTGTTGACGAAAAACTTTAAATCTGTTTCATTTTTTCCTTATGCATCTTTGCTCTATGAGTATGAGTTCACATAAAAATAAGTTTGAAATGGCGTATAGAGCAAATTGAATTTTTTACCGTTATAAAATGTACGTGAGATTAAGGATTAGGAAATGTTTTGTGGATTACCATTTTTATACAAACTTACGGTGACACATTCAGGAAATCCTATCGTAGTCTTTTAAAAAAAAATCGCTTCAAACTTTAAATTCCATATACTCAAAATGTGTTTTTTGCACATACAGCACATGAATCCCCGGACGGCAATATACGGAAATCTGAAACATTGAAATTGAATCACTGAAAACAAGAGCGCCCTAAAAATATGCGCGATTGTGTAAATTGAATGCGCCTCTGAAGCGGTATTTGTATTTTGACAGTTCAATCACACTAAATCGGTGCAAGACAACGGGCTCTAATTTTAATTTTTTCGCCAAATTCCAATTGCAAATATTAAAACTTTCACTTGTTACAACTTCTTTAAACTAAATAAAGTTGTTTTGTTTATAAAATTCGACTGATGCCGGTATATTTACTTGTGAAAGGATATTGCCTTGTTCTTCAATTTATGGCTGTTTGCACAACTTTTCACTTTTCAATGCATTTTTAGTCAATTGTTTATGTTATTTACGTTAATAATTATGTAAAATTTAGCAATAAAAATCGCTTTTTATTAAATAATAGGTATTTATAATTCGACTCCAATTTTTTTTTAGACACGAGAGATCGAACTGTCAAAAAACTTTTGCCTCAGTACACACATACTGTATGTGAGCAGAACACCATTTCCTTATATTTTATTTCTTTGTGTTAGACAAAGAACTAAGATATAAGGAAGTGATGTTATTGCATAAAAGTGTGGTATTTTTCTTATTCGTGTTGGTTGACACAAATACATAAACATTCACAAAGGGCCGTATTCAGTTGCATCGAAAAAGAAGGCTCAAAATGTTTTTGATAAGAATAACATAAAATATTTTTTTAGATATTTACGGTATTAATAAAACGTTTGATAATTAAAGACCTAATATATTAAAAGACAATTATATTGTAATACAGATTATTTTACTCAGGGCTGTATTCGGTAAGATCGTTAAAGAAGGTCCAAATAGTTTCTAATTGGAATCACATATACAATAGATTCTGAGTTAAATTTACTGATTTTGGAGCTAAATTAATTATATACTATAAAAATAATTAAATTATTATAAATTAAGGCTTTTTAAAAATATGATAATATAGTTTTGTTTTTATTATATTTCCACACCACCTATTTTTTCTGTTTTTTTTTTTGTTTTTAATTTCATTGTGTAATAATAATATAATATAATATAATTTGAGATCCAAAATATGCGGAAATCTGAAAAAAATTAAAAACAACAATTATATATCATGAACTTTGCTGAAGACAAGAGCGCCCCAAAAGTGTGTTAAAGAGTGACAAAATAATGCGCCCCTGAAGCAGTGATTGCGTTTTGACAACTGTGGTCGCATCAAATTGGCGCGAATATTTTTTTTTTACTGAGAAGACTTGTGAACAGCTGATGATCGCTCAGAAATGTCAAAAAAACACACTCTGTCTCGCTCGCTTAATTTACGAAATTGGCCACAGTTCACGTACACTGTATGTGTACACAACACCACTTCCTTATATTTTAGTTCTTTGGAGTTATATCCTTCTAAAAATCAATTGGAAAAGCGATGCAACACTCCAACGGAACAATCAATAAGGCAGTGTGCTATTCGGAAACTTCTTACTCGTGGTAGAAAAGAAGTTACCGACTTGAATACAATTTCTGTCGTAATATAATTGTCATTTTAACTGTGCCAAAGGGATGATCACATTTTGACAGCTAAAAATTTTGACGTTTTAGATTTTAGTAGTGTAGTAGCGCAAGAATTTAATTTAATTTGCAAAATTGTTAATATATACTAAAAATTAACAGTATTTTATGCAAATAATTTCCACTTCTGGTTGCTACGCTGTCGGAAGCACACAATTTTTAACTTCTTTACGTTTTTTTTTTTCTATTTTTCCTTGTGTCAAAAATTCTCTTGCCGATTGTCAAAATTTATATAAGCCCCTCTGGCTACATGAATTTTTACAGTCATATTCACCTCACAAGTTCCAAATATTCTCATTCAGACTGTCAAAATTTCGTCATCCGAGTGAATAGTTTCCGAATAGCACACGGCCTAAGAATTGCTTTGAGTTTGATTGGTATGAAGCCAAAAAGCCTTACAGAATCGCTTCGAATACCACAAGTTTAGGTAAAAATTAATAAAAAATTTCCATTTGAAATTATTTTTTTGTTCATTCTTGTTTCATTCACTGTTTTTACCTGGAAAAGAAATCATGACGTAGATGCGAGGCATATAAGGGTAAAAGCAAAACAAAGGAAAATGAAACGTCTGCTGTGAGTGACCATTTGGACCATTATTTTGACCTTTGCATTATATTCGTGCATGTTAATCGTGCTAGCTTCACAAATACAAAGAACCTGATATATTGGAAGATAACGATGATAATGATGGGGCAGATCCATCAATGCCTAGCACATCAAATGTAGCTCAATCGAATCGGATTTATCAATCGGTTATACATCTTATGTAAATTGCAAATGTTATGTGCAAACATATATTTAAGAAAAAAAAAGCATTATTAAAATTAATATTTCATAATATAATAGCACTTTTTAATTTTATCTCATTGAAAAATAGAAAATTTCTATACAAAACACACTACGGGTCAATATGACCCAAATAAACGGGATTAAGTTGTAAAACATGTAAACGGGTCTAAGGTTAAAAATGAGAGAATCAATTTTAAGGCTTTTTCCACGATTTTCTTCAACTAAAAAAGAAAACCGCTGGTAGCACTATCTAAAAATTAAAAAAAAAATTTTTTAAATTTTGATGTAACCATCCCATTTTCCAACGAGCTCGGTTGATTTTCGAAAAAAAAAAAATTTTTTTAATCACCCTAAGGTTATACATTTTTACGTTTAGGAAATATTCTTGAAAAATTTAATTTTTTTTTGTCTCCTGACTGCGTTTAACCCCCAAAAACCTGATAGTTTTGAAACTAGTTGTTTCCGGACCAAATTGGATACTTTCTTCTGTGAGTTTGTTCGTAATTGTTACGCGAAGGTTTTTTAAAAAATTTACGGAGCATTGGACAAGGGAGCGTGACATCTCGAATACAACCCAAATCTACGATAGCGAATAGCTTTGAAATTAAAGGTCGCATAGCATCGAAATTCGATTTTCTACCTTAATTTACAAGAGCCGTTCCGCAGGTAAAATTTTATGGGCATTGGACGTAGGGCGTGGTAATTTTTCAGCAGACCTAATTTTCGGTATAACTTTCAAGCTATGAGTCACACATCAATGAAACTTGGCAAGAGCGTACTATTTAGTCGCGTCCTTCGATAGCAATTGAGCAAATTGAGCAAGCATTGGACAAGGGGATGTAGCTTTGGAAATAAATTTCGCATAACAATAAAACTCAGAATGGAATTACTATTGGATGATGTCCTCGATTTTAAGCTTGATGGATTCGTATTTTTGCCACACCTCCTTTTACTACCCACAAATCAATAAATATTTAGTTAGTAATTTGCTCACTGTCGGCAACTGTACTAAAACTGGGTTGCCACACCCTCTAATTACCGCCCACAAAACAATAAAAATTGTACAGGGTTGCCCATATTCGACGGACCCATCTGGCAACGCCATAACTTTTGACAGAGATGTCAGATCGCTTAATGACATACCGCGTTTGAAGCGTCAGTCCAAGCAGATTTTTACCATGGAACAATACACGCCCCGCGAGCGCTCTGAAATAGTTGAAATTTACATTCAACAGAAGAAGTCAATTGTGAAAACTCAACGTGCTTTTAAAAACTTAAAAAATGTGAGAAGTGCGCCTTCTAAGAACACCATTAAGCGTTTATACGAAAAATTTTCGACTGGTGAGGCTCTTTCTAATCCGAAGAGGCCTAATAAAAGTCGACCAAGGCGATCGGCCGAGAATATCGCTGCCGTACGAGCCAGTGTTGAGAGGTCCCCAAGAACATCCCAAAAACGCCGTTCTCAGCAGTTGGGCATGGCTCGGTCCACTTTACAACGGATTATTCGTGTTGATTTGCATTTGTTCCCGTACAAAATTCAGTTGACGCAAAGATTGTTGCCTGCGGACAAGCCTCGTCGATTGGAATGGGCCCAAAGAGTCATCGAAATGGCCGAAGATGACGAGCAATTTTGGAACAAAATTATCATGTCCGATGAAGCCCATTTCACATTGAATGGGACCGTAAATAAGCAAAATTGCCGTATTTACGCCACTGAAAATCCTCAGGAGATTCAAGAAGTGCCTCTTCATGACGAAAAAGTCACAGTTTGGTGCGGCGTTAGTGCGAAAACGGTCATTGGGCCGTTTTTCTTCCAAAATGAAAATGGCCATGCTGTTACCATCAACCAGGAGCGTTATCGCGACATGATGACCAATTTTGTGATGCCAATTATTCGTCGAAAGTGTATGAGGCAGTTCTGGTTTCAACAAGACGGCGCTCCACCGCACACAAGTCGCATAACAGTCGATTTTCTGAAGAATTTGTTTCCGGGCCGTTTGATGTCGAAAAGTGGTGATTTGGACTGGCCACCGCGTTCGCCCGATTTGACGCCGCCTGACTTCTTCTTGTGGGGATATTTGAAGTCAAAGGTTTACGTTAACAAGCCAAGGACCGTAGAAGAGCTCAAGGACAACATTCGTGAAGAAATAGCCGCTATACCGGCCGAAATGTTGGCGAAAACGATGGAAAATGCTGCAAAAAGGGCACAATACGCCATCAACGCCAGAGGCGGCCATTTGAGAGATATCATATTCAAAAATTGATGTAAACAAATCTACTTGGAACAAATTAAATGATTAAGATTGCCAACCGCCAAATTTTTATTTTTTTCTTTGATTTTTTTAACAAAAACATGGGTCCGTCGAATATGGGCAACCCTGTACTCAAAAATATTGTATGAATTGCAATAATAATACACATACATTCTTCGACCCTGAATGTCCAACAGTTTTAGAACATAAATAAATAAATAAAATTAAAACAAATATGAGATGCACGATACGAGAAGCTTGCGCTTTTTAATGAAAATCCTACTCTATACACAATACAACCATTTAAAAAATTACCTACTTTTTCAGATATTTTAAAAAGAAACACTGATTCTTCAATTAAATACAACCAACACTAACACTAACAACAATCAAGGAACAAATACAACTAACAATTTCAAATCTCGACAATAAACCACCGAAAATACAACATCAAACATTAACAAAAAACCATCTAACCAATTTTCTAACAATTTCGACAACTCTCCCTTTACAAGCCAACAACAAATAAATCTTATTCACAAAATTTAAACAATAAAATGGATGTTGAAAGTTATAACTTTTACAACACTATCTTAAATACAGAAAATAATATTCACTAACAGAAACAACAAAATTAAAAAGACATTTAACAAATGAATTCACACTCACATAACAAAAACCCACTTTAAATTCATCATCTCTATCTCCACGCAGCATGCTTTATAAAAAATTCCTAGAATTAAACGTCATTATATCTCCTAGAACAATGAAAATAGTTGATCAACAAAAAAAAAGATTAATTTCAAGAAAACCAAACTGACAACTCAATGTAATCATCTATTTGATTATTAATTTAGTTATTATTATTGATACTCGTCAAATGAATGCCCATAAATATGCACTTGAACCATTGGTTGCCAAACATAAACCCACTATAATCACACTACAGGAAACACATATTATAAATAAAAACAAACATCTTTTACATCTTCCTGGATACCAAATTTTCCACAATAACAAAAACTATAATTATTTCAAATCTGGAATTGCTTCTCTTATTCATAATAGTTTACATGTTAATCAACACATTACTTCAACTGATAATTTACTTTTTCAAACAATCTCTATTTATGGAAACAAAATTATACATATAACTAATATATACAAAGAATGTGACATTATACTCACACCAACCATGTTAAATAACATAAACAATTATAACAATGAATTACATATAGTAATTGGCGACTTTAATAGTCAAAATCCTCTTTGGGGTTTTCAATATCTGTCACCTAACGGAACTATTTGGGAAAACTATTTTGGGAACTATTTGATCATTTTCGAATGATCAAGGGCTTGTGATTTTTAATGATGGATCACCAACTTTACTTAATACTAGACACACATTAGCAGCTGTAGATGTTTCAATGCCAAGCGCAGATCTTATTCCATCTCTTAAATGGGCGACACTTAATATTTCTGATATTGGTGATCATTTTCCAATTATAATAACAAATTACATTCCCAATATAAAAAAACGATTTCATCCAAAATTTTTGGAAAATCAATGTGATTGGAATATCTTTGCTAATAAAGTATCAAGAGTTAAGCAAAATTATCCAATATCAACAAATATCAACAAAGAATCAGCTATTTTAAAGAGAATAATAAGAAAATCTGCTAATGAAACAATCTCACAAACAAAAGAATGCAATAAAAAACAATCTCCTGCATGGTTTAACTCAACTATTGCTAAACTTATTAGAATCAAATATCAAACCTGGAACACTTTCAACAGACATAGAAACTTATTAAATGCAGTTAATTACAGAAAAGCTTGTGCAAACTGGAACAATTTTCTAAATTCACTCAACCCATCACTAGATATTAAAACACTTTGGATGCGAATTAATAATCTAAAATCTTTTGAAAAATCGAATTTTCCTTCAATTATCTAACACAATAATATTATAACCAACCCTAACGAAATTGCCAACAAATTTGCGGAAACCTGGTGCACCATAGGTTCAGATAATGCTTTTGATTCAAGCATAATATCAAAAAAAACAAACTTATATCACCAAATTCACTAATACCAATATTCAGATAAATAATCCTTTCTATAATAAAATCAATCTAGATGAACTTAGGAGGACGATCCTCACAAAGCAACGCGTGAGGGTCATGGGGGCGATCTTCACATGGCAACGTGTCTGACTGCCGCAACCTGGTGAGGCCAGCATTATCCATGTCGAAATCGTCTCAAGTCGACTCAAACCTCTACGTGGTGTCCTCTAGAAACGGCAAACTGGCAAACCGTTAATTTGACGGCTAATCTGAGCGGCGGGCTACCTGCCTTTAAAGGGTTGTGCGTTGGGTTTGAAGCCCACCACGTAAAAAACAATTTCAATGAAACGTAAAAGAATAAAGATAAAAATTATCCCCAAATCTGATGACTACCGCAAACGAAAAACTGACAATGATTTACGGATATGCACTTGGAACGTCCGAACCCTTAATTGGGATGGTACCTCTATCCAACTGATAGATATCTTAGAAAGATACAAAGCTGATATCACTGCAATCCAAGAAATGCGATGGAAGGGACAGGGATGCTCACGGCAAGCATCCTGTGATATCTACTACAGCGGCCATGCGGAGAAGCACGAGTTTGGATGCGGATTCGTGTTTGGCAAGAGACTACGGCATCATGTCCTCCGTTTCAAGGAAAACATTTTCTACGAGCGCCTTGAAGAGGCCTATAAGCGCAGCCCCCGCCACGACATAAAAATCGTGCTTGGTGACTTCAACGCCAAGGTGGGAAAAGAAAATATTTTTGGTCCGACAGTCGGAAAGTTCAGCCTCCACGACAATACCTCCGAAAACGGAATGAGGCTAATTGACTTTACCGCGGCGCGAAACATGGTCGTTATAAGCGCTGGATTCAAGCATCTCAATATTCATAAAGCCATTTGGCTGTCTCCTGATCAAAAGACGCGCAACCAAATTGATCACGTTTTGATTGACGGAAGGCACTCTTCCAGTGTTTTAGATGTACGCACGATCCGCTGTGCCAATATATACTCGGGTCATTATCTTTTCGCAGTCAAGATCCGTACACGTCTGTGCGCAACCAAAAATGCGCACAATCCAGCACAGAGAAAGCTAAACGTCGAAAAGCAACAATCAAAACAAACAGCCGAAGACTTCGCTACTCGACTCTCAGTCACTCAAGAAAACACTCCTCCGATCGATGATATATGCGCGCAGTGGAATCATATTTTCCACTCTATGCGTGCTGCTGAAGAGGTGATTGGCTATCACTGCCCTCGCCGAAACCACTGGCACGATCAGGAGTGTCGCGACGCCACTGCAGAAAAAGACGCCGCTTACAAAGCCACCCTGCAGTCGGTTTCAACGCGTGCTGCTAAGGAGCGATACAAGGAGAAGAGGAGGGAAGAGGGACGCATTTTCAGATAAAAGAAAAGGGAAGCGGGAATGCGTGAGTGCGAGAAAATTGAGATGCATGGTGACAGGAATGAGGTCCGAAAATTTTTCAAAAAAATAAGACCCCTGTCCGATGGTTTCAGAAGAAAACGGGAATCTAGTGACAGATATCCAGAGTACACTGATGATGTGGAGGGAACACTTCTCTAGGATTCTAAATGGCGACGACGACAACAATCCCACCAATAGAGATGATACCCCGATGGGATTGTTGTCGTCGATGATGATACAGCGTTGAAGTTCCGCTGCCCGACCATAGTGAAGTCTTGAAAGCTATAGCTCGGCTTAAAAACAACAAAGCCGCAGGAGCCGATGGCTTACCTGCTGAGCTTTTAAAGAATGGAGGCGAAGCTCTGTTTACATGCATTCATGAGCTTCTATGCAGAATATGGTCAGAAGAATGCATTCCAAATGATTGCAACCTCAGTGTGCTCTGCCCAATCCACAAGAAAGGCGATCCCACAATTTGCGCCAACTTATATCGCATATATTGCGCCTTCTTCGTGGGCAGTTTCCCAGTAGCATTTCCATTTGTGGGCAGTTTCCCAGTAGCAAGAGATCACCAAATAGTAACTCCATTTTGAGTTTGTATTTAAATACTGCTACTTATACTTTCAAAGCTATTCGATAATACAAATTTTAATTGTATGGGCGGAGCCACACCCCCTTATTTAATGCCCATCCCAGTTTTTTAGTAGATGGACATTACCCAATTTTAGTACAGTTGCCGACAGTGAGCATACAAACTAAATTACCAAAATGTAGCCAAATCGACGAAAACCGTCGGAAATATAGCATTTTTATTGATTTGTGGGCGGAAAAAGGGGGTGTGACAGAAATTTAAACCATCTCGTACTTAAAAAAAATGTACTGCCAAAATTTCAGCTCTATCGGCTCAGTAATTTTTAAGTTTCCAGCCATCACACAGACAGCGTTTTGCTTTTTGTATATATATTTTGGATAAAGATTATTGGCAATAACTTTTGATTGATAAGAGATACTAAGATAATTTGTTCTAAAAAATTAATTTTTTAGTTTGTTTATTTTTTCAAAAATATAAAAACACAATATTGGAAAAAAAATTTTGTTCGAAAAATCAAGGGGTAGGCCTCGTGTTTTTAATCACAAAAATGGTTTTTAATTTTTGAGTAAAATTGAAATAACTTTTGCTTATAAATGTTATAGCTTTTTAATAGAGTTGAAAATTTGCGAATTTGAATTTAAATATTATTTACAAAAAAAACAAATTTTGAGCCTTTTTTGAGGAAAACTCAAAAATTTCAGACCTGTTTTGAAAAAATATTTAAAATATATATACTCAACTAACGGTATTTTTGCAATAAGGTTTTTATAGTACGAAGCTTTAAGTCAAAAAAAAAATTTAACAAAGTATATAAAAAAGCAGCGGAGATATTTGAATCGAAAGTCACAAAATTAAATTTCTGATTGTGTTTTTCTCATTTTTATTTTTGAGCACGATGTTGCATTAAATATATCGTTGTAGTAAAATTTTTCAGTTTTCAAGATATGTTCATGTTTTTGATGTCAAAATAACGGATCTTTTTTAATTTTACTAAATTTAAGAAATATTTTGTATTTTGTAAATATTTGCATATGTAACAACTAAAAATATGCTATTTTGTAAAAAATTTGTACTACAGCACCATCAGGTGGTTCAAAGAAGATACTGTCAAAAAACTCATCGTACCTGAGAACTACTATATACCAATTTTTATTCTAATCGCATGAGCGGTTTGGGAGTTTTAGGTGGTTTTGCAAAAAATTTGTATTACAGCGCCCTCTGTTGTTCAAGATAGGTCGAAAAAGATTGCAGAAAAACACTCAACCTACATGAAACCACTGTATACCACTTTTCATTCTAATCGCATAAGCGGTTTGTGAGTTTTAGGCAATTTTGTAAAAAATTTGTACTACAGCGCCCTCTGGTGTTCAAGGTGGATAAAAATTGATAGCCCACAAACACGCACCGTACCAAAAAACTTCTATACACAAATTTTCATGCTAATCGGATGAGTAGTTTAGGAGTCTATTGCATAGTTACATACGACATTTAGTTCCAAATAAATTCGATATCATAAATTTGGCCTGTGTGGCCAAATTCCCCCTTGTCTAATGTTCGCTCAAATATATAATAACTACTTCTTGGGCCCATAACGTCTACATATCAAGTTCCACTATCAAAACATGTTCAACTCATAATGATTTCTAAAAAGTGGACGTATATATAGTTAGACCCCGTCCAGTTTTAGTATAGTTGCCGACAGTAACCATACGAACTTATTTACCAAATTTTAGTCTAATACGACCAAAAAAGTCTAACATTTTTATTGATTTGTTGGCGGTAAAGGGGTATGGAAAAAAGGGGTATGGAAAATTTTTACTATGCCTATATTTTTCGCGCAAATGCAAACTAAAGTGAGACTTGCCAAATTATTCCAATATTCCATTTATTTCCAATTATCCTTGCACATATTTCCCCATATACACCATATGTGCGCACCTGTATTTTTTCACACCTGTATTGTTGATAAGTTCACTAAAATGCCTATAATTCATGAACCAATACACATACAAGGACCATTTATACAAAAAAAAACTTCGTATTGACGTCACCCATGGTATAATTAATCAGGTAGGTGTGACAGCTTTCCAGCGAACATGAATTGTCAAAAAGCATACAAGACAAAGCAAACAAAAAAAAAAAAAAAAAAAACAAAAAACAGACGAGTTTGACAATCCATGAACGATCTCGTGAGAAAATATCCTGTTGTCAAACCTACCTGTATAATTGTATCATGACGTCACTTTTCATGGGAAATTTCGGAAACAAAATCGGTTCACGCATTACCGAGAACATCAATTTCGTACACAATGCAACTTATTTTTATATATATAGATACAAATTCATTAGCAAATTCTATTAAAAATCTTCCAGGTATAGAATATGTTGGAATATATGCTATCAATATATTTGCTGTATCATCCGGTAACGAATAAACAGTTAAAAATTTAAGCCAAAATCCAAAATTGGGCCATTTCTAGAGGTGATATTATTCCTGTCTTCAAATCAGAAGCATTACTTATTTGCAAAAAAATCGATTTTTTGTTCGGCAAATCATATTTTTTTTCTGTTCTGAACAAGAAAACACTTTCAAATCGCGGCGCCCCGGAAATCGTAATCGCCGCAATGTTCAATATTAAAGGTCCGATTAAAAAATATTTTCAAACAATCAAATGTAAAATCGGGTTTTTTTCTCAGCTTGGTCTCAATTGTCAGGTCAATGATTCTACTGCACATAATTTTTTTAATTTAATTTCAGATAGCGACGTATTTTTTTATAGCAAAGAAATAATAAGGGAAAATTATAAAAAAATAAGTTCTTAGTTGAAAATTGAACACGCTCGTTTTAAATTTTGTTTTGTAGAAACGCAAACGTTTTAAATTTCTATATTAAATTTTTTTGTATTTTTGTATTTTTTGTAATTTTAAAGTATGTTTCTCTTCTCAGTTTACATATAAAAAAAAAAAAATATAGAAAGCAATATTAAAAAATAATATAATATAAAAATAAATAAAGAAAGCAAAACAAAAATTTTGTATCGAATTTTATTTAAATGGAATTAAAATTTGAAATTTAATCTGAATAAAATGAGTTGTGAAGCCGAATTCTTCTGGAAAATTTTGGTTACCAACCCAGAAGACTATAAAATCTAACCATAAGGAAAAGTTTACCATTCATACCATTCATATGGACCACAGGCAATACTTCTTATTAAAAATATCTCACATTAGATTTCTATATTGGAAACGAAAAATGTTCATAGGACAATTGGCGTAAGTCCAAACTTTTTCACTAGTTTGCAATATTCTCCATGATTTTTTATTACTTACTTTATTTTTTAAGATATCAATAGATTTTTTATGCATTTGACTTAGCATATGCTTAGTTCTTTATGCTTAGAATTTCTTAGAAGAATTTTTTCAAAATAAGAAAACATTTTTCTTTCAATTTTATTTGCACATGCGTTGAGCATGTGACCTCCGTTGAGCCGTTTAGATTTGTACTCCGGTGAAACAAACAGAAATTACTTATCTTAATATAGATTATATGTAAAATATTCATTAATTTTAATTTATATATTTATAATATTAAATTCATTAAAATAATTATTAACAGCATAAAACTTGAAGAAACTCACATCAATTATAAATTCCCACGATAATCCTATGAAAATCTTAGTTTTCCATCGGAATCCAAGAATACCCACATATTAGCATTTCTCAACGAAAATGCAAACCTGCGTTAATATGGAATGTCAAAAGCACGAGCTAGTTGAAAATGTCTCTACTCATAACGTTGATCGTACGTCACCCCCTCAAATTCATTTTTACGGGATGAGGTCGACGCAATGCGTGAAGTCATATTTTGTGTTGCTTCATAAGAACCCATTGTTTCTAGTCTAGCTGTCAAAGGCCGACCGACCTAACACAGTATTGTAATTCAGCTATTAAAGATAACTCCTATCTTATCTCTAAGGATTGAATCGAAATCTTCAGATTTTATCACAATACGAAACAAAAGATCGATTAATTTAGCATCCAAAGACAAAGCATTACGGACTCCAAAAACAGTATTCATAGCACACTTTGGCTATGAACCAATCAACACCAAACCAAAAAAAAAATCGCAAAATCAATAAAATAATTCCTCTTCTAAAAAATAGCAATATACCTATACCAAAAAAAGTAATGAGTAGTAGCTTCATATGCTGTTATTGAACACATACCTGACACAAAAATGTCCATAATCAAACAAAGTCAACTACCTACATTTTCTGGAATCTTTTCAACTGAACTTTCTGCTATAAATGCAGCAATAAACTATGCCAAAAAAATACCAAAACCATAATATGCACGGATTGTCTAAGCTATGTCAAAGCAATTTCAAACAATAAAATGGAATTTATGATAATTTAATTAATAATCCCAAAATTCAACAAACTATTATTATTCTATGGATACCATCACATATTGGAATCATAGGAAATGAATATGCAAATAATGCAGCAAAACAAGCACTCAAAATACCATTAATAATTGAAATGCAATGTTTCCAATTTACCATACAACACAATTTTAAAACAATGAATTTTATAAAATTAAAATTAGAATGGGATAATTCAAATTGCTTTCTAAAACAACATAATCCTAACTTAAATAGACCGGGTTACCATCATAAATTTACTAGATATCAATGCATTTTACTTGCTCGCCTCAGAGCTTTATTCAACACTCAACATTTCTACAATCATTCTAATCCACTTCAATGCAATAATTGCAATAAAATAATGAATGTTTATCATATTCTTAAAGAATGTCCAAAATCCAAACTACCTGAACCTTAAGAAACAATTCTTGACTGCACAAAAATATCTACACTTATAAAAATTAAGCAATCTCTCAACAAACATAACATTATTATATATATAAATAAATTTATATTTATTAAATATATGTAGAAATATATTTGCGTGAAAAGTATAATTAATTAGATTTATGAAAAATTATATGTTTATATAATGTTTATTATCAATAATAATAATAAAATAAAAATATTAGTAAAAGCCGTCTGCCATTAATAAGGTTATTTTTTATTATATTTAAATATAATGTTCAGGGTACATACATCTACATAGCTTCAATAAAAAAACCCTTAATATTGTGCTTGTCTTAATTTAGATAAGTGGATGATTTCATTAAAAAATATTTTTTAACAAGTAATGATATGATAATTAATGAATAAATACGATAAGTTAATTTATTGTATATTTTTTCTAGGATATAAAAAAATTATGGAGCAAGCATTTTGGACAATTCTTCATCCTGGAGACATCCTTTTAGGAATTCTTCCTGTGTTAATTGACCATCGTTGTTTTCATCCATTTTGGCAAAAATATTTTTTGCTCGTTCCTCAGCAGAATCAGCTGGCCTGTTTGATGAACATGCACCGAGCATATCATATATAGCCTAAATTGTTTAAAAGTACAAAATTATTAATAAGCTTTAACAAAATAACATACAATTTTTCATGCCTGCACAATTTTGGTCATTTCTTGTATATCAATAACACCATTGCCATCTACATCATACATTCTAAATGCCCATTTTAATTTTTCTTCTGGAGTTCCACTAGAAGTTACATCAATTGCTAGAAGAAATTCCTAAAAGTGGAGAAAAGTTTAATAAAATGTAAAATTGTTTTATCTCGTTGTTGAATTTGAGGGTTACTACACACATTTCGGCAATAAATATCAACGATACCTTTGCAACGATACCACTTCAGATACGTAGAAAAATAAGAAATATTCCGTGAAGGAAAACAAACAAGCCCCGAATAATCAAGACAATGCGAGCTTGAGACGTTTTTGAGTAGTCAAAGGCGTTTTTGAGCACTCAAAACATTGCATTAATTGGTCATCCGCCGTACAGTCCTGATTTGGCATCCAATGACTTAATTTTGTCTTCGCACATCAAGGACAAATTCCATGGACGAGTTTTGACGCCAGAAGAAGCCGTTGATGCGTTCAAAAACGATGTTTTTGAGGTGTCTCAAGCATAATATAAATAAAACAAAATCGGTATATATATGTATTCCTGAAATGAATGTAGTAACCTGAAATAACCTAGTTATTTCGCACACTAAATACAACAGTCACAGCAAAAAAAGCTCAAATTTTCAGGAGACAAAATCTGTTTACGTAAATATGATATTAAAAAACAAGTCGAGTTTCATTCTGTAGGAATTCCACGTAGAAGAATGTTTGCTATGGTTTATCAGTTGTTTTACAACGCAGTACTTCTTAGTTGCGCCTGCAGCAGCAACTCAAAAAACATAAAAGCAGTCAAAACGGTATTTTACCAGTTTAAGATGATGGTGATGAAAACAAAATTTTAGCTGTAGTTGGAGATGTAACTACATCTTAAATTGATTTATTACAAAAAGTCCATTTTGGAAAATTTTGTGTGCCTCTTTTGGATTTAGTGTGCGATATGTTGAAAACAACTTTAATTTAATAACCTGTTATAATGATACTGATAATTTGTCAATAGGTTATGGGCTTAGACGGTGGCAATATATTATTTATTAAATTGAGTACTTAACTTAAAAAAAACACAAGAGCACAAAGTTCAGCCAAGGAGTTAAAAATCTGCTAAATGTTATAAAACAACCGTTAGAGGCTCCACTATAAGAGCCTCTCTGATAACCGGACGCGTAAGGGATTAAGTTTGGCCTTAACGCGCCAAGGGTTCCTCATTTTTTTTTAACACTATTTTGACATCTGAACCAAATTCGAGTTGGACTGGGGCTACACACGAAGAATCCCTAACGCCTTCAGATGGAATTCTAATCCTTTTTGAGAATAGATTTTAGAACCTGTTAGATTAGCACTCTTCGTCAAAGGGAGAAAGACTGGTCGTACAAACCAGCATGAGTACACAAACAAACAAAAGATTCTCAGTCTCTAAATGCCACAGAATTCAACAACACCAGACACGCGGTTTTAAACGCTCCGGGGGCAAGCCACTCACCAAGTTGGCGACGGAAGCTGTTGCCCTGGGCACCAAACAAGGCGTCAACAGAAGTTATAGCGCGAACACAATACGCGCGACGAGCGGCAGCGCCAATTGTCACTTTTTTTTTATATGTATTTCTTATGGGACGTATTTTGGAGACTTGTCGCTCAACATTGACGCTCGACGTTGCCGTCGGCTTCAATTTATTTTTAATTTGACAGGCAGCAAAAGCAGCAAGTTTCCGCCATTGTTTACATTGGTTATTACTGGTCGCATGCAGCAAACTAAACTGTTGTGAAATTTATGGTAGCAATGGTAGTGAGGGATGTTGTGTTTGAATTCTATTCTGAGTCTATTCTGAGTTGTGACGAATAACAATCCTTAAATTAATGCAAAATTGATTTATAAATAAAATTTTAATTCACATTTAATTTTAAAAACTTGATTAATTATTCATTTCAATAAATCATTTTTGTGGTCAATTTTTCCATTTTTTATTCATATGAAAACTATACACAAAGAATGCAATTCACATAGAATTTTAGAATTTGCAATTGTTTTTTAATATAATTATATTTTAATCGTTATTCATTTTTTTTATTCATTTTTTATTTGTTATTTATTATTCATTTGTTATTCATTACTTATTTCTTAGTTATTATTGATTTTTTATTTATTAATTGATATAAATGAAACGAATAATTATAAATTTTTTAAATTTGAATGTGAAATAACATTTTTATTTATAAATTAATTTTGCATTCATTGAATAGATTCTTTTTTCGTTATTCACCCATTCAACTTTTTGAAAATAAAATGAAATCGAATGGATTTCTTTTTCAGCTCTGATTGTGTTGTTATTCTAAACGGCTTAGTCTGTTGAGTCGGCTGAAAACAGCCATTGTTTTTTGTGTACTATACATGCTGCTGAAGTTTGCTGGTGTCGCGTTTATTATAATCAAGTCGCTCAACATTTCTCTACAACGACAGATTGGAGACGTGCTGCTCGCCGCTCGTCGCGCATATTGTGTTCGGGCTATTACAAGCAAGCTTTGACTAACCATAAGTCCGTAACCAACCAAAAAGTCAGACAAAGTTGCTTGGAAGACAGCGCATAGTGGGCTGTTTCTAACATTTAAACGAGAACAACCCAAATCGAGTTTTTATATTCTTAACATTTAGGATTGTCAAGAACTGATTTTGCTTCCGCTTTTTAGATAAAAAATAAATTAAATTTTTACGGCCAAACTTTTTTTTATTATTGTTTTGTCTACTTTAGTGCGATTGTACATGACAATTTTTTGACACAACCGCATGTTTTCAAAAAAAGTTTAAAAAGGGACTTTTCCACCGGCATTTCATGGAATTGTTACTTTCTAAGTGTAGGGTCTTAAAGAAAAAATAATGACGTGATCGGGAAATTATTACGCGATATATCTAGATGCTGATGACAAAAAATAGACAAAGAATTGGTGGTCATAAGACCACGGTGAGAGCCGATCCAAGGAGTAGCGATCATACAAGGGAACCATGCTCCTCAATTGTCCCCTTGTTAATTATTATTTTTTATCAGTTGACAACAAGTGCTCGTTGAAAACAGTCACTTTTCGATTTCGCTTCTGTCGACCGCCTAAACTTTTAACGCTCTGTGTTCTTCTCTTTCGCGAAAGTTTTTGCAATACTACGTTTGTGTTATTACGCTGTTACGTTTATTTTTCTTCTGCAAACAACTTCTGCTGAGTTAGTAACACCCAACGTGGCAACCTGTAATGGAGGCCTCCTCTGGAGGTAATTATTATGCTTTACTGGATCTCAGTGGGAAGTCTGGTAAAGAATCCTTTCCTAAACGGAAAAAAATGGTAACAACTCATTTAGGTTAGTTAACGAACATGAGTTCCGAACAATTGGTAGAGAAACAAAGCCAAGAAATTGCTGTTCAAGTTTGTATTAATAAAAAGTAAAAATGCTCATAAGCCACTCAAAAATTATAACATAGCACTTGAAAGCATAAGATCTGATCCACCGCAGAAAATCTCGTACACTCGAGAAGGCCACTTGCTAATTTTAACAAAAAGTGAAGTTCAAGCTAACAAATTTCTGAAAGCCACTTATTTATCAAACATCTGTTCAATTGAGGCGATTTTAAGCCCAACTCTTAATACTGTAAAAGGAGTTGTTTTCGCCACACCCTCCCCCCCTTTACGAAATCTTTTAGAAACCGAAATTTTTGAAGGTCTAAACGACCAAGCAGTAGTTCAATGTCAGAAGATAACGACCAATTTTCGACGGTAAAGAAAATAATACTTCGCTTCACATTTTGTCATTCAATAGCTTTGAAACCCCAAAAGAAGTCCAAATTGGATTCCTAATTTATAAAGTCGACCCCTACATCCCTGCGCATATTCAATGCAAAAACTTTTTTGTTGGGACACACAAAGAAATATTGCAAAAGCAACTCAAAATGCGAAGTTTGCGCAACCAGTTCTCATGACCTTGTACCAAGGTTGAATCAGCGGCGGATCTGGAAAAAATCTTGGGGGGGTCAATTATTAATGACACACATTTTCGATTTGAGAAAATTTTATTTTTTTACAAATAGACAAATTGTACTATTTTGAATTGAAATTATAGAATTGTTTAAGAAGCATTTTTCCCAGACACATACACGCACATTTCCGTATTTATTTATTTCTCCCTTTTTCTGGAATAATATATTAACTAAAAGTAAATAAAGACTCTAAATTTAACTAATTTTCGAATTCAGGTTGATTTATTCAAATTTGTGCACATATTTTCAAGTATGTGCAATGAAAAAACAGTACTTTTCAATAAATAAAAAAAAAAAAATTAAAGGAATTTTAAACTTATTGTTCTGACGTTACGACTAAGATATGGAACACTTTGAAAAATAAATGAACAATACAAAATGTATACTGATTATTAGATAGTCATTATATAGAGAAAACATTATATGGCAAAATCATCCCAGCGCTTCTTTTTTGCGGCAAAGTTATTAATAACTTCGTTAATATTTATTTTAATGTCTCTATGTATATGCAATAATGCGAGTCCATTCAATCGTTCTTGTTGCATAGTTGAACGTAGCCATATTTTTAATCGTCGCAGTTTAACCGTCGCAAAAACCAATTTTTTTTTTATATACTTTAATAATTGTTAATATTAATAAAAAAAACTTTATATCAATATCTCTGACCATTTTTTTGTAGTATTCTTTCAAAAAACGCCTTCACAATCGCTTGTGTATACATAAAAGTACCCTTTAGCTGTGGGCACAATTATTTACTTCAAATAAAGTACATATTAAAAAGTAAAGTATTTAAAAGTTCTTGGGGTGGTAGTTACCCCTTTATTCCCCCCATTGTATCCACGCCTGGGTTGAATGCATAAATTGCAAGCACCCACACAGAGCCACTAACAAAAACTGTCCAACCTTCAAAAAGAGAAAAGAAATAAAACTTCTAATGACATTCCCATTGAAACACTAGAATATAAGTCCCACATTCTCCAACCAAAACAATTTCAACTCATCTAGAATCAAAATAAACTCACTTAATTTTAATAATACACCACGTACCCCTTACGGTACCATGTCAAACTCTACGTCTTCTAACTCTCCCGTCTCTCACTTTGTTACAGAAAAGACCTCTCTCAATATCTCACCAAACGAAAAATAAAAAAAAAGTATTTTAAAAGCATTACAACAAAAATATAGTAAAATTTTTAAATAATAAAAAATAACAACTCAATTTTTTTCCGACGTTTCGACACTTTCTTGGCGACATCTTCAGGGGAAATATTTTATTTATTCCTAAAAACACAATAATTGACTATTTTTCAAAAACAATTAAAAATACCTACTTTACATTTATGGATACATTAAGTACATATTTTTTCAATAAAACGTAGCTTTAAATAACAATAAATGTTACATTACATAAAACATTTAAAACAGAAAATTTTTTGAACACGTAATTTAAAATTAACTAATCATAGCCTATACGTCAATTGCTACTGCATAGTTGTTATTTATATTGTCTGTGTCTTCTTTGAAATTTATCGCTTTTTCCCCTTTATTTAATGTCATTCTTCTTTTTGTTTTGTTTTCAACGTCTAAGATTCTTACAGCCTCAAAATCAGCTGTGTGGCCTGAAGTCAATATGTGTTGCGCTAGCGCTATTGTTGTTTTTTTGTTTCTAATGGCTAGCTAAACCAAATATTCACAAACACAAAAACAAAATTAAAAACGAAGACAAAAACAACGTTGTATACGAATTACAATGCAAAAGCTCCGAACACGAAAGTTGTGACAAAACTTACATAGGGACAACAAAAAGAGCGCTAAAAATACGAATGACAGAACACAAGCTAGACATAAGAAACAAAAAAACCTATATATTAGACAATTGTACACTAAGGGAAAAAAAATATTAAATTTATCCAAAAACTTTTTTAATTTATCCAAAAAGCGAGTCATTTTTGCACCAATAACGCATTTGAATAAATCGACTATGTAAATATTTAAAATTTATTTGAATACTTTTTTAATAAAATTAAATATTTAAATATTTAAACAGAATTAATAAAAAATATATTAAAATTATGCACGAGTTTTTTTAAAATATCTTTGAAATATTTACTATTTGAAAATAAACTATCGCATTTAAAGAAAATTTATATAAAAATATTGAATTTAAAAAAAACATATTTAAATTGAATATGTTATTAATGGTTTTATGGTATTATTTTCTTCATATTGCGTACATCAAATGCCATTGCCTGTATAATTTATTCTCGCTTCACTTTTTTCGTTCTCTAATTTATACTATTTTTGACAGTTGGTGCCCTAATATTGCACCAACTGTCAAACATAGTATAAAATAGAGAACGAAAAAGTAATGTCCAAAATATGTGTAGGTAGAAGCAAATTATGCAGGTAAATGACAACCGGTCCAAGATGTTCTTGAGAAAATACCGAGTTGTCACTCCACCCTACATAATTTCATTTCTTTGCCAAACATGCATACTATATTACTCTTGCAACAATTACTAAATGAGAACTATAAGAACTGCAAATGCAAGAAATAAACTGCAGGAACAGAGTGCGATGCTGTTGCTGCTTGTCGGAGTATGTGCGTACGTGTGCGATGCTGTTGCTGCTGTGTACGTGTGTGGTATAAATAAAATTCAAATACGGGAAAAAACGAGTTGTAAGGAAAACATTGGATTTATCCACGTAAATATTTAAATCAAATTTATACGCAGGCGTGGATAATGCTAATATGCGTTATTTCCCTTAGTGTAGTGATATAATTTAATATTTATATGGTACTTAAAATTCTTCAATAAAATTGAAACGGCTACCACAATAACATCCCTGAGCTTCAACTTTTGACTAACAGATACTCTCTCGATATTATAGCTCTCCAAGAAACTCACATTAAGACAAATTCTATCAAACTTATCAATTACAAATCTTTACTTTTTAATACTTCAATGAATGCGCATTCCAAAGGCGGAGTTGCTTTATTTATTAGAAGCACCATTCCACATACATTTCTTCCAACATCAAACAACATGTGTATTGCTTTAACAGAAAGCCGATACAAAAATGCGTTTAGCTTCTATTTACATACACCCTAACGAAACTATAAAGTTAAACAACCTTATTTCGTTATGTAACAATCACACCACACCCATCCTTTGAGGGCTAATCATCGAAAACTGTATCATTCAAACTAATTTAATTACTTTAAACGATGGAACTCCCATCCACCTATCCACCCGAAACACTTTCACACATATTGATCTCTCGTTGGCACCGGCTCAACAAAACCCTTTCCTCTCATGGCAAGTTGACTCACAGTTATATGGGAGCAATCATTTTCCAATTTATATCTCATATACCCTTCCACAAAGTACTATAAATAACCCTATTTACAAATCTTCTAAATTTAAAATCACGGAAGCCAATTGGAGGAGGACGATCCTCACCAGGCAACGCGTGAGGGTCAAGGGGGCGATCTTCACATGGCAACGTGTCTGACTGCCTCAACCTGGTGAGGCCAGCATTATCCATGTCGAACTCGTCTCAAGTCGACTCAAACCTCTGCGTGGTGTCCTCTAGAAACGGCAAACTGGCAACCGTTAGTTTGACGGCTAATCTGAGCGGCGGGCTCCCCTGCCTTTAAAGGGTTGTGCATTGGGTTTGAAGCCCACCACATAAAAAAAAATTTCAATGAAAACCTTAAGAAAAAAGATAAAAATGATCCCCAAATCTGATGACGACTACCGCAAACGAAAAACTGACAATGATTTACGGATATGCACTTGGAACGTCCGAACCCTTAATTGGGATGGTACCTCTATCCAACTGATAGATATCTTTGAAAGATACAAAGCTGATATCACTGCAATCCAAGAAATGCGATGGAAGGGACAGGGATGCTCACGGCAAGCATCCTGTGATATCTACTACAGCGGGCATGCGGAGAAGCACGAATTTTGGATGCGGATTCATGGTTGGCAAGAGACTACGACACCATGTTCTGCGATTCACACTTGTGAACGAACGACTTGCCATAATCCGTGTCAAGGCAAGATTTTTCAACATAAGCCTGATTTTTGCGCACGCTCCGACAGAAGATAAGGACGATGAGACCAAAGACAGTTTCTACGAGCGCCTTGAAGAAGCCTATGAGCGCAGCCCCCGCCACGACATAAAAATCGTGCTTGGTGACTTCAACGCCAAGGTGGGAAAAGAAAATATCTTTGGTCCAACAGTCGGAAAGTTCAGCCTCCACGACAATACCTCCGATAAGGGAATGAGGCTGATTGACTTTGCCGCAGCGCGAAACATGGTCGTTAGTAGCACTAGATTCAAGCATCTCAATATTCATAAAGCAACTTGGCTGTCTCCTGATCAAAAGACGCGCAACCAAATTGATCACGTTTTGTTTGACGGAATGCACTCTTCCGCTGTGCCAATATATACTCGGGTCATTATCTTTTCGCAGTCAAGATCCGTACACGTCTGTGCGCAACCAAAAATGCGCACAATCCAGCACAGAGAAAGCTAAACGTCGAAAAGCAGCAATCAAAACAAACAGCCGAAGACTTCGCTACTCGACTCTCACTCCTGCTTCAAGAAAGCACTCCTCCGATCGACGATATATGAGCGCAGTGGAATCATATTTCCCACTCTATGCGTACGGCTGCCAAAGACGTGATTGGCTATCACAGCCCTCGCCGAAACCAGTGGCACGACCAAGAGTGTCGCGACGCCACTGCAGAAAAATACGCCGCCTACAAAGCCACCCTGCAGTCGGTTGTAACGCGTGCTGCTAAGGAGCGATACAAAGAGAAGAGAAGGGAAGAGAGACGCATTTTCAGGCGAAAAAAGGGAAGCGGAAATGCGTGAATGCGAGAAAATTGAGATGCATGGTGACAGGAATGAGGTCCGAGGCCGATGGTTTCAAGTCCGGGGCCTCTTCCTGCAAGGATGAAAATGGGAATCTTGTGACAGATATCCAGAGTACACTGATGATGTGGAGGGAACACTTCTCTAGGCTTCTGAATGGTGACGACGACAACAATCCCGCCAATAGAGATGATATCCCGGAATCCCCAATTCTGGACGACAGCGTTGAAGTTCCGCTGCCCGACCATAGTGAAGTCTTGAAAGCTATAGCTCGACTTAAAAACAACAAAGCCGCAGGAGCCGATGGCTTACCTGCTGAGCTCTTCAAGAATGGAGGCGAAGCTCTATTTAAATGCATTCATGAGCTTCTATGCAGAATATGGTCGGAAGAATGCATTCCAAATTATTGGAACCTCAGTGTGCTCTGCCCAATCCACAAGAAAGGCGATCCCACAATTTGCGCCAACTACCGTGGGATAAGCCTTCTGAATATCGCATATAAGGTCCTGTCGAGCGTACTATGTGAAAGACTACGATTTTTACAGATATTTACGCTACGACAAATCTTGGAGAAGACCCTAGAAAAACAAATTGACACACACCATCTTTTTGTCGATTACAAAGCCGCCTTCGACAGTCCAATAACTAATCATCTATATTCCACCATGTCTGAATTTGGTATTCCTGAAAAGCTCATCCGCCTTTGCAGAATGACACTGAGCAACACCAGTAGCACAGTTAAAATCGGGAAGGACCTCACTCCTCCATTCGATACCAAACAAGGTTTCAGACAAGGTGATTCCTTATCGTGCGCAGTGTTGCCAGATGGTCCGATATATCGGATTTGTTACGATTTTTATCATTGGATACGATGATCCGATATATGACAAAATTCCTCAAAATACTACGATTTTAGGAAAAATAGATCCGATTTCACATATATTTATTTGTTTATGCATATAAAATGAAAAAAATTTCAAATAAAAATCATGGTGCCAACTTTGAAGCATTATTTTTAATTAAAAATCATTGGTAGCACTTTTGATCAGGAATGTCAACATAAAGAATGATAATTACATTCGCTGCATTGCTTTCAAAACTTTTCTTTGTGTTTGAATTATTTACTGTTATATTTGTGCTAAACTGTGTCGTGGATGAAAATAAATCTCTTATTTGGATATGGATAAATTTCTGATTAAAAAGGTAAAAAAACTAGTTAATTATTGTTGCAAAATAAATGCACGAGTTTAATAATAATTTCTACTATTGTGTTAAGGTATAAGTACACTAAGGGAAATAACGCATATTAGCATTATCCACGCCTGAGTATAAATTTTATTTAAATATTAACGTGGATAAATCCAATGTTTTCCTTACAACTCGTTTTTTCCCGTATTTGAATTTTATTTATACCGCACACGTACATACATACTCCATACAAGCAAGTAGCAACAGCATTGCACACGTACACACTTATTCCGACAAGCAGAAACAGCATCGCACTCTGTTACTGCAGTATATTTCTTGCAGTTGCAGATTTCTTATAGTTCTCATTTAGTTAATGTTGCAAGGGTAATATAGCCTGGATTTTTGGAAAATATAATTTGTGACTGCAATGGTGATTGCAATGCATGATGAAATTATGTAGGGTGGAGTGACAACTCGGTATTTTCTCAAGAACATCTTGCACCGGTTGTCATTTACCTGCATAATTTGCTTCTTATTCTCTATCTTAATTTTTCTTTTTATAGTTTATACTATTTTTGGCATTTGATGCTCTAACATTGCACCACCTATCAAGAATAGTATAAATAAGAGAACGAAAAAAGTAAAAAAGAAAATAAAATATACCACCAAAAGATATTTGATGGACGCAGCTGGTGGGAAATATTCAAATAAATTGGTTTTCAATTTCAATATTTTTATATAAATTTTCCTTGAATGCAATGGTTTTATTTTCAAATAGTAAATATTTGAAAGATATTTAAATATATTAGTGCATAATTTTAATATTGTTTTTATAATTCTGTTTAAATATTTTAATATTTTATTTAATTAAAAAAGTATTTAAATATATTTTAAATATTTACGTAGTCGATTTAAGTAAATGCGTTATTGGTGCAAAAATTACTCGCTTTTTAGATAAATTAAAAAAGTTTTTGGATAAATTTAATATTTTTTCCCTTAGTGTAGTTTGTACCTAAAATTCTGCAGCGCAAATTCTCTAATTTTGTATGTTTGTAGTATTACTTTGCTTAAAGAAATGGATTATGTAGAATATGTAATTTATTTAAATAAATAAACCCTAAATGTGGATCATACATCTATATTGTATTTTATTTGTCTTCCTTCCGACAAACGCGACGAAAATCGGACGGGTTGAAAGCAAAAGTTACGATGCGAAATTTTTTTTCCTGGCAACACTGATCATGCGACTTTTTCAACCTGATGATGGAGAAGATCATCCGAGCTGCTGATTTGAGACGCAGCGGCACGATATTCTACAAAAGTATTATGCTGCTGGCGTATGCTGATGATATCGATATCATTGGTCATAATACGCGCGAAGTCAGTGCAGCATTCTCCAGGTTAGCAAAAGAGTCGAGTCGAATGGGTCTTGTAGTGAACGCAGATAAGACGAAATGCCTAGTGTCAACAAATAAACAGTCCCAGCGTCTTGGAAACCACGTCACTGTTGACAACATATCCTTCGAGGTTGTTAAGGACTTCGTCTACCTGGGATCCAGCATTAACTCTTTCAACGATGTCAGTATTGAGATAAAGCGAAGGATAACTCTTGCCAACAGGTGTTACTTTGGGTAAGTAGGCAATTGAGAAGCAGAGCCCTCTCTCGACGAACAAAACTCACGCTCTATAAGTCACTAATCATGCCCGTCCTGTTATATGCAGCACAAACCTGGACGTTGAGCAGTTCTGATGAAAAGACTTTTGGAACCTTCGAGAGAAAGATCCTTCGTAAGATCTTCGGTCCAATCTGCGTCAATGGCGAGTACCGAATTCAATGGAACCACGAGCTGTATGAGCTGTACGCTGACATCGACATAGTTAAGCGAATGGAAAACGACGCTCCAGCGAAAAAAATATTCGATTCGGTGCCCGGTGGTGGTCAACGCAGAAGAGGACGCCCACATCTTCGTTGGAAGGATCAGGTGTTGGACAACCTGACTACACTTGGTGTTTCCAACTGGCGCCAGCAAGCGCAAAACAGAAATGGCTGGCGCAATTTCTTATACGAGGCCAAAACCGACCTTCGGTTGTAAGCGCCAGATAAGTAAGTAAGTAAGAAGCCAATTGGCAGAAATTTGAAAAAGTCGTTTCGAACAATATAAGCAAACTATCCTTTTCAAACAATTTAAACAAGATTCTGCTAAACTCCACAAGCAAATAATAGCAGCGGCGAATAAATCTATTCCGAACACTTAAAAAAACAAAAAGAACTATGTTCGCCGTTTGCTTTAACAGAGCACGATGTTGTTTGTTTAATAAAAACAGAACAATTTATAACAGCGAAAAATGCACCAATCACACCTAACACAGCAGAACCTTGGCGAAGTAATTATTTTTGTTTCGTAGAGTGGTGGTTTTTTAACAATTCTTTTAATTTTTATTTTTTTTGGAGAGAATATTTTAAATAATTGCTAAAGTGAATGGATTAATTTTATTACAATATTTAATATTTAATATTATATATTTATTATAATGAATGTTTAATATAATTGAGTTGTGTTTATTTTTTGTTCAATCATTAATTTATATATGTAAATTTTGCGTAATTTTTTTTTCAAGTTGTAAAGTTTGTTTGTTAGTTTTTGTTGTTAGTTAATGTTGTTGCTTGTTTTATTTTTATCATTCCTTTTTGCGCGTCACTTGTTTATTAATATATATATATAAAGCACAGTTAACGTCTGCATTATTGGTACTTTTTTCAATTCTTTGCTAAGCGTTAACCCTTTAAGCGGCAGAGCTTTGGCAGTAGTTATTATAGAAATTAGTTATAGGAAGTAATTATTTTTATTTCGTAGTGAGTGGGGTTTTTTTTTGACAATTTTTTGAATTTTTTTTTTTTTTGGAGAAAATTTTGTAAATAATTGCTTAATAGAATTATTTAAATTTTAATTTTATTATCATGAATGTTTAACCAAGATAGCGCCAGACATTTTTTTTTTTATTTTGTGGTTTTACTTTGTGCAACAACCTGAAATTTTAAACTCGGATTTCAAAATACAAAGAGAAATAATGATGTACGAAAGTTCAAATACAATTTTTCACGACGATTTTAATATTTTGCAGTGGTGGGATGTTCACAAAATGAGTTTCCCCTACTTAATAAAATGAGTTGCAGCATTTTAGCTACGCCAGCAAGCAGCTCAGCTTCGGAAAGAGTTTTTTCCGTAGCTCGAAATTAGATTTCCGAAAAAAGAACTAGCATTGGTTCAAGCTCTATTTCGGTTAACCAAATAATGTTTTTGCACTCGAATATAAACAAATTAGACATGAGCAGAGAATTGCAAAAGCAACTAACAAATAATTAATTTTATTTTTTAGTTTCAAAACCGTTTTCCCAATACATTCAATATTGCTAAAACCAATTACACTTACAACTTATCTAATTAACTTTACTGATAACATTTGAAACATTCACCAGTAACAAAACTTTAATCCGAAAATAACAAATCACTACTAATAACTTAACGCGTCCGTGGGTCCGTGGCGTAGTTGGTTAAAGTGCGTGGCCGCTATGTCAACGAACCTGGAGACCCGGGTTCAAACCCCAGCAGCGACAGAAAATTATTTGAATTAAAATAATTTTTCTGTACGGCCGCCACCTCTCTGCAGACAATGACAAACCTCAGAGAGTAATCAAAGTGCCATGTAAAGCTTCTTGAGAACAAGAACCATTCCGTTCATCGCCGTTCGGAGTCGGCGTTAAGCATGTAGGACCGGTTCTCGGTCAATTGTGTACAAACTTAATAACACGCACAACACAATTGATCATAAGAAGCTAGGTCAAAGTCCTTTCAAGGGCTGAAATGGGCAGTTATTTATTTTTTTTTTTTAATAATAACTTAACAAACAATATCACCAATAACAACAAAACTTACATCTACGACAATTCAATGACAACAAAAAAAAAACATCACCACAATAGACCAACA
The DNA here is from genome assembly GCA_943735915.1 of Pherbina coryleti. NCBI lineage: Eukaryota > Metazoa > Arthropoda > Insecta > Diptera > Sciomyzidae > Pherbina > Pherbina coryleti. Next base: position 45,596,955 of record OX030952.1, on the reverse strand, counting down.
ATCACACAAACACCAATGCTACCATAAACAACAAACGAAATCATCATCAGCAACAATATCAACAATCCAACATAATAATAAACTAACTACACCAGACTTACAATATAACCACAAATAATAAAAGTAAAAACAAACCTACAACTACATTATTGTAGTTTTAATTATTGTTATTTTATATAATTTGATGAATTTCTTATATTTTGTTACTTACAAATTTTTAAAATTGTAACTTGTTTTTAATTAAATATTATTATCAAAACGGAAAACATGCATTTTAATACAAAACAAATAAGTCTTTTATTATAATTTGAATAATTAATAAGAAAATCACTTTTTTTAGCTTTTTAAATATATGCACCTAATGATTTTTTACAAGAAAATGTATAGTATGAAACATAAATAACACAGCATAACTTCAAGCGTTCTGCTGTTGTTTACATAACTTGCGAGTCAGTGCAGACTTCTTTTCCGAATCGTGCATAACATTGTTTTGGTTTTAGTCTGTTCTTGTTCTGCTCAAGCGACGAGTGCTCTCTGTAGTGTTAGGCTTGATTTCATTGATGAGAGCAAAACATAGCAAAAGCTTGCACTACAAACGAGTGCTTTGAAACGCATTTCAAGCGCACTCGTGCAGAGGTTTAGTAAGTAAGTAAGAAGCCAATTGGCAGAAATTTGAAAAAGTCGTTTCGAACAATATAAGCAAACTATCCTTTTCAAACAATTTAAACAAGATTCTGCTAAACTCCACAAGCAAATAATAGCAGCGGCGAATAAATCTATTCCGAACACTTAAAAAAACAAAAAGCTAAAAAGCGTACATTGGTGGAATAAAGAACTCAATGATCTTCGCCTATTAAACAAGAATTATTCTCAATATTCAAAAATCAACCAACGGTCGAAAATAGACTTGCCTATAAAAAAGGTAGCATGGGGCTACCCCAAGTCCTACAACGCGTTACATCAAAATAAATAACAACACCATTGCTAGCGATCCCCGAGAAATTGCACATATTTTTGCAAGCGAATGGTCCAAAAACTCAGAAGACACTAACTTCTCCAACGAATTCCTAAGCAACAAACTAAACACCAACACACCAACAAATTACAATATCAACTCATCCACAAAATTTATTGAAGAAAATTTAACTTTAATTGAGCGGAGTCCAGCTCTTAAATCCGCAAATGGTTTTACTCCGGGCTTTGACCGGTTTTCTTACTACATGTTTCGAACAAATTAGTTTATTTGCACGTTGGTAATTATAACAAGCACTTGGAACTTGTTATAATTCGTTGGGTTTTTTTGTTTATTACAACAAGCACTTGGAACTTGTTGTAATTTTGTTGGTTTTATATGTTCACAACAAGCACTTGGAACTTGTTGTGAATTTGTGGTTGTTGATAGTTTTGACTTGGTTAACTAAAACACCTTGTGGAGTTGTAAGAATTGTACTCTCAGTTTATTGATTAATTTCCAGCTTATATATGTACAAATATGCTAGTGTTAGCATTATTAATTAAATTACAAAAATTAAGCTATTCCAAAATTACAAATATTGCAAATATTACAATTAAGAATATATTTAAGCAAACTAATGAAATAAAATAAAACTAGTAAGAAATGATCTTCGACTGGGCCGAAGTTAAAATACCCCCACGTCCGAACCGAAGTATATTCAAAGTCTTAAGCCGTCAATAAAATGTTTATTTGTATAAAACATTTTTGTTATATTTACCTACATAGTTTTAACAGAAAATATTCGCTTTCATTTTTTATAAAATCACTTTGTATGGGGGGTGGGTGTGGTTTTCACTCGATTTGGTTGAATTTTATACACAAAGTGCATGTTATATATCAAAGTTAATAAGCAAAATTTCAAGTCCTTATATTATTTTTTGTGGAATTTAAAGAGATTTTACCTTTTTGATGAAGTCACTTTGTATGGGAGGTAGGCGTGGTTTTTATCCGATTTGGTTGAATTTCATACTTAGAGTGCACTTTAAATATCGGAGCTCATATGCAAAATTTCAAGTCCATATATTAATTTTTGTGGAATTCTAAGAGATTTTACCGTTTTGATAAAGGCACTTTGTATGGGAGGTAGGCGTGGTTTTCATCCGATTTGGCTCATTTTCGAACTTGACCTTAGTTTTTTAGATAAAAGCTTAAATATTGAATTTCGTGATGATAGCTTGAAAATTACGGCTGTAATCGTGACGACAGACGGACAGACGGACAGACAGACGGACATGGCTAAATCGACTCGGGTGGTGATGCTGATCAAGAATATATATATTTTTCTATACCTACCACGCCTCCTTATGGGCGTTACAAACGGAGTGACAAAATTAATATACCCCCATTTACGTTTTTTAAACGTGGGGGTATAAATATGCTAATAAAGCAAAATATGCTGAGTTTAAAGTTTGTTGTAATTGCTAGCAGAAGCGCTTTAATAAGCAATTTTACATTTCTTGTAATAACTGGTTTGTTTAATATTTATTAGGTCACTATGTTTATCTTAACCCTTCTGTAATCATTCATGTTAACCCATGTGTTAACACTACATGTTAAAACATGTTCCCTTAGTTGCAAGAACGCATCTCATAACACTTTACAATAAGGTTTTTGACTATGGTATCATTCCACAAGAATGGAAGACTGCAACAGTCATTCCTATTCCAAGACGAAACCAACCTTCAACCAAAGCTATTGGGTTCCGCCCTATCTCTCTTCTGTCTTGCAACTCTAAAATCATGGAAAAAATTTTAGCCAAACGGCTTAGCTGGTTTCTACAGAAAAACAAAATAATAAGCGCCAATCAAGTCGCCTGTGGCGCCCGTCGTGTAGTTGGTTAAAGTGCGTGGCCTCTACGAACGAACCTGGAAACCCGGGTTCGAATCCCAGCAGCGACAGAAGATTATTTGAATTAAAATAATTTTTCTGTACGGCCGCCACCTCTCTGCAGACAATGGCAAACCTCAGAGAATAATCAAAATGCCATGTAAAGCTTCTTAAGAACAAGAACATTCCGTTCATCGCCGTACGGAGTCGGCGTTAAGTCTGTAGGTCCGGTTCTCGGTCAATTGTGTACAAACTTAATAACACGCACAACACAATTAATCATAAGAAGCTAGGTCAAAGTCCTTTCAAGGGCTGAAATGGCCAGTTATTTATTTATTTATTTATAATCAAATCGTCTTTAAACAAAACAAAGGCACAATAGATGCTCTTTCCAAACGTAAGCCTTTGTCGATTGTATCTGTTGACTTTGATAGAGTAGGTAAACAAGCTATAATTTCCCAGCTAAAAGAATGGAAGATGAGTCCAAAAATTTTAAATTATATAAACTCTTTTCTATAGAATATAGAAATATTAGAGTGAGAATTAACGAGATGCACCCGGAGATAATGTCATTACATAACGGTATCCCCCAGGGCTCGCCGTTGTCAGTAACTTTATATCAAATAGCTACAGAAAAGCTTAATAAATTAACCACACAAAATAAATTGTTCAACCACTGCATTTATGCAGACGATTTGTATCTTATCGCGAATGTAAAATCGGATTTTGAATTTAAAACAAACTTAAGCTCAATATTTCGAGAAATTAATTATGCGGGGCATATTTCTTATGCGGGAGCAAAAGTATCTAATTCTAAAACAAAAATTTTACACACATGTAGAAAACTAAGCTGTTCCTTATGTGAAGTTATTATAGATAATATTAATATTGAATATGTTTCTGTGTTCTGTTCTCTTGTTAATAGGAAAAATTTATCATAGTAATTCTCATCAAAATGCTACATTATATAAAACACATGATTAAGTAATAAAAAAAACTTTTTTTTTGCAAATATTCTTCTTTATTCGTCAACCTACGTTCCTTCAAGAGCAAAACATTCATTCCACCGCTTTTCGAACTTTTCAATACCGGTTTTGTACAACGATTTGTGCTTCGCCTCAATATACGCTTCAGTTTCAGCCATCGCCTCTTCATTGGAGACAAATCTCTTGCCGGCGAGCATTTCTTTGAGGTCAGCAAAGAGCCAGTAGTCGCTGAGGGCCAAATCTGGCGAATACGGTGGATGAGGAAGCAGTTCGAAGTCCAATTCATGGATTTTCGCCATCGTTTTCATCGATTTGTGACACGGTGCATTGTCTTGGTGAAAAATAATTTTTTTCTTCTTCCGATGGGGCCGATTGTTCGCGATTTTATGCTTGAAACCCTCCAACAACACTATATAATAATCGCTGTTGATTGTTTTCCCTTTTCGAGATATTCGATGAACAAAATTCCATGCGCATCCCAAAATACAGATGCCATAACCTTTTCAGTCGACTGTTGTTTTTGGTCGCTTTGACCTGTTTTCATCGGTTGCTCTCCACTCAGCTGACAAACGTTCTGATTCCGGTGTGTAATGGTGGATCCATGTTTCATCCATTGTCACATACCGACGCAAAAATTCATGTTTATTCTTTGTAAACAGTGCCAAACAGCTCTCCGAATCATCGACACGTTGTTGTTTTTGATCCGGTGTGAGAAAACGCGGCACCCATTTGGAAAGCAGCTTTCTCATCGGACAAATTTTCCTGTAATTCCCTGTATTGTTCCCACACTGCCTTTCGATATCTTCAGAGCCTCAGATAGCTCGCGCACCTTCACTTTACGGTCGGCCAATACCATTTTGTGTACTTTTTTTTATGTTTTGTGAAACAACTGCCTGATTTGGGCGACCTGAACGTTCAGCATCATTTTTGTCTGTACGACCAAGTTTAAACTCAGCATACCATCGGCTAATGGTTGCTGAGCAGAGTCCGAATAATACTTTCGAAGCCGTTGCTCAGCTTGGACCATCAAAAAACAGTGATAAATTAACAGACATTATTTTGAAAATATCAACAGTAGCGTCACTTAAATCACTGCAACTTCTGAGCTAAACGTTAGATTGTTATGAAATTTTTACACGTATTGTTTAACGTATTGTTTATCGAAATATTATATCGATATTTCGTTAGAGGTGCCACCTTGTAGTTAACATCGGGATTTATTGGACCATGTGTTAACTAAGACACTTATTCTTTCCAAAATTGAAAACGGATTGGCAATTTACGGGCATACGGCTAAAACAGAAAACCGCTGGCAACACTATCTAAAAATTAAAAAAAAAAATTTTTTTCAAATTTTGGTTTTCATATTTTGATATAACCATCCTATTTTCTCACGAGCCCGGTTGATTTTCGAAAAAATGTTTTTTTTTTTAATCACCCTAACGTATGGGTCAATTGCATATAAAACGCTTTTTTTGTCCCCGCTCTTTTAACTCTGTTTGTAGGTAAAAACAAAAAGAAAAAAACAAAAAGAAAAAAACAAATAAAAAATGAGAAAAACAAATAAAAACTGAAGAATATTTATTGACAAAACATATTTTTTAGAATCCTAAAATTGTTTGCATAATTGTTATGAATAATATTATATTGCTCTCTCGTACTCGCTTAATACAAAATACATATGTGTCTCCAGTTACACTTTTTGATGAAAAACGTAAAAAAAAAAGTTGAAAACAATGCAAAAATATAACATATAATAACTGTTTTCTAATGATCGTATTTATTTTTTATGTTTTATTTTGTTGTTATTCTCAAAACATTGTCATCGCGAATTTGGCTTCGATTTACATTTAGTCCCCGCGCATTGTATTGAACGTCACTTTTTTACGCTTTGTTAGTTTTAATTTAGTTGTGGTATAGATGACAAGAAAGTTATATTAAGAAAGTGCAGAGATAAGTTCTCACGAAATTCTAAAAATTAAGACGATTAAATAATATTAAAGTAAATTTTTTTGTGTTTTCTCAGTTATATGATAAGTACGCGTAAAAATGTATAGAACGTCACGCGGAGTTTTATTAAAGCAAAAATAGTAAGTAAAAAATCGAAGTTTAAAATCATTGTTTCATAGGTTTTGATAAATTTCTTTTGTTTTCGTATATTTACTTACTAAAATTCATAAGAAAAAAAATTAACGCCTGCTGAAAGAGCACGAAGATATCGGGAAAAAATAAAGCTAGATAAGGAACGAAATGAAGAATATAAACGAAAGCAAAAAGAATGGTACCTTTGTTTGACTTTGACCTGATTTTTGCTTTTTGTTTTCAATAACTGATATCAGTTATTACATTGAAATGATCAGTTGCACTGACCATGTCCGATTTCTCTCAAATATTTTCCTTGTATTGGTTTATTGATTTGAAAGCCAAATCCCGAGATATATGTACATTTTTATAATAATTTCAATTCTCTTGAAAAAATAAAATCGATTCTTAATAAAAAGTCATCCAGCATGACGCTTGCAGAACTCGAAACTCGTGCCAGCATTGTTGAATCAATATTTTCGCAGTTAAATAATGTTCAAGCGAATATTAAACAAAGTGAAGATGAAAGCGTTTACTCCAAGCGCCAAAGTTATGAGGAACTATATTGTGAAGTAAAATCGCAGATCCTTAATTGCATCTCTGAACACAATCGCAAACAGTCAACGCTTTTTGAATCTACTCATAACGTTAGTGATGCACAGAAAATAAAATAATTGATTTATTACCTAAACTAGTTTAGCTAATGCAAAATTTTCTATTTCATCTAATCTTTTCGACAACTTTTCTACTTACACAGTTAATTAAACAATCATGCATTAGGTAGTTCACCTAATTAAAAATTGTAAATTCTACTAAATTATGCTTATGAAATCATCTAATTTTTCTAGTCATTTTACCTAATGAAAATTTTTAATTTTTTCGTATGAAATGTAGCATTTGAACGTTAGCTCTTAAGGATTAAACCATAAAAAACCAATTGATTTTTATTTCGTTGTTATTTAATTGCACTTTCTTTTTATTTAGTGAGTTTTCTTTTTAAAATTATACGATATTATTTTATGAAGTTGTTCTTTATTTCGATTGGTTTATGTTTATAGTTAATTGGATAATTTGGCTACAAAAATGTAGTTTCCTTACTTACTTTAAAGTGGAAAAATTATCTAAGGAATTAGATAAATTTCCTAAAATAAGTAGTTGTTTTTCCTACTCTGAAGTTGGTAATCTAAAAACTTGACGGTAAACAGAGGAATTTGTAGATTCTTTAGGTCGTTGAAAATCTTAGGTATTAGATCGATATGAAGCTTATTTCCGAATTCTAAGCAACGCCTAATGGTAGATTTTATTTTGGAATTACGTTTTTACTTCAAAATATTCTTAACGTCATTATGAAGGTGGTAAAAAAAACTTCAGGATAAGCTTAAATATTGTTGCTTTAATGTATTCTGGTATATATGGTAAACCAGCCTCAGCGAGAAAATTTCTACTTGGAGTCGTAGGAAATGCATTAACACTTCACGCACAGCGGCACAAGGACCAAATAATCAACGCAGGTTTGTTGTAGCACACCAACCATACACGGGGATAGCATACTCAATTTTGTATAAAATTAAGGATCTTAAGTTAAAAAGTGTGTTCGGATAAATTAAACTATGTTTAGAGGACATGTATTTTACTATATTTAGTCTGGCAACTAGACTCTTTCTTAATAAGATACAATGTTTTTTAAAACTAAAATTTTCTTCAAATATTACTAGTAAAATTTTAATATTGTTATCGAAATTAATACTTGTATTTTCATAGCTTTAAACAAATTTTGAACATTTTCTTTTTTAACAGATATGTAAAAATTTACATTTTTCTGTACAGGTTGGCCAGTTTTCAATTAATCTTCTAAAATAGTAGTAATATTGTTTTTTATTTCTAACATATTTTTATTTAAAAAAAAATAATAGCATTATCCGCATATAAGGAATGTTCAAAATATTTTTGTATTTAAAAAATTACACGTTTTTATTTTGTATAATAAAAATTACAAAAAACAAAGGAGACCCTTGTGGGACTCCGTTGTGTTACGAATTTGGCTTAGAACGAACCGTGCTTATTCTAACCCGAAACTTTATAAAAGTCAAAAAGGCTTTAATGAAGTTAAAGACCATCTGACCTATTCCCCAAGCTACGAGTTGACCAAGAAGAACATGCATTTCAATGCAATCGAATGTCTTTTCAAAATCAGTTGCCATAAGGGTAACGTGATTTTTACTTGAATGGGCATTGGTCACAAAATGTTGAACATGTAATAGAATATCAATTGTACCTTGTTTAAGCTTGAATGCGACTTATTTATGGGTAATTAATTAATTTGAGGACAAAAACCAGATTAGTCTCGTTGCAACTAGTTTTTCTAATAACTTTGATAAGCAAGGTAATAAAGATATAGGCCTGTAACCGGTTATCTCAGAATTAGATTTATTTGGGTTTGGGATTGGAATGACTTCCGCCATACGCCATACTTGAGAAAATACACAATGCGAGAATATATAGTTATACTAGCGATACCCGGCGCGCGTTGCTGCACCCAGCAAGTATATTGGAAATAATAAGTAAATTCAAAACTTTTATTAGTCCCTTAGTCTGACACCACGCTCATGTTCCACTGCCAGTTACAGTTTCCCAGTAGCAGAACATCACTCCCAGATGACAATTCCATTATGAGTTTCAATGTCCTGTGATTTTAGCTTCCATAGCTATTCTGTATAGAGAATCGAACCACACTCCCTTTTCCAATGCACATTCCAGTAGAAAGACTTTGGCATGCGACGTTTAGTTCCAAAGCTATTCAATATCAAAAATTTGACTTGTGTGGTCGAAGCCATAACCCATTTCCCTATGCCCGTCCCAGTTTTCTTGTTTATTTATAAAAAAAATTATTGAATCACACAATGTCAATTCTATGAAGTAAAAGGTTGTTCCTTTTGTTCATTTATAAATTACAGGAAAACCACCGTCAAAACATATGTAGAAAAGTTGCATGCAGCGAAACAAATAAACATACATACATACATACATACATACATACATACATACATACATACATACATACATACATACATACATACATATATACATACATACATACATACATACATACATACATGCATACATACATACATACATACATACATACATACATACATACATACATGCATACATACATACATACATACATACAGCTGCGGTAAAAATAATAGCACCATCATCAAAATTTATTTCTTTCAAGAAGTTAAAATTAATAAATCGATGCAAACAACTTTTGAAGATATCAATAAATACAATTAACCTCAAAGAAAGTAGTTAAAAAGGAGTTGCAAAATTTATTAACTTTTTTTGGAAAATATTTCAGATTTTTCAATATAACTTAAAAAATAGGCGGTAAAAAAAATAGCACTATTATTTCATTATGCATTTAAAAACTTAAAAAAACGTGACAAAATTAAAAAGTTTATTTAAGATCAAAGCTATTATGGAGAAAAAAGTGTAATGAGCCAAAATTAATTTCCTCGCATGTCCTTTGTTGGCAATTACGGCTGCACAACGTCTTGTCATGGAATTGATCAAATCCTGGCACCTCTTAATTGGAATTTTGATCCAGGAGTCTTGAACTGCAGCCCAAAGGGTTTGATTGTTGGTCAGTTTTGCAATAGAAACTGCTTTTTTTACATCAGTCCAGAGGTTCTCAATTGGATTGACGTCGGGCGACTGCGCTGGCCAAGCCATGACATTCACCGAATGATCCTTAAACCACTTTTTAGCTTTCTTGCTGGTATGTTTCGGGTCATTGTCCTGCTGGAAAACCCACAATAACGGCATTTCTTCCTCTGCATAAGGCAGCATTACTTTATCCAATATATCAACGTATACGTGTTGTTCCATGATGGTCCTAATCCAATGTATGGGACCAACTCCATAATAGGAAAAACAAGCCCATATCATTATGCTTGAACCTCCGTGCTTAACTGTTTCAGCAGCAAATTTAGGGTTGTATTCTGCATTAGGAGGTCTCTTAACGTAAGAACGAAAACCCTTGCCACCATAAATTACAATTTTACTCTCGTCCGTTCATAAAATATTTCTCTATCTCTCTACTGGCCAGTTCAAATGTTGTTTTGCGAACTTCAAACGCTTTGTTGCATGCTTAGCAGTTAAGATAGGTACTTTTCTGGGACTACATGCCTTTAAATGATGATCTCTAAGACGGCTACGAACAGTTTCAACACATATTAAGTTCTGTTTTGAGCTCTGTTGCTGGCTTAAACGGCTCCTTCTACTTTGCCTGATTAATCGTTGGACGAGTAACGGCGACATAGCGTGCTTTCGTCCACGAGTTTCAAGTTTTGGTGCATATATTATGGCATTACGAACCAAATTATTAGAACAGCTAACTTCATGTCTAACTTCTGCATACGTTTTACCCTCTGCAAACATTCTTTGAATAATTTCACGTTTTTCGGCACTGCAATGCTTTCTGCGACCCATAGCTTCGTAAATAATTTTAGAATTTAATTTTTTTTTGTATTAAAACCACTTCCACTAAAACAAACTGAAACACTTTGATGCTATCTTTTGATAAATTGAACACAAAATGGCTTTTTTCAACAGAAACGTTAACGCAGTGCTATTATTTTTACCGTACCAATTCGTACTCCTCTCTCAAAATTACTTAACATAAAAAGAACCGTTACCCTTTTAATACTAATTATCTTGCTTTCAGAGAGTGAATACCCTCTAAAATATTATATAATAGTAGCATCTGAACAAGTTGCATCAGATGAGGTTTTTTTTTAAATAATAGTTGAACTGTTGTCTCCAGTGCTATTTTTTTTACCGGCACTGTACATACATACATACATACATACATACATACATACATACATACATACATTCAGCAAGTCGAATTGAATCTTATTCTCATCAAAAAAATCCTCAACATGCTAAAGGTGGTCAGTAAATCCGCTTTTAACAAAACTGTGTTCGATTTATTCACTTCATCAAAACTACTTTGAACATATTAGAATGTACTTCGATCCAATTAGCTTTAAGCGCAGCAAAGTATGTATGTATATGTATTTGTTTGTTTGTTTTGTGCTTGCTGAGAACAAAAAGAGTATAGTAGAGGGCAACATGCAGTTTATTGAGGCTCTCGCAGCACAAACACATGAAAAGCTAACGATCAAGCAATGCATGGCATTGTGGATGATTTTTTAAAAAACTTAACACTTTAATTAAAGATACTTATTTTTGAAATTTTGAAAAGAAAAAAACCAATGAACCTTTTGTAGCACAAATGTGATATTTTAAAACTTATTTAAAAAAAAATCGGACCAGTACTTTTGGAGTTTTGCGGACACAAAAAATGTTCACTTTCATTTTATATAATAGTATAGATAATTCGACCAATTTACCCTTCATTGACTTTTTGGAAATTAATTCAGTTGAAAAATTAGAGTCGTCAGAATAATGAGATCAAGTTTTTGCGAAAAAATCTGAGACCTCAGATGGTGAAGTTAGAAATGAGTTCTCATATTTTATAATTTTAAAGTTAACAATAAAAAAAAAAAAAAAACAAATATAAATTTTTAAATCGTCGAATTTCGACCAAAGGCGATACTAGTTATTATAATTCTGCAAATAACGCAATTTCATAAGCCTCAAATATTTCGTGCAGTGCAAAACACACGACCAAGCGACGTGAACCTTCCAGCTTGAAGTTTCAGCGCCAACTTATTGAAAGAACTTCATGCGTTTGATCGCATATGTGTTTCTATTCTCGAATAAAGCTGTCGAGTCTCACCACGCGTAGTACTACGTGAACATCACCGATATATACCGTTATATAAAAGCGCTGTGACGTTATTTGTTTATATCACTGTCACGCAAGAACCACTGAACCGATTTGGACGATTTAGGTATACCAATCCCAATTAACTTAAAAATCTTAATTTATTTTTTTTGCTATGCAGTGGGCTGGAAAGGTGGGTGTAGCAAAATATGTGTAGTTATTCTTCATCCAAATCATATACTGAAATCGTCGAATTCGAATCTCGTCTTGTTATATTTTTTAAATATTTTGGCTCTTCAGGTAGGCAAGGCAAATCGGGTATATAAATTATAACTTTTTGATACCTTTTTCGTTCATATCGATTCAGTCATTCACTTCTAAATATTTCGGGCAAAATGATTGCGTATTTCTCACGAGCCTATAGACAGCTGATTAAAACTACGAAGCTTTTGGTATCTTAATCGTCCAAATCGGTTCAGTGGTTCTCGCGTGAAAATAGAACATAAAAACACCGTCACAACACTTTAATATAATAGTATAGATATACATCTATATAGATATACATCTATAGATATACATCTATACTATTATATAAAATTAAAGTGAACATTTTTTGTTGCCGCTAAGCTCCATTTTCTTTATGAAATTTTAATAATAAGTATCTTTAATTAAAGTGCAAAGTTTTTAAAAAAATCATCCACAATGCCATGCATTGCTTGATCGTTAGCTTTTCAAGGTTTGTGCTGCGAGAGCTTCAATAAACTACATGTTGCTCTCTACTCTCTTTTTGTTCTCGGCAAACACAACACAACTCAATAAACAAACAAATACATAAACATAATACTTTGCTGAGCTTAAAACAAATCCCAACCACACCAATTGCCAATTGCATCGAAGTAAATTCTAATATGTTGAAATTAGTTTTAATGTGTTAAATTAATCTAACACAGTTTTGTTAAATGGATTTTAAATGACCACCTTCAGCATGTTCAAGAATTTTTTTTTATATGGGTCTATCGGGTTTTTTCGGGTCTATCTCTCTACACTTTCAATGAGACTCAATCCAACTTGATGTATGGGGCATTTCGTGTGAAGCGGACAACGAAAAAAATTAAGGTTCTGAAATTCGTTCATATTGGGCATATTTGTACTTCTAGGGGATATAAACGTGTTCACATAATATTATTTGATTTGAGGATTAGCTGTTAAGATATAGGATTCTATAGAATTCACCTGATTGACGAAAGGGTTTTTTTTAAATTTAATTTTCACATTGAAGATAAAAAAAAAAAAATAAATAACTGGCCATTTCAGCCCTTGAAAGGACTTTGACCTAGCTTCTTATGATCAATTGTGTTGTGCGTGTTATTAAGTTTGTACAAAATTGACCGAGAACCGGACCTACATGCTTAACGCCGACTCCGAACGGCGATGAACGGAATGTTCTTGTTCTCAAGAAGCTTTACATGGCATTTTGATTACTCTCTGAGGTTTGCCATTGTCTGCAGAGAGGTGGCGGCCGTACAGAAAAATTATTTTAATTGAAATAATTTTCTGTCGCTGCTGGGGTTCGAACCTGGGTCTCCAAAGTTCGTTGACATAGCGGCCACGCACTTTAACCAACTACGCCACGGTCGCCATTGAAGATAATTATAATAAAATAAAAAATGTATTTTTTATAGGACATTCACTGTTCTTTTTTATTTTCTAATCAGCTTTTAAATTTTAATTTTTTTTAAATAAATATTTTTTTGAACAAATTCGACCATTTTAATTTCAATATTTTTAACGGTAAAATAAAGTATAACATTTATAAATTTTACCATAAAAATTTCACAATGGGATCTAAATTAGTTTAGGAGATAAATCAATTAGAGTACGTTCATGTCATACTGGGGACTTCGTAAAGTTGGCTGGTTTGTGAAAAAAAAAAAAACTACATAGTAAACTTGATGTAGGTCACCTATTTATGCATAAAAAAATTCATACTCTGGACTAGTTTTATATTTGTTACCTATATATTCTTAATGATAAATTTATAACTAGTTTTATTTAGTTATTGTACCAGAAGAAAAATATTTTATTTTTGTTTGCTTTTGTTTTTAGATAAAATCATTTTGTATGATAGGTAGGCGTGGTTTTTACTCGTTTTCGTTGAATTTCAAACTCGGTGCATATAAAGCTTATTTGTAAAATTTCAAGTGCATATATTAATTTTTGTGGAATTAAAAAAGATTTTACCTTTTTGCTTAAGTCACTTTGTATGGGAGGTAAGGGTGGTTTCTTCCGATTTGGTTGAATTTTATACTCAAAGTGCATTTTCAACATCAAAGCTCATATGCATAATTTCAAGTCCATATATTAATTTTTGTGGAATTCAAAGAGATTTTACCGTTTTTATAAAGTCACTTTGTATGGAAGGTAGTCGTGGTTTTTATCCGATTTGGCTCACTTTCATTTTTTTTTATTATTTATTTAAATTTTAATCAAGCTTAATCTTAATTTTTTAGATACAGTACACTCTCACAAATTAGAACTCTCACAAATTCGAATTGTGCAGAAATTAGAACCAGCAATTTCAATATTTAACGCTCTGAAATTAGAACCTGGTTCTAATTTCTGAACGTTTCTTTATTTATTAAATTCATAAGTGATTTTTGCCCATTGATATAAATATAAAAAGGTGAATTCTATGAGTTTCATGCTTAGAAAAAACATTAAATATTAATAAATAAAAATTATTTTGTGTTAACATACATTTTTTTGAATCAGTTTCATTCTTTTTTTTTTAAATTTCTGTGAAAAAGAAAACGTCCAGAAATTAGAACATTTCAGAAATTAGAACCACCCGTGGAACGAAGTGGTCCTTATTTGTGAGAGTCTACTGTATAAGCTTAAATATCGAATTTCGTGATGATAGCTTGAAAATTACGGCTGTAATCGTGATCACAGACGGACAGACAGATAAACAGCCAGACGGACATGGCTAAATCGACTCGGGTGGCGATGCTGATCAAGAACATATACTTTTCTATACCTACAACGTCTCCTTATGGGCGTTACAAACGGATTGACAAAATTAATATACCCCTTTTACGTTTTTTAAACGTGGGGGTATAAAAATAACCTCATAATGACACAAATAGGCAAGACAATAATAAATACATAATTAATATTATTTAAATATAACCAACGTTCAATAAGTTTTTATATCACCGATAGGATTTAAGAAGCGCCAGGTATCACGCTTATTAAAATAAAATTTTAAAAACTGATTAGAAAATCAAAAAGAGCAGTAAATTCCCTATAAAAATAATTATATTCTTTATATTATAATAATTAGAATTTCAGAACCTTGCTTTTTTTTTCGTTGTCCGCTTCACATGAAATGCCCCGTATGGTATATATGTATGTAGGTATGTATATTTATTGTGTTTTCTACACATGTTGTGACCGTGGTTTTCTATAAATGAGCAAGAGAAACAAACGACTTTTTACTTTTATAGAAGTGGTATTGTGTGATTCAATAAGTTTTCTTTTCAATTGATAAAGATAAACTATGGATAAAGAGAAAAAACGCCCGTGGCGAAGCCGCTGACCACTGTGGCCTGCTAGTATAACGGGTTATAACTAAAAATTTGCACTGAGTTTATTCACGTCAGAAATTCAAAATATAGTATAAAAATATACTGAACTTCAATAAATGTGCTTTTGAAGGCCACCCTTCGTTGTTTTGACCGTAGTAGTAAGAAAGCACGTTGTACGTAATTTGTAAAGATTTCCTTAAGGTACTTTAGGATAAGACATATCAACTGTTTCACTTTTTTGGCCTTTCAGCCATTGTTGTAGACTTAACTTTGAAGTTCTCCGAAGAAATCTTCAATTGGTCGGCATTGTGGGGTTCCTATCTATAGGAACAAAATTTATATTTTTGCTGACCAACAACTCTCATGTCGTATTTGCATAATTCGAGGAGATTTTGTCCGGCTAAAATACATCATCATAATCCTGATAATATTTATGAATAAATGGAACTAAAATTTAGCTTAAGGAATAATTTTGATATATCGCTATATTTATGATCAGCCCACTTGTCTTGAAGTATGGCTTCGAAATTCCTTTGTCAGAGACAGCCATAAAAATCATAATTTTTTGTTCATTCAACATTTTCTTGTATTTATATTTTACATCAGGAGAGCTTGAATATATGTCATTTGTTTTAAATGTACCGTTTCCTGCCATTTGGGGTGTACTTAGTATGAAATAACTCTCATTATCCAAAATGAACGATTTTTCATTGTAATTTTTGACCATGCACCGAAATTGAAATTTAACTTAATGAATTTGCTCTTCATGGTACTCTAGAGACCGCTGGTTCTTTCTGACTTTAATGTTAAGTGATTTTAATGTTTTACCAATATATGGCTGCGGGTATTTTAATTTTCGAACGGTTTCATTTCGACTTATGCCATCTTTGTTGTTAAAAGCAGTTATAAGCTCTTTAATTTGTTTTTTAGTCATAATAATCGGTTTTATTTCGGGATGAGGTTGCCTATCAATCAATCAAAGTGTACTCAGGATAGAATATATCGCCCTTTTGCCACGCCCTTTGCCATAAAATGCCCGCATGTGACTTTTTTCCCTTCTCTAAAAGTTGCTGATAAAAATTTACAATACGCTCGCGGAGATGTTGATCCTGTGAAGGCATTTTAAAGATTAATGAAACAAGTACGCTGCCATGAATCATATGATTAAAAGATGATGCAATTAATCATTTAATTACGCAATGCCTTCGTGGCAAACCAAACCGTGTTGAAACTACAACCAATGGAAATTAGTGCAGATTTTTAGTTACAACCCGTTATTTATAAATAGAGCCAAACAATCTTCACAGGCTTCATGCATTTTTGATCATTCTCACATTCTCATTGTGGAGACCCTTAAGCGTGTTTTTTTCGAAACTACCATTTTCAAACTGGTAGGACATTTTTCTCCGAATCGTGAAATTTTTTATTTTTTCACAATTTAATATTTAATTATGTATTTAATTAAAACGCTTATTGTATAGTTAGTTTTGAGTCTTAAAAATAGAATCCATTTTGAATTTTACAAAAATTTGCTACCGGAGATCCAGTGTCCTACAGTCTAAAGCAGACTTTTTGCATGACGCCCTCTACAGCAGATTTTTAAATTGTAAGAAAAAAATGTTTATATACTTTATATTTAATAATACGCAAAAGGAATATTGTTATTAAATGTAATCTTAAAAGGGTGTCTTTGTTTTTAAAAATTCATGAGAAAGTCCCCTTAATCCTCGTATATTATTACACAAAGACACACAACTTCGAAACAGAAGCTGAGCAAACTATTGCTTATATATAATTCCACAACTTAAATAATGAGGAGCAGATGTCTGGGCCGTGTTTTGGGGAGCGTTTTTTACAAAAAAAAAATAAATATATTTTGTGTTTAGTTCAATGTGAAAAGACTTCTTTGTATGAAACTTTACCGTTATTTTTTCAGACTCTCAAATTAAATGCTCCGTTGTACAATAACCAGGAGTAGAAGGAGCCTCTAGGTTTTTGTATTTCTAATTGGTTTTTTTTGTTTTGGAACTTTTTCTATAGTAAATTTAAATTTAAATAAAAACAAATAAATAACTGGCCATTTCAGCGCTTGAAAGGACTTTGACCTAGCTTCTTATGATCAATTGTGTTGTGCGTGTTATTAAGTTTGTACACAATTGACCGAGAACAGGGCCTACATGCTTAACGCCGACTCCGAACGGCGATGAACAGAATGTTCTTGTTCTCAAGAAGCTTTACATGGCATTTTGATTACTCTCTGAGGTTTGCCATTGTCTGCAGAGAGGTGGCGTCCGTACAGAAAAATCATTTTTATTCAAATAATTTTCTGTCGATGCTGGGGTTTGAACCCGGGTCTCCAGGTTCGTTGACATAGCGGCCACGCACTTTAACCAACGCTACGGAAGCCATTTAAATTTAATCCATTTAAAAACAACACATATTTTGTCTTTCACACATTTAAAAACGGGTTTTAAACTGAAACAGGCAATTAAACAGAAAAAGTTAATTTTTGATCTGTTCCATTCAACCTTTATTATTCCTAAGCTCTAAAAGACGAAATATGCAAAAAAAGCAAATTTAACTAATTTAAAAGTATATTGTTAAAATCTACTGAATTAAAAGTTCGATGCTTTAATTAATAACTTTAACGGCTTTCCAGGTACGAGTTATAACAACTTAATGGATGAAAAACTTATAATTTGTACTTCTAACCAGACACAATTCAAAATTTACAAACTTTATGGAGTGATTCTGTTTGAAGCAACTCCATTAAGACTAAAAAGAAAAATTATGTTTCCAAGGCAATAGAGATGACTTCCTTCTCTCTATTGTAAAAGAGAGATAAAGATTGTTGAAGGACCTTGAATACAATAAAAAATTTTTTCGGATTACAAAGTCAAGATTTGTAAATTATGAATTTTGACTGTATGAAATTTGGGTGCAACACATTAAATACACATAATTGAAAATTTTAAATTAGTCTTAAGCTTGTTTTTGGATTTCAGTTATTATAACAGGAAATCAGGAATGTGTTGCCAAACTTTATATTGTATACATAAAAAAGCTGCTCTACGTGAATATTTACCTTGAAATCAATGTAGCCATTTTTATCCATATCAAAAGTCCTAAAAACATGGTCACAAAATTCTTCTGCATTGCCTGATGGAAAGAACATTTTATACATGTCAACAAATTTGGCTGGTGTCAATCTTCCATTAGGACAATCTTGCTGTAATCAAATTATTATAATATGGGGACGTTAAAACTTTACATATATAACAATTTACCTTAAATCCTTTATACCATTCCTTAATAGTTGCTTCATCGTATCGTGTGTGAGACTTTAAGAATTCCATATCTTCTTTAGTTAACCGATCTTTACTACTTAAGCAACCCATCTGAATCTTTTTATGTAGAGTATTTCAATAATTTATATTAATATATATAAATATTTATATATATATATATATAAATATAAATATATATATATGTATGTTTATATATATATATATACATGTCAACATGTCAATGTATATATATATATATATATATATATATATATACTTGAGTATTTAAAATGCTCTAAATTTTATGAAAAGAATTTATATTTCATCATTCAACCAATTTGCACTCCAACTTATTACCAACAAGAAAATTAAAAAAATCAATATTATTCTATAATATACTCACTCACATATATATGTATTTTATAAATCAATTATAAATCCGTTCATTTAATGATGAACTTCTTAATAATTTTGTACAAAATATAGTTATTTTATGATAATAATTGATTGGTCTAATAATAACTATTGTTTGATATTGCAGGATATCTCAACAAAATAAAGTTTTATGAGAATTCAGCTGATTAAGCAGAAAATGTTATATACCTCAACGTTTATAAGGAAACATGCGCAGTTAACAATTTGTAATACGAGACAAATAAGACTACATAATGGGACAAAACAAATCAAAATGGCAACAAAAAGTTAACATTTGTGTTTTTTAATTAATCACAATTTTTCATCTAGAAAAATAGTATTAATAGAAAAACATTAGAAAAAAAGAAATTATTTATTTGAGAACCTTTAAAATTGAAAGTAACCGACAATAGAAAGAACAGAAAATTTTTATTTAACTTTATGCATACTGAACATATCTTTTACATTACTTTTAAAAAGTTGCATTTTATCATTTTGATTACAAACTGGGATTTTTATAAGAACAATTCAAGTTTGTTTTTTTTTTAAGTCCTAACTCTTCTGGAAAATAATTTATCACTTAAGTCATTACTTAGGGAAATTATTCTTAATAAAAATATTCGTGTCATGAAAACTAAAGAATCTATTGTAAAACTAGCCTTTTCCCGGCGCGCGTTGCTGCACCCTGCAACTATATAGGAACATAATAGGTGTATTCAAAACTTTTCTTAGACTCATAGTTTGACACCACTGTCATTTTCCACTGCCCGTTACAGTTTCCCAGTAGCAGGAGATCACCAAATAGTAACTCCATTTTGAGTTTGTATGTAAGTTTTGCTACTTTTACTTTCACAGCTATTCGATAATACAAATTTTAACTGTATGGGCGGAGCCACACCCTCTTATATAATGCTCATCCCAGTTTTCTAGTAGATGGACATTACCCTGTTTTAGTACAGTCGCCGACAGTAAGCATACAGACTAAATTACCAAAATGTAGCCAAATCGACGAAAACCGTAGGAAATATAGCATTTTTATTGATTTGTGGGCGGTAAAAGGGGGTGTGACAGAAATTTAAGCCATCTCGTACTTGAAAAAAATGTACTGCCAAAATTTCAGCTCTATCGGCTCAGTAATTTTGAAGTTTCCAGCCATCACACAGACAGCGTTTTGCTTTTTGTATATATATTTTGTATCTTAATATTTTTGAATACGGCCTTTCATTATTTATATTGAAAACGAGTTTTTGAGCTCTAGGCCAATCATGTTGAGAACAAGACAACATGAAGAACAAAGAAGGCGACAGCCAACAACAACAACAACAACGGCTCTGTATAGAGCCAATCACAACAGCTTTGACTATACAGACTGTTTCATTGGTCGCTACACCAACTCATCAGTAGTCTTTTGTGTGACTTTACACTGTGATCCACTCAAGCTACTTAGGTTCTAGTTATACTGCCAATATGCCGAGAAAGTTACCCGGAATTTTATTTTTGGCAGAGAACGCTTGAATTTTTGTAACTGAGTTCTTATCGACATTAGATGCAAGCTGTACCAAGGTTAACCTAAATCGTATCATACTTTTAGGCCTAGCCTTAATTCATGTGCATCTTCGAAACTCGATCACGTGGTTTGCCGCTATCATAGCATTTTGAAGTTGTTGTTATTTTTTGCTTTTTAGCTCCTCCCTTTTTCCACACTTCCATTTTTAGGGTTCAGTTAGTTTAACTGATGGTACACCTAACATGGTGTGGAGACCATTTTGTTATGAAAGACTTTGTTGTTTATGTGATTAACACACAACTAATGATTTTCTTAACATTTTACGGGCGTGCTCTCCCAGAAATTGTTGTTGGCTGTCGCCTTCTTTGTTCTTCATGTTGTCTTGTTCTCAACATGATTGGCCTAGAGCTCAAAAACTCGTTTTCAATATAAATAATGAAAGGCCGTATTCAAAAATATTAAGATTTTAAATTTCTGGGAGAGCACGCCCGTAAAATGTTAAGAAAATCATTAGTTGTGTGTTAATCACATAAACAACAAAGTCTTTCATAACAAAATGGTATCCACACCATGTTAGGTGTACCATCAGTTAAACTAACTGAACCCTAAAAATGGAAGTGTGGAAAAAGGGAGGAGCTAAAAAGCAAAAAATAACAACAACTTCAATATGCTCTGATAGCGGCAAACCACGTGATCGAGTTTCGAAGATGCACATGAATTAAGACTAGGCCTAAAAGTATGATACGATTTAGGTTAACCTTGGTACAGCTTGCATCTAATGTCGATAAGAACTCAGTTACAAAAATTCAAGCGTTCTCTGCCAAAAATAAAATTCCGGGTAACTTTCTCGGCATATTGGCAGTATAACTAGAACCTAAGTAGCTTGAGTGGATCACAGTGTAAAGTCACACAAAAGACTACTGATGAGTTGGTGTAGCGACCAATGAAACAGTCTGTATAGTCAAAGCTGTTGTGATTGGATCTATACAGAGCCGTTGTTGTTGTTGTTGTTGGCTGTCGCCTTCTTTGTTCTTCATGTTGTCTTGTTCTCAACATGATTGGCCTAGAGCTCAAAAACTCGTTTTCAATATATATATTTTGGATAAACATTATTGGATATAACTTTTGATTGGCAAGAGATACTTGGATAATTTTTTCTAATAAATTAATTTTTTAGCTTGTATATTTTTTCAAAATTATAAAAACACAATATTGGAAAAAAAAATTTTGTTCGAAAAAATCTAGGGATTCAAAAAAGATTTTTTGAATCACAAAAATGGTTTTTAATTTTTGCGTAAAATTGAAATAGCTTTTGCTTATAAATGTTATAACTTTTAAATAGAGTTGAAAATTAGCGAATTTGAATTTAAATTATTTTTACAACAAAAACAAATTTTGAGCCTTTTTGTGAGGAAAACTCCAAAATTTCAGACCTTTTTTGAAAAAAATATTTAAAATATATATACTCAACTAACGGTACTTTTGCAATAAGGTTTTCATAGTTCTTTGATGAAGCTTTAAGACAAAAAAAATTGAACAAAATGTATACAAAAGCAGCGGAGATATTTGACTCGAAAATCGCAAAATTAAATTTCTGGTTGTTTTTTTCGTAATTTTGTGTAACGATGTTGCATTAAATATATCGTTGTAGTAAAATTTTTCATAGTTTTCAAGATATGTTCATGTTTTTGATATCAAAATAACGGACATTTTTTTAATTTTACTAAATTTAAGAAAGATTTTATATTTTGTAAATATTTGCACATGTAACCTAAGAAAACAACTAAAAATATGCGATTTTGTAAAAAATTTGTACTACAGCACCATCTGGTGTCCAAGGTGGGTCAAAGAAGATGTGCTAAAAAATTAATCGTACCTGAAAACTACTTTATACCAATTTTTATTCTAATCGCATGAGCGGTTTGGGAGTATTAGGTGGTTTTGTAAAAAATTTGTACTATTGCGCCCTGTGGTGTTCAAGATAGGTCGAAAACGATAGCAGCAGAACACTCAACGTACATGAAACCCACTGTATACCACTTTTCATTCTAATCGCATTTGCAGTTTATGAGTTTTAGGCAGTTTTGTAAAAAATTTGTACTACAGCGCCCTCTGGTGTTCAAGGTGGATCAAAATTGATAGCCCACAAACACGCACCGCACCAAAAAACTTCTATATACAAATTTTCATGCTAATCGGATGAGTAGTTTAGGAGTCTATTGCGGCCTTACAAACATAAGCGCCTTTTTTATATATATAGATTTATGTGGAGAAAACTTAATCGAGATTTCTCGAAGGTGCAATAAAATCTGGGGTCGAATGTCAGTTCCGTCAACATATAACTCGTTACTTAAAAATGTATATTTGGTACTATAGCAAACGTGATCGAATTAGACTTCACGTTTTTCGGTACTTTTTTCACCGTTAACGAGTAAACACCCGTTTTCGCGTCTACGAAACATCACTCGATGAACATCACTAGAAAAAAAAAAATCAAAATGTAAGTAAATCTTTGAAAATGTATTCTTTATTTAAAAATATTTCATTAAAAAAACGCTTTAACATATATGTAGCACAATAAAAAAAAGAAAAATGTTCATAAAAGAACTATGGGAGCATCCAAGTTTGGCACTGTTATTTACCAAAAGTTAGGTGACTGTCAATTAATGAAATTTAAGACAGAATTTTTCATGGACACATAAATTACGTTCAATAACCGTTCTTATGAAACAATGCCAATTCGTTCGTTCGTTACCGAGTAACGTAATTTTTATTCGTGCGATTCCCGTTTTGTGCCCGGAACAGACATTTCGACTCCTGGACGACCAAAAAGATTCATAATTGTAAATCGCAATTTATGTTTTCTGAAAGAAAACTTACAAGGCTTTTAAAAAATTATTTTTAATTTTCCTGCCAAGAATTCCAAGATGTCTTGATGAACTTTTTCCATGGTAACTTTTACAGTAGTGGATAAAGAAGGCTAATTTTTTAAAAATACTTTCAAAGTTCTTCATCTTGAATTATACAATTGCTTTGGATTTGTTTACGTCTAACGTGAACTTGCGTTGACTAAACACGTCCACTCGCTTTACTCTTTATTATTGGTAAGTTTTCGTCAAGTTCACTTTGGCAATATCGACGTTGCGCCAGCGTAGTACAAGTCAATCGTTTTAGAATACAGAAGAAGCAACCCTACCACCAATATTCAGCAAGAATAGCGAAAATCAATGATCGAAAACATCTTTAACCTATAAACCTACTCAACAATCAACCATTTCACATTCTACAAACATCCTCATCTCTAATCATCATTTCACCATAATCATCAATCCTATCTAAAAACATATTATCAAGTTATATTGTTAACACATAAATAAAAAATATCAAATTGTATAATCAATTATAACATAACATTAAACAATAGGTTTCCATGTAAATTAAGAAAAGAAAACCCCTATTTTGTAACAATTAAAATTCATACATTTACCCGAAAATTAATCTTTTCATTCTCCTTCTCATTCTCTTTTTACTGCCAATTTGCTCCAACTCTGTTCATCACCCGAACAGAGTTTTTAAATTAAGGGAAAACTAAGGGCAATATTGTTTCAAGTTTTTTTAAGTGAAACTTCTTTGGCGGCGATTCAATATTTGGAATTTAGAGTGAAATTTCAAGGATGGGTCACGTTTATGCATATTTCGTTACACGAGTAAGAAGGAAGATTAGTTTTCTCCGTAGAGAGGAGAAAGGGAACTATACATTGTATACCTAATGCCTATGAGCATTACCCCCTCTACGACATAAAAATCGTGCTTAGTGAATTCAACGCGGTAAGAAAAATATCTTTGTTCCAAGAGTTAAGTCTCCATGACAACACTTCTGATAACGGGATGAGGCTAATTGACTTTGCCGCAGCACGAAACATGGTCGTGCAATAGATTCAAGCTACTCAATATTCATAAGACCACTGGCTGTTGCCAGATCAAATGACGCGCAAATAATTGACGGAAGTCACTCTTCCAGTGTTCTAGATGTACGCACGCTTCGTGGTGCCAACATAGAGTCGGATCATTACTAATTGCGCCAGCGGATAGATAGACGCAAACGCATACGCAATCATTCTACTCCTCCCGGCTTAAAAATCGAGCGGCTGCGCTGGCAAGATCATGTTGAGCGAATGGAAAACGACGCTCCAGCAAAGAAAATATTCGATTTGGTGTTTGGTGGTGGGCAGAAAGAAAGAACTGTTTTTCTAAAAAAATTAACTTTGTTCTTAATGGAGAGGAAGACATCCTTATTTAAAAAAAAAAAACAATTTTTTTTGTGGTCTTGACAACCCCATGAAACTTTTGAGACTTTTGGAATGTGAAATTCGAAAAAATTGTAATTCGATACGCCCTTAGGGCTCGTTCCTAAACTACGTTACCGATTTTTAACTTTTTTTTACCCCCCCCCCCCCCCTCCCCCACCGTTACTCTTCGTAGTGCATTTCAAAACCCTCCCCCCATAAAGTAACGCAGTATGTGATATAAAAAAATTAATTGATTAAAAAATATTTGAAAATATATTAAATACATAATAAAATATAATATATTTTGTAATATATAATAAAAATATATTGAAAATTGACTACCTCTTGTTAGGTGTGCTATCATGACTAGACAATTTTAAGAAAAAATGTTTAGAATCCATTATTTTCATCGATAAAAACTATTCCATTTTCAATCCAAGAGACGATGCTATCAATCACTGGAATTGAAGAAGCTGGAAACTTTGGAGACTCTTCAAAATAGAATTCTTTAACGGATTCTATGTCAACCCATTCAAGTGTATCCTCATTTTTTATGCAAACAAACTCACCTGGTGTTTGAGAAAATATCCGTAAAGGCTGCACCTGTACAGCAACAAGTTCAGTGTTTTTATAAGTATGCTTCCTTAAAATTGTTTTATTTTAATAGTATGTATTATTTTTGTACGTGGCGTCCGTGGCGTCCGTAGCGTAGTTGGTTAAAGTGCGTGGCCGCTATGTCAACGAACCTGGACACCTGGGCTCGAACCCCATCGACAGAAAATTATTTGAATTAAAATAATTTTTCTGTGCGGCCGTCACCTCTCTGCAGACAATGGCAAACCTCAGAGAGTAATCAAAATGCCATGTAAAGCTTCTTGAGAACAAGAACATTCTGTTCAGCGCCGTTCGGAGTCAGCGTTAAACTTATAGGTCCGGTTCTCGGTCAATTGTGTACAAAACTTAATAACACGCACAACACAATTGATGATAAGAAGCTAGGTCAAAGTCCTTTCAAGGGCTGAAATGGCCAGTTATTTCTTTTTTTTTTATTATTTTTGTACAGGGTTTTCCAATAAGGGGTCTTATTTTGGTATTCAAAGAAAAATGCAATTTTTTCAGATAAATGATTGCATGTTTATTTCATAATAAAGAGGAAGAGGATATCCTTTTCATGAAATTTTCCATAACCAAATCGCAAATTGGCTGCCCTATGTCCTCGATAGCCTCACGAATTCCATCTTTGAGGTCTTCAATCGATGCTGGGCTGTTGGCGTAGACCTTATCTTTCACGTGGCCCCAAAGGAAGAAGTCGTAAGGTGTTAAATCACAAGATCTCGGTGGCCAATTGTGATCACCTCTTCGAGAGATAACACGGTCCGGAAACTTTTCTCGTAAAAGATCAATGGTTTCGTTACTTGTGTGGCATGTAGCGCCGTCTTGTTGAAAGTAAACGTTGTCCAGATCAATACCATCCAACTCCTACCATAAAAAACCATTAATCATCTCTCGATAGCGCAATCCATTCACCATTCAGTAACTGCTGATCCAACCTCATTTTCGAAAAAGTAAGGTCCAATGACCCCGCCGGACCATAAACCGCACCAAGCAGTCACACGTTGAGGATGGAGAGGCTTCTCAACAATAACTCTTGGGTTTTCCGAGCCACAGATGCGACAATTTTGCTTGTTGACGTAGCCACCGAGGTGGAATTGGGCCTCATCAGTCAAGATGATTTTTCGATGGAATTCCGGATCATTTTCATGCATTTCAAGGACCTAATCAGCAAAGACACGACGTTGTTGATGATTGGCCGGCTTGAGTTATTGTGTTAACTGAACTTTATAAGCCTTAAGACCCAAGTCTTTATGCAAAATACGGTGTAATGACGTATGTGAAATGCCCAATTCCAAAGAACGACGAGGAATGGACAAACCTGGGTTTTCTTTAACACTTTGGGCTACAGCATAAATATTCTCAATTGTTCTTGAGCGACGTGCACGGGTTTTATTCTTCACATCACTAACTTGTCCCAACAGCTCAAATTTTTTCAACAATTTCTGTATTGCGGTCCGACAAGGTGCTTCACGACGATCAAAAAATGCTTTAGTTTTGCTAACTGTCACTGCAAGATTTTCACCATTTTTTAAGTGAATTTTAATAATTTCAATGCGTTGTTGAAGCGTGTATCGTTCCATTTTTAGTAATGACGTAGTTTCTACTTGTCAAATGTCAAAGAATAAAAGCTTTAAAAGGGAGCTATTCACAATAGCGGGCAATTCACAATAACACCTCTTATTGGAAAACCCTGTACTTTTTAAACCAATTTATTTTAAATTAAATAAAATTCACTTATAAGAATTCATTGATGTTTTTGAAACCAAATACAAGCCGCAATACAAATATAGGACACAATCTTGAACAGATTTCAGAATTTCAATTTTTTCAAGTTTTTTTTTTATTTTTGGTCACGTTACTATATGTGAGACCCCCCTCCCCCCTATCGTTACTTATCGTAGTACATTTTAAAACGCCTCCACCCCCCTAAATTGGTAACGTAGTTAATGAACGACCCCTTATGTGTATGAATCAGAGTACAGCTTGAATGCATTCAAATGGATTTTCGAATGTCTCGTCAATATACGAACTACGAATTTACCTTCTGTATTTAAATTAATGCGAATATATTAAATTAAATTGATACGATCGCGCGCGAATAGTACGGCTGCCGAAGAGGTGATAGGCTATCACCGCCCTCGCCGAAACCAGTGGCACGACCAAGAGTGTCGCGACGCCACTGCAGATAAAGACGCCGCCTACAAAGCCACCCTGCAGTCGGTTGTAACGCGTGCTGCTAAAGAGCGATACAAAGAGAAGAGGAGGGAAGAGAGACGCATTTTCAGGCGAAAGAAAAGGGAAGCAGAAATGCGTGAGTGCGAGAAAATTGAGATGTATGGTGACAGGAATGAGGTCCGAAAATTTTTCGAAAAAATAAGACGCCTGGCCGCTGGTTTCAAGATCGGGGCCTCTTCCTGCAAGGATGAAAATGGGAATCTTGTGACAGATATCCAGAGTACACTGATGATGTGGAGGGAACACTTCTCTAGGCTTCTGAATGGTGACGACGACAACAATCCCGCCAATAGAGATGATATCCCGGAAATCCCAATTGTGGACGACAGCGTTGAAGTCCCGCTGCCCAACCATAGTGAAGTCTTGAAAGCTATAGCTCGGCTTAAAAACAACAAAGCCGCAGGAGCCGATGGCATACCGGCTGAGCTCTTCAAGAATCTATCTATCTATAATAGAAGCTCTATTTAAATGCATTCATGAGCTTCTATGCAGAATATGGTCGGAAGAATGCATTCGAAACGATTGGAACTTCAGTGTGCTCTGCCCAATCCACAAGAAAGGCGATCCCACAATTTGCGCCAACTACCGTGGGATAAGCCTTCTTAATATCGCATATAAGGTCCTGTCGAGCGTACTATGTGAAAGACTAAAGCCCATCGTAAACCAGCTGATTGGACCTTATCAGTGTGGCTTCAGACCTGGTAAATCCACCATAGACCAGATATTTACGCTACGACAAATATTGGAGAAGACCCTAGAAAAACAGATCGACACACACCATCTTTTTGTCGATTATAAAGCCGCCTTCGACAGTCCTATAAGGAATTATCTATATACCACCATGTCTGAATTTGGTATTCCTGCAAAGCTCATCCGTCTTTGCAGAATGACACTGAGCAACACCAGCAGCACAGTTAAGATCGGGAAGGATCTCACTCCTCCGTTCGATACCAAACGAGGTTTCAGACAAGGTGATTCCTTATCGTGCGACTTTTTCAACCTAATGATGGAGAAGATCATCCGAGCTGCTGATTTGAGACGCAGCGGCACGATATTCTACAAAAGTATTATGCTGCTGGCGTATGCTGATGATATCGATATCATTGGCCATAATACGCGCGAAGTCAGCGCAGCATTCTCCAGATTAGCGAAAGAGTCGAGTCGAATGGGTCTTGCAGTGAATACAGATAAGACGAAATACCTAGTGTCAACAAATAAACAGTCCCAGCGTCTTGGAAACCACGTCACTGTTGACAACATCTCCTTCGAGGTTGTTAAGGACTTCGTCTACCTGGGATCCAGCATTAACTCTTTCAACGATGTTAGTATTGAGATAAAACGAAGGATAACTCTTGCCAACAGGTGTTACTTTGGGCTAAGTAGGCAATTGAGAAGCAGAGCCCTCTCTCGACGAACAAAACTCACGCTCTATAAGTCACTAATCATGCCCGTCCTATTATATGCAGCACAAACCTGGACGTTGAGCAGTTCTGATGAAAAGACTCTGGGAGCCTTCGAGAGAAAGATCCTTCGTAAAATCTTCGGTCCAATCTGCGTCAATGGCAAGTAACGAATTCGATGGAACCACGAGCTGTATGAGCTGTACGCTGACATCGACATAGTTAAGCGCATTAAAATCGAGCGGCTCCGCTGGCTAGGTCATGTTGAGCGAATGGAAAACGACGCTCCAGCAAAAAAAATATTCGATTCGGTGCCCGGTGGTGGTCAACGCAGAAGAGGACGCCCACATCTTCGTTGGAAGGATCAGGTGTTGGATAACCTGGCCACGCTTGGTGTTTCCAACTGGCGCCAGCAAGCGCAGAACAGAAATGGCTGGCGCAATTTCTTATACGAGGCCAAAACCGGCTTACGGTTGTAAGCGCCAGATAAGTAAGTAAGTAAGTATATAATTGCAAATGGTGTTTGGAATCATTTTAAAGTTTTTCTTTTGTATTTAATTGATATTTTCGAGATTTTTCGTACACGTTCAGATAAATTTTAGATAAAGTTTCAGAATGCCATCGCCGAAAAAAAGTGAAAAGCAGAACGAATATAGCTCCTCCTGATGCGATGGCTGCAGCCATCAAAGAAGTTAAAATTGACCGTAAGCCACTCTATTGTTTTACTTCATTTTCTAATTTTTACAGCAGTTTATTTTAGGCGTTCAGTAGCTGGGCCGATTTTTTCGGGTGACGATTTTCGATAGTTTTGCTAGATCGGCTGCCAAAATTGTATTTTTCATAAATTTCAAATTCCGTTTAAAATCTTGTAAGCTATTGAACTCAGGTTTCAAACGATACCAAGAACTCTGAAAAATTATGTTTTAAACTAAAGTTATGACCTCCAAACAAAACGTGTTCAGTAGGTGGGCATCCTCCCCTATATAAATTTTGTGAAAAGTTTTGTAACGCACAGAAGTATGCGTGGCCGGAATGGAAAATTATATATATTCTTGATCAGCGTCACCCATTGAGTCGATTTAGCGATTAGTTTTTTATTAAAAACAGAAATAATAACAAAGGCATTTGTATTTAAAATTATAAAAAAAAGGTATGGTTGTATTTAATACATTTAATATCCCATATCTTAACAGCTAAACCTCAAATCCAAAAAAAAATTATGTGAACACGTTCAAACCCCCTAGAAGTACATATATGCCCAATATGAACGAATTTCAGAACCTTACTTTTTTCGTTGTCGGCTTCAAAAAAAATGCCCCATATAAAGATATTCTAGTATCTTATTCACATTTGAGATCGTTTTTAATAGAAGTAATTCAGGTAATTGTAATTAATATTTTTTTACATATCGCCCCTTTCACATTAAAGTGTAATCCAAATCCGAAGTTATCCATTTTTAGAATCATTTTTCGCGGCCAAAATGGGGTCTATTTTGAGACAACATAGCTAAGTCAATTTAAATCCAATTTTCGTAAATAGGATATCACTGAAAGATTACTACGTCTACTTTAAGGGAAAAATTTAAAAATTTTTTTAAAGTTTTAAAATTAACAAAACAATATAAAAAGCTAGTATAATAAACGATAGCTAGTTAAATTTATATGGAAAATTCATTAACACTTCACGTATTATGGTTTAAAGCAGGGCTGCTTTTAAAGCTGCTGTTGTAGTATAACTGCCTGAACAGAATGGCTGTGGTTGTAGGAGTGGTTGTTGATGTGTCTGTGTCTGACGGACAAGTCTGGCTAGCTACTTTGTAAAAAACACCCAGAATGTTGTAGCTTGCTTATGTCGAATTGAAGTATCGTTTCAGTTTGGCTTAAACAAATTTTCGTTAAAATTTTCTGTTTTGTGAAATCTAGAATATTGGTTAACTTTTCTTTAAATTACTTCACAAAGAAAACAAATAGATATTTACTTTTTTTTTTTTGTCGTCCATGTTTTTCAAATTTGAGTGAAATGTCAATCAAGTAGCGGAACAAAAGTTGAAGTTGAGTCAACTCAAGCAGCAGACACAACTACGAGCCACTTAAAAGCTACAGATTCTGTTCAAATTGGATGTATTCAGCACATTTTAACTTTTGACAAGTCTTTCTACGCACTACAAGCTACATCAGAGCCCGAACAGAATCAAAGCGGCTGTCGGTTTTAGGGTGCGCTGTGCAACAAAATACATGAAAATATATGCAGCCGCCAAAAATTAAATGACCGTAGAAATCCGCGACGGAAAAACGCCAGAATAGAATCAATTCTATTTTTTCTCCGAAGGCTGGCGGATCTCTCTTTGAGTGGCGTAAGTGTTGCCATATTTTAGCTACGAATTGGCTGTGTTCAGTGCTATTTTCTTCGTTTTTACCATGAGCTGACGTTTTGTTTTGTATGTGTGTGTTGCATTCCATGAGCTAACATTTCGTTGTGTGTGTGTGTGTGTGTGTTGAATTTGTACCATTTACACAACGAAAAGCAACGCTGATCCGACAACCGCTCCTATTCTAGTTGTGTTCTCAGCGGATTTCTCCGAAAAAGAGGTCCGCCAACCGACAGCCGCTTTGGTTCTGTTTGGGCTCTTATTCTGTTCAGGCAGTAAAGCAGGGCTGCTTTAAAAACTGCTGCTGAAATTTAAAGCAGGGCTGCTTTAAAAAAGTAATTGAACCATAATAAATTTTTTGGTAAATAGAATTTATGAAAACTACATAAGATTTTATATTTTCATAAAAACTGTATTTTATCTTAAAGAGCTGCATAAATAATGGAAAAACTGAATTTTTGTTTTTTTAACTGCCAAACTGCTCAGAGTTATAAAAATTGCCATTTGCAGGCAAAACTGCCATTCTGGCAACACTGCACCGACATAAAACTGACTGTCGTGCTTGCACACCGACGCTGCCGATTATTCGTAGCAAGAGCGTTCAGTCGATGTTTCGCTGTTGACAAGGTGACACCACGCTTCTATGCAACGCATGCGCGCAATTTAATACGTAATTTTATTTGCTTACACATGAAAAAAAAGTTCAACCAAATGTGGGAATATGCATACTTTTTCTTTGAAAAATGTTTTGGGAAAGAGCAATGCTTAATTTGTCAAAAGAAAGAAGGGAGCGCTACCAATTTTTATATTTACTTATATATTTACTAAAATTTAATTTCAAACAATGAATTGAAATTAACTAATATTAAAGAAATAAGGTCATTGGACTTATTACTTGTTTCATATTACTTGTATTTTTTTTATACTTATATTTCTAGTAAAATTTGCTTTCAAACAATGAACTCCAATGAATTAATATACAAGTTGTGAACGCCACTGGTGTCCTTATGTACATATTTGTATTTCTCTTTTGGGTAGCGCTTCTCGCTGCCCTTGTTTAAAACTCTGTTAGTTTTAAGTAATCACTAATAAATTGACATCGGTCAACTAAAGTTGAGTCGCCGCGAGTTTTTATTTAAACTAGTGCTCTCCCCAGTTTGTTTTAATAAAACTATTAAACCCCCCCTCGTTCTTTTGTAGAAGAAAACATTGGTTCTTCGCGAGCCGTTTTTTAAAAACCCGCGATTTAAAAAAAAAAAACTAAAAAGCATTAGCTTTTGAAAAAAAACAAAGTGACAAAAAGGTGCTGTGCAAAAAAGAAAAAAAAAAACATTATTTGAAAATAAAAAGACAAACAACAACTGCAGCATCAACAACAACAAACACCAGGAGCAGCATGTGGAGCATCAACATCTGCAGCATCAACAACATCTGCAGCATTAACAACATCAACACCAACACCAGGCAAATTTGGAAAAAATAAGGGTTAATTTTTATTCTAATTATTTAATTTTTGTTTGGGGAAAGTGACTATTAATTAGCTCGGTTCGGAATTATAATTATAAAATTTTTTGTTCAAATCCCTTTAGTCAAGGTTGTGAATTTTTCTTAAAATTATTTTATTAAATCGTGTAAAGTAAACCTCTGCACAAATGCACTCGTTTTTTCCACAACAGTAGATCCAACAGTGCAGAGTTCAGAGCTTGACAGAACTCTGTTAGCCAAGCAGAGCTTATCCAAGTCATTTAATAACAACAAACAAGCACTGCAGAGCACTCGTCGACTTCAAAGACAACTATGTTCGCCGTTTGCTTTAACAGAGCACGATGTTGTTTGTTTAATAAAAACAGAACAATTTATAACAGCGAAAAATGCATCAATCACACCTAACACAACAGAACCTTGGCGAAGTAGTTATTTCTACCATTGGCAAATAGAAATTTTATTTTTACGAATTCGGTGCTTGGGCGAACACTAGGTAAAACTGGGTCGCTGAATCCGAAATCGTTGTTAGTATTTTAAAATTATAAAATTTTTAACAAAAGGGTTGCCACCTTATAATGTATTTTTTACGAGTTTTAAACATTGTAAAACAGTTTTAGGGGGGTCACTGTTTTCGAATCTGATGTCAGAATTTTAAAATTAAAGATAGCTAAAAGTTGCCACCTAATTTTTTTTATTTTTATGAATTTGTTGCTGGGGCGAACACTAGGTAAAAATGGGTCGCTGAATCCGAATCTATTGTCAAAATTTTAAAACTAAGAAATTTTCAACAATGGGTTGCCACCTAATAATATCTTGCTTTAAGAGTTTTAAACATTATCTAACAGTTTTAAGGGGTCGCTGATTTCGAATCCGATGTCAGGATTTTAAAATTTAAAATGGCAGATAGGGTTGCCATCTAATTTTATTTTTTCTTTTTACCAATTCGGTGCTGTGGCGAACACTAGGTAAAAATGGGTCGCTGAATCCGAATCCGTTGTCAGAATTTCAAAATTATGAAATTTTCAGCAATAGAGTTGCCACCTAATTATAATTTTGAAATTCTGACAACGGATTCGGATTCAGCGACCAATTTTTACCTAGTGTTCACCCCAGCACCGAATTTTTTAAACTATAAAAAATTTAGGTGGCAACCCTATCCACCATATTTAATTTTAAAATTCTGAAATCAGATTCGAAATCAGCTACCCCCAAAAACGGCTAAACACGAAATCTACAGAACCTTAAATGGTCTTAATACGCTTAAGTTTTTCCTACACTTCATTGAATTATTTGGATACTTGAATTATTTGGATCGGAGCTACACCCATTTGTCAAATGCCCATATTCCATACTCCATCCCATATTCTACTTTCTAGGAGAAGGATATCACCAAGTAAGAACTCCATACATATTGAGTTTCATTGTTATACGGCATTTACTTCCAAAGCTATTCAAAGACACAGCATAACTCCAAGCGTTCTGCCAAAGATCATATAATATAAAGATGAGTTACGTAGTACAATAAAATGTTACAAAAAATGTTCAGACCAACACGACAGCTTTTGTGAGTGCGATATGAAAAAGCTTTTAATTCTTGCTTGAGAGAAAAGTTTTCCGTTTCTCTATGCCCTTCCGCTCCACATGGTCATCTCTACATCAATTGCTTGCAATCTCTTCATTATGATTTTGATAGCGAACGAGTTCAGTTGGCTTATTTTATGCGCCGGAGAAGAAGAAGAAAGTTTTTCTTGGTATTGAAATAGTCATTGAATTTTTTCAATTGCATTTCTATTGTTTCCCTTTTTTTCTTATCACAGTATTTTGCTTGATATTGTGTGAATGGATATTTAATGATTTATGATTTTGATACTTATTTCGGATTGAATTGATTGATTGATCTAAATATTTCACCTAATACGATTTATATGATTGGATTGGATCATATGAATGGATTTTTTCTTAATTTGATTCCTTTCTTTTGAAAATGGAAGAAAAACGGAAAACGGCTGGCAATAAATAAATTCTGTCAAATTGTAGGAAATCAGAAAGAGATTTTCCGAATTTAAAATTATTTAAATTTCCTGATTGTGAGTTTTTGCGTGTAAATACGCAATAGACTCCTATTCCGATTAGGATGAACATTTTTGTATAGAAGTTTTTGGGTACGGTGCGTGTTTTGAGGCTATCTTTTGTGATCCGCCTTGAACACCAGAGGGCGCTGTAGTACAAATTTTTTACAAAACCGCCTAAAACTCAAAAACCGCTCATGCGATTCAAATGAAAATTGAAATATAGGTGTTTTCATGATCCATCCATCCATCCATTATCCACCTTAGACACCAAAAGCGCTGTGGTGCAAATTTTTAACCAAATTGCCTAAAACTACAATATGTCTACAATAGGCATATTTTTTTTTTGTTTTTTTAGGTTACATACCATATGCAAATTAAAAATATAAAATTTTTCTTAAATTTCGTAAAATTAAGAAAATTTTCGTTATTTTGATACCAAAAACACTTACATTTCTTTAATACTGCTAAAATTTTGATTTCAATGAAATTTAAGAAGTGAGATCTTTCCCTTAGCAAAACCAGTGCACAAGATTTGTTAAAAAAAAGATTTTTCGTTTAACTAACATAAAAACAAATTTCGTCAATTTGACACAAAAAACATGAACATATCTTGAAAACTATGAAAAATTTGAGTGCTCAGAAATGAGAAAAAACAATCAGAAATTAAATTTTGTGACTTTCGATTCAAATATCTGATTTTTATACATTTTTTTGATTTTTTTTTTTTTGTCTTAAAAACCTTACAAAAACCTACCTTATTGCAAAAATACCTTTAGTTGAGTATATAGGTGTATTTTAAATATTTTTTTCAAAAAGATCTGAAATATTGGAGTTTTTAAAAAAAAAAAGGGACAAACATTGTTTTTATTGTAAAAATAATTTAAATTAAATTTAAAATTAAATGCAAATTTTGAACTCTTTTTCAGAAGCTATAACCAGGGACCGTAACTGTTGACTTTTTTTAAAGAAGTTAATAAATAGTAGTTATTTTTTGACCGATTTCTTTTTGAAAGAAGTCTATCTTTTTGATAAGCAAAACAACGGTAGAGAAGAGTAGAATGAATAGAATTTATACTTTTGTTATGATTTATACTTTTAACCGCAAAAATAAAAGTCAAATTTTAACTGTTATTTTTGACCGTAAAAATAAAAGTAAAATTTTAACTTATTTTTTTGACCAAAAAAAAAAATCGATCAAAAAATAACCATTCTTTTTTTCCTTTTTTCAAAAAAGTCAAATAAATAAAAAGCTTTCAAGATTATTATTCCTTAGCTAACAAGCATTGCTTTATTCAAATCTCGAAAAGACAAATTTTTTCCGCCTGACTTTTTGAATTGAAATTTCGAAAATAACAGCTATTTTCGGTCTTTCGTTCTTTCAAATTCATCCAAAAATTAAAAACCGCTTATGTGATTCAGAAAACAAAGTTACCACTTGATTTTTTTGAAGAAAATTGTTCTTCCAATATTGTATTTTATTGAATTTCCACCTGAGAGTGATGTGGGGTAACTTTTAAACTGAAACGGATGGTGGATCATGAGCGTGGTGTCAGACTAAGGGTCTAATAAAAATTTTGAACTTACTTATTATTTTTCAATAAACTTGCCGGGTGTAACAACTCGCGCAGTGAATTGCTAGTATATGTATAAATATAATATAATATAATATAATATAATATAATATAATATAATATAATTTAATATATGTAATATAATATAATACAATATAATATAATATAATATAATATAATATAATATAATATAATATAATATAATATAATATAATATAATATAATATAATATAATATAATATAATATAATATAATATAATATAATATAATATAATATAATATAATATAATATAATATAATATAATATAATATAATATAATATAATATAATATAATATGATATAATATAATATAATATAATATAATATAATATAATATAATATAATATAATATAATATAATATAATAATATAATATAATATAATATAATATAATATAATATAATATAATATAATATAATATAATATAATATAATATAATATAATATAATATAATATAATATAATATAATATAATATAATATTATATAATACTAGCTGGTACCCGACGCGTTGCTGTCGTAGCGGAAATAATTTCTATCTCTATCTGAATCTCAAACTCAGTCTCAATCTCAATTTCTATCTATCTCTATCTCTATCTCTATCTCTATCTATATCTTTATCTCTATCTCTATCTCTATCTCTATCTCTATCTCTATCTCTATCTCTATCTCTATCTCTATCTCTATCTCTATCTCTATCTCTATCTCTATCTCTATCTCTATCTCTATCTCTATCTCTATCTCTATCTCTATCTCTATCTCTATCTCTATCTCTATCTCTATCTCTATCTCTATCCCTATCCCTATCCCTATCCCTATCCCTATCCCTATCTCTATCTCTATCTCTATCTCTATCTCCATCGCTATCTCTATCTCTATCTCTATCTCTATCTCTATCTCTATCTCTATCTCTATCTCTATCTCTATCTCTATCTCTATCTCTATCTCTATCTCTATCTCTATCTCTATCTCTATCTCTATCTCTATCTCTATCTCTATCTCTATCTCTATCTCTATCTCTATCTCTATCTCTATCTCTATCTCTATCTCTATCTCTATCTCTATCTCTATCTCTATCTCTATCTCTATCTCTATCCCTATCCCTATCCCTATCCCTATCCCTATCTCTATCTCTATCTCTATCTCCATCGCTATCTCTATCTCTATCTCTATCTCTATCTCTATCTCTATCTCTATCTGTATCTCTATCTCTATCTCTATCTCTATCTCTATCTCCATCGCTATCTCTATCTCTATCTCTATCTCTATCTCTATCTCTATCTCTATCTCTATCTGTATCTCTATCTCTATCTCTATCTCTATCTCTATCTCTATCTCTATCTCTATCTCTATCTCTATCTCTATCTCTATTTCTATCTCTATCTCTATATCTATCTCTGTCTCTATCTCTATCTCTATCTCTATCTCTATCTCTATCTCTATCTCTATCTCTATCTCTATCTCTATCTCTATCTCTATCTCTATCTCTATATCTATCTCTGTCTCTATCTCTATCTCTATCTCTATCTCTATCTCTATCTCTATCTCTATCTCTATCTCTATCTCTATCTCTATCTCTATCTCTATCTCTATCTCTATCTCTATCTCTATCTCTATCTCTATCTCTATCTCTATCTCTATCTCTATCTCTATCTCTATCTCTATCTCTATCTCTATCTCTATCTCTATCTCTATCTCTATCTCTATCTCTATCTCTATCTCTATCTCTATCTCTATCTCTATCTCTATCTCTATCTCTATCTCTATCTCTATCTCTATCTCTATCTCTATCTCTATCTCTATCTCTATCTCTATCTCTATCCTCTATCTCTATCTCTATCTCTATCTCTATCTCTATCTCTATCTCTATCGCTATCTCTATTTCTAAGTGGAACGACTCGTGTAAATTGATAACCAAATTTCGAGGCTATGCTACCCATAGTTCCAAAGTTATTCGATATCGCAAATTTGGCTTGTATGGGCGGAGCCACACCCCCTTGTTCAATGACGTCTCAGTTTTCTAGTTGATGGATATCACCCAATAGTAATTCCATACTGAATTTCGTTGTTATACGACTTTTTGCTTCAAAGCTATCTGATATCAAAAATTTAAAGTGTATGGGCGGGGCCACACCCCCTTTTCCAAAGCCCATCCCAGTTTTATAGTAGAAATATTTCACCAAGTGGCAACTCCGTACTGAATTTCATTATTATACGGCATTTAGTTCCAAAGCTATTCGATATCATAAATTTGAATTGTATGGGCGGTG
The DNA here is from genome assembly GCA_943735915.1 of Pherbina coryleti. Lineage (NCBI taxonomy): Eukaryota > Metazoa > Arthropoda > Insecta > Diptera > Sciomyzidae > Pherbina > Pherbina coryleti. The sequence goes on along the minus strand of OX030952.1, from coordinate 45,558,111 downwards.
CCACACCCCTTTGGCCTATACTTGCTCAATTTCGCCAGTCGAAAGACACAACTAAATAGAACGTTCTAACCGAGCTGCATTAATGTGTGACTTATAGCTCGAAAGTTATACCGAAAATTTGGTCTGCTGAAAAAGTGCCACGCCCCACGTCCAACGCCCATAAAATTTTACCTGTGGAACGGCTCTTGTAAATTTAGGTAGAACACCGATATGCTTCTCAATATTATACTCACAATGTCGCTTGCTTGTTCTCCCGCTCTCATAAGCTTTAAGTCGTTCGCTCACTGACTCTCACAAAGCTTTAAAGTAGATTTATGATAAATCCACATTCGATTTTGACTGTGTCGGTGATTTGTATGGCCGTGGCGCATCTTTATATTATATGATCTTTGGTTCTGCTGTTGTTTACATAACTTTCTAGTCAGTGCACACTTCTTTTTCGAATCGTGCCTTTGGTTTTAGTTTGTTCTTGTTCTGCTCAAGCGACGAGTGCTCTCTGTAGTGTTAAGCTTGATTTCATTGATGAGAGCAAAACATAGTAAAAGCTTGCACTACAAACGAGTGCTTTGAAACGCATATCAAGCGCACTCGTGCAGAGGTTTAGTGTAAAGTTGTATGTATTGATTTGGCATTTCTTTTCTTTTTGTACATAAGTACAGTAAAGCTTTTGCTAAAAATTACATGTATACAATTTTATTTACAAAAATTGCGCCACTTTATAGAAATATATACATATATATATGTTTTGTGCATTTTTGAGCTTTGTTTTTAATTTGTGACTTTGCCAATAGCATTTAGTGAGCTCCCATTTGGACTCTTTGTTAAAGGCAGCTACAATAACAAATTGTAGTGATCTGCATTAGGAGCGCAATATTTTTCCTTTTACGCTTTGTGCGATTTACGCATCGTTCAAAGCTGAAAGCGAGGCTTGTGCTTGCAGAAGTCACCTCCATTTGGTGTTTAACACAGGCTTACGCTCTCGTTCACGCATTTTTTTTTGCACTCGTTTTGTGCTTTGTCCGCAGCTGAGCCTGCAATTGAACTTGCCGCGTTCGCAGTCGTGCTCTTTACCGTCTGTGACTGTGTGCACGCCTTAGTAGTAAGAGAGTGCACAAGTGGTACAGTGGGACGAAGACACAAATTTTTCGGTAAAAAATATATAATATATTCGCGAAAATTTTTCTAAGTCATTTCGAAAGCGCAAAAAAAAACTTAGAAAAATACAGGAGAGGGAATATAAGAAAAAAAAAATTTTTTTTACTTTAAATTTTCTTTTTTAATTTACAAATTTGTTCTTAATTTGTTTTGTGCACAATGGTTTAAAATATAAAAAAAAAAAATTATTTTATATTGCTTTAATATACATATGTTGAATCCCTTGTTGAGTTTGTCAATACAGGTGCGTGTACCAATATTGACATAAGGGATTGTTGTAGAATTGCACAGGCACTTGAACCTTGTACAATTGTTGCTACAGATGAATGTAAACAAAAACGGTGTTTTACTTTAATTTGAGTTATTACTACTCGTCTTTATTGCTTAGTATAAGAGCTTATATACATTTTTTACTTATAATACGTTTACAACAGTAACAAGAATAAAACGAAATGTTAACTAAGTTGTTGTTGTTGTTATTCAGCGTCAGCACAAATATGTTTTAGTTGTTACCGATATTAAAATGAGTTGTTGTTGGTGTAAATTTGCATCAACAAAATATAAATATGGTTTAAGTACTAATAATAACATCGATATTCAACAATATGCAAATACAGCACAATTGAGTAGTAAAGCAAAAGTGTGTCATAGCGACCTACCTCTACACCTGGAAGCAAATTTTAAGTGTTGACACACATTTGTGGTTTGTTTTAGTTGCGCGTTGAGTTGAATTAAGGTGTTCAGATGTATGCATCTGAACAACATATATTGTTTTAATATATATTGTTTTTATCAAATTTTTTTAGACAAATTTTTTTTGGTACTTTTTGGTTGCTTTTTTATCATATTATTTTTGGTTTCGGTTTTGTTTTTTTTTTTCTTCTTTCTCGTCGTTTTAGTTCGTCAAAGTGTTTACAAGAAACACAAATAAAATAAATATGTCGCAACTAAAGACTTTTATTCGTCTGTGCGAAGCGCTAGTTGAGTTCGAAACAGATTTTAATCTTGTTGAAACTCATGACGTTTTCTCCCTGGAAGCTGAAAGTGATGAGCTTAAAGCCCAATGGAGAAAGGTCAAAGCAGCATACTTGCATGGAGAAGATGGCTTCTGATGAGGACGCAGATATTGAGCCCATAAAAAAGAAATATAAAAACTGCTACCAATCATACCTTCGGGTAGCAGGAAAAATATCTGAGCTCTCTCAACAGAAGACTCCAAAGCAATCAGCTGCTCCAGAGCCTGCGCAAGTAATGGGTCACAGTATGCCTGTGCCGCCATGCGATATTGAAGTTCTCAGTGGTGATTACCTCTCACGGCCGTCCTTTAGGGACATGTTTACGATCATCTATATAGCAAACTCGCGGCTGACTTCAGTGGAAAAACTGTTCCATCTGAATAATAAAACTCGGGGTGAAGCTAAAGAGATTGTTAGACAATCTCCCTTAACCAATGAGGGTTTTGCGAAATCATGGCAAAATTGCAAAATTTGTCAAACCGATACGAAAATAAACGTATCTTGGTCAACAGCCAGCTTAAAATAATGTTTAATTTGCCACATTTGCCAAAAGAATCTGGCACAGATCTCAAAAAGCTTCAAGGAGATATCAATGGTTGTATTTTTGCACTTAAAATGCACAACATTGATATTTCTAATTGGGATGCAATTTTTGTGTACCTTTGCTCTACGCGATTGCCGGAGGTCACGCTCTCCTTATGGGAGCAGTCCATTGTGAATAAAAATCAGATTCCAAAGTGGACCGACCTCGATAATTTTCTGACAAATCAGTTTCAAACACTCGAAACCATGTCCGACATCCGCAGCTCAACCGGCACGGTACCAAAATCAAATTCATTGCCCTCTTCCTCCAACTCCAGACTAAACCGGAGCAATTCATCTGGTAAAAGGGTTAATAATTGCCAAGTTAAAATTAACCCTACAAAGCAAGCTCTGTTCTACAGAGCAGCACGCGCTACGTTCTTGCCCACGCTTTTTGAAAATGAATGCGAAGGAGCGGCTAACAATTGTTCGCAAAAATAACTTGTGTATCAATTGCTTATCGAACGCCCATTTAGCAAACGAATGCAAAAGTCAATACACGTGTATGACGTGCAAGCAGCGTCACACCACTCTTTTGCATCGCGATTCAAATCCATCGCCTTCTCCTGCTTCGAGTGTCGACTCGAGTAGGCCGAATTCGCGCCCGAACCCTTCCAGCAATAGCTCACAATCTCACGCTACACAATTACAGTCCACTATCGACAACATTCAGTCTTGTTTTGCTTCTACAAGGTGGCGCAAAAGTAATCCTCCTATCAGAAAATGCTATAAATTTTGCGATTGGCCCCTAATGTCAGTTCTGTTTTGACATTTGTGTAGTAAACACATGCGAAATACACGTTAATAAACAATGTTACGCTACACTGCTCCAGAACGCGGAATTAATCACCACCAAGAGGAAGATGATTTTTCATCAAAAATAATCATGAGTGATGAGGCCCATTTACATCTTAGCGGGTACGTAAATAAGTAAAATTTACGCTTCTGGGGCACTGAAAATCCGCGTGTAACCCATGAAGAGCCAGTACACCCGCTCAAAGTCACTGTATGGTGTGCTGTTTTCGCTGGAGGAGTCATCGGACCTTTTTTCTTCGAAGACGGTTACTGTGAATGGTGAGCGCTACAGAACAATGATCAACGAGTTCTTTTTGCCGCAACTTGATAAATTGGGATTGGAAAACATGTGGTTCCAACAGGACAGTGCAACGGCACACACTGCACGTGCCACAACCGATATGCTGAAGGATGCATTTCCCGGGCGCCTAATCTCCCGATTTGGCGATTTGCACTGGCCAGCAAGATCGCCTGATTTGACCGCTCCAGACTTCTTTTTGTGGGGCTTTTTGAAGTCGCGGGTTTATGTCAACAAGCCTCAGACTCTTGCAGCTCTTAAAGACAATATCCGTCAAGAATGTGAGGACCTATCGCCGGAAGTTTTGGCCGAAGTGATGGAAAATGCCATAAAAAGGGCTCAAATGACAATCAACTATGGCGGCGGCCATTTACATGACATCATATTCTCGACTTGATGTAAAAAAAAATTAAAAGACCAAATAAAAATAATCCACAAGAAGAATCAAAGATTTTCATTTTTTTTAAATTACAGCCAAAAAACATCGGAAGGTTATTTTTGCGCCACCTTGTAGTACCAAACACGAATTGCTTGGTACTGCAATGGTGATCATATGCCATCTACGATCAGCGTATACAACCAGAGCTCTTATCGACTCTGGCTCTGAAGGTACGTTTGTATCTGAAAAATTGCAGAAGCTTCATAAGTTACCCACGAGATCTGTGAATGCTCAAGTGTCGGGTTTAAATAACGCAGTGTCGGCGCAAGTCACAAAAGCTTGCGACTTGATCATTAGTTCTCACAAAAACAGGCAATTCCAAATAGAAGCTACAGCCTTTCTGCTGTCACGCTTAACTGGAAACCTGCTGTCGTGTTCCGTTGATCTTTCCTAGTGTGGAAGTTTGCCCAATTTAAAGTTGGCTGACCCACACTTCTTTAGAAGCGGTCCAATAGATGTACTTATCGGTGGCGATTTGTCTGCCATAATTCTTGATGAAACTGTGTTTGGCTGGATGTTTACTGGGCCTCTTCCTCGTAGCGAGATATCAAGCTTTACAACGTGCTTGACACACTTTAGTGAAGTTGCAATCGATCAACAGATTGTTCGCTTTTGGGAGTTGGAGGAACTTCATAAACAGAAGTATATATCGGCGTCTGATAAGTTTTGTGAAGAAAACTATCAGAAAACTACTAGAAGTGATGACAATGGTCGATATATAGTCACTTTGCCATTCAAAAGTGGCTACCCTACGGAAATAAATGTAGGATTTTCTCGAGGCATCGCTTTGAAGCAATTTCTTCGTGGTGAAGATCGATTAACTAAAAATCCAGAAGTTTGAGATTTCACCATCTCACTATTATTCGCCGCATCATGCGGTATTGAAGCCAGAGAGTACTACAACGAAAGTTCGGGTAGTTTTCAATGCGTCAAGCTCAACTTCTAACGGTGTAAGCTTGAATAATATCCTGCACGCAGGTCCAGTTCTTCAAGCAGACTTGACGCTTCTGGTATTAAAATGGCGATTTTTTAAATATGTTTTCAATGGCGACATTCAGCAGATGTACCGCCAGATCCTTGTTGATCCAAAGCATTCTGCGTTCCAACGAATCCTATACAGAAGCTCTCCTGATGATGTGATTCAGGATTATGAGCTGAAAACTGTTACGTTCGGCGTAAACTGCGCACCATACCTAGCCATTCGAACCATACTGCAATTAGCAGATGATGTTCAACAGCAGTACCCTCTTGCTGATCAAATTTTGCGGCATTTCACTTATGTCGATGATGCTTTAGCGGGAGCTCATGACGTGGAAAGCGCAATTAAGGCTAGAAATGAGCTTATAGCTGCTCTAGACTCTGCCGGTTTTGCAATGCGTAAATGGACTGCAAATGTATCTAGCCTTTACGCAGACCTACCAACAGAGCATCTTCTGCGAGAAAACTTTTTAAACCTAGAAAATGCTAGTTGCGCCAAGGCTTTGGGTGTCCATTGGAATGCCACTTCTGATTTGTTTTATTTCACTGCCAAACAGTTAGAAATTAAAACATCCTACACCAAACGCGAGGTTCGATCTGCCATCGCACAACTTTTTGATCCTGCAGGTTGGCTGGCACCTATTGTGATAACAGCTAAAATTCTTATGCAGCGTATCTGGTTGGATGAAATCGATTGGGATGAAAATATCCCTGCCCAGTTTTCAAACTTAGCAAACTCTTCTGATGGATTATGAAACCATTAATAACATTCGCATACCTCGTTATGTTAGTTATTCACCCAATTCTGAGATAGAATTTCATGCCTTTTCTGATGCCTCTGAAAAGGCATATGCTGCAGCTGTTTATATCCGTGTGAAGCAAGGTGATTGCATTGTCACTCACCTACTTTACGCAAAAAGCAAAGTGGCCCCAGTCAAGACGATTTCATTACCTCGTTTTGAACTTTGCGGTGCAACACTGCTCGCTGATATGGTTGACACCCTGTTATCACACCTAGAAATAGATAAGCATCGATTATATTGTTGGTCAGACTCCACAATCGTACTTGCCTGGCTTTGTGAGCCCCCTTGTTCTTGGACATCCTTTTTAGCGAATAGTCTCTAAAATAGCAGACAAGGTTGGCGTAAGAAAATGGTTTCATGTAGAGTCCCATGAAAACCCGGCGGATTTAGCCACACGTGGCGTTACACCCCAAGAGCTAATCGATAACGATCTTTGGTGGCATGGGCCATCATGGCTTTTACTCGAACGCTCGTCTTGGCAAAGAAAAACTCAACTTGCAGTTTTAGACACGTCTCTTGAGCGGAAAGCGGTGAAGGTAAACCTTGCTTACTTTGCTCAATAAGTTTTGGAGCGTTTTTTTTCTCTCTCGAGAGGTCTAAGAGTGTTAGCTTATGTATTTCGTTTTCTTCATCGCACGCATCCACGTTTTCGTGCTACATTTGTCAAACAATCAACATGTCTTGATCCCCTACTCTGAATAGCTACCTTGATGTGGTGTAGGGGCTTAGGTTGCCGTGACACAACAGGCTATGATGACGGGAGTTTCGGCCCTTGTTATACAGGCTGCGGTGTAGCAATGAACAAAAGGCTATTCAACCCCTAATCCAAGGTGTTAAGCGTACCGTGCCTATTGGATGGTTTGCTGCCAGGGGTTAATTCCGGCTGTATTAGAACGGAGCCTCACTGACACCTGGCCACCTCAGTGAGTAACCTTGGCCTTACCACGTCAAGCGGGGCGTGGTGGACCACCCTTTCCCTAGCTTCTCGTGGGTCCAAAATAGACAACCAACACAAAACAACTTTAACACCTGACGGAGATCTCTGTCTGTCAGCCTATGGCTGAAAAACTTGAGCTAATCGAGCGGTCTGACTACTCGATTGTGCTCTCCGACAGTGACAGAGAATCCGTCACTTCAGCAGGCTCAGAACTCTCGGATGTAACCTGCATAGACAGAGCAATTGCCTATGAAGGAGAGTCAGTGAGCGAACTGAACCTTGGCAGCTTGAACATCTCTAGAAAGAGACTGCGCACATCGCAGAAAAAAATGATCAAGCGCCTTATGGCTGACAAGATGCCATACAAAGAAGCACTAGAGAAGGTCCTAGCGGTGCCTTCGCCTGGTGCATCTGTCCCCTCTGGAAAGAGAAGAAGGCCAAGTGACGACTCACCAGTTGTCACAGTGAAAAAGAAATCGAGGCCAGAAATACCTTCTTTCACTGAGGTGGCAGGTGTAATCCAGGTGACTGTAGTTCCGCTGGACTTTCCCAATAGTCATCTAACCCAGGATGAACAAAAAGTAGTGGAGAAAACCATCATAAAGGAGCTGCATAAGCTCCCCACCGGTGGTCCACAGGTTAGGTTTCTGGGCTGCTCTTTCAAACCGGGCTGGATGACTGTCAAGTGTGCGGACGTTGAAACGCGAGACTGGTTGAGGAAGGCAGTTGCAGTCATGGCCCCTTGAAAGGATGCTAAGCTGCGCATGCTGGAAGGAGATGACCTTCCTAAGCCGTGCGTCACCACTACATACTTTCCTGGAGCAGACCGCGGTGCTGAGGAAATACTACGCGTACTAAGCGTACAAAATAATACGCTACCAACCTCAGACTGGAAAGTCTTGAGGAAGGTCGTGAACCCTCAAGGCACTGCCCTTACCATCTCGATGGATGAGAGATCGGTAAAACTGCTCGAGAAACTGGACAATCTGCCATATTACGATATGAATAGAGTACAGTTTCGCATCAAGCGGAACCCGCACTCTCGTCCATCCCCCCAGGCTAAGGTGAGTGGGAACTTGGGGAGGAAGGAGGCTGATCATCGACCTTCCGCTACAACGAGTCAAGAGACTAAAACGATAGTCTCGACTCCGGAGCCTAAGGGGGATGACCAGCGTCCATCCTGCTCCGGGTCCACATCAACACCTGTAGCCTCTGTGTGCCAGGAGGGAAGATTGACTGGACAGCTCCCCTCTGACAAAACAACACCACCTCTACTGTCATCCACCAGTGCAGAGGTAAAATCATCTGCCCCTGCACTGCCAGCTGGCAAAAAAAAGGAACCCCAAAAGGACGGACAAGTACTGCAAAAGACCGCCCACAAGACCAACGGACGAAAACCGAGGACCACAACGAAGGGGACGTGGCGGAAAAAAGGGGGATTCCTTTAGCAAGAATCCCCAAAAAAGGCACTAATGGTGAAGGCTGTACAAATCAACCTTCACCACGCCAAAGCAGCTTCCGCAGTTCTGGTCCAGACAATGCTTCAAGACGGAGCAGACATTGCATTTGTGCAAGAGCCCTGGACCAGCACAAACGGCGATATCCTGGGTCTAAATAATGCAGGTAGGATTATATATTCCAACTCATCCTTTAGTCCCAGAACCTGTATTGTTCATAATAATATCTCTCTTTTTCCTTTAACAGAGTTCATCAACCAAGACTGCGGGCCTGATGAAGCTCAATGATCAAAAGGAAATCATTGTAGCTTCAGCTTACTTTGCGGGAGACGAGCCCATTTGTCCCCCGGACTGCATAGCTGATCTGCTTCGATTTGCTGCCAAACACAAGACAGAAGTTGTCTTCAGCTGTGATGCCAACGCTCATCATACACTGTGGGGTAGCACAGACACAAACCAAAGATGTGAGTACCTTTTAGACTTCCTTATTTGTAATAACTTGTATGTATGCAACGTTGGAAATGAACCAACGTTTATTACCGCAAATAGAAGAGAGGTTCTAGACCTAACTCTTACCACATCAGCTCATGTGATATAATAGCTGACTGGTATGTTTCAAAAGAACCTTCGTGTTCAGATCACAGACACATTAGGTTTGAAATAAAGTCAGCCATTATACAAAACATCTTTTATCGCAGAAAACAAGATACTGACTGGAACTCCTATAAAGAGCAGCTTGGTCAGGTCATCCTCGATAAACTTCCCCTCAGAATCGACACGATAAGCAAATTGGCCTACTCAGCAGACTATGTCCAATCATGCATTACTCAATCTTTTGAGGACAACTGCCGTCTTAAACTGAAGAAGTTCAAGAGACAAGCTCCCTGGTGGAACAACCACCTCAACGACCTCAGAAAAGGAGTAAGGAAGCTGTTCAATAGAGCTAAGCGCAATAATGATTGGCTATCTTACTCCCGATCTCTTACTTATTACAATAAGGAGATCAAGAAGACTAAAAAGGACTCGTTCAGGAACTTCTGTGGCTCCATCAAAGATGTTCCAATGAGTTGTCGCCTTCAGAAGATCTTATCAACTGTCAGACCACAATCCCTAGGTAGTCTATTACATGGGAACAGTGTTCAGACAAAAACAAAGAAAGAGACGCTAGAACTCCTTCTCAACACTCATTTCCCGGGCTCCGTCATTCAAAACGGTCCCCACTTAAACCAATCTAACAACTACGAACAGACAAATCTGCCAAGTAGAGAAGATTGGAGAGAAGATTATTGCAAACAGATTTGCAATATTTCAGCAGTTAATTGGGCCATAACTCCTTCAAACCCTTCAAATCTGCTGGTGGAGATGGCATTTTTCCAGCTCTTCTACAACAAGGTTCAGAACATCTGATACCACTACTATCAAAACAATTCAGCTGCAGCTTAACCTATGGCCATATACCTGGAGCATGGAGAAAAGTGATAGTAAAATACCTTCCTAAGGCTGGCAAAGGCTCAGAGAGTAATCCAAAATCTTTCAGGCCCATCAGCCTTATGTCCTTCATACTGAAAAGCATGGAGATAATAATCGACAAATACATCAGGGGGAATGCCTTGTCAATATATCTCCTAAGTAAGGCACAACATGCCTATAAAACGGGTAAATCAACAGAGTCAGCACTTAATGACCTTATAACCACAATTGAAAAATCTGTCGACTGCAAGGAAATATGTATTGTCGCTTTCCTCGACGTCGAAGGAGCTTTCAATAATACGTCATACGAGTCCACTAGAAGGGCACTCAATAACCTTAACATGCCAACAATCATAGGAAGGTGGATTATGACGACACTCAATAGTAGAGTTATCCAGACCTGCCTGGATAACACTTCCCTCAAAGCAACTACAACCAGGGGATGCCCGCAAGGAGGCGTCCTATCACCTCTGCTTTGATCATTAGTTGTAGATAGCCTCCTAGTTGAACTCAAAGAAACTGGGATAGAGGCGGTTGGGTATGCTGATGACGTAGCAGTCATTAACGGGGGAGCTTTGAAAATACAGTGTCTGATGTTCTACAAGCAGCACTGAACACAGTACAGAGATGGTGCAATAACGAAGGCCTCTCCGTAAACCCAAAAAAGACAGTTATTGTTCTTTTTACAAAACGACGCAAGCTCAATCTTACTTGCCCGGTACTTTTTGGGGAAAAAGTAGATTTTTCCAACTCAGCAAAGTACCTGGGAGTGATCCTGGACAGCAAACTGTCCTGGAACCTCCACATAGACCGCATCATCAGCAGATCAACAGCCTCATTGTGGACCTGCAGAAGAACTTGCGGCAAAAACTGGGGGTTAAGCCCTAAGATGATGTACAATCTCTACACTTTGATCGTCAGACCCGCACTTACATACGCGTCGGTAGTGTGGTGGTCGAAAACCCTAGAAGGATCAACCATCAAGCGGTTAGGACGAGTTCAAAGATGTGCAGGGATATGTATGACAGGCTGCATAAGATCTACGCCAACAGCAGCCCTCAATGTCATCTTAGGGCTCACCCCAATCCACATACACATCCAGATGGAGGCGAAGCTCAGCCTTCACAGACTTTTCCATCTGGGTTATACTGTCCCAAACCATCTTTTAAAGGGACACCTAACCTTAATCACAATCCTAAAGCGAGAAAAGGAATTCTGCATGCCATTAGATGACATGCTTCCCAAAAGCCGCTTTAACAAAAACTTCATCGTAGTTATCCCCCCCAGACCCAATTGGGAACACGAGAAACTAAGCCCGTCCGAAAACGACCTTGTGTGGTACACAGATGGCTCCAAAATGGAGAAAGGCACGGGAGCAGGGGTCTTTGGAGAACACTCCAATGAGAGCCACTTCTTCAGTGCAGGTCTATTTACCACAATTTTTCCAGCGGAAATCCTTGCCATTAACAGATGTGTCAGACTGTTAACTGTCTTATGTCTAATGTTAGGGACAAATCAATTTTCGTCTTCTCTGATAGTCAAGCTGCCCTTAAAGCTCTGACATCACCCATTATAAAATCCAAGCTAGTGCTGGAGACTGTCGACGTCCTCAACGACCTGGCTGCGCAAAACAACAAAGTTACTCTACAGTGGATTCCTGCCCACTGTGATTTTGACGGGAATGAAAGAGCAGACTCCCTAGCCAAACAGGGAGCATCATCACCACTCATAGGACCGGAACCGTTCTGTGGGGTTGGTAAGAATCTGTTCAACACGTCAAAAAAACCGCATTCCGCTAATCTCAAGACATCTGGAAGAACTGCTTAGGACAGATATGCACTAAGCAAATATTTCCAGAACTTTCTCCCAAGAAATCGAAATTTCTTATCAACTTAGGGAAGAAAGACTTTAAGATGATGACCGGAATTATAACTGGACACTGCAAACTAAAGAAACACCTACAAAAAATTAATCTCGCTACTGATTCATTATGTAGATTATGTCTTGAGGATGAAGAAACCTCCAGACATTTTCTCACTGAATGTCCAGCTCTTCTCCATATAAGAAAGAGAATCCTAAATAGCGAAATAGTCTCTCAAGGACACCTTGCGATCCTCAACCTCGAAAATATATTATGTTTTCTGAAAAAAACTAAAGCAAACGAACTGCTTTAAGCAAAGAAAAGGTATGGCACAATAGGCATCACAAGATGCCGCAGTGCCAGAGCTGAATTAGCTCACCCCAAGCACATCTATCAATCTATCTAACATGTCTTGACAACGCAGAAATTAAACACGTAAAAACACGACTCGTATTGTTATGTCAAAAAACTAACTTTCCTGATGAATATTATAGTTCAGAAACTAAAAATATTATCAGCGCCAAGAGTTCGATTCTAAGTCTGAATCTATTTCTGCATAATGACGAATTAATACGTGTTGGTGGGCGATTAGCCTCTTCGCCAATTTTGTCATTTGATGAAAGGCATCCGATTATCTTGCCATATAACTGCCAATTTTCACGCCTTTTAGTACGTTTTGTTCATGAAATTTCCCTTAATGGAGGAAACCAGTTAGTGCTTCGTCTGTTACGAATGCAATACTGGATTCCACGTGCTAAAAACCTGATAAAGACAACCTTGCACAATTGTAAGACTTGTGTTGTGCATAAAAAGCTACAGAGAACTCATATAATGGCTGCTCTACCAATAGACAGAACCGTTATTTCGCGTCTATTCTCTTCCACTGGCATCGACTTCGCTGGTCCTTTCGACATAAAAAGCTACATCGGTAGGTCTTGTCGAATTCGCTGCCAAGCAGCAGCCAAGCAGCAGCAGCATAGCACTCTGTTTCTGTGCGATGCTGCTGCAGTTTCTTCCCACCAGCAGTTGCAGGTTACTTATAGTTCTCATTTAGTTAATGTTGCAAGGGTAATATAGCATGGATATTTGGCAAATATGATTTGTGAGTTCGGTGGTGAGTGCGATGCATGATGAATTTATGTAAGGTAAAGTGACAACTCGGTATTTTCTCAAGAATGTCACTCCACTCAACATGTTTTCATCATGCATCGCACTCACCACCGCACTCACAAATCATATTTTCACAAAAAGAAAATAAAATATACCACTAAATGGCGTTTGATATGGACGCAGCTCGTGGGAAATATTCAAATAAATTGTTTTTCAATTTCAATATTTTTATATAAATTTTCCTTAAATGCGATAGTTTTATTTTCAAAAAGTAAATATTTGAAAGATATTTAAATATATTCGTGCATAATTTTAATATATTTTTTATTAATTCTGTTTAAATATTTTAATATTTTATTTAATTAAAAAAGTATTGAAATAAATTTTAAATATTTACGAAGTCGATTTAAATAAATGCGTTATTGGTGCAAAAATTACTCGCTTTTTGGATAAATTAAAAAAGTTTTTGGATAAATTTAATATTTTTTTCCCTTAGTGTATGTGTGCTTATTTGTTTGTTTCTCTACGAAGGCAATTCATCTAGAAGCCACAAGCGACTTGTCAACTGCCACCTTTTTAGCGGCTTTCTCTCGCTTTGTTGCTAGACGCGGCTGCCCAGCAAAGGTCTATTCTGACAATGGTACTAACTTTGTTGGCGCTTCCAAAGTACTAAAGAAAGATTTTAAATATTTTTAAGGCATCTCATGATGCTCTTTTAGCTAAGTACATGCAGCAAGAAATTGCATGGCACTTCATTCCAGCAGGTGCTCCCCATATGGGAGGCCTTTGTAAAGCAGGAAGCAGGTGTAAAGAGTTTTAAGACGCATTTTAAGAAAATGGCCGGAAGTATGAGCTATACTTTCGAAGATTTTACAACTTTGCTTAACAGAATCGAAGCTTGTCTTAACTCGAGGCCCCTTACCACCATGTCCGAAGATCCTGGTGACTTTTAATCTCTGACTCCAGGCCATTTCTTGGTCGGAGGCACACTTCTCTCACTAGTGGAGCCAGAAATAATTGATCAGCTTCTGACGATCGTCAACCGTTGGCAGAAGGTCAAGGCAATGCATCACCATTTTTGCACCAGGTAGAAAAATGAATATTTGAAGGAGATGCATAGGCGTGTAAAGTGGAAAAGTCCTCAACTATATTTTGAAGTAAATGACTTAGTTGTCGTAAAAGAAGACAACTTACCCGCGAATGAATGGCGATTAGGTCGAATAGTAAAGACTTACACTGGTAGCGATAATAGAGTTCGCGTCGCCGATGTCCGAATCGAGCGAGGTTGTATAACTCGACCTACAGTTAAGCTTGTCGCACTTCCGTCTGCGTAGCTAAGTCACAATTTCTCTGAACTACCTGCCTTTCTTGTTTTTTCTTTTTGGTATCTTTTTGTCTCGTTTCAGAATGTCCAACACCAACATCGTTAGCGATCTTCTGGAGGAAATGATTCTCCAGACAGAATCCGAGTTTGGCGCCAGTGAGACGGAGACGGTGCTAGAGTCGCCTGCAGAAAAACTCGCACTCCAACGAGCTTCGGTGACAAGCGTGGTCACGGTTAGAGCCAGCAATGACGCTATGGCTAGATGTAGCTTGTGCTCGTCGGAGCATAATCTTCCATAGTGCCGGCAGTTCCTGGCTATGAACATCGAGGAGCGGTTGCGAGCAGTGTTACTAAACGTTCACTGCTCCAACTGCCTCTCTAGCTGTCATATGCGAAGGGACTGTCGGAGCAATGGAAGATGTCGTCATTATGGTGAAGACCACCACAGCTTGCTCCACTCGCGTCTACGAGTCCGAACTGGTGGGGTTCACTCCAGGAGGCCCCGTGGTAGGCATTCCCGAGCCAAGAAGGCAACATCTCATGCTCAAGATGAGCCCATCAGCTCAAGGCCAAGGGGCTAACAGCCAAGACGTACGTCTTTGCAGGGACAGCCGTCGCAAGTACCGCAAGCGTCTTCGGCTAAGGACCACCTCCCGAAGCGGTCCCCCTCTAGAAAGAGATTGCAGTCGCAAGCACCGAAAGCGTCTTCGGCTAGGGACCACTTCCCGAAGCGATCTCTGCCTGAGCCACCGACATCACACTCTAAAAAGAGACTGCAGTCGCAAGCACCGAAAACGCCTTCGGCTAGGGACCACTTCCCGAAGCGATCTCCACCTGAGCCACCAACATCCAAAACCCTCCAACTCGTCACCTCGCTGCTCCCCACTGTCATGGTGCGGACCTGGGCAAATGGTCGCCTCGTCTCGGAGCGCGCTATTCTCGATGCCTGTCTCCCTCAGACGACAATAGCCAAAACTTTGTAGAAAATAAATAAAATTATGGCCTTAAACTGGTATTTTAAAATAATACTTTTAGACAGGGTGTTGTTAAGAAATATTTGAAGAATCCAAATTGAGCAAAGTTTCTTCGGTACCATTTCTGGTACCCGAGATATAAAATCTTATATTCATGTTTTTGAAAAAGTTAAAAAATTGCATTCAAGTATACTTTTCTCAAAAATAAGAAAATGCATATGCAAAAATTATGCTAATTACTAATTTGGTAAATTTAAGGAATACGTCCACAGTATAATCAATACCACCAAAATATAGACTATTGGGTAATAATCAAAAGTTCTGTGCTATCTCGATTTCAACTTTAGCTTCGAATATCCTTCACACAGGACACTGTGGATAAAAATCGTGAGTGGCATCGTGTTTACCAATATATTGTTAGTTTAAGCCTATACTTACTTTTGCTTTAAGACTTACTTAAATTTTTTTTGGTTATCTTGACAACCCCATGCAACTTTTGAGACCTCTTAGGGCTAGTTTCTCAGTGCGGGTTTAAACTCTAGTCAAATTAAACCGAGGTTAACTCACCAAAAAGGGACGTTAAAACTAGGTTTAACTAGATATTGTAGCATTCGTTTCAGTTGAATTGACTTAAATTATAATATGATGTGTTTTTTTTTTTTGCTTAAACCGAGTTTAAACGTCAAATTTCGGTGAGTTAACCTCGGTTTAATTTGACTATAGTTTAAACCCGCACTGAAAAATTGGCCCTTAGAATACGATCTAAATTTTTCGATACGCCCTAATGTATATTGATGTTTTTAATAAATATTAATGTTATTATAAATTATTTTTAATAACGCGGCCGCTAGACAATAGATTTTAGACAAAGAAAGATTTTTTGCTCTCACTTGTGAACACTTGTGTTTTTTTGGCCGACACTGTTATAGAGAAATAACTCCATCCGATGTGATTTTTTGCTCTGATATGGAGCAGGATAACCTTTTAATAATTTTATATTTATTTTATGCTTTTTACTTATTTTCCAAAATAAAAATAAAAAATAGTAATAAAAATAAAATATACCAGAACTCAGTGTCCAACACTGAGCACTAGAGTCGAACGAAATGTATGGAAGCAAAAATATTCATGGGCTTCATATATTTTTGAAAACTACGCATAAAAAGTTAATTGAATCTTTAGTTTTTTTCTGCGACATAACTTTTGACTGTGCCCGAGGGTTTATATATTTAATTGCTAGACTTATTTTTTTTTCTTAAATCAAAAAAAAAAAAGGAAATAATTTGTTGATGCCAACCTCTTCATTAACGCATAAATAACAACTTGTCAAGAGTTCCTTATGATACCATGCATTTTCTAAAAGATATTTGGGTTCAAAGATCACCGAAATCCGCTTCCGCGTCATTCGCTTCTTTCTCTGATCCTCTTTGTAGGACAGAAAATATGCTCAGAACAAAATTGTAGATCAGACAATTCTCTACATTTTTCAAACATATCTCGTCGCATAGCTTGCAAACTGTTCGTTTTATATTAAAACTGTTAACCCTTAAATGCACCGTGTATCTTTAAAGGTACAACCATTCAAGAAACTCCTACGGCTATATTTTTGGTTTGATTTTTTTCAAATTGGTTCTATATTATTTAGAATATTATAAGTCTTAAATAAAAAAATAGTTTTTACTTCTATTTGTCATACTTTTTAAAAAAATCATGTACAAATTTTTGTAAATTAAATAAACACTATTTTTAATAGTTTAACTTCTAGGAACAGATAAATAATTTTGATTAGGAAAAAATACTGACTGCTTTCAAAACATGTCCTTTAGTGACTTTAAGTGGTTCGAAAAAATTTCGATCATTTGGCACCTCACTGGGTCACTTTAGTTGGTTGTATCTTTAAAGATACAGTGTGCACTCCCTGCAGTTTTTGATAATTTTAACATTTTAAAATAAATGAATTAATAAAAATTTCATAACACATTTCTTTTATTTCGATATATTTTAATAGGGATTTTAGATGTGGGTAAATTCACATTGTATCTTTATAGATACCACTTTTTTTTAAAAAAAATTTCAAAAAAAAAAATTTCAAAACTAAAAACGCAGTTTTTATTTTTACTCAATTTTACATGGAGAAGAACCTCACGATGGTTGGAACACTGAAAAAAAAATAAACCTCAAATATCACTTTCTTTCAAGACTGCTGGTGAGCCAGGAAATTCAAAATTTGCTTTTGATCGAACCAAAACTTTAGTGTCCTGCACTCTGTTTTGTCAACCTGTTTTGTCAACCTTCCACCGAATGCAAGAAATAAATGAATCAACAAATAAACCAGAGATGGTTATGTTTTACAACATGACTAAATGTTTCACTGACACATTCGACCAGATGTCACGAGTATACAACCGCAAGAAAATCTAAAAGATGCCCAGTTTCTCGTTTTCATGGGGATGCTGGACCAATCGGGTATCAACGCCTCGATTATATATAATTTCAACGTTACAAATCGACCACTAAACAGGAAAGATTTTTTTAAAAGTTTAATACAAGATCTTACAATTCCTCATATCCAGAGAAGGAAAGAGTTGACAAATCTACCACGCCAAACAGTATTTTGTATTGAACAGGTATTGGATGAAGGGACAATACGACGGAACATAGGTGGAACAAGAAGATAGGGATGATGTGTTCATTGTCCTCGAATTATCGACAGAAAATATGGAGTCAAATGCTCCAAGTGTCAGGCCTTCGTGTGTCCAGACCATAGAGCTGTTATCTGTCAGGAGTGTGGTGAGCAAGAATGAGAGATAAAAATCAAGTTGAAAAATGGTTAATGATAAATTTAATATTCTTCTCAGTAATTTTACTTTATAATTTCAAATAAAGATGTTTTTTCCAATTTGAATGAAATTCTTATGCATTGTAACGATCTGTGCGGCAAAAATCGTTTTTTCAAATTCTTGCTATTTGTGCAATTTGATTTCTCAAAATAGCATTTTTGGAAAATTGGCCAAGACCACCATAACACCCCTTAAACATAGTATCTCCCCTTTAGAACCCCGTTGGAGTTACCCAATTTAGTTAAAAACTCACTGAGATATCGTAATTTTAACGAAAAATAAAATGTTTGCTAGTTTTTTACGTTTTTTGCCCTTCTTGGTCAATATTCCCGGACCCTCCACACTTTTGGCCAAAACAATTTAGTTCACGTGATTCTAGATTAAAAGACGAAAAAAAATGAGCCCCCATCCAACCACCCATCTTCACCAACTGCGTGAAGTTAAATTCGTAAATCCGACGCTAACTTAGCAAAGACACAAACCAATATTTCTTCTCTGTACAAAGTTAAATTCGTAATTTTTTGCAAAGTACGAATTTAACTTTTGATACGAATTTAACTTTTGATACGAATTTAACTTACGACACAACGAAGTTAAATTCGTACTTTGCATTCGTACTTCTATGCAAAGTACGAATTAAACTTTGAGTACGAATTTAACTAACGACACTACAAATTTAATTTTATTTGTAAGGAAATCACTTTGACATCGACTTGGAAACACAGAAAGTTGAAATGTATATGAACCATTTAAAAAAATATTAATAAATTTAAATAACGCATAGAAATTATTTAAAGAGCAAATTTCGGAAATTCATCATCAGAAATTCTTGAAATGTAGTGAAGTGTTGTAGGAACATTGTAGCCAATTTGAATGAAAAAATCCTAGCATCGGAAATACAAACCTAGAATGATATGTATACCTCTGGACAGGTAATTGATGCACCTTTCCAACGATATATCATTCATATGTGCACACTCAATATTTTGGCCAAAGGAAATTTTTGAAAAAGTATTGAAATGTAGGCAAATGGTACTAACTTTGAATGAAAAAATTACAAACGGAAAACTCCAAAATCTTGAGTGTGCACATATGAATGATATATCGTTGGAAAGGTGCATCAGTTATCTGTCTAGTGGTATTCAATCGGAAATCCCCGTTTGTATTTCCGATATTAGAATTTTTTCAATCAAAGTTAGTGCCATTTGCCTACATTTCAATACTTTTTAAAAAATTTCCTTTGGCCAAAATCTTGAGTGTGCACATATGAATGATATATCGTTGGAAAGGTGCATCAATTACCTGTGCTGTGGTATACATATCATTCTAGGTTTGTTCCGATATTAGAATTTTTTCATTCAAAATTAGTACCATTTGCCTACATTTCAATACTTTTTAAAAAATTTCCTTTGGCCAAAATCTTGAGTGTGCACATATGAATGATATATCGTTGGAAAGGTGCATCAATTACCTGTGCAGTGGTATACATATCATTCTAGGTTTGTATTTCCGATATTAGAATTTTTTCATTCAAAATTAGTACCATTTGCCTACATTTCAATACTTTTTAAAAAATTTCCTTTAGACAAAATCTTGAGTGTGCACATATGAATGATATATCGTTGGGAAGGTACATCAATTACCTGTCCAGTGGTATACATATCGTTCTAGGTTTGTATTTCCGATACTAGAATTTTTTCATTCAAAGTTAGTAACATTTGCCTACATTCCAATTATTTTTCAAAAATTTTCTTTGGCCAAAATCTTGAGTGTGAACATATGAATGATATATCGTTGGAAAGGTGCATCAATTACCTGTCCAGAGGTATACATATCATTCTAGGTTTGTATTTCCGATGCTAGGATTTTTTTCATTCAAATTGGGACAATGTTCCTACAACACCTTACTACATTTCAAGAATTTCTGATGATGAATTTTCGAAATTTGCTCTTTAAATAATTTTTATGCATTTTTTTTAAAATTTATTAATATTTTTTAAAATGGTTCATATATGTGCATTTCAGCTTTCTGTGTTTTCAAGTCGATGTCAAAGTGATTTCCTTACAAATAAAATTAAATTCGTTGTGTCGTTAGTTACATTCGTACTCAAATTTTAATTCGTACTTTGCATAGAAGTACGAATTTAACTTCGTTGTGTCGTTAGTTAAAAATCGTATCAAAAGTTAAATTCGTACTTTGCAAAAAAAGTATGAATTTAACTTTGTACAGAGAAGAAATATTGGTTTGTGTCTTTGCTAAGTTAGCGTCGAATTTACGAATTTAACTTCAGTTCATGGAACCATCAAAGATAGACTGTGCCCGAGATACGGGCCCTTGAAAATTGGGGTGTTTTTTCACACCGCGATACAGGAATACATAAAAAAAAACTATACAGTTCTAGGGTTAAGAATACAGTTTTTTGTTAAAATTATGTCAAGTCAGTTCAGAACTATTGTTCTACTTCCGAATACTTCCGAAAATATTCACAAATTATTCATAAAAAATTTGAAAATTTGAATTTTAAAAAAAAAAAAACGTTCTCCGACTACAACTGATTTAGCTGCAGTCTTATATGTAATACTTCTATATTGGCAGCAACCTACATTTTCAATGAATTTCAACTACGAAATCAAAGAGAGACAGCCTACATGAGATTTTTTTGTTTGTATTAGTATATTTGAATATTTGAAAATTACTACACACAAAAAAATGTCAAATCGTCACAGAGGCGGTTGTTATGAAAAATGTTTGCACCAAACTTAAAACAAAACAAATCATATTTGTTCTGCATAACTCACACGTACGAACTATTAGAAAACAATTATAACAACAACGCGTGAAACATGATTAAATTTCAACAAGAAAAATTGAAGCTAGCAAGATTTTATCCATTAAAATTCGAACAACAAAACTTTCAACTGAAATTGTTGACAATGGAAGCACCGCTCCTGAGTTTTTTTATTTTCAAATTTAATTTCGGGTACATTCCTTTATATATTTTCTCGCTCATATTACAATATATCTGTACTCTAATGTTGGCGAATGTACCTTGAGTGTACTGCCAATATAGAAGTATTAAATATATGGCTGCAGTAAATGACATGTGACAAAATCAGTTAATTGTTCTTGTAAAGAGAATAAAGGAAAGAACGATATAAACATAAAAAAGAACAGCTACATTACCAAAACCAAACCCAAAGTGGTTGAGTGCAGCATTTATGGCATCATTGTTAATTAGTTGACAACGGCTATATGTCTATGATGACTTTTAACTTACTTTTCCATCAAAATTAAGTATCATACAAATAAGGCTTCTATATTTTGTAGGGCACCAGAAACCTGGCAAAAGTGCGGTTAGCCCGAAAGCCTCTGTTTCTCTGGGGAAATCGAGCACTTTCCACAACCCCGAAATTGAGCACTATTTTGTCGAATTTTTATTTTTTAAGTTGTCAATTGTCTTCTTTTTCAAATCATAACATTAATATAGATTTTTTAACCTTTGCAGTTTTGATATAAATCAATTTTAGAATAAAGGACTTAATTTTATTGTTTTATTATTTTTATTTGTAGCCAATTCATAAGAATTCTACACTCTTTAATTAAATTTGATTTTAAGAAACTAAATTTAAACATCCTTTACAATTTATTTTTTTTTTCATTCTAAAATATTTACGTCATATAAATGTATTGTTAAAATATGAAACTAACTTATATCAATTTTACAAATTTCGTTAATTTTGCCGTTTGGTTTCGATTATATTCCCATTAAGTATTTTATATTCTGGCCATGAATAAAAAATTTCTAAAGACTAGGATGTTCCAAGTTAGGTGTAATGAAGAAAGAAGAATTTTTTTTGCGAAATTAATTTTTCTCTCCTCACTCTACTGTGAGCTCGATACTCTTAGTTTAGCGACCTTTTAACATTTAAATGCTTTTCGTATACCAATTACCCTTACAGTCTAAACTATATTACGCAGGCTCTCCGCAAAATCGCCCAAAAAAAATAATGAAAAATCACCCAATTTTTTTCCATACGAATTTTTGTTTTTCCATACAAAAAAATTGGGCGATTTTGCATTTGTGTTGGGTAAAATTTCATTTTTTGCTTTTGGGCGAAATTTCACCCAAATATGTTGGGCGAAATTTCACTTTTCGTTTTTGGGCGATTTTTCGTTTTTTTTGGGTGATCTTTCGTTTCAATATTAAATAAGAAACGTCAATCAGTTTTTAAAGATAACGGTACTTAAAGTAAAAGCAGCGGTTCTTCTTTTGTTTTTCTTTTGTATTTGCATCATTTGCTTAGTCAAGTCAAAGGAAATATTTAGTACCGCGCCCGCGCATCGCGACGCGGCGGATCGCACGCGCCACCCGTCGCCCCGCCCTGCTCCCCCCCACCACCTCCGCCGTCATTTTTTCTTTTTGAAATTTTTTGATAACCAAAGAAACTTGTTGTTTTGAAAAAGAATCAGTATTTTTCCCTTGTACGAAATGTTTTTATAGATTTTTAAGTATGAGATTATATAAAATTAAAATGAATTAAATTTTTAAATTTAACGCACTTCCTACACAATCAGTGGCTGATCTACATACGGGCTGAAAGGGCTTTAGCCCCTCCCTTGGAGAATTTTTTGTATGCAAAAAAAAAAAATGAAAAAAGTCCGAAAAGGACGTTTCAGCCCCCCTTTGGCATACAAAAGTGTAGTTTTAGCCCACCCCCCCTTTCGCGAATCCTAGATCCGCCACTGTACACAATTAAGATTGATTAGTAACGTAGTAATGCAATTTAAAAATTAGCTTACCCAGTACCTTTTATCGTTGCAATAATAGTTCTAATAATAGTTTTCGTGCTAATAACAGTGGTTAATAAATAACTATATTAACCTGCAGGCGGCAGGGCATCACCTCAAAGTCGGCCCACATTGCTAGTCCATTTTGAACTTTTTGTATGGAAAAACTTTTCAAAGTATCACAGTTGGACATTCTGAAATGCCGGCCGTCTGCAGGTTAATAAAAAATAAATAAATAGTATTTATCTCATCAAATGATTGAATTAAAATATACTTTAAAAAAAAAATACTGGCCTTGAAAATGCTCATTTCGTACAAGGGAATTTCGTATCTCGTGTGGGAACACAATGTAAAATATTGGGCGATTTTTCATTTTTTTTGGGTGAATTTTCGTTTTTGTTTTTGGGTAATTTTTCCAAAAATTTTTGGGCTTTTTTTCGTTTTCTTGGGTAAAATTTCGTTTTTTCATTTTGGGCGATTTTTCATAAATTTTTGGGTCATTTTTCATTTGGGTGATTTTTCTTTTTTTTTTTGGGCGATTTTGCGGAGAGCCTATTACGCATTATCACTTTCGAATTTCCTAATTCTGTTGATAATCAACAGTTGATACATCTTTGGGCTACCTGAACGTTCTTCAACAGAAGTGCTTGTTCGACCACGTTTGAATTCAACTAACCAATAGATTATGGTTGATTTCGGTAGAGTATATTATATATATATACAGGGAATCACAGACCTAGAGGACAATCCAGCGGGGGTGATTCCTCATGATGAGACAAGCAAAAAACTATATGGGTGGGGGTGGTCACAAATGACCCCCCTACAGAGGTAGGAGGGAAAAACAAAAAAATAAGTGTCATTACGTTTTAATCAATTACTTACATGTGTCTGCAACGATTACCAAATTTAATAGCTTTTTGAAAAGAAAATTAAATGTCCTTTAAGTATTTAGCACAAAGTTTTGCCAAAAAGTTACAACTAAAGTTATGTTAAGTTATAAGCACCTAAATTAAAAAAATGTGTTTTTTTTTTGTTCAAGGCAATTTTCTCGAAAAAAAACCAAATTGTTTATAGTTTTTTATGACGTTATTTTTTTCTTACTTAATTCTGTGCAAATCCGCCATACATTGTTTTTTCTCAGAGCAGCAATTTTTCATAAAAAATCGATATTCCCGATCTTACCAGTTTTTCCTCTCTCTTGCGTTTTAAATTTTTATACAAAGTTTTCTCTGGGACTTACAAAATGAAGAAATAATATAATTTTTACAGAGGTTTAAATATTTAACAGGGGAAAAAATCAAATTTTTTGTGGTTACTGACACTACACAAAATCCATTTCACTGGAATTACACCGTGTGTAATTTTTTAAGTCATGGCAAAATAACCATATACGGACACCACTACGTGATAAAAGACTAAAAAAAAAGACCCGTGTCTCCCAATTTTTCCCAAAGTCATGCACTTTTTTGTTTATGGGCCGCCAAAGATTTGGGGCCTCGGTATCATTTTCGCAAAAAAGTGATCATTTTCTCGGGCTCATATCTTGCAAACCGTTCAGAATTTCGATTTACTCTCTGAGGCAAAGTTGTAGCTCTTGTCATAAAGAACAAAAATTGCGAACATATAAAATCAAAAAAACTTCACCTTCCAGATCAAAATCGCAAAAAACTTAAAAAAATTCGATTTTTTTGACAAGTTCTGAATCAGAGTCAGATTCGGACGATTCGCACGACGATTTGGATCCACAACTTAAGAGAGCGCGATTTGCAAGTCCAGGGCCATCAACATTATGAACATAATACGAATACTTTTTTTAATATTTTTGTAATAGATAGCATAGTATCTCAATGTTGAAGTAAATAAAAAACAAATGAAATTAAAAACCGGTGTTAAGAATAATTCCCAGGAAGTTTATATGTTCTAGAAATTTGTTTATTGAGATCTTAGGTAAATTTTTGTAGTTGATTGTTTCCTTGAATTTTGAACGGTTTGCTACCTATGGACCTGAACACGGGAAAAAAGGTAAAAAAATCGAATTTTTTTAAGTTTTTTGCGATTTTGATCTGGAAGGTGAAGTTTTTTTATTTTATATGTTCGCAATTTTTATTCTTTATGACAAGAGCTACAACTTTGCCTCAGAGAGTAAATCGAAATTCTGAACGGTTTGCAAGATATGAGCCCGAGAAAATGATCACTTTTTTGCGAAAATGATACCGAGGCCCCAAATCTTTGGCGGCCCATAAACAAAAAAGTGCATGACTTTGGGAAAAATTGGGAGACACGGGTCTTTTTTTTTTAGTCTTTTATCACGTGGTGGTGTCCGTATATGGTTATTTTTTCTCGTGTTGCACTGTGTTACCCTTTGGCAATTAGTAACTCCATACTGAGTTTTATTTTCATGCGACGTTTTGTGCCAATATCAATATCATATTCAATATCAAAAATTTGACTTGTGTGGTCGATATAAATATGTGGACATATTTATATTTTGCTACAAACACCTGCTGCAAAAATAATGTAAGCAATGAAATATTTTTTTTTTTAATATTTTAGTTTATATGATAATTAAATTGATAAACTCTGTCCAGGAATAAATAGAAGCAGTCAAAACCTTTCCAATGATATATTCGCAACGAGGATAGCATAATAAATAATGAAGTTATTTGAATTTTAGTGAAAAAAGTTATAGCATAGCATGAAAATCAGCATTATCTTTGGTTCAAGGGCAAAGATTTTAAATTTTTTGATGCAGTTTGGAAGAACTTTTTTGGTACTATTATTTTTGTCCGTTTTTTTTTTTCTTAACAACCACAAAATTTTTACGAAAAACATGATTTTTGGAGGTAATTTCAAAATGGTTTAGCTCACTGGCGGTTAACGTGACAACCAAAATATTTTGGGAATCGTCATAAAATAGATCAAGGTTCAGTTTTAGTCGGTGGCATTGACACTTTTTTTTTTTTGTATGGAGGTCGAGGCACCTTAATATATATAGATATGGGAAAATCTTTAAAACGCCATATCTCCGGAACCAATGGGACAATTTCGTGCAAACTTTCCCAACGTACCCTGAAATTTTGGTTGAAATCGGTCGACCCGTTTCCGTAGTAAGTGGTGACATAAAAATGTACACTACTTTTTATATAAATAGATTTCATATTACAACAATAAACTAATGCGCACATAGTTTTCCAGCTATAAACAATGTAAGGTATTCTGCTATTCCTGGTAAGCTAATATGGATTAATTACTTTCATCAAATTAGCATAACCATTATTTTGTCATAGCCGTAGTACCATCACACATAAAAAAGAGGCACAAAAATGGATCTTGGTAAGTGTTTTATCAGAACTTCAACCTTTGTAATGTGAGCTTAGCAACACTGCTAATAAAAGCTAATCAGCTACTTGATAAGAGATGCCAGCACCGCTGCTTTTGTTGGGCAGCAGTGAGTCTGAGTCGAAAACAGCAACAGCATTTGTCTTATTTCCTCGTTCGTGTTTTCATATAAGGACGAAGTATCGCTTATTTTGCGAGAGTACTAGACACTGAGTTATAGACACTGAATTATATTTATTTACATTTGCTTATGTTTACATATTTAATTATTTTTAGCATTTTACTGTAGGGAATTTCATTAAAAAAGAAATAGATTCTGTCTATATTACAATTAACATTGTTGTTGCTTCATTAGCTAATTTTTTCGACCATGCTTATAAGCAAGGTGTTATCAAAACGAGCTTTTAAACAAACAATGAAATAGAAAGAAAAAGCTTTGTACTGCTTAATGCAGCGTTTATGAACAATTTTCTATGAAGTTTTTAATCTCAAATTTTAATAACTTTTTAGGGTAGGTTTTAAAAAATAAATTATGCAATAGCTTAAGATAAGAATGACGCTTTGAATTAGTAAAAGAATTATAAAAATCGGTACACTAGTTCTTTAGTTTAGCGTAAACGAAGATACGTGATAAACCTTTTATATAATAGTGTAGATGAACTCTTTGCAACGCGTAAATTGTAAACTAGGCGTTGTCTCCTCCTACTATAAAGAGATTCTCAAACCATCGCTTTGGCCAGTAGGTGTCAAAGTATGCCCTTTTAAGTTTTTTCAAACTGGGAAGACACCAATACACTCAAAATGATCTATAAGGAACCAACTATGGTTTCCGCGAGTAGTGATATTTCCACTCTTGATCATCGCTGTAAACACTTATCATTATCATCAAATATATCTACATCAATAAATACAAATACAAACGCCTCTTGCTGAAGTTGAGTCATTTACTTCTCTACTTCTCTTAAAGCTACAGAGAGTATTAATCATCAATCTACTAAGTGTCCCAAAAATTGTTCTATGTATTTTTTAATGCATCTTGTTCTCACGACTTCGATATCATCGCAATTGTCGAAACTTGGTTAACTCCGCATTTCCTCTCAAGTGAGCTGTTCGACAAGCACTATGTGGTATACAGTAAAGATAGAGTACTGGGGCCAAATGTTTCCAGAGGAGGCGGTATTCTTATAGCGTTGTCGTAATTTTTGTCAAGCAGGGTAATACAACTACCGAAAAATGCGGATAATATTGGGCAAATCTGTTGCTGTCTCGATCGGCAACAGCTTACCCTTCAGCGTAAATGAAATTGTTATAGTTTTAAGCTGTATTCCACCTGCAAGTAGCCTTAATTTAATTAACGATCACATTTTTAATATTAGTCATATTTTAAAGTCCTTAAGTCCAAACCAAACACCTTGCGTGCTTGGTGATTTCAATCTAGGGAATATTGAATGGGAATACTGCCTGGAGGATAACATTTTAATACCTTTTCACGTGACGAGTATAATTGAATCCACCCTGTGTGACTCAATGTGCTCTCTTAACCTCTTTCAAATCAACAACATAAAAACGATTTAAATAGAATTCTCGACCTAATATTTATAAATAATGATTTCAAGTATGAATTGTTGAAATGCGAAATGCCACTTACGAATGATTCAGTTCATCATAAAGCACTTGCTCTAAATTTCTACTTTTATGTACTCGATGATCAGCTACTTGATAACCCAACTTATTCATATAATTTTAAAAAAGCAAATTATGTTGCCCTAAATAATTTTTTCGATTCGGTTAATTGGAACTTGGTATTAGGATCAAGAGATATCCTAGATACGTACGCTGCCCTCAAGAGAGTTATCAATGAAGGTCTTTATATATATGTACCGACTACTAGTCACAAATGCAATTACAAGCTCCCTTGGTATAATCATACACTAATTCAGCTCAAGAACCTGCGTAACAAAACTCATCTTAAATACAAAAAAAGCAACTTGGCGACGGACAAAGCAATATTTGTTCTGCACAGGCGTGAGTTTGAATTCCTTTCGAATTTTTTATATAAGCAATATCTTTTTTCCGTGGCGTCCGTGGCGTAGTTGGTAAAAGAGCGTGGCCTCTATGTCAACGAACCTGGAGACCCAGGTTCGAACCCCAGCAGCGACAGAAAATTATTTGAATTAAAATGATTTTTCTGTACGGCCGCCACCTCTCTGCAGACAATGGCAAACCTCAGAGAGTAATCAAAATGCCATGTAAAGCTTCTTGAGAATAAGAACATTTCGTTCATCGCCGTTCGGAGTCGGCGTTAAGCCTGTAGGTCCATTTCTCGGTCAATTGTGTACAAACTTAATAACACGCACAACACAATTGATCATAAAAAGCTAGGTCAAAGTCTTTTCAAGGGCTGAAATGACCAGTTATTTACTTTATTTTTTTAATATCTTTTTTCTGTCTAAAACAATATAAAATCAAACCCCAAATCCTTCTGGTTGTTTTTCAATTCCAAACGAAATTCATCTGGATTTCCAAATCAATGGAATTCAAAGAAGTCTGCGCAATAATTCGCAAGATATAAGCGAAATGTTTGCTGATTTCTTTGGGTCGGTATATAGTTCCATTAGCCAACAGATAAATATTAATTCTGATAATTTTAGCAATTTACCTCATCTTTTTAATATTGGCAAAATACAAATAGAGTAAAAAGAGGTTTTCCAATCTTTAATGAACTTGGAATGTAAAAAAAGCGCTGGTTTTGATCTGCTCCCTGGGATATTTTTTAAAAGTTTTGCACCAACATTGCACGTTGCATCGTCAATTTTATTTAACAAATCTCTGTCGACAGGCATATTCTTAACAGAATGGAAAACCGCCTACATCGTCCCGATATTCAAGTCTGGTCAAAAACACTTAGTTGAGACATATCGACCAATCGTTAAGCTCTCAATTATTCCTAAAGTATTTGATCAAATGGTCAATAAAATTTTATTTTCTGAAGTTAAAAACTATATATCGACTCAACAACACGGATTCTTTGTTGGTAGATCCACTACTACAAACCAAACTATATTTTCTAATTTATGTCTACCCAATAAACCACAGAGCGCACTCGCATTCGTTTCGAATTCGAAACGGAACCGAGATCTCGGATCCGAGTTCTCGCTTTCTATTAGATTTCGAGATGATTCCGAGAATATTAAAAAAGCGAATATTTTATTTTATGAAATTTGTCTATCTTGTGGATAATATTAATAAAAACAATTTTTTAAATTTTTTTTCTTTATTAACACGATTTTAACGTACCAAAGGAATAAAATTCTATACCTAATTTTAAAAACTTTTTAATATCTTCTACAATGTATTTACAAAGCACTTGAAGCACTTTCAAATTGCACTTCTCAAATTTCAAAAAAATAAAAAAGAAACCGTGGCAACTATAGACTTAAATGTCAACAACAAAAGAAAAACAAATCACTCGTTGTATAAGCTTTCAAAAACGTTCGCATTTTGACATTTTTTTATTTATTTATTTATTTATTTATTTATTTATTTATTTATTTATTTATTTATTTATTTATTTATTTATTTATTTATTTATTTATTTATTTATTTATTTATTTATTTATTTCATCAAGCAGAGAGGGAATCTCTTACAGACTACTAAGTATCTATATAACATTAAAATTAATAATAATATACAATATACAGTAATATACAATCAAATGTAATAATTACAAGTAAGTTACAAATAAAAATTGAGATTGATTACAACTAAGTTAAGGTTGAACTTTGCATAAAGGAGAAAATGGTATGAATGTATATGGAAAGTCTAGATAACTATCAGAGGGCGAGACCAAATTAAATCATCAAGGTGCGTGATAAAGACAACCACTGGTTAGTAACATTAGGTAACGCGGAAAACTTGGAGCAGGTTGAGATTTGTTTTAAACTGAGTTCTTGAAATTGGGTCAAATATGTCAATCAATGACAGAACCCTGTTTGCCTCAATAGTGCAGCGCGTGATAGGCTCATTTCGAGCATATTCAGATCTGTGAAAAGGGACCCGAAAGGTAAACTGGCTACGGAGATAGCGGAGTGGGGTAAGGAAATCAAGAAAACCAAGTAGAGTAGGACACTGGATATGGTGGTGAATCAGGTCACGAATAAAAATGACTGACTGCATCTTGCGTCTAGATTCGAGGGAGCAAATATCAATTAATGCACATCTAGTTGAGTATGGAGGAGGCTGATGTAGGTTCCAATTAAGCTTGGGCCGCTTCTTTTTATACTTTTCATTAACGATATATTGCAGGACTTGAAGTTCTGTAATTGCCTTTTGTATGCAAATGAACTGAAGCTTTTTCATGAAATAAATAGCTTAAATGATAGTGTTAACTTTCAAGAGGATATAAATTCCTTGCCTCATTGGTGTAACACAAACCAGCACTCTCTTAATTTTTCCAAATGCAAAGTTTTGTCTCTTTCTCGCAAAAAAAACCTTGCAATTGATTATAACTACGCTTACAACGACAGCAGTAGCTTTGCAAGGGTTAAGCAATGTAAAGACTTAGGAGTATACTTTGATGCCAAGTTTTTGTTTGATACTCGTATCGATTATGTTGTATCTAAAGCCAACTCTCAGCTGGGGTTTTTGAAAAGAAACACTAGGGAGTTTCTAGATCCATTTACCTACAAAACAGTCTTTATTAGTATGGTAAAAGATCACTTGTGGAATACGCAAGCATTGTATGGGATCCATTCTACGAAGTTTCAAAGAACCGAATCGAAAACATTCAAAAACGTTTTTCAAGATTTGCTTTGCGAAGATTATACTCTTGGGAAAACATGCCGCCATACTGGGCACGTTGTAGGTTACTAAGTTTTCAAAGTCTAACAACTAGAAGAGTTCAGTTTGACATACTCTTTATTAAAGATATAATAGATGGCAAAATAAACTCTCCAGAGTTACTAAAGATGATTTCGTTCAATATTCCACCTCACACTTAGGGATTCTAAGCTATTCTATACCAAATATCATTGAACCAATTATGGACTTAACGAACCTATATCAAGGTGCCTTTCCAATTGTAATTTTGTATCGAGCCAGTTAGATTTTAGTAATAATCGTGATTTGTTTAAGAAACACCTTTTTGACATCTTTCAATGATACGAATTGTAAATGTTGTTAATCAGTATTATCTATTCTTGCGCATGGTACATATCACCTTCCAATAAATATTTTACCTAGTTTTAAGCTAAATATGTAATCTGTACCCTGTAGATGGTAAATAAATAAAATAAAAAATAAAAATAAATATATATATACATATTTAATTAATATATATTGTTAAGAACCAACAGGGTCTCAACGATTAATGTAGCGCAAGCCTTTAGTAGAGCGCGCTTTAATTGTTTAACCTGTTAATGAAGTTTATGCAGTGTAAGCTAAAAACATTTAAACCGTTCACAATCGCTAACAATGCTTAGCATGCATCAATTTATTATGTTGTAATATTTCTTGCTTTGTATTTTATTTCTACAAACAATATATTTTTGCTTAATTGTAATATTTGGTATTATTATTGCTTAACATGTAATATTTCACATTAATTCTTATGTAAATTTGATTTTGTATTATAAGCATTCTATACCTATAAAAGGTTCAATTAATAAACATATTATTCATTTCGTAAAACCTAGTCAAAGTGTTTTAAGTATTCAAGCCCTGCTTAATCGGTTTCGAGTGCCAATTAAATGTTTTATCTAAAGCCCTGCTTAATTGGTTCTTTATCAATTCAAGTGTTGATAAAGGTTCTATTGGAATCATCAAGGATTCCAACATATGTTTCATTTCATTTCATTTCATTTTTTATTTCTTCATCAATCAGAGTACATTCTCTTATAGACTATTGAATTAAAATAACTGTTTACAACTTATTAATATAAGTATTTAACAAGATATTTACAAATATATACAGCTGCGGTCAAAATAATGGCAGCGCAATAGAGTAAAAAGTTTAAACCGAAAAAAAAAATTACTTTTCTTTGAAATCATGTACTTTTTTCTTGTAACTGTAAAGAATGTATGCTACTATTTATTCTCCACCTGCAAATAAACCCGAAAACTTGTGTATTTTTAAAATATTACATAAAAAAACTTTTATTTTTCCAAATTCAGCGGCCAAAAAAATAGCAGTGTGAACAGAAACTTAATAAATTCATTTAAGTAAACATTGGTCTTAAGAAAAACGTAAAAAATATAAAGCACAGAAAAAATAATGTACTTAGTACTTCGTTGCCCAACCTTTGTTGCGTAAAACAGCTTCGCAGCGACGCTTCATTGAAGTCACTAAGTTTTGACATCTTGAGCTCGGAATTTTTAGCCAGGCCTCTCTTATTAGCGTCCATAGCTCGTTATTATTTTTTGGTTTTGCTCCGGCCACCTCCTTTTTTATGTCGCACCACAAATTTTCAATTGGGTTGAGGTCCGGCGACTGCGCAGGCCACTTCATCAGGTCGATATTGTTATCCTGGAACCAACTTTTTGCCAGCCGACTGATATGCTTCGGATCATTATCTTGTTGAAATGTCCATTTCAGCGGCATTTCGTACTCTGCGTAAGGAAGCATAACATTTTGCAAGATATGGACATATTGGGGAGCATCCATTATATTTTGGATCCAGTGTATTGGCCCAACTCCGTAGTAGGAAAAACACGCCCAAACCATTACACTTCATCCGCCATGTTTTACTGTTTTGGTTGTATATCGGGGATCATACTCTTTATTCTCCAGACGTCTCACATACTGTCGGGATCCAGTACCACCATATAACACAATTTTGGACTCATCCGACCATAATATATTCCTCCATTTTTCGGTCGGTCATGAAATGTGCGATTTAGCAAAGTGTAATCTTTTTGTAACATGTATTTTTTTTAAAAGTGGGTCCTTTCTTGGACTCCGTGCGTACAGCTTGTATTCGCGTAGTACTCTTGCGAACAGTTTCCACACTGATGTTTGGACAAATACTGTCTCGTATTTCTGTAGCAGGCCCAAAGGGGTTTCTGGTACTCTCATTTTTGATCATCCGCTTAGTTGTGTTTGACACAACAGACTTTCTTCCTCTTGTTTCATCTTTTGGTTTGTATTTTAATGCGTTTCTAATCATTTTTGCTGAACAGCCTAACCAGCTCTGTACTTCCCTGTATGTTTTTCCTTCTAATATTAATTTTTTTATCAGTTTACGTGTTTCATCGGTGCAGTGCTTTGCGCGACCCACTTTTTCAAAAAAAAAATAAATATTATTACCATATTAAAATAATAAATATTATTAAAAAACACTGTAATTTAAATATACTCTTACTTTTTAATTGTTGCGATTTAAAAAATTAGGAGATTTTTATGATTTTTTGGAATTTAAAATTTTGCTGCTATTATTCTGACTGGCCAAAATGACGACTATTATCACAATGTGATTTTTTTCTTTAACACGTGCATCAACTTCACAAAAATTTTTTCATATTGTGTTTTGCACTCACATTCCATAACGGTTAATACAGTGGTGGAATTAAAAATAAGTCCGCGTTAAAAAATAATTGCAACTAAAATTGAATGTTGGGTGCGCTGCTATTATATTGACCGCAACTGTATATATATATTGTACAAGTTCCAAAAAAAAGTTTCCTTAATTTTTACTTCATTTATAAAAACAAAATTCAACAATAATAGAGATATGTAAGTGTTATACTTATTGTAATTCAAAAGAAATTTGGGTAAAGCTTTTATTTAGGTGTATGTAAATAGCGTTAATTAATTAAACATCACGTGCCATAATACTTAGTAAGAGATTGTCTTTAAATGATTTACGTGAGACCTCTATAAATAGGTCACACCTATTTAGAACTTCATTGGTATCATTAATGCAACGAGTTATTGGCTTATTAAGAATATAGTTCGTCCTGTGGACCGCCTCTCTGAAATGGAATAGACTACGAAGGTGACGAGCTGGAGTATAGAAATTTTTCATTGATAGTTCTGGACAATTTATATTGTGGTGGATAAGATTCCAGATAAACATGACTGAGAAAATTTTCCGTCTTATTGCTAGGGGATGAAGGTTAATTAGGGCACAGCGAGTGGCATATGAAGGGGTGACGGTCGGTTTTGGCCTCGTATTGCGCCAGCCATTTCTATTTTGCGCTTGCTGGCGCCAGTTCGAAACACCAAGTGTAGTCAGGTTATCCAACACCTGATCCTTCCAACGAAGATGTGGGCGTCCTCTTCTGCGTTGACCACCACCGGGCACCGAATCGAATATTTTTTTCGCTAGAGCGTCGTTTTCCATTCGCTCAACATGACCTAGCCAGCGGAGCCGCTCGATTTTAATGCGCTTAACTATGTCTATGTCAGCGTACAGCTCATACAGCTCGTGGTTCCATCGAATTCGGTACTCGCCATTGACGCAGATTGGACCGAAGATCTTACGAAGGATCTTTCTCTCGAAGGCTCCCAAAGTCTTTTCATCAGAACTGCTCAACGTCCAAGTTTGTGCTACATATAATAAGGACGGGCATGATTAGTGACTTATAGAGCGTGAGTTTTGTTCGTCGAGAGAGGACTCTGCTTCTCAATTGCCTACTCAGCCCAAAGTAACACCTGTTGGCAAGAGTTATCCTTCGCTTTATCTCAATACTGACATCGTTGAAAGAGTTTACGCTGGATCCCAGGTAGACGAAGTCCTTAACAACCTCGAAGGAGATGTTGTCAACAGTGACGTGGTTTCCAAAACGCTGGGACTGTTTATTTGTTGACACTAGGTATTTCGTCTTATCTGCGTTCACTACAAGACCCATTCGACTCGACTCTTTCGCTAACCTGGAGAATGCTGCACTGACTTCGCGCGTATTATGGCCAATGATATCGATATCATCAGCATACGCCAGCAGCATAATACTTTTGTAGAATATCGTGCCACTGCGTCTCAAATCAGCAGCTCGGATGATCTTCTCCATCATTAGGTTGAAAAAGTCGCACGATAAAGAATCACCTTGTCTGAAACCTCGTTTGGTATCGAATGGAGGAGTGATACAATAAAATCAATATGTTCTCTGAAATTCAGCCGATGATCAAGGAGACCGCCTACTCTTTTATCAGAGTAGTTCTACCAAGAGCAGTTGAATTTATAGTATAGTTCCAAGTAAAAGGAGAGGACAATCTAGTAAATGAAAGAATCTGACATTTGGAAATGTTAAGTGGAAGATCATTGAGAGCACACCAATTTACAATAGAATCCAGGTCGTGCTGTAGAAGTTTAAAATCATTAACATGGCTAATTGATCGGAACAGCTTGAGGTCATCCGCGAATAGAAGGGACTGGCTGTGTTTTATAACTTTGGGAATATCATTAATAAAGATTAGGAATAGAAGTGGGCCTAGATGGCTACCTTGAGGGACCCCTGATGTTACGTGAATCACATCAGAACAGAACAGTTATTAATTTTAACGAACTGTTTCCGATCCTGGAGATAGGAGTCAATCCAGTTTAGTAAGTTAGAGTGGAAACCTAACGCTGACAGTTTAGCTATTAAGTCAGCTAAGTTTTATGGTTAACTTTGTCGAATGCTTTCGCAAAGTCTGTAAAAATAACATCCGTTTGAAGACCTGTAGAAAAGTTATTAATTATATAATTACAAAATAAATTCAAATTGGTGGCCGTTGATCTACCCGAAGTGAAACCGTGTTGATTCAATGATATTATATTTTTTAAGATTTTAGGGATGGTTAATAGTTTACAGATCGGTCTATAATTATTTATTAGGTGCTTTGGACCTGATTTGTGGATAGGTTGTAAATGAGATATTTTCCATTCCTCAAGAAAGGTTCCAGTGATTAAAGATGTATTAAAAATTTTTGTAAGCGGTAAAGAAACTATTGCAGCGCAAGATTTAAGAAGAATTGGCGCTATACCCTCTAGATCTTCAGAATAAATTGGTTTAAGATTTTCCAAGGCTGATTCATCCTCAAATTCAGATATAAATAGGTCGCTGCAATCAAGGTACGGTGCCGTATTTTCGAAAGAAGTGGTAGGAGACACTGAAGTTGAGTATACTGAGTTGAAATAATTAGCAAAAAAATTGCAAATAGTAACCGTATCTGCAGAAGATGAACCCAAATATTCCATAGAATTTGGTATACCATTTGATTTTCTTTTTTCATTGATGTATGTCCAGAAAAACTTACTATTTTCTTTTAGCTTGCCCTCAATAGTTGCTAGATGCGATTTAAACAGGAATTTATTAAGAATTTTGTAGTCTTTAACGCAGGCTAAATAATGAGATTCCAGTTGTGGGTTTACTTTATTGTTTCTAAACTTTTTGTAGGATTTATTCATTCTATTTTTTAGGTTTATTAATCTTCTATTATACCATACAGTGTTTTTAGAGTTTCGAATTTGTTTTTTAGGGACAAATAAATCTGCTACTTCTTTGAGTATGGCCAGAAATACTGCATACATTTCCGTTAATTCCAGACCTGAAAAAACACTCTCCCAAAAGATTGAGTCCAAATAACCGTTTATTTCTATGAAATTTGCACGTTTGTAGTTTAACATAACAGATGCTGAGTTGTTTTGAATTTGTGTAGTGTTGCTTTGATATTCTAAAGCATAAAATTCAAGCATTAGAGGCACATAATGTTGAGTTCTTTTAATAATTTCAAAAGATGGGCTTTCAATAGTAACAATAAAATCGTTATCAGTATAGATTAAATCAAGAATGCGATCGAGTTCATTGAACAAGATATTTATCTGGACTAAACCAAATTGAGAGAAATAATCAATTACAAGTATATCATTTTCGGTTAGAACGTTAAAAGTAACAAGATAGTATTCATCACATACTGGTTTCCATATCAAGCTACTTAAATTAAAGTCACCTGATATTATCACATGTTGAGACTGAGTTAGGTTCTCAAGAATAAATCGACAATTTTCTACATGTATACTATATAAATCAATAGGGGTCTTAGGAGGAATATAACTAACAACTACGAATAGCGTAAAATTAAGTTTAAAATCTACTTTAACTATAAGTTGATCAACATCGAAATTATTTATTGAATAAGAGTTAAAATGAGGCAATGGTATTTGACAGCTTGGTATTGTATTGCGAAGTGCAATTAGTACCCCACCACCACGAGATAAGCCTGATGTATTAGGACATCGATTCTTACGGAAAATATTAAATAAAGCACAATCAAATAGTTCCGCGTTATAAAGCGTAGTAATACGTACGAAAGTAAACTATATATAGGATTACATTGATAAGGAGGATATAAAGAAGAGGACCTAAATAACTCCAGTGTGGTATTCCCAACTTAGCGGCGATTGGATGATAAAGTTAGTCACATATCTTTACATATACTGCCGTCATAAGGAAGAGTGCGGCATCTGCATATATCAATATTCTGAGATAAACCACTTACAGTAATTTCTCAAAAATTCACTGATGGATGGATATCCATTTTTTTTTTTTTCAACAATAATGAAATTTTACCGATTTTATTAAAAATGCAAAAACTGTGGAACAGACAGTGTAGATGCCGCTTTTTTGCTTAAATGATTGCTTTATTTGTGAAGATATGACACTTCAGGTTAAATATTTATCAATTGAGAAAAAAATTCGTAATTTTTTTTATTTTCTTGAAGATGAAAGCAATATGTTTAAGAAAAAGCAATAAAAATGATTTTGATTGTCATGCTAGATGCCGCACTCTTCCTTATGACGGCAGTATAGGACTCTATCGCAAAGATACGATTCTATCCACCTCAACATTTTCAAATTAACACCTAATTTTTCGAGTTTCATAATTAGAATTTAATTTTTTAATTTGGAAAAGATGGTAAGACTTGTAGTAGCAGATATATGTTACTGTAAAGAAATCGTGTTGATGCGATGATATAGAGCTTTGAACTTCTGCAACAAAAAATGTTCAAAATCTTGTCCAATGCTTTGGGAATAATTGAAAGTTTTGCGATGGGCCGATAGATTTCAACAAGATATTTCTAGCTAGATTTATATATGGGTGATATCCAGGCAGTTTCCCATTCGTTAAAAAACCTTACGAATGTAAATTATTATACATTAGATGATCTTACTTTTGCATCTGTAGACCATTTTGATATCTATACATTTGTTTATTCAATAAAATTTGTTTATGGAATTATATTTTCTTTTTCTTCACAGCAATTTCTATATGCAGTTGTTTTCGTTCTTTAATCAATCAGATGTTTTTGTTTGTGGTCGATATGAATCGTTTGTTAAAAAAATCAACAAATGTACACTTTCGTCCATTTACACCAAGATTTTATTAGCAAACATAAAAATATTCAATGGTTTGGGATATCGGAATCGAAAGTCTTAGTGTGCAATGTGC
Source organism: Pherbina coryleti (assembly GCA_943735915.1). NCBI lineage: Eukaryota > Metazoa > Arthropoda > Insecta > Diptera > Sciomyzidae > Pherbina > Pherbina coryleti. Next base: position 45,519,516 of record OX030952.1, on the reverse strand, counting down.
ACCGTACATGCACAAGACTTAAATTACACAGTGCGACACGAAAAAATAACTTCAAATATCTCAATGGTTTATAATAGTGGATGGTCTATATATTATATCCTCGTACTCAGTTTTATCGGATTAGGTCAAATAAGAGAGAAATTCAAGGTCAAACTTCACCTTTAAGTCACAAATTTTTCTTATAACTCTTAAACTAAATTCAAATTCTATGTAGTAACTGCATCTAAATATTTGCAATGGATGATTCTTTACATTTTAAGACCATTTTTTGCTCAAAAAGTTACGTAAGGGGTTTAATATTTTCTTCGAAAACAGGGCTTTTTTAAAAAAAAATAAAATTTTCAATAGTTCAGTTACTATGTATTTGTCTTCAAAAACAATCAGATTTTGCTGAATTTTTGCATACACCTTAAGTAAAATAAAATAACCCACCTGTGAAAAGATCACAACCATTACATGTGTGTATCCAAAGATATTCGCATTCAAAGATTACCAACGGTGGTAACTTCGTTAATGTACGCCCTAGCGTAAAATCATTCAAATAAAACTTATAGACCCAACAATTTTCTTCAAAACTATCCTTAGCATTTAAACCGAAAGAGTTACCGTTTTAAAGATATGCGCGTAAATGTGTAATTACAACATATATGAAAATATATGTACTTGAGAAGAAATAGAAATAAAAAAAAAATTTATATTTTAACCGTTTTAATTTTTCATATATGTTGTAATTACACATTTACGCTCATATCTTTAAAACGGTAACTCTTTCGGTTTACATGTTAAGGACAGTTTTGAAGAAAATTGTTGGGTCTATAAGTTTTATTTGAATGATTTTACGCTAGGGCTTACATTAACGAAGTTACCACCGTTGGTAATCTTTGAATCCGAATATCTTTGGATACACACATGTAATGGTTGTGATCTTTTCACAGGTGGGTTATTTTATTTTACTTAAGGTGTATGCAAAAATTCAGCAAAATTTGATTGTTTTTGAAGACAAATACATAGTAACTGAACTATTGAAAATTTTATTTTTTTTAAAAAAGCCCTGTTTTCGAAGAAAATATTAAACCCCTTACGTAACTTTTTGAGCAAAAAATGGTCTTAAAATGTAAAGAATCATCCATTGCAAATATTTAGATGCAGTTACTACATAGAATTTGAATTTAGTTTAAGAGTTATAAGAAAAAATTTGTGACTTAAAGGTGAAGTTTGACCTTGAATTTCTCTCTTATTTGACCTAATCCGATAAAACTGAGTATGAGGGCATAATATATAGACCATCCACTATTAGAAACCATTTAGATATTTGAGGTTATTCCAATTGACCCTTAAATTGTCGCACAGTGTTATCAATCAAAGCAACAATAAATAAAACTAGTAAGAAATAATCTTCGACTTAGCCGAAGTTAAAATACCCCCACGGCCGAACCAAAGTATATTCAAAGTCTTAAGCAGTCAAAAAAATGTTTATTTGTAAAACCATTTTCGTAATAGTTTTAACAGAAAATATTCGCTTTTGTTTTTTAAAAAGTCACTTTGTATGGGAGTTGGATGAGGTTTTCACTCGATCTATTTGAATTTCATACACAGAGTACATGTTATATAAATATTAAAGTTCATATGCAAGTTCATTACAAGTCCATCTATTAATTTTTGTGGAATTTAAACACATTTTATATTTTTGATAAAGTCACTTTGTATAAGAGCTAGGCGTGGTTTTCAGCTGATTTGACTCATTTTCGTAATTTACCTTTATTTTTAGATGATAGCTTGAAAATTACGGCAGTAATCGTGATCACAGAGAGACAGACAGACAGATAAACAGACAGACGGACATGGCTAAATCGACTCGGGCGGTGATTCTGATCAAGAATGTAAATACTTTTCTATACCTTCCACGCTTCTTATGGGCGTTACAAATGAGGTGACAAAATGAATATACCCCTTTTACGTTTTTTAAACGTGGGCTATAAGAATTAATAAGTAAATAAAAAAGGACTACCTTACCGACCACTGTCAGTCACACTCAGGCTACCGTAGTACAACGATTACCGATTTCATACTCGCATTTTTCTCTAAAACGTGTTATTTGAAATAGCGTTACCGTCTCGTTATTTTTTTGTAATTTCTATATTCCTGAGATTTCTTCCTAATTTATCTTTACAGTTGCACCATTATAAGTTCGAAAGTTCAGTAATGGACTTGTTTTGCTGAATTATGATTATATTGCTAAAATATATCATGTGCCTTTATTCATAATTATTTTTTAGACCTTGAAAACGCTCCCTTAGTCTTCATTGGAATATTTTCCCTCTAAAACAACTTAATACAAATGTCTCCATTCTTATGCGACACGATTGCAATAAAAATTAGAAATATTTTAAGCAGAGATTAACTGTGACCATGCCGTCTAAAATTTCTGCGATAATTATAGTTGTAAGCATAAGACTTCATTTCAATGACCCACACTTTTGAAATTTCCCTTAGAACGCCGAGGGTGTTTAAATAAATTTTTGTGAGAACTTACCAATAATCCTTTAACAAGAGAGTAAACAAAAGACTGATCATTCAGTTTAGAATATAGCGTCGAGATACATATTTCATTGCATATTAATTACATTTAACTTGTTTGGGTTATTTTTTAAAGATATTTCGAAATGTAAAAAGTTCAGTCTGATAAAAATCAATATATTAGAAGAAAAACACCATGCGAACTTATACTGAATGAAGGTTAGTTAAACACATCTTTAAGATAAATGCATTTTATTTTATAATAGAATAATGCTTAGCCAACATCACTTTAAACAGTAAGTATTCGTTAGAATATTGTTAAAAACACTAAACAAAATATTAAACAAAATTCTTAAATAGAATTTTTGTTTAACCTTATTTAAGAGAGCTGCCAGCTCTTTTTTAAAAAATTCAGACGTAGTGCGATTTTTTCATAGTTATCGCAATCATGGTATAATAATACAAGGTAGCATTGACAGTTGCTTGGGAAAACATATTCTGTCAAAAAATATACTCAAAAAGAGAGCGCTCACAATCCGCCATTGAAAACACAAGCAATGTTGAAAACGTTGAAGTGAAGAAAAACAACAACCACAGCGACTGCTGATGTATTTGCACAACAAGCTGTGTTTGACAGTTTATGTTTTCCTGTTGAAGAGAAAATAAGCAGTTGTCAATGCTACCATGTATTATTATACCATGATCGCAATGACATGTTAAAATAATTACAAGGTAGCATTGACAGTTGCTTGTGTCAAGATATCCAGAGAAAAATGAATTAACTTTCTTTTTTTACAAGTTTAAATATTTTTATTTTAATTAATATTCGCTAGGTTGATTTTTCACAACTTCACCGTTTAAGATTTCTTCCACGAATAATGAATAGTACCTTTTTTAAAATGACTAACGACCAGCGTCGCAAAGTAAAAACATAAAACAAAAGATACAGTAGTTTCGACTATGTCGTAGCACAAGACGTAGAATTAGTCAATTCGCTTTTGATGACATCTTTTTTAAAAACTATTTAGCAAAATATTTATTCCATACACCTGAGCATATGACCTTTAACCCTTTCAGACCCGACCCTTATCTACTGAACATTTTTTTATGATTTTTGGAATTTATGGTCGTTATATGGAATGAAAATATTCTCAATGTTTAGGTTTCGCAATTTACATATCCTTCAAGGATTTTCAGGACACGCAAAATTGATGCAACTTTATCTGAAACTCATTTTTTTAGCAACAAATGATTCAAATTTATTTGAAACATCAAAATTTATTATTTTTTTAGTTCAAATGCGTTAACTTCACTAGTTTTACACTGAAGTTTTACGCTTTATATTTTTTGTAATTGAAGACACAATTTACCTCAGCGGCTCATTTTGACAAAACTAAAAAGTTTATCAAGAACTCCACGCGTGTTCAAGTAACGGTAAATCGAATCGCGGAACAGTGTGAGAAACAAAAGAAGACAATAACAAGCACAATCGATTCATTTCGTTCTTTATAACTTTCGTTAAATAAAAGTGGAAATATTAAAGATAGAAACCACCCGCACAAACGATGCATCACGGTCTGAAAGGGTTAAAAGAGTGCCGGAAAAGGTTCATAGGTATGACTGACCCCCATTACTTTTGCAAAAGGAACATTTTTGCCTTCGACACATATTCCCTCCGACCACTCCTTAGGGGGGATCCAATACAAATTTTATGGTTTTTGTTTATTTACTCCATACACCTGAGCATATGACCTTTAAAAGAGTGCCGGAGAGAGTTAATATGTATGACCGACCCCCATTATTTTTGCAAAAGGAACATTTTTGCCTTTGACACCTATTCCCTCCGACCACTCCTTAGGGGGGCTCCCATACAAATTTTATGGTTTTGTAGATAAAACCGGAAACTGTCGATAAATAGGTAGCAAGTTTAAGCAAACAAAAACATCAAATGTTGGCTTTATATTTCATGTAATTGTGTAAAATTTATATAAAGTCGAGAGTTCTAACATGAATTTTTGTCGCATTGAGGATCAAGCAGACCAACAAGTGCTAACATCAACATTGTACGATCAGTACTTTAGGCCCACCAAAGGCTCAAAAAGTTATATAAATACCAACACCTGATCACTATCAACCCCCCTACTTACCTCCGAGAATGACGTATTCTACGTCAAAACTAGAATAATATAAGATAAAAGAGAGATACCGTGGCATTGCCAGATTGTAAGTTTAAATAAAGCAAAATAAGTTAATATGAACAAATAATCAAGGTATTACGATGACAACTCGGCCCTTCACTCGTCTCGAGTTACTCTGGTTCATGGTTATCATCATCAGCATCATATACATCATCGACTTCCGGATATAATTCGCACCACGGTTTTAATTTGTCACTGCTAGCCACAGTGCTATATCGTCGTTGTTTTATCTGCGATCCTTCGATATCTTCAACCACATATCGATCAAACCGTAATACTTTTGTAATTACATACGGTCCACGATATTTGACTTCCAGCTTGAGTGACTCGCCTGTACTTGAGATGGGACTTTCAATAAGAACCAGGTCGCCCTCGTTGTATTTGTGTGGCTTTTTGTGCTTGGCGTCAAATCTTGCTTTCCACACTTTGCATGCCGATTCAATATTCTTTATGGCTTCTTCTCGTTTCTTGCTCATTGGTTCGACGTCCAGTTCAATCTCATCGCCATGTAAAGCTGCTATTACTTTGTTACCTCCGATGTCACGCAAAGAAAAATCAAATACAAGATCCATCGGAGAGTATTTCGTTGTTGAATTGACATGTGTGTTAATGGTCCATTGTAACCTACGAAGATCCAGGTCCCAATCTTTAGCATTTGATGTAGAGGCTTTCAGAAAAGATAGAACCGACTTATTGATCCTCTCGGCCAAACCATTTGATCTAGGTGTTCTACCACCCACTTTAATATGTTGAATATTATTTTCATTGCAATATTCTGCAAAGGTTGATGATGTAAACGACGTTCCACGATCTGTGATCACCATCTTCGGCATGCCGCAATGCAGTGTTAGCTGATTCAGTGCGTCAATAACAGGTCTTGTTTTCTGTTGATTTCACAGCAAATATTATGGAGTATCTAGTTAACGCATCGACAATTACCAATATGTGCTCGTTCCCTCGCCGACTCCTAATAAATGGTCCTAAAGGATCCATGTACCTCAAATGGAACTTTCGGAATTTCCATTCCATACAGCTGGCATTCCTTCCTCACCGGCTCGCGACCATAACAGCATTCGGTGCATGATTTGTTATAGTTTTTTTTACAAAGTGAACTGATTTGGTAATTTGTTTGTATTTGCTACAACACTGTTTAGAGTTCTCATTAAATCCGCGCACTTAACAAAATTCATGGCTGCAAGGGTTCTACGCAGCCCATCATCGTTTAATCCATTTATTGTGTATCGGATAATAGAACTGTCGTCTAAACTACCGCGTCGACCTATGGCCAGTATTTTATAATAAAAAGATAAAATCGGTTCACTTTTGGCCATGCGTGCATGCATCATTTGTATGTGAATGTCTGCGACATTTACCACGCATGGAAATTCTAATAAAAACTCCGATACAAAGTGTGACCACAAATGGAAAACTGGATGTGCGTCTACCCACAACTTGGCAGAACCCTTGAGCTTACACTGTATTGCAAAAAGAACTAAATTTTCGGGCCAACCATACACATTTTTCAACTGTTCTACGCGATTCACAAACTGTACCGAGGTTATCTCGTCGCTGCACGGATCAAATTCCGGTAAGATACTAATTATATCGCGAATGTTTATTTCTTGATTTGAATTATTCGACGCGAGAGAAACTAGCGGCAACTCGAAATTTCTCGACGCTGTTGTGTATGTTGGTGCTGTACCAGCAAATTCGGCTGCATATTATGACTCGGAGAAAGCTGCAACAAATTCTGCAAAAACACGCTCGCTTGATTTGCTGTCGCAGTCGGCACCAACGAAACAGGCGTTAACGAGTAGGCGACGCTTGACGCTACTCGTTTGTTTTGAAAACAAACGGCTGCGTCCTGCCTCGACAGCGTCGATGAAGTTACCACTGCCTGAAGTTGCTGACTCAGTATTTCCATGGTCCTTTGGAGACTGCTGACGTCATCCTGCAACTTCTTCATGGCAGGGTCACCATTCGTTGCTGACACGGCATCTGACTGCGGAAGATGACTCCGCATCTCGTCCAAAAGTTCTTAATATCTCGCGGTCGCACTGCTCTAGATGCGCCACGAGCTCCGATCTGCTCCCCATGGTCTTCTCACCAAGTTGACGAAGCATCTCCTTTAGCTCCACGAGCATGTAGGTGGTCAAATTCATATCCCACTTCTGACTTTGTCAAGATATCCAGAGAAAAATGAATTAACTTTCTTTTTTTTACAAGTTTAAATATTTTTATTTTAATTAATATTCGCTAGGTTGATTTTTCACAACTTCATCGTTTAACATTTCTTCCACGAATAATGAATAGTACCTTTTTTAAAATGACCAACGACCAGCGTCGCAAAGTAAAAACATAAAACAAAACTAGAATAATATAATAGCGCATTCTTTTCTGAAAAAAAATTCTGCATTTTTTCTGCCCTCTTCAAGAACTCTGCATTTTTTCGGTTCTTTTCTAAAAAAAAATGTTGACCTCAAAATAAAACGTGTTCTTTTCTCGAAAATGTTGACCGCAAAAGTATAACAAATGCAGAATTTTCTGACCTGTAAAGTTCGACGGTTCTGTATTCTGCCCTCTAGTAATACCAACATTAAAACAAAGTAAAATAATTTTGACAGCTCATACTTTGTGCTAAGTTGTGATAAGCAAAGATTTCTTATTTTGAAAAAAGTCTGAAATTGATTCCAATATGTTCTTGGTTAAAGTGGTTAGTTTTATAAAAAATTAATTGCTCGATTCGTCATCTTCATCACCGGAAGACGAATAAAATAATAAATAAATAATCAATAATAAATTAGTCAGAAATCAAAACAACAGTGCAGCCAATATTAAAAAAAAAATGTTGCATTTTTTCTGTTCTTTTCTCAGCTCAAAAGAGGTCAACATTCTGTAAATTCAGGTCAAAATCTAAAAAATTCTGCATTCTGTAAGGGCAGAATTTTTTTTCAGAAAAGAATGCGCTATAAGATAAAAGAGAGATACCGTAGCGTTGCCAGATTGTAAGTTTAAACAAAGCAAAATAAGTTAATATGAACAAATAATCAAGGTATTACGATGACACTTGGGAAACCATCTCCTGACAAAAAAAAATATAAAAAGAATCGGACATTGAAAACTCAAGCAATCTTGAAAACTTGAAGTGAAAAAACAGCAACTTCAGCAGCTGCAGGTGTATTTTCACAAACAGCAGTTTTTGACAGGAGATGTTATCTTGTAGAAGAGAAAATAAGCAGTTGTCAATGCTTCCTTGTATTATTATACCATGTCGCAATGATATATTGTCATCCGCTGTAGCCACACGAGACGTTGTATAGTATAAATATAGTTATATTTTCAAGAAATTGCTTGAAAATCTAACATAACTAGCAATTCCTGAAATATTTCAATTAAAAATTAAGGCATAACTGTACTTTAGGGCCCATGCCTAAATATTTTTTGTGATTATGGCATAATTTTACTTTAGCGCCCATGCCTAAACATTTATAGCCATATTTTGTAAAACGAACGCAGTCACTTGCGTTAAGATTTTCAGTCTGGCAATTCCTTTTTCATATGAAGTAAAACAAACTCTCTTTCTCACTCAGAAATTTTCTATGAAAATATATTGCCAGATAAGAAAACCCGAAGTGACGTGATTGCGTGCGTTTTACAAAATATGGCCATTATTTGTTATTTTGATATGTATCTGGACCTCCGGGACCTATTGATGCAATAAAATTTTGTCGGTCTCGAATGGACTAGGAGATAAAACTCGTGAAAGTTTGGAAATTCAGTATACATTTTTAAGTGCGTGGAAGCTAAAATCACCTTTTCCATAATAATACCTACCATTAATATTAGCGGTATTTACGATCTGGAGTTTATGGTCTTGTGTATTTCATAAGTTTGATATTTGTAGTAAATTTGACAGGCTTAAAATAGCAAAACATGAACATTTTCCAAATACTATAAATACTAAATTTACAATGGTGGAACCCTATTGTAAATTTTGCATAGTATTTGCGTATTTGAAAAACAGCTGACTTGACGTTCTATGTCATTTAATTTGAAAATTTAATTTGTTCTAAGAAAATATGGCAGAATATGTTTGATGTCAAGATCACAGATGTCAAGAAAAACTAGCACTCCTACACAATCTGTAGCAATTTTTTTTTTAATTTTCTAAAAATACTCCAAAACTCCAGATCGTGAACACCGCTATACAAACCAGTTAAAATAAATAAACTAGGGCATCATGTTCTGCGATTCACACCTGTGAACGATCGACTTGCCATAATCCGTTTCAAGGTAAAATTTTTCAATATAAGCCTGATATGTGCGCACGCTCCAACAGAAGACAAAGACGATTAGACCAAAGACAGCTTTTACGAGCGCCTGGAAGAGGCCTATAAGCGCAGCCCCCTCCACGATATAAAAATCGTGCTTGGTGACTTCAACGCCATGGCGGGAAATGAAAACATCTTTGGTCAACAGTCGGAAAGTTCAATCTCCACGACAATACCTCCGATAACGGGATGAGGCTGATTGACTTTGCCGCAGTGTGAAACATGGTCGTTAGTAGCACTTGATTCAAGCAACTAAATATTCATAAAGTCCGATCAAAAGACGCACAACCAAATTGATCACGTTTTGATTGACGGAAGGCACTCTTCCAGTGTTTTAGATATACGAACGATCCGTGGTGCCAATATAGACTCGGATCATTATCTTGTTGCAGCCAAGATCCATACACGTCTGTGCGCGACCAAGAATGGGTGCAATCCAGCACAGAGAAAGCTAGACGTCGAAAAGCTGAAATCAAAACGAACAGCCGAAGACTTCGCTACTTGACTCTCATTCCTGCTTCAAGAAAGCACTCCTCCCGTCGATCGGAGTATGCACGCATATACGCACGCAGCCTGATATATGCACACAGTGGAATCATATTTCCCACTCTATGCGTACGGCTGCCGAAAAGGTCATTGGCTAGCACTGCCCTCACCGAAACCACTGGCACGACCAAGAGTGTCGCGACGCCACTGCGCCAAAAGACGCCGCTACAAAGCCACACTGCAGTTGATTGCAACGCGTACTGCTAAAGAGCGATACAAAAAGAAGAGGAGGGAAGAGAGACGCATTTTCAGGTGAAAGAAAAGAGTAGCGGAAATGCGTGAGTGCGAGAGGATTGAGATGCATGGTGACAGGACAATGGCTTCAAGACCGGGGCCTCTTCCTGCAAGGATTAAAATGGGAATCTAGTGACAGATATCCAGAGTACACTGATGATGTGAAGAGAACACTTCTCTAGGATTCTGAATGGCGATGACGAAAACAATCCCGCCAATTGAGATGATATCCCGGAAACTTCAATTTTGTACGAAAGCGTTGAAGTTCTGCTGCCTAACCATAGTGAAAACTTTTAATCTATAGCTCGGCTTAAAAACAACAAAGCCACAAGAGCCGATGGCTTACCTGCGGAGCTCTTCAAGAATGGGGGCAAAGCTATATATAAATGCATTCATGAGCTCCTTGCAGAATATGATCAGCATTCCAAACGATTGGAACCTCAGTGTGCTCTGCCCAATCCACAAGAAAGGTGATCCCACAATTTGCGACAACTACCGTGGGATAAGCCTTCTTAACCCGACCGCTCCTGAACCGCTGGAAAATGCGTTAAGCTGATAACGGATTCGTGTTAAGCGACTCCATATTACTAAACAAAAGTGTCGCAAAAAACAATTTTTTTTGCCTGAAGAAGTGTGAAAAAATCAAAACCTATATGTCCCAATGGTCGTCAACGGTAAAAATGTATACCACTCTTTTCTATCGTTGACAGAATGCGAACGAAAAGTTTGAGATTGAATTTTGATTTACTTTATGAGAACTCTTTGTTTTTAATCTGTTTTGAAATCTAACCAATGAAAGTTAATAAAATAACCTTTGTAATGATGGTACTTTGACCTCTATATGACTATTGGTTTAGGAGATATTCCCAAAATATTTAAAAAGATTGTTAAAAAACCCCAAAAATTCTATGATAATATCTGGCCTTCTATATTTGCTACGATGTAATGTTTGATATCTAATGAAATGTTGAAAAATAACCTTTCCAATGGTGGTACTTTGACCTCTTCAAGACTATTCAAAATATCACAAAATAGGTTAAATTTTCCAAAAAATCGGATCTTTCATTTGATGCAAAACAAAACTCCGTAACAAAAAATTGGGATTTTTTTTACGAATTTTTGACCTATTTTGGAAATATCTTTTGGACCAATAGTCGTGGAGTGGCCAAAGTACCACCATTAGAAAGAAAATTACACTTTTGATTTTGTGTTTTTATTCCAGTATTACTACGAACACGATCGCAAATCAAAGATCGTGTGAAAAGAATTCTACTTGCGTCTTTTCTGCGATCGCTTTGATTTGAGTGTGCACAATCAGTTGCGGATCTAGGATTCACCAGAGGGGGGAAGGACTGAGCTAACATTTTTATAGTCCAAGGTGGAGGCTGAAACGGCTTTTAGCGCTTTTTTCAATTTTTTTCCCACACTCAAATGGCTACTTAAATGATCAATACGGTCACCAACCACGAAGTTGTAAGAGATTTAAACTTGCGGATATCACTTCCCTGTCCGATAATTCTGCAAAAGTGAAACGGCATGTAAAGATGTATTTTCTGCTCAAAACAACACAAAGGTCATCGAAAAAATACTATTTGTGCATTTTGCAAAAAACCATTTTTCTTCACCATTGATCGAAATAACTTAAAATTTCATCATAAGAAAATTAAAATTCAATGCATTGACCAAGAATCCAAACAAATTTATTTTTATTTCAAATAATTCAATTTTTCAGAAAAAGTAAATATGTCTTAGATTTTTACCGTTGACGACTAATGGGACATATAGATCCCATCAGATTTGGTGGTCGCGTGGATAGCCCAAGTGGACTATCTTTTTTTGCTATGTTTTGCTAAAAAGTGTGAAGGTTGCCCGCAACTTCCCCAAAAATTTTTTACCTATATCTTCTCTTATCCCCAAAATATTGCAGCAAGAAGAAGGGGAGAAAAAGTAAAGATTTTTCGAATTTGGGGTAGTCTGGTAGGCAAAGGGATGAATCTACCCTTGAAAATTAAATACTTTCTGGAAGCCACATTCATTCCCTGTTGAATGATACCTTGTAAAGAAAAATCGTTTGCATAGTTTTTCCAGGAAAAATTCGAAAGTAAAAGGGTCACCGGTGTCCCAATGGTCGTCAAAGGGTTAATATCGCATATAAGTTCCTGTCGAGCGTATTATGTGAAAGACTGAAGCCCATCGTAAACCAGCTGATTGGACCTTATCAGTGTGGCTTCAGACCTGGCAAATCCACCATAGACCAGATATTTACGCTACGACAAATCTTGGAGAAGACCCTAGAAAAACAAATCGACACACACCATATTTTTGTCGATTACAAAGCCGCCTCCGACAGTCCAATAAGGAATCATCTATATTCCAACATGTCTGAATTTGGTTGGCTGTAAAGCTCATCCGTTTTTGCAGAATGATATTGAGCAACACCAGCATATGGCGTGTGCTGATGATATCGATATTATTGGCCATAATACGCTCAAAGTCTGTGCGGCAATGAATGCAGATAAGACTTAATACCTAGTGTCAACAAATAAACAGTCCCAGCGTCTTGGAAACCACGTCACTGTTGACAATATCTTCTTCAAGGTTGTTAAGGACTTCGTCTACCTGGAATCCAACAAAAACGTGGAGGTTGAGCAGTTCTGATGAAAAAACTTTGGGAGCTTTCGAGAGAAAGATAAGAAAGTTAGTAAGTAATATAAGAGCGACCGCACATTACAGACTTTTAGTCGGCCGATAGTTTGATTTATTTTCATGTGGCCATGGTGTCTTATGAAAGTGCGCACACCTAACGATTGAATAATATTGATATTGCTTCCTTAAATGAAACTTTTCTTAAAGACTTCCACAATGACTGATCACTTTGAAATGGTGGTGGTGTTGCCCTCCTCGTCACAAGATTAATAAAACAAAAGGCTAGCAAATTTATCAGTTGAAGTTATTATAAATCAAAGGCCTATTATTTTTTCTAACCATATCAAAAAAGTAACTTCCGTCAACAGTGACTTTATATTACTAGGAGACATGAATGCTAAGCACCGATCATGGAATTGCTTTACCAATAATTCTGCCGGTATTTCTCTAAACAGTTTATATCAATCACAAAACTTTTTTATTTACTACCCTGATATGCGAAACAGATATTCACAAACAGCAAGATACCTAACACTGTAATCTTGTTTGATTCTATAAGAGCTATTGATAATTAACTGAATAATCTCAAAAAAATTATCTTACAGGCTAATGACATATCAACTTAAAAAACAATTTACAGAAACAACTTTTTTCTACCAAATAACATATCTAAATTTATTGAAGTTAAGCGGAAATTCAGTAAACAAAGTATAAGGGCACCTGATGTTTTCCAATCCAGCTTCTTTAAGCAATACTCAAAATATTTCACCAAAATCGTTAACTGGAAAAAATATGCAGAGAAGAATAGGAAGTGGTCTGAGTTTTTAACGAACTTGAAGCCGGGTGACAAAGAGTTTTGGAAAATAAACCGCAGCCTAAGAGGAAAGAGTAAAAACAAGATTCCTTACCTTGCTGTAGGTAATAATAAAATTATAACTGACGGTGAGAAATCTGAACTTTTGGCTAAAACCTTTGCTTCTCCAAACACATTAACATCACCTTAACATCACTCTTTTGACAAAAAGGTCAATAAAGTAGTTTCCGACTTTCAAAGCGGCCAATGTGATCATAAGATATGTTTCATTTCTCATGATATGATCATGTTATAAAAAACAAGCTTTATGACCAAATAAATGCAGCTATTAGTCACTCTCAACAAGGTTTTTCAACCGGCAGATCCACCTTAACAAATTTTATATTGATTTCCAAAAACATAGTAAATGCCTTGGCTGATCGCTGTCAACTTGGTAGTGTACACGGACTTTTCGAAGGCGTTCGATTAAGTTGATCATTCTATATCATTATTAAAGTTAAAGAAACGTGGTTTTTCAGATATATTAATCAAATTTTTTAATAGTTTTTTACCTAAGCGTTAACTCTTAGTCAGAGCTGTAAAAGTCTTAATTCATTTTCACTTTTCATTCTCCTGTATAAATGTTCAAAAGCTGAAATCATTTTTGTAGCATTCAAATTTGTGAACTTTTTAGGCTTAAGTCTTTAGGATGATTAAATTTATTTTCAAGGCATGAATTGCAAAACGTAAAGAATTCACGTTTCACACTGAATTCACACTGAATTGAAATTTGAACGAATGCAGCCACCATCGATGGTTGCAGCTTAATGAAATTTTAGTGAATTCAGCCGGTGATGGCTTCAGCCGTAAAGATTTGTTGTATATGCCTATGTGACTGTTGGGCATGACTGTGATGGGTTGCCATTGGCTGACATCATGTATAGAAAAGTATTATGTACAACAAATTGTAGAAGTAAATTTTTATATATTTTGTTTATAATATTTATTGTTAATAAGCACTTTATTATTCCAGAATATGTCAAAGGATAGACTAAAGCATGTCACTAAGATCGGTCGTCGAAAACAAATGGCAACATAGATGCAAAATGATGCTTTATATTTAGTAGTATTTCATGGTAGTAAATAAAATGTCCAGTGTTTCAGAGTTGAAAAGAATGATTAAACTGAGTGCATTCTTCAGATTTTTTAAGCCAACAAGAATGGGATTGATATTTTTATAAGTGGGATTGATATTTCTTACAGAGCATTGGGTGTGCATTCTTTTATCTTCAAAGAATGATGAATTGTTCATCTGTAATTCATTAATTCAACGGAAGCATAAGATTGTAATCTACTTGATGCAGCTTTTGAATGCATTAAGAGTGTGTGCATTCCGAAATGATTCAATCCTTTTACAGCTCTGCTCTTAGTCAAAATTGATTCAACTATTTCAAAAGACGTAATAGTTGCTTCTGCTGGTATTCCACTATGGACCTTTATTGTTTTTGATTTTTGTAAATGATTTGCTTCGTTTATTTCATGTCTCAAATTGTTTGTTGTTCGCTGACGACTTTAAGTTAATTCTAAAAATTTCCACTACTTCGGATTTCTTGTTGTTGCAAAATTACAACAAATGCGCTGCACAGAGCTCAAGTCTCGGCAACGATTTTGTTTTGAGCGGAGCAAACTTTGACTTGACAGTCAAAAGTTCAGAATGATTGCCAGTTGAATCATGGCTTCGGACATAGATACAACATCTGAATTTGAATTTGACACTTTGAGTTGGGATGCGTATATACGTAACGCGGAATTGCTATTGAATGTAATTGAGTCAAATTGCATTTGAAGCTTTCCCAACTGGTATCGAGGCGCATTGGGATTGACTCGTTCCAATCGAGTTTTTGAAGCCAAAGTTCTTGCAATAAGATTTTTGCTTTGGTTATAATTGGGCATAGAAGTCCGAGAGGATCGAAAAGACGAGCTGAAACTGGAAATATGTTTCTTTTTGTTGCTTGCAAATCGTGGAAGTTTTCTACCAAATGAAACTTAAAGGTATCATTCTTCGGAACCCAATGTATCCCTAGCGCCTTTGTGGAGTCGGAGTCGTTGAACTGCACTTATGATTTTTCTTGTTTTTCAGCACTGTCATAGGACGCGTGGCTTGAAAACCACTTCGCCAGCTGGAGTCCTGCTGAATCAAGAATTTGCGTGACTTGCTTTCGAATTGTATCGAGATCTTCAAAGCTGTCAGCTCCAGTGAGCAAGTTATCTACATAAACATCGTTGCGAATAGTCTTTGATCCAACTGGATGCGAATCTCTTAATTGATCACTTAAGAAATTCAAGCAGTGTGTAGCCAGAAATGGTGCAGATGAGTTACCATACGTTATGGTATTGAGTTGGTATAGTTGCAACTCATTTGCTAAATTTTTCCTCCAGCGAAGTTGATATTTTCTATCTGCCTCGTCAATTTGGACTTGACGGTACATTTTCGTGATGTCAGCAGTAATTGCGTATTTTTGCATCCGAAAGCGGATCAAAGTTGAAAACAATTCTTCTTGAATCGTCGGTCCAACCATTAAAATGTCATTTAATGACAACTGGGATGCTGTTCGACAAAAAGCGTCAAATACTACTCGCAGTTTTGTAGGCGTACTCTGTGGTCTTAAGACGCATTGATGCGGTATATATTAGTGTGGACTACCTTACTTACTTACTTACTTATCTGGCGCATACAACCGAGGGTCGGTTTTGGCCTCGTATAAGAAATTGCGCCAGCCATTTCTATTTTGCGCTTGCTGGCGCCAGTTCGAAACACCAAGTGTAGTCAGGTTATCCAACACCTGATCCTTCCAACGAAGATGTGGGCGTCCTCTTCTGCGTTGACCACCACCGGGCACCGAATCGAATATTTTTTTCGCTAGAGCGTCGTTTTCCATTCGCTCAACATGACCTAGCCAGCGGAGCCGCTCGATTTTAATGCGCTTAACTATGTCTATGTCAGCGTACAGCTCATACAGCTCGTGGTTCCATCGAATTCGGTACTCGCCATTGACGCAGATTGGACCGAAGATTTTACGAAGGATCTTTCTCTCGAAGGCTCCCAAAGTCTTTTCATCAGAACTGCTCAACGTCCAAGTTTGTGCTGCATATAATAGGACGGGCATGATTAGTGACTTATAGAGCGTGAGTTTTGTTCGTCGAGAGAGGGCTCTGCTTCTCAATTGCCTACTCAGCCCAAAGTAACACCTGTTGGCAAGAGTTATCCTTTGCTTTATCTCAATACTGACATCGTTGAAAGAGTTTACGCTGGATCCCAGGTAGACGAAGTCCTTAACAACCTCGAAGGAGATGTTGTCAACAGTGACGTGGTTTCCAAAATGCTGGGACTGTTTATTTGTTGACACTAGGTATTTCGTCTTATCTGCGTTCACTACAAGACCCATTCGACTCGACTCTTTCGCTAACCTGGAGAATGCTGCACTGACTTCGCGCGTATTATGGCCAATGATATCGATATCATCAGCATACGCCAGCAGCATAATACTTTTGTAGAATATCGTGCCACTGCGTCTCAAATCAGCAGCTCGGATGATCTTCTCCATCATTAGGTTGAAAAAGTCGCACGATAAGGAATCACCTTGTCTGAAACCTCGTTTGGTATCGAATGGAGGAGTGAGGTCCTTTCCAATTTTAACTGTGCTGCTGGTGTTGCTCAGTGTCATTCTGCAAAGGCGGATGAGCTTTGCAGGAATACCAAATTCAGACATGGTGGAATAACGATGATTCCTTATTGGACTGTCGAAGGCGGCTTTGTAATCGACAAAAAGATGGTGTGTGTCGATTTGTTTTTCTAGGGTCTTCTCCAAGATTTGTCGTAGCGTAAATATCTGGTCTATGGTGGATTTGCCAGGTCTGAAGCCACACTGATAAGGTCCAATCAGCTGGTTTACGATGGGCTTCAGTCTTTCACATAGTACGCTCGACAGCACCTTATATGCGATATTCAGAAGGCTTATCCCACGGTAGTTGGCGCAAATTTTGGGATCGCCTTTCTTGTGGATTGGGCAGAGCACACTGAGGTTCCAATCGTTTGGAATGCATTCTTCCGAACATATTCTGCATAGAAGCTCATGAATGCATTTAAATAGAGCTTCGCCTCCATTCTTGAAGAGCTCCGCAGGTAAGCCATCGGCTCCTGCGGCTTTGTTGTTTTTAAGCCGAGCTATAGCTTTCAAGACTTCACTATGGTCGGGCAGCGGAACTTCAACGCTGTCGTCCAAAACTGGGGATTCCGGGATATCATCTCTATTGGTGGGATTGTTGTCGTCGTCGCCATTCAGAAGCCTAGAGAAGTGTTCCCTCCACATCATCAGTGTACTCTGGATATCTGTCACTAGATTCCCATTTTCATCCTTGCAGGAAGAGGCCCCGGTTTTGAAACCATCGGCCAGGCGTCTTATTTTTTGGAAAAATTTTCGGACCTCATTCCTGTCACCATGCATCTCAATTTTCTCGCACTCACGCATTTCCGCTTCCCTTTTCTTTCGCCTGAAAATGCGTCTCTCTTCCCTCCTCTTCTCTTTGTATCGCTCCTTAGCAGCACGCGTTACAACTGACTGCAGGGTGGCTTTGTAGGCGACATCTTTTTCTGCAGTGGCGTCGCGACACTCTTGGTCGTGCCATTGGTTTCGGCGAATCACCTCTTCGGCAGCCGTACGCATAGAGTGGGAAATATGATTCCACTGCGCGCATATATCGTCGATCGGAGGAGTGCTTTCTTGAAGCAGGAGTGAGAGTCGAGTAGCGAAGTCTTCGGCTGTTTGCTTTGATTGCAGCTTTTCGACGTCTAGCTTTCTCTGTGCTGGATTGCGCGCATTCTTGGTTGCGCACAGGCGTGTACGGATCTTGACTGCGACAAGATAGTGATCCGAGTCTATATTGGCACCACGGATCGTGCGTACATCTAAAACACTGGAAGAGAGCCTTCTGTCAATCAAAACATGATCAATTTGGTTGCGCGTCTTTTGATCAGGAGACAGCCAAGTTGCTTTATGAATATTGAGATGCTTGAATCTAGTGCTACTAACGACCATGTTTCGCGCTGCGGCAAAGTCAATCAGCCTCATTCCGTTATCGGAGGTATTGTCGTGGAGGCTGAACTTTCCGACTGTTGGACCAAAGATATTTTCTTTTCCCACCTTGGCGTTGAAGTCACCAAGCACGATTTTTATGTCGTGGCGGGGGCTGCGCTCATAGGCCTCTTCAAGGCGCTCGTAGAAGCTGTCTTTGGTCTTCTGTCAGAGCGTGCGCACAAATCAGGCTTATGTTGAAAAATCTTGCCTTGACACGGAGTATGGCAAGTCGTTCGTTCACAGGTGTGAATCGCAGAACATGATGTCGTAGTCGCTTGCCAACCACGAATCCGCATCCAAATTCGTGCTTCTCCGCATGGCCGCTGTAGTAGATATCACAGGATGCTTGCCGTGAGCAACCCTGTCCCTTCCATCGCATTTCTTGGATTGCAGTGATATCAGCTTTGTATCTTTCTAAGATATCTATCAGTTGGATAGAGGCACCATCCCAATTAAGGGTTCGGACGTTCCAGGTGCATATCCGTAAATCATTGTCAGTTTTTCGTTTGCGGTAGTCGTCATCAGATTTGGGGATCATCTTTATCTTTTTTCTTGTCGTTTTTATTGAAAATTGTTTTTACGTGGTGGGCTTCAAACCCAACGCACAACCCTTTAAAGGCAGGGGGGGCCCGCCTGGTGCACTACCAGCAAACGTATTTTTAGTCAGAGACATATGACCTAAGTCAAGGTACTCTTTCATGAAGTCCATATCGTCATATGAAATCAAAAAAGCCGTAAGTTTTTATTTATTATATTATTATAATAAATAAAAACGAGTTTTTGAGCTCCAGGCCAATCATGTTGAGAACAAGACAACACAGTGGATCACAGTGTAAAGTCACACAAAATACTACTGATGAGTTGGTGTAGCGACCAATGAAACAGTCTGTATAGTCAAAGCTGTCGTGATTGGCTCTATACAGAGCCGTTGTTGTTGTTGTTGTTGGCTATCGCCTTCTTTGTTCTTCATGTTGTCTTGTTCTCAACATGATTGGCCTAGAGCTCAAAAACTCGTTTTCAATATAAATAATGAAAGGCCGTATTCAAAAATATTAAGATTTAAAATTTCTGGGAGAGCACGCCCGTAAAATGTTAAGAAAATCATTAGTTGTGTGTTAATCACATAAACAACAAAGTCTTTCATAACAAAATGGTCTCCACACCATGTTAGGTGTACCATCAGTTAAACTAACTGAACCCTAAAAATGGAAGTGTGGAAAAAGGGAGGAGCTAAAAAAGCAAAAATAACAACAACTTCAATATGCTCTGATAGCGGCAAACCACGTGATCGAGTTTCGAAGATGCACATGAATTAAGGCTAGGCCTAAAAGTATGATACGATTTAGGTTAACCTTGGTACAGCTTGCATCTAATGTCGATAAGAACTCAGTTACAAAAATTCAAGCGTTCTCTGCCAAAAATAAAATTCCGGGTAACTTTCTCGGCATATTGGCAGTATAACTAGAACCTAAGTAGCTTGAGTGGATCACAGTGTAAAGTCACACAAAAGACTACTGATGAGTTGGTGTAGCGACCAATGAAACAGTCTGTATAGTCAAAGCTGTTGTGATTGGATCTATACAGAGCCGTTGTTGTTGTTGTTGTTGGCTGTCGCCTTCTTTGTTCTTCATGTTGTCTTGTTCTCAACATGATTGGCCTAGAGCTCAAAGACTCGTTTTCAATATAAATAATGAAAGGCCGTATTCAAAAATATTAAGATTTAAAATAAATAAAAACTTATTTATTATAATAATATATTGGGGTAATTATATATAATATAATTATATATTGGGCTTTGCTTTGCGCTTGCACTGAAAAGCTTATTGAATTTTGCAAATAAGAACGTCGTTTTTAGTAGTAGGAGTGTAAAATTTTCATAATCAGACGGCGTACGTTTTACAACCTCGAGAAATTTATTTTCGCAAAGCTTTTGCTCAGTTGTATACTTAACAACTATCGACTCCTTGGGAATTTCTTCTAAAAAAAAAAAATAAATAACTGGCCACTTCAGCCCTTGTAACTTTCACCGACACTACTCCATCTTTCCACCCTCCAACAAACTATTCCCTTCTTCCGAATCAACACAATGCTTTCGCATTTATAGGGGGCATCCCCTGAGTGTTGGTTTAGTCTCAAAAAAAAAAAAAAAAGCCGACTCCGAACGGCGATGAACAGAATGTTCTTGTTCTATAGAAGCTTTACATGGCATTTTGATTGCTCTGTGAGGTTTGCCATTTTCTGCAGAGAGATGGCGTCCGTACAGAAAAATAATTTTTATTCAAATAATTTTCTGTCGCTGCTGGTTTGAACCCGGGTCTCAAGGTTCGTTGACATAGCGGCCACGCGCCTTAACCAACTACGCCACGGACGCCACCTAATTCTTCTAATTCCCAGCATTTTTGGACTAAAGAGTCAAGTGAGCAGCTTTCTTCTTCTTGAAGACAAGTTAAATTGCAAACTTGAGGCTTACAGCTTTCTTTATTTTTGTATCTGCCTGACACTATCCAACCAAGTAAGGTTTTCTGCAGTGTTGGAAGATCTGGACTTTGCTTTATTTGTCCGACTGAAAGAAGCTCAAAGAAAGTTTCAGTACCCAGCAGGAGGTCTATTTTTTGTGGCTTGAAGAAGTATGGATCTGCAAGTTCAATATTTGAAGGAATATTCCAGTTGCTTGTAGAGACTTTATGATCTGGTTGGTAGGTAGATATCGATCGCATTACCCGAAAATCAGTGGAAAACTCGTGAGAGTTTACGCGTGATCTCACAGTAGCATTAAGTTTTTGATTTACTGTGGAATTTGTCTTACCAATTCCGATCAAATTCAAACCCCTTTCTTCCTTTCGTAGTTGCTCAAGTTCCTCGGTCATAAAATTAATTTAAGAACCGGAATCAAGCAACGTTCTGACTAATTGATAATCCCCAGTTTTGCTTTGTATACTAACCACTGCTGTGGCTAGGATAACTTGATCGGATAACTTGACATAGCTTGCCGAGCTATGATTAACAAAAGCTCGAGAAGTAGAGGGTTGATCAGAATTAGAACTTGGAGTTGGAAGGCCAGTAGTATACTGATGCAAAAACGAGTTATGTGATCTATTGCACACTCGACAACGCATCGCTTTGCATCTGGATACCGGGTGGCCCTTTTTTAGCCAATTTATGCATGCTGGAACCGATTTGATGAAATCAAATCGTTGCGAAACAGGAAGCGCAGAAAACGGAGGACAAGAACTTATGGCGTGATCTTTCGACTTGTAAAACAAGCACTTTCCATCATGCACAGTAGTTGACTTATTGCAAGCAAACGAAGATTTAAAATTCTTTTAACGTAGAATACGTTATACGGGAGTGTTAATCGTGAGCACAAAATTTTGAGAAAATGTTTGTCACTTTCATTATAAGTTTTTAATACTTTATGCATGCATTGAAGAAAATTCAAGTATGCTCGTAACATATTTAATATTTCTTCTTTTGATTTGTATTTAAATAATCATATTGCTACATATTATTTTTTTGATTCTATAAGTAAATCAAAATTTAACTCCTTCAAATTTTGTATTAATTTTCATATGCTTTGTATTTTATGTATTATAACATCATGTGTAAGAGCAGTACGATTATCTGTGTGTTCATCACAGAACCAGTGTGAGAAACGTACACACATATTCCGTACAAGCAAGCAGCAACAGCATCGCACACGTACACACATATTCCGACAAGCAGCAACAGCATCGCACTCTGTTCTCTTGCAGTTGCAACCTTAGTTCTTATAATTCTCATTTGGTTTTTGTTGCAAGAGTTGTATAAGAGGGATATTTGGCCGTACGTATTAGCCTGCTCACATAATGCAATGCTGTGGGTTAGAGTGACAACTCGACATTTTCTCACCAAAATGTCGTATCGATTGTCATTCGCCTGCATATTTTGCCTTATAACTTGGCTTTTTTTTCATAATAAATTATACATTTTTTATGTTTTTTGTTTGTTTTTTGTTTGTTTTTTCATATAATATACATTTTTTATTTTTTTTTTTAATCAATTTTTAGTAATTCATTTGTAATTTTTATAAATTTCAAGCGAAGATCTATTTGTTTTCAGTCATTTTGTTTTTGTTTTTTTTCATTATTTAAGCTTAGGTAATATCGCGAAGGCGCGGGTTCAATTTAGAGGTGGGTAATAGCACAATTTTTGGTGTGCTGACTCACTAGCACATGTGCACCCTTAGGAGTCAGCACACTGTGCTAGCACAATTGTGTCACAGTCGAAATTAACACTGATGTAAATGAAAACTGACAGTTGGCGCTCGGTTCTTGTTGCACTCAATGCGGATAGGCTATAAAACAAATTGCATATTGTCAATTATAGCAAGTGAGCCAAAGTGAAACAAAAACCAACTTTACTGAGTGTGCCACTATGTGTGTCAACTAGCACACATGCTCACTACTGAGTGTCACACAATACATAATAGACACTTTAAGCGCAAAAGTGCTGGTCTTCATCGTGACTCACTATGTGAGTCAATGTAGTGTGCTAGCCAGTGTTGCCAGAATGGCAGTTTTGCCTGCAAATGACAGTTTTTTAAACTCTGTGCAGGTTGGCAGTTTTTCTAAGAAAAATACAGTTTTCCCATTATTAATGCAGTTTTTCAGGGTAAAATGCAGTTTTTGTGAAAATATAAAATCTTATGTAGTTTTCATAAATTCTCTTTATCAAAACATTATTATGGTTCAATTACTTCTTTAAAGCAGACCTGCTTTAAACTTTAGAAGCAGCTTCAGCCAACTTAACGCATTTAACATTGAACATAAACGAACCTCACTTCTCTATTTGCGCCAATTTGCGTGTTTTCATTTGAAGGCTGCAAGCCTTGTGGATCCTGGGAGGAAAATAAGTACTTGAAAGGTTGGATTAGTGCGACAAATAGAAATTCCAGCCCTCTCAAAAAAAAAAAAAAACAATTATTATTGTTCAAGCTTTGACGTATCAAAAACTATGATACAAATATGTAATAGTGATATGTATAACTAAAGCAAATAATAATATACATATATAAAAAAATAACATTAAAAATACTTGAAATACTTATCTTAAAATGATCTGAAATGTGAATAAAATAGCAGAAGTTTTTTATATATTATATACAACAATTTTATATACAAATGAATTTGTTTTATTTCTGTTTTTAATAAAAAAATTACAGAAAATGCTTAGCAAATAGTTTTTTAGAATGGCAGTTTTTGTGTTCAAAATGCAGTTTTTTTCTTCAGATATGGCAGTTTTTTGTAAAAAAAATCTGACAACACTGGTGCTAGCACACATGGCACACTGCAGAGAGTCAGCACAGTGCCATAGCACAGCACTGAGTTACCCACCTCTAGTTCAATTCCGGCAGCTGGCATGATTGTTTTTTTTCAATTTCGCATTATTTATTATTTTTTTTAAACAATTTTTTAATAAATAATTCTATAAATAAAATTTTGAGCAAAAAATTTACTTCTTTGCAGTCATTTTATTTTGTTTTATTATTTAAGCTTAGGAAGTTAATATGTATTGTCTGTGCATATGTTTAAAGTACATTTTATTTTAATTTTTTACCATTTCTTGCAAATAATTTAATTAATTTATACATTTTGTCATTTTTTTTTAATAATACTTACTTTTAAATGAAATAATTTTTTTTAAATAATGCAACCATTTGAGGAAAAAAAATTATAATTCAATTAAACATCCATGCGAAATCATCATAAAAATTAAAAATAAAATTTACTCTAAGCATATGCACATATATACATATTAACCACCTAAGCTTAAATAATAAAACAAAATAAAATGATTGCAAAGAAGTAAATTATTTGCTCAAAATTTTATTTATAGAATTATTTATTAAAAAATTGTTTAAAAAAAATAATAAATAATGCGAAATTGAAAAAAAAAATCATGCCAGCCGCCGGAATTGAACCCGCGCCTTTGCGATATTACCTAAGCTTAAATAATAAAAAAAACAAAAACAAAATGACTGAAAACAAATAAGTTCTTCGCTTGAAATTTATAAAAATTACAAATTATTTACTAAAAATTGATTAAAAAAAATAATAAAAAAATGTATATTTTAAGAAAAAAAAAATCATGCCAGCCGCCGGAATTGAACCCACGCCTCCGCAATCATATCCAATGAAATTGAATTTTGCGAAAAAATGCCAGCTTCATAGAAATTAAACAAAATTGCGAAAAAGTGCATTGTTGCAAATTTTCGCTATTTTTGTTGATAGAAATGGCAATTACAAACACAATCACAAAATTTAAATGATTTGTGATCTTCGCAACAAGAAGAAAACCTGTTTTTCTGAGGTAAGCTTAGGTAATATCGCGAAGGCGCGGGTTCAATTCCGGCGGCTGGCATGATTTTTTTTTTCAATTTCGCATTATTTATTATTTTTTTTAAACAATTTTTTAATAAATAAAATTTTGAGCAAATAATTTACTTCTTTGCAATCATTTTATTTTGTTTTATTATTTAAGCTTAGGTGGTTAATATATATGTGCATATGCTTAGAGTAAATTTAATTTTTAATTTTTATGATGATTTCGCATGGATGTTTAATTGAATTATAATTTTTTTTCCTCAAATGGTTGCATTATTTAAAAAAAATTATTTCATTTAAAAGTAAGTAATATTAAAAAAAACTGACAAAATGTATAAAATTAATTAAATTATTTGCAAGAAATGGTAAAAAATTAAAATAAAATGTACTCTAAACATATGCACAGACAATACATATTAACTTCCTAGGCTTAAATAATAAAACAAAATAAAATGACTGCAAAGAAGTAAATTTTTTGCTCAAAATTTTATTTATAGAATTATTTTTTAAAAAATTGTTTAAAAAAAATAGTAAATAATGCGAAATTGAAAAAAAAAAATCATGCCAGCCGCCGGAATTGAACCCGCGCCTTCGCGATATTACCTAAGCTTAAATAATAAAAAAAAACAAAAACAAAATGACTGAAAACAAATAAGTTCTTCGCTTGAAATTTATAAAAATTGCAAATTATTTACTAAAAATTGATTAAAAAAAAAATAAAAAAATGTATATTTTAAGAAAAAACAAAAAAAATCATGCCAGCCGTAATTAAAAAAAAAAAAAAAATGCCAGCCGCCGGAATTGAACCCGCGCCTCCGCGATATTACCTAAGCTTAAATAATAAAAAAAAAACAAAATGACTGAAAACAAATAAGTTCTTCGCTTGAAATTTATAAAAATTACAAATTATTTACTAAAAATTGATTAAAAAAAAAAATAAAAAAATGTATATTTTAGGAAAAAACAAAAAAAAAAAGCATGCCAGCCGTAATTACAAAAAAAAAAATGCCAGCCGCCGGAATTGAACCCGCGCCTCCGCAATCATTTCCAATGAAATTGCATTTTGCGAAAAAATGCCAGTTTGCTAGAAATTAAACAAAATTGCGAAATAGTGCGCTGTTGCAAATTTTCGCTATTTTTGTTGATAAAAATAGCAATTACAAACACAATCACAAAATTCAAATGATTTGTGATCTTCGCAACATGAAGAAAACCTGTTTTTCTGAGTAGCGCAGCATGTTTCACGATTTTATCAAAAACACAACATGTTTCACTTCTCGTTGGCCCGTCAGGTTCGCTCACGAAATTCTGTTAAAATAACATTTTGGAGGTCTTCTCTTTTTATGTCTTTGGTTTTTGTCATAAGCAGAAAATGAAAAAATGTTTATGAATAACAATGTTAGCAAGGTTGCATAGAAGCTGCGTAAAGCCTTAAATAGTGCGTAACTAAACAAGCGTTTAAAGGTTGTTTAAGGAACTCTATTGAATAAGGCTGTTAATAACTAACGTATTCTACGTCTGACCTATGCGCCCGTGTTATCTAACACAGGCTTGAGCTTTTTTGACCTGCTTTGGTTTGCTAACTCTAAATTTGGATGTGGAAGCCTCATCAGCAGAAATATGCTGGCATCGCTTATTGAGAGCACTTTCACAATCACTCCATAAGGGTAGCTTATATAATCAAGCTGTTCTTCCCATTTGGATTTCGTGATTGGATCGACCTTTGACATTACTAAATGAATAAGAATAGCATTTGTGATATTCTTATCATCTCCTATTGACAAAAGGGAGTCGTAAATCGCCGATACAGTGTCAATAATGGTACGTAAGCCAGAAGCAGATGGCTTGTTGATATCTGGAAGATCAAAGTTCATCGAAATGCTGTCGAAAAATATAAGACAATTATTGTCATAAACTTTTTTCAGACTAGCTAAAATTGCAGTACGTTATTATGAAGAAGAAATAACCTTTAGAAAATATTTATTTTGAAATAAGAAAATTTTCTAAGTGTATATAAAATTATTACGCCGGAGAAAAGGGAAAGAAAATCCCACGAACTTTTTTTATTGAAATAGGTGGCAACGCTATTCACTTTGAGTGAAAAGTACAATTCCAAGGAAGAGAGTCAATGCATGTATGTGTGTGTGTATACTTGACCGAAAAAATGTACTCACTTCTTTGGCTTATAATTGGAATTATTTGTTTATGTTGCACTTTATTTTCACTCAACGCGTATTAAACTCGATTTTACACTAAAACACGAATTCTCAATTTTTTATTAAAATTGGCTTCAATTACCGACGGAACTTTTTATTAATAAAACCGATAGCAAACGTTAGGGATTTCTGGCGCGAATAATGGCAAATTTAACGAAATGACTTGAATTTATTTCAATAAATTTATGCGTTTGGTACTTTTTTTTTGTTATGGCTATTAAAATCTGCACTTTGTTGTTTCACGTCTTAATTTATAATATATATTTACATACGTATGTGTTAATATCAAGGGGAAATGCAATTGTGCGCAAAACGATTTTTTAATATAAAATTTCGTTTTGTATATCCAGAGCTGTAAAAGATTGAATCATTTCGGAATGCACACACTCTTAAATCATTCAAAAGCTGCATAACCAGATTGCAATCTTATGCTTCTGTAGAGTAAATGAATTACAAATGCACAATTCATCATTCTTTGAAGATAAAAGAATGCACACCCAATGCTTTATAAGGAATGGGACTTATGAAAAATATCAATCCCATTCTTGGAGGCTTAAGAAATACGATGAATGCACTCAGTTTTATCATTCTTTTCAACTCTGAAACACTGGACATTTTATTTACTACCATGAAATACTACTAAATATAAAACAGCATTTTGCATTTTTGTTGTCATTTGTTTTCGACGGCCGATCTTAGTGACATGCTTTTGTTTTTCCTTTGACATTTTCTGGAATAATAAAGTGCTTATTAACAATAAATTTTATTAACAAAATGTATAAAAATTAACTTCTACAATTTGTTGTATATAATACTTTTTCTATACATGATATCAAGCCAATGGCAACCCATCACAGTCATGCCCAACAGTCACACACGCATACACAAATACACACAAAACAAATTCAGACAACAACAAATCTTTGCGGCTGAAGCCATCGCCGTCTGCATTCACTAAAATTCCAATTCGGCTGCAACTATCGATGGTTGCAGCCATCGTGGCTGAAGCCATCGGTGGCTGCACTCGTTAAAATTTCAATTCAGTGTGCATTCTTTACGTTTTGCAATTCATGACTTGAAAACAATTTTAATCAGCCTAAAGACTTAAGCCTAAAGAGTTCACACTTTGAATGCTACAAAAAAAGGGTTCAGCTTTTGAATTTTTAAACAAGAGAATGAAAACTGAAAATGATTCAATTTTCTACAGCTCTGTGTATATCTACTATTAAAGTCTCGGTACTTGATAATTAGACAGCGGAATTATATGCAAAATTAATTTGAAATCTGATTGCAGTCAAATTTTGGATTTGTACTCATTTTGAATTCTTCAATGCATTTTTTACTCCATATCTATGGTATGCAAATTTTATGCAAACAATATGCAAAAGCATATTCAAGAAATATGCTGCATATTTTTGCTTATAGAGTCATTAAAATTTTCTGTTATTATAAAATTTTCAAATTAATTTATATATTTAAAATGTTTCTTGAAAAAGAGAATGTTAAAAATTAACAAAATTATTTTATCAACGTTTTATTAAGGCATGTCACTACTTGACGCGCTCCGTATTCGAGTGAAAATTTGAAAATTTTTTTCAGGAAAACGGTAAGAGATAATAAGAACATTTTTTGGGGTGAATAAATACACAAAAAAATTATTTACAAAAAATTTTTTTATTAATTTTTAACATTTTTTATGTATGTATTTTATATATTTTATATATTTTTCACCTGTCTACCATCGTTACTCAAAATTACCTTGTCCGATTGTCTCCAAATTTTAACCGCATACTTTCCACATATGAAGTTTCCGTCTGAACTAAAATATTACAAGCATTTTTACTATTTTTTTGCTCAAAATCTAGACAAAAAACTTGAGTTTTTTACGATTGTTTTTTTTTCAATCTTCATAAATTTTTTTGTTTCTGACCAAACTTAGAAATTTTAGTTCACACTATAACCATACTCATATTATTTATGAATTCTATGTAATCAGCTCTTTCCGATATCGACACGTCAATTCAACTTAAAGTTTCATACATAAAAAATGTTAAAAATGAATGGAAAAATTTTTTGTAAATAAGTTTTGAGTGTATTTATGCACCACAAAAAATGTTCAATTATCTTTTACCGTTTTCCTGTAAAAAAATTCTAAATTTCCACTTGAATACCGAGCGTGTTAAGTAGGAATATGCCTTAAAGGTAACATATATATATTACAATAAACGATTAAAACTTTCCAAGTGGTCGTCGGCAAAATTTTTTCGCTTTTTAGAACAAATAATTTTATATTACTACAGGTAGTCCACCGAAGCTTTATTTAAAATTTCGCTTGTTTTTAAAACAGATATAAATATGGGTTTCTTTCCATAACGAGCTTTAATTTAAGGCAAAGGTCGTCACCCAACTTTTCAGGAACTTCATTTATAATTCGTTGAGCTTTCTCAAATATTTCGTAAGATTTCTTTAAGCTCATACCCTTTCCTTCCAAACTGGTAATAACTTAAAAAAATGGTCCGAAATGGGTTTTGATAAAAATGAAACTCCTATTTAAAAATTAATTTTGCAATAACTCTTGTGCGGTTTTTACCAACACTGCTTCATTGAAATTTAATGATAGGGCGTACAATAGGGCGTATCGAAAAATTTAGATCGTATTCTAAGAGGTCTCAAAAGTTGCATGGGGTTGTCAAGATCAACCAAAAAAAATTTTAAGGAAAAAAAAGGATGTCTTCCTGTCCCGCAAGGACAAAGTTGTTTTTTGACGAAAACAGTAAAAAATAACGACCTTAAAATGCTTTGCCTTTTATAAAAAAAAACTACGTATGTCTTAAAGCAAAAGTAGGTATAGGATTAAACTAACAATATATAGCTAAACACGATGCAACTCACGATTTTTATCCACAGTGTCCTGTGTGAAGGATATTCGAAGCTAAATTTGTTATCGGGATAGTACAGGACTTTTGATTGTTACCCAAAGAACTAAGAAATAAGGAAGTGGCGTTTACCTCACATACAGTGTATGTGTGATGAAGTACTTCTAAAATTGTGAGTGAAGGAGATAGCAAGTGTTTTTTGACAGGCTAGCCATCACAAAAATAAAAAAAAACAAAAGAAAGCAAGTGTCGGTGAAATGGATTCAAAATAAATTAAATAAATAAATCAAAAAGTGATTATTATCGCTCAAATTTTCTTAAATTTCGAAAGTGAAATCAGAATTTATTAAAAGAATTCATTATATATGCGTTGTATTGTGAAAAACTGCGGCAGCACCCAGCGCTTCAAAAATGTGCTGATTTCATCCCACAAGTAAGTATCATAAGATAAGTGAGGTTTTTAAAGAATAAAATTGTTATTTTGATAAGAGTGATGTGTGAGAAGTGAATTCCAATTGGAAATAAATGTATTTCTTATCAGAAATATAAGAAAAATTAAATGTGTTCAGCGCGTCGATTTGGTGCAATCTGGCGAAATTGAAAGCTTCGAAATTGTGATATGTTAGCTGTCAAACACCACTTCACGGGCGCATTTAATATTTGAGGTGGTATGCATTTCAGGGCGCTACTTTTTTTAACAATATAAAACTAATGTATTATGACCATATAAAATTAATTCGTTGTTTTTTACAGATTTCCAAGTTTTTTCCAATTTTTTTAAAAACGCGTTATTTTTACATAACAAAAAAGAAAACGAATTAAAAGCCAACTGTACGGCAAAAATTACACAAAACAATTCATTTTAAGGGAGTTTGAGGATAATAATTTTGTATATAAATTAATTCTTTTATTTGCATGTGTTTTACGTTAATATGTTTTAGAAATAATTTATATGTTTGTCTTTATATTTTGAATTATTTATGATATAAATGTGAATTCATTTTGTTTTTTTTGCATGTGTTCTACATAAATATGTTTTAGAAATAATTTATATATACTTATTATTTATAATATATATATATATATAATATATATATATACAAATATATATAATATAATTTATAATAAACTTAAATTTGTAATATATTTATTAATTTATTATTAGGAATGCATTTCTTTTAACATTATTTACTAATGATTTCTTTTCTTTATGGGTGCAATAGGCCTACAGGGGAACCGAACACCCAAAAAAATCGGTAACGCACCATATTGTATACCTCGAAGGTGGTGTGGAAATACAATAAAATTAAAAAAATATGTAATTAAAATATGATTTCTAACGATTTTTTAAATTAAAAGAAATTTAATAAAAAGTATTCAAATAAGGGCTCCATTCTTTGCGCCATTTATAACTTCGTTCCCGAATGCGGCCCTGTGTGTATGTTTGTGTTAGTGTGATTCAACACCACCATGAAAAGTACTTCATTTTTGTATAACTACACCGCTTCCTTATATTTTAGTTCTTTGTTGTTACCCAATAGTCTAAATTTTGGTGGTATTAATTATAGTGTCAACGTATTCCTTAAATTTGGCGAATTAATAATTATCATCATTCTTGCATATGACTTTTCCTATTTTTGAGAAATGCATACTTGAATGCAATTTTTTAAAATTTTCAAAAAATTGAATATAAGATTTTATATCTCGGGTATCAGAAATGATATCGAAGAGACTTTACTCAATTTGGATTCTTCAAATATTTCTAAATAATACCCTTTCTAAAAGTTTTAATTTAAAATACCAGCTTAAGGCCACGATTTTATTTTCTATTTTGATACTTAAAAAAAAATACTTCCTAACATGAAATTTAACAATTTCATCAAAAAACATCAAAGTAGAAAATAAAATTGTGGCCTTAAGCTGGTATTTTAAATTAAAACTTTTAGACAGGGTGTTGTTCAGGAATATTTGAAGAATTCAAATTGAGGAAAGTTTCTTCGGTACCATTTCTGCTACCCGAGATATAAAATGTTATATCCATTTTTTTGAAAAAGTTAAAAGCATGCATTCAAGTATACATTTCTCAAAAATAGGAAAATGCGTATGTAAAAATTTTGCTTATTATTAATGTGGCAAATTTAAGGAAAACGTTATCAGTATAATCGATACCACCAAAATTTAGACTATTGGGTAACAATTAAAAGTTCTGTGCTATCTCGATTACAACTTTTACTTCGAATATCCTTCACACAGGACACTGTGGATAAAAATCGTGAGTGACATCGTGTTTACCAATATATTTAGGCAATTCACAAGATGTTCTAAAGTTGAATGTTGTAAGCAAAAGTTGTATAAAAATACAACCCTTGTGAACACAATCTTGGAGTTGTATGTCATATTATTTATAATTATTCAAAATCTACCATTTTTTTGCCACCTTCCTGCATTTTTAAATGTAATGCTCGATTTTAGCCGCACGAATATATAAAGAGGAGGAATAAAAATATAAACAAAATCAGCTGATAGAATAGCACACTCTTTAAACATACATCGCAATGTTGTATGTGTCTTATCGCAATTTTGCATGGGAAACGAAAACAGTGTTGATACGACAGTTGTAAAAACATACAACAATAGAACGATACGCCACGATACAACACCTTGTGAATTGCCTAATTGTTAGTTTAAGCCTATACTTACTTTTGCTTTTAGACATACGTGGTTTTTTTTATAAAAGTCAAAGCATTTTAAGGTTGTTATTTTTTACTGTTTTCCTCAAAAAACAACTTTGTTCTTTGACATTCTTTTTTTTCCTTAAAATTTTTTTTGGGTGATCTTGACAACCCCATGGAACTTTTGAGACCTCTTAGAATGTGAAATTCGAAAAAAAATTGTAATTCGATACGCCCTATTGTACAACCTGAAACACATATAATGAATTTATACACATGTGGTATAATACATACTATTTATATGTGTTGGTAATAAAGAGCTGCACAGAACATTCTATTCACAGTACTTGAATAGTATACACTATGTTGGTGTAGTGTTTTTCAGTGTAGCCATGACATCAAACAAAAATGTTTTGTATGAAGCAAAGCCAACAAAACAAGAATTGCATATTTTAAAAACATCTTCGACCTTCGGTTGATTTTATTTCTGAAGAACTTAGCTTCCGTTGACTTAATTTACCTATGATCATCGGTGTCCGTAAGATTTCTAAAAATACAAAGCAGGGGGAAAGGGTGGCACTTTCCCTGCACCACCTGCATACGCCCATTCCTATGATAGAAGTTGTTGTTGGTTCACAAACACATACAGACATGCAGTTGCGGTTAAATGGGCTTGCATACATTTTGCATATGTATATTATATGCAAATATGCAATTTTTTATTTGCATATGCACTAAAAATGCGCATATGCATTTTATATGCAATATGCAAATTTTATGTTATGTTTTTCAAGTTAGTATTTGACGGGACGCATATATGTGTCATCGAAATTGTTTTACGGTCATTCAATACAAATATGCAATTTCATATTTTCCGCTGTCTATATATCGGCTATAAATTAAAGCGATTTCACCTTGCTAGTTTTAGCAAATTTTTGCAATTTTTTAAATTAATTGCATTTATGTACTTCCCTTTTGCACTTGCAGCAACTGCAGACCATTAGGGCAGCGATAAGTAAGGCAGCAACGATGAAGCAACAGCTGACGACAGCAGCAGAATATGTGCAGACCCGCAGCAACGACAGTAGCAGAGTAGCAAATAGCATCCACAGTAGCAGAGCAGCAAACGACAGCGTAGCCCAGCAGCTAAAAGTTCGATGAACGACAGTTTATGTACTTATATATATATATATATATATGGGTATAGTTGTTGTTGGTTCACAAACACATACAGACATGCAGTTGCGGTTAAATGGACTTGCATACATTTTGCATACGTATATTATATGCAAATATGCAATTTTTTATTTGCATATGCACTAAAAATGCGCATATGCATTTTATATGCAATATGCAAATTTTATGTTATGTTTTTCAAGTTAGTATTTGACGGGACGCATATATGTGTCATCGAAATTGTATGCATATATGTGTCATCGAATATATATATATATATATATATATATGGGTATATATATATATATATATATATATATATATATATATGGGTCAATTGCATACAAAATGCTCTTTTTTTGTCCCTGCTCTTTTAACTCCGTTTTTAGGTAAAAACAAAAAGAAAAAAACAAATAAAACATGAGAAAGTGATCACTGAAGAATATTTATTGACAAAATATATTTTTCAGAATCCTAGATACATATGCTTGGGGCGAGCTAATTCAGCTTTGGCACTGCGGCATCTAGTGATGCCTATTGTGCCATACCTTTTCTTTTCTTAAAGCAGTTCGTTTGCTTTAGTTTTTTTCAGAAAACATAATATATTTTCGAGGTTGAGGATCGCAAGGTGATTCTCTTTCTTATATGGAGAAGAGCTGGACATTCAGTGAGAATATGTCTGGAGGTTTCTTCATCCTCAAGGCATAATCTACATAATGAATCAGTAGCGAGATTTATTTTTTGTAGGTGTTTCTTTAGTTTGCAGTGTCCAGTTATGATTCCGGTCATCATCTTTAGGTCTTTCTTCCCTAGGTTAATAAGAAATTTCGATTTCTTGGGAGAAAGTTCTGGGAATATTTGCTTAGTGCATATCTGTCCTAAGCAGTTCTTCCAGATGTCTTGAGATTCGCGGAATGAGGTTTTTTTGACGTGTTGCTTGAACAGATTCTTACCAACCCCACAGAACGGTTCCGGTCCTGTGAGTGGTGATGATGCTCCCTGTTTGGCCAGGGAGTCTGCTCTTTCATTCCCGTCAAAACCACAGTGGGCAGGAATCCACTGTAGAGTAACTTTATTGTTTTGCGCAGCCAGGTCGTTGAGGACGTCTACAGTCTCCAGCACTAGCTTGGATTTTATGATGAGTGATGTCAGAGCTTTAAGGGCAGCTTAACTATCATGATTCTGCTTTTCAGCATTTCAACAATCCACTTGGTTATCTTATCTTCCACTTGTAGATTTTCAAGAGCTACCCTTATTGAATCTGTGCTTACATTGTTGAAAGCCCCTTCGATATCAAGAAAAGCAGCTAGGGTGTAATCTTTGAAGTGGAGGTTTCTCTCAATTACCGAGACTACCTCGTGTAGCGCTGTTTCCACCGACTTACCTTTAAGGTAGGCGTGTTGTTTGCTACACAGGTTTCGGTCATTAAGGAGCGATCTTATGTGTTGATCCAGAATTCTCTCTAATGTTTTCAGTAAGAAAGAAGAAAGACTAATGGGTCTATCTTTAGAATCTTTTGCGGTGGAGTGAGTAGCTTTCCCAGCTTTGGGTATGAAGACTACTTTCACCTCTCTCCAATTTACGGGCACATAACCCAGCCTTAGGCAACTATTAAAAATTTTTAAAAGCCAGGTTGAGATAGCCGGTAGAGCGTGCTGAAGCATAGCGGGGGTGATACCATCGGGTCCAGCCGATTTATACGGCTTGAAAGATTTAATCGCCCACTCTATTTTGTGCTCTGTTATTAAATTGGGTATATCAATGTGGGTTTCTGGGAAGATGCTTCTGGATCTGTACGGGTTCGCATGTATTGCGGGATCGGTACAGCCAGGGAAGTGGGCTTCCATGAGTAGTGTCACTGTCTCCTGGCAAGTTTCCGTCCACGAGTTGTCTGAGCGTTTAAGGTAGCCCGGGGCTACCGGATCCTTTGATAGGATTTTGCGTAGTCGGGCCGCCTCGCTAGTGTTCTCAATGGATTCACAGAAAGATTGCCACGATTTCCTTTTAGCTCTTCTTAGGTCTCTAGTGTAGGAATTGAGAGCAGATCTGTAAGAGTCCCAGTCTGCCTCTTCCTTGCTTAACCTGGCCCTGTTATGCAGACTTCTAACCTCAGTTCTCCTTGCTTTGAGATCGCTGTTCCACCATTTTTGTTTGGGTTTGCGACTCCTGGAGATGGGGCAGAACTTGCAGAAAGCCTTATTCATTTTCCCTGAGATGAAACTGACTGCACTGTCAATGGCTATACTGTCAGAAAGGTCATCCTTACATGGGTGAGAGATCTGAGTTTCTAGCCATCTAGTGTATTCAGTCCAGTTCGTTCTTTTTGGGTTTCTGAATGGTTCTGTGCGAGTAGTGTTCTCAAAGTCAATATTAAAGAGTATCCTAAAGTGATCTGAAAAAGAATCGATAGGAGATACCCTCCAGTTTCTAACTAATTCCCTGTTTTTTCCTAGTGCAAAAGTGAGGTCGAGAATCTCTTCCCTGACTCTATTATGGAAAGTGGGATGGTCTCCCTTATTACATAATGTCAAGTCTGATGTAAGGAGGTATTCAAAAATGGACTCACCTCTTCTATTGATGTCCTTGCTGCCCCATTGAATGTGGTGTGCGTTTGCGTCGCAGCCCAGCACCATAGAGATGTTCCTGGTGCTAGCGTATGTCGCTAGGTCTCGGACTGCCTTCGGTGGTGGATCTGCTGCTTCATATGGCATATAGGACGAGGCCAAAATGATTGGGTGATCATTTGACTCCGCCCTTATAGCCACCGTGTCTCCGTCGCTGAATCTGTGAAGAAAAAGAAAATTTAGAGATTTCTTCACAAGAATGCAACTTCTTATCTTGTTACCTTCAGTGGAGTGAAACAGGTTAAACTGCTTCGCCCCTAGTCCTTGTACCCTATTGGCTATTAGCCAGGGTTCCTGGATAAGGGCTACGTCCACATCCTTCTCCTGCATGAAGATCAACAGGTCTTCAGTGGCTGCTTTGCAGTGGTGCAAGTTAATTTGCACTGTCTGTAGCATCAGCGCCTTTACCTTCCCCATGCACCCTGACTTTCACTGCCCCGAGCCCAAATTTCAGCACCCCTGATCGACCCCTGATCAGATCCACTGAGGTTTTGTCCATGGCAAAGGTAAGTTGCCATTGGAACCCTTTTTGGACTCGAGTAGTTTCCAGTCTTTCACGTTGGCCCAGTCATTCTGCTTTGCCAACAGTCCAACTATGGAGCTGTCCTCGTGCGCAGCAGGAGGTGGGATCCAAATTTTGGCTAGTCGGCGAAGCGGAAGTGCTGCGCGGGGTAGTACCTTGAGCTTGGCCCCCTCCCAGAGTTCTCCTATATTAGAGATGGTATGGGAGAGGAACTCAAGTGACTTCCCGTTGCTGCACCCGACGATCTTCACCACCCTGGCCCACCCAGAACCGTCAAACTTATACTCCTCGGAGTCGCCGTTTTCGGTATTGGCCATCATCTTTTTGAGGATCTCGTTCTCCACAAGCAGCCATCTGTCCAGCGATATCCTACCATCCGGATTTTGCTGGTCGATGATGGCTACCTGCAGGTCACTAGGCGCGCCTTCGAAACCAGGGGAAGGTCTGGGCCTTTTGGGTCCGTTTCCTCTGGTTTCATCCTCGGATCTTTGCCGTTTGGCCTGCAATCCTGAGGTTCCGGCGCGCTCCCCGGTGGAGACTCTGCCTGCCAGGTCTCGAGATGTCCCAGAAGGGGTCCTCGAGTGTCTGGCAAGCACAGCCTTATAAGATGGCTTCACCATGCACGGAGTGGGCGCGGAGATAGTTTTGATATCTTCTTTCTTTGAATCGGATTTCCCCTTACGGTTCTTCCTGGACTTGGAAGTTTGTGAGGGGGGATCCGCTTTCCTGGGTGCAGTCTCTCCCTCGCCGTTTGCCTTAGGGGCAGTAGCTACGGGAGGGATTGCGGGGTTTTGTGGGACTCTGGGTTCGAGAAAAAGCCCAGCTTCCTTTTTCTCCAAGAGTTTCACCAACCTTTCGTGCTTTTTAACCAGCTTCTTATCCCTAATTTCCAGAGAAGCTGGATCGCGGGCCATCATCCTTTTCAGGAAGCGCTTCGAGCTCCTGTAGTTGGAGCGAGCTTTGATGGCACCTGGGGACAGCGGAGCTTTCACCTTTATTTCGGTGATTTCCATTTTGGATTCCTCCAACAATTCGTCCTCTGTGTCGGTACCGATACAGGTAGCGGTCGAGGGAGGATTTGAGTCCTCCTCAGTGCTGTCCAAGTAAAGGCGTCCGAGGAGAGGAATTGAATCGGAGGATTCCTCCGAAGGGGGGATTAACGCCGCGGACGGAAGGCGATTTGCCGGACATGGGGCTATGAAGGCGCTGGGGTTGGACACGGACACGGACACTTTAGGGTTGGACTGAGACGAGGGCACGGACGGACTAGGGTTGGACGGGATGCTCGTTGCGACTGCAACAGACAGGAAGGAGTCGGACAGGGGTTCGGACGTTGTGTTGTTTGGTTGCCTCGAAAGGCTAGGTTTGTTTGAGTTTGGTTTCTTTTGATTGTTTTGCATGATTGGACCCACGAGTGGCGGAGAAAGGGTGGTCGATCTGCGTAGAGATCCGCATGCGCAGACAAGGCTTATTACATCCGGAGGGCGCCAGGTATCCGGATGGCTCCGTTTGCGACTGGGCTTTTTAATACTGGGCCTCCAGCCAGGCTGATTCTCGGTACGGGTCGCATGACGCCTTAATCCGGCCCAGACCTCAATCCGATGGTTGGAGGTCTGCAAATTGAGCGTCCAGCTATGGAACAGCTTTGTCCCCCCAACTGCAGCCTCCAACCTTGGCTAACTACCGTTCTTGCGAACACTGGAGCAGTTATTACCAGCTGGCACCCACGTGGAGGGTTTGGAAGAGGATTTTGCCGGCCCTGGTTGTAGTTGCTTTGAGGGAAGTGTTATCCAGGCAGGTCTGGATAACTCTGCTATTGAGTGTCGTCATAATCCACCTGCCTATGATTGTTGGCATGTCAAGGTTATTAAGTGCCCTTCTAGTGGACTCCTATGACGTATTATTGAAGGCTCCTTCGACGTCAAGGAAAGCGACAATACATATTTCCTTGCAGTCGATAGATTTTTCAATTGTGGTTATAAGGTCATTAAGTGCTGACTCTGTTGATTTACCCGTTTGATAGGCATGTTGTGCCTTACTTAGGGGGTATATTGACAAGGCATTCTTCCTGATGTATTTGTCAATTATTTTCTCCATGCTTTTCAGTATGAAGGACATAAAGCTGATGGGTCTGAAAGATTTTGGATTACTCTCTGAGCCTTTGCCAGCCTTAGGAAGGTATTTTACTATCACTTTTCTCCATGCTCCAGGTATATGGCCATAGGCTAGGCTGCAGCTGAATTGTTTTGATAGTAGTGGTATCAGATGTTCTGAACCTTGTTGTAGAAGAGCTGGAAAAATGCCATCTCCACCAGCAGATTTGAAGGGTTTGAAGGAATTTATGGCCCAATTAACTGCTGAAGTATTGCACATCTGTTTGCTGATTCTCCAATCTTCTCTACTTGGCAGATTTGTCTGTTGGTAGTTGTAAGATTGGTTTGGGTGGGGACCGTTTTGAATGACGGAGCCCGGGAAGTGAGTACTGAGAAGGAGTTCTAGGGTCTCTTTCTTTGTTTTTGTCTGAACACCGTTCCCATGTAATAGACTACCTAGGGATTGTGGTCTGACAGTTGATAAGATCTTCTGAAGGCGAAAACTCGTTGGAACATCTTTGATGGAGCCACAGAAGTTCCTGAACGAGTCCTTTTTAGCATTCTTGATCTCCTTATTGTAATAAGTAAGAGATCGGGAGTAGGATAGCCAATCATTATTGCGCTTAGCTCTATTCAACAGCTTCCTTACTCCTTTTCTGAGGTCGTTGAGATGTTTGTTCCACCAGGGTGCTTGTCTCTTGAACTTCTTCAGTTTAAGACGGCAGTTGATCTCAAAAGATTGAGTAATGCATGATTGAACATAGTCTGCTGAGTATTTCAATTTGCTTATCGTGTCGATTCTGAGGGGAAGTTTATCGAGGATGAGCTGACCAAGCTGCTCTTTATAGGAGTTCCAGTCAGTGTCTTGTTTTCTGCGATAAAAGATGTTTTGTATAATGGCTGAATTTATTTCAAACCTAATGTGTCTGTGATCCGAACACGAAGGTTCTTTTGAAACATACCAGTCAGCTATTATATCACATGAGCTGATGTGGTAAGAGTTAGGTCTAGAACCTCTCTTCTATTTGCGGTAATAAACGTTGGTTCATTTCCAACGTTGCATACATACAAGTTATTACAAATAAGGAAGTCTAAAAGGTACTCACCTCTTTGGTTTGTGTCTGTGCTACCCCACACTGTATGATGGGCATCACAGCTCAAGACAACTTCTGTCTTGTGTTTGGCAGCAAATCTAAGCAGATCAGCTATGCAGTCCGGGGGGCAAATGGGCTCGTCTCCCGCAAAGTAAGCTGAAGCTACAATGACTTCCTTTTGATCATTGAGCTTCATCAGGCCCGCAGTGAGGTCTTGGTTGATGAACTCTGTTAAAGGAAAAAGAGAGATATTATTATTATGAACAATACAGGTTCTGGGTCTAGAAGATGAGTTAGAATATATAATCCTACCTGCATTATTTAGACCCAGGATATCGCCGTTTGTGCTGGTCCAGGGCTCTTGCACAAATGCAATGTCTGCTCCGTCTTGAAGCATTGTCTGGACTAGTACTGCGGAAGCTGCTTTGGCGTGGTGAAGGTTGACTTGTACAGCCTTCACCATTAGTGCCTTTTTTGGGGATTCTTGCTAAAGGAATCCCCCTTTTTTCCGCCTTTTTTTCCCCTTCGTTGCGGTCCTCGGTTTTCGTCCGTTGGTCTTGTGGGCGGTCTTTTATGGTATTTGTCCGTCCTTTTTGGGTCCGTTTTTTTGCCAGCTGGCAGTGCAGGGGCAGATGATTTTGCCTCTGCACTGGTGGATGACAGTGGAGGTGGTGTTGTTTTGTCAGAGGGGAGCTGTCTAGTCAATCTTCCCTCCTGGCACACAGAGGCTACAGGTGTTGATGTGGACCCGGAGCAGGATGGGCGCTGGTCATCCACCTTAGGCCCCGGAGTCGAGACTATCGTCTTAGTCTCTTGACTCGTTGTAGTGGAAGGTCGATGATCAGCCTCCTTCCCCCCCACGTTTCCACTCACCTTAGCCTGGGGGGATGTACGAGAGTGCGGGTTCCGCTTGATGCGAAACTGTACTCTGTTCATATCATAATATGGCAGATTGTCCAGTTTCTCAAGCAGTTTTACCGATCTCTCATCCATCGAGATGGTAAGGGCAGTGCCTTGAGGGTTCACGACCTTCCTCAAGACTTTCCAGTCTGAGGTTGGTAGCGTATTATTTTGTACGCTTAGTACGCGTAGTATTTCCTCAGCACCGCAGTCTGCTCCAGGGAAGTATGCAGTGGCGACGCACGGCTTAGGAAGGTCATCTCCTTCCAGCATGCGCAGCTTAGCATCCTTCCAAGGGGCCATGACTGCAACTGCCTTCCTCAACCAGTCTCGCGTTGCAACGTCCGCACACTTGACAGTCATCCAGCCCGGTTTGAAAGAGCAGCCCAGAAACCTAATCTGTGGACCACCCGTGGGGAGCTTATGCAGCTCCTTTATGATGGTTTTCTCCACTACTTTTTGTTCACCCTGGGTTAGATGACTGTTGGGAAAGTCCAGCGGAACTACAGCCACCTGGATTACACCTGCCACCTCAGCGAAAGAAGGTATTTCTGGCCTTGATTTCTTCTTCACTGTGACGACTAGTGAGTCGTCACTTGGCCTTCTTCTCTTTGCAGAGGGGACAGATGCACCAGGCGATGGCACCGCCAGAACCTTCTCTAGTGCTTCTTTGTATGGCATCTTGTCAGCCATAAGACGCTTGATCATTTTTTTCTGCGATGTGCGCAGTCTCTTTCTAGAGATGTTCAAGCTGCCAAGGTTCAGTTCGCTCACTGACTCTCCTTCATAGGCAATTGCTCTGTCTATGCAGGTTACGTCCGAGAGTTCTGAGCCTGCAGAAGTGACGGATTCTCTGTCTATGTCAGAGAGCACGATCGAGTAGTCAGACCGCTCGATTAGCTCAGGTTTTTCAGCCATAGGCTGACAGACAGAGATCGATGAAGGATCTCCGTCAGGTATTAGAGTTGTTGCGTGTTGGTTGTCTATTTCGGACCCACGAGAAGCTAGGGAAAGGGTGGTCCACCACGCCCCGCTTGACGTGGTAAGGCCAAGGTTACTCACTGAGGTGGCCAGGTGTCAGTGAGGCTCCGTTCTAATACAGCCGGAATTAACCCCTGGCAGCAAACCATCCAATAGGCACGGTACGCTTGACACCTTGGATTAGGGGTTGAATAGCCTTTTGTTCATTGCTACACCGCAGCCTGTATGACAAGGGTGACCCTACCAGGAGCCGAAGCTCCCGTCATCATAGCCTGTTGTGTCACGGCAACCTAAGCCCCTACACCACATCAAGGTAGCTATTCAGGTAGGGGATTAGGATTCAGAATCCTAAAATTGTTTGCATATTTGTTTTGGAGAATGTTATACTGCTCTCTCGTACTCGCTTAATACAAAAACATGTGTCCCCAGTTAAACTTTTTGATGAAAAACGTGAAAAAAGTCGAAAAAAATGTGAAAATATAACAAATAATAACTGTTTTGTAATTATAGCATTTATTTCATATGTTTTATTTTGTTGTTATTCTCAAAACATTGTCATCGCGAATTTGGCTTCGATTTACATTTAGTAAGCCCCGCGCATTGTATTGAACGTCACTTTTTTCACGCTTCGTTAGTTTTAATATAGGTGTGGTATAAATGACAAGAAGGTTATATTAAGAAAGTGCAGAGATAAGTTCTCACGAAATTCTAAAAATTAAGACGATTAAATAATATTATAGTAAATTCTTTTGTGTTTTCTCAGTTCATCATGATAAGTATGTGGTGCCCACAGAGTTAGACATAGCACATATATTAAACACTACATACAACAAACACTTTACACAAAAACACTTCACTTTAAAATTAATATTAAAATTTAAGTTCCTTAGTTTTAAGTTATCAAAATTTATAAAAATGTATTTCAGTTGTGAAAATTCTTTTGTTAAAAAACTTAAAATAAAAAATACAAATTAAATAAAAAAAAAATTAAATTAAATAATTTTTGGTCGTGCACCCAAAACTGGGGTGCACACCAAAAACTGGCGATCCTGCCAGGAGCGATTCTGGCACACAAAAAAAAAACCAGAAGATGGCGGCTACGCTTAATTCAAGTGACTTCAAAGTCACAATCGCAACTTCATCTGTCCACGGGGCTGCTGCGCCAACACTCATCATGCGGCTAAACTTTCACCTCAGGAACCACTTCAATACCTACATCGATACCCACGCTGCCTTCAACGTCATTATAGTCTTCACCTCACAAATCCACATGACACGGTAACACATCCTGCTCATGTTCGACATCTTCAACGAAAAGACGACGACGAGAACAGGGCGCCGTCGCATTCTCATTTGCGGAAATATTTTAAAATCAAATTAAGTTTCGATCAAATATAAACGCAGCAACAGCAGCCGCTCTTCATCAGCAATATATCATAAGCGTTCACGCACAAATTTACGCAGACTATCTGCAGGCAGACGAAGGCGTTTGATGTTAAGCAAAACCCTACACCTGCCGATAAGGTGACGCAGACAACAGCAACGTCAGTCGCAACAACAACTACGAGTAAAACCCTACACATTGCCGGTAAGGTGACGCAGACAACAGCAACATTAGCAACAACAACTACGAGTAAAACCCTACACATTGCCGGTAAGGTGACGCAGACAACAGCAACATTAGCAACAACAACAACAGAAAAGTAACAACAACAGCAGCAACATTAAAAACGGCAACAACAGTAGAATCATTAACAACAACTATTAACGTTGTGGATGTTTCTGTAGTGTTTTCTGCTATGCATTCACAGCGATAGAAAATTTGACTTTGCTATTAAGTAGCATTTTCGTAGTAAATTTTCGTAAAAATGACAATGTTTTGAGAATAACAACAAAATAAAACATAAGAAATAAATGCTATAATTACAAAACAGTTATTATTTGTTATATTTTCACATTTTTTTCGACTTTTTTCACGTTTTTCATCAAAAAGTTTAACTGGGGACACATGTTTTTGTATTAAGCGAGTACGAGAGAGCAGTATAACATTCTCCAAAACAAATATGCAAACAATTTTAGGATTCTGAATCCTAATCCCCTACCTGAATAGCTACCTTGATGTGGTGTAGGGGCTTAGGTTGCCGTGACACAACAGGCTATGATGACGGGAGCTTCGGCCCCTGGTAGGGTCACCCTTGTCATACAGGCTGCGGTGTAGCAATGAACAAAAGGCTATTCAACCCCTAATCCAAGGTACCGTGCCTATTGGATGGTTTGCTGCCAGGGGTTAATTCCGGCTGTATTAGAACGGAGCCTCACTGACACCTGGCCACCTCAGTGAGTAACCTTGGCCTTACCACGTCAAGCG
The DNA here is from genome assembly GCA_943735915.1 of Pherbina coryleti. Taxonomy (NCBI): domain Eukaryota; kingdom Metazoa; phylum Arthropoda; class Insecta; order Diptera; family Sciomyzidae; genus Pherbina; species Pherbina coryleti. The sequence continues at coordinate 45,475,231 of OX030952.1, read as the reverse complement.
GGGCGTGGTGGACCACCCTTTCCCTAGCTTCTCGTGGGTCCGAAATAGACAACCAACACGCAACAACTCTAATACCTGACGGAGATCCTTCATCGATCTCTGTCTGTCAGCCTATGGCTGAAAAACCTGAGCTAATCGAGCGGTCTGACTACTCGATCGTGCTCTCTGACATAGACAGAGAATCCGTCACTTCTGCAGGCTCAGAACTCTCGGACGTAACCTGCATAGACAGAGCAATTGCCTATGAAGGAGAGTCAGTGAGCGAACTGAACCTTGGCAGCTTGAACATCTCTAGAAAGAGACTGCGCACATCGCAGAAAAAAATGATCAAGCGCCTTATGGCTGACAAGATGCCATACAAAGAAGCACTAGAGAAGGTTCTGGCGGTGCCATCGCCTGGTGCATCTGTCCCCTCTGCAAAGAGAAGAAGGCCAAGTGACGACTCACTAGTCGTCACAGTGAAGAAGAAATCAAGGCCAGAAATACCTTCTTTCGCTGAGGTGGCAGGTGTAATCCAGGTGGCTGTAGTTCCGCTGGACTTTCCCAACAGTCATCTAACCCAGGGTGAACAAAAAGTAGTGGAGAAAACCATCATAAAGGAGCTGCATAAGCTCCCCACGGGTGGTCCACAGATTAGGTTTCTGGGCTGCTCTTTCAAACCGGGCTGGATGACTGTCAAGTGTGCGGACGTTGCAACGCGAGACTGGTTGAGGAAGGCAGTTGCAGTCATGGCCCCTTGGAAGGATGCTAAGCTGCGCATGCTGGAAGGAGATGACCTTCCTAAGCCGTGCGTCGCCACTGCATACTTCCCTGGAGCAGACTGCGGTGCTGAGGAAATACTACGCGTACTAAGCGTACAAAATAATACGCTACCAACCTCAGACTGGAAAGTCTTGAGGAAGGTCGTGAACCCTCAAGGCACTGCCCTTACCATCTCGATGGATGAGAGATCGGTAAAACTGCTTGAGAAACTGGACAATCTGCCATATTATGATATGAACAGAGTACAGTTTCGCATCAAGCGGAACCCGCACTCTCGTACATCCCCCCAGGCTAAGGTGAGTGGAAACGTGGGGGGGAAGGAGGCTGATCATCGACCTTCCACTACAACGAGTCAAGAGACTAAGACGATAGTCTCGACTCCGGGGCCTAAGGTGGATGACCAGCGCCCATCCTGCTCCGGGTCCACATCAACACCTGTAGCCTCTGTGTGCCAGGAGGGAAGATTGACTAGACAGCTCCCCTCTGACAAAACAACACCACCTCCACTGTCATCCACCAGTGCAGAGGCAAAATCATCTGCCCCTGCACTGCCAGCTGGCAAAAAAACGGACCCAAAAAGGACGGACAAATACCATAAAAGACCGCCCACAAGACCAACGGACGAAAACCGAGGACCGCAACGAAGGGGAAAAAAAGGCGGAAAAAAGGGGGATTCCTTTAGCAAGAATCCCCAAAAAAGGCACTAATGGTGAAGGCTGTACAAGTCAACCTTCACCACGCCAAAGCAGCTTCCGCAGTACTAGTCCAGACAATGCTTCAAGACGGAGCAGACATTGCATTTGTGCAAGAGCCCTGGACCAGCACAAACGGCGATATCCTGGGTCTAAATAATGCAGGTAGGATTATATATTCTAACTCATCTTCTAGACCCAGAACCTGTATTGTTCATAATAATAATATCTCTCTTTTTTCTTTAACAGAGTTCATCAACCAAGACCTCACTGCGGGCCTGATGAAGCTCAATGATCAAAAGGAAGTCATTGTAGCTTCAGCTTACTTTGCGGGAGACGAGCACATTTGCCCCCCGGACTGCATAGCTGATCTGCTTAGATTTGCTGCCAAACACAAGACAGAAGTTGTCTTGAGCTGTGATGCCCATCATACAGTGTGGGGTAGCACAGACACAAACCAAAGAGGTGAGTACCTTTTAGACTTCCTTATTTGTAATAACTTGTATGTATGCAACGTTGGAAATGAACCAACGTTTATTACCGCAAATAGAAGAGAGGTTCTAGACCTAACTCTTACCACATCAGCTCATGTGATATAATAGCTGACTGGTATGTTTCAAAAGAACCTTCGTGTTCGGATCACAGACACATTAGGTTTGAAATAAATTCAGCCATTATACAAAACATCTTTTATCGCAGAAAACAAGACACTGACTGGAACTCCTATAAAGAGCAGCTTGGTCAGCTCATCCTCGATAAACTTCCCCTCAGAATCGACACGATAAGCAAATTGAAATACTCAGCAGACTATGTTCAATCATGCATTACTCAATCTTTTGAGGACAACTGCCGTCTTAAACTGAAGAAGTTCAAGAGACAAGCACCCTGGTGGAACAAACATCTCAACGACCTCAGAAAAGGAGTAAGGAAGCTGTTGAATAGAGCTAAGCGCAATAATGATTGGCTATCCTACTCCCGATCTCTTACTTATTACAATAAGGAGATCAAGAAGGCTAAAAAGGACTCGTTCAGGAACTTCTGTGGCTCCATCAAAGATGTTCCAACGAGTTTTCGCCTTCAGAAGATCTTATCAACTGTCAGACCACAATCCCTAGGTAGTCTATTACATGGGAACGGTGTTCAGACAAAAACAAAGAAAGAGACCCTAGAACTCCTTCTCAGTACTCACTTCCCGGGCTCCGTCATTCAAAACGGTCCCCACCCAAACCAATCTTACAACTACCAACAGACAAATCTGCCAAGTAGAGAAGATTGGAGAATCAGCAAACAGATGTGCAATACTTCAGCAGTTAATTGGGCCATAAATTCCTTCAAACCCTTCAAATCTGCTGGTGGAGATGGCATTTTTCCAGCTCTTCTACAACAAGGTTCAGAACATCTGATACCACTACTATCAAAACAATTCAGCTGCAGCCTAGCCTATGGCCATATACCTGGAGCATGGAGAAAAGTGATAGTAAAATACCTTCCTAAGGCTGGCAAAGGCTCAGAGAGTAATCCAAAATCTTTCAGACCCATCAGCTTTATGTCCTTCATACTGAAAAGCATGGAGAAAATAATTGACAAATACATCAGGAAGAATGCCTTGTCAATATACCCCCTAAGTAAGGCACAACATGCCTATCAAACGGGTAAATCAACAGAGTCAGCACTTAATGACCTTATAACCACAATTGAAAAATCTATCGACTGCAAGGAAATATGTATTGTCGCTTTCCTTGACGTCGAAGGAGCCTTCAATAATACGTCATAGGAGTCCACTAGAAGGGCACTTAATAACCTTGACATGCCAACAATCATAGGCAGGTGGATTATGACGACACTCAATAGCAGAGTTATCCAGACCTGCCTGGATAACACTTCCCTCAAAGCAACTACAACCAGGGCCGGCAAAATCCTCTTCCAAACCCTCCACGTGGGTGCCAGCTGGTAATAACTGCTCCAGTGTTCGCAAGAACGGTAGTTAGCCAAGGTTGGAGGCTGCAGTTGGGGGGACAAAGCTGTTCCATAGCTGGACGCTCAATTTGCAGACCTCCAACCATCGGATTGAGGTCTGGGCCGGATTAAGGCGTCATGCGACCCGTACCGAGAATCAGCCTGGCTGGAGGCCCAGTATTAAAAAGCCCAGTCGCAAACGGAGCCATCCGGATACCTGGCGCCCTCCGGATGTAATAAGCCTTGTCTGCGCATGCGGATCTCTACGCAGATCGACCACCCTTTCTCCGCCACTCGTGGGTCCAATCATGCAAAACAATCAAAAGAAACCAAACTCAAACAAACCTAGCCTTTCGAGGCAACCAAACAACACAACGTCCGAACCCCTGTCCGACTCCTTCCTGTCTGTTGCAGTCGCAACGAGCATCCCGTCCAACCCTAGTCCGTCCGTGCCCTCGTCTCAGTCCAACCCTAAAGTGTCCGTGTCCGTGTCCAACCCCAGCGCCTTCATAGCCCCATGTCCGGCAAATCGCCTTCCGTCCGCGGCGTTAATCCCCCCTTCGGAGGAATCCTCCGATTCAATTCCTCTCCTCGGACGCCTTTACTTGGACAGCACTGAGGAGGACTCAAATCCTCCCTCGACCGCTACCTGTATCGGTACCGACACAGAGGACGAATTGTTGGAGGAATCCAAAATGGAAATCACCGAAATAAAGGTGAAAGCTCCGCTGTCCCCAGGTACCATCAAAGCTCGCTCCAACTACAGGAGCTCGAAGCGCTTCCTGAAAAGGATGATGGCCCGCGATCCAGCTTCTCTGGAAATTAGGGATAAGAAGCTGGTTAAAAAGCACGAAAGGTTGGTGAAACTCTTGGAGAAAAAGGAAGCTGGGCTTTTTCTCGAACCCAGAGTCCCACAAAACCCCGCAATCCATCCCGTAGCTACTGCCCCTAAGGCAAACGGCGAGGGAGAGACTGCACCCAGGAAAGCGGATCCCCCCTCACAAACTTCCAAGTCCAGGAAGAACCGTAAGGGGAAATCCGATTCAAAGAAAGAAGATATCAAAACTATCTCCGCGCCCACTCCGTGCATGGTGAAGCCATCTTATAAGGCTGTGCTTGCCGGACACTCGAGGACCCCTTCTGGGACATCTCGAGACCTGGCAGGCAGAGTCTCCACCGGGGAGCGCGCCGGAACCTCAGGATTGCAGGCCAAACGGCAAAGATCCGAGGATGAAACCAGAGGAAACGGACCCAAAAGGCCCAGACCTTCCCCTGGTTTCGAAGGCGCGCCTAGTGACCTGCAGGTAGCCATCATCGACCAGCAAAATCCGGATGGTAGGATATCGCTGGACAGATGGCTGCTTGTGGAGAACGAGATCCTCAAAAAGATGATGGCCAATACCGAAAACGGCGACTCCGAGGAGTATAAGTTTGACGGTTCTGGGTGGGCCAGGGTGGTGAAGATCGTCGGGTGCAGCAACGGGAAGTCACTTGAGTTCCTCTCCCATACCATCTCTAATATAGGAGAACTCTGGGAGGGGGCCAAGCTCAAGGTACTACCCCGCGCAGCACTTCCGCTTCGCCGACTAGCCAAAATTTGGATCCCACCTCCTGCTGCGCACGAGGACAGCTCCATAGTTGGACTGTTGGCAAAGCAGAATGACTGGGCCAACGTGAAAGACTGGAAACTACTCGAGTCCAAAAAGGGTTCCAATGGCAACTTACCTTTGCCATGGACAAAACCTCAGTGGATCTGATCAGGGGTCGATCAGGGGTGCTGAAATTTGGGCTCGGGGCAGTGAAAGTCAGGGTGCATGGGGAAGGTAAAGGCGCTGATGCTACAGACAGTGCAAATTAACTTGCACCACTGCAAAGCAGCCACTGAAGACCTGTTGATCTTCATGCAGGAGAAGGATGTGGACGTAGCCCTTATCCAGGAACCCTGGCTAATAGCCAATAGGGTACAAGGACTAGGGGCGAAGCAGTTTAACCTGTTTCACTCCACTGAAGGTAACAAGATAAGAAGTTGCATGCTTGTGAAGAAATCTCTAAATTTTCTTTTTCTTCACAGATTCAGCGACGGAGACACGGTGGCTATAAGGGCGGAGTCAAATGATCACCCAATCATTTTGGCCTCGTCCTATATGCCATATGAAGCAGCAGATCCACCACCGAAGGCAGTCCGAGACCTAGCGACATACGCTAGCACCAGGAACATCTCTATGGTGCTGGGCTGCGACGCAAACGCACACCACATTCAATGGGGCAGCAAGGACATCAATAGAAGAGGTGAGTCCATTTTTGAATACCTCCTTACATCAGACTTGACATTATGTAATAAGGGAGACCATCCCACTTTCCATAATAGAGTCAGGGAAGAGATTCTCGACCTCACTTTTGCACTAGGAAAAAACAGGGAATTAGTTAGAAACTGGAGGGTATCTCCTATCGATTCTTTTTCAGATCACTTTAGGATACTCTTTAATATTGACTTTGAGAACACTACTCGCACAGAACCATTCAGAAACCCAAAAAGAACGAACTGGACTGAATACACTAGATGGCTAGAAACTCAGATCTCTCACCCATGTAAGGATGACCTTTCTGACAGTATAGCCATTGACAGTGCAGTCGGTTTCATCTCAGGGAAAATGAATAAGGCTTTCTGCAAGTTCTGCCCCATCTCCAGGAGTCGCAAACCCAAACAAAAATGGTGGAACAGCGATCTCAAAGCAAGGAGAACTGAGGTTAGAAGTCTGCATAACAGGGCCAGGTTAAGCAAGGAAGAGGCAGACTGGGACTCTTACAGATCTGCTCTCAATTCCTACACTAGAGACCTAAGAAGAGCTAAAAGGAAATCGTGGCAATCTTTCTGTGAATCCATTGAGAACACTAGCGAGGCGGCCCGACTACGCAAAATCCTATCAAAGGATCCGGTAGCCCCGGGCTACCTTAAACGCTCAGACAACTCGTGGACGGAAACTTGCCAGGAGACAGTGACACTACTCATGGAAGCCCACTTCCCTGGCTGTACCGATCCCGCAATACATGCGAACCCGTACAGATCCAGAAGCATCTTCCCAGAAACCCACATTGATATACCCAATTTAATAACAGAGCACAAAATAGAGTGGGCGATTAAATCTTTCAAGCCGTATAAATCGGCTGGACCCGATGGTATCACCCCCGCTATGCTTCAGCACGCTCTACCGGCTATCTCAACCTGGCTTTTAAAAATTTTTAATAGTTGCCTAAGGCTGGGTTATGTGCCCGTAAATTGGAGAGAGGTGAAAGTAGTCTTCATACCCAAAGCTGGGAAAGCTACTCACTCCACCGCAAAAGATTCTAAAGATAGACCCATTAGTCTTTCTTCTTTCTTACTGAAAACATTAGAGAGAATTCTGGATCAACACATAAGATCGCTCCTTAATGACCGAAACCTGTGTAGCAAACAACACGCCTACCTTAAAGGTAAGTCGGTGGAAACAGCGCTACACGAGGTAGTCTCGGTAATTGAGAGAAACCTCCACTTCAAAGATTACACCCTAGCTGCTTTTCTTGATATCGAAGGGGCTTTCAACAATGTAAGCACAGATTCAATAAGGGTAGCTCTTGAAAATCTACAAGTGGAAGATAAGATAACCAAGTGGATTGTTGAAATGCTGAAAAGCAGAATCATGATAGTTAAGCTGCCCTTAAAGCTCTGACATCACTCATCATAAAATCCAAGCTAGTGCTGGAGACTGTAGACGTCCTCAACGACCTGGCTGCGCAAAACAATAAAGTTACTCTACAGTGGATTCCTGCCCACTGTGGTTTTGACGGGAATGAAAGAGCAGACTCCCTGGCCAAACAGGGAGCATCATCACCACTCACAGGACCGGAACCGTTCTGTGGGGTTGGTAAGAATCTGTTCAAGCAACACGTCAAAAAAACCTCATTCCGCGAATCTCAAGACATCTGGAAGAACTGCTTAGGACAGATATGCACTAAGCAAATATTCCCAGAACTTTCTCCCAAGAAATCGAAATTTCTTATTAACCTAGGGAAGAAAGACCTAAAGATGATGACCGGAATCATAACTGGACACTGCAAACTAAAGAAACACCTACAAAAAATGAATCTCGCTACTGATTCATTATGTAGATTATGCCTTGAGGATGAAGAAACCTCCAGACATATTCTCACTGAATGTCCAGCTCTTCTCCATATAAGAAAGAGAATCACCTTGCGATCCTCAACCTCGAAAATATATTATGTTTTCTGAAAAAAACTAAAGCAAACGAACTGCTTTAAGAAAAGAAAAGGTATGGCACAATAGGCATCACTAGATGCCGCAGTGCCAAAGCTGAATTAGCTCGCCCCAAGCATATGTATCTAGGATTCTGAAAAATATATTTTGTCAATAAATATTCTTCAGTGATCACTTTCTCATGTTTTATTTGTTTTTTTCTTTTTGTTTTTACCTAAAAACGGAGTTAAAAGAGCAGGGACAAAAAAAGAGCATTTTGTATGCAATTGACCCATATATATATATATATATATATATATATATATATATACCCATATATATATATATATATATATATATTCGATGACACATATATGCATACAATTTCGATGACACATATATGCGTCCCGTCAAATACTAACTTGAAAAACATAACATAAAATTTGCATATTGCATATAAAATGCATATGCGCATTTTTAGTGCATATGCAAATAAAAAATTGCATATTTGCATATAATATACGTATGCAAAATGTATGCAAGTCCATTTAACCGCAACTGCATGTCTGTATGTGTTTGTGAACCAACAACAACTATACCCATATATATATATATATATATAAGTACATAAACTGTCGTTCATCGAACTTTTAGCTGCTGGGCTACGCTGTCGTTTGCTGCTCTGCTACTGTGGATGCTATTTGCTACTCTGCTACTGTCGTTGCTGCGGGTCTGCACATATTCTGCTGCTGTCGTCAGCTGTTGCTTCATCGTTGCTGCCTTACTTATCGCTGCCCTAATGGTCTGCAGTTGCTGCAAGTGCAAAAGGGAAGTACATAAATGCAATTAATTTAAAAAATTGCAAAAATTTGCTAAAACTAGCAAGGTGAAATCGCTTTAATTTATAGCCGATATATAGACAGCGGAAAATATGAAATTGCATATTTGTATTGAATGACCGTAAAACAATTTCGATGACACATATATGCGTCCCGTCAAATACTAACTTGAAAAACATAACATAAAATTTGCATATTGCATATAAAATGCATATGCGCATTTTTAGTGCATATGCAAATAAAAAATTGCATATTTGCATATAATATACATATGCAAAATGTATGCAAGTCCATTTAACCGCAACTGCATGTCTGTATGTGTTTGTGAACCAACAACAACTTCTATCATAGGAATGGGCGTATGCAGGTGGTGCAGGGAAAGTGCCACCCTTTCCCCCTGCTTTGTATTTTTAGAAATCTTACGGACACCGATGATCATAGGTAAATTAAGTCAACGGAAGCTAAGTTCTTCAGAAATAAAATCAACCGAAGGTCGAAGATGTTTTTAAAATATGCAATTCTTGTTTTGTTGGCTTTGCTTCATACAAAACATTTTTGTTTGATGTCATGGCTACACTGAAAAACACTACACCAACATAGTGTATACTATTCAAGTACTGTGAATAGAATGTTCTGTGCAGCTCTTTATTACCAACACATATAAATAGTATGTATTATACCACATGTGTATAAATTCATTATATGTGTTTCAGGTTGTACAATAGGGCGTATCGAATTACAATTTTTTTTCGAATTTCACATTCTAAGAGGTCTCAAAAGTTCCATGGGGTTGTCAAGATCACCCAAAAAAAATTTTAAGGAAAAAAAAGAATGTCAAAGAACAAAGTTGTTTTTTGAGGAAAACAGTAAAAAATAACAACCTTAAAATGCTTTGACTTTTATAAAAAAAACCACGTATGTCTAAAAGCAAAAGTAAGTATAGGCTTAAACTAACAATTAGGCAATTCACAAGGTGTTGTATCGTGGCGTATCGTTCTATTGTTGTATGTTTTTACAACTGTCGTATCAACACTGTTTTCGTTTCCCATGCAAAATTGCGATAAGACACATACAACATTGCGATGTATGTTTAAAGAGTGTGCTATTCTATCAGCTGATTTTGTTTATATTTTTATTCCTCCTCTTTATATATTCGTGCGGCTAAAATCGAGCATTACATTTAAAAATGCAGGAAGGTGGCAAAAAAATGGTAGATTTTGAATAATTATAAATAATATGACATACAACTCCAAGATTGTGTTCACAAGGGTTGTATTTTTATACAACTTTTGCTTACAACATTCAACTTTAGAACATCTTGTGAATTGCCTAAATATATTGGTAAACACGATGTCACTCACGATTTTTATCCACAGTGTCCTGTGTGAAGGATATTCGAAGTAAAAGTTGTAATCGAGATAGCACAGAACTTTTAATTGTTACCCAATAGTCTAAATTTTGGTGGTATCGATTATACTGATAACGTTTTCCTTAAATTTGCCACATTAATAATAAGCAAAATTTTTACATACGCATTTTCCTATTTTTGAGAAATGTATACTTGAATGCATGCTTTTAACTTTTTCAAAAAAATGGATATAACATTTTATATCTCGGGTAGCAGAAATGGTACCGAAGAAACTTTCCTCAATTTGAATTCTTCAAATATTCCTGAACAACACCCTGTCTAAAAGTTTTAATTTAAAATACCAGCTTAAGGCCACAATTTTATTTTCTACTTTGATGTTTTTTGATGAAATTGTTAAATTTCATGTTAGGAAGTATTTTTTTTTAAGTATCAAAATAGAAAATAAAATCGTGGCCTTAAGCTGGTATTTTAAATTAAAACTTTTAGAAAGGGTATTATTTAGAAATATTTGAAGAATCCAAATTGAGTAAAGTCTCTTCGATATCATTTCTGATACCCGAGATATAAAATCTTATATTCAATTTTTTGAAAATTTTAAAAAATTGCATTCAAGTATGCATTTCTCAAAAATAGGAAAAGTCATATGCAAGAATGATGATAATTATTAATTCGCCAAATTTAAGGAATACGTTGACACTATAATTAATACCACCAAAATTTAGACTATTGGGTAACAACAAAGAACTAAAATATAAGGAAGCGGTGTAGTTATACAAAAATGAAGTACTTTTCATGGTGGTGTTGAATCACACTAACACAAACATACACACAGGGCCGCATTCGGGAACGAAGTTATAAATGGCGCAAAGAATGGAGCCCTTATTTGAATACTTTTTATTAAATTTCTTTTAATTTAAAAAATCGTTAGAAATCATATTTTAATTACATATTTTTTTAATTTTATTGTATTTCCACACCACCTTCGAGGTATACAATATGGTGCGTTACCGATTTTTTTGGGTGTTCGGTTCCCCTGTAGGCCTATTGCACCCATAAAGAAAAGAAATCATTAGTAAATAATGTTAAAAGAAATGCATTCCTAATAATAAATTAATAAATATATTACAAATTTAAGTTTATTATAAATTATATTATATATATTTGTATATATATATATTATATATATATATATATTATAAATAATAAGTATATATAAATTATTTCTAAAACATATTTATGTAGAACACATGCAAAAAAAACAAAATGAATTCACATTTATATCATAAATAATTCAAAATATAAAGACAAACATATAAATTATTTCTAAAACATATTAACGTAAAACACATGCAAATAAAAGAATTAATTTATATACAAAATTATTATCCTCAAACTCCCTTAAAATGAATTGTTTTGTGTAATTTTTGCCGTACAGTTGGCTTTTAATTCGTTTTCTTTTTTGTTATGTAAAAATAACGCGTTTTTAAAAAAATTGGAAAAAACTTGGAAATCTGTAAAAAACAACGAATTAATTTTATATGGTCATAATACATTAGTTTTATATTGTTAAAAAAAGTAGCGCCCTGAAATGCATACCACCTCAAATATTAAATGCGCCCGTGAAGAGGTGTTTGACAGCTAACATATCACAATTTCGAAGCTTTCAATTTCGCCAGATTGCACCAAATCGACGCGCTGAACACATTTAATTTTTCTTATATTTCTGATAAGAAATACATTTATTTCCAATTGGAATTCACTTCTCACACATCACTCTTATCAAAATAACAATTTTATTCTTTAAAAACCTCACTTATCTTATGATACTTACTTGTGGGATGAAATCAGCACATTTTTGAAGCGCTGGGTGCTGCCGCAGTTTTTCACAATACAACGCATATATAATGAATTCTTTTAATAAATTCTGATTTCACTTTCGAAATTTAAGAAAATTTGAGCGATAATAATCACTTTTTGATTTATTTATTTAATTTATTTTGAATCCATTTCACCGACACTTGCTTTCTTTTGTTTTTTTTTATTTTTGTGATGGCTAGCCTGTCAAAAAACACTTGCTATCTCCTTCACTCACAATTTTAGAAGTACTTCATCACACATACACTGTATGTGAGGTAAACGCCACTTCCTTATTTCTTAGTTCTTTGGGTAACAATCAAAAGTCCTGTACTATCCCGATAACAAATTTAGCTTCGAATATCCTTCACACAGGACACTGTGGATAAAAATCGTGAGTTGCATCGTGTTTAGCTATATATTGTTAGTTTAATCCTATACCTACTTTTGCTTTAAGACATACGTAGTTTTTTTTTATAAAAGGCAAAGCATTTTAAGGTCGTTATTTTTTACTGTTTTCGTCAAAAAACAACTTTGTCCTTGCGGGACAGGAAGACATCCTTTTTTTTCCTTAAAATTTTTTTTGGTTGATCTTGACAACCCCATGCAACTTTTGAGACCTCTTAGAATACGATCTAAATTTTTCGATACGCCCTATTGTACGCCCTATCATTAAATTTCAATGAAGCAGTGTTGGTAAAAACCGCACAAGAGTTATTGCAAAATTAATTTTTAAATAGGAGTTTCATTTTTATCAAAACCCATTTCGGACCATTTTTTTAAGTTATTACCAGTTTGGAAGGAAAGGGTATGAGCTTAAAAAAATCTTACGAAATATTTGAGAAAGCTCAACGAATTATAAATGAAGTTCCTGAAAAGTTGGGTGACGACCTTTGCCTTAAATTAAAGCTCGTTATGGAAAGAAACCCATATTTATATCTGTTTTAAAACCAAGCGAAATTTTAAATAAAGCTTCGGTGGACTACCTGTAGGAATATAAAATTATTTGTTCTAAAAAGCGAAAAAATTTTGCCGACGACAACTTGGAAAGTTTTAATCGTTTATTGTAATATATATATGTTACTTTTAAGGCATATTCCTACTTGACACGCTCGGTATTCAAGTGGAAATTTAGAATTATTTTACAGGAAAACGGTAAAAGATAATTGAACATTTTTTGTGGTGCATAAATACACTCAAAACTTATTTACAAAAAATTTTTCCATTCATTTTTAACATTTTTTATGTATGAAACTTTAAGTTGAATTGACGTGTCGATATCGGAAAGAGCTGATTACATAGAATTCATAAATAATATGAGTATGGTTATAGTGTGAACTAAAATTTCTAAGTTTGGTCAGAAACAAAAAAAATTTATGAAGATTGAAAAAAAACAATCGTAAAAAACTCAAGTTTTTTGTCTAGATTTTGAGCAAAAAAATAGTAAAAATGCTTGTAATATTTTAGTTCAGACGGAAACTTCATATGTGGAAAGTATGCGGTTAAAATTTGGAGACAATCGGACAAGGTAATTTTGAGTAACGATGGTAGCCAGGTGAAAAATATATAAAATATATAAAATACATACATAAAAAATGTTAAAAATTAATAAAAAAATTTTTTGTAAATAATTTTTTTGTGTATTTATTCACCCCAAAAAATGTTCTTATTATCTCTTACCGTTTTCCTGAAAAAAATTTTCAAATTTTCACTCGAATACGGAGCGCGTCAAGTAGTGACATGCCTTAATAAAACGTTGATAAAATAATTTTGTTAATTTTTAACATTCTCTTTTTCAAGAAACATTTTAAATATATAAATTAATTTGAAAATTTTATAATAACAGAAAATTTTAATGACTCTATAAGCAAAAATATGCAGCATATTTCTTGAATATGCTTTTGCATATTGTTTGCATAAAATTTGCATACCATAGATATGGAGTAAAAAATACATTAAAGAATTCAAAATGAGTACAAATCCAAAATTTGACTGCAATCAGATTTCAAATTAATTTTGCATATAATTCCGCTGTCTAATTATCAAGTACCGAGACTTTAATAGTAGATATACACAGAGCTGTAGAAAATTGAATCATTTTCAGTTTTCATTCTCTTGTTTAAAAATTCAAAAGCTGAACTCTTTTTTTGTAGCATTCAAAGTGTGAACTCTTTAGGCTTAAGTCTTTAATAAATAAATAAATAACTGGCCATTTCAGCCCTTGAAAGGACTTTGACCTAGCTTCTTATGATCAATTGTGTTGTGCGTGTTATTAAGTTTGTACACAATTGACCGAAATGGACCTACATGCTTAACGCCGACTCCGAACGGCGATGAACGGCATGTTCTTATTCTCAGGAAGCTTTACATGGCATTTTGATTACTCTCTGAGGTTTGCCATTGTCTGCAGAGAGGTGGCGGCCGTACAGAAAAATTATTTTAATTCAAATAATTTTCTGTCGCTGCTGGGATTCGAACCCGGGTCTCCAAGGTTCTTTGACATAGCGGCCACGCACTTTAACCAACTACGCCACGGACGCCACGGCTTAAGTCTTTAGGCTGATTAAAATTGTTTTCAAGTCATGAATTGCAAAACGTAAAGAATGCACACTGAATTGAAATTTTAACGAGTGCAGCCACCGATGGCTTCAGCCACGATGGCTGCAACCATCGATAGTTGCAGCCGAATTGGAATTTTAGTGAATTCAGACGGCGATGGCTTCAGCCGCAAAGATTTGTTGTTGTCTGAATTTGTTTTGTGTGTATTTGTGTATGCGTGTGTGACTGTTGGGCATGACTGTGATGGGTTGCCATTGGCTTGATATCATGTATAGAAAAAGTATTATATACAACAAATTGTAGAAGTTAATTTTTATACATTTTGTTAATAAAATTTATTGTTAATAAGCACTTTATTATTCCAGAAAATGTCAAAGGAAAAACAAAAGCATGTCACTAAGATCGGCCGTCGAAAACAAATGACAACAAAAATGCAAAATGCTGTTTTATATTTAGTAGTATTTCATGGTAGTAAATAAAATGTCCAGTGTTTCAGAGTTGAAAAGAATGATAAAACTGAGTGCATTCATCGTATTTCTTAAGCCTACAAGAATGGGATTGATATTTTTCATAAGTCCCATTCCTTATAAAGCATTGGGTGTGCATTCTTTTATCTTCAAAGAATGATGAATTGTGCATTTGTAAGTCATTTACTCTACAGAAGCATAAGATTGCAATCTGGTTATGCAGCTTTTGAATGATTTAAGAGTGTGTGCATTCCGAAATGATTCAATCTTTTACAGCTCTGGATATACAAAACGAAATTTTATATTAAAAAATCGTTTTGCGCACAATTAATTGCATTTCCCCTTGATATTAACACATACGTATGTAAATATATATTATAAATTAAGACGTGAAACAACAAAGTGCAGATTTTAATAGCCATAACAAAAAAAAAGTACCAAACGCATAAATTTATTGAAGTAAATTCAAGTCATTTCAAAATTTGACATTATTGCGCCAGAAATCCCTAACGTTTGCTATCGTTTTTATTTATAAAAAGTTCCGTCGGTAATTGAAGCCAATTTTAATAAAAAATTGAGAATTCGTGCTTTAGTGTAAAATCGAGTTTAATACGCGTTGAGTGAAAATAAAGTTCAACATAAACAAATAATTCCAATTATAAGCCAAAGAAGTGAGTACATTTTTTCGGTCAAGTATACACACACACATACATGCATTGACTCTCTTCCTTGGAATTGTACTTTTCACTCAAAGTGAATAGCGTTGCCACCTAGCTCAATAAAAAAAGTTCGTGGGATTTTCTTTCCCTTTTCTCCGGCGTAATAATTTTATATACACTTAGAAAATTTTCTTATTTCAAAATAAATATTTTCTAAAGGTTATTTTTTCTTCATAATAACGTACTGCAATTTTAGCTAGTCTGAAAAAAGTTTATGACAATAATTGTCTTATATTTTTCGACAGCATTTCGATGAACTTTGATCTTCCAGAGATCAACAAGCCATCTGCTTCTGGCTTACGTACCATTATTGACACTGTATCGGCGATTTACGACTCCCTTTTGTCAATAGGAGATGATAAGAATATCACAAATGCTATTCTTATTCATTTAGTAATGTCAAAGGTCGATCCAATCACGAAATCCAAATGGGAAGAACAGCTTGATTATATAAGCTACCCTTATGGAGTGATTGTGAAAGTGCTCTCAATAAGCGATGCCAGCATATTTCTGCTGATGAGGCTTCCACATCCAAATTTAGAGTTAGCAAACCAAAGCAGGTCAAAAAAGAATTTTAAATCTTCGTTTGCTTGCAATAAGTCAACTACTGTGCATGATGGAAAGTGCTTGTTTTACAAGTCGAAAGATCACGCCATAAGTTCTTGTCCTCCGTTTTCTGCGCTTCCTGTTTCGCAACGATTTGATTTCATCAAATCGGTTCCAGCATGCATAAATTGGCTAAAAAAGGGCCACCCGGTATCCAGATGCAAAGCGATGCGTTGTCGAGTGTGCAATAGATCACATAACTCGTTTTTGCATCAGTATACTACTGGCCTTCCAACTCCAAGTTCTAATTCTGATCAACCCTCTACTTCTCGAGCTTTTGTTAATCATAGCTCGGCAAGCTATGTCAAGTTATCCGATCAAGTTATAACGATCAAGTTATCCTAGCCACAGCAGTGGTTAGTATACAAAGCAAAACTGGGGATTATCAATTAGTCAGAACGTTGCTTGATTCCGGTTCTCAAATTAATTTTATGACCGAGGAACTTGAGCAATTACGAAAGGAAGAAAGGTCTTTGAATTTGAACGGAATTGGTAAGACATATTCCACAGTAAATCAAAAACTTAATGCTACTGTGGGATCACGCGTAAACTCTCACGAGTTTTCCACTGATTTTCGGGTAATGCGATCGATATCTACCTACCAACCAGATCATAAAGTCTCTACAAGCAACTGGAATATTCCTTCAAATATTGAACTTGCAGGTGGCGTCCGTGGCGTAGTTGGTTAAAGTGCGTGGCCGCTATGTCAAAGAACCTTGGAGACCCAGGTTCGAATCCCAGCAGCGACAGAAAATTATTTGAATTAAAATAATTTTTCTGTACGGCCGCCACCTCTCTGCAGACAATGGCAAACCTCAGAGAGTAATCAAAATGCCATGTAAAGCTTCTTGAGAATAAGAACATTCCGTTCATCGCCGTTCGGAGTCGGCGTTAAGCATGTAGGTCCATTTCTCGGTCAATTGTGTACAAACTTAATGACACGCACAACACAATTGATCATAAGAAGCTAGGTCAAAGTCCTTTCAAGGGCTGAAATGGCCAGTTATTTATTTATTTTTTTTATTGAACTTGCAGATCCATACTTCTTCAAGCCACAAAAAATAGACCTCCTGCTGGGTGCTGAAACTTTCTTTGAGCTTCTTTCAGTCGGACAAATAAAGCAAAGTCCAGATCTTCCAACACTGCAGAAAACCTTACTTGGTTGGATAGTGTCAGGCAGATACAAAAATAAAGAAAGCTGTAAGCCTCAAGTTTGCAATTTAACTTGTCTTCAAGAAGAAGAAAGCTGCTCACTTGACTCTTTAATCCAAAAATGCTGGGAATTAGAAGAATTAGGTGGCGTCCGTGGCGTAGTTGGTTAAGGCACGTGGCCGCTATGTCAACGAACCTGGAGACCCGGGTTCAAACCCCAGCAGCGACAGTAAATTATTTGAATAAAAATTATTTTTCTGTACGGACGCCATCTCTCTGCAGACAATGGCAAACCTCAGAGAGTAATCAAAATGCCTGTAAAGCTTCTTGAGAACAAGAATATTCTGTTCATCGCCGTTCGGAGTCGGCGTTTTTTTTTTTTTGAGACTAAACCAACACTCAGAGGATGCCCCCCATAAATGCGAAAGCATTGTGTTGATTCGGAAGAAGGGAATAGTTAGTTGGAGGGTGGAAAGATGGAGTAGTGTCGGTGAAAGTTACAAGGGCTGAAATGGCCAGTTATTTATTTTTTTTTTTTAGAAGAAATTCCCAAGGAGTCGATAGTTGTTAAGTATACAACTGAGCAAAAGCTTTGCGAAAATAAATTTCTCGAGGTTGTAAAACGTACGCCGTCTGGTCGTTTCAAGGTATCATTGCCTTTCAAGTCTGATCCCAGCTCACTTGGTATGTCATGTGATACAGCGAAAAGACGTTTCTTGTCATTAGAACCAAAGCTGTCAAAAGATTCTAAGCTGCGAGATTTGTATTTCGTCATATGAAATCAAAAAGGCGTAAGTTACCAAAAATTCTAAATTGACTTTTTGATTGATTATGAAGCACCGTATCAAAATACATGTTCACGCAAAATTTTACACTCCTACTACTAAAAACGACGTTTTTATTTGCAAAATTCAATAAGCTTTTCAGTGCAAGCACAAAGCAAAGCCCAAGCATTTTTTGCTTCTCCTGCAAAATTTTTCAAATGTAACTTACGGCTTTTTTGATTTCATATGACGATATGGACTTCATGAAAGAGTACCTTGACTTAGGTCATATGTCTCCGACTAAAAATACGTTTGCTGGTAGTCCACACTAATATATACCACATCAATGCGTCTTAAGACCACAGAGTACGCCTACAAAACTGCGAGTAGTATTTGACGCTTCTTGTCGAACATCATCCCAGTTGTCAGTAAATGACATTTTAATGGTTGGTCCGACGATTCAAGAAGAATTGTTTTCAACTTTGATCCGCTTTCGGATGCACAAATACGCAATTACTGCTGACATCACGAAAATGTACCGTCAAGTCCAAATTGACGAGGCAGATATAAAATATCAACTTCGCTGGAGGGAAAATTTAGCAAATGAGTTGCAACTATACCAACTCAATACCGTAACGTATGGTACCTCATCTGCACCATTTATGGCTACACACTGCTTGAATTTCTTAAGTGATCAATTAAGAGATTCGCATCCAGTTGGATCAAAGACTATTCGCAACGATGTTTATGTAGATAACTTGCTCACTGGAGCTGACAGCTTTGAAGATCTCGATACAATTCGAAAGCAAGTCACTCAAATTCTTGATTCAGCAGAACTCCAGCTGGCGAAGTGGTTTTCAAGCCACGCGTCCTATGACAGTGCTGAAAAACAAGAAAAATCATAAGTGCAGTTCAACGACTCCGACTCCACAAAGGTGCTAGGGATACATTGGGTTCCGAAGAATGATACCTTTAAGTTTCATTTGGAAGAAAACTTCCACGATTTGCAAGCAACAAAAAGAAACATATTTCCAGTTTCAGCTCGTCTTTTCGATCCTCTCGGACTTCTATGCCCAATTATAACCAAAGCAAAAATCTTATTGCAAGAACTTTGGCTTCAAAAACTCAATTGGAACGAGTCAATCCCTATGCGCCTCGATACCAGTTGGGAAAGCTTCAAATGCAATTTGACTCAATTACATTCAATAGCAATTCCGCGTTACGTATATACGCATCCCAACTCAAAGTGTCAAATTCAAATTCAGATGTTGTATCTATGTCCGAAGCCATGATTCAACTGGCAATCATTCTGAACTTTTGACTGTCAAGTCAAAGTTTGCTCCGCTCAAAACGAAATCGTTGCCGAGACTTGAGCTCTGTGCAGCACATTTGTTGGCTAAACTCTGGATGCGAGTAAAGCCATTGCTTAATTGTGGAGTCGAGAAGGTATATTTCTGGACATATTCAGAAATTACATTGCATTGGATAAAAACTCATCAAAGCTCTCTGCATTTAAAGTGGGCGTGATCCGCCCACGTCACAGACATTTTATTTTCT
The DNA here is from genome assembly GCA_943735915.1 of Pherbina coryleti. NCBI lineage: Eukaryota > Metazoa > Arthropoda > Insecta > Diptera > Sciomyzidae > Pherbina > Pherbina coryleti. The sequence continues at coordinate 45,455,704 of OX030952.1, read as the reverse complement.
AAACATGTCAAAAAGAGAGAGACGAAAACCAACAAATTGTTCTTACAAACTATAAAGGAGAGAGAAGAAAAGTAAAAAGGGACTTATGCAAATTGTTCTTACAAACTATAAAGACAAGAGAGGGAGAGATGGAAGTTAAGTGGGAAACAGATATTTGGAGAGGGTACACTTAAATGTGGATTTGGACATGGATGGCGAATAACAGTCGCTGATATTATTGAATATCCTACAGCATCTGTTTATGGGTTCATTATATGCATAAACAGTGTAGTGATGGTATTCGTTTAACAGTCTTGTATGCCTAGTTAGTCTTCCAGGAATTTTAAATGTAATCTTACTCGAGATATATTCAATGCTGATAGCTCCAGTTATAACATCAAATGTGAAGCATGAACTTAGTAAGATTCCCCGTGATGATAGAGGCATTTAAAAGGCCTAGTCTGTGTTCGTACGGAGTCAGGTTACTAAAGTCGCGAGGGTCATAAGATTCTCTCAGAGCAAAAAGCAGAAATTGTTTTTGGATAGATTCGAATCTATCGCTATGTGACTCAAAGGCAGGATTCCAGATTATGCAGGCATATTCAAGTATTCGGCGCACTAATGTGCTATAAAGGGTCTTAGGGTCTTAAACCCAGACATTCTTGAATTCTTTTGCACGCCTTTTTATGAATCCGAGTTGCTTACTAGCTCTAGATAAAGTTTTGTCGTAATGAAGATTAAAGCGTAGCTTGTTGTTCAGAATTACGCCAAGATCTAGGATATGATTTACTCTTTTAAGTTCAATGCTATTCAGAAAGTAGTGGTTATTCTCTACTAGAATCTTTCGGGAAAAACTTATAACGTTACATTTGCTTACATTGAGATAGAGCCTGTTTAGATTATACATTGTTCCAAAGCATATAGTTTCGACTGTAAGAAACTGGCATCTACTTCCGACTTAATGACGTGGTACATTTTAAGATCATAAGAGATCATAAGATCTGCGTACATAAGATGTGGGATGCCACTTAATACTTCAGATAAGTCAGAGATGAAGATGTTGAAGAGAAGTGGACCGAGATGACTGCCTTGAGGAACACCAGATGAGACAGATATTTTCTTAGACAATATACCTTGGAACTTAACATACTGGGACCTTTCGTGTAGGTAAGATTTGAGCCAATTAAGTACAGAACCGTAAATACCAAACTTCTGCAATTTTAGAACTAAGATATCATGATCAACATGATCAAAGGCTTTACTGAAGTCAGTATATACCGCGTCGATCTGATGTCCTTTTTCCATTTCACTAAGCACATATGAGACTAAAATTGCAAGATTTGTTGTGGTTGATCTACCCTTACGAAAACCATGCTGTGGTTCGTTTAGTAATGGATTCACTAGACCTGTAAGCTTTTCACATATGAGTTTTTCAAAAAGTTTTGAAATAGCTGACAATATTGCAATGCCCCTATAATTTTAGACAGATCTTTTATCACCTTTTTTATGAATGGGTGTGAGATGGGAAGATTTCCAGTACGATGGAAAGGTACCTAGGGCCAAAGATTTATTAAAGATGATATGAAGTGGCCTGATAAATTTATCTGCGCATTGAACTAATAAGCAGGCAGGTATTTGGTCGGGGCCAGGAGACTTGTTTGGATCAAGATTAATGATGGCCTTATGTATTTCCTCCTGAGTTAAACTGAGGTTATAAATTAAGGGTGACATGTTTGGAGAGAGAGATGGTGATATAGTCTGATTTAAAGGCACACAAAATACTTCTTTAAAATGATCAGCGAAGAGGTTACAGATCATTTGTGGGTTGGAAGAAACCTACCTTTAAACATAGACGTAGGGTAACCACATGATTTACGTTTAATATTAACGAAATCGAAGAATTTTTTAGGGTCTTTAATAATATTCTCACCAATTAAATTTGTGTAAGATTCATACGCTTCATTTGACTTGATAGAGAATTCTTTAGACAGTTCTTCATATTTGGTTTTTTTGTTCGACACTAACGTTGTGGGAGTTTCTAATGATTTTGTGAAGCTTATTTCTTTGATTTCTTAGATACCTAAGATTTCTATCTAGCCAAGGCTCTGAAAGTTTGTCTCTTTTCTTAATTTTTGGGACGTGCCTATCAATTATATTAAGAACACGCTGGTAAAAGAGCGACACAGCACTATCCAAGTCCATAGCCGCAAGTTCATTCCAGTTCCAAGTGCTCATATCAATTACTATACTTGTGTAATCCACGTTACGAAAATCGTAAACAATTGAGTTGTTGAACGAAAGGGAATATGTTATATTAGTGGTGGACAATTCAACTGTTATAGCTGTGTGGTGAAGTGTATTAGAGAAAATATGTTCGGCATCAGAAGCTTGCCCAACTTTGACTTCATCATAGGAGTTTGTGAAGACTAAATCTAACTAATTGCCATTCTGATTTGGGCGTGGTGCAACTTGCTGCAGATCATTATTATAGAGCTTACTAAATAAAGTGAAATCTATCGAATTTAAGAGGTTAACTGGTAGAAGGCAGTTGTCATTATCATCAATTTCAAAGGAGACATTTGGACGATTAAAGTCACCAAGTATTATAACCTTATCTTCTTCATTCAAGGTCATCATTAACGATGAAATAGATTCACCTAATACGTTGTACGCGTTTTCTGTTGCACCTGGAGGAATGTGAACGACACAAATGTAGATGTAGAGATTTTTTCGTAAACACATCCTGATTATTAGGTGTTCGAAAAATTGGCAGGAGGTGGTTTCGACAAGTTCAGAAGGAAGGGAGTTTCTAGTTGCGATTAAAACGCCACCTCCACGAGAAAAGCCAGTTTTTAAATAATCTCGATCATTTTTGTAAAGTGTCCAACTACTGTCCAAATTTTCCTCATTTTTAAAAGTGTCATTTAACCATGTTTCAGTGAAAACTAATACATTGAAGTTGGTAGATTTTCCTTCTATGTACAGTTTATTTAGTTTCCCTCGCATCCCACCACAGTTGTGATAGAATATGTTTAAACTGGGTATAAGACAGTATGGATATAAGTTAGGGACAGTAGTAATTTTTAAAGTTAGAACGCGATCTTTGCAGATGCCAGAGATACTTTGAACTAGTGTGCGAGGCAAACGCAGTGAGATAATTTTCCACATCTCTTGGCGAGATATTAAGACTTTCGTGAAAATTTACAAACATTTTTTTAACTCAAGTGGGTCCGTCGGAAGACCTACTTGCTGAATTGATGCCATTGCGCTTGTTTTTGTTGTTCCCTCAATGCAAACCGATTCTGATTTGTTGCGCAGATATGCTAGGTACAAGCGCACATTATCAAACAATCGACGGTCTCTAAGACGAGACATGATAAAGCGGCCTTCACTACTAACATCTGCTAGATTTTTAGGTAACTTTGCCGTTGGTGGGAGAAGAGGATCAAGAAAGGCTAGTGGTGCATTAGTGGAGGGCTGGCTAGAAGATACTTGAGCTGTCGTAAGATTAGCGAGTGGACTTGGGGTGCGAGTTGTTATAGTGGATGGTTGTTCTATATGTGTAGGATTTGATGAGGGTGGGGAAGGATTTAAAATATGGGAGCTAATGAAATTGGGGTAGTTTATCGTAGGCGCAGACATTTTTTTAGTAGCGTTAGCGCTTGAGGGAGGATTGGTTTTCGGTGAAAGGTTAAAAGAAACTCTTTTCTGTTCTGAATTTTTGGGCTTAGATGGATGTTGGGAACCATTAGTGTAATAAAAGGAAGAAGAAGTTAAAGGCTGTTTTGAAAGAGAAGAGAAATTAGGGAAGATGTTTGTTTTGCAAGTCCAATTATAATCTGGCAAGGACTTTTTAGATACATTAATTCTATCATTACTATTATGCATATTTCTTATTTTACTTGATTTATGATTAGGATTGGAATAAGGAATAGAATTAGAAATAGAATTAGCATTGTACTCAGGCTTACTTTTAATTTTTCTTATGTTGTGATTAGAATTAAAATTAAAATTAGAACTTAAATTAGAATTTGAGCTAAAATTGGAATTATATTGAAATGTAGTTTTTTTGCTGTTGGTGCTTGGTATTTTCGACTTCCTTCTAGGATTATCTCTCCATTTGGCAATAACCCAATTCCCATATTTCAGAGCCATTCAGGAACATCCACGCGTACTGAGTTGGAATGTTCAGTTTGAAGCTGCAAAATTTTCTAGCTCTGCTAGACATCTTTATACAGTTTGAGATGCCGAATTTCTTCCGAAAATAGTTACGCATCCAAGATACACTTGTTTTCACAGATGTGCCCTTAATGAACAAAGCCGTTTTTTTTAGTTTCGTTCGCACTTTCCAGCTTTTTGATCCTACTGTACCATTCGGATGTTGTCCATGATGTTCCAAACTGGTGGATCAATTTTCGGGGTGCAGCGACAGGATTAATTGCTGCAGGCTCTTTTGATTTTCCAGTGGGAGAGGTCGGTGGTGGTAGAAATGGACGAGCCGACGGAGAAAGAATGGTATCAGATGGTGAGTCCAGAACAATAGAAGCTATATTGTAAGATGCTGACGGTGAGCGTGATGAGGCTTCAACAATTTCTTCAAATATTGAAGATGAGTTCTGATCAAAGATTGAGGATGAATTTTGTTGAGGTCCTGTTAACTCTGGGAAGTTTTGAATTCTGTTGGGTGCAGAACTAATGATATCCGATATTTCTGCAAGAGCTGCCCGAAATATGCCTAGATCGTCACTGAGTTCGTCTAATTTATCAAATAGCACAGTCATCATTGGATCTGGCTGCTGGGGTGAAGACGCGGGCTTATTTGAAGAGGATTGAAGCATTATGTCGAGGTCACTTCTTAGGTACGAGAGGTTTTCTTTGATAATGTTTATCGACTCATCATTGTTATTTTTTTCATAATTTGCATTAATTAATTTTTTTATATCCGTGATTGCGCTTGCAAACGTGCTTGCGTTGATATTGTTTTCGGAATTTAAGTCCGTCACTTTTTCGCAAGCTTTTGAAATTTTATTTAGTTTTGCCTCTAAGTTTGTTTTCCCTATCTCAAAAGCGCTGCTGAGGTCTTCCGCTATTTTTATGGTTTCATCGAATTTTAATTGATTTTCGATAATTTTTTTATGGCACAGTTTATTTTCCGACCTAAGCGAGTTTATAGAATCACTGAGGCACTTTACCGCGAGAAGGACATGCGAGAGGGAAATGCGCAGTAGAAAACAAAGTTTTCGAGATAGTCTTTTATGTTAAGTAATTTAGACTTTTCTTCGATAAGCCTATGCAGGAGGTGTGAAAAGACTTTCCACATAGGTTAATAGCTTTAAAAAAACGTTGTTGCTGATTTGCAGTTATTTATTTTTTTTTGTTTTTTTTTTTTTTTGTTTTGGCTTGTTTTGGTTTGCTTTTGTATAGGAGGGTTTTTTTTTTTTTTTTTAACTCGCTCTGGATTGACACAGTTATTATTTTGCAGAATTGCAGTTAAGCACTTAGGTATAATTTTATTATTTAAATTGTATAAGTTTTAAGCTGTATTAAAAGTTGTAACTTTGCAGAACTCACACAGCTCTCAAGCTCACAGCTCACAGAACAGAAACTCAACTCTCAACTATCAGCGGCAGCAGCAGTGTATTTTTAATTTTCCTTTGTCTTTTTATTATTCGAATATTGCCTCCCTGAATTTTAACGTTCGTTTGCTTGGTAGCACTGTGGCAGTGGCAGTGAATTTAGAAATAGGTCTAACCTCGGCAGTACTTACTGCTTACTGAATTTTATCGTTCGTTTGCTTGGTAGCACTGTGGCAGTGGCAGTGAATTTAGAAATAGGGCTAACCTCGGCAGTAGAGTGTCCCTTATTTTGCGATTTTTGGAAATGTCAAGGGGCTGAAAGGTTTTTTTATGCGTTTTTATATTCTAAGAACTAAACTAAAAAAATTTTTTTTTACGACAACGTTTACCCGTGCCAATCGGGCCCGAAAGTTTCGAAAAAATGCCCATATTAGACCATATTTGCACAAATTGAAAAAAATCTTTTCTCTGCTTTTTATAAATGTTTTACATTTTTTGGAACACATACATAAGAAATATGATATCCACAAAGTTTTTTTATGGTGGGCGTGGTTACCGCCCCTGCTGCGTCGAAATTTCTCCCGCAGCCTTTTCCCACCTTTTCATGAAATTAGTGCAATTTAGATAGCTTCAAACCAGACTTTGATGTATAGTAGGACAAAAAAAAAAAAAAGACTTGCCGGATTCCGATAATAATGAATAGCATAAAAGCTCCAAATAAAGCTCTGTCTTTTTTAATTAATTTGTATTTCTTATTAAAATTTAACCCTTCAGGGGCATACATTTTTGGTTTTTGTTATCTTTTATTTATAAAAAACAAACTATGATTTCGGTTGAAAAGCCGCAATAAGATTGCTTGTAGGTAAAAGCTTGTTGCGCGCCCGCCGCAGGTTAAAATACTAGTTTTTTAATTTATTGTTAATTTTTGTAAGCACATAATGTGAATTTAATGAAATGTAATCATACTTTTAGCATAATAAAAATGTATTTATTTATTGTTGATATTAATACCTAAATTGCACTAATTTCATGAAAAGGTGGGAAAAGGCTGCGGGAGAAATTTCGACGCAGCAGGGGCGGTAACCACGCCCACCATAAAAAACATTGTGGATATCATATTTCTTATGTATGTGTTCCAAAAAATGTAAAACATTTATAAAAAGCAGAGAAAACATTTTTTTTTTAATTTGTGCAAATATGGTCTAATATGGGCATTTTTTCGAAACTTTCGGGCCCGATTGGCACGGGTAAACGTTGTCGTAAAAAAAAATTTTTTTTAGTTTCGTTCTTAGAATAAAAAAACGCATAAAAAAACCTTTCAGCCCCTTGACATTTCCAAAAATCGCAAAATAAGGGACACTCTACTCGTCAGTACTGCTTACTGCCGCTGCTGTAATGTAAGTGCTAACATTCAACAACATTATTCCTAAAATAACAGCTGATCGCTGCCACTTCCGCATTGTAATTCCGCTAATATACATAAATTTGCTGAATTATAAATAATGCTGATTTGCTATGTATTAGGCTTAAGATGAATATGAAATAAAACGAAAAAGACACTTGTTGGGTCACGAGCATCATACTTGTATACGCAAGGTGGACTTTGCTTATTTTATAGTTTTCTACTACACTTTAACTTCTAAAAATCACATCACTGTTTGCTATAATCAGATCCTCTCTTTTATAACTTTCACTATGATCTATTGAATTCCCTCGTTTAGAACTTATTATATCAATACTCACGAAATAAAATCAGTTTGAACTTTGCCTTTAGGCCGTCATGGTCTACTTTTTTATCACTCGCGGTCAAGTCGCAGTTATCAAGCTGAACTTTCATCAAGATCTTTAATTAGAATATGTTTTATTAAAAGAAGAACATTTTGAAACTCTTGCTTCAACTTTTGATCAAGAAAAAGCTCTTTGATCCAACAACACTTGAATTTTATACACGAACAAGACAGTTTGAGTTTTTAAGCGTTGCGGTAGTTCACACATACAACATACAACATAACAAGTTCAATTAAATTAAACATTAAAAATACAAATTATTACACACTTTAAAGAACAATAACCTAAACAAAATCAAACATTAATCTTATTCAAACGAATCAGAAATTCGTAAAAACTCTCATGAATTTACAGTAATGCTGATGTGGTACCGTAAGTAGCAGTTTGTAATTGGTAGTACTGAAGATCTTCAAACTCATTTTTTCTCCAAACTATCAGTTACTGTGCTGTATCATCATGATCGGGTATGGACACCACTACATTTAAAGCTTCTGTGTTGTCTCTGTGTTCCTCTTTTGTCTTTGATTTGTTGTTGCGTTTTGTGTTGCTACATATGCCTTTGCTCTCAATTCTTGCACTCAGCGCTCCAAGAGCGCTCTCTGCCCATAGCTGATTATGATACATCTTTTCTATATCAGCAGTAAACATGAAAGGATGCGATCTGAATCTTAGCAGTACGGTGAATAGCTCGCTTTGAACGGTTGGTCCCTTTTGTAAGATATCGCTGAGCGACAGCGCTCTAGATATTTTTACCGAAGCATCAAACACGACACATAGCTTGGTTGTACTACTATCCGGCTTTGACACATAGTGGTGGGGAATGAAGTAATTTGATGATGGAATATGTTGATTTTGAATATTGGCATGTGTCCTAAGGCTTCATATTCTTGCATAAACTTCACGTATTCGGTTCGAATTGTAGGATTATTTTTTTTTCCATTGATTTAAAGCGTATTTCGGCTTGCTCTTGAGAGTCTCCTAACGATAACGGCTTGTCAGAAAACGGAAGTTGAACCACAAATCTCCCTTGTTGATTTCTTGATAGGATATTTGCAAAATGCGTCTCACTCAGTGATTCTGCTGCTGTTAAGCTCTTTGTTTCTTCATTAAAATCATCAAATCTCCAAAATCTTTCTAGAATTTCACCCAACCTTTCATCTTCATCTGCAAATATTGCATATGTCACATTTTCGATTGTTTTAGATTTTGATCTTCCAATGATTATGCATCCCAAAACAGTATTTTGTAGCAAAGGTAAGTCGTTTTCTAATAAAAATTTTTCTGGACGAAGTTGTTCATGATAGATAAACTTGTCTGCTATATTTTGTGCCATTGTCATTGTGACCGTATAGGATTTTAGTTAAGTTATGGAACACTACACGAAAGAACAACGTATTGTAATCGTCGAATTTTGGATCTAAAATTCCAATTCGATGGTGCAAACGCTATGAAACAAATGTGCGCAACATTGTGAATAAATTTTATCAAACTAAGTCCGTTTTTGGTATTCCGAAGCCAACCAGAGTGCGAACATCACGTATTACGGAGAATATTGGTGCCGTAAGTGAAAATGTCGTCGAGTCCCCCAAAATTTCCATTCTCCATCGTTCGCAACAATTGGCCATTTCTACGACCTCCATGCATCGAATTTTGCACTTGGACTTGAAGTTACACCCATAAAGTCCAATTGACGCAGAAACTGTTGCCTGTTGCCATGGATAACGCCGTACATTCGCTGATAGGGCTCTGCAAATGATTGCTGTAGATGATGATTTTTTGTTTTTTTGATGATGAAAACATCATCGTTTCGGACGAGGCTCATTTCCACCTCGTGGGCTTTGTTAACAAGCAAAATCGCAAATCGCCTGTGGCTCCAAAAATCCACAAGTGATCGTGGAGAAGCCAATACATCCACTTCGAGCTACTGTATAGTGCGGTTCATGTGTCGGAGGCATCATCGGGCCGTTGTTTTTTCGAAGACGAGGACGGAAACAACGAAAATGTCAACTCTGAGTAGTACCACACTTTGTTGGAGGACTATTTTCTACCGGAGGTTGAAGCTCACGGTCTGGACGATATGTGGTTTGAACAGAACGGTGCTACACTACACACAATTGACTCAATTTGGACTTTTTGCGGCGCAAATTTCCCAACCGTGTAATTTCTCGTCGCAGTGATGTAAATTGGCGCACAGATCATGCGTTTGATGCGGTTAGAATTTTTTCTGTTACACGAAGTATAAAGTCTATGTGAGTGATCCGAACACGATTCTAAAACTGAAAAGCAATATTATCGGTGACTCGAGCCCTTCTGGAGGATATACTGCAAAATGTCATCGAAAATATGGCCGAAAGGGTGAGATATCTACGGAATAAGCGCGGTGAACATATCCATGAAATAATATTTTAAACAAAATCCTATTATGTGACCTTTCGAACGAAATAGAATATATGGAAAAATTCCGAACCGTTTGCGTCTTTTTTTTAAAATACCACACGTCTTAATGTGGCGTCCGTGGCGTAGTTGGTTAAAGTGCGTGGCGGCTATGTCAAAGAACCTTGGAGACCCAGGTTCGAACCCCAGCAGCGACAGAAAATTATTTGAACTAAAACAATTTTTCTGTACGGCCGCCACCTCTCTGCAGACAATGTCAAACCTCAGAGAGTAATCAAAATGCCATGTAAAGCTTCTTGAGAATAAGAACATTCTGTTCATCGCCATTCGGAGTCGGCGTTAAACCTGTAGGTCCGGTTCTCGGTCAATTGTGTACAAACTTAATAACACGCACAACACAATTGATCATAAGAAGCTAAGTCAAAGTCCTTTCAAGGGCTGAAATGGCCAGTTATTTATTTTTATTATTATTATATTGCTCCATCGAGTAGACAGGCGAAAACGCAATAAAGCTGGGAGAATAATGATTGCGTTAGCGCTTGCATCTGACTGCTTGCTGCCACAATTTACTCAACAAAATATGTGGGGCGTACAATGAAATATGTTATTGCGCTTAGAGTTTGGCTTAGAGCAGGGTTACAAAATGATTTAACGTTTTCTTTGTTCTTGAAATGCAAGTTTAGGTGTATTGACGTTAAGATCTTGAAAATATTTTGATGTTTAGTTATATCAATTATTTATTATAGCATATATATATACATGCAGTCGATTTTTGACTGTGCTAACGCTCGGACGTGTTTTTCTTCTGTCGCGTGCACTATGCCTAATAATTTAATGTGTGATGAATGTAAAGCCGTATGTAAGGCTACTTCAAATAAGCTTAACTGCGTTAAATGTGCATCATTTTGCGGTCGCTCATTTCATGTTCAATGTGTTGGTTTATCAGACACTATTTTTCGTGGATTCAGAAGTCAACGGACTCCACTGCGGTAACTGAATCCAATAAAGATAACCGTAAAGCTGACAAGAATAGTATGCCGTTTGTCTCTATCGCCAACAAACCGAAGTTTTTAACTCCAACTCTTTCTCCTTCCCTTTCTGGAAATATATTTGAGAGGTTCGATGATAAAACTGTTGACATTGCTGCTGCGAGCGAGTGGGCTACAGTGAAAAATAAAAACCCAAAAAATCGCACAAGAAATAATAACAAAAGCAACAACGTCATGGTAGCTGCAACTATATGCGATGCTTTTGATGTTGTGAATCCTATGAAGTTTATACACTTATCTGAATGCAGCAAAAATACGTTGTTAGAAAGCTTAACATCGATGTGCAACTGCTGTCTTGTTATAAATTAATAAAAAGAGATGCTGGCGTTTCTAAATTAAAATTAATTAACTTCAAGCTGTGCCAGGTGTGCCAAAACCATTGTTTGATAAAGTGTTCAATAAAAAATGGTGGCCTTTATCAGTTAAATTGAGTCACTTTATTAATAAGCCAAAAAACTGCGAAGAGGTGACAACATTGCCCCTCTTCAAGTAGAAACGAGTTCTGTTGTCTTGGCCCCGCACACTCCATGCCACCTACGCGGACACAACAACAAACTTCTCAGCTAGTGGAAAAGCGTATTCTACGACCAAAAGCCAAATAGTTTTCTCTTCCTCATCTCATTCGCAACATGCACACTCATCTGATGGTGCTCTGCTTTGCCGTAACCCGTTGTTTTCATTTCATACGCACTCTTCGCTTTTTTCTTCTGCGATTCTTCTGTCAACAAAATTGCACTCTTCACCAATCAATGTTTCTCTTTTCTCAACTTCCTTGACCCCGCTGGTGTCTACACTTGCGCTCTCTTCTGTATCATTGCCCACAACAGCTGTTCTGCAACCTAACGTAACCTATAACGACGACTTTGCAACTGTAGCAATACAAAATCAGCGGAATCAAATTTCTTAATCTATTTATTATCAAAATGCTGGTGGAACTCGGACGAAGACATCTGAAATCTATCTTGCCATGTCTCTCCATGAGTACGATATAATTACATTAACTGACTTGGCTTCACGAAGGAATTTCGACACCTGAATTATTCGATAGTTTCTACTGTGTTTATCGTTTCGATCGTAGTCCGCTTGCTTCGGGACTTGAAAGAGGTGGTGGCGTATTGATTGCAGTGAGATCAAATCTTCCCAGCAAAATTATTCATTTACCTGAACATACAACTTTATGTTTAAGTAAATTTTTCTATTAATTATTCAAATTTTATTTTTGTATCATATATTCCACCGAATAGTGTTATAGATTTATTTGATAAGCATTTGCAGAATATTAACTCTATTACTAATTTATTAGATGAAAAGTGGCATTGCTTTGTTTGAGGCGACTTTATTTTGGAAAATGTTACCTGGGCGTTTGTTGAAAATAATGTATAGGTATTCAATATCAAAACTGATGTTGAGTCAATGGTAATGGATAATTTTCTTTCCAACGATTTCCAACAATTAAATTTAATAAAAAATTACCTAAATCGAATTTTGGACTTAATTTATGTTACATAAATTATAAATATCGACTTGTGATACAAATTTAGCACCAATTTTAACAGCATGCACCATAAAGCATTAACAATTAAATTCGAATTAATGAATACTATAATATAATGAATGACTTTTCTGATGAAGTTGACTCAAACGGTAACTTTATTGAAATTAATGATGCTCTAAAAAAGGTTGATTGGTCTTCAATGAATAACTTATTGGAGCCTGATGTCGCATACAATTTTATATGCGCTGAGTTTTCAAATGTTATAAGACCAAAAAAAAAGAAAATATAAAAATTTAAGAGACAAGGCTCAGTGGTTTACTTCTAGTTTAGGGATTATAAAAACCTTAAAAATAAAGCGTTTAAGAAATTTAAAAAAACAAATTCACAAACTGTTTGCGGTCACTTGCGGTTTACAGGCTCGAGATAAATTTGATAATTTGCATAAATCTCTCTACAACAAATGTGTTTTAAAAATTGAAGCAAATTTGAAAGCAAATCCATTATATTTTTGACAATATATAAATTCAAAGCTAATGGCTTTCCTTCTAGTATGGAATTGGATGGAATTAAATCCAACAACACACTAGAGTCCTGCAATCTTTTTGCTGATTTCTTTCAGAAAGTGTACAAAATATATGATAATTCAAGCAATTATGAGAATACTCTGTGGTGTGGCGTCCGTGGCGCTACGTCAACGAACTTAGAGACCCAGGTTCGAACCCCAGCAGCGACAGAAAATTATTTGAATTAAAATAATTTTTCTGTAGGGCCGCCACCTCTCTGCTGACAATGGCAAACCTCAGAGAGTAATCAAAATGCCATGTAAAGCTTCTTGAGAACAAGAACATTCTGTTCATCGCCGTTTGGAGTCGGCGTTAAACATGTAGGTCCGTTTCTCGGTCAATTTTGTACAAACTTAATAGCATGCACAATACAATTGATCATAAGAAGCTAGGTCAATGTCCTTTCAAGGGCTGAAATGGCCAGTTATTTCTTTTTTTATTTATTTTTATGAGAATACTCTAATATTCTTATAAAAAAGATTAATATAATCTTTTATCACCCTAAATCTGTCAATGCCCAAAGCAGCATTGAAGTCTCAGCTGAGGATGTTTTCTAGGCTTTTTCCAGTCTTAAATCAAGTTTTAAATTTAAACGTGGATATTTTCCACCCAAGTTCTTCAAACTTTGTATAGACAATATTCTTGAGCCCATTTCAATCCTTTTTAATATCTGTTTGAAAGCTGGTATTTTTTCAAACACAGTTCCAATTTTTAAACCTGAGGATCGTAGAAACATTAATAATTAAAGAGCTATTGTAAAACAAAGTACCTTTGCAAAACTTTTTTATTACATTCTGAAAACTAAATTATTATATCACGTGAAAAATGCAATAAGTGACTGCCAACATGGTTTTACGCCTGGTAGAGCGACGTGTTCAAATTTAGCATTTATCTCAAGAAAAATAGTTGACGCTTTAGAGTATCGAAATCCATTAGATGTAGTTTATACCGATTTTGCAAACGCTTTCCATAAAGTTGACCACAACATCTTACTGTACAAGTTAAAGAAATTTGCTTTATCAGAAGGATTAATACAATTTTTAAGCAGTTTCTTAAAAGATAGAAAACTCCTCATTAAAATTGGTGAAGTTTATTCTTAAACTCATATAACAGCTTCTTCTGGTATTCCGCAAGGGGCCCACTGTGGTCCTTTATTGTTTTTAATTTTTATCAATGATTTGTCTCAATATTTCGAGTTTTCTAAATGCTTAATGTTTGCAGATAACGTGAAACTTTTTTTTTTTTTTTTTGTTTTTGTTTTTTTTTTTAATTGATGTAACTCCTTTTATTATTCTCATTTAAGTTCATACATGTTTCTGAGTTTTTAAATAATGTAAATTAAATTCTAAAAATAAAGTAAAAAAGTTACAAGTATTCTCAGACGGATTTGATTCCGCGTATAAGAGAATATAAATAAAAATATATAATAAATTTATACTAAATATATAAATGGTAAAAATATTAGATATTAGACATTAATCTATATCACTTCAATTGAAAAAAAAAAATTTATCTTAAATTCATTATAAATAATTTTATTCTATTCTTAAAAATATTGATGTTTGGTGAGTTTTTAACTTCTTCTGGGAGTGCATTGTACTGCTTGATTGCGCTATGTTTTAAACTTTTTAGTTGTTTTGTTGTTCTTGCTCTTGGAACTTCGATGTGCGTTTTTTGTCGCGTATGATGTTGATGTATGGTGTTTCTCGTTGTTAGGATTAGGTTTGTTTTCAGTAGATTATTTTTAGTTTTATAAATATATTTACATTTTTCAGCAAAAATTAGTTGGTTAATATCCATTTGTTTTGTGGTTTTGTAGAGCTCTCTTGACGATATCGTTGATTTTTTATTAAAAAGTACTTTTATAGCCTTGTTCATTAATCTTCCAACCTGCTCAATTTGAAATTTGCTGCATTGGCTCCAACTACAAATATTATGCCGAACTCTCGAAAGGATGTGTCTGGAATATATGAGTTTTGCTGCTGTTTCTTTAACGCCTCCGAGTCTTTTTATAGCCATGATTATTGGTAAAATCGAGTTTTTAATTTCTTTAATATGCTTTTCATAATTGAGATTTTCGTCAATTATCATACCTAGATATTTGGTATTTTCCACTCGCTGAATTTCTATGTTGTTGATTTTAACTTTTATGTTTATTTCTCTATTTCGCTGAGTTCGAAAAAAAATAAAGTTTGTTTTTTTTATGTTTATGCTTAGTCGATTTCCAACTGTCCACTCATAGTATACCTTCAGATCATGATTTATTTTGTCGTCTAACTCTTGTGCTGTATTTGCGGTTGTTATGAAATTCGAGTCATCGGCGTATATATTGTGTGTGGATTTGAATGGGCAGTTTTTTATATTGTTAATATAAAGTAGATACAACCTTGGTCCCAGTATCGATCCCTGTGGAACTCCCATTTTGCTTATGAGTTCTTCACTCATCACATCATTCATTCTTACCGAATGAGGTCTGTTTTTGATATAGCTTTCTATCAGTTTATTTGGCATTCCTCGTATACCAATATCATGTAAGCAATTTAGCAGCTTATCATGATCCACCAGATCAAACGCTTTTGACAAATCAATAAAGGTGATGGCAACCATTTTTTTTATCATCTAGTGCATCATATATTTATTTATTTATTTATTTATTTAATCAACTATTAACAATTGTTGTTATACAGTTACAATAAGTACATAAATTAAACGTAAGTACATAAAATTAATTCAACATGACTTCGTTCTTAAATGCTACCCTATTTTGGGTGATCTCAATCGAGTTGCAGATAGTGTTGAACGTCTTAGTCACATTGTAAACTGGGTCGCATCTGCCATAATTTGTCCTTTTGTATGGTATATAGAACAATTGCCTTTGCCTAAAATTTCTTTCAGGTGTATACAATTTGAAAAGAGCTAGAAGTGGAGCACAATCAATGTGATTCATCACTACATCCCGGGCAAATAAGGCGAGAAAGTACTTTCGCCGGAACTCCAAAGATTTAAGTCCAAGAAGAGCACATCGCGCTTCATAGGAAGGCATAAAATCCCAGTGGAGCTTGCGAATTGCTAACCTAGTGAATCGCCTTTGAATATTTTCAATTCTTTTAATATATATAGAATATTGAGGGTCCCAGACAACACAGTTGTATTCTAAAACCGATCTGACAATTGAAAAGAAAATGGTCCTCACGGTATAAGGATCAGAGAACTCCCTAGTATTGCGCGATAGAAATCCCATCATCGCATTCGCTTTAGATATAATAGCATCAACATGTTTGGCAAAGCTTAACTTACGCTCAAATAAAACCCCCAAATCTTTCTTCAATTCGACTCTCTCGAGTAATACCGAATTAATAGCATATGACCCTTCGAAAAGTTGGTTCTTCATAGAAAAAGACATAACATTACATTTAGACACATTTAGAAGCAATTTATTGGTCTTGCACCAAAATTGGAGACTATCCATGTCACGTTGAAGCAATAGAAAGTCTTCGTGAGAGTCCACACATCTAAAGATCTTAACATCATCAGCATACATCAGACACTCAGAAAAGCTAAAATAATTCGGAAGATCGTTGATGAACAGAACAAACAACAGGGGACCTAGGTGGCTACCTTGGGGTACCCCTGAATAATTTTCAATGTATTTAGACGCATTTTTACCAATCTGAACATACTGCTGACGACCAACAAGGTAGCTCTCTAACCACAGTAGTAACGAGGAATGAAATCCGAGGTTACTTAGTTTATTAATCAAAACAGAGTGTTGAACTCTATCGAAAGCCTTCGCGAAATCCGTGAATATAACATCTATTTGATGACCTTTTTCCATATTATTGGACAGAAAGTGTGTAAAAAGGGTAAGATTAGTAGAGGTAGATTTACCAGACACAAATCCGTGCTGCTTCTCAGACAATCTGTTTTTAATGGAGTTATAAATTTTGTTTTTTACCAGCGATTCAAAAATTTTTGGAATAAGTGGTAGTTTAGCTATCGGTCGATAATTTGCAATATCTTGCCTTGATCCGGATTTAAAGATTGGAGTAATTGCCGATATCTTCCAGACATCTAAAAATTTTCCTTCACGGAGTGACATATTGAAAATATGAGTCAACGGCTTACACATGGCAAAAGCACAGTTTTTAAGAAATATGGGAGGAATATTATCCGGCCCACAATTCTTTTTAACATCAAGACTTACTAAAGCGTCAAAGACATCATACTCCGAAAAGGTGATGGAGCCAAGGTCGGTCATTGGTATCACATCGGGTGCAATACGTCCATGATTGGAAGATGTATTATCACAAACATAGTTTGATTGAAAAAAGGAAGCAAATAACTCACTAATATCTTGGAGGTTATCTGAACATTTATCTTGATAAACCATATTTTTCGGAAGGCCTCTGGTATTTCTTTTATTATTCAGAAAAGTCCAAAATGATTTAGGATTACTTTTTATATTTGATTCTAACGCAAGTAAATAACTTTTATATAAAAACTTTTTAAGACTCTCATAATTTTTGCGTGCCTGGCAATATTCGTTATAGAAAATATTATTTGTTTTGAATTTCTTATGTTTTTTATTCATAATATTTTTGAGATTAGCAAGACGCCTATTATACCAACTAGGTTTACTGCTCATGTGGACTTTTTTCAATGGTACAAATTTGTGAAACGTCTCATTAATGATATTAATTAATAAATCAAAATTTCTGTTTAGACAATTACCAAAGATTGTGCACCAATTCATATTACTTAAATAATCCGATATTACAATATAATTAGCCTTCGCAAATGCATATTCAAAAATACTATCAGCATAAAGTGGATTGTTTAAAGCTAGGATATCAAATTGAACTAAAAGAGCAGTGTGATGAACGCTGTTATTAGACAAAGGACAAATAGCATCAGCACAGCACACATTAAACTCTAAGGGGCAGTTTTTCAGTGCTGGTTTAAACTCTAGTCAAATTAAACCGAGGTTAACTCACCAAAATTGGACGTTTAAACTCGGTTTAAGCAAAATAAAAACACATTATATGATAATTTAAGTCAATTCTACTTAAACGAATGCAACAATATCTAGTTAAACCGAATTTTAACGTCCCTTTTTGGTGAGTTAAGCTCGGTTTAATTTGACTAGAGTTTAAACCCGCACTGAAAAACTGGCCCTAAGTCAGAAAAAACTAAATCTAATATATTATTTAAGGCATTTCGAACAGAATTAATTTGATACAACCCAATAGATAGAATTGAATCTAAGAATTCTACTTCAGGCCCATTTGCTGTTATATTTGGAGTTAAAGTTGGAAAATTGTCAGAATAGGTCCAGTTAACTTTGCTTAGATTGAAATCACCCAATAATAATGGATACTCATTATCTTTAAAGCGCTCAACAATCTTAAATATGTTAAAGAAATGCAATGAGTAAATATCATTAGTAGAATTAGGCGGTATATATGAGCAGAAAATATAAAAACTTATTAATTTGGAGCTTGTGCCCCAATCCGATGGCACTGGAATATCAACTTTAACACATAACTGCTCTACGATCCCTGTGGTTTGCAGCAATGGAACTTCTTGGCAAGAATATGATGAGCGAACGGCTATTAATGTACCACCACCACGATCAAAGCCAGTGGAAATGGGACAACGATCACGGCGAAAAACTACATACCGACTATCAAAGAACTCAGATGAAAATATGTCCTTATGCAGCCAGGTTTCAGTCAAGGCGATGACATCGAACGAGCTATCCGATACAGCAGCATTAAACGTGGATGATTTAGTGCGCATGCCTCCAACATTCTGATAGTAAACAGCGAATTTATTTATTGTCGGAATCAGAGCATTTAATGCAGTCTCTGAGCCGACGGTTCTAGCAGGTTTTTTGAATTATCCACAAATGGTCTCAAACGAACACCCAATGGCCAAAAATCAGAATTATATACAACTTTGGTAAGCTGAGGTGGAATCGCAATTTTGAAGTTACATGAGTTCGCTGTATTTATATCTTTTTTGTTTAAGCGAAAACATGCAATTGATGATACGTCAACGTTGGCTTTAGTAGCAATATAGTTTTTGATATCTTGATACGTAGTTGATGATTTAAATCTAGATACATGAAACCATTTTCTACGCACGAGAACATCAAGAACGTCATTTTCATTATGTATTCTACCAGTTATATATCGCGTTCTCTTAATTTTATCGCCACAATTTTGTACAGCATTATTTAAGTCAGCACTTCGGAGGATGAGTTATTACCAATGGGTGTTACAGCAATGTTTACAGCATTAGAAGCCGCAGCTACAGATGAATATAAAAGCTTTGAATTCATATTATTGCTCAAGTCCACCGCATTCTTTGCTGCAGAGCTTTCAATAACAGCTTTAATAGCAGAGATACCATCGCCAGAAAAAACTTCATTTGATGCGTTAGACTTAACAGCAATAATTGGAGTTGAAACATTTCTCTTAGAATTTTCAGAGCGTGCTTTGTCAGCCAGCGTAGAAGAGTTTGAGTTACACAAAGGTATAGAACTCTCATTGACTGCAAGAGCGCCCTGATTCTCAGCATGCGTAGGTACAACAGCAACATCAGCAACTCTAGCAGACATAGCTACCAATTTTTCAGCATTCATAGGCACAACAACAACATCAGCAACTGCAGCAGACCGAGCTTCCAAATGATCAGCATTTGTAGGTACAACTACAACATCAGCAACTGCAGCAGACAGAGCTTCCAAGCTACCTGCATTCGAAGGCACAACAACAACATCATCAACTACAGTAGAACCGCCATGAGCAGCCAGTGAGTGAGAGGAAGGCGAAATGTAGCCTCTCGCATTAGAAGACACATCAGTAGCACGCATAGCAACAGGTTTCAAGCTAATAATCGTCGGTCCCGTTTGTTTATTTTTTGTTTTCGAGCGCGTTAAAATCAAATTAGCAGAGTTAGTTGCCTTTAAATTCTCTTTTATACTCGATTTCGGCGCGAAAGAAGACAAAGGAGTATGATTAAAATTGCTCATTACATTGTCCAAACTTTTTTGGGCTGAGCTTAGATTTTTTATAGCATCTAATAGAGAGAATCTTAAACACGCGTTGCATTTGAAAGCAATGTTATTGTTCGTGTTAATCAAATTAAAACACTAATATTAACGCAGGTTCTATGCATGCATTGAGAACAAATGCAGCAAGAGACCATCTCCAGCTCCAACGTGCGGGAGCGGCACAAATCGCAAATAGACATTTAGTCTATATATTTATTCTTTTTTTTTTTTTTTTTTTTTTATTATTAGACGAAAAACGCAGTATTAGAGACGATGTTAACGCAGCGACAGTCAGAAGTTCCATTGTTGCTGTTATCGCAGATTCAGTGCTGCTGCTCGCTAGAAATCCAAATTGATTAGTATCAAAGCCAATAGTAGAGTTAATAAAATTTTCTATTCTACTGTCTATCGCTTTTTCAAATACTTTGCTTAAAGCGTTGAGTATTGAGATAGGTCGGTAGTTTTCACATTTATCTCTTTGACCTTGTTTGTATATTGGAGTTATTATGGCCTTTTTAAGGTAGTCTGGAAAACTTCCAGTAGAAAAACATTTATTAATGGTATGAACCAGTGCTGGAGTTATTGTTGGTAATAATAATTTTAGGTCTTTCACCGAAATTCCATCAAAACCTTGTGCTGCACTACTATTTAGGTTCATAACAATGTCTTTTATTTCTTTTTGTGTAACCGGTTTTAGAAAAAGTGTTTTCTGATTAATGATGTTTGGTTTAATTGTATTTGATGTTTTGATATGTTTGGCTATATTTATTCCAGCTTCATTAAAATATTTGTTAAATTTGTTTGTGATATAAGTTTGATTGTTATTGATCTCGTGAGTTCCCCTTAAATTGGTCGTAGGTTCATCCTTATTCCTTAGTGTTGATTTAATAATGTTCCATAGCTTTCTTAAATTGTTACCTGTTCTTTCTATTTGATCATTAATGTGTTTCTGTTTGTTTCTATTTATTAGCACTTCCACTTCTTTTTTTATTGCTTTGTATGCATCCCTCTTAGTTGTATTTTCTGGATCGGATTTCCATTTTTTATACTTTTCATTTCTCAGCTTCAGTTTTTTTGTTAACTCTGGTGTGATCCAATTATTTTCTCTACTCCTGATTTTGATAAATCTTGTGGAATCTTTTTTGGCTTCTTGAATTATTTTGGCTAAGTCTTCTATTTCTTCTACTGTTGTGTTATTTAATTTATTTTTTATTATAGTTTCCATTTTGTAATAATTTATTTTTGGTATTATTTGAGTTTTCATTGGCGGTTTATATAGTTTTAGTGCCTTTATTGTTGCTACTGTATATTTGTGATCTGAGAGATCGGTATGTTCTAGCGTAAAATCTATTTTGTACGTTGCATCTAAATTTGTTATTATGTGATCAATTAAAGTACTTGAATTTGTAGTTTCTCTTGATGGTAATGTGCTGTTAACAAAATTGAAACCGTTCGAACGAATCAAGTCTGTGTATTTGATTACCATATTAGTTTGATCAAAAAGATGATGTTTACGTCCGCGAAGAAAATGCAATTATTTAGATTACATACTTTATTTTCTATAAGATCAATGAAGATGTTACTGTTTTCATTTGGTGCCTTATAAAACGTGCCAATCAACAACGGTTTTTTTAAATTAGTTATTTCAATAACTGAAAGATTATATTTTTCTTCTTTTATAATTTCATTGTATGTGAAGCTATCTTTGACATACATATATTGCTGTTCCTCCTCCTCGTTTCTCATTTCTACAGTTGTGAATAGCAGTGTATTTTGGAATATTGAATGTTGTTATTTCATTTGTATAAAGCCAAGTTTCTGTCGCTATGATGACATCTATATTTTCAATATTGTTAATCATTAGTTCAATATTATATATTTTATTGCGAAGACTGCATATGTTAATATATAAAATTTTTAGATTTGTTTGTTCGTTCATAATGTGGTTATGAGTAAGTTATTCTTTCTTTCTCAGCCTTTATTTTTGCAACTTGAATATTGCAGTTACTTGCACCCGCTTTATGGTCAAATGCAAAAGTTGCACCATATTTATTGGCCCTTATGCAATTAATGCATTTGAAGTTATTTGTTACTTAACATGTTCTTGTGTCATGTTTTTCTGCACACAGTCCACATGCAGCTTCACCTTCACATTTGTTGCTAACGTGGTGATATTTTTGGCATTTGTAACACCGAGTTAGAGAGATATATTCTTTAACATATATTGATCTGTAGTTTAACAGCACATATGTATCTGTTAACCATTTTGAAAAATGTGTCTCCTGAAACTTCTATAATATAGGTCCACAGATTAGTTTTTTTATTTACATACTTGTAAGCTAGTTTAATTGAATCATCCGCGCCGATAAAATGATTGGTTGCTACTAATTCTTCTACAAGATCATCTTGACTATATTCGGTTTCAATATTCGTGATAACTACTTTAGGAATTTTTTGTTTTGGTACCGATATTTTGTATACCTAACTTAGTTGCTCCTTTATTTCTGTTTTGAGTATATTTCGTCCTTCAAAATCCGTTGTGGGAACGACAATACCTCCCTGATTGATGTGCTTAATGGAAGATATTCCCACTTTTATTTTCGCTGGTAATATTTTAGATTTCATTTGTTTTTCGGTTTCTTTGCTATTTTGATTGCTCTCTGTTGGTAAGATAATGATGGTATTTTGTGTTTTCGGTCTACTGGGTTGTTTATTTATGTTTGCTGCTAATACATCGGCATAGGTAAGTGTGTGTTGCTTATTGTTGTTCTGTTCTAAGTTGTCTAGTGCTATCTTTATTTCTTTTATATCATCTTTAAGGCCATCATTTAAAAGTTTCATCTCTTCATTTGCCGCGCAAATTTTTTCTAAGTTTGACTCCCCCTTGAGCCATTGCTTGAATTTCTTTTTATCTGTTTCGCATATCCAGAAACATTTGTTTTTTAGAGCGGCAATTGCTTTGTAGTCCTCATCAGAATAATTAATGCAGTCTACATGCCACCAAGATTGGCATAAGCCCTCGCACTTTATCCCTCTCGTTTCAACTTTTTTTTGCATTTTTTGCACCAAGTCTTATTTTTTTCATTTTCCGTTTCTTCTTCCGCCATTTCTAGTTTAAAGCGCTAACTTAATGTGTGGGAAGGGGACGGATACAACACAGGCACACTTCCAAAATAAAAAAAAAATTTTCAAAATTTTAAATTTTCTTCGCAATTTTGTGATTAAATAAATGTTTATTTTCAAATTAATTATTTAATTTTTTTATGTTGTTCTGTTCAAAGAACTTTCTTTTACAATGTCTTGTTAATTTGTTTGACTTTTATTATATATTTCTTATTTTTAAATGCTTTTTATTCTCCGCTGATTTTATACGTGTACTTCTATTCGCTATTCCTCTACTTTTTTTAAAGATTTCGCCACATTCTGATAGTCAAAAGCTTCAAAGTGATTTAATACGCTTCCACAATTGGTGTGCTACAAACAATTTAAATTTAAATGTAAATAAGTGTTGTGTTGTGTGGTTACTTATACCAAAGCTTTGAACACAATTTCATATAATTATTCAATAAATAGTAGAATTTTAACACGTAAACAAGAGATAAAAGATTTGGGTGTTGTTGTATATTCATATTCTGGCAACAATATATTCATGATTTTACATCAAAATGTAGTTTTTGATGTAAGGTGGCATCTCTATGTATTTTGTCATATACTTTTCTCTATTAATTTTTTGTACAAGTCGTTATAAATGCTACGCATTGTCAGAATAAATAAAAAAGCATTAAATAAATTAACAAGCATAACATTGGTGTCAGAAGTGGCTTCATTTTCATATACCAATGAATGCTGAACAATTGGAATCTTTGACTGGACTATTTGCTCAAGCCATTCGGCAAGCGGTGACAGAGGCCACACAGGCAGCAGTTGCAAATATTTTGCAATAAGATGAAACTGCGAGATCATCTACACTACCTGCAATACCGAGGCCACCGCCGTTTTCGATTGCAGAATTTAAGTGTTCAGAAACATCAACAGTCAAGGATTATTTCACTCGATTTGACTGGACACTGAGGCTCAGTAAAATTCCAGACGCCGAACGCCATAACTACGCACGCGTTCATATGGGCGGGGAGCGTTTTATAAAATGCGCTCAAAGTATTTTATTAAAAAATCCGGCTACTTTTATCGAGGCGTACGAAATTGCACATACACTCGAAGCGACGCAGCAAACAGCAGTTGAAATGAAAACAGCAGCTCCAGCCGCAGCCCTACCTATTGAATCAATGCACAGGTTGGGCTATGCACCTTTTTAAATGAAAAATAAGCAGAAGTCTTGAAAGAACATGTCAAACTCTCAACGTTCCTTTAAGGATGATAAACCAGAGGACAAGCAGGATGATAAAAGTCATGGCTGTGGATGACTTCGTCTCCGAATTCAATGCAAATTCCGTAATGCTGTATGCTACGCATGTGGTAAAACAGGCAAGTCAAAAACAGCACAAATTTCAGAAGAGCAACCAGAAAACGATTATGATTCGATTCACTACCTCAACAAAATAAATTTCATCAATAATAACTCATCGGATAAGAAAATGATTGCGACTCGTATAGATGGCTGCAAACTTGAACTGGAACAGGTGCCCCATGTGGAATTGTGAGTAAAAATACGCTACGAATCATTAAGCCGATAGGTCGTTTGCAAAAAACGGACCGACAATTTTTCAGTTATACGGGTCACAGAATAACTTGCCTGGTTCGTTTTAGTGTAAACGTTCAGGTAAGCAAAACAGTCCGCAAATTAAATCTCTATGTTGTGGATGGAAATTTCGATCCACTCCTTGGAAGAGAGTGGATTTCGCATTTAGTACAAGTAATCAACATGACTAAATTATTTTCTACGTCAAATCAAATTAATTCCATTTAAGTTGATGAACCGTCATTAACTACTGACCAAAAACTTTCATTGCAACACTTACTGACTCGATACGAAGATATTTTCAGTAAAGTCGCTGGTAAGCTTATAGCACCCCCTGCAAAACTGCATATAAAGGCTGGTGCTTCACCAATATTTGAAAAAGCACGTGAAATACCACTGGCTTTAAGGGATGCTTATGCAGCAGAAATAGACTCAAAAATAGCTTTATTTCGTTATTCGGAAGAATTCGTATAACAGGTAACTATAAGCCAACTCTTAATCCAAGAATTATAATTGATGAACACCCAACTCCAAAAGCAGAGCAGATATTTAATAAAATTAAATCGGCCAAACTATTTTGTCACCTTGACATTACAGGCGCTTATTCGCATCTACCAATTGATGATGACTTTGGTCATGCTCTTACTTTAAATACAACAACAAAACACGGACTTATTCGTCCTACCCATGCTGTATATGGTGCTGCAAATATACCGGCAATTTGGCAACGCAGAATGGAAAGTATACTCCAAGACATTCCCAAGGTATGCAATTTTTTTCGACGATATTTTGATACACGCAGAAAACTTTGATGAATTACTTCTGATACTGCAGACAACATTGGAACGTTTAAAAAATCAAGGAATTCGATTAAATCGATCAAAATGTATATTCGCAGCACCTGGCGTAGAATTTCTTGGAAATAGAATTGACAGGCAAGGCGTACATAAGTCAGACAAGCACGTCGAAGCAGTAAGAGATGCTCCGGAGCCGTCTAGTTTTGGAGAGCTACAACTATTTTTGGGAAAAGCCTCTTATTACAGCTCTTTTATTCCAAATCTATCGTCTAGAGACAGACCTCTTCGAAATATGTTGTTGCACAAAGATTTCCAATGGACTTCTGAGGCGAAAAATGCATACTTTAACATTAAAAGTGCATTAATTTCCCCTCAAGTTCTGATGCCCTACGATCCAACATTACCGCTGCTTTTAGCTACGAATGCTAGTAAAACAGGTCTAGGTGCTGTTTTGTCCCACTGGTTAAGCAGTGGTGAGGAGCGTCCTATTGCGTATGCAAGTCGAACAATGAGTTCAACCGAGCAAAACTATCCGAAAATGAATAAGGAGGCACTGGCAATAGTGTGGGCAGTTAAAAATTTTTTCCTTTATGTCTACGCTCGTCATTGGACGTTGGTTATAGACCACAATCCGCTTTCTCAAATTTTGCATCCAAATAAATCATTGCCTCTTCTATGCATTAGTCGAATAGCCAAATACGCGGATTTTTTTAACAACTTCGATTTTGACGTAATATATAAACCAACAAAGTCGCATACTAATGCAGATTATTGTTCGCGTGCGCTTAAAATGTATACTATTCATTGCATGCATAATTCAGCAGGTCAGCAATTTAACATGGAAAAAAATGATGAATTCGATCATTTTATGATACGCCAAATTAAACAACTACCTGTTAAAGTTTTCCAGATTGCACAAGAGACAAGAAAGGACTCACACTTGGGTCTAATTCTTAGACTTTTAGAGTCAGGCCAATGCCTTGAGCGCCATGGTTACAAATCACCGGAGGTAAATTATAAAAATATGGGAGGCTGTCTGGCACTTTAACATAGAGTGATCATTCCGCAACAGCTTCGAGATAGAATTCTTCAAGATCTTCATATGGCACACTTAGGTGTAGTCAAAATGAAGGGCATGGCGCGGTCGTTTGTATATTGGCCAAGACTAGACTCAGACATCGAGAGAGTTGCAAGAAGCTGCAACGACTGAGCTAAGCATTCACACAGTCCACCAAAATATAGGCAACATCAATGGGAGTATCCAAAGGGTCCTTGGGAGCGAATCCATAAAGATTACACTGGTCCTTATTTAGGGACGATGCTGCTCATCATTGTGGATGCGTTTAGTAAGTGGATTGAGGTCAAAGCAACTAACTCAATGACATCCACAGCTACAATTGCTATTCTCGACGAGTTGTTTGCAGCATATGGCGTTGCAGTTTGTGTAGTTTCAGATAATGGCACTCATTTCACTTCGGAAGAGTTTAAAAATTTTCTGCAAATGGTGGGTATTAAATACCATAAATTAACAACACCATATCATCCGTCATCGAATGGCCAGGCTGAACGCTCGTTACAAACCATTAAAGATGCACTTAAGACGATAGGTAAAAGTAAGTCAAACCTTCAACAAAATTGAAACGAATTTCTACGCCAATACAGATGAGCACCTCATGCTACCACCGCGCAGTCACCATCTCAGCTGTTTCTTGTCGTTTAATACGTACTCGAATGGATTTGGTCCATCCGGATGATGCATCTACTAAGGTTACTGAGAAGCAACATATGAAATTTTGTCCTACGTTTCGCACTTTTCAAGAGGTTCAAAACGTTTTCTTTTTATCAGGAAATTCTCGTATGGATAAATGGATTTCTCGTATGGAGTTTACATTATATGGTATGAGGGGAGATTGTTTAAACGACACGTTGATCAAATTCGGGAAGCTGTAGAGGCAGGAAGTGGATTGGAGGAATCTGCTGCCATACTCGCTAGTGCTACAACTTTACCAAGAACGACTGAAACAAGGGTAAAACAGATAAACGGCGAGCTTCTTTTCATCCAAGCAGTATTGCTACATCACTTGAAGAATCATCACCTTTTTCTATACTTACCGAGAATAAAGTCCCGACAGCTTTATTGCGCTGGACTCCAAATACAGAGCAACCTTTTAACAATTCAACACCGCAAAAGACAAGTACTCCGCGTACCGAGCTTGACACGACAGCGCCTACAAAAGAAGGCAGAGTTCCAGAAAAGTTCCAACTTCGAAGATCGACCAGAATCAAGAGACGTCGCATTATATTTTCACCATAACTCAACACGGACAAGGTGGAAGAAATGTTGTATATCCATAATCTGGCAACAATTTCAAGATTTTTAAAATGTAGTTTTTGATATAAGTGGCATCTCGATGTATTTTGTCATATACTTTTCTCTATTCATTTTTTGTACAAGTCGTTATAAATGCTACGCATTGTCAGAATCAATAAAAAGCATTAAATAAATTAACAAACATAACAGGTGTTATATTCGATTCGAATTTATTTTTTAATTCTCATTACGACTATATTGTTGCAAAATCTAACTCAATGATTGGTTTCATTAAGCGGAATACCCAAAATTTTAGGGATCCGCATTAGAGTGTCCCTTATTTTGCGATTTTTGGAAATGTCAAGGGGATGAAAGGTTTTTTTATGCGTTTTTACATACTAAGAACGAAACTAAAAAAAAATTTTTTTACGACAACGTTTACCCGTGCCAATCGTGACCGAAAGTTTCGAAAAAATTTCCATATTAGACCATATTTGCACAAATTAAAAAATCTTTTCTCTGCTTTTTATAAATGTTTTGCATTTTTGGAACACGTACATAAGAAATATGATATCTACAAAGTTTTTTTATGGTGGGCGTGGTTACCGCCCCTGCTCCGTCGAAATTTCTCCCGCAGCCTTTTCCCACTTTTTCATTATTCCGATAATAATGAATAGCATAAAAGCTCCAAATAGGGATCTGTCTTTTTTAATTAATTTGTATTTCTTATTATAATTTAACCCTCCAGGGGGCATACATTTTTGGTTTTTGATATTTTTTATTTATAAAAAAAAACTATGATTTCGGTTGAAAAGCCGCAATAAGACTGCTTGTAGGTATTAGCTTGTTGCGCGCCCGCCGCAGGGTAAAATACTAGTATTTTAATTTATTGTTAGTTTTTGTAAATACATAATGTGAATTTAATGAAATGTAATAATACTTTTAGCATAATAAAAATTTATTTATTAAATGTTGATTTTAATCTGCGGAAGAAATTTCGACGGAGCAGGGGCGGTAGCCACGCCCACCATAAAAAACTTTGTAGATATCATATTTCTTATGTATGTATTCCAAAAATGCAAAACATTATTTAAAAGCAGAGAAAAGATTTTTTTTAATTTGTGCAAATATGGTCTAATATGGAAATTTTTCGAAACTTTCGGGCCCGATTGGCACGGGTAAACGTTGTCGTAAAAAAAAACATTTTTTTTAGTTTCGTTCTTAGTATATAAAAACGCATAAAAAAAACCTTTCAGCCCATTGACATTTCCAAAAATCGCAAAATAAGGCACACTCTAATCCGCATACAATAAATGCACTTTATGTGTCACTGTTACGTAGTACAATTGAGTACTGTTCAATTATTTGGAATCCTTTTTATGCCCAACATTCAAATCGTATAAAACGAGTTCAAAGAATAATTACAAGATATGCTCTCAAAAAGTTGCAATGGCCTGATGGTCTTCCATCTTATCGACGTAAACTTCTTGGTTTACAATGTTTAAAAGATAGAAAACTATCCTCTTCACTTAAACAAATAATTGTTAAACATATTTTAATCGGTAAAATTGCATCTGTCGAATTATCGAATTGTTTTATTAGGAATCTGAGAAATACTAGATTGTAAGAAGTAAGGCTTCATAGAACAAATTATGGATTAAACGGACCTGTTAACAGGTGTATTAATTTATGTAATAGCTATGCTCATGTTCTAGATTTAAATTAAACTGAAAATAACTTTAAACTTAATTTATTTATGTCATTTAACTAGTGTTTTAACGGTAAAAATTAAGATGAATTGTATAGTCTGTAAGATTTAAATATCAGTAGACTAAATAAATAAATAATATATATTATAGCATAAAGTAAGGAAAGTTAACAAAATCACAAGTAATAACTTATCAAAATTTTTATTTAATAAAATTCATGATAAAAGGTCATCCCTTAAAATTTCATAGATTAAACTCGTTTCTTTTCTTTGTTCTCGGTGTTCGCTATTTGTATCGAGCTTTAAAAAACGCAATTTAAAATCTTTCAATTATTCTTTCGTAAATTGTGCTGACAAAATTTGCGACAGTCAGCATTCTACTCAGTACCATAAGCTTTCGTGTATTTCGAATCTAATTGCAACAGCGAGATGACGGACGCAAACGCATACGCAATCATTATACTCCCGGCTCAAGGGTTACCAGTAAGTTCTTAACTTCTGAATATCAAAATGCCGAATCTAAGTGAAAAAAGTCAATTTCAAAAATTGATGCAAAAAATTGCTTTTTACGAATTGTTGCTGCAATTTATTAGTTAAAGATGTTTTACAGCTTTTTATAAATATTTACAAAATTTTTAAAAGGTGGCAACAATTTGACGCAATTAGTCTGCACTATTTTCGCATCAAAATTGTGCGGAAAACTGGAAACTTTACCGAATATCAGATTCCATTCCATATAAATTGTGACATATCAAATTCGGTGTTTACGCTGTTTTCGATTTTCGGCATTTCGAAATTGCATGAAAACCCTTTATAATTCTATTTCCGCCTTACAGCACGAGCAAAGTACAACCTAAGGAAGAGGATAGAAAATTTTTTAATCGGTCGAACGTTTTATATTTGTCGCTATGTAGAGTTGCATTTTCGTTGAGATATATAAATATATGGCTATATTTGAGTTTCGTTGGATTTGTGGGATTTTTTGTTTTGCAATGCATGTTTATATTTACTAAAATGCTTTTAGGGACATATGTTTTTACAGCAACTGATTTTGTTACGTTATTTTTAAAGTTTCATTTATTCAATCCAAAATATCGATTTCCATTCTTAATTGCGTGATTTAAGGAAAAGATATTTTCTGTACAGACGGACAGGGGGAGTTTTTATGGGTTGATGCGAAACGCAGTTGCGACAATGCGGAAATGCAAGATTGTAAACATTGAAAGCAATTTTGCAATTCTTCTTTAATTACGCGCTGCTCAAAACTATTGCGAAAACACACAAGTAGTGGGACTGAATATCTTTTTCATGTTTAGGTTGTTTTTAAACATAATTCCCATTTGGTTAAACCTATAAAAAGGCTAAGTTTGTACGTTGATATTGTGGCGAAATCATTATTTAAAAATATATTTTCATTACTTTAATTCACTACTTTAATTTTAAAACTAACCAATATTTTAATTAGTTACAGCAACACTGAAATTTTAATGGAGTGGCTAAACTTGCTTTCTAAAATAATTACTGTTATGTTTCTTAACAAAAGATAATTATTTTATTTTAAAATATAGTTAATTTCAGTTAAATTCATTAAGTAGATTATAGTTAATTAAATAGAATACAACTCTGGTAAAAATACAACTTGCTTCCGCGTGGTAATCAGAGAGAATGCCCAGATGAGATCGATTGCAATATCCGTTAGCTGTTTTTGTATAGTGTTGCTGTTACCTCCGTTGGTTATCGGTTATGCATACAAAAGGAACGAGTATGCGTAACACTTACTTCATTTTCTCATTGTATACTTTATCGTCGAGATATAAAGACGCTATTCTTTTGCTGCCTGAATTGTTTAATAAAATAAATTGTATTCATTATTTAAATTGATTGTTTTTCATTACGAACACGTCCAAAACTGGTGACCCGACGTGATCACCAATAAGCCCACAGAACTTGGTGATTACGTGCAACGAAACATCACGAGGCAGCGGAATCGTGGTAAATCGCTTATCAATGAAAGTTCCACCGTTCTGGCGAGAGCGCCCAGGAATTTGGTTTGCACAGATAGAGGCACAGTTCTGCATATCTAGCATAAGCAGCGACAGTGCAAAAAAATAGCTGCAGTTGAATAAAATGTACTGTAACAAATTTCTGACGCGATCTTTATATTTTAGAATGCTTATCTTTGTTCTTAATATTTATTTAAATATTTCTAAAAGTTGTGTATATTTTAAAGTTTGTATAGTTAAATAATTAAATTATTTACATGTTTCTAATCAGTTATGTGTTCACAAACTTCTTTAATATGTTATTATGGAATTTCTTATGTTTGTTATTTATTTCTATGATGGAATTAACTCCCTCTCTACAGATTATTTTATATGGTCCGTGATATGGACTTTGATTTTTGATTTTTCTTTCTACCTTCTAGTTTAACTAATACTAAAACTCCTTCTTGGAAATTGGATATATTTACATTCTTGTCATAATTGATTTTTCTTTTTTCTTTGACCATTTCAATAATATTCTTTGCTTTGTTACTAGAGATTTTTAATCTAACTTTTAATTTGTTAGCATAGTCATCTTTGTTGTAGACTATACTGTTATCTTTTGTTAAAATGCCCGGCAGAGTTGGTAATTTGCCGAAAAATAATTCAAAAGGTGAGTAACCAGTGTCTATATGTGGAGTCGTGTTATATGCAAATGTGTAGTACGAAATCCTTTTATCCCATTCTCCATTCCCCACCTGCGAAAGAAAGAAGATACTCATTGAGAACTCTGTGGTTTCTCTCAAGTGCTCCTATTGTTTCGTGCTGAAAAAATTTGTTCTATTTTTAACAAGTTGCATACATTTCTTAATAGTTCGTTATCAGAACTCCGTTCCTCTATCAGATTTCAAAATTTTAAAACAACCGTACTTTAAAATTAATTGTTCGACCAATGTGGTCGCAATTGAGTTTGCGTCTTTTGTTTCAATTGGGTGAGCAATGACAAATTTACTCAGATCACATTGCATTGTTAGTATGTATCGGTAGCCGTTTGAAATTCTAAGCGGTCCCACTGTGTCCATCGCAATTGTTTCGAAACTAGTCGTTGGAGTGTCTGTTATGGTCATTTTTTCTTTAATATATTTTGTTTGTTTATTTCGAGCGCAATGTTCACATTTGCTTACATAGTTTTTTACCATTTGTCGCATATTTTTTCAAATGTAGCGTTGCTTTAATTTTAGTATAATTTTTCTGATTCCTAAATGTCCGCCTTGTGGTGAGTCATGGAATTCTTTTATTAGTTTTTGTTGCATGGTTTTGCTTATTATTCTTTTAAGAGGTTTGAAAAACATAATTTGTAGTGATTCTTTATAATTTCTATTTATTTTCTGCTGCATGTTATATATATTCTTAAATTCTTCTTTATGCATTATTTCAAATATTGTATCTTTCTCATCTAGCGCTAGTTCTTTAATATTTAATTTGTTCATTTTCGATACTAATTTCTTCAGGATCGGTTCTAGAGTCGCTGAATTATCATTAGATCTTGCATGCATACTTCTATTATCTTTAATTATTCTTGATGATGGCTTCATCGGGGTCGAATCTGGATTCGCCGATTTATCGCTACATCGCACGTGCACGATATCATTTATAAATTCGATACGAGTATCGCATATACTTTTATCGATTATTTCAAATTTCAATTTACGTACGTTTTTGATATCACTAATGGATATGCAATCCCAAATAAAGAGTTCGCGAGGCTCCTATTGAGATGTGCATTTCTCCTTTGCAAGTTCTTTTTGCTTTTTAATATTTCCCCGTGTTTTACCATGGCTTGTTTTTTATCACTCGCTCCGTCTGTCGGTATCATTTTATTCAATATGTCCGAGTCTATTTTTATTCTCGATAGCGCGTCAGCATTAGTATTGTTTTGCCTTGTTTAAAAATAATTTCAAAATTGTAATCAAATAAATCAAGTCTGATTCGTGTCATTTTTGATGATGGATTTTTGGATGGTGACTAAGCAATGAAATTAGTGGTCTATGGTCTGTGACTACAATAAATTTTTGTCCATAAAGGTAAGGTTTGAAAAAGTTGATTCCCCAATGGATGGCTAGGAGTTCTTTCTCTATTATTGGTTTATTAATACCGTGTTTTTGTAAGGTCTTGCTTGCATATGATATGGGAAGGGTCTTGTCTTATTTCGTCTTGTGATAATATTGCTCCCAACGCAAAATTTGAAGCTTCTGTCGTTAAGATAAAAGGTTTTGAAAAGTCAGGATATTGTAGGATAGGTGGTTCTATTAATTTTTGTTTTAGTGTTTCGAATGCTGTTTGACATTGTTCTGTCCAGTCGAAAGTTTGATTCTTTTTCAGTAAATTATTTAGACAATGTGCTATAGTTGCAAAATCTTTTATAAATCGTCTATAATAAATCGAACTTACGCACTTCGTCTGCATTTGTGGGAATAGGGTAATTTGTAATAGTATCATATTTTGCTGGATCAGTTTTAATGCCATTTTGTGTTATTAAATGTCTTAAAAAAACTACTTCTGGTTTTAAAAATTTGCATTTGCTTGCATTAAATTTGAGGTTGTATTTTCATAATCTATCGAAAACTTTTACTAAATTACTATTGTGGTGTTGGAAGCTATATCCGAAAACTATTACATCGTCTACGTATAGAAATGCTTCTGAGCTTAAACCTGTTAGTGCTAAAGTCAACATTCTTTGAAAACTATTTGAGGATATTTTCAATCCAAATGGCAGTCTCGTAAATTGATAGTGACCATCGTTGGTCGAGAAGGCTGTCAATGGTCTTGAATTTTATTCTAGTGGAATTTGGTGAAAAGAGCTTGTCATGTCAAGAGTAGATAAGTATTTTGCCCTACCTAGTTTGTCTAAAACGTCTTCTATTCTTGTCAAAGGAAATTTAAAGTTAACTATTTTATTGTTTAATTTTCTGAAATTGACTACTAAACGCCATTTTTTAGTGTCGTCACTACACTTCTTTGGTACAAGAAGTAAAGGAGAATTGTATGGGCTTACTGACGGTTCGATAATGTCATTGTCTAGTAGTTTGTTTACTTGTTCATGAATTTCCGTGTCGTGTGCATATGGAAGTCTGTTAATCTTTATTTATATTGGTGTGTTATCTATCCCAGTGGGCAAAAGCAGGGCTTCGAAGCGCTACTTCGAAACGAGAAAATTTTCTAGGCCTTCCTCTCTCGCGACTCTAAAGAGGCCTGCCAGAAGCTCTTTTTTGAGAATGCATGTTAAAAGACCTTCTTTATGAGGGCTTATAAAAGCACTCTCAATTCAAACCTTATTATTCTACTTCATTTGTTAGGGCTGAAGAATGGTGCTGCTTTAGTAGACCTAATTGTACCTATTTTTTAATGAGTGCTAATAAGAGTGTTCTAGCATAAGCTTGTAAGCTTTAAAAAAGGACAGCCTCTATAATTTGCTGGATGGCCATGCAAAACAGAAAACAGTTAACTGCCGTGCAAAACATATGCAGTTAACTGTTTTTTGTTTTGCAATTTCTATTTTGAAGTGAAACTTCCTTAGGTCAAATTTACTTCATTTCGTCACACGATAGAGAAGAAAGATATGTTTTATAGTAGAGAGAATGAGAGAGATATATACATTGTATAAATGACTGAAAAAATATCTTTGTCACCGCTGAGCGTCGAACCTGCGAACTCAAGATTTCAAAAACAACGTCTTATCTATAGAGCTAAATTCTACATACAGGAATGTACTCTACATACCAATTAATCAAATTGCTGTAGATGCCCAGTGGAAAAATAATTTCAGAGTTGTGGACCTCATATTTTTATATATATTTTGTTCACAAATTATCAACCGGGGTAATAGCATAGCGGTAAAACGTTTGACTATAATGCCAGCGGTCCGAGTTCAATGCTCGCATGTGACAAAAAATAAAATTTTCTCGCTTTGTTTTTATTTATGTTTTTTATAGGTGAGAGCTGTGCTCTCCTCGGGCTAACACTTTATGTTATGTTTTACTTCTTTTATGTTTTGCGTTGCACAGAAATAAAAAATTTTTGAGCCCCATCTATAGGAAGGGCTTCTAGAAGTGCTCATTGGTACAGCGATATTAGGAGGTATAAAGATGCCAATAGTATTAGTCTTAGCATGCCTTCTTTTGTTAAGGCCTAGTATAATTGCCCACTGGGATTGTAGAGATTTTTTGTGTATAAAAGTTATTTACTGTTAACTGTTCATATTCTAAGTGAAATATGTTTTGAAATTTTCTAAATATGTTTGTGAGTGGGTGATTTGGCTCTATCTATAATTCTTTCATTAGTTTATTAAATCTAACTTCATCTTATCGTGTATTCTCTTTGTAGTATGAGTAGTTTGATGGTGGTTTTAATTTTGAATTTTTTTATGGAGTGTTACTTCTGAGTCAGTTGTATTCAAGATTTTTATGTAACATTTTCCATTTGCTGGAATTATAGAATTTGCTAAACACCTGTCAGAAGTTCCTCATTTAGTACAACACTATCTTGTTCTAACTTCAAGTTTATTGGGTGAATTACTTCTGTTCTTGGCTGAATTCGTATTGTGTCAAATGCACCCTTTTTGAAGTAAAAAGGTGTTACTACGTATGTGTTTCCTAGTCTATTTTACACATATACCTAGATAAAAAGGCTCTTCCTATTATTCCGTCTGTATCAATTGGAAAATCATTTTCGACTGCGTGGAAAAAGTGTAGTAGCGTGTTGAAAATGTATTTTTAGTTTTATGGATCCTAATGTTAAAGTTTCCTCGTTTGTTATTCCTGTTAATTTGCATTTGTGTATTGTGCATTGTATTGTGTATTTGTGTAAACGTATGTTTTCGAGCTTACATATTGAAATATCTGCACCTGTATCGATCAAAAATTTTATATTTTTATTCGAGTTTCTACAATTTCGTAGTTTGTTTATTATCTGATACATTGTATATTTTTAATTTTGCTGTCCCGGATGATCTTCTCTGGTGATCTCCGAGCAATCGTCGTTTCCCTGATCATTATTGCTAATAACATACATTCTGTTAGTATTCCTATGGCTGCGATTTTTATATTGAAGTTATTAATTCTTCTATTATTGTCATTGCTATTATTGTGGTTGTAATCATTGTTCTTGTTATTATTCTGAGCTGTGCGTTGCATGAAATGCGTATTATGTTGTCGAGCGTTGTAGTTGTTGTTATTAGTTCTGTAATACTGTGGTCTGGTGTTATAGTTGTTTGTTATATTATTTTGCTGTCTCCTGTATGAATTGTTTAAATTTGTATTTCCTTGTCTGTTGTTTGTTCTGAAATATATCAGGTGGTTATTTGTTTTTATATTTTTTTTTTTCGAGTTAATGTCTTTGGTTGTGCTGCAAATATTGAATTTTTAGGGTCGTCATTTAGTCCGTTCTTAAAAATTGTAAGTGCATAAGATTCATTCATCTTCATTATCAAATTTCTTTGTTCGTCATTAGCTTCTGTTCTCAAGTCGCTGATCTGTAAATTATTCAGTTCAGACGTTAAAATTTAATAGTTTGTCTTTAAAATTTGTTACTGTGTTATTCCGTTGTGTCAAAGCTGAAAGTTGTGTGTGTATTTGTGTAGTAGTCAAGTTGATTTTGTATGAATTGGTAAGTGCTCCTTTAAGTTTACTGAAAGTATCTATGTTTGTTATGTAGCCTAATGTTGTTTTTACGTTAGAACTTAGTTTAACGTTTACTACAATGCTTATAAGTTTCTTCTTGTTATCCGTGGTGGTGCAAGTTCCGTCTATTAATTCTACTATTGTTAAGAATGCATTGAGATCTTTATAATTTCCGTTGAAAATTGGAACGGTTTTTAAAATTAATTCAATATTAAAATCAGACATGATTACTTTCTTTTCTGTCGAATGTTTTAACAAAAGATTTTTAGTTTAATTTAATAGTATGTAAAATTGTTCCCTCAATTGATATACTTCCAATTTGTTTAGAAATTCTGCTTTAAAATGTAGTTCGTAGCGATTTAGATCATCAAGTTTAATACCAAGTGTTTGGATTGTGTACTTCCTATTACTGGATTTCTTAATGTTCTGTTTAACTTTTAAAACTTCATTAAAAATATCTTGTAACTCTTCCATAAAATTTAATTCTTTTTATTTTATATATATTTTTTTACTTAAGCAATAGTTACATAGCAAATATGGTTTATATTGTGCAAATCCAATGCTTTTTAAATTTTTCTTAGAATTATTGCATCTGAAACATTCACGATAAGTTATGTAAGTTATGGCTGTGTGCGAATTAGACTAAAATTTAGGAAATGACTTTTCTATTCATTGGAAATTTCCAGCCCTGCAAACATTTAGCAAAACAGCTGACCCAAACTGTGCGAAACAACATTTGGCAACTCAATTTTAGACAACTAAAATTTTTTTGGTGTATCATCAGTTGTTTTTGTCTTCAATTTTGGTTTTTTTTTATAAAAATGGATAATTTAAACGAACAAATTGTTTATGCCATGGGTTTAAAAATAAGTTTAATTACTTTATACCGAAAGCGAAGACAATTACTAAGGCAGTACAAGCAATGTGTAGGCTATAATATTCAATTTGGTCAAGTATGAAAATAAATCAAACATTGCATTCAAATGCTACCTTTACATTTCTTTTTTACAGCGTGGATTGTACTGCATAGATGGTAATACTTCGAACATCTTCCAAGCCGTGATAAAGAAAAATAACGCTATTGTCAAAAAACATTTACGCTTGACGATTGTTGCTTTAGAGAAAGTTATGCACTATGCCGAAGGTTTTCTGAATAATGGATTGGGTTTGAAACATTGCTTTCAAGTAACCGTGTTCCTTTATTGGCTTGGTTGCAGAGCTAGCTATCGGATCACTGGAGCATCTTTCAGTATTTCAAGGTACACGGTGCGGGACATTGTGCATAAATGTCTGAAAGGATTTTTAGCTCTAATGCCATCTGTAGTTAAATATCCTAGTGAAGATCAATTTCCCTACATAGCTATGAAATTTAATCGCAGAGCCAGGACAAGTATATTCGACGGTGCTTTAGGAGCTATAGACGGTACTGATGTGCGCATAGCTGTGCCTACAAGGGTTAGAGATCAGTACATGAATCGCAAGACATATACTTCTATCCAACTGCAAGCAGTATGTAGCAGTACTATGGAGTTTTTAAGCATTTGTTGCGGGTATCCTGGTTCTGTTCATGATGAAAGGGTATTGAAAAATAGTGAGTTCTTCAAAACCTCACATTTTCCGCCCAATGGACACTACCTATTAGGTGATAGTGGTTATAAATGTCGAACTATCCCGATTGCTATTTTAACTCCTTATAAAAGAGTTATTCCTCTTAACGCAAGACATAAAAAATTCAACCAACTTCATAGCAAAGCACGCAGTGTAATTGAATCAGCTTTTGGTATCTTGAAAGCACGTTGGCGTTCTATTTTTGATAAAGTACTGCGCTTACAAATCACGCGTTGTGATGAAGCAATCCCGTAGCATGAGTAATGCACAACATTTGTCTTAATGATGGATTTGAGATAGAGACTTATGAAACTGAAGTATCACAATCAAATGATATTATTGAATTGGATTTCGAAAATTTTGATGCCAGTGCCATGCGCGATGAAATTGCAAATTCTTTAACCATGTAAAAATAATACGAATAAATTTTTCACAAATAACAAGAACAATAAATTGTTTGTTTTTTATAATTTCAAATATTTTATTAATGGAATGCACAAAAATATAGTGAAAAAAAGACAATTCAAGTTTTAAATGTAAAATAAAAAAAGACAATTCAATGAAATAAATATAAATAATATTTAAGCTAATAATAATAATAATAATAATAATAATAAATATAAATAAACATTTAATTTAAAATAAAACTTTTAAAATATTGCTTTTTTCGCTTAAAAAACTTAAGTGGGACCTTAAACAAAAACAAAACAATTCAGTCGGACTCCGAAAATTCTGGTTGAATGCCGAAATGTTGAGCAAGAAATGTGCTTAACCCTCTCGCTGCCTTACGAATTTCCTTGTCCGTTTTGAGCAAATATTTTTGCAACTCTTCTGCTTCTTTTTTTTTTGGGCAGATGATCTTCCGGAGCTATGCGGTTGAATTGGTGAAAAACTGCTCTGGAAGTAGTCTCCTCAGCTTCCTGCGATGTTTCGCCAATGCTTGTTGGATCCGGGATATTCTCCTGTGCTGTCCTTTCACTATTTAACACCAATAGTGGTTGATGTTATGGCGCTGTGAGCAAAAGGTATGCATTAGTTCAAAATACGGCCAAGTTGTTGCAATATCTTGCCTCTCTGTTCCAGAGCCTGTAGGAGGCTCTTTAATACTTTTGTATATGCCAGATATTTGAACGAAAAACGCTCAGGTCTTTGGCACAACGCATTTTCACATAAAATATATAAAAATATTACAAGGAAATCACTAATAATTACCTACAAATTATAAGATAGTAAAAAATTCTTTATTTCTTTATAATTTTTTGTAGTATACATTATTTTTACACTTTTTCCTACTGAAAACTCTCACATTGTCCCTAAAAAACATGAAAGAAGATGTGGCACCTTTACTAATTTAGTCATGAAAAGTCTACTCGAAAATTTACTAAATTTTAGACAAGCACTGCATTACCGCCCACTGCACTGCATTGTGGCGTCCGTGGCGTAGTTGGTTAAAGTGCGTGGCCGCTATGTCAAAGAACTTTGGAAACCCAGGTTCGAAACCCAGCAGCGACAGAAAATTATTTGAATTAAAATCATTTTTCTGTACGGCCGCCACCTCTCTGCAGACAATGGCAAACCTCAGAGAGTAATCAAAATGCCATGTAAAGCTTCTTGAGAACGAGAACTTTCCGTTCATCGCCGTTCGGAGTCGGCGTTAAGCATGTAGGTCCGGTTCTCGGTCAATTGTGTACAAACTTAATAACACGCACAACACAATTGATCATAAGAAGCTAGGTCAAAGTCCTTTCAAGGGCTGTAATGGCCAGTTATTTATTTATTTATTTTTACTGCATTACCGCCGTGCGTGGCCGCTATGTCAAAGAACTTTGGAGACCCAGGTTCGCACCCCAGCAGCGACAGAAAATTATTTGAATTAAAATAATTTTTCTGTACGGCCGCTACCTCTCTGCAGACAATGGCAAACCTCAGAGAGTAATCAAAATGCCATGTAAAGCTTCTAGAGATTAAGAACATTCCGTTCATCGCCGTTCGGAGTCGGCGTAAAGCCTGTAGGTCCATTTCTCGGTCAATTGTGTACAAACTTAATAACACGCACAACATAATTGATCACAAGAAGCTAGGTCAAAGTCCTTTCAAGGGCTGAAATGGCCAGTTATTTATTTTATTTTACTGCATAACCGACAAACTTCCAATAATTTAGAAAAGTCAATCAATTTAGATCAATTCGCAAACGGCCTATATAGATAATTTTTCCTGTATCTATTATTTTTAAAGAACACGTACCGCAATGCTTTTGGAATAGTATGCCAAAACATCCTTGATAATTACTAACTACTCCGTATTTAATCATTAAAAAATTATTTTTGTTAATATAATTATAAAAACTAAATTTTTTTAAATTCGTAGTGGTGATTATTTATGAAGTTTCGGTATTTATTTAAATTGAAGATGAATTTAGGATGAATTTCTAGGTCGTTTAAGGCAGGATCGTAGGTCCGTAGGATCGTTTGGCAGGATATAGTATGCAGAACTTCAAAATTAGCAGGATCGAATTTGCAGGATCGCCATGTGGTGTTTATCTTAAATTGTCTAATGTTCTATTTCTTTTTGTTTATTTTTTTCAAGTTATTTTGATGACTGCATGGAAATCAACTCTGGTGTATTGTAGCGCACCACGCTGCTGTAAATTGATGGCAAGAATGCCGAACTGTTATGAGATTAAAATGAAAACAAAGGTAGTGATGCCGCTTTTAGTTATTATCAAAATAATCTGAATTTTATTTTCAAAATGTTTGTTTTATAAATAAAATCTACCAGTTAAATCTTCTTAAAATAATTATACCACTATTTCCATAACTCCTCCTTAAATTCCAATATTTAATTTTGTTTCTTTACATAATAAAAATAAGCAATCATATGTTACTTTGAACTATTACATTCTTTCTTCCCCTCAAAATATTAATTTTAAAATAGCCTATATAACTGATAGACAAAATTCATAGACTTGACTTTGAAGTGTCAACGACATTAGTTCAATTTGTCACTTGTTGTTGTTACATTATGTTTTCGTGCAATAAGTATGTAACTTAATGCTCGCAGTCGCGTTCATGCTTGTGCAGCGACTAGCGGAAGAAAACGAAAAGGGATGCCAAGTGCATTGAATATTAATTTGAGATTCTTGGCTATTACGAATGTAATTGCTTACTTTAAATAAATTATTGTTTTCGTTGG
This sequence comes from Pherbina coryleti, assembly GCA_943735915.1. NCBI lineage: Eukaryota > Metazoa > Arthropoda > Insecta > Diptera > Sciomyzidae > Pherbina > Pherbina coryleti. The sequence goes on along the minus strand of OX030952.1, from coordinate 45,413,831 downwards.
TGGTTGAGATCTTTGTTATATTGCATTTAGTTTATTTAAAAGAAAGAATGTAGTTAAATAATGACTTGTTTTAGTTGGTGGTAATAGTGACATTTAAAGGTACACTACATCCTCCAACGACTGGCAAATATTGGCAAGTTTTAGATTAAAGTAATGAATGAAATTAATGAATATATTTTTAAATAATTATTTTGCCACAATATAATTAATATCTTAGGATTTTGAAATAAGGTGGCAATATATTTCTTGAATTTCTTTGACCACTTTTTTAACTCTCGATTGACAGTTGTCATATTAACAGATTTGCAACATTAAAGTTGCAATATTGATGTTCACGCGTCAGTGTGAAGACTAGCTTTCATTTTCACAATATTGAAATTCGCATCAATCCCTGAATTCAAAATTATGTGGTCGTTCGTTTGTAATAGCATGTTCGCACGGCTAAATTAACAATGTTGTTCAAGACTCTATGCCTTGAGCAGCGAATGGGCCTTTGAGCACTTTAACTCAAAGGTTGTTGAATATTGGTTGGGCCTTTGAGCACTTTAACTCATAGGTTGATGGATTATATTTGGTCCTTTGAGCACTTGAACTTAAAGGTTGATGAGGAAAATAAGTTGACAACCACTTGGTTTGGATATTAAAATAATTATCAATTTTATTAATTAAAATTCGGTGATTAAATACTAATATAATAACAACGTTAACAAAAAATAAATTACAAGCATAAACATTAAGTTAATTGAGCAATTTTACAACAATCGTAAACAAAAGAAATTAAAAGCAAAAAAAGTGCAACATACAAACATTTACCTAAATAAGCTAAAACGACCATAAACGGTGATTGAACTAAAAATCAAAACATGCGAATTAATCATTCTTTGCATTAAAAGCAAATAAGCAATTTAGCACTTTTGCAGGTAGCTGAACTTTAAATAAATGTTTGTTTGTTGATCGTACAATTTGTGTAGTATTATTTATGTATGTCTGTACAATTGTACATTCTGCCCGGGTTGAACGCAGTTCAAAAATGATGTTACCCATCAACGGCGCTATATGTGTACAGAAAAGTCTGCTGCTGTTCTTCTCCTGTGTGCAGGGTCGGGTTTCATGTCTGAAGTTCTTCTTGTCTTGGATCTCCAGCGCCATATTCCAATGATTACAAACAGTCCGCAGCATATGAGCGCTATACTCGATAACGAAGTGGTGCCATGATATTGCATTTGAAAATGATGAGGTAGTGACCTTATGTCAAGTTTATCAAGCATTGTTTGAAGTGTTGTTAGGTTCTGGATATTTTCTGCGAAGTCTGCTGTACTGAAGTTAGAAAGTAGCTGTTTTATTTGTGTCGGCCTAGCCAGCTGTGAAGCATTACCAAAGCTTGCAAATGCTGTTCTTAAGGTGGTTGAGAATGTTTGGTATCCCGTGATACTAATTGATTCTCCCTTTATGGTACATTCTGGTTCCAGAGTTAACAAGCCAGTTCCTTCTAGCGTCCGCTGTGAAGAATCTTGATCACATACGGTGGTAATTCGAGTTGGTGTTCGTAGTGCAAATATCCATTGGTTCTTTTTCTCTAATTGAATCCATGTGAAATTTGTTCGAGCTCTTTCCAAGAAGCAGGTGGGTTGAGGTTCATTCACCAACAGACCCAATTCGCAGGCGCATGATTCAGCGTTTTTCTGGTATTTGGCTTGGAGGTTGAAGCAAAGTCGCCAATCAGGAGATATAACTGTGCATTGCTGTAAATCAGCTGTATTCAACGGTATGTACTGATCACTGTGAGGCCCTACTGCCAATGCTGAGGCACATGGTTTAATAGTAATCATGGTGTCATTTATATATGTGGGAACAGGAATCATTTTGAAGACCTCGAACTGTTCTGGATTGATGAGAGGAATCGTTATCTAGGATTCTATCTATCCTAGACCTCCCTTGAGTGTCATTAGCTTATAGAGTTGCAGAAAATCGTCGATGTCTACAGGTAACTCTAAAAGAGGTGGTAAATGAGCTCTTATTGTTTTTAATTCCTCCTTTAATTGATTCGTAGACAATAGCAAAGAGTTTATTCTACCATGGTGTGTATCGGCTAGCACATCGAGTAATGCCCCTTGAACTCGTTGCATATTAACCATTAGTAACGTAAGTTGAGCTGAGATTGATAGAAACATTTGGTGCAGTTTGATTTGAAATTCGTCAGTACTAACATGATTGAGTTGTTTTGCCAGGTTGTTTAACTGTGAGTCTATTTGTTTAAAACGCAACTTTTTAGTAGTAGCGTCAATTCGCAGGAGATTAATAGTTGAGTCAATCACTGAAGTTTGATTACGCAATAAGTTCATTAGGTGGTCCTCATTATTTCGGATTTCATCAATTGTTTGAGACATCTTCTTGGCGTATTCATTGTCCAAAACTCCAAACAATGATCCAGCAATGTTTCCAACTATATTCATGGCTCCTCTTTTTGCTCGTTTAGATAGTAGTGTATCATCGAGGCGGAGGGATTCCATGGTGAACTGAAAATTGTGTATAGTTTCGTCGAAACCCATCTTTTGCTGCATTTCCTCGCATAACTGTTGTGCTATACGAGTTCCATTCGATAATGCTGATAATTCTGCCCTTAACGACTCAAGATCATAATATACAAGGAAGTTCCATTGACTTGACGCTATGTTTAATGTACTTATATCTTCAAAATGGATCCCCAAGTGCGGTCTGAATCTGGTTAATTTGATTTTGTCTGCATAAACAAGTGGTAATAGTAAAATTACGATCATGGCTGTGGTAATGTAGCTAGTTACTGATGTTCGACGTTTTTTCGATGTTGGTCTTCCTGTATCTTCATTAGCCTGATTTGAAGTTGTTGAGACACTTATGTTTTCTATGGCGTCCTGTGGGTCATAACTGTTTGTATTGTCAGTGGACTCAGTGCTAATTGGAAGTGGCGCTAGACGGTGGATTGGTCTTTTTAATATCCCTGAAGATGTTTTCATGTCTGCAACTCGAATAAAACCATCATTACCAGTGTATGTATCGATGATTCTTCCTAGAGGCCATTGTTGAACTGGCAGGTTGTCTTCTTTTATAAGTACCATAGTGCCTTTCTTGATATTGGCTGATTTATGGTTCCATTTGTTTTTGTACTGCAGTTCGTTAAGATATTCTCTTGACCATCGGTTCCAAAATTCATGTTTTAGTTGGGATACTAATCTCCATCTATCTAGTCTACTGGTGTTCATAGGTAGCGCCTTTGTGTCAATTTGTGCATTCATCGGCTCTCCAATCCTGGAAGAAATGACCTGGAGTTAAGGCAGTTAGATCAGTTAGGTCGTTTGACATTGGAGAAATTGGTCTGGAGTTGAGTATTGCTTCAGTCTCAATGATTATCGTCTCCAGTTCTTCGTATGTCAGCGATTCTGTTGAAACGTTTTTTAGAAGTTGATGTTTTGCTGAATTCGCCGCCGCTTCCCATAAACCCCCAAAATGAGGGGCACGTGGTGGAATGAATTTGAAGTTTATACCACGCTGACTGCATGTTGACAAAATAATTTCATGTGCCTTTGATTTGAAAATAGTTGTTTCTAACTCCGCTAGCTTATTCTTTGCTCCCACAAAGTTGGTGGCATTGTCACAATATAAATTTTGGCAATGACCACGTCGTCCGATGAAGCGTTTTAATGCTCCGATGAATGTTTCTTTTGTTAGGTCACTTACCAATTCCATGTGAATTGCCTTGGTGGCGGCCTCGGTAGTCGAGTTGGTAGCGTGCTTGACTGCCACCCCAGAGGTCCCGGGTTCGATTCCCGGCCAGGCCATGGTCCTTCGCTTTGAACCTTTCTTAATTTTCTCTCCTCATTTCTAATCAACTGAAATTAAAAATTCATCAATATTTACGACATGAAGTTGTAGTTGATGGTAGAGAAGTTTGTGGATGAGATTGCCTTATAGCTTGAATTGACTGAGGTAAAGGCATAACACTTGCCTCTGATTCAAATTCACATGTTTCTTCGGCTTTCCACCACGCTTAGAAGATCCTACACCTGTTTCAATTGATTGACCTTTCCTTCCCACTAATCTATCACCCCATTTCGAACCAAGGCAGACTTGACTGAATAGGTATTCCACCTGAAATCCTTGGTTCAAAGCTAAAAAAAAAAAAAAAAATGTTTGTAGTGAATCCAAAATGGTCCACAAAAGTCAACTCCTGTGTTGATAAATGGTCGCGCAGGAGTTACTCTTGTTGCTGGCAGATTTCCCATTATTTGATGAAGCAATTTTGGCCTTGCTCTTGCGCAAACTATGCAATTCTGTACAATAGATCGTGCCATTGATTTGCCCTTGATGGGCCAGCATCTTTGTCGAGTGATCGCTAAAAGTGTTCTTGGTCCACAGTGCATGTTATCCTTGTGAATCATTTGCATAATTAGTTTAGTTATAACATCATTGTAAGGCAGTAGCATTTGGTGTTTCGCATCATATGGTAATGCTGAGTTTTTTGAACGACCGCCTACGCGTAGAATTCCAGCATCGTCAATGAATGGCGTTAGACCGATGAGCGTACTGGTTTTTCTGATTTCCGTTCCTTTGGTTAATTGTTTTATTTCATCGCTAAAGTCATATCTTTGCATCGCACGAACTATATATATCAAGGCTTCATCTAATTCTTGTGGTGTCAAAATAATTTAATGTTGACGGGAAAGGTTGCCGCATTTGCTGTGATTAATGAAACGACGAACATATCATAAAGAATTTCCATGGTTAATTGTATAGAATAGGTCTTTATTTTCAAGCGTAGTTAAAACTGGTGGTAGTGGTTTTTTCTTTCGTTCTTCTTCAGTTTCTATCATTAAGCTCTTCGAAAACTTAGTTGGCCAATTATCTTTTGTTGCATGTAAAAATATTGGACCGAAGTGCCATAAGCTACATTTAGCAAAATCTTTTGGAGGTATTCCTCTTGAAACCAAATCAACAGGGTTATGACGTGTGCTTACATGTCTCCATTGTTCTGGTAGGCTTAGTTCGCGTATTTTTGTTATTCTGTGAGCAACAAAAACTTGGTATTGTGCCGTATCAGAGTTTAACCAAGCTAATACAATTTGCGAGTCTGACCAGTAGTATGTTTTGTAGCTATTATATTGCAAATCTTCCTTAACTCTGGTTGTTAGCTGAGCTCCCAATACGGCTGCGCACAATTCTAACCTTGGTATTGTAGTCTTTTTTATTGGAGCAACTCGAGATTTTGCGCACAATAACCTAACAAGAATTTCACCACTGGTTAAAACAAATCGAATATAAACTGCTGCACCATATGCCTTTTCTGATGCATCAACGAAGGTGTGAACTTGTATTTCCTTGGGTACATAAGATGAAAATATGTGTCGATTGATCTTGAAGTTGTTTAACTCTTCCATCTCTCGCCTGAAGTAACTCCATGTTGCTTGTGATTCAGTCGATAGTGGATCATCCCACGATATTTTTTGTAGCCACATCTGTTGAAGAAAAATTTTTGCCTCTACTACAACAGGTGCGAGAATACCCAATGGATCAAAGATTTTTGCCAGATCTGATGCAACTACGCGTTTTGTTAGTATGGTGTTTTTATTCAAGTTGGCCTTGACGCAGAATTGATCAGTTTTTGGCAACCATGTTAAGCCGAGCGTTTTTATTGCTTGTGTACCATCATCGTCGAGATCCAAGTTAACTTCTTGGTCTTCTTCTGGAATTTCTTTTAACAGTCTTGGGTGGTTGGCGCACCATTTTCTTAAGGTAAATCCTGCTTCATACAGAATTTCAGTGAGCTGCCTTTGTTTTTCGATTGCCTCCGTCAAACTATTGGAGCCAGTCAAACCATCATCTACATAGAAGTCGTTTTTTAATGTTGTTGCCCCTAATGGTCGTTTATCTTGATAACTCATTGCAAGCATTTGTAAGCATTTCGTTGCCAAATAAGGTGCTGCTCTCGTACCGTAGGTAACTGTGTTAAGCTGGTAATAGTTGAGGGGCTCTGAAGAATGTTCTCTCCACCATATGAGTTGGTATCTTCGATCTTCACTATGCATGTTGATTTGTCGATACATTTTTTGAATATCGGTTGTAAAAACGAATTTAGGTGTCCTGAAGCGAAGTAGTATTGAGAACAGTTCACTTTGAACTGTGGGGCCGTTGAGCTGTAAGTCGTTGAGTGATAATCCCGAAGACGTCTTGCACGATGCGTCAAATACTACCCGAAGTTTTGTTGTGCTGCTATCAGGTTTAAGTATACAATGGTGAGGAATAAAGTAATTTGGAAACAAAACATTATCCAGGTTTATCTTTGTCATGTGGCCCAAACCTTCATATTCGTGCATAAAATTGATGTATTGTGTCTTGAGGTCTGGGTTTTTGGTGAGCCGCCGTTCTAGTGCCGTAAATCGATTATAAGCTGTATATTTAGACATTCCCAATTCTGTTGGTTTTCTGGATAATGGAAGCCTGACAATGAATCTGCCGTCATTACCGCGTTTTGTATTTTGTGTGAAGTGATTTTCACATTGTCGTTCAACTTCTGATAGTGCTGGTTCAGTCTCATTTAGTTCTTCGAGTTTCCAAAATCTTTCAATTAGAGTATTGGTTTCATCTTCACCAGTGCGAACTCCACATACAACTGTGTTGACGCATGACTGAGTCATCTTGCCAGAGAAGACCCATCCAAAGACGGTGTTTTGTAATATTGGCATGTTGTCATCAATTTTAATTTTTCCTACAGACAAGACTTGATGGTAGAATTCGGCTCCAATCAACACATCATTTTCTGTGGGCTGGCTGAAGGTTGGATCTGCTAGTGGTATATTGTCGGGAATTGCCCACTTAGAAGTATCCAATGCCGTCGATGGTTGTGGTGATACAATTTGTTTTAAAACAACAGCCTCTAGTGGCGATGTTTAGTTATTAGTTTCAGATTTCATAGTGATATGAATGCGATGATGGCTGTTTTGTTTTCCCTTTCCAATGCCTTCCAAGTGAACTGCTGTTGATTTAGGAGACAATCCTAATTTCTTTACAACTCTTGATGTGACTATGTTTACTTGCGGTCCCGAATCTAAAATGGCCTTGCATTCTATGTTCATGCCATTGGAAGCCATCAGGATAATTTTTGCTGTGCCTAGTAAAACATATGACTATTTCTTGTTATTGTTTAATGCTGACAGTGAGACCGAGTTATTTCCAGGTTTTGTTGATGTATGCTCTTGTCCTTTTAGATTCGATGATTCCAAATGCAGTAGTGTGTTGTGTTTCTTATTGCATTTAGTACAAGTGCGTGATTTGCATTCTTGAGATGTGTGTCCTGCCTTGAGACAATTCATGCACAAATTCTTGGATTTTACTTGGTGAATCTTATCCTTGGTGTTTAATTGCAAAAATTGGTTGCAGCTGTATAATGGGTGCTGACCATTCTTACATACTGCACAAATATTTGTCTTTTCTCGTGTTACAACGGAAGAAACTATTTTACTGGGTGCCTTTTTATCCTTGCTCCCCAAAGCCTCAAGTGATTGGAACCTGTGTTCTAGAAATTCAAAGAAGTGAGATATCGTCTGCAATTCTCTTGGTTTTCTAATCGTATAACATATAACATATGTGTTATTCGTTCGTATAACATATGTGTTTGCTTATCCAGGTTTTTAAGCAAAATTTGCAACAATAGCGGGTCCCAGCTTGAAGTGTCGATTCCCAAATTTTGTAACGCAAGGAGACTCTCATGAGAAACGTCGTGCAATGCCTTTATTGTGCTGGCGCTTGGTGTGTGAGCAGAGTGATTTGGTTGCCTGAGGATTTTTTGGATAAAACTTGATGTTAGCAGACGTAAATTGTTGTATCGGTCTTGGAGCATTTTCCAAGCAGCCTCACAGTTCTCTGAACTCAAAGAGAAATGTTGAATTAATTTTGCTGCTTCTCCACTCAATGAAGACTTCAGGTACCATATTTTTTGCACATTCGGAATTGTTCTTTTGTGAATCATTTCATTAAATAGGTCGTAGAATGGTTTCCAAGATAGATAATCTCCATCGAATTTAGGAATTTGAACTTCTGGTATTCTAATAGATTCTTCCCGTGGGACGTTGTTGTTGACTTGTTGCATTGAAGGAACACATGACAATTTTATTGTTAATTTTTGTACTGTTTCTTCCAGCAAAAGATATTCCTCAACATTGTATCCATTGCTTTGGGGATCATCATACAATTCCTAAACTTGGTAATTAAGTGATTCAATTTCTTCCCACAACTTCGTAAGTTTGTTAAGATTCACCTTGTAGTATTGTGGAGGTTGTAAATATTTCATCTTCCCTTGATAATGTTGTTATCAGTCGTTGTAGCGATAAAATTGTGGCATGCTGCTTTCGTATTACCCTGGTTATTTCAGCAGGCTGCACTGAATTGGGTATAGGCTTTGAATGAGTTTGTAGGTTAGCTGTTGATGTGGTGCTTAATGCATCGATATTTTCCTGAAATATTTTGCTATATTTTTCGAATAGGTCTCGAATCACAACGTAATAATCCTTCGTGAAATATTCATGTCCCGAATCTAGAGTGTCCTTTTCTCGAATCTCCGAATCATTTGTGTCGAATTGGTTCCACAAGGAATTCAAATCACGGAGTCTTTGTTCATAATAGGGCTGTGTCTGGCGATCGGTTGAATCTTTTCTGAAGTTAGTGATGATTCGTTGAATTGAACTTCCTAGCTCCGCTTGTTTGGTGTACAAGGCATCCATGATGTAGATGGCTTCCTGCAGCACCTTGATAAAATGTGTTGAATTACTCAAGTATCCTTGCCTTGAGTTATATGAATAACGTGATCTTATGTAATCACGTCGGGGTCACCAAATGTTCAAGACTATGCCTTGAGCAGCGAATGGGCCTTTGAGCACTTTAACTCAAAGGTTGTTGAATATTGGTTGGGCCTTTGAACACTTAAACTCAAAGGTTGATGAGGAAAATAAGTTGACAACCACTTGGTTTGGATATTAAAATAATTATCAATTTTATTAATTAAAATTCGGTGATTAAATACTAATATAATAACAACGTTAACAAAAAATAAATTACAAGCATAAACATTAAGTTAATTGAGCAATTTTACAACAATCGTTAACAAAAGAAATTAAAAGCAAAGAAAGTGCAACATACAAACATTTACCTAAATAAGCTAAAACGACCATAAACGGTGATTGAACTTAAAATCAAAACATGCGAATTAATCATTCTTTGCATTAAAAGCAAATAAGCAATCTAGCACTTTTGCAGGTAGCTGAACTTTAAATAAATGTTTGTTTGTTGATGGTACAATTTGTGTAGTATTATTTATGTATGTCTGTACAATTGTACACGTTGATTTGCTGCGATAATTTAGAATCTGCAACTCTTTGTTAGCGCTGAAGTTCATTCTGCAATCAGAATATAAATCGGTGCAATTTCCACGACGAGAAGTAAAGCGTTTGAAGGCAACTACAAATGATTCAGAAGATAAGCTCCTCACTGCTTCCAGATGTAAAGCTTTTGTCACAATACAAATTAAAAGGCATATGTACTATTTTGTTACCACCGTATTTCGAGCTGTATATTGCTTGATCGTCAGCGTCCCAGGGTAGTCAACACCGCTATATTTAAAGGCCTCGCTGGCTCCAGTCGAACACTTGGAAGATTTCCCATTATTTGTTGTGCTGCTTTTGCGTCATATTTAAAACAAACCATGCAACGAATCTTTACACTTTTTACAATATTTTGCGTTGATAAAATCCTAAATTTTCTTGCGACATATGAAAACATAATCTGTTGCCTACCGTGAAGCATTTTATGATGAGCATCTACAAATAAAAGAAGGGATAAAGGGTTTTGTTTTCTAAGACAAATTAGATGTTTTAAAGAAAATTTAAAGTTAGATTTGCATATACGGCCACCGAAACGTAGATTATCAGAATTGTCGAGAAATGGACTAAGTTGGGATAGGTTGCTGCTCAAACCAATGTTTTTGTTCTTACGCAGTACCACAATTTCTGCTAAAAAATCGACTGTTTGTGACATCTTTACCAGTTGAGTCAGTCTGCAGGGTTTTCTTTTGTCCAAATATGCTGCCAATGAATCGTGTTAGAGCGCCTTTAAATATCCGCAACACGATTTCTAACATAAACTGACCACCTAGTTAACTCTCCACGAATCCAAGAAAGAACGGTTGCGCTATCCGTCCAATACACAATTTTAAATATTTCTTTTTCCAATTGCGAACGAATTTTGTGAATTAGTTTAACTAAAATGTATGCTCCACATAGCTCAAGCTATGTTGTTTTTACCATTAATAATGGTGCTACCTTTGTTTTTGATTGAAGTAGACTAATGCGACCTTTACTCGAATGATTTACCACTTTTGCATACACTACTGCTGGATTTGATGCGTCTCAAAATCCATGAATTTCTATTTTACTGCTTCTGCTACATCCTATCAACGAGGAATTTTTATGTTTTCTAATAAGTTTTGTTTGTTGTTTTAGTTTTTCACGATATTCTCTCCGTTCATGTTGTAATTCATCTGGCAATAAGTCATTCCAGTCAAGTCCTAATAGCCACAATTTCTAATAGCCAGTTATTTTTGCTTTAATTGTTGTTGGCGCAAGTCAGCCTAACGGATTATACAAGTTAGCAGCATCAGAAAGAAGGCTACTTTTAGTTATGTCTCGATCGGTTTGAAATTAATTTTAAAGGAAAAAGTGTCGCTGATGGTATCCCATTCTAAGCCAAGTGGTTTTACTACATTTTATTCATTAAATTTGATTTTTCTCGGAACTCATCAGGTATTCCGCTCAATAATATCTGCAAATTCGATATAAATTTTTTTAATTAAATCCGCCACTTTCTAAAAGTTAATAAAGCTGCTCTTGAAGGAATATAGCTGCAGAGCAAGTGTCAGCACCTGAGATGACGTCATCAACATACGTATCAGATGTGAGCACTTTGTATCCTTGCAGGCTGGGAAGTTTTTATTTTCGTCAATAGCTAATTGGAGCAAGACGCGAATGGGGAGATATGGAGCCGATGTGGTTCCGTATGTTACAGTGTTAAGCTTAAAAATCGAGGTATCTTCTTCGCCATAGTATTTGTTGGCACTTTTGCTGCTCTTGCACAATAAAAATTTGTGTAAACATCTTCTCTAAATCCGAGCGAAATTCAATCTAAAACAATCGCCATCGGGTTATAATTATGGGCAAATCGTTCTGCAGTGCAGGCCCAACCGAAAGTTATTCGTATTTTGGTATTTTGCTGCTTCCGTCGAACACGACGCGAAGCTTTGTGGTCGTGCTTTACCCCATGATGGGGTAAAAAAAGCAATTGAATTCTAAATATTTTGGGTAGATGCCAATCTTTGTCATTTGACCTAACTCTTCATATTCAATCATAAACTTTCGATATTCGAATGCAAAAGCACGTTAAGCTGTAAAATTTACTTCCATTTGTTTCAGACGACGCACAATTAAAAAACTAGTAAGGAATGATCTTCGACTGGGCCGAAGTTAAAATACCCCCACGTCCAAATCAAAGTATATTCAAAGTCTTAAGCAGTCAAAGAAATGTTTATTTGTATAAACATTTTCGTCATAGTCTTAACAGAAAATATTCTATTTTGTTTTTTGATAAAGTCACTTTGTATGGGAGGTGGGTGGGTCAGTCGATTTGGTTGAATTTCGTACACAGAGTAAATGTTATATATTAAAGTTCATATGCAAAATTTCAAGTCCATATATTTTAGTTTATATAATATACTATATAATATATAATATACTATAATATTTTATAGTTTTGGGGAATTTAAAGAAATTTTACATTTTTGATAAAGTCACTTTGTATGGGAGGTAGGCGTGGTTTTTATCCGATTCGGTTGAGGTTTATACTCAAAGTGTATATTAATTATCAAAGCTTATATGCAAAATTTCCGTTTTGATAGTCACTTTTTATGGGAGGTAGGCGTGGTTATGATGCGATTTGGCTCATTTTCGAACTTGACCTTTATTTTTTAGATAAAAGCTTAAATATCAAATTTCGGCTGTAATCGTGATCACAGACAGACAGACAGACAGACAGACAGACGGACATGGCTAAATCGACTCGGGTGGTGATTCTGATCAAGAATAAATATACTTTTCTATACCTGCCACACCTCCTTATGGGCTTTACAAACGGAGTGGCAAAATTAATATACCCCGTTTACGTTTTTTAAACGTAGGGGTATACAAATAAAAACAAATAAAAATAAAGTACAAAATAAATCTAAATATGTTAAATCGTAACATCTACACAATTATACGAGTTATATTTGTTATCGCAATGAATGCGTTAAGTATTCAAATGTAATATCATTTTACGTTTTAAGACATCCACCGAGTCAGAAAAATTTATCAAGTTCAAGTTGCCATTGAAATCACTACACATACATCGCAAAGGGTCGTGAAGGGCATAATTAGAAGTGCACTGACTCAACTTAAAAAGCTGGAAATGTCTGGCTCCACTCCTAGGGATGTTGAAGCTTAATGAAGAAAGGAGGTAATGTGAGTCTATATCACCACTGAGTAATTTGTATAAAAAGGAGACATTTAGCATAATTCTTCTGCTTCTTAAGGAAGGCAGGGAAATAATTTTAAGGCGGGTTTCATAAGGGGGTAGAATAATGTTGGGGTTCCAACGATAATGTAAAGCAAAAAGTAAGAATTGTTTTTGGACCGATTCTAATGCATCGATGTGGACATTGTATTGAGGATGTAATTTAGCTTTCATTCGTACTTCGGGGCTGATTTATGTTCCGAATTATGTAATTTGCCATACGAAGTTTGACAGCCTGAATTACCTCATTCGAAGGGAATTCAGTTTGAATTAACATCGGAATTACGCAGAAATCGATCTCATCTCTAAATTTTATCGGAAGTTAATCGAAAAAAGCTCTAAGAAGAAGAAATAAAAACAAAGCAAAACTAACTAAAACCAAAGAAATAAGATAAATTTTCTCATAATTCCTTTATATATTTTATTACATTTCATTTAAGTTTTTTCTCCAGTTTTGAGTTGAGTTCACAACATATTTCAACTTAAAGAAAATGTAAAATGAGATGCATGAAGCACAACTGTCTAACCGAATTAAGATAAAAGAATGCACACCCAATGCTCTGTAAGGAATGGGACTTATGGAAATATCAATCCCATTTTTGTTGGCTTAAAAAAGTTTTATCATTCTCTTCAACTCTGAAACACTTGACATTTTATTTACTACCATGAAATACTACTAAATATAAAGCAGCATTTTGCATTTATGTTGTCATTTGTTTTCGACGGCCGATCTTAGTAACATGCTTTTGTCTTTCCTTTGACATTTTCTGGTATAATAAAGTGCTTATTAACAATAAATATTACTGACAAAATGTATAAAAATTGACTTCTACAATTTGTTGTATATAATACTTTTTCTATACACGATATAAGCCAATGGCAACCCATCACAGTCATGCCCAACAGTCACACACGCATATACAAATACACACAAAATAACTTCAGACGCAACAACAAATCTTTGCGGCTGAAGCCATCGCCGGCTGCATTCACTAAAATTTCAATTCGGCTGCAACCATCGATGGATCGTGGTTGAAGCCATTCTTTGCATGTCTGTGCAAGTGTGGCAAGTGATTCACGAAAGATTTCTAGTAGACGACATAAAATGCATTCTCATTTTTGTCTTGCAGCCAATTCTGCAGCCAAAATTGTTGCAGCCAGTTCTGAACGAACTGACTTTGCTTTTAAAGTCAGTCTTTGATTGGGAAGAACATCAACACTATAAAATAAAACTTTGCAATTTGTTATAAATTGTTCAATGAACAACAAAATCAAACAACTATCTGCTGCATTTAGCTTCACTTTCGCAATTAGATGTGGACGCTTTCAGAGTTTGGTTTTTTGTTATACGAAATCTAAAGCAAAATATTATTTAATTTAATATGCTATTGAATTCTTTTTATTTGTAGCATTTTTCCTTTCGCCTGCACACACTTGAGGCGCACACTTGAACGATTGTACATTACATTTTGTAATTTATACAAAAATGGGGCAAAAAACCATTAAACAAATTAGGGTTATTTGTTCCTAGTGATTGTTTCACTGATGCTGGCGTACAGGCGGCAATAGGTGCTGCGATATAGAAGCTTAGTCAGGTCTAGAATTGCAAGTAAATCTTGTTCAATTGGTGACCAATTGAGTGGCCCCCTTGCAGTATTACTGTAAGATAAATTCATATATAGCTTAGAAATACCTTAAATCTAGTAAAAAAGTGTTGATCAATTCATTGTCTCAAAGCTTTATTAAAAAATAAAATTCAATTGTGCAATAATTTTTTAGAAATTCAAATATGTTCACGACAAAATATATTGGATGAATGATGTGATACATTGATGACATTGTTGTGGAATATTACTGGGCGACCGTTCCCGACAGTAGCCAACCAAAAATGGAGTTTTGTATTATGACTCCCCCCAAACCACTCGGAGATATTCCCGGTTGAATAATTTTAGGGTATACGTCTACTCCTAGCACCATACCGACCGGAGACGAGGTAAGAAAGTCGGGGTCAGCGAGCATCAGATTCGAAAACTGTGCTCTGATAGACGCGTCCAGACTCTGCCTAGGCGTGACTCGCGCAAAATATTGCAACACCTTAGCTTGTGTTGTCACCGACTGGTTGGATTCATAGTTTGCTCGGAGGGTTAGGGAGCAAAACTCTTGAGAACCAACCATTCTCGATGGCAACCCAAGTTGGCGAACGAGACGCTGAGAGATTATTGAACTCTCTGAACACGGGTCTATCAAAGCACGAACCCGATGCAGGCGACCCTTATCGATCACCTTGACGACCGCCGTGGGGAGGAGCGAAGTCACCTGTTGCAGACATGGCAACGGTGATGGCGAGGGCAGGCGCTGAGCGCCACTATTTGAGCGGCGGTGCGTTGGTCGTGTCCATCCTTGACCACGATTGCGATGCTCTTCCTTGGATGCTCGTGACCGTCTACCGGAGCGCCGCGTTTTACGTGATCTTGGCTGTGCATTGCTGTGCAGCGATGGTCGGAACGCACGCGACTCTTCTGCGTTGCGGATGCATCGAGCCAATCGCGCCTCATCATTTTCGGAAGGCACCTGATCCCCCTCAACGCTCAATGCAACCACATTAGGCTGGTCGGCAAAACTCCCCTCGGCGCCCGTCCCGCGCTGACTAGAAGGCTCAGATAAGCTAAGCCTCTCTTCGTCCTGCGGCTTGGGCGGTGACGACTTTCCTGAGACCTTGAATTGGTTAAGATGCAGCATAGTGTGATGCGACCCCTCGCATTTGCTGCAACACCCGTCGCTGGAACATTCGCTGGTTTTGTGGTTTGGGGAGAGACACCGGGAACAAAATTTAAAAAGAAGCACCAACCGCAGGCGATTGGCAACAATCCCGGCGACAAACGCCTTGCAAAAACGAAGCGGGTGCCGCCCCAAGCACACTCGGCACTTTAAGGCGACTTCAGTGGGCGATTGTCCGACACTCGACATTTTTGTTGCTAGAAAAGAAAGAAAGATTAAATATGTTAATCTCTCGAACCGAAAGTAAGGACAACACGCACACAATAATTACGGACGAAGACTTCTAGCTACAACTTGAACGGACGAAGATATATATCTACGGAGGTGGAGGCAGAATAATTTGTTTGACGACAGGCCGAGTAATAATGCCACGTTCCGTGCGCAGATCGGCGACACGGACACGATTGTCAGAGCCGAGATACACCTTCACGACTCTCCCTAATCGCCATTCGGTGGCCGAAAGGTTGTCTTCTTTTATTACCACCAAGTCGTCAACTTGCAGGTTTTCGTGGGGATGTTTCCACTTATTTCGTTTTTGAAGTTCTTTGAGGTAGTCATTTTTCCAAATGTGGCAGAACTTCTGGTTCAATGCCTTCAATTTTTGCCAACGATTTATGATAGACATTGGATTTTCATCAATATCTGGTTCAATTGGAGCAAGTAAAGGTCCCCCTACTAAGAAATGCGCAGGAGTTAAGGACGCAAGGTCATTTGGATCTGACGACATTGGGCTAAGAGGGCGTGAGTTCAAGCATGCTTCGATTCGCGATAGCAATGTTGAGAGCTCCTCAAAGGTATATTTCAAGTCTGAGGCTACTTTACGAAAGTGTAATTTAAAACTTTTGACTCCCGCTTCCCACAGACCTCCCATATGGGGAGCGCCTACTGGAATAAAATGCCAAGTTACGTGTTGGTGAGCAAACTTGGACACCACTTTATCTTTAGAGTCGTTGAGAAAAGCTTTAAAATCTTCTTTAAAGGCTCGCGAGGCACCGACAAAGTTGGTTCCATTGTCCGAGTACATTTTTTCCGGACAACCTCTGCGTGAGACAAATCTCGAAAATGCTGCCAAAAAGGTGACAGTGCTGAGATCACTAG
Source organism: Pherbina coryleti (assembly GCA_943735915.1). Taxonomy (NCBI): domain Eukaryota; kingdom Metazoa; phylum Arthropoda; class Insecta; order Diptera; family Sciomyzidae; genus Pherbina; species Pherbina coryleti. The sequence goes on along the minus strand of OX030952.1, from coordinate 45,397,331 downwards.
TCGCCTCTAAATGAATTGCCTTTGTAGCAAAGCAGACAAAAACACAAATATAGCCCTTGGTTATGAGACAAGCGCGTCCCGTATAATTTTTAATATCATATGGATCCGTAAAATCAACTCCAGTGGAGGCAAATGGACGGGATATTTTGGTGCGCTCTGGAGGTAGTGATGCCATCATCTGAGTCTGCAGCCTCTTGCGGTCGATAACACAGACCTTGCAGTTGTGTATGATGGATTTGATCATATTTTTTACTCTGGGAATCCAGTATTGCATCCGAATAAGTCGCAACACAAGTTGGTTCCCACCATGAATGGAGATTTCGTGGGTGAACTTCACGAGTAACTTAGAAAATTGACAATCATATGGTAGAATTATCGGGTGACGTTCATCATAAGTGATGTGTTCCGTCTCCGATAAGCGACCGCCAATTCTAAGTATCTTTTGACTGTCGAGAAAAGGGTTCAAATTTAATATTGAACTCTTTGAATCAATAAGGATCTTCTTCGAAAACTGGGCATATTCAGATGGATAGCCCAATTTTTGACTCTCAATAACGAGTCGTTTGGTTGTATCTTTAATTTCTTGCTGTGATATTGTCACAGACTTATGAGAAAAATTGCTCTTATGCTGCCGGTGAGTTCTATGGAAGAATCGTAATACGTACGACAGAACTCGCAAGGCTCGAGGCAATGAAGAAAAGCGCTCTAAGAAGTTGATATGCTTAGAGCATGCCACATGAGCTTTTATGGCTTTTGCTTCCATCGTGGTTTCGTATTCGTCGCCTCCTGTTGTAGCCAGACTGGTCCATGCCACCACAATGAACTATCCTTCAAGTGTTGCGGCTCCAAACCTCTGCTGGCCAGATCTGCTGGATTGTCTGCTGAATCCACATGACTCCAGTTATCGGTTCCTACCTTTTCGCTGATTTTTGCGACTCGATTAGCGACGAAAGTGGTCCAGGCATATGGCTGTTTACGCAACCACGCCAGCACAATGGTCGAATCTGTCCATAAGAACAGTTGATTATTGTAGCTTTCTAAATTTTTTAGAAATGCTTCGACCATTTCTGCTAGCAACAGTGCGCCGCACAACTCAAGCCTTGGTAAGGACACCGTTTTGACTGGTGCCACTTTGGTTTTAGCGACAAGGAGATGAACGCTGACACTGTCTACGCGCCTAACGCGAATATAAACAGCGGCTCCATACGCTTTCTCGGAAGCATCGCAGAAACCGTGAAACTGGAGATCGCCTTCTGGAGAGAAATCTATCCAACGTGGAATCCGGACACTGCCGATGTGAGGGTAATTTTCCAAAAACATTTGCCAACGTTGCAAAGTAGATGGGGTCAGCTGATCATCCCACCCGATGCCATCCAACCAAACTTGCTGCATCAAGATTTTTGCAATGACCACGACCGGAGCCAACCATCCTGCAGGATCAAACAGTTTTGCGATTGCCGACAAAACTTCGCGTTTTGAAAAACTTCCCTCCTGGTCTAACGGACGCGCATGAAAGGAAAAATAGTCGAACCGGGCGTTCCATCTAATACCCAGCGTCTTAACGTTGCTTGTGTCCTCCAGCTCCAAAAAATCCTCTCGTAGTCGATGACTCTTTGGGATCCCTCGCAGCACTTCATCGGAGTTGGCCGTCCATTTTCGCAAGGTGAAACCTGCTGATTCAGCCGCTTTTTCCAAGTCTTTTCGAGCTTGAACTGTTGACTCCACGTCATGACTTCCCGCCAATGCGTCATCTACGTACATATGGTGACGCAAAATTTTTGACGCTAGTGGCAAGCTACCTTCCACATCGTCGGCTAGTTGCAACAATGTTGCAACAATGGAGCACAGTTTACCCCAAAAGTGACGGTTTTCAGCTGAAAATCTTGAAGATGATTCCCTGTTTGGTCGCGAAAAATTATTCGCTGGAATCGCTGATGGTCTTCCCTTACTAAAATTTGGCGGTACATCTTTTCGATATCACCGTTAAAAACAAATTGGAAGAACCGCCACTTCAGGATAAGCAAAGTTAAATCACTTTGCAAGACTGGCCCCGCATGCAGCACATCGTTCAGACTTATACCATTCGATGTAGGGCTTGACGCGTTAAAGACCACACGAACCTTGGTAGTGGTGCTATCTGGTTTCATGACGGCGTGATGAGGAAGGTAATAACTCTGAGTTTGCCTCGGAGTACGACAAGAAGACTCTTCTCTCATATGGCCCAATTCCAGATATTCTTGTAATACACCATCATACTCCTTCTTATGATCGAGATTCTTGTTTAACTTCACCTCATTGCGCAGAAATTGCCGGACCGCAATATAGCGTGAATCACCTAAACTGGTTTTCTGCGGATAACTTTCCTTAAAAGGTAAAGTCACTACATACCGACCATCAGGATTACGCCTTGTTGTGTTGACAAAGTTGTCCTCACAGAATTTGTCTGCGCTGTTGGACACAATATTTTGAGGTAACTCCTCAAGCTCCCAAAATGATGCTAACTGTCGATCCAGTGAAATTTCACTGAAATATGACACGACAGTCGAGGAGGAAGGTTTCTGCGCGGTGGTTGGAATGGAGCCGGTTAATATCCAGCCGAATATTGTTTCTTGAGCAATAAGTGACCCAAGAATATTTCGACGGATACCGTCAAGAAGAAGTTGTGGGTATAAATCACCACCTAGTAAAACATCTACTTGATCGCTGCAGTAGAAACGTTTATCCGCAAGAACAAGCTCTGGAAAGGCTTGCTGCATCAACGGATCTACTGAGCATGAAGGAAGGTTTCCTGTGATCTTTGCCAGAATTAAAGCGCTTGTGGTAAGTTGAATAGTCGGATCAATAGGTGATCCTATCACCAAAGTGCAGGCTTTTTGCACTCTGGCAGATACCACATTATTAAGTCCGGAGACTTGAGCGCAAACACGGCGAGTGGGCAGCTGGATGATTCGCTGTAGTCTTTCCGAAATGAAAGAGCCTTCGGAGCCAGAACCAATAAGTGCTTAATAATGGCGGTTCCCAGCAAAATACCTTTGCTGCTTGAGGCAAAACACGATTGTACATTCTCGCTAGCGCTTGCAGATGTTTGCGATGGCGCTGCGAGCGGTCGAGTGGACTGTATCGAGCTTGTGTTTGGACCTCCCGCATTTAGATGATTATTTGCACCTCGAAAGTCTCTATGAAGCAACGAATGGTGTCGTTGTCCACATGTGGAGCAGTTGTACCCGCTTTTGCAATTTTTTGCAACATGGCTAGTTGACAGACAGTTTAGGCAGCAATGAAAACGCCTAACAGTTGACGATCTGTCATTAATACTCATCGCCAAAAACTTTGGACAGAACTTCAATGCGTGTTGCTGGTTTTTGCACAGTTTGCAATTGTTGTTCGTCACATTTACCTGGTATGTGTTGACTTTCTTCACATTTGGTGAAGGTGCATTAGGTTTTGGCCCTTTTGGCACAGCACCTCTAAAGTCGCACATTGTTTCTAAAGTCTGAAACCGACTTGTTAGAAACTTATCAAGGTCAGCCCATTTGGGTATTTCTGCCTTGTTTTCAATCGATTGCTCCCATAAGGAGAGCGTCGTTTCTGGCAATTTCGTGGAACACAAATAAGTAAAAATAGCATCCCAGTTGCTAATGTCTACTTTGTGTATATTTAGAGCAGAAATACAATTATTTATATCTCTCTGTAGCTTTTTAATGCCACTTCCAGACTCAGCTGCAACAGCTGGCAAGTTAAATAGAACCTTAAGTTGACTGTTCACCAAAATCCGCTTATTCTCATAGCGGTCAGTCAAGTTTTTCCAAGCTGTTGCAAACCCTTCATGCGTGAGAGGGCATTTTTGAACAATCTCTTTTGCCTCTCCGCGGGTTTTCTGATTGAGATGAAAAAGTTTCTCAACAGGTGTTAGCCGATTATTTGAAATGTAAATGGCTGAAAACATATCTCTGAATGAAGGCCATGTTACATAATCGCCATGAAAAATTTCGGCATGGCGGCAAGTTGATATTGTGGCCTGACATCGGCAGCTCCACTCGTGAAATATCAACTTCACTACGTATCTTCGCCCTGGACAACTGATCGCTTAGTTCGTTCATTGTTGCAAGACATCGAACGTATGTTTGATAACATAGGCGATATTTTACTTTCACGAGGGTGACAGTCTCATCATCATCATTACTCGCTGCCACTAATTTCAGCAAGCAAGCGTCATATGAAGACTTAAGGTTGTTCCATTGAGACTTCAGTTCATCCTCTTGAATTCTAAGCGCGAAAATTATGTGTTCCTCTTGAGGAATTTCATTGAAATCTTTCTCAAGATCAATAATGGTGTCCGCATTTCTCATGAAAGAGGTTAGCTTCGCCATTTTAATTTATTGAGAAAGTATAATGAAGAGGAAGAGAAAAAAAATTAAAATTTCGACAAAAATCGATAAAATATTTTTCTAATAAGTAGAAAATTCTTGAGGGTTTGGTAAAATTGTAAGCTCAAAATGCTTAAAAGTATTTTTTACCAAAATTCTGACTCGTCGAAAACAATAAAAAATTAACAAAATCGAGGAAATATTTATCTAATATGTAGAAAATGTTTTTGTTTTGGTAAATTTTAAGCTAAAATGCTTAAAAATATTTTTCACCAAATAACTAATTCGTCGAAACTAGACAAAATCGACAAAAATTCAAAAAATATTTTTCTAATAAGTAGAAAAAAAAACTTTAGGTTTTGGTAAAATTTTAAGCTCAAAATGCTTAAAAATATTTTTTACCAATTAATAATTCGTCGAAACTAGAAAAAATCGACAAAATTCAAAAAATATTTTTCTAATAAGTAGAAAAAAACTTTAGGTTTTGGTAAAATTTAAGCTCAAAATGCTTAAAAATATTTTTATTTTTTGACAGTTTCTAATTTGTAGAAACCATAAACCAGTAGGTAATTTCAGGCTTAATTTGCTTTAAACGTTGTATACCTGGTTTATATTCCGTTTGAATCTTCACAAATAAAACTGATATAAGTGGTGTTAAAATTTTTTTTTTCCCGCGAAATAAAATCGCTTATAAACAAAAATAACAACAAAATAATTTTTTTTTCTTTGCGAAATAAAATCGCTGATAAACAAAAACAATTTTTTTTTTTTTTTTTTTACTATTTTTTTTCTAAGTTTATTTTTTTTGAATTTGTTATTTATTACAATTTATACTTTATCAATATATATTAAACTTAAAACAAACTCCCACAAAGATTCGTCAAGCCTTTTTGATGACGAAAGCCCCAAGGTTGCAAGTCGCAATAGGTGCGATAAGCTTCCGTCGAGTTGGCAACTCTTTTTCGAAGTTGCTTATCCAGCTGTCTCGAATGTCCGAATCTTCTTTCTCCGCTTCTCTCTCGCGTTGTTTACGTTCTGGCTTGTTTCTTTCTGCCCGTTTCGCCGAGTGTTTTTCTTTTGTTATTTCGCGAATAACAAATAATTTTTGTTTTACAACTATAACGCAGTGTAATTAAATAAACTTAATTAATTAACACAGTGCCTTTGACAAAAACCGAAAAAACATTAAAAAAAAAACGCGATGTGCCAAATTATGTGGCTAAGCAATCGTATTGCTTATATACGTGAGTGCGCGAGTGTATGTGTGTTTGTGTAAGTGACAAAAAAAACCCAAAACAAAGCAAAAAAAAAAAAAAATTGCTTTGTTGTGCAGCAATTGCAATCCAATAGGCAAGTTTCCTAATATGTAGAAAACTCTTGCTCTATTGTAGTTCAATTTGAACACCGTGGACAGACACGCGAAATGTGTTTTTTTGTTGTAGCACAAAATTTTAAGTGCTTTAAAAAAAACTCCAATGATTTATTATAAATAGCCGGTCGTTACTAACTCGGCGTTAATAAATCAAATATTGTTCCTTTAAAAATTTTAAATTTTATAGAATTTTATAATAAAAAATCAAGTACATAAAATTTGTTAAATTACATATATATGAAATCAAAATATTTTTGTTCTATGAAATATGAAATCAAAATATTTTTGTTCTCGCGTGTGTGTGTGTGTGTTTTGTTGCACAAATTTTTAAGTGCCTTTTAACTGAATTGTTTTATTCGTGTATGTGTGTGTGTTTTGTTGCACAAATTTTTGAGTGCTTATATATTTTTTTTTTTTTTTTTGTTTGTATGTGTGTGTATGCGTTTGCTCTCCAAGTTTTATTAAAGGTAGAGTGATTAAATTAAAATGCACGGAATAGAAAAAGATAAACGTGAAATTCGAAAAACGAACGAACGAGTTTGACAAATTAAATTTCTACGAAAATGCAGAAAAAAAAATTGCTGAACTTTCGGACGGACAAAAATGTTGATTATTTTTTACTCGCGCGTATGTATGTGAGTGTGTGCTTTGTTTGTTGCACAGAAAAAAGGGTTGAAATTTAATTATTTTTTTTTTTTTTTATATTCGCACGTATTGCTGTTGCTTAAAACAAATGCCGACGGCAAAACACTTTTTTATAAATTTTCGCGACAACTGACGGTAAACCAATTTTTAATTTAATTACAACTATTTTTTTTCTTTGTTTTATTTTTTTTCAAACACACATTTTTCTTTACCACACTTTTATACACTTTTTTATCTTTTTTACTTGTTTTTATTTTGCACAATTTCTTAAATAAGTATTACTAAACTTTAAGAGACAATATTTTACTGAATTGACCAACTCACTTTTTTAACTGCTGGGACTAGGTCTGTTGCTTTTAAATTTCCTCTTTGGCTGACGGATCGACGGCTTCAGAAGGACCATAAACAAATTAGGGTTATTTGTTCCTAGTGATTGTTTCACTGATGCTGGCGTACAGGCGGCAATAGGTGCTGCGATATAGAAGCTTAGTCAGGTCTAGAATTGCAAGTAAATCTTGTTCAATTGGTGACCAAGATTTACTCGCAAACGCACCGAAAGTAAAGAAATAAAAGCGGTAAGTTTTAATTTTACATACAATATTGTTTTATTTAATTATACCTTTATTTACAGTTTCCAATATGTGGAGTGCTGAATAATTTCAAGTATTGATGTTGGCATGAAAAATGGATCACAAATTTTCTTGAGAGTGTTAGATTTCCAAAAAGGCGTCTGATAGTTTCGGCTGACCAAAAAAGAAGGAAGAGAAGCCATTAAGCTGACCGAAAACTCGTCGGAGAAGCCGATCGAGGGACTCGTTCGGCTATCGAAAATCGATAATCGAACGAGTCGATAAGTAAGTATGTAATCTTTTACATCAGTGGGCATTAATCTTTTACCTTTCCGTCTTTAGGGTTGCCGCCTAAACAACCATCTTCCTTTTAATTATGATCTTGTACTTTTGTATCTTTTTTTTCCTCAGAATAAAGGTTAATAGAACTTTATAATTCCCAAAAAGGTAACGATACGAAATCGTTATGGTTAACTAACGACGTTTGTAGTTTGCAATAACGAATGTTGTATTCTCAAAACATTACTTAGCGACAACATTGTTAAAATGTAACATTCACAATATAAGCTACAAACGTCGTTAACAGAAATCAAAAATATGGCAGCACAGTGCTTTTCTGACAGATTAGATAGACCTTTTCGATAGATACATGGTATAATAATACAACGTAGCATTGACAGTTGGTTGGAAAAACATCTCCTGTCAAAAAATATACTCAAAAAGAGAGTATATTTACATATATATATATATATAAATATATACAATCCGCCATTGAAAACACAAGCAATGTTGAAAACGTTGAAGTGAAAAAAAACAACAACCTCAGCAGCTGCAGATGTATGTTCGCAGACAGCTGTTTTTTGACAGGAGATGTTTTCTTGCAGAAGAGAAAATAAGCAGTTGTCAATGCTACCTTGTATTATTATACCATGAGATACGTGCTGAATCAGCCAAGCAGCAGACAGCTGCATCGCAGCAATTAGCAGAGGCAGCGCTAATGCAAGCATTTGCTTGCGACCGAATTGCTTCTGCACTTAAGAGGCTGTCGATTTCGTTTGAGCGATTGCCTTCAACGAACTTAAAATTGTTATAAGTATAACTTTTTTATTATTATGTTTTATGATTAATGCTCTGAAATGTGCCTTATTATCCGTTCATTTGTTTTTATTTAGTTTAAAAACTTTTCTTTATTTTTTTTAAACTTTAAATAAAAGCGTAGAAACTATTGAAAATAAAGCTTATAGAATTATTTTTATTTTGATTTAATCTTATTTTATTTAACCATGATAGTTAACATATGCCTTGTCGTGTTATGGCCATTTTATGCATATTATTTATATTTTATAAAATCACATTCGCATGTAAAACAATCGCTTAACGTTGTTATTTAAGTTAGCGACGCAAAAATATTCGTGGTTAAGCTAGCTACAAATAACGTTAAAGAACTGTTAAAATTAAGGACAAAAATAGCTAACATAGATGTTGGGAATACCAGTTAACGATAATTGTAGCAAAGGCCGGGTAACGATAACTACAAACGTCGTTAACACGTTTGGGAATTCCGCTACAGGTGTATGTGGGGCGTGCTAGAAATGCTGCACCTGAGAGAAACCAAGGCCACAGAATTGTGCTCGATTTATGTGAAGGCCTATCAGATAGAAATGTCACTTGTGATAAATTCTGCACCACATATCAATTACACAAACGGCGAATGACCATTATCGGAACAATTCGGAGGAATCGAACTGAGATTCCACCAGTTTTGAGAAATATGCGGAAAAAGCCTGTTTTTTACACGAATAAAGGCGATGTAGATACGCTTGATCAAATGGTTGGCACTTATCGATGCAAGCGAAAGGTCAATCGATGGCCTATGGCATTGTTTTGCAATTTACTTGAGTTAATGTGGAGTTAATGCGTACGTTAATTGCACCTCAATTTCTATATATTCGTCAATATTCGTCGCAGACTGTTCTTGATTAAGCTTGGAGACGCTATGGTTAAACCATTCATCGCGAAGCGAATACGTGGTCCAAGAGTGGCACAACCCGAAACACCAATAATCTCAACAAATGTCGCAAGTGTTCCAATTCATACAATTCAGCATGCGTCACCAACACGGAAGCTCGGTCGATGTTACATTCGTAGTAGCAAAAACAATCCTAATGTGTTTGCAACAAGATGTGATAAATGCAAGAAATTCATCTGTGCAGATCACAAATTCAATCAAATTTGCCAAAATCGAAAAGATTTCAAATTTTTTTTCTTTTTTCGAAATATTTCTAATTTTTGTATATTTTTTTATATATCGCTCGTTTTCTGCAATAACGTTACAACTCAAAAAACTAAATTTTTCAAAAAAAAAACAAAAAAAAAAACTGGAGATTATCGATATATAATACGATCTAATCGGAAATATATTGAGGAGAATGAATCACAAATTCTACTCTCCTGCAAAAATTAAAAAAGATATCGTTACCAAAATTATACATAGCATAGATCATGGTAAAACGAATGCTGCTGTATAATTAACTCAATTTTTTTGTTTTTTGGATTGTAACGTTATTGAAGAAAACAAGCGATATATTTAACTTTATTCATAAAAAGAATAAATAGTCTTTAAATTTTATTCATAAAATTTGCGATATTTTTATTTCTTTTTAAATTTTTCTGTATGTAAGCGCGCGCATACTTAAGGAACCTTTTAGGGTTATGGGTCTGAGTTACCGATGAGGGTTAAGTGTATGATAAATAAAAAAAAAATAACTGGCCATTTCAGCCCTTGTAAGGACTTTGACCTAGCTTCTTATGATCAATTGTGTTGTGCGTGTTATTAAGTTTGTACACAATTGACCGAGAACCGGACCTACAGGCTTAACGCCGACTGCGAACGGCGATGAACGGAATGTTCTTGTTCTCAAGAAGCTTTATATGGCATTTTGATTACTCTCTAAGGTTTGACATTTTCTGCAGAGAGGTGGTGGCCGTACAGAAAAATTATTGTAATTCAAATAATTTTCTGTCGCTGCTCGGGTTCGAACCCGGGTCTCCAGTTTCTTTGACATAGAGGCCACGTACTTTAACCAACTACGCCACGGACGCCACGGTGTAAGTGTATGAAGTAATCGTAAATTTCTTTCGTTTCATCAAAATGAAACTGAGCTTATATTTTTGTTTTTAAATGAGGATCTTATATCCATTCATTTAAGCCTCTTGAATATACATATCCCTTTCTTACATGTTTAGAATCAATGAAACACCAATTAAACGAAAAATTTTGAAAGATTACAAAAAAGTGATACCAACCAGTTTTGCTAAGAATTAACACTTTAAAAAATTATGACACAGTAGAAACTTACAATATTGTGCACATTCTTATAAAAGCTATAGTCCTGACAAAATATCAGCAATACAATCAGCGACATGTAGATATGATGTGAAGTGCTGTCAGGCGCATGATACAACGTCTATAGTATTGGAATCACTAAGTTCTTCAAATGAATTTGAGCCATTACAAAACGATAGAAGGGTTCATTACGATGCAGTAGCAAATACAACAACAGAGTGGTTTGATCTATGGTCAAAATGCGGCAGAGCTGCTCATAGACTATGCTGAAATCGATTTTAAATGTGGGACCTCCAAGCGGCGAGTCCTTGGAGTTGGAACAACCAAAGAGACTTGTGCGATAGGGATTCTATTTCGTTGTAATTGATGAGAATTAAGATCAACAGACGACTCTGCTTAGCTAGCGGATAGTGATCACGAAATTGCTGCGAGAGTTCAGGGCCAGTGGCATCACTTGATTTGAGTTTAACCTGCTGCTTGCTGAACGTAAAAATTGAGAGCAGAGATTTGGCAATGCCAAAGACAAAAGAACCAGCCAAGCTAAAGCCAAACAAGGAGTGTGACACCTCAACCATGCGCGGTACAAAGTGCAACAAAGCAGACATTAAAACGTTGGAATGCTGTAATTTATTGATAGTTCTACAAAGAGGAATGCAGCTTAAGATGTAATTCGGAAGCAATAAGCCTAAAGTAGCAGCTATTTACCAGTGGGCTGTTGAGTGAATAGATGCACGGACAGCAAGATGGCCAATATGCTTAGCCTCCAGATGCTAGTGATATATAAACTCCCTAAAAGTAAATGTTGAGATAAATGATTCAGTTAAAAGTCACAAAAATTTCTTTCGCTCTAGATTCTTATTTCACTGGAATTTTTATTTTATTTTTCAAAACAATTTTTGCAACTTACATTTTTCACAGCAGACAAGAAACTTATTTTGGCGCTAGCTTTGACACAACACATTCATTTTAATGTTAATACTGTTGTCTCGTTCTAACAAAACGGACAAACGTGAAATAACTGAGAATGTATTAGTTTTTGCTGCAAATGTTGTCATTGTGTTGGAGTTTCAGTTAGGCATGTCTTGCAGGGAAGGCCAGTTAACGATAACTATAAAAGTCGTTAACTCGTGTGGGAATTCCGGTACAGGCGAAAATAATAGCTAATTCACAATACTGCGTTAGGTCGGTCGGCCTTTGACCGTACTTTATATCGACGTTGTAAAAACTTTACGATATGAGCTGTCAGAACGCACGACCTTCTAATTTTACTTCTTCAATGTTGCTTTGGCAAGTCGTGCGTCCGTCAATAAGATCAACTTAGGTGATGCCAATGCAAGCAGTCACATAAGAAATTCCACGGAAGGTCTCTTTTCCCTACATCAAGGAATTTAAAATGGAAGTAGATTTTATTTGATTTAATCAATAAAAAATTAAAAATAGTGTTACAAAATCAGTTGCACTAAAATGTATGTCCCGAAAAGTAATTTTAATAAAAAAACATGCATTACAAAACAAAAATATTAAAGATAACTTATGCTCTTTTTTAATGTTATTTGTACAGAAAATAGATGTAAATAATTTTTTAAAAGTGTGGCAGCATATTTACCTAAATCTTAGGTTTTTAAGGAAGTTTGTCAAATAACGGATATAGATATTTGAGTGATACTTTTTTTATTTCTTCACATTTTCATTAATTTTTTTAATTTTTTTGTGAACCGTTTTCCGCGAGACAGGCGTAACTTCGTCGCTGAAAAAAATTTGTGCACGATTGCACGGTAACTATTAACAACTTCTACTAGTAAATTTTTTCAGGTCCTTTTTTAAAAATTCCGATACATACAACTTCTAAAACACTTGAGAGTGGACTTAGAAGGTCTTAATGCATGTATTCCACAAATAAAAAATGTAAAATTTGATTATTCGGTTTGATTTCGAAACAAATTCAATCAATCACATAGATACATTAAACAATTTAGTAATAATAAGTAATAAAAATTTAATATTTCTTGCATGCAATTTTCAAAGAGCTTTTAAAAATATAGACTGCAAGTCGGAATCCAAATGCGATTTGTATATTGAAAAAAAAAATAGCTAATTGAATGATGTTTATTATTTTATTTATTATTTATATATTAATGTTTTACTTAAAATATATTGATAAAAAGTTCTTCCAGTTTTTTTCATTTGCTTACTTATTTTAAATAATTACAGAAAAATAATTTAACTATGTAAAATAACATAAAACTCATTAAAACTTGCATTTCTTTACTTTAATAACGTAAGCACATAATTTTTAACTGTAACATGAGATAATGAGATAAAATAAAAGATTTCATTTGGTTTCATCAATGAAAATTAATTTATCAATATTATATAATATAAAATTCATCAAAAATTGTATTCAATTACTCTAATACCATAAATCAAATAATTTATAAGCTGTGTCATGGGCTAATATAACAAATCCCATGAAACTCAAAAACACCCACATATTAAGCTATCTCAAAGTAAATGCAACCCTTCCATAGCACAAAATGTAAAATCTCAAAGAAAATGCAACCCTTCATAACACGAAATGTCAAACGCACGACCGAGTGGACATTTTCGCTACTCATCTCGTTATATCTTACTTTGACCGTACTTTACTCCTTCGTAAGATATTTACGATCAAAGTACGAGCAAAGTTTGAGGTCGAATTGTGAATTGCTGCATAAGAACACGTGAGTTTCTACTCTAGCTGTCAAAGGCCGACCGACCTAGCGCAGTATTGTGAATTAGCTATAAATGTTTTAATTTTGGTACAACTGTACTAAATTGGCAACCGTGAATATACTATAAGAGCCGCCGTACACTACAGACTTTTAGTCGGCCGATAGTTTGATGCTTGATTGGCCGCAAGTGAAAAGCCAACTATTTAGTTGGTTGTAGGTGCCCATACTGTGCATGGATAGTTTGCCAATTGCGGGGTTGAATTTAAGAAACATTCTCATGGGGAGTTTTAAAATTATTTGTCTGTTTTGAGTTTTATAAAATTTTTCGTTACCGACATATTTTTTATTGATTTTGGTGCGCGTATGAATATTAAACATTTTTTTATTAGATTATTATGTAATAATCAGCATTCAACATTTTGCTGGTACTTATGCTATCTTTTATAACAATAATTAAAACTTGTTTATCCCTATTTTCAATCTGCAAAAGGCAACACTTATCCCCATTCATACTGCAAAAAGCAACACTTTTCAACGAAAAATAAAATTACAACAAAAACAAACCAAATATCCACCAGTTGGCAAACTATTTGATCGGCTAGTGTGCGAACTTCCATAGCACGCCATACCCAAGAATGATAGAAAAATAGATTGCGCAGATCGTAAAAATAATTTTCAACGATCTGCGCATCTACGCCACGATAGACTTACGATATGAGCTTACGATATGGCTTTCTGTCAAGTCTTGTTCAGAATGTGAACAAATATAAAATAATGGCAAAAGATTCAAGAAACAAACTTGGTCTAGCGTGACGTCATGATCGTAAAAATACTTTGTTCGTAGCTAGAAATGTCAAAATGAAAAGTAAACAACAGAAAGGAGTTGCGTAATGCGTATCTATTTTTCTATCATTCGTGCGCCATACCCACTTGGCAGTCTGCAGATAGCTGCCAGACTTTAAAATCAAGTGGAAATCTGACCTCCCATTTGATTTTTTAGTTGGGTTTGATTCAATCGTTAGGTGTGCGTACTTCCATAAGACACCATGCCCATAGTTGAATAAACAAGGTTGTCTCGTGGCTGATCGTACTCTCTTCTCAGTACCCATAATTGTCAAAATCAATGAAAAGCAACAACAACTTCAACGGCTTTTCATGTTATTAATTTTTGTTTTTAGATTTTGTATGAGCTGTCAACTTCGATTTGACATTTATGAGAACTCGCTGTCACCCATGCGACAACCTTATTTATTCAACCATGAACATGCCCACATGAAAACAAATCAAACTATCGGCCGACTAATGGCATCTTGCTGTAAAACGAAGACTTCGGCTGAAGACTCGTTCGTTTGCAAACGATGTCGGATAAAATTGGCTTGCTGTATTTATTTTTTGCGTCATCGTGCACTATTACGTCGCTTACGTTACTCAAATACTCTCGACGTGAATATTTGTCCAAAGAAGCATTACCAGATAATAAAATTTCAATATTCTTCTTAATTTTCTAAAATCCTTAAAAATTTTAATGATAAATCATTACATATATTTACTTGGCAATGCTTTTTTCCATCAGCTGTTTCATTTATTTTGCTTGGAAATAATTGCTGACTTTTGCAGCAATCTGCAATTTGTTTTCATACATTTTGTTAAATTTGACTTAAATAGTATTTTATAATGTTTTCTGTGATACCATTTTATAATTTTAACAACGAAAGTGAAAGTGAAAGTGATGAGCTCACCAAACATCCATTATGAAAATTTTGTGGGCGATGGCAATTTGTTTATCGTCGTTTTTTGACGTTCCGCTTCGGGTAATTTTCTTACAGCAAGCCAAATTTGTACTGCTGTTACGTCTTCGTTCGTAACTGAATCAGCTGTTCTCGTTTGTGTACAATATACGTTTTACATCAAGCAAAAACAGCTGATTATTGGCTTTTGAACGAAGTCTTCGTGAAATACACGTTTCGTTCATTTTACAGCAAGATGCTATAAAAGTCTGTAGTGTGCGGCGGCTCTAAAAGTTTCTATAAATTCGCTCAAAGTACAATCAGCGCACGACCGTAAAGGTCCAATTATAATAGACGTAATGTAGAGGAACGTAACGTTGTCAACTGTCATCGTGACGGGACGTAATATAAGAAAACGTTGTAGCAATTATAATAATAATAATAATATATAGCAGTTGAAAGTCAAATTATTGTTAAAATTTTTCTTTAAATTTATTTTTCGAGAGAGAAAAAATGGATGCAGATTATTTAATTGCTTTTATTATGTTTTTATACATATATCTTATGTATGAAATGTTGATGAGTCAAAAACATCGAGTGCGGCGTTGGAGTGTGCGTCCGATTAATCGGGACAAGAAAAGTGGTGGCTATTTCCAGCGCGTTTTCCTAAAGATGAAAGAAAATGACCCGGTGCAGTTCTTCATTCATTCCAGAATGACTCGGCCAATATATGATTTGCTGCTAACTCTTATAAAAAGTTCCTCTTATTCAAACGGCTGCGTTAAAGGGCTTACACATCGGCGAATCTGTTCGTCACACGGTGGCCATATTCACACAAGTTCGCTAGTTAAGAAGCGATGTTCGACAGTTTGTCACACGGTTGGCCGTGTTTACAAAAATTTTTGATTTTCTCTGTCGAACAAGGGATGCTGCCGAAAATGATGACAAACAACAACAAAAATCAATGGCTTGTGTGACGAACAGGTTCGTTCTATTTGAACGCTAGCTTTTTCACACACGTTCGAGCCGCCATATTGTTCGACGAACAGATTCGCTGATGTGTAAGCCCTTTAACGCAGCCGTTTGAATTAAGCTGGAAGTTCTTTAGATGCATTTGCATGTGCGTCCGTCTACTAGCTGTCGCAATTTACTCAAGAAAATTATGGCAGTTCAATGATTACGTTTTACTTTCATAGTAAGCAGGGCTACAAAATTATAAAACATTTGGTATGTTCTTAATGTTGTGTTTTTATAGGTTTTACACAAAAAAAATTAAAATGTCTTCATGTATAATTAAAAAAATTCTCAAGTCCTGAGTATAAAAAAGTTATTTTAAGAAATTACTATAAATAACTTATAGGCATTTTTAAGATTTATATATAAGTGCCATCCCTTAACCCCCGTCTCGACAGGCGGGCAACCATTGCCAATGAAGACCGCTCAATTGCCATAGTTGGCAATCTTTGGCAAACAATATTGCACTCCATATATTGCTAACATGGAGCTGGCAATGTAGCTGTCAGTTTGCTTCTCGATAGTAATTTTGCATTTTTTTTTGCTGTTGAAAAGTATATTAAATAATAAAATTTGAGTGGAGCGCTGCAGATATTTTTAAAATCATAAATTTATCTAGGCAGTTTGATTGTTTATGGAATTTTAAAAATCAAAGTTACTTTCTTTATCAAAAAGTTTATTTTAGGGGCAGCAAACTATCTTGTTCGATGTTATGTCATAATATAAAAAACCAACCTTGCTGTATCGCCAGTGCTTGCAATCATATTTGACAGATGTTATGAAATGAACAATTGCTTATCGAAATGTGGGGTAAAGTAATAAGCTACTGACTCGTTTCTTTAATTTCCTCTCACTGTTCGTTTTAAGTAACGAGCTGTCAAAAAACGCAAATTACGCAAGAAAAGATGAAATATTTTCTACTTCTCTTGCGTAAATTGCATTTTTTAAACGTTACGCACGTAGGTACATATTCGTTGGCATTAAATTTTCTCTCATAATTTTTCACACATTTCTATTGCCTTGCGTTCGTAGAGTAGATGGACGCATATGCAAATGCAGAGAAAGAATTTCCAGCTTAAGCTTTCACACATTTCTATTGCATTGCGTTTTTCGAGTAAGTGTACGCATAATCAAATGTAGTAAATGAAAACCCAGCTTTAAGCTGGAAGTTCATTCAATACAGTTGCGTTTTTCGTCCGTTTAATCGCTAGAGCAATTTGCGCAAAAAAATGATGGCAGGGTTCAATGATTTCATTTTACGTTCGGAGTTAGCAGGGCTTCAAAATTAAAAAACATTTGGTATGTTCAATATTAGGGTATCCAACGTTGATGACGTAGAGCGAAAAGCAAAATCTGTTTTGGAGCCGATTCTATTGCATCGATGTGAACATTATATTTTGGATTCTAAATTACACACGATATATAGTAACTTAGTAGTAAAGCGATCATTGAGTTCTTTAACCCATCTTTTAATGAAGCCAAGGCCTCTAGCATTATTTACCACCATATTAATGTAGAGATTGAAGCTTAGTTTTGGATCCATAATTGCACCGAGATCGACAAAAGTATGAACAATTTCTAAGTTAATATTATTTATAACGTAATTTATGCAATGGGGAGTTCTGCGTGAGAATGTCATTTGTTTACATTTTTTTAAGTTCAAATTTAAAATGGTAAATTCACATCAGTCCACTAGTCTATTTAGATCAGATTGTATGTTGTTCATTAGGTGATTTGTAATTAAGAAAAAGTTTCACGTCGTCAACGTAAATTAAGATGTTAAACCGGTCCAAGATAACTACCATACGGAAGACCTGATTTGACCAAAATATATTTAGAAAGAGAAGTTTTATATGAAGCCCTTTGTATACGTTGCGATAAATATTATTTAATCCAAATTAACAATATATCAGGAAACCCAATAAACTGAAGCTTTTTCAAGAGAAGATTATGATTGACACTGTCAAGAGCTTTGCTGAAGTCCGTATAAATAACATCAGTATCAAAGTAAAACCTTTTATAACACGCGTAGTAAACTCTAAGAGGTTTGTTGAAGTAGACCGTCTCTTTAGGAGACCATGTTGAGAAATAAAAATGAATGAAGATACAGGGTGGGTTATTTGGTCAGTTATGATTTTTTTTCGAATAACTTAGGGATTGCGCTTAATTTTGCGATGCCTCGATAGTTTGAAACTTCAATTTTAGAGCCAGATTTATGAAGGGGTATAATATAAGAATTTTTCCATATGATGGGAAAATGACCACTATGCAAGGATATATTGAAAATTATAGAAAGAGGAGTACAAAGGTTGCTTTCACATTGTGCCGGTTGAAAACGAGCTTTTAACTTGTCGAAGGTAATGTATAACAATATTGGAGTCTATTACTATATAAGTTCTATTATATATGTCTATTTTAAGAAGTTGACTGGCAGCGGATAAAGATACTCAGTACTCGTATTAAATGGTATGTCGGAGTAAGTCGATTGAAAGAAATTTGCAAACATGTTGGAAATAACCCTGTTTTTTCAATTTATAATTGAAAAAACCTTAAATCCTGAGTATAAAAAAGTTATTTTGAGAAATTAACAATGAAAAAATTATAGACAATTTAAATTTTTAAGATTTATTTAGAAGAGCCATCCCAAAAAGAAATTAGTTTCTGACTCGTTTCTTTTATTTCTTCTCTCTGTTCGTTATAAGTAACGAGCTGTCAAAAAACGGAAATTACGCAAGAAAAGTTGAAATATTTTCGACTTTGCTTGTGTAGCGAGTAAACAAACGCATATGCAAGTGCAGTAAATGAACTTTCATCTGTACACTTTCTCATATTTCTATTGCATTGCGTTCAGCGAGTAGACGAACGCATATACAAATGCTGTGAATGAACTTCCCGCTGAAAAACGCAAATGCATCGAATGAATTTCCAGCTTTAGCTTGATAGTGAATTAGATATTACACATCACTAGTAACTTACACTTTATTGTTTCAATACTTGTGTTTCTTATCTTTTAGTAACATATCAATATAATATTGGGCGCCGTTAGTTACAAGCAATTGAAATGAAATTGGTGAGGTAAAGTTTTCCTTTTTTATATTTCAGCAATGTTCAAAACAATATTTCTATTAGGTTCCTGATGAAACTTAGTCATGAGACTGTAACTATCGAATTAAAAAATGGAACACAAATCCATGGAACTATAACTGGAGTGGACGTTGCAATGAACACACACTTGAAAGCCGTTAAAATGACTATTAAACATCGAGATCCTGTACAGCTAGAATCAATAAGTATAAGAGGAAATAATATCAGATATTTTATATTACCGGACAGCTTGCCTTTGGAAACTTTATTGATTGATGACACCCCGAAATCCAAAGCAAAGAAAAAAGATTCAGCTAGGGGAGGAAATCGTGGAAGAGGTCGTGGATCTCGTGGTCGTGGGGGTCCTCGTGGTCGTGGTGGAAGAGGTAGAGGTATAAACCGGCGATAATTATACTTGAATGGATTTTCATATTACAAATAAATTTAAAGTATTTTTTGAAACACGTGTGTCGAGCGAATTGATGTGGGTGGGGAATAGGATTGCGGAGCCGAACTATTTTCTGTTGTTCAAAGTTCAGAAGTTTATGTATAAAGCTCGAATCTGAAATTTTCTAAAGTAATCGTATCGGATAACAAACGCGGACCTTTGACGCTCAACGCAAATGAAACTATGCTTATTAGATAGTCGTTAGTCGTACATAGAAATGAAGGGCACTAATAAAAACGGCAAAGAGGATAATTTAGTTCCTAAGTTAGATATTGCAAGTTTTATGGATTCTGTGGATTTATGAACAACATGGAATAATGAATTCTATGACTAAATTTCTAAACTGCGTCATTGGAGCTTTTAAAGGTCCTCTTGCCTTCTTTTTCATGGTTTTAGCCATGGAGGGGCTCCGCCATCTGAACTCTATCTCTGATCACTATTTTTTTCTTTAATCAACTTCATTTAACATTATCTGCAACCACAATCAAGTAAGCTGTTTTAAATATTTTGATGAAACATTTCTTCCTCTTTGAAATCTCTTGGGCATCGACGCAATCGCCATGTTGGAGGTTTGCAAATTAATAAGTAAGTATAAAAATAGGTTTCTTGGCATAGCGTAAGAGTCTGAACAGAATCAAAGCGATTTGCGATATTTCCTAGCAATAGAATCATGAAACCGTATGAACACGTCCGAAATCTAATCGTTGGTCGTCCATCGCGACGAACATTCGACAGATCAGTTGTGCGTTCATGTAACTATTCTCAACTGGTTGAGAATGTGAAGCCACAATGACGACATTTTCAACTGGAGTGTTTATAGAAGTGTGGTGAGTTGAGTAGAGTATTCTCTACTAGTTGAGAAGTTCTCGTTAGCTTTATACTTCTAGAGTTTGTCAATTTTCGATTGAGAATGAATGGTGCTGCAAGTAGAATTTTTTGTTTTTTTTTAATGTATATTAATAGCATGTTAATTAAACCGGCTATTTAACCGACTATTAAAACCGGCTTCATTTAACGCGTTATTCGAAAAAAAAGTTTTTTTTAACATGATCGTTCATACTGCTATAACTAGTTTTAAAATGTCAGTTTATTTGTTTATATTTTGAAAGAAATAAAAGTTTATTAAGAAATATAAAAAAATAACAAAAAATTCAAATAAATTCAAAAATTTGTTAAAGAATTATTTTATTTATTTTTTTATTTATTTCATTAGTAACTTTATTCAATATAATCAATAAATCAATACAAATGTTCTATACATAGCCTAGGTTATATATGTATGTGTAATTAATTCATGCGTTTTTTTTTTTTTTTTTTTTTTTTTTGTAAACGTTACTACGATCCTCAGACGGATAAATTCCGTGTATAAGAGGATATAGAAAATTTGGTAAAAACTTAAAACTAGTAAGTAACAATAAATAAACATTTTTTTCCTTATTTTCTAAGATATTGAGGTATCACATTGGTGAGATCATATATTTTTAGGTAGGTTATCTTAAATTCACTATATGATAATTAAGTTTTTGTTTGAACATATTGATGTTTCTTGTGTTTTTAATCTCTTCTGGTAGGTTGTTGTATTGCTTGATTGCGCTGTGTTTCAGGCTGTTGGGTTGTTTTGTTGTTCTAGCTTTTAGAACGTCGAAGTTGTAATAGGTTGTTTTTTATTTTGTAGATGTATTTGCATTTTTCTGTATATATGAGTTGGTTTATGTCCAGTTGTTTTGTATAGTTCCTTTGTGGATGTCGCTATGCTTTTTTTGAACAGGGTTCTAATTGCTTTGTTCATCAGCCTTCCAATTTGCTCCACTTGAAACTTGTTGCATTGACTCCAACTACAAATGTTGTATCTTATTTTTGATAGGATATGTCCTGTGCATATCCGTTTGACTGCCTTTTCCGGTATCAATCCAATTCTTTTGATTGCTCGTACAATTGGTACAATATGATTTTTTATTTCTTTGATGTGGTGTTCGTACTTCAGTTTCTCGTCTATCACCATGCCTAAATATTTTGTGTGCTGGACTCTCTGTATCTCCGTGTTGTTGATTTTGACTTTGATATTGATTTCTGAGTTGTTCTGTGTTTGAAATACGATGAAAATTGGTTTTTTGAATATTTATGCTGAGCCCGTTTAGGCTGGCCCATTCATGAGAAATCTTCATATCATGGTTAATTTTTTCCTCAAGTTCGCGTTGTGTCTTTGCTGTTGTTAAGAAGTTAGTATCATCGGTGTAGATGTTATATGTTGATTTGAAGTTGCATTTTCTAATGTTGTTTATGTAGAGAAGATATAGTTTCGGTCCCAGGATCGAGCCCTGTGGAACTCCAATTTTTGTAATGAGCTCATCACTGTACTCGCCATCTATTTTCACTACATGTGGTATATTTTTTAAATACCTTTAAATACGGATGCCTATGTCATTTAATACTGTAAGTAATTTTTCGTGGTTAACAAGGTCGAATGCCTTTGACAAATCTATAAAGGTCGCTGCCACTAGCAGTTTTTCATCCAACGCGTCGTAGATTGATGACGTTATTGCTGACTCGGTGCCACTGCTCGCCAGGAAACCGAATTGATTGCTGTCAAATTGTACTGTGGCGTCAATAAAGTTTTGTAGCCTGTTCGATCGCCTTTTCGAAAACTTTGCTGATTGCGTTAAGCACTGCGATGGGTCTATAGTTCTCGCATCTGTATTTCGTTCCTTTTTTGTAAATCGGTGTTATTATAGCTGTTTTGAGATGGTTTGGGAAGTTGCCAGTTATGAAACTATTATTTATCATGTTTGCTAAGATCGGGCCTATCGTTGATTTAAGTGCTTTAAGATCCTTAACTGATATTCCATCTATTCCTCTTGCTGCATTACTGTTGAGATTTGTGATTATTTGCTGTATTTCTTGTTCTGTGACTGGTTTTAAAAATATTGATTTTTGATTGTAAGTGTTTGGTACTGTTGTGTTGATTGCTGTATTGTTTTTTGCTATGTTTATTGCGGCTTCATTGAAGTATTTTTTGAACTCGTTCGCAGTGTTTTTTTTTTTTTTGTGCTGTGCTGTATGTTCGTGATTTTCCTTCTGTGTACATGCTGATTCTGTTTTATTTGTTATAGTTGTATTTATTGTACTCCAAAGCTTTTTGGCATGATTCCCAGCTTTTTCTATTTGTTCGTTTATATATTTTGTTTTAGTGGTTTTTATTAGGATTTCGATTTCTTTTTGGATTTTTTTATATTGTTCTTTTTTATTTTGATCATCGATCTTTGATTTCCATTTTTTGCATAGTATTTGCCTTTGTTTTAGTTTTTTTTTGGAGTTCTGGTGTTATCCAATTGTTGTTTCGTGATCTAATTTTTATATATTTTGTACATCTGTTTTTTTCCGCTTGTATAATTTGTACTAGATTTTCAACTTCTGTGACTCCACTTTTATTTAGCTCTCTATCGACTATTTCTAGCATTTTTGTATATTTAATTTTTGGTATACTTAGGTATTTCATTGGTTGTTTTCTGGTAGTTTTTTTGGTAGTATTGCTGTTATTGTTGCTGTTGTATATTTGTGGTCTGATATATCTGTATCATCCAGTTTGTAGTGTATTTTATGTGTGGTATCAATATTTGTGATAATATGGTCGATTAGTGTGATTGTGCTGGTCGTTTCTCTTGTAGGTAACATATTATTGGTGAAAGTGTAACCGTTGCTTTGGACTATGTCTGTGTACCTTATGACCGTATTGTTTTGTTCTAAAATGTTGATGTTGACATCCGCAAAGAAAATGGAATTTTTGTTGTTACTTAGTATGCCTTCTATAAAATCAAAAAATATGTTGCATTTTTCATTGGGCGCTTTGTAGAAGGTGCCAATTATAATTGGTTTTTTATATTTATAATTTCAATCATTGTTAAATTATACCTATCATCTTTATTTATTTCGTTGTAGCTGTAGTTATTTTTAATAAATATAGCCGTGCCTCCTCCGCGATTCCCATTTCTGCAATTGTGAATTGCTATATAATTGGGTGAATTGTAGGTTGCGATTTCGTTGTCATAAAGCCATGTTTCTGTAACAATTACTATATCAACGTTTTTATGATTGTTGACCATAAGTTCTAAGTCAAATAGTTTCTTTCGTATACTGCAGATGTTGACATATAATACATTTAGTGGTGAACTTTCTATCATGGTGAGTAACTGATTCGGTCTTTTTCGCCGTTAATTTTCGCAATATGTACGCTACAATTATTTGCGCCTGCTTTATGATCACATGTAAAATTTGTGCCATCGCATGTAAAATTTGTTCCGTGTTCATTTGATCTTAGACAGTTTATACATTTAAAATTATGTGCTACTGTGCATGTTTTTGTAGCATGTTTTTCTGCACATAAGCCGCATACCTCCTCGCTCACGCACTTGCTACTGTGATGGTGGTATTTCTTGCACTTAAAGCATCGCAGAACCGATATATATTCCTTTACATAGCGCGCCCGATAGTTGAGCATCACATACCTATTGACTGTTTTTGCAAATGTTCTTGCAGTGATTTCTATTATGTAATTCCATAGTTTTGTTTTTTTGTTCAGATATTTGTGCAACAATTTCATTGTGTCGCGTTCGTCAATGAAGAGATTTGTTGCCATTAGCTCTTCTATAAGATCTTCCTCATTGTATTCATAATCTACACCAGATATGAATATTTTGGGAAGTGTCGTTTTGGGTGCCGTTATTTTATAGCCCTCTGCAAATTTTTGTTTTATTTCTATTTCAAGTTTGTCTCTTCCGCTAGTGTCATCAGTTGTGATGATAATACCCCCTTTATTTATGTGCTTAATCGAAGAAATTCCCACTTTGATTTTAGCTGGCAATATTTTTGTTTTAATTTGTTTTTCAGTCTCATTACTGTCTTGTTCATTTAGTGTTGGTAAAATTATACTACTGTTTTGACTATTTAGTTTGCTGGGTTGTGTTTTCCTAACGCTCGCTGACAACACTTCTGACTACGTTTGGGTTTTTTGCTGCATATTGTTGTTGTTTCTCTCCATGATATTTATTGCATTTTTTATTTCGCTTATGCTCTCTTTGATATTTTCGTTACCCTTTTTAATGTCTTTGCTTGCCGCGCAAATCTTATCAAGGTTTGACTCACCTTTTAGCCATTGTTTAAATTTTTTTTTATCGGTTTCGCATACCCAAAAGCATTTGTTTTTCAAAAAATTTATTGCATTATAATCCTCATCGGAATAGTTAATGCAATCAATAGGTCGGTTTCCGTGCGCACACTGTATAACTTGTGGGACACTATTTTCTGTTTCCGTACTTTCTGTGCTTAAAATGGGAGAAGAAGAACAAGCATAAAATCGTTCTCTCGAGCAAACAAAGTGCACAGAGAGTGCTAGAACTCGAGACTTCCAGTAAAGTAAGAACAAGCATCAAGAAGAACAAGCATCAATAAGAATAAGCAAATGTCAAATTACATTTCATAATTGTTTATGTTTTGCGATAAATAAATTCACAAATTGTGTGCCTAAAAAGAAATTTACGCACAATAAATAAATAATAATAAATAAAAATTAAGTAATTGTTCAGTTTTGCATTAAAAATGGCTTTTAATAATTTGAGTGAAATTGTTTTAAATTTTGTGCTGCCGTCTGCAGTCAAAATCAGCTGTTTGTTTTTACACACATGCAATAACAATCGAGTTTAGCTACTACAGCTTTTTCGCACATTCTCATTATTTGGGCCTATTCTGCGCAATCTTATGAAAAAATTCAGTTATTATGATTTCCCATACAAATTTTTTAGCTGTCAAAAAATCTGCTATGCGTTCTAAATTCATATTCGGCACGACAAAATCTGTTCAAAATCATAACAGATTTTCGAACTGTCAAAAAATCTATTCCAAATTCTATAATTGGTATTCAGCGCGACAAAATCTGTTATGAAATCTGTTAAAAACCATAACAGAATAACAGACAGATTTTTGAGTCTTTTATCATAACAAATTTTATTAAAGTGTCATTTTATTTCTGAAATGGATATTTATTTGAGAATTTCAATAAGAAATTCTGAAAAAAGGCGAAAAATGTAAGTAAACTAATTGTTAAGTATAAATATATGCATATGTTTATGTTCAATTTAATTTTTTAGAAGAAACCATCGAGCAACTCTGCTAGAGTTGCGGCTTCAAAGCAATCCATTCGAGCTTCCTGATGTGCGCTTCGTGCAGCTATTTCGATTGGACAAGAATCATGAACAAATTGGAACCAATCGTGGAACATCCAAAGTCTGTGATGATGAAACTCGATATTTAAGCTTTTATCGTTATTAATATGATTTTTTTATCTTTATATCTTTATTAATATGCACTCAACTTGCAATTTTGCATATGAACTTTGATATTTAACATGTACTTCGAGTATGAAATTCAACCATCGAATAAAAACCAAAACAAGAGAGTATTTTCTATTAAAACTACGACGAAAAGGTTTTTAAAAATAAACATTTTATTGGCTGCTTAAGACTTTGAATATACTTTGGTTTTTTGGCCCAGTCTAAAATCATTTCTTACTATTAAGTATTGTATTTAAGTTCTATAAAAACATTTTATTCTTAAACTTGCATTTATAGTGTTAATAACACTGATTAAACATTTATACAATTTAAGTATAAAATACCAAATACAAATGCTTTAACAAACACCCATTGTGTTGATCTGCAAACCTTAAAAAATTTGTTTGTTTGTTTGAGATCACAACAGGGAATGCGTTGGAATCCTTGGGCGTTCCATAGCTGCCATCCGAAATGACACGTAAGACGTACTGACCAGCAAGTGTGCCGTACCACCAATCGTGCATATGAATGCAAGCAGCCTTAGCGGCAGACATGGAAGAAGACATCTTACGTGCGGAAATCACAGCAGCGCCACGCTTTTGCACGGTCTCATCAAATTTTCCCTGCAGTAAGTCGGCATGCCAGACTGATTTTATGCACACTGTCTCATTTCTAGCATCAGGGAATTTAGTCCAAAAATTATGTTTTTACAGCAATCTGTGCACCTTAACATCCTTACGTGCATATAGATCCACCGCCTGGCCCTGCATCTTATAAAGTTTCACGTTCGCCGAGAGCAAATCCTTGCGTTCTATACCCTTCTTACATGGCATTGAACCAACCATGAAGGCAGCGGCAACATCATTGAAGCCCATGGCTGGATCAGTTATTGGTACAACTTGACGTACTAGAGGTAGTGCACAATCGGCTATTCCATAACGACACCCTCGACTACACCAACCATTTGAGAAATATCGAGCAAATGCAAGATGAGAAGCAATTTTGCCGGCAGCGCCGCGAACAACAACATGAATTGGCTACATTTTGTTAACTTGCGTTTTTTCGATTTGCTTATGAACGTCAGAGTACCAGCAGCGAATTTAAAGACGACTGAAATATACTGAAGAAAACAAATTGTTTAATTTATAATTAGCTTTTGCCTAAAATAAGCCTTAACTTACCTTTTCGCTCTGCATTTTGTTTGCTATGAACAAATTTATTTACAACAATCAGCTGTTTCATAACAGAAGTTAACGGAATTGTAATAGATTTTTATTTTCGAAGATTGATAACAGGCTGCCATAAAAGTTCGATATACTGAATAACAATTTTAACAGATCTTTTATGATCGGCATCTGTTACGATTGATAACAGAAAATGCGTAACAGAATAACAGATTTCACCGAATAGACCCAATTAACGCATTAAAAGTCACAGTCCAAAAATCTTTGAAATAATTCAACGATATTGATCTAGTGGCTCGAAATAAGTCAATGTGAGAAAAATTTACCCACCAAAATATGGTTGGGCTCAAGGACAACACAAGACGACACGACTAACCATGCAATTAAACAATAGTTTTTAATCTACTCTTGAGTTGACCTTTAGACAAGTTAACATAAAAAAGCTACAATCGTTAACTAATTTACTCATACGGTTTAAAGGAGCCGTTAACATATAATTTGTTCTACTAAATGGTAAGTAAATTAAATTGTTAGCATTTCTACTGCTTCTACGATTAGAGTTAAAATTTATAAGAGAAAGAAGTTCTGGAGAATCGAATACACCGGTGATGAGTTGGTGCAAATAGACGATATCTGCAGACTTCCTTCGCTCACTCAATGATTGCATTTTTAAAAGTTTTAAGCGATCCTCATAAGGAGGAAGGTTTAAAATGTCAAATCCACTTAAGCCCCTTGGGCAAACCGAACAAAGCATTTTTGAATTCTCTCTATTCGATCAACATGCACATTGTAACTTGAAGACCAAACTTGACTTGCGTACTCCAAGTGAGGACGCACTATTGCATAATACAACGTGGTAGTCGTAATCATGCTATTGAATTCTTTGGCCCAGCGTTTGTCGCGACACTTTCGGCACTATAATTCCACCTTTTTAATTACTATTTTTTTTTATTTCGGTCACTCGCGCACTTTTATTCAATTATTAAACTATTGTTTATTTTTACCGGCACGAATTTGCTGCAATTTATTTTTTTTGCGCGAACAGCTGTTTCGTTTATTTTGTGTGGAACCCAAGTGCACAATAGTGCCGATGACAAGGGTTGCCACCTGTTCAGCGGAGACGGGTGTGGGTATTTATACCAGGACACGTATTTATACGCGGAAGATAGCGATGACTGTGCACTTAATAAGACTTTTCCTCCAAAATCTTATTAACCTTGTGCACCGTGGGGCAAAAATATAAAAAGATCAATTAAAAAAAAATAAAAAGAAAATACTATTATAATTAATATATTACGAGGAATTAAAAAAGAATATGTGGTAAACCGGGACAACACAAAAAAAAAGAACCCAATTTTTGGGTCGCACTCTAGTTGCGGGTCCAAGGAGATGACTTGGACCCTCTCACAATTCCACCGGTGGAATTAATTTATTTTACCTGTTCCGGACGGAACTAGGCTCGAGTGCGAGGGGCCTAACAAACAAAAAAAAACGCGTCAAAGCGAACGCGGAGCACGACTACACGCGACAGAAAGAAAAAAAAAACGGAAAAGAGAAAAAAACAAGCGCGGTAACACCAAAAAAAAAACCGGACAATAAAGAAAAAAGTAAAACACTGGGTGTGGTGAGCGCACCAACACACACAACCACATATACGAATATGCTATATATATAAGGAAAAGGTACTCCCTGATAATAGTCCAGGTCCTGGCCTCTAGTTCCTCCTCGCTCCAGCGGCTCCCGATCCAAAAATCCCACGGACTCCGTCTGTCCTGGTGGGCTCGACAGCGTCACTGGAACCACTTCACTAGCTATATATAGATATGGCTATATCTATATATATATACACTTGTGCTCATACAATTAAGACATGTCGACCGTAATTCACAAATATATGTTTTGAAAAAATTTGGAGAACGTTTTTAAACATTTTCCTTTAACATTTATTTCTCCATAAATAATATACATAATGTAGGCATTTTTTTCTAAAAGTAATTAATTTTTCTATAAAATTATTCAGTTTTAGTTTATTTCATCAGCAATGAAAGCAACATATAATTAGGACATCTGAAAAGAATTTAAATTATGTCACAAGTTTTTGTATAAATTGTGTTTTAATTTTACCAAATACCACAACGATATTGATATTTAGTTGGGAACCCTTTTTGGCGAATTACCGCTGCACATCTGTTGCTCATGGAGCATACTAAAGACCGGCATTGCTCGGGAGTAATCTTGTACCATTCCTGTTGAATAATAGCCCACAGTTCAGGCTTATTTTTGGGTTTTCGACCTGAAACCTTTCATTTAATTAAAGCTCAAAGGTTTTCTTTCGGATTTAGGTCCGGTCTTTGGGCTGGCCATTCCAAGACTTGGATATGATTTGACTCGAGCCAAAATTTCACTGTTCGGGAGCAATGTTTAGGGTCGTTGTCTTGCTGGAAGATCCCAGCAAGTGGCAAATTTTCAACGTAGTCTCCGTCCAAATGCTCCGCCAAAATATCCTTATACATTTCACCTGTCATTTTACCACTTATTTGTTGTATTGGACCAACGCCAGATGAGGTGAAACAACCGAAAACCATAACGGAAGAGCCACCGTCCTTTTGGTGTATCTTGGGTCCAATTCTTTCAACGGAGGACGCCTAACATACGGAACATACGGCCTTCCATCGTTTCCGAAGACATTAAATTTAGATTCGTCGCTCCATACAATGAGATCCCAAAATTTTTGCTGTTTATAAAGTGTTTCTTTACGAATTAAAGTCTGCTTCGCAAATTTTTTTTGGATGTATCTAGTTTCCTTCGAGCAACTCGTCCATTTAAACTATTTTCCTTTAATCGTCTTCGAACTGTTTGCGACGATATTTTTTCATTATAATCTGTTTCCATCTGAGCCCTTAATTCGCTGGAGGTTAAAAAGGGTTGGATTTGCTCAACCTAACCAATTTGCGATCATCAGTTGCTGTCGTTTTGCGGGGCTTATTTCGTGGCAAATCATCAAAAGTTTAATGTTTATAAAAATATTCCAGGGCATTATATACTCTGGTACGCGAAACACTCAAATTTTAAGCTACTTTAGCAACGTTTCCAGAGTTTTGGAAGGAATTCCAAATCATTTTCCTCTCGCAAGGTGTGGAGCTCTTTTTATTCCCCATTAGGCCAAATCAAAATTTAATATTACTAAAATTAATACATTAATCATTTTATGTACAATGCAATGAAAGAAAAGTAGAAAGACATATTATTTACCGTTATTAAATCAAATGTCTTAATTACGTGAGCACTTAGATGTTGTTTGCTTCGCAAAAAAAATAGCACTGATTATGAATAACAACAAATTACTTCAAAATTTTTTTTTTGCATAAACCGTTATGACGGTAATAGTTTATCATGAGAAAGCGAAAGCAAAAAACAAAAGCCAGGTGGCTTTTTTTTTGTCTTAATTTTTCGACCGATGGTCCAAAAAAACCTCTTGGCACAATTTTTTTTCCACAACACTTGGCACACTTCCAACTCACTTCACTGTTCAGACTGAACTGAACTGCCAACCAGCGGTGCAGACTGACGGTGCTTAGGTTCCACAAGATGGGAACCTAAACACAGCCATCTTTTTTCTAGCATAGATGCGGTTTTCGCAGAAACCGGTATTCACACCTGAAGGCTTTGCTCACACCTATTTTCAAAATCGTTTTACGGATTTTTTGAGGTGCATTTTGAGCAAATTTAAATAAAACCTTCTACCCACCAAGTGTTTTTCTACATCTTGGCGGCATCTATGCTAGTATTGGTGTGGCAACACTCCACGCCTTCCACAGCCCACAATGGCTATCCTCATTGTGACTTGGCCAAGTGATTTTTACTTTTTTTCACAATAGCAGTCCTAGTCCTGTTCGTTTTATTTGTCGCGCAATTCCGTGCGTTCAGTCACTCGTGGGATTTCAGTTTCGTCAAGCATGGAGCACAAGGAGAAACCTTAGCCAAACCGAGTTACGAAAGTAATAAATAAACAAAGTGGTTTAATGACCACTGGAGTGCATGTGTGTGTTGGGCGCCACTCCAAACGCACAGTGATTACGTCCGGACAAAACAAAATCGTCATTTTATGACTACACACAAAATGGTCGCCGTGTAGTTTTGTCCGTACGTCACTTTGGCGCAACTAAAATTTTAGACCGCGACAACCCCACCCCCACCTCCACGAAAGTTGCTCGGTATCTGATAACCGAGAAACTTTCGTTACAGGAAACTAACCTAAGGGATACTAAGTTTCTCCTACATGTGGCCGTAGATACTGTACGTGCCACGTCACTTTCTCACGCCCATCCTCATCTTCGAGGACATAAGTCCAGGGAGATACCCTCTTTTTAACCCTATATGGTCCTATAAACTTGGGTGCTAATTTTGCTGCAAAGTAATTGGCTGCATCGGACAGCACAAAATTCCGTCTCCAGACTAATTCGTTCGGTAAGTATTGTACATCCCTACGTCTCAGATTATAGGTCTTTGCCATCTTGGCGCTCGCTATTTCCATTTTCGTCCGTATGTCTTGCCTCAACTTGGCCATAAGTTCCGCTCGTTCCTCACTATTATTACAAGTCGGTTCGTCTAAGTCATCCTTTCGTCGATAGTCCCTATCTCCCCGGACCGCCATGTTCCTGCCAAAATTTACAAAATAGGGAGATTGCCCTATCACCTCGTGCTCCGACGTGCGAATGCAGCAGGCTACTTTAGCCAGGTGAGTATCCCACGTTCGGTGATTTTCAGAAATATAAGCCCTAAGGGTTGTCTTAATGATCTGATTAATCCGCTCGGCCGAGTTCGCCTGCGGATGATAATTGGCAGTGAACCGGAGTCGGACTCCAAAGGAGTCACACAAAGACTGCAGTTCTCTGCTCTTAAATTGAGGGCCATTGTCGCACACTATTGACCTAGGGACGCCAAAGAGTAAGAACACGTTGTTCTCCAGCTCTTTGCAGATGCTTTTTGCCGTTGCTGAACGTAACGGAAACAAAAGCGGGAATTCGGTGAAGTAGTCAACCACAGTTAAAATATAACTGTAACCTTGACTAGACTTCACAAGGGGTCCTACCAGATCCACGGAGATCATCTCCCATGGCTCCAAATCCTTGATCCTACCTACCATTCCACCAGCTGGCTTCCTATTGTCTGGTTTCACCTTTTGGCAAACCTGACATCCTTTAATATACCTAGCTATATCTGCCTTCATCTTTGGCCAATAATATTTGTCGGCCACCCTAGCTAACGTCTTCCATACGCCCATGTGTCCTGCTAACGGATCATCATGGCACTCGCGCAAAGCCTCCTTTCTCTCACCTTTTCCTAACACTCGCTTCCACTCATAAGCCCTATCGTAAACGTTGCTAAGCCCTGCCTTAACGTGTTTGTATAAAACACCGTTTTCGAAACGCCACGCGGAAAAATCAAGGGGAGTCTGTGCCACCTTTTTACTCATCTCCAGTACCCAAGGGTCCGTTGGTCCCTCGGTGATTTCACTGAGTACTGGAACACTCCGTGACAGCATATCCGGGACAACATGGTCCTTGCCCTTGCGATGTACGATTTCAAAATCGTACTGCTGTAGTTTAAGGGCCCACCTGGCCAGTCTTCCGCAGGGGTCCTTCAAATTGTTAAGCCACACGAGCGAGTAGTGATCAGTTACCACCGTAAAATGAACTCCCTCGATGTATGGACGCAGCTTCTCCACTGCTCACAAAACTGCCAGACACTCCTTCTCCGTTGTGGAATAATTTTTTTCACACTTACTAAGCGACCTGCTCAAGTAAGAAATTACCTTTTCGCCCTCATCAAACTGCTGGGTCAGGACTGCGCCTATGCCAAAATCAGAGGCGTCAGTTTGTACAGAAAAGGGCCTATCAAAATCTGGGCAACTTAAAACAGGGGCAGTGACAAGGCGCTCTTTGGCCTTCAGAAAACTATCTTCGCACTCAGCCGACCAGTGAAATCTCTTGTTTTTCTTTAGAAGATCCGTAAGTGGTTTCACTAGATCGGCGAAGTTTGGTACAAAACGCCTGTACCAAGAGATAGTACCTACAAAAGAACGAACTTCTTTAGCATTCCTGGGGGCGGGTATCTTCAACATCGCCTCCACCTTTTCTGGGTCTACGTGTAGACCTTGCCTATCAACAACATAACCTAAATATCGAAGTGAAGACAAACAAAAATTACATTTTTCCCTATTCAGCTGTAACCCGTCGTCGCCAATTCTACGAAGAACTTCCCTCAAAACCTCTACGTGCTTTTCGAACGTATTCGCCAGGATGATGATGTCATCCAGGTAGACGAATACGTGCGGCTCCAAATCAGCTCCGATCACCGTATCTATAAATCTCTGCCACGTGGCAGGCGCATTATGCAGGCCATAGGGCATTCGCTTGAACTGGTAAAGTCCCCGACCTGGGACCGTAAAAGCAGTAAAAGCCCTTGACTTTTCCGCGACTGGAATCTGCCAATACGCTGATTTTATATCCAAGCTTGAAAGATACTTGGCGTCTTTCAGCTTATCCAACGTTGCGGAGATATACGGCAACGGGTAACTATCACGCTCGGTGTTCTTGTTGAGTGCTCTATAGTCGACACAAAATCGATAAGAGCCGTCCTTCTTCTTGATCATGACCACCGGTGAGGCCCACGGACTGTGAGAGACCTCGATCACGTCCTTCTCCAACATCTCCTCGATTTCCTTGTCGATGTGCTTCTGGATGGCAGGAGACACTGGATAGTATCTCTGCTTGATGGGCTCCACATTTGGCTTTGGTCTGATCCGGTGTTCGACCAAATGTGTGCAGCCAATACCCTCGGGCATCGCCTCAAAAATCTCTCCTACAAGTCGTTCCAACGACGCGGCTTCGCTAGAGGTCAATTCCGACCTTTCCACGATGCTTGCCACTGCCGACACTTCTACCCTATCGCTAAACCTCCACTGATTTCTGGCTACATCCGGGACAATGCCCGCCTTGACCCAAAAGTCAATGCCTAAAATCAGGTTTTGCGGTAAGCCTGGTATAACGAGGCACTCTATGAGGACCGACTTGCCCTCGACCTCGATCGGAAGTGCGATAACTCCGCGTACTGGAACAAACTCGCCATCCGCCAACGCGACCCTAGAAATGGTTGAAGAAGACAACTCTATACCCCAAGAACTTAAAATATCCCACCCTGGGCGACCAATGATGGTTCTTGAAGCTCCCGAATCTAACAACCCTCTCAGAAAAACTCCAAAAATTCTAACACCTAAATAAGGCCTATTATCTAACTCCTTTTCTAGAAGTGTAAACCCTAATCTAACCTCATGATAACAATTTTCTATGTCCCTATCTACCCTAGCCAGCTGGTTGCTCGCAGGCAACCTCTTTATTCTCGGCGAGCGCCTTGCCCTGCGTCTGCATGGGCTCGCAACACATTTCCCGACATGTTCGGGTTAGGTCCCTCCCTTGGCCCCTCTCGGCCCCTATCTGTTTCGGCCCTGAACCCGCGTCCGTCTGACGGCCCTGCTCTATTCGAGCACCGAGGACAATCGCGCTTCATGTACCCGGCCATTCCGCAGCCGTAGCACTTAATTCCTTTTGGACAGTTGACCGAAACATGTCCAAAACGTCTGCAATTAAAACACCGGAACATCGGTTGTGGTGGCGAAGAAATCCTGCGTTCCAATCGTTGCGCCCTGAGCGGGGCGTTCACTTCAGCCACAGCGGGCTCTGCTGACACGTAGGCTAAGTCCGGCTCCAGAAGATTCCTCGAACGACTGCTTGGCGGTGGGACGAATGATTCCACATTTGTTCTTACGGCTTCCAACTTACGACCTAACGAGACTAACTCTGAAAGAGTGGTTGGCTCAGCTAAGCCTAGCTGAGTTTGGAAAAAAGGTGTCAAATTCGACATCACTAACCCTAACTTTCGGCGTTCAGAAAGAGGCTCGGCCAGCCGACCAAATAAGCCTCTCATTGCCGCTTCAAAAATCCCTATGGACTCATTGCCCCCTTGAGTCCTTCTCCTAATCTCATCCATTAATAATTCGTCGTAGTTGGGTGGGAGAAACTCCAGTTTCAACTCCTTCACCAACTCCTGCCAACCTGACACGGTCTTACGTACCGCACGGAACCATAAAAGCGCCTTACCACTAAACAAATCTACGGCCCCTCTGAAAAGTTGGGTCTCACTGACCCCTCGAGCTTCACAAAGCTCCTCTACCCTCTCTAAAAATGAGCTTAAGGACACTCCTACCTTTTCTCCAGAAAACTTCAATTCCCACTTCGCCAAATTTTCTATTTTTTCCTGATACTGCCGACCTCCCTCTT
Source organism: Pherbina coryleti (assembly GCA_943735915.1). Classification (NCBI taxonomy): domain Eukaryota; kingdom Metazoa; phylum Arthropoda; class Insecta; order Diptera; family Sciomyzidae; genus Pherbina; species Pherbina coryleti. The sequence goes on along the minus strand of OX030952.1, from coordinate 45,362,202 downwards.
CACTAACCGAGCGACCTGCCACGGGTTCGGGTACCGGTGGCGCCGGTGGAACATCGTCCTCAACCGCAGCAGTTATTTGTAGCGTGGCCCTCGGCTTGGCCATCTCCTCCGTAGTTTTGACGGGTTTTGGTGGTACCTCGTCTTCCTCATCCTGCACTCCAGCTAGCTCCAGAAGATCCGTCAGGAGCAACATCAGCCGGTTCCTCAGCTCCATCTGCTCGGATATCATACTGGCGGTCGTAGGCCTAGACCGGTTAACCCGACCAACGCTCCACTCGATCTTGGTCATAATCTTCAGGAACTCTGAAGTCTTCGGATCCTGTGGTGGGTTCTCCATTAGAGCCTCGATCTCCCCGATCTTCGCCTCCAACGCTGCCTTATCCTCAGAAAATTCAAACGGGTACACGGCGAAGATGTCGACCGAGTCCCTGCGCTCCAGATGCCTTGAAGCTCTCAAGGTTTTCCTCATAGAGTCAACCGTACCTGTTGGTAACCCACGAGACTCCATCTCGTACACCAACTCTTCTTGGTTTAAACGGTTGATCTCCATGGTATTTTTGAATTAAAGAGTACAATAAAAAAAATCAAGAATAAAGTTGATAAAAAAAGATAAAACAAAACAAAACACAGACGAATATTAAAATAAAATAAAACCCCAAGAACGAACTAAATAAAACCGAGAAAAAAAATATATATATTAGCGAAAGAAAGTAGAATAAATAAACTCTCTGAAATATTCAGAAACGGACCGACAATAAAAGCCGGACCAGCGACCAAAGAAAGGACCGTATCAACTAATCGCGAGTAATATCCGGTTAACAAATAGGTCTCTTGTTAGAAAAGACTCAGACTTTTTAAATTTTTATTTTATTTAACAACAAAAAAACAATAATTAACGAGAATAAAACAATAAAAAAAAGCCAATATCTAGGAAAAATATATATAATAAAAATATAAAGTGTAAATAAAAAAATGTAATAAAAATAAAAACTATTCAAATAAAAATAAACTCCCTTCGCGTACCTTGCTTTTCTCGTGTGACGACTCCTAATTCTCTCTATTGAAATTCGCTGGAATTTACTGTTCAAGTAAAATTTCAATACTACTTGTATTAATTTTCATTTAATTTTCCTTTAATTTCAACTTAATTATTATTTAATTTAAGCTTAAGTTCGATTTAATTCTAATTTGATTATAATAATTTTGATAATGGTAATTTTAATTTAATTTAATTTTAATTTCAATCTAATTACAATTCAATCCCAATTCAATTTCAATTCAATTTTAAGTTAATTTTAATTTTATTTTAATTTAATTTTAATTTAATTTAATTTTAATATAGTTTTTATTTAATTTCAAATTTAAATTTAATTTTAAGTTAATTTTGTTTTAATTTTAATTTAGTTTTAATTTAATTCAAATTGAATTTAATTTTAATTTAATTTTTAATTCACTTTCAATTTAATTTTAATTTAAGTTTTAATTTAATTTCTATTTAATTTTAATTTAATTTTAATTTAATTTTCGTTTAATTTAAATTTAATTTTTATTTAATTTTAAATTAATTTTAATTTTAATTTAATTTTAGTTTAATTTAAATTTAATTTTATTTAATTTTAATTTAATTTTAATTTAATTATTACTTTAAATTTTTTTTCGCACCAACAGCTCACCTAGCCCACTGTGCGCCAGAAAGTAAACAAAATAATAAATCACACAAACCAAAAAAAAACAATTTTCCTTTGAAGCTTACTTAATCGCGCCCACTCTGCCCTCGCTCACTGGCAAACAAAAGCTACGACCTGACAAAATAAAACAAAGTGGAACGGACTCACCGGGTGGTCCTGCGGTCCTGTATGTGGAATATTCTGACAGCAATCTCTGCTCCGCTGCTCACTACCCTCTGCTCTGACCAATCGACCGAGCGCTGCTGCAATTTCAAACGCTTTACCAAGATACCGTCGCCCTGCTGGCACTGTCCGCTGCTCTGCTCCAAACAAACGCCACGAAAACCAAAAAGGAACGCTAACCGCCGTCACCCAGCTTCTGAAACAAAATTTTATTAATTTAAGTTAATTATAATAGATTTTGTTTTTTTTTTTTTTTTTTTTTTTTAATAGTGTCCGTCTAAAATCAATACAAAAATGTCTGTCCGAATGTCTACCGAGATGTCCGTCCGAAGGTCTACCGAGATGTCCATCTGAATAGTAACAAAATGTCCGTCCGACAGTATACAAAATGTCCGTCCGAAGTGGTGACAAAAAATGTCCGTCCAAACACACACAATATATTTGTTCAAAAGTCCGTCCGTCCTGCGCAACACTAAGTGGAACCGACGATTTCCACCACTCGCACTTGGATTTTTTTCTCCTTTTTTTTTAACTTTATAGTTTTCCTTTTTATTTCGCACTTGCTGAGTTATTTGTTTCTGTTTTTTTTTCCACTATTTAATACACGCAGATTGTGCTAACCGGCGGTGCACAATCAACCACTTGTTTTTTTTTCGCACTCAAGTTAGTCACTTCTTGATTGTTTGTTTTGTTTTTCGAGCCCCACGTTGGGCGCCAATTTGTCGCGACACTTTCGGCACTATAATTCCACCTTTTTAATTACTATTTTTTTTTATTTCGGTCACTCGCGCACTTTTATTCAATTATTAAACTATTGTTTATTTTTACCGGCACGAATTTGCTGCAATTTATTTTTTTTGCGCGAACAGCTGTTTCGTTTATTTTGTGTGGAACCCAAGTGCACAATAGTGCCGACGACAAGGGTTGCCACCTGTTCAGCGGAGACGGGTGTGGGTATTTATACCAGGACACGTATTTATACGCGGAAGATAGCGATGACTGTACACTTAATAAGACTTTTCCTCCAAAATCTTATTAACCTTGTGCACCGTGGGGCAAAAATATAAAAAGAACGATTAAAAAAAAATAAAAAGAAAATACTATTATAGTTAATATATTACGAGGAATTAAAAAAGAATATGTCGTAAACCGGGACAACACAAAAAAAAAGAACCCAATTTTTGGGTCGCACTCTAGTTGCGGGTCCAAGGAGATGACTTGGACCCTCTCACAATTCCACCGGTGGAATTAATTTATTTTACCTGTTCCGGACGGAACTAGGCTCGAGTGCGAGGGGCCTAACAAACAAAAAAAAAACGCGCCAAAGCGAACGCGGAGCACGACTACACACGACAGAAAGAAAAAAAAACGGAAAAGAGAAAAAAACAAGCGCGGTAACACCAAAAAAAAAAAAACCGGACATTAAAGAAAAAAGTAAAACACTGGGTGTGGTGAGCGCACCAACACACACAACCACATATACGAATATGCTATATATATAAGGAAAAGGTACTCCCTGATAATAGTCCAGGTCCTGGCCTCTAGTTCCTCCTCGCTCCAGCGGCTCCCGATCCAAAAATCCCACGGACTCCGTCTGTCCTGGTGGGCTCGACAGCGTCACTGGAACCACTTCACTAGCTATATATAGATATGGCTATATCTATATATATATATATATATATATATATATATTTTGTTTTTTTTTGTCTTAATTTTTCGACCGATGGTCCAAAAAAACCTCTTGGCACAATTTTTTTTCCACAACACTTGGCACACTTCCAACTCACTTCACTGTTCAGACTGAACTGAACTGCCAACCAGCGGTGCAGACTGACGGTGCTTAGGTTCCACAAGATGGGAACCTAAACACAGCCATCTTTTTTCTAGCATAGATGCGGTTTTCGCAGAAACCGGTATTCACACCTGAAGGCTTTGCTCACACCTATTTTCAAAATCGTTTTACGGATTTTTTGAGGTGCATTTTGAGCAAATTTAAATAAAACCTTCTACCCACCAAGTGTTTTTCTACATCTTGGCGGCATCTATGCTAGTATTGGTGTGGCAACACTCCACGCCTTCCACAGCCCACAATGGCTATCCTCATTGTGACTTGGCCAAGTGATTTTTACTTTTTTTCACAATAGCAGTCCTAGTCCTGTTCGTTTTATTTGTCGCGCAATTCCGTGCGTTCAGTCACTCGTGGGATTTCAGTTTCGTCAAGCATGGAGCACAAGGAGAAACCTTAGCCAAACCGAGTTACGAAAGTAATAAATAAACAAAGTGGTTTAATGACCACTGGAGTGCATGTGTGTGTTGGGCGCCACTCCAAACGCACAGTGATTACGTCCGGACAAAACAAAATCGTCATTTTATGACTCCTGCAACCTCTCTTATAAATAGGACTGATAAATGATTTTTTCCAAAACAGTGGAACATAACTTTCGTTTATAGATTTATCAAATAACAGAGAAAGTGGTTGACACAAAATTGAACCGCATTGAGTTAACACTGCGGCAGGAATCCCATCGGGTCCAGCGCTAAAATCTTCATCGATCGAATCAATATATTTTAAAATATTCTCTGAGGTAAAGGATAAAGAGTCCAAAGATACTCTGGGTGTAGAATTCATATATTCAAAATACTCCATATCTGGATGAAAAGAATCTGAACAAAATGATTCCTTAAAAAGATTGGCAAATAGGCCACTTATTATGACAGGATCGTCTGTAAATCCATTTTGGGTCTTAAAAGAAACAGGAAACCCGTCAGATTTCTTCTTAGTATTAATGAATCCCCAGAATCTCTTTGGATCAGACAATATTCTCAGCTTAATATTATCTAAATACTCGTGATATAATGTTGCTGACTGATTTTCAAATTCCAGAAACAAACGTTTGTAGGTTTCCAGGTCATTTGAGTCCAAGATACAGACATATTTCTTCCAGGCTCTGTTCCTATAGTTGCGAAGCGTTTTTAATTCCCTAGTGTACCAAGGATATGCTGAGTTTTTCGCAAATTTTAGGCTATACGGCACAGACTGAGAAATCATAGCAAAGAGCTCCAAATAAAAAAAATTAATGGATTCCTCAAGGTTATGTCCATTAATGTATTCTAAAATATAATTCATATTGCAATCAAGTAAATAATTCAGCTTCAAAAAGTCAGCTTTTTTAAAGCTGAACTCATAAACCTTATCGATTGAACTCGAATTTACCATGCTCTCTCTGTCCGATTTATACCAAATGCTCAATGATGGATGGTATTCATCTACAATAGTCAGAGCATGGAAGGCCCTCTTAACAATTACATTGTTACTGTCCGTAGTTAAGAACAGGTCAAGAAGTCTTTCAAGACTATTATAAATACAACTAACTTGTTGTAAGTCAGAACATATAAAGTCAGAACATATATTGTCAACAAATATATGTTCTTGGCGGGTCTTCGAATTTGATGCACAAAAATATGTATCATCGTCGGAAGAATGCCATTTTAAGTCAGGCAGATTGAAATCGTCCAACAGTAAAATGTGTCATTAACGTCAAGTAGATTTACTATATATTCTATGCAATCCGCAAGGCTTGCATAGACTTCAGCACTGCTCTTTGGGGGAACATATGCATTAATAACATATACATTGGAATTACAATGTAACACCTTAACCCATAAAAGTTCAATATTAGAAGAGCAGGGAATATCAATTAAGGAACTGAGAAAGGAATTTCTTACAGCTAAAAGGACACCACCACCAACAGCAGAAATATTGTCAGTGTGTCTATCCCTTCTAAAAACTTGGAAACTATTGTCAAACAATTCCAAGTCAATAATGCTTCCGTTCAGCCATGTTTCTGTTAACGCGATAACTTCCTCAGAGAAATTCTGAGACGCCAAAAATATGTCGCGTGTTTTAGAACGTAATCCCCTTACATTTTGATAGTAAAGGGATAATCTATTTAGTTTTTTTGGGTCTGATGGGCGATTTTATTCGTCCTTCTAGACTTATTTTTAGACGTGAATTCAGAAACGAGAATGTGCTCGGCCCACATTTTAGAGTTAAGAACAGATGCAAACTCTTCAGCTGCAACCGTTAGAATAAAGGAGGCGTGGGAAGGCTTGTTACCAATTTTTTTGCATGAACAGAATGCATTTTGCCTAAATAATATATTTTGCTTGACAAACGTCAATACATTTTCATTTGTTGTGTCGGGCTGAAGACGTGAAATGAATAAGAGCTTACGCCTCGACACTGCCCTTAAATTAATTATTGTGTTATTGGGCTCGGTTGAAATCAAATTAGGACTATTAGCCAATGGAGGAGTATAAGATGGAGGTGAAGACATATTTAAACTATTGTTTACTGAAGGCATAGCTGAGGGCTGCTTAGCCAGAGGAGGGTTTGAGGACGTCTTACGACGCTTATTATTTTTATTTTTATTCTTCCTCTTCTTTTTTGATATATTCCGGTCTTCTTTAGACTGAATGTTTGTTTGCGTCCCGGAAGAGATTGTCTGAGACAAAGAAGGCGAGATGTTTTCCGGTGAAGAACATTCATCGTAGACGCTGATACTGGGTGCGGCACTAACTTCGCTAAAAAATGTAACAATTTCCCTAAAATTGTTATTTAACGAGTTAATAGCATGTTCAAACCGAGCAGTTAATTATGTTAAATCGCGTTAATGAAGTTAAATCGAAAAACAAGTTCTGAAATGAAGTTTTGATGAAGTTAAATGCGTACAATTGTTGTTGGAAATTTAACGTGTTAAATGATTTAACACGTTTCGAAACTCGTTAAATCACTGGTTTGTGTTCTTGCTAACGTCAGAAAAGCTTTTTTTGCTTTTTAAACGCAGCCAAATCTGACAAGAGCTTTTTATTTTGATATTTTGAATATAAACAAATAAATTCTTTGACTAATTTTTCTTAATTCTTTGACAAATTTTTGAATTTATTTGAATTTTTTGTTATTGTTTTTTATTTTTTTTTATATTTTTGAATAAACAATTTTTTATTTCTTTAAAAAAATAAACAAATAAAATGACATTTTGAAACTAGTTAAGGCAGTATGAACGATGATGTTAAAAAAAAGCTTTTTTCGAATAACACGTTAAATGTCGTAAAAAGTCGGTTTGAACATGCTATTAGACTTTCTCTTAAAAGCTTTATTTTAGAATAAAGCTCATCTGGGGGAAAGGGCCCTGCACGAAGCACAGTATCAACGAAGACCTGATCGGACAGACATTAAATCGTCTAAGCACGATTTGGAAATACCCGCACATCTCGCATGAAACATTTGCTCACATGGGCCAGAATAGTTGAACATAGGGTTCAGAATATTCTGGCTTCTGCATACCTCGTTAAGAAACAAGCACCAATATTTTCTACAGAAAAATAATCCATGCTTATTCTTTACAGAATTGAGCAATTGGATATATATACAAAAGATGTGTTTTTAGGGTTTAATTTAACACTATAACCAAGCAGTGAGCGCTACAGTTAAAAAACAATAACAACACTCACTAAGCTTAAAAAAAAAACAAAACTCCGCACAAAGAAGAATGTTGAAAAAAGAAACACAACAAGCAAGCTAGCATGCAAGCAAAGCACTTCAACGTTAAAAAAAAAAAACTTTTTAAAAAAACAACGAACAATTAAACATGAATATAAATACTAAAATTGAAATTTTAATGTTTACACAATATATTTAAAGAGTTAGTAATAAATATATTGTGTAACAAACCAATATTTAAAACACAGAAAATATATTAACTTTTTTTTTATTATATATATTAAGTTTTGTGCTTGAAACTTACTAGAAGCTGTTTCCGTACTTTTGCAACTATTCTCACATTTCGTTTTTACTCTCTTGCACACATCTTACACAAATCTTACACAGTGTAAAGTACGGAAACATACCTAATTTGCCACCATGATTGACAATTCCTTCACATTTTATTCCTCTTGTGTCTACTTTTTTTTTGCATTTTTACACCAGGTCATGGTATAATAACCCAGGTAGACTTATTAGAGTTGAGTTCCTAGAATTCGACCTGCCTTTGGTGTCAAACTCTGCGCTGATATTGCAACATCTTGAATTTTGTGGGAAAAAGTAAGTGGGTTGTGATTTTATACTGCGCTAAAGGGATAAAAATAATATAATAACAGAGTGTAGTGTCATAGCACAGCCAGCCCACGGTACAATAAATATTTGAGTCGATGACAATCAACAAACTAATTTTCGTTTTGTTTATGTTCATTTCTGCACTGGGTCAAATGATTCATATTACATCGCGACTGGCGCAAGTAATGTTGCTGCATTAAAATTGCAAGCGCAGCAATAGTAATTATTTGAAGTGTAAGAATGAAAGAAAACAAAGAATTTGTAAATTTAAAGAAATTGCTCAATATATTAATTAATTGGTTTTGGCTACTTTTAATTTCAATGTATGTGAAAATATGGGGAGGAGTTTTGGCTGCAGTATAGAAGAAAAATACTGGTATTTTTAATTTATATAGATCTGAAGAATTGAATAAAGAGTTAGTCTTGTGCTAAGTCCAAAAGTCTAAAAACAAACAAAAACAAAATCTCTTTCCTTTTTCATAAGTACGGCGTAAAGCCATCAATAGGTTCAGCCGTTACAGTGGCATTCTAAAAATAGATACAGCGTGTAGAAATATACCACATGGCGATCCTGCAAACCGATCCTGCACATTGTTTTGATCCTGCAAACCGATCCTGCACATTGTTTTGATCCTGCAAACCGATCCTGCAAACCGATCCTGCACATTTTTTGATCCTGCAACATCTGATCGAGCCAAAATTTCAACCTGCTCAACACAGCCCTAGCGATTCAGCTTTTTGATACTGTGATCCTGTGATTTTTTTTTCTCAAGCCTACAACATCAATGTCAGAGGACGATTTCAACGCGCTATTTGAGAGAGCAGCAGCAAACGCAAGGAAATTCGAAGAAGAATACGTGCCACAAGCATTGGCAGAACAACATGAAACAGCTGTGTATATTCCAACACCTAAGACAGCGGGACCACAACCTATAAGCATTGAAAAATACAAAGAACGACAACAACGGCGGAAGGGAAGTAACACCACACAAGAAACAATCGACAAAACACGAAAAAGAGTTAGAGGTGGTAAGCGAGTAATCGCACGACAACGGGTAGCAGAAATTTACAACATCCTACCACTGGTCAACGATCTGGCCCAAAAGCAGCGTTTACTACAACAAATAGAGTTGGAAAAACTCAACTACGGTCCGAGCAACAGACACCAAAATGGGTTGATTCGGCACCAAAGAGGTAATCAACAACAACAATAATAACAGCAGCAACAGCGGTGAAAGTGGATTTTTAAACATAGTAGGAATCATTAGTGTTATTTTCATGATTATTACTATATTGTATATAATAAATAGATATTATAAGAACTATGTACGCAAACAGATGTTGCGCAATATAAACAATTCAGTCTAAAATAAAAACAATTTAATGAAAAATTTATAAAATTTTTAAGCCGGATGCAAAATCAAAATAATGATTAAAAATTTGATAGAAAACATTAAGATATTGAGTATTGAAATTTTGATAAAATATTACTATGCCAAAATCAGCAACAAATTGTTTTTACCAAGGGTGTTTCGGCATTCTATTTGAAAAATATTGTGCCAATTGCAAAGAAAAGATTATAGATATAGGTAAGGTAAGGTATTTAGCATATGAAAAGGAAAGTTTTCATTATAGATGTTTCAGATGTGAAATTTGTAAGAAAAAAATTGGGAAAAATATGTTTGAAAAACGTAACTCTAAATATATCTGCAACAAATGTTTGTGAAATAATATCAAACTTGAATGGAATTAGATACAGTTCAAAAACTTTTAGCAAACTTGCGTAAGGCTCCAAATAGAAAATATTCATTGACATTTATAGAGAAAACTAAAAAGCATTTAGCAGTACTTAGAGAAACACTAGTAAAAAATACGACTAGCAAAAGTGAGACAGAAACATTTGATAAGATAGTGAGTACAATAGACCAGTTTTTGAAGCCTAGACAAGGAAGTGAAAGTTCAGGAACAGAAATAGAAGAGGAAAATAGTTACTCAAACAACATGTCAGCTTTCAATCTAGAAACAGCCCTTAAGGCCATACCAATATTCAACGGACAACATAAAGAACTGGAACCATTTTTGAAAATCATAGAATTATTACACAGATCTTACACAGCTGACGCAAGAATAAGCCTAATAGAATTTGTGACTAGTGTAAAGCTTAATGCGGCAGTTCGAACAGCTTTAGGTCCTGATGTAACAACATTCGAAGAACTCAAGAAACGGTTACAAGAAAGATACAAGAGCAATTTTACAATCGCTCAGGTACACACACAATTAGCATTAACAACTCAAAAGAATAACACAGTAATAAATTTTAAAGACAAGATTTTAAATTTAGTATCAGAACTTAATAGGTTACAAATAAATGAACTAGGCAACACTGCAACGAGCGAGCAAAAGGCAGTAGTAGGAAAAATGAATGAAAAATATGCTCTGACAATTTTCAAAAACGGTTTAGAGAATCGTTTGAAAACCACATTATTTGCAGCTCAGCCTAAGGATTTCAACACAGCCGTGGATATTGCACAGGAAATCGAACGAGACACTCAAAACAGTAGCTCGCACATTTTTAGCTACCGTGTACACCACAACAGACAACAACATCGACAGTTCAACAACTATAATAACAGAAACAACCCTCAGAATATAAATAGATATAATAACACTAGAGGCAATAACACTTTCAAATACAATACATATCAACGAAATAACCACACTGACTACAGCAATAACAGAAATGTTGTACATGACAACAATAATTACAACAAAAGGCATTCGTCATATAACAACAGCAATAGAAGAAGATATGCTAATAACAACAATAGAAATAACAATCAGAGGAACTCCAATCAAGGAAGTAACCGACACTATATGCGTGTAATAAGCCACCAGGGAAACATGGATGGCCCGGAGGAAGATTTCCAAGCACCTCCGGAAGGCCAACAATAAATAAAAAGAAAATTTGCCTAATATCAGAGAATCTCACCAATTACGTAACACTAAGATGCGCACAAACAAATCGTGCTTTAACATTTCTATTAGACACGGGAGCAGACATTTCGATATGCAAAGAAATAAACGCAAATTTTGAAATAAATTTTGATAACAAATGCAAACTAACAGGCATAACTAAAGATGAAATATACTCTTTAGGCGTTACAAAATTAACATTATGCCTAGGAGATAACCGTGCTAACAATGATTTTCACGTAGTGGATAACAACTTTCCCATCACTACAGACGGAATTCTAGGTCGAGATTTCTTTGTAAAATACACATGTAAGATAGACTATGAAACATTCACTATTACGATTCCTATAGCCGAAACGGATTATGTAGTACCTATCTCAACAAGACTACCAAAGCAAGAATATTACACAATACCACCCAGAACGGAAATGATCTTTCCAATAAACCTTGAAATAACGGAAGACTGTGTCATTTTGAATCAAGAACTCGTAGAAGGCGTATTTTTATCTAACTCCTTAGCATCTACCAAAGGTATCTGCCACATCAAGGTTATCAACGTAAACGATAAAGAAGTAATTTTGAATGAAGTTAAGCCAAAAACCGAAAAACTAACAGAATACACAATCTTGACAACAAAAAATGAACACAATGAAGAAATAAACGAACAACGTTTTAAGAAGTTAATGATAGAATTGAAATTAGACAACAGTACCGAGACCGAATTAAAAGACATATTTAGAAGACATCAATCTATTTTCCATCTTGAAGGAGAAAATTTAACGACTAATAATTTTTATACACAAAAATTAAACTTGTCAGACACAACACCAGTCCATATAAAAAATTATCGACTTCCTTATTCACAATATGAGGAAATAAACAAACAAGTAGAAAATTTAATAAACAATGACATAATTGAGCCCTAGGTAAGCCCATACAATGCACCATTGCTACTAGTTCCAAAGAAAAGCAATGATGACAAAAAAAAATGGCGCTTGGTAGTAGATTTCAGGAAATTGAACGAAAAATTAGTTAACGACAAATTTCCACTGACAAGGTTAGAGGACGTCCTAGACATGTTAGGAAGAGCCAAGTACTTCTCAACATTAGACATGACAAGCTCTTTTCATCAAATACCACTAGACAAAAATTCACGACCATTAACTACATTTTCTACACAAGACGGACATTACCATTTTAAACGTCTACCATTCGGTTTAAAGATCTCTTCAAACAGCTTCCAAAGAATGCTTACAATAGCTTTGAGCGGTTTGAATTCAGAAGCTTTCCTCTATGTCGATGACATAATAGTATTTGGATGTTCACTTAAGCATCATAACCAAAATCTAGTAAAAGTTTTTGAGCGCCTGCAAAAATACAATTTAAAGCTAAACGCGGGCAAATGCCAATTCCTCAGACCGGAAGTAACATACCTCGGCCATTTAATAACAGACAAAGGTATTAAAACAGATCCAGCTAAATGTGATGCTGTTTTAAAATACCCAACACCAAAAAATGCAGACGACGTACGAAGGTTCGTGGCTTTTTGCAACTATTACAGACGTTTCATACCGGACTTTGCGGCCGTAGCAAAATGTTTAAATTCCCTACTCAAAAAAGGGACACCCTTCATCTGGTCAGAGGAGTGCGAAAAAGCATTCTGTAGCTTAAAACATAAACTTGTTGATTCACCAGTCCTACAGTACCCAAATTTTGAGAAGCCATTTATCGTAACTACTGGTGCATCCGATTTTGCATTAGGGGCTGTTCTCTCGCAAGGAGAGATTGGACATGATCTGCCAATATCATACGCTAGTAAGTCATTACAAAAGCATGATATAAACAAGCCGGTCATAGAGAAAGAACTCCTAGCAATACACTGGAGCATAAACTTTTTCAAACCCTACCTATATGGAAGAAAATTTATAGTAGTGACTGACCACAGACCACTAGTCTCTCTATTTTCACATAAGAACCCATCGTCCAAAATGACCAGAATCAGATTAGATTTGTCTGATTATGATTTTGAAATTACATACAAACAAGGCAAAATGAACACTAACGCAGATGCATTATCCAGAATAAAATATGACAGCGAAATTTTAAAAAATATGATTCCTATGAGCAGTGAAAAAGAAGTATTAGCAATAACAAGGAGCAAAACAAAACAAGTAAGTAAAAGGAGCAATAACGAAAATGAGGAAAGAAATGACAATCAAGCGAGTGAAATGATTATGGGTACCAAAGAACGTGTTAACAGGAACAGCACATCTCATAAAGAGACTGATCACCTCTATATTTGGGAATGCACATCCTTTAATGACGTAAGAAGAGCAATGAAATTAAAATTTTTTATTAAAGAAAAGAGTAACGTTACTATGAATATAAATAATAATGAAGTGCACATAACATGTAGCGATGACCCTTCGAAACTAGATTCGATGTTGGAGAAACTACATTGTTTATTAAATAGATCACAGATAAAGGAGCTAGCCCTTTGTGACAAAGATTATATATTTGAGAATATTAAAATGAATGCATTCAAAGAAAAGTACAACAAGTTGAAAATGAATAAATCCTCGCCTATAAAGATATTAATTTACAAAGCTCCACGACATATAGAAAGTACACTGCAACAATACAAATTGATAGATGAATATCATAATACTCGAACAGGAGGACATTTAGGAATCAGAAAGACAATTTTAAAATTGAAGCAACGATACATCTGGAAGAATATGAGAAAAATGGTTAAAGATTACATAAACAACTGCGAAAAATGTCACAAAAATAAAGTAAACAGACATATTAAAGAAGGTTTAATAGTTACGAATACACCGACAACAAGTTTTGAAAATATATCTATAGACACAGTAGGCCCGTTAAAATTTTCTAATGGAAATCGATACATTTTGACTATCCAATGCGACCTTACAAAATTTATAGTAGCACATCCTATTGAGACAAAAGAAGCAAAGACTATTGCAAAAACTCTAGTAGAACAATTCATACTTAAATACGGATGTTTCAAGATCCTTAGATCTGACTGCGGCACAGAATTTAAAAATGAGTTAATGGCAAACATATGTAAATTACTCGACACGCGACAAATTTTCTCAACTCCGTACCATCATCAGACTATAGGAGCTTTAGAAAGAAATCATAGGGTTCTGAACGAACATTTATTATCATTTGTGGATGACCAAGAATGGGATAAATGGGTTCCGTACTACACATTTGCGTACAATACCACACCACATGTAGATACATCATATTCCCCATATGAACTTATATTTGGAAAATTACCATCACTTCCGAGTGATATTTTAAATGAACATGATAAAATATATAATTTAGAAGACTATAGTAATGAATTAAAAATAAGGTTAAAGACATCGGTTGATAGAGCTAGAAATATGATTAAAACAGTTAAACATAAGAGAAAGATAGAGTATAATAGACATAAGAATGAAGCTTCATTAGAAATAGGTGATTTAGTTTTTATAGGTTTAGAAAATAAAAAGAAATTACAAAGCCCATACCATGGACCATATAAGATAATTGATAGATTAGGTGTAAATTCACTAGTAGAGGTTAACGGTAAAAATAAGTTGTTGCACAACAATATTTTAAAGAAATACATAAGAAGTAACTAAGAAGATAAATTTAATTTAAATAAGTAATTCCCTAATAAATGAATAAAAAAAAAAAAAAAAAAAAAAAATATAATAACTTCTTGAAAAACAACTTGCATATACATATAAAATGTATATTTAGAAAATATAGGCATATTTATTAAGTAGATATATATAAGGAAAAATAAATTTAGAACTAAATATCTTATCTATTTCTCCTTAGTAATAATATAAGTAATAAAAAACATTTCTGTAAACTACATATGTAAACTGCTCCAAACATCTCTCCAATCTTTAAAAATTCTTTCAAGTAATAATTTTTCGCTGAAGGGTAAGGATGTAGTGTCATAGCACAGCCAGCCCACGGTACAATAAATATTTGAGTCGATGACAATCAACAAACTAATTTTCGTTTTGTTTATGTTCATTTCTGCACTGGGTCAAATGATTCATATTACATCGCGACTGGCGCAAGTAATGTTGCTGCATTAAAATTGCAAGCGCAGCAATAGTAATTATTTGAAGTGTAAGAATGAAAGAAAACAAAGAATTTGTAAATGTAAAGAAATTGCTCAATATATTAATTAATTGGTTTTGGCTACTTTTAATTTCAATGTATGTGAAAATATGGGGAGGAGTTTTGGCTGCAGTATAGAAGAAAAATACTGGTATTTTTAATTTATATAGATCTGAAGAATTGAATAAAGAGTTAGTCTTGTGCTAAGTCCAAAAGTCTAAAAACAAACAAAAACAAAATCTCTTTCCTTTTTCATAAGTACGGCGTAAAGCCATCAATAGGTTCAGCCGTTACAGTGGCATTCTAAAAATAGATACAGCGTGTAGAAATATACCACAAGAGCAACCTTAGTCTTTGTTTATTTTTGATAATTAACTAAACTAAATTTTTAGATTCCAATAATATATTATATAACAAAGCATCATTGCAATATTTTGAAACAAATACTGACTATGGTTTTATTAGCACGCTTTGATATTCATACATACCGCACTTGTATACAACGTAATAATAAACGTAAAAATTAACTTTCTTTAATCTTTCTTGTGCTTTCTATTAATTCTCAGAAACTTTGCTTACTTTTATTAATTTTGGGACTCCCCTTATTATGAGAACAACTAGCCTTGCCCTCTTTTCTCTCGCTTTAAGAAATTAACGAAAACTTCCTTGTTCTTAAAATCACTCATCTCTGATTGAGTGCTAAATTATTCGCTTAACTGTACTAAAGTATTAAATTAAACGCTTAATTCATATAAATTTATTGTACTATTTTTTGTTCTTAATTTATATATCTATTATAATTCCATATAATATTAAAACATTTTCTTCTGAAAACTCGGATTTTTGCTTAAAGATATGGCAGCACCGTATTTTGACAGCAAAGGTATGCCAACTTTTGCTGTTATTGTAATAAGTCTACCTGGGTTATTATACCATGCACCAGGTTTTGTTTTTTTCACTCTCCATCTCGTCCTCCGCCATTAACTTTTTATCGCTGTGAGTGAGAGAGAGAACTGTGCTTTTTTGGTTTCTGCCAGTTTTTGTAAAATTTAAGTAAGTTATTTTAATATAGATCGTTATTGATTCAACTTATAGCGCATTCTTTTCTGAAAAAAAATTCTGCATTTTTTCTGCCCTCTTCAAGAACTCTGCATTTTTTCTGTTCTTTTCTAAAAAAAAATGTTGACCTCAAAATAAAACGTGTTCTTTTCTCGAAAATGTTGACCGCAAAAGTATAACAAATGCAGAATTTTCTGACCTGTAAAATTCGACGGTTCTGTATTCTGCCCTCTAGTAATACCAACATTAAAACAAAGTAAAATAATTTTGACAAGTCATATTTTGTGCTAAGAAAATTGTGATAAGCAAAGATTTCTAATTTTGAAAAATGTCTGAAATTGATTCCAATATCTTGTTGGTTAAAGTGGTTAGTTTTATAAAAAATTAACTGCTCGATTCGTCATCTTCATCACCGGAAGACGAATAAGATAATAAATAAATAATCAATAATAAATTAGTGATAAGCAAAGATTTCTAATTTTGAAAAATGTCTGAAATTGATTCCAATATCTTGTTGGTTAAAGTGGTTAGTTTTATAAAAAATTAACTGCTCGATTCGTCATCTTCATCACCGGAAGACGAATAAGATAATAAATAAATAATCAATAATAAATTAGTCAGAAATCAAAACAACAGTGCAGCCATTATTAAAAAAAAAAATGTTGCATTTTTTCTGTTCTTTTCTCAGCTCAAAAGAGGTCAACATTCTGTAAATTCAGGTCAGAATCTAAAAAATTCTGCATTCTGTAAGGGCAGAATTTTTTTTCAGAAAAGAATGCGCTATTAATTTTATGTTCAGTGTGTTATTTGAACGTTTATTAATAATGTCACAATGGTTTTGTCTATTTAAATTGTTTTTTTACTAGTCTTTTTTGGGTTTTATTACGCTGTTTATCTTTCGCACTTCTGTTGATTACTTTCTCTTTTTTCATACTGACAAATAATTCAGAAAAATTTGCCAAAGAATTTATTTGTTTACATTAAAAACTTCAAATTAAAACGCTCTTTTCAGATTTGGCTGCGCTTAAAAAGCAAAAAAAGCTTTTCTGACGTTAGCAAGAACATTAACCAGTGATTTAAGAAGTTTCGAAACGTCATTTGAGAACTCGTTTTTCGATTTAACTTCATTAAATTGATTTATCATAATTAAATGGTCGGTTTGAACATGCTATAATATTTTTTATTCATTCATAGAAAAAAGTTCTGACAGGTCGTGCGATCAGAATGCAAAAGCAAAAACTATTGCATTTTATGGAATCAAACCGCTCTTTGGGTTGCGGTCAATTTTCAGGTCCCAATCTTATACTTTTAGGTAAAAACGATTTGCGAACACCTTCCTTCATATAGGGTCCTATTTCATTTAGGAGCACAATTGCTGTATCTTTATTTAACCTAAACAGCTCAATAAAACGTGCCTCTGGCAAATGAAATGGATCACTTTGGTCTCTTAATGCTCGTCGGTGAATGCGCAACATATTCCTCCTATCATGAGCATCAGCTAACCCCAACAGAAAAAAGTTAATTTTCAATGCTGAAATTCACACAAATTAACAATATTAACACAAACAAATTTTAAATTCAAATTATGCAGTTTTTACCTTATACATATATTGATATAGATGCAATTGCTATTTTTAAATTTAAATTCATAAATTTGTTTGTTTCATCTTGCAAAAATGTTCTTTAACAAGAATACAATTTTCAATCACAAATGTCAAATTGTCTACCTACCACGAATATCTCAATCTCAAACATTTCTTCTCTATCGATAGAGTTTAGCAGATTGATTGAGCATGACGTCATGACCAGTTGAGTATTTCTCGACTGAGTTACATAAACGCCCCACAGAATCCATTCTATTTTTTTCTCTGGCGATCCCCTCTTTGAGTGCTATCAAACATGATAAGTGTTTCCGTATTTTCCTAATGATGGGGTACGTTCTGGCTATTTTCTTAAGATTTATTTTGGGCCTATTCTGCGCAATCTTTTATGAAAAATTCTGTTATGATTTCCCATACAAATTCCCATCTATTATGCGTTCTAAATTCATATTCTGCACGACAAAATCTGTTATGAAATCTGTTATAAATCATAACAGATTTTCGAACTGTCAAAAAATCTATTCCAAATTCTATAATTGGTATTCAGCGTGACAAAATCTGTTATGAAATCTGTTAAAAACCATAACAGAATAACAGACATATTTTTGAGTCTTTTATCATAACAAAT
Organism: Pherbina coryleti; assembly: GCA_943735915.1. NCBI lineage: Eukaryota > Metazoa > Arthropoda > Insecta > Diptera > Sciomyzidae > Pherbina > Pherbina coryleti. The sequence goes on along the minus strand of OX030952.1, from coordinate 45,343,824 downwards.
TCCATAAAAGTGACATTTTATATCTGAAATGGATATTTATTTGAGAATTTCAATAAGAAATTCCTAAAAAGGCGAAAAATGTAAGTAAACTAATTGTTAAGTATAAATATATGTATATGTTTGTGTTCAATTTACTGTTTTTTAGAAGAACTCGAGCTTCCTGACGTGAGCATCCTTAGCTATTTTGATTGGATAAGGTGAATGCTCGACTGCTCAAGAGCAAATTGGAACCATTTGCCAAACATACCTTTTAAAATTCAAGTCTGTATTTGTTAAGTTAATTCAAATTAAATTTTTTAAATTACTTGTTATATCTACTTCCTAGCCTCATTAGGAAGCAACAACATTTTTGGACTGTCGCAGCCCAGCACAACTAGGTCAATTGAACACGTACCCAATTTAATCAACGTGCACTTGGTTAGTGTTTTTATAAATAAACATTTTATTGGCTGTTTAAGACTTTGAATATACTTTGGTTCGGCCATGGGTGTTCGGCCCAGTCGAAGATCATTTCTTACTACTTTTAAATATTAAACTTCTATAAAAACATTTTATTCTTAAACTTGCATTTATAGTTTTCATAACACAGTATAAACATTTATTAACTTTTAGTATGAAATACAAAATACAAATGCTTAGGCCAAACCCTTGCGTGTTGCGACTAAATCTAAAATATGAGGCGTATTTAAAATTGTTACTAAAGTTTTTTTCTGAGTATTCTTTTTTACAATTATCTGCATTGCACAGTCTTGTTGAGATCACAGCAGGGAATGCGTTGGAATCCTTGGGCGTTCCATATTTGCCATCCGAAATGACAAGTAAGACGTACTGACCAGCAAGAGTGCCGTGCCACCAATCGTGCATATGATTGGAAGCAGCCTTAGCGGCAGACATGGCAGAAGACATTTAGGCGGCCTCGGTAGTCGAGTTGGTAGCGTGCTCGACTGCCAACCCAGAGGTCCCGGGTTCGATTCCCGGCCAGGCCATGGACCTTCGCTTTAAAACTTTTCTAAATTTTCTATCCTCATTTCTAATCAACTGAAATTAAAAATTCATCAATATTTACGACTTGAAGTTGTAGTTGATGGTAGAGAAGTTTGTGGATGAGATTGCCTTTATAACTTGAATTGACTGAGGTAAAGGCATAACACTTGCCTCTGATTCAAATTCACATGTTTCTTTGGCTTTCCACCACACTTAGAACATCCTACATATGTTTCACTTGATTGCCCTTTCCTTCCCACTAATCTATCACCCCATTTCGAACCAAGGCAGACTTGACTGAATAGGTATTCCACCTGAAATCCTTGGTTCAAAGCTAAAAAAAAAAAAAAAAATCAGGGAATTTAGTCGAAAAATTATTTTTTTTACAGCAATCTGTGCACCTTAACATCCTTGCGTGCATGTAGATCCACCGCCTGGCCCTGCATCTTATAAATTTTCACGTTCGACGAGAACAAATCCTTGCGTTCCAAACCCTTCTTGCATTGAACCAACCATGAAGGCAGCGGTAACATCCTCGAAGCCCATAGCTGGATCAGTTGTTGGTACAACTTGCCGTAGTAGAGTGTAGTGCACAATCGGCTAATTCCGTATCGACACCCTCGAGTACACCAACCATAGGAGGAATATCAAGCAAATGCAAGATGAGAAGCAATTTGGCCGGCAGCGCCGGTAACAACATGAATTGGCTGCAATTTGTTACCTTGTTTTTTTTTCGATTTGCTTATGAACGTCAGAGTACTAGCAGCGATTTTAAAGACGACTGAAATATACTACAGAAAATTAATTGTTTAATTTATAATTAGCTTTTGCCTAAAACAACCCCTAACTCACTTTTTCGCTCTGCATTTTGCTTGCTATGAATAAATTTATTTACAACAATCTGCTGTTTCATAACAGAAGTTAACGGAATTGTAATAGATTTTTATTTTCGAAGATTGATAATAAGTTGCCATAAAAGTTCGATATACTGAATTGGGCCTATTCTGCGCAATCTTTTATGAAAAAATTCTGTTATTCTGTTATGATTTCCCATACAAATTTTTTAGCTGTCAAAAAATCTGCTATGCGTTCTAAATTCATATTCTGCATGACAAAATCTGTTATGAAATCTGTTATAAATCATAACAGATTTTCGAACTGTCAAAAAATCTATTCCAAATTCTATAATTGGTATTCAGCGCGACAAAATCTGTTAAAAACCATAACAGAATAACAGAAAGATTTTTGAGTCTTTTATCATAACAAATAGTGACATTTTATTTCTGAAATTGATATCTATCTGAGAATTTCAATAAGAAATTCCGAAAAAAAGCTTAAAAAAGGAAAGTTAAGTAATTTTTAAGTATAAATATATTATATAAAGTGTTCAATTTACTGTTTTTAGAAGGAACTATCGAGCAAATATGCTAGAGTCGCGCCTTAAAAGCAAACCACTCGAGTTTCCTGACGTGCTCTTCGTGAATCTATTTTTATTGGATAAAGTGAATGCTTGACTACTCATGAACAAATTGGAACCATTTTCAGTAGCCACAAACATACCTTTTAAAATTCAGGTCTGTATTTGTTGTGTTAATACATATTAAATTTTTTAAATCATTATATCTACTAACAGCGCTGCATTTTTATGGACATGGATCCTACCAAGCCTCAATAGCAAGCAACAACATTCTTGGACTGTCTCATCCCAGCACATCGAGGTCAATTGAACACGTAACCAATTTAATCAACATGCACTTGGTCAATGTTTCTGCAAAAAAACATTTTATTGGCTGCTTAAGACTTTGAATATACTTTGGTTCGCCCGTAGGGGTATTTTAACTTTGGCTCAGTCGAAGATCATTTCTTACTACTTTTAAATATTTAACAGTTCTATAAAAACATTTTATTCTTAAACTTGCATTTATAGTTTTCATAACACAGTATAAAAATGTATAAACTTTTAGTATAAAATACAAAATACAAATGCTTTAGCCAACACCCATTGCGTGTTGCGACTTAATCTAAAATATAAGGTGTATTTAAAATTATTACTAAAGTTTTTTTTCTTTTTGTTTTTTTTTACAATTATCTGGATTGCACACAGTCATTGCTTCGGGTTCCTTCTCGACTCTCTAGACTTTGCAAAATCAATTATCTGCAAACCTTAAAAAATTTGGTATAATGGAAGATGGCAAATCCTGGCATATTGGTTATCAAAAAAAAGATTATGCTGTTATCTATTCAACAAGGTATCAATCATAAAAATCCATCCATTACTTTTGAAGATATAGCATTTTACATATTGTGCACACTTGGTGGTTCACCCTTTTACGAAATAACCTTAACGTAAGTATAAACATCAAATTAATTAAATGTATTTTCAAGTGTGCATAATATGTACAATGCTATATCTTCAAAAGTAATGCATGTATTTTAATGATTGATAGCTTATTGAATAGGTAACAGCATAACCTTTCTTTTGATGCCCATAACGCTAGGTTTTGTACGAAAATTTAAAAAGAAAACACAAGTTCTTGAAATCCATTTTCTCAACATTCAACCACTGTAATTTCTAAACCACTTAAGAGCAGCGAAACATTTTTTCACCATTAAATTTTTTAGCTCCAAATACACATTTTCAAGTGAAGTGAAAAAAATCCATTTTAACTCATCTTCAATTGTTCCAAAAATTTGTTTGCTTGTTTGAGATCACAACAGCTGCCATCCGAAATGACACGTAAGATGTACTGACCAGCAAGAGTGCCGTGCCACCAATCGTGCATATGATTGCAAGCAGCCTTAGCGGCAGACATGGCAGAAGACATCTTACGTGTGGAAATCACGGCAGCGCCACGCTTTTGCACCGTCTCATCAGATACTTCTTGCAGTAAGTCGGCATCCCAGACTGGTTTTTTGCACACTGTCTCATTTCTAGAATAAGGGAATTTAGTCGAAAAATTACTTTTTTTACAGCAATATGTGTACCTTAACATCCTTGCGTGCATGTAGATCCACCGCCTGGCCCTGCATCTTATGCATCTTATGCACGTTCGCCGAGAGCAAATCCTTGTGTTCCATACCCTTCTTATATGGCATTGAACCAACCATGAAGGCAGCGGCAACATCCTTGAAGCCCACAGCTGGATCAGTTCATGGTGTAATTAACAAGGTGATCGTGAATTTTTAGCTTATCTCAAAAAAATTTTACCCTCTCTTGTCAAAAACAGCTGTTCGTAAATTCCAAGCAAAAGTTGCAAACAATCTATTACAATTTTTTATTGAGTGCAAGCAAATTTGACACTTTTCCGCAGCTTGTCTCTTTTTTTCTTACTTTCTCAACATTTTTTGACAACCGTAGGGAAATTAGTAAACGTCACGATCACCTTGTTAATTACACCATGGATCAGTTGTTGGTACAACTTGACGTACTAGAGGTAGTGCACAATCGGCTACTCCATAACGACACCCTCGAGTACACCAACCATATGAGGAATATCGAGCAAATGCAAGATGAGAAGCAATTTTGCCGGCAGCGCCGCTAACAACAACATGAATTGGCTGCATTTTGTTAACTTGCGTTTTTTTCGATTTGCTTATGAACGTCAGAGTACCAGCAGCGAATTTAAAGACGACTGAAATATACTGAAGAAAACAAATGTTTAATTTATAATTAGCTTTTGCCTAAAATAACCCTTAACTTACTTTTTCGCTCTGCATTTTGTTTGCTATGAACAAATTTATTTACAACAATCAGCTGTTTCATAACAGAAGTTAACGGAATTGTAATAGATTTTTATTTTCGAAGATTGATAACAGGCTGCCATAAAAGTTCGATATACTGAATACCAATTTTAACAAATCTTTTATGATCAGCATCTGTTACGATTGATAACAGAAAATGTGTAACAGAATAACAGATTTCGCCGAATAGGCCCAAATAACAAGTTGAATATTACACTGGGAATATATCTTAGTATAAGTTATTAAAATCATATAATTTCATTTCAAATATGTAAACTAAAAATGAATAAAAATGAATATGCCTTAAAAAATGAATGAATATGCATAAAATTGCATATATGCAATGTTGCTTTACTACGCTCCTATACATTGCAGAGCATCCAAATTTCGTTTGTACATTCTCTAAATCACTCCAATCACAAATAATGACACAAAATATTTTTATACACAGGTAGAAAAAGTCTTGCAACGAAGGGTTAAACATCATTTAAAGCCGCGTTTCCATGCTATCACGATCTCCCACAATCACATTTTTTGTTAGAAAGAAAAAGTATGTGACCCTCACCATATAGGATTGACGAATGTGAGTGTGAAACAGGCATTCATTTTTTGTTGTTATAGCATGTGATATCCCCTGTGATTTCATGTGATACTAGAAGATAGAAAAAGTTCAGCTTTTTGAACTTTTGCTATAAAAGGGTATCACTTGCTATAAATTTGACTAATATTTTTATAGTTGTTGTTTGTGAGTTGCCAAATTTGACAACGGATGAACAAAAAATAAACGAATTTTTTGAATATTGTAATTTCAGTCAATATGCAAGAAGTTTTTAAACAGATTATATTTTGTGTTATTTATTGTGGAAATCTTGTGACAATTATATAAAACTAATTTTTTATCTACATATCGTCGTTCGCAAATTATTGTGTTCTATATGACAAAAATGTTTTTTTGGTAAATCAAGTTTAAAGTTTAGTAAAAAACTGAACCGAAAAATCTGCCGCGATTTTCTTACCAATGAAAGTTCAAGAGTTTGTGGTTTTTTCTGTCAAAAAAAATGTTCATCCTTGGAAGCATTTTTTAGAGTAAGATGCGTTTAAAAAAAAATAATTTGTTCCATATGCACTTATTTACGAAACTATTCTTGTTTTATAGCATATAGAACAAAATGTAATATGTATTGGAGAAATGAAAAGCAATGTGATTTCACTCAATAAAAGCTTTATTTCATATATTATAATATTAACTTAATTTTAAACTTAATCTTATACATATGTTCTTATGAGTCCACTTAAATCAATACCTGTTAATTTCTTAAAAGGTAAGTTTCGACTACAAAATCAAGTAAAAAATTAACCAAATTTATTTGACTTCGATTCCACGAAGTTCATGCTTGATTTACGGAGATTTTTTAATTGAAGCAAGTTTGTTAAAAAAACGAAGACAAAGTTGTACCTATATTTTAAATTGTATTAAACAAATTATTATGGGTATTCACGGGTTGATGCGAAACACAGTTGCGACGATGCGAAAATGCAAGATTGCGAATTTTGGCTTCATTCCAACAACAAACACATTAGAAGCAATTTTGGGACTCTTCTTGAATTACGCACTGCTCAAACTTATTGCGAAAGCGCACAAACAGTGATGCGAAACAGATGATTCTTGTTATGGGTGTTTTCAAGCATAGTTGCCATCTGGGTAAAACTTAAAAAAGGCTAAGTTTGTACGTTGATTTAAATAAGTTTTTGTTATTTTGAAATAAGGTGGCAATATATTTCTTTCCGCTATCGTAAAGTTACAATATTGATGTTCACGCGTTAGTGCGAAAAATATGTTGCATTTTCGCATTCTTGCAATTCGCATCAACCCGTGAATACCCCTATTGTAGTATGCCACTGCATCAAGTGATAAAAAGTTGTATAAACTTTTCACATCATTTACTTTCTCCAATGATGTCTTCTTATCTATTGCTTATCCATTCTTATTCTTAGTATTAAGCTTTTTTTAAACGTTGTTGTAAAATTTAACTTCTAACCGTATATTATTTATGATGGGTATTTTCTTTTCGTTTTTGTTTAATTTTATTTACCAACTGCCATCTAAAGCGGGATTTTTTCTTTTTTGTTTCATTTCATTTGCCAAGTGCAATGTGAAGCTAAGAAAAAAACCAGTAAAAAATAAAAAAAAAAAGCAAAATACAAAGACCTCCAAATAAAAACTTTAATAACTTTATTTAGACTTGCATATAGAACAAAATAAAAAAATATTTTTTTTACTTAGTATTTTTGCTTCGTTTTTGTTCTATATGCACGATTTTTTGCATATAGAACACAATAGATTACGAAACTTGTCACAACAGTGTTGTATAGCACAAAGTCGATGTCTCATATTTCGAAAACTATAAAAGATAAAAGCAAACTGATGACACAGATCGATAGATCCCGAAAAATTTGCCTATATACCAGTCTTATCTCAATTTTTTGAATTTTGTGATATAGCACACAATAATTTACGAACGACGATATATTAAATAAATATTGAGTTTATTTGCAAATAGTATTTTTTTTTTACACATTTAAAAATTCACCATCGCGAACTGAACGACTTGCGGCTGCGCAGTTATTGCATCCTTATTAGAATTATCCAACGGTGTTTCAAATTTAGATGCTACCGGTTGCTTCATTGCCATCTCCTGGGGACCTATGGGGCCTTTCTTTAGCACAACACTCACTTGTTTTACAGCCTCATCAACGGAAATGCCCACACAATGGCAATGTACCACATCTTGTCGGAGCTGTTGGTGTTAATGTTGGTCCACACTTGACAAACGTACTGCAAGGGAGACAAGAGAGTTACTTCGTAGCTGAAAAAATAAAAACAATAAAAATCTACCGCTTTGCGTGGCTCCTCTTCGGGCTGCTGCGGTGGATGCACAATTTTATTTTATTTGAGAAACTTCTGGGCTCGAATCATCTTTATTCCATCTGATGATGGAACTTTTGGTTTTGTTTCCTTGTTTTTGGAAAACAAATGAATTTGTGATTTGTTTACGAACATTTGAATATATCAAACATTTATAGCTAGAGTGACATATATCTACCTCGCTCATTATAGCAAAAGCTTTTGATATGGGATAGGAGAAGATCATAGAAGATAGCATAGAAACGCGGCTTAATAGCTTGTCGTTTCATTTCGAATTGGTTTCTGTTTGAATCAGAAGAAACAGCTTCAAAATCCGCATCCTCAGTTTTTACATTGAAATGAGAATTATTGTAATAGCCCGAACACAATACGCGCGACGAGCGGCAGCGCCAATTGTCACTTTTTTTTTACATGTATTTCTTATGGGACGTATTTTGGAGACTTGTCGCTCAACATTGTCGCGCGACATTGCCGTCGGCTTCAATTTAATTTTAATTTGACAGGCAGCAAAAGCAAGTTTCCGCCATTGTTTACATTGGTTATTACTGGTCGCATGCAGCAAACTAAACTGTTGTGAAATTTATGGTAGCGATGGTAGTGAGGGAGGTTTTGTTTGAACTCTATTCAGAGTTGTTAAGTCTACATTCATATTCAGAATAAGTACAACTGAATATCGACATAAAAATCCATAAATTAATGCAAAATTGATTTATTAATAAAATTTTAATTCACATTTAATTTTAAAAACTTGATTAATTATTCATTTCCATAAATAATTTTTGTTGTCAATTTTTCAATTTTTTATTCATATAAAAACTATACACAAAGAATGCAATTCACAAACAATTTTAGAAATTGCAATTGTTTTTTAATATTATTATATTTTAATCGTTATTCATTTTTTTATTCATTGTTCATTTGTTATTCATTATTCATTTGTTATTCATTACTAATTTCTTAGTTATTTATTATTTTTTTATTCATTAATTGATATAAATTTAACGAATAATTAATAAGTTTTTTAAATTTGAATGTGAAATAACATTTTTATTTATAAATGAATTTTGCATTCATTGAATAGATTCTAATTTCGTTATTCACTCATTCAACTTTTTGAAAATAAAATGAAATTGAATGGATTTCTTTTTCAGCTCTGATTGTGTTGTTATTCTAAACGGCAACTGTTGAGTCGGCTGAAAACAGCCATTGTTTTTTGTGTTCTATACATGTTGCTGAAGTTTGCTGCTGTCGGGTGTATTATAATCAAGTCACTCAACATTTCTCTACAACGACAGATTGGAGACGTGTTGCTCGCCGTTCGTCGCGCGTATTGTGTTCGGGCTATAATGCGACTCAATGTCATTATTAGTAAGTAGAATATTGTGGAGAATACATAGTTCTAAGTTATCTTTTATATTCTTGCTTATCTTGTCTTTTGTTATCCAGACCGAAAAGTCTCAATAAAAATTACTTACTTACTTGTAGAGAATACAACAAACTCAAAACTAGTCTCAACAAAAATTCCGGCTTGCATAATTGAGGATTCGCATGCGCAGTTTTTTTAAGCTCCCACATTTTTTTTTCAGAATTTCGAAGCAGTGTTCTATCCTGACTCTGTATTTTTTTATGTTGAAAGTTAAACGCTTTTCGTTTTGTGGCATCCAACTGCTAGGAGTATTAAGTAAAAATATCGGATACTCAATTTGTAATCGCAAACAACTTGGGCTTTGATGGAGTAATGTCGACTCTTCGAAGAATAGGCTACATGGTCTCTAGAATGCGGCAATTCATCAAATGTGTCAGCAACAATTCGCTCACGTTTGAACTTATGTGGCCTGAAAATTAACTTTGATTGCAAGCGCAAAAATGCATTGAATATTCTGGCCGTTATTTTGTAAATAGTTCATCCATCCCAAACTCCAAAATTTATGTTATTTTTCGTACGGAAGCATTTTCTCCATAAGCACCAAGTATAAAAAAATTTCTAACTGTAGGTCGATGGAGGAATGCTTACATGAGTGCGGTTTTGCGAATACCGAATCATTTGCAAGAGGAGATACTAGGTATGAAAAATGTAATTTATTTACTCTTAGCATCTGCAAAAATCTGTTATCAACCATATTCACCAACACTTCAGTACGCCACTCATGTGATTTGCTTACAGTTCTTTCAAATCCACGGTGACATTCTAACACCAGTAGCGAAATTCCCAAACGTGTTAACGACGTTTATAGTTGTCGTTAACTGGCCTTTGCTACAATCATCGTTAACTGGTATTCCCAACATTTATGTTAGCTATTTTTGTCCTAAATTTTGACAGTTCTTTAACGTTATTTGTAGCTAGCTTAACCACGAATATTTTGGCGTCGCAAATTGATATAACAACGTTAAGAAATTGGTTTGTTTGTGATTGCGATTTTATAAAATAAATATAATATGCAAAAAATGGCTTTTGAATATTTGGGAATGTATGCAACTTTGTTAAATGATGAAATTTCAATGCGAGACAGTGCGTTTGAGTGGGTTGCTCTGCGAAGGGTTGATAACGCATTTGATTTGGAAGAATCAAAATTTATAAGCCTATACCGCTTAACACCCGATGTAGCTTCTCGAGTAATTGAGTCAATTTGCAGCGATTTGGAAAAAAAAACCATAACAGCTTTATCCGCTGAAAGCCAAGTGAGTATTTAAGTAAATCCATTATAAATAGCTATCTACTTAACTTATCTACTCTACATTAATAGGTGCTGGCTGCTTTAAGATTCTATGCGACTGCGTGCTACCAGCGCCCGGTTGGCCAGCAGAAAAAAATGACAATGAGCCAGTCATCTGTGAGCCGTTCCATCCATCGGGTGACGGATGCAATAAATAACAGAATTTTTCGTCCTAACGTGCGTTATCCTGTTACGCACATTGAGCGGCAAGCAGCGCTTACCATGTTTCGGACGTCGCGTCAGCCTTTTGAGGGTGCTATTGGTGCAATTGATTGTTACCACGTCTCCGTCGTTGGACCACTACAACACGAATAGGCATATGTTAACCATCATGGTTATCATCCAATTAACGTTCAAATGGTAAGTTCAAACTTATTCCTAAAACTTGTATTTGTACATAAAGTTTTTTAACATATTTTTAGATATGCGACCCCAATCTACGGATTTTGCATGTTAATGCGAGGTATCCTGGGGCTCGTCATGATGCCTTTATATGGAGTGCTTGTGCTGTTCGTAGTGTCATGCAAAGAGCATTCGAACGTGGTGACAGGCAAACTTTTTTAATTGGTACACTTCCAAGAAAATAAGTACATTCAGCATATTTTACTAATTATCAATTCTTTATTTACAGGTGATTCTGGCTATCCACTAGAACCTTGGCTAATGACTCCCCTGACGAATCAGCCTGAAGGTACTCCAAAGTTTCGGTTTAATGAGGTATTGTGCAAAGCCCGAAATTGTGTGGAGAGGCTTTTCAGTGTACTCAAGAGTAGGTGACGCTGTCATTCAAAGCAGAGAGTATTAATGTACGAACCTGGCTTTGCAGGCAAAATGGTTAACGCATGTGCGGTTCTCCATAACATGAGCCTTAATATCTCTAGCACGAGTGAAATGGCGGATGATTTGTTACCAAATGTAGAACCGGAAGCTGCAGCAATCGATGAAATTGAAATTGAGTTTCGTTCATCAGTTACAAAACGAATACAAGATCGCTTAATTGCGCAAACATTTTCATGACAAACCACAAATTTATATCAATTTCATTAATTTTTTATTTAATTTAATTTTTTTTTTTCCATTCAAAAATAAATAACTTAAACCAAATACTAAAAAAAGACTAAAAAATGCACTTAATACTAAAAAAAATTCAATATTAAAAAAGGAACTATATTTTTTTTTCATTAAAAAATAAATAACTTATACTATGTTCACACTGGGAGCTAAATGCGCATTAAGAAGTTCGAAAACTCGATCCAATGTCAAGTGTTCACATTATTGAGTAGCTAAATGTGAATTTTTAACGTGACAGTTATATTTATGATTATAAAATTGCGGTGCAATAAAATATTTTCTTCGGTTCGTTAAATAACAATGCGTCGGTTAAAAACAGTTCTTTTTTGTGTCCAAGTGTACTTTAACATTATTGACCATTATGCGAAACTGGAGGAATTGAATTCAAAAGTGAGTGCACTCGTTAAAAAACAAATTACCTTTTTTAAATTGGTCATGTATTATAAAAACATGCAATGTCATATTTTGATGATGATGCACTCAGTGCTAAATGCAAATCCAAGGAATGTGTGGCAACTGGTAATGTGTGTAATAAATTTTAAAAATAATGTGATTACAAAAAAGGAATTACAGGAACGAACCAGCAAGTTTTGGGAAATCGAATGCCAAAAAAATGGAGATGACTTTTTCAAGCAAAATTTTAGAATGACCCGTAGCACCTTTAATAAGTTATGTGGTTTCCTCTCGAACTTCAGCAAGAAAAGCACTCATTTACGAGTTTCAATTCCAGTTGAAAAGCGCGTAGCAATCGCTTTATATGCTCTTGGCTCATCTGCCGAATACCGCAGCATAGGGAATTTGTTTGGAGTTGGAAAGTCAACCGTGTGCTTAATTTTGCTTGAGTTTTGTGAAACTGTTTGGAACATGCTATATCCCATCTACCTTCAGAATTTTCCGCTTACTCGAGAAAAATTGCAAGAATGCATAGATGGGTTCCAGCACCTTGGATTTCCACAATGCCTAGGTGCTCTTGGTAAGTGCATGGAGAATAAATATTGTACGATTATTTTTATTAAATTTTTTCCTGTAGATGGCTGTCACATTGAGATACATCCAAAAAGTGATGAAGCTGTGGATATAGTACTACAACTATAAAGGATGGTATTCCACCGTTCTTTTAGCGTTAGTCGACTCAAAGTATGTATTTAACTGGTTTAGTATGAATGTGTTCTACGACTTGCATCAATTTATAGATACCGATTCCTTTATATAAATGTTGGCAGCCCGGGAAGATGTAACGACTCTCAAATTTACGAGAAGTCGTTACTTAAACGTGAACTTATAGAATGTCCTCTACTTGAAGAAATGAGTGTCGAACTATGCAATGTTGATGTTGGAGTCTTCATCTTAGGTGATTCAGCATTTCGCCTTTCAAGAACGCTGATGAAACCGTACCCTTTCCATACAAACTACACAGCAGGGCAACGTGCTTTTAATTACAATCTGTCAAAGTGCCGCAGAGTGGTCGAGAACGCTTTTGGACACTTAAAAGCTAGGTAATTAAAATACATATAGATAGAAGACATATTATGAATGTGAGTTTCTTTCAAGATTTCGTCGTATTGGAAAAGGAATTGACAATAGGATTCAGAATACAAATTCCATTATAAAAGCTTGTTGCGTACTGCATAACTTTTTAAGTATAGAAAAGGATCCTGTTGCACTGTCGTGGTTAATTGAACAAAGTTCTGTTGAAAGAGGCAGAAGATATCAACAGCACTCATTCAACTCTGAAGTACGTAACAATGGAGCAGAAGCTATAAGACACGCTCTTTCCTCATATTTTAGTAAGTAAAAATGTGTTTGTGTCTACAGAAATTAAAAGTGATTCATCATAGTGAAGTTAGATAAATCAAAGTCGCGAATAACGTTTTAAATACCACTGTACTCTGTTTCCATGCACGCTTTTCTTCACCTTATCTACATAAGAACCGGAAAATGTTGCAATGCCTTCAGCGCTTTTATTTCTAAGCCAGCTCATACTCAAAACATAGTTATTGCCCAAATTTGGTCTTTATCATCCCAGTAGTTTTGGAGCCTATAGCAGTGCCTTCTACCGGAATTTTTTTTGGAAATTTTTATTATTCCTAAAGCATCTCGTACCCATGGTGGAATTATAAGGTAGGGCCGACTTGGAGAAGAATGGAGTAGGAAGCAGAGAAAAGGGGGCTAATTGTCAAAATCAGCTGTTAATCTCGAGTTTCTTTATGTTAATTTTTCGCAGTTGAATTTATGTTAAATTTTGTACAAGCTTTTCAGCAAATTTAACACTTCATCGTCATTTTATAGATTTATTTACAACGTTTTTACAATATTTTCTCTCAAATTAACACAAACTGAACACACGTGTCCGCACTATTAACAACTTGAAAACACAATATTTTTATTTCATTTGAGGTTTCTACGAACTTCGCCATTTTGACAATTAGCCAGCCTTTTCATTATCCACTCTTCGTGGACGCGTGAGGGCACTAAGTGACTTGGCCCTACCTTGTAATTCTACCATGCTCGTACCAAAACATATTTACTGCCCGAATTTGAGCTTACTCGGCACAGTAGTTTTGGAGTCTATTGCAGTGTCCTCTATCGTACATTTTTTGCACTTTTCATTTTCCAGTACCAGGATATTACCAAATAGTAACTCCATTCTAACTTTCAATACCCTGATACTTTTACTTCCATAGCTATTCTGTATCATAATTTTGGCCTATATGGACGGTGGCGCCCTCCCTCCCCCCGTTTTCCAAAGCCCGTGTCAGTTTTTCAATAGAAAGAACTGGTCAATTTGTAACTCCATACTGAGTTTCATTATTATAAGACATTTAGTTCCAAAGCAATTCGATATCATAAATATGGCCTGTGTGGCCATGCTCGCTTGAATATATAGTGACTGCCTCTCGGGCCCATAGCATCTAGTTTCACTACAAAACATGAACAAATCAGGAATCATAATGATTTTTAAAAAGAGGGCGTATATAGTTCCAACACGACAATTTTTAGTTTTTTTAAATCTAAGTGTTTCCAAAATGCATTAAAAAATACCTAGAAATTGTCTCCTACTTTCAAAATGTTTTTTACAAATTGTTAACAATTTTAATTTTGTCGCTTATAATATTATTCGTGGCTCTGCTTCACTTGTTTATCACAGTTGCTCTTTTTAAACCGACTGAATGCACAATTTTCCCCATACAAAACTAGTTTCAAATAACCAAAAGCGGCTGAGTACAACAGTAATTAATCCTGTGACATCCGCAAGCGAATTGAAAGAAAAAAACTTTCGAATTCATATTTAAATATTTATTAATTATAAACGTAAGCAAACATATTTATTCAACATATATATATTAAAATGCAAATTAAATTATTGGCATTAAAAAGTTTTGAGATCATAACTGTTTGGTAAAAAAGGCATTTGAAAACGATTTGAGAAAATTCCAGAAATAAATTCCATTTCATTTCAATTATATTAAAAGTTAAATAAAAAAAAAAAAAAAACAATATTGAGTAATTGTTGAACTCGAGGCCAAGTATGTTAATGAAGAAAACAACTAACAACAACAACAGCTCTGTATAGAGCAAACCATACAGCAGACTAAACAGACTGTTTGCATGGTTTTCTCTATACAGAGCTGTTGTTGTTGTTAGTTGTTTTCTTCATTAACAACCTCGACTTCGAGCTCAGCAATTACTCTCAATATAATTGAGTGATAAGGTTACATTCAATTTAAATCTCTATTGATGGTTTTGTAAAAAATTCAAGAATCCATCGGTCAATCGTCGTGTATCACTTTGGATGTCTTTAATGACTTTTAACTTCTCCTTTTCAATTTCTATAATTTGTTCTGTCTGTTCGTTTTGCCGGTTAATAGCAGTATTAAAAGTGCCTTCCAATTTTGAACACATACTTAAAATTTTATTTAAACTTGTCTCTTTTTTTCCAGGTCCTGAATTAACTGGAGACGATGGTATGGTCAGTGGCGATAATGGAGGAGAAGGCGACATTGGTATAGTTGGCGACGTTTCAGCGTTTGGCGAAAGCTCCGCTGTTAGCAATGGCTGAGAAATTGGTACCGATTCGATGTTGGCAGCTACTGCTATAAAAAAAAATACATTATATCATTGCACTAATTTTTGTGTTTCTACTAATGGTGGACAGTGGCGGATCTACATACGGTCTGAAAGGACTTTAGCCCCCCCTTGGTGGAATTAACAAGGTGGAAGTGAATTTTAAACTACACATCTTTATTTTTCTCGCTTAAGTTCATGAAGCGGAGCGTTGCGATAGGTGGTTTTTTCTACGTTCATGTGGCTTGGTGATACGGTCACCATCCGTTGTTTTAACAGAATAGTTGTTTTCAAGGCGTTTGTCATTGGTGAAGAACGGTCAAGTCAGCAATCCGTTTAATAAAACAATAGGGGGAATTTACACTGACTTCGGTTGTTGGGAAGATTGAGTACTTTTGATAATTGCGAACACCCTAAATTGTAATTGAGTGCTTTTGACAAAAATTTGTTTGCAAAGGCATTCGATATAAAAAATTTGGCTTGTATGACGGTGACACACCCTTTGTTTAATGCTCGTCCTAGTTTTCATCATAAAGACATTACCAAATATGGTAGCGCTTATTTGTTTAGTGTCCACCACTGATGCCAACTCATCTATATTCGGATGTAAATATTCGCAGAGCTGTTCTGTTGGCAGCGAAACTCAGAGCATGTAAATCATAGAAATATGAGGAATAGCAAATATGGCTTTTGCGGAATTGGCAATGGTGTGTGCTTCGGTATTCTCTAGCTCCAATTATCGCAACGAAATTCACTACCACATGGTTTATTCCAACATGTCTATACTTACATTCGATGCTTTCTTCTACTAAAAACTCCATATTATTTATACAAAAGCCGCCAATTATTTGATGTACTCGAGTGAAGTGCACCCATTCTGCCGGAGAGCCACCAGAAGGTCCAATATCGGCTTTGCATTTTCTATATGTAAAAAGGCAGCTTGTAAAGGGTGTTTTTTTTAGGGGTTTGTTTTTCGAATAGAGATAAAACTGGCATTTTGTGGTCAAATCTGGCAACTCTAATGTCATTTATGTTCAGTTTGGTTTGCCATTTCATCATGAACAGGTTGACAAAAGAACAACGCTTGCAAATGGGCCGAAAATGAGATTGATCTCGATGCTGATTTTCATCGCAAAATTTTGTTCAGTGATGAGGCTCATTTTTGGTTGAATGGCTACGTCAAAAAGCAAAATTGCCGCATTTGGAGTGAAGAGAATCCACATGAGATCCTTGAGACGCCATTACATCCACAAAAACTGACTGTTTGGTGTGCTCTATGGGCTGGTGGAGTCATTGGGCCATACTTCTTCCGAAATAATGCTGGAGAGTCAGTTACCGTTAATGGAGACCGGTATAGAGCCATGATAACCGACTATTTTGTTCCCGAATTGGATGGCATGAATGTGGATGAGTTTTGGTTCCAACAAGACGGCGCTACATGCCACACAGCGCACGTCACAATCGATTTATTGAAGGAAACATTCGATGAGCGCATAGTTTCGCGGAATGGACCTGTCAATTGGCCACCAAGATCGTGTGATTTGACACCATTGGATTATTTCCTTTGGGGATATGTGAAGTCGCTCGTCTACGCCAACAAACCAGAAACGTTAGGGGACTTGGAGGCCAACATTCGTGGCGTTATTGCCGACATACGGCCCCATATGCTCGAAAAAGTGGTTGAAAATTGGACCTGTAGAATTGGCTTTATTCGAGCCAGCCGCGGCGGCCACATGCCCGAAATCATATTTAAACATTAATGGCATAAAATTATCCTTCCAATAAAGCCAAATTGATGGACATTAAAACGATTTTCTTGTGTTTTATTTCAATTCGAAAAACAAACCCCTAAAAAAACAGCCTATATATAAATGCAAATATAAGTAAATGGGTTATTCGTTTCCCTGTATTTCGCCGTCAAGTTAGTTATTTTTATCTTAATATCTGCAGGACTTATTGCGAAACCGTGCCGCTGCAACTCGTCTGCCATCTCCTTGTAAACATGGGTATTTTTTCTATTCCCTCGTAGCTCATTGATTTTTTCACCCCAGAGGTAAATTAATGCCTCCTCTGCATTTTCGCTCAATGCCTAGCGCGATCTATTGTTTTCCATTGTTTTTTTATGCAATTTAAATGAAAATTCAAAACAATTATGACAACCAACTGATTGAATTTAATAACGAGTCATGTCATAACAAACGAGTGAAATGTATTCGAACTTCAAAACAGGGTCGCAAACTGCTAAATGCTCATTTGAAGTAGCATTTATGTGAATTTACTTGACAGCATTTTATATGGGCTAATTCGCATTTAGAGAAGCATTTAGGAAATAAATGCGAATTAAGCTTTAAATGCGCATTTAGCTCCCAGTCTGAACATAGTATTAAACCAAATACTAAAAAAAGACTTATTACTAAAAAATGCACTTAATACTAAAAAAATTCAATATTAAAAACGAACTATATAAATAACTATAAATAAATAAAAAAAAACATAAACTTCATCACATAGGTGGGAAGTAAATAGTAAGTTCAGTCACATATTTTTATCAATTTTTGGTTTGTATGTTATAGTTATTATTATTTGTTATAATTATTATATAATTATTTTGTTTATATTATATAATTTTTAAATTGGTTTAATTTCAGCTTTTTTTGGTTTAATTTCTTCGCTCTAAAGAGCTCGCCAATCTTTCAAAAGCAGACGCAATTCTATCGCAAGCATTTGCTTGCAATAGCGCAGCTTCAGCCAGTTGCTTTGATGCCATTGCTTGCTGTTTGGCTGATTCAGCTTGTATCTGTAAGAGATCCAAACGTTTAGAAACACACCTTGCTTTGATTTATGACAATGTACTTACCATAATTGCGTCTGCCTGTTTTTTTGCTATTACAGCAAACTGCTCCCGTGCCGAATCCATTTGTGTCCTTTTTGGAACTCTTGTCTTGCACTCTGCTTTAGCCTTTTTTCGTTGTGGTGGCTCATCTGCTGTCACGTCGAGCTCTTCCACAGGCCAATTTTCTTCGTTTTGGATTTCGCCATCTCCAGTCGCTCCGTCTCCAATCATGCTAGGCACTGTAGGGATCTCATACATAGCATCTGTATTTCCAATTTTCAAGAGGATTTGCAAATTATATTAAAAAATATTAATAAATATACATATACGCTTATAACAACCTCCTCCTCTGGAAAGCTTTCCGGGCAAATGCTGCTACCTTCAGAGTAGTTGTGGCTTAAAATGCCTAGCACGCGCAAATCAAGTTCGGTGAGCGCAGGAAGCGTGGGCGGGTTTCCACCAGTCTTTGTCATTTCCTTCCTGCGCTCCCTTGCTTTATGGATGTTCGGCTTTTTAGGTCGCGCCAACTCTAAAATAAGGAATGTTAATCTAAGCATAACAATTGAACTATTACCATTGTTTACTTACAGCTTGCCATTGCGACGCCGACTTTTCAGCTCCTCTTGCTTGGCTTAGGAGTGAAGCTAACTCCTCCCACATTCTACAAGCTTCTTGCCGACCATGCAATGAAGCAAACTTGCCTTCTGCCAATCCTTTGTTGGAGTAAAATAAATCCATCATTATCTTGTGCTTCTCCAATGTAGTGCGGCTTGATCTTTTTCTTGTGTGCTCCATTTTTCTTATATAAATTTTTTGTTTTTCATTTGTCAAAAATAAAGTGCTGCCACATTTTCGATTTATGTTAACGACGTTTATAGATTGTATTATTAACTATACTTTTAATAATTTTGTCGCTAAGTACGATTTTGGGAATACAACAATCGTTATTGCAAGCCACAATCGTCGTTAGCTTGCGAAAGCGATTTTTTAGCGATAATTTTTTCATTTAACATTCACAATATAAGCTACAAACGTCGTTAACAGAAATCAAAAATATGGTAGCACTGTGTTTTTCTGACAGCTAGATAGGCCTTTTCGATAGATACATGCTGAATCAGCCAAGCAGCAGACAGCTGCATCGCAGCTATAAGCAGAGGCAGCGCTAATGCAAGCAATTGATTGCGACCGAATTGCTTTTGCGCTTTAGAGGCTGTCGATTTCATTTGAACGATTGTCTTCAACGAACTTATAATAATTGTTATAAGTATAACTTTTTTATTATTTTACTTTTATTATTTTTTATTATTAATGCTCTGAAATGTGCGTTATTATCCGTTAATTTGTTTTTATTTAGTTTAAAAACTTTTCTTTATTTTTTTAAACTTTAAATAAAAGCGTAGAAACTATTGGAAATGAAGTTTATAGAACTATTTTTGTTTTGATTTAATCTTATTTTATTTAACCATGATGGTTAACATATGCCTCGTCGTGTTGTGGCCATTTTATGCATATCGCTTAACGTTGTTATTTAAGTTAGCGACGCTAAAACATTCGTGGTTAAGCTAGCTACAAATAACGTTAAAGAACTGTCAAAATTAAGGACAAAAATAGCTAACATAGATGTTGGGAATACCAGTTAACGATAATTGTAGCAAATGCCAGTTAACGATAATTAAAAACGTCGTTAACACGTTTGGGAATTCCGCTACAGGGAAACTTCTTCCATCGCTTCCTCCATTGTATCATCGATAGCAACATCATCACCTACAACTTTTACAAATTTTCTGCTTCAGATGTCAAAATCACAATTGCCAAAAATTAAAAAAATAACATAACTAAGCAACTATAGAACTGTTGACAATCTGTAGCAAATTTTTTTTTTGAACATACTACAAATACTATAAAAACTTCAGATCGCGAATAACGCTATTGTACTATGATTAATTTGGCCGTCAAACCGTGTGATAACTTGTTTGACAAAAAGTTTTACCATGTAAGCAGTCGAATTCAATAGTTTTGTTATTCAGGCTGTGTTGTTATCTTGACACTGACAACAAGTATAACTTTGTTTATAAATGTAAAGATGTTTCCTGTAGTGCTTGTTTTTTCTGAAGGAGACATTACCGCGAAGGAAATATCTGAAAGTATATATTAAATCAAAAAACAAGATTTCTGTTTATCTAACAGTTGATTTTTTATTTTTAAGATCGAAAATTGTTACGTTTTTATCTCATAATTGTACTTTTTGGCCAAGGCAGAAATGTTATTTTTTAAGGAGGTTCATAAAAAGAAAAACATTTATGCGTGGGCACTTAAGTAAAATTACTCGATTTTTTATTTGCAAAAATATTTTTTGTTTAATTTTTTGGGTCTCTTAATTAAAAAATTTGATTTCTCGGGTGGTTTAAAAGATAAAAATCACGAGATTTTAAATTCAGTGCAGGTTTTTACGTGTGTGTAAGTTAATCTAACCCTAAGTAATTAATATAATAATTCACTCATT
This sequence comes from Pherbina coryleti, assembly GCA_943735915.1. Lineage (NCBI taxonomy): Eukaryota > Metazoa > Arthropoda > Insecta > Diptera > Sciomyzidae > Pherbina > Pherbina coryleti. The sequence goes on along the minus strand of OX030952.1, from coordinate 45,322,987 downwards.
ATATGAATTTTTTCTCTGAGGAACTATTTTTTACGCTAGCTAACTGGCAGTTCGCTGAATTGCGGAGATATCTAATATGATACAATCGGCCATTTAGTGCCTTTTGATTTATTGATTTTTCTTAAAATTAAAAGTCATAAAAATGAAATTTAAAAGAGCAACAGGCAATTTCAATTTCATATCCGCTGCTGTAATTCCGAAGTGGGGCTGAATAATTGAATTCAAACGCAACAAAAAGGAAAGCGCCTGAGTTCATTGACTGCTTATTTGTTGACTGGCTATCCTCATAGTTGTAGTCTGAATTATGGTCTCTTCCACAAATTTTCATGATTTTATTGATCATATGTCATTGACGGGGGAATTCGAATCAAATGACCTTGACGTCAGCTCGCGAAAGTTTTAAGGCAATGCATGTTAAGAGCTCTTATTAGTGGGTATGGGCACCATTACATATAAAGCTTCAGTATTGTTTCTGCGTTTATCTTTTGTCTTTGATTTGCTGCGTTTTGTGTTGTTACATAAGCCTTTGCTCTCAATTCTTACTCACAACGCTCCCGGAGCGGTCTCTGCCCATAGCTGCTTATGAGCGATCGCATGCCTAACAGCTATATTTACATATACTAGCTTTAGTGTACATTAATCCCTACACGTAATTAATGTACTTATGAAGTTTCAGAAAAGAGTGAATTCGCGTTTTTGTTTGTGCAATAATATTCTTAGTTGACAAAAAAATTGTAAGCATTATATCCACTGCCAATTTCATGTTAGTAGATGGGGTTCTTAAGTTAGAACTATGATTCTATTGGAGCATTAAGAACTACAATTCAAGTTAATTAAAGTATGACTTAAACCATGAGATTAACCTAATTTAAATAGTTTTTCTATCTTAATGTTTCATATAGCTCAAAACCTTAAAGCCATAAATCTAAAGCAGCGACATCTCGTCTATACCATGGTATAATATTACAAGGTAGCATTGACAACTGCTTATTTTCTCTTATACAACAACACATCTCCTGTCAAAAACAACGGTTTGTGCAAATGCATCTTCAGCTGCTGGAGTTGTTGTTTTTTTTTCTCTTCTACGTTTTCAACATTGTTTGTGTTTTCAATGGCCGATTGTGTGCGCTCTCTTTTTGAGTATATTTTTTGACAGGAGATGGTTTCCCAAGCAACTGTCAATGCTACCTTGTATTATTATACCATGGTCTATACAAATTTGAAGTGACAGCAAAAACAAAACACCTTTTTTTTACTCAACAATTTGGCATGGCCATCATTAAGGACAAGTCGCAAAGGCGCGTTAGGTCGGTCGCGCGTTTATCGTACTTTGGTCTACTTTACGGGATGAACTGTCAAAACGCCCGACCTTATAATTTTGAAATCATAATGTCGCGTTAGCAGGTCGTGCGTTTCTCACTTAGATGATGCCACTGTACGTAGTCAAACCAAAGAAATCCCACAAAGTCTAAAATCTCCAAATCACAATGTGTTTGGTGGAAGTATATGATGGCAGTATTTCTTTTTTCATTTTAGCTGTTCATATTTTAATAGCCGTCGCTATTAATAAATATATTATATGCTTTTATATGCTTTATTATTTATATAATAAAGAAATTAATTAAAATAATTATGTTCTATATCTAACCAGCGTAGTAGTAATATTATTTATATAATAAATAAACATCTGTGTTATATGTTGTATTACATTAACAAACAACAGAAGTATAACAAAAACAAAAAAAAAAAAGATACAGTAGCTTCGACTATGTCGTAACACAAGACGTAGAATTAGTCAATTCGCTTTTGATGACATCTTTTTTAAAAACTATTTAGCAAAATATTTATTCCATACACCTGAGCATATGACCTTTAAAAGAGTGCTGGAGAGTGTTAATTTGTATGACCGACCCCCATTACTTTTGCGAAAGGAACATTTTTGCCTTTGACACCTATTCCCTCCGACCATTCCTTAGAGGCACTCCCTTACAAATATTATGCTTTTGTATATTTATTCCATACACCTGAGCATATGACCTTTAAGAAAGTGCCGGAAAGGGTTCATAGGTATAACTGACCCCCATTACTTTTGCAAAAGGAACATTTTTGCCTTTGACACCTATTCTCTCCGACCACTCCTTAGGGGGGCTCCCATACAAATTTTATGGTTTTTGTGCCGGAAAGGGTTAATATGTATCACCGACCCCCATTACTTTTGCAAAAAGAACATTTTTGCCTTTAACACCTATTTCCTCCGACCACTCCTTAGGGGGGCTCCCATACAAATTTTATGGTTTTTGTTTATTCCATACACCTGCGCATAAGACCTTTAAGAGAGTGCCGGAGAGAGTTAATATGTATGACCGACCCCCATTACTTTTTCAAAAAAAACAAGGGCTCCCATACAAATTTTATGGTTTTGTAGATAAAACCGGAAACTGTCGATAAATAGGTAGCAAGTTTAAGCAAACAAAAACATAAAATGTTGGCTTTATATTTCATGTAATTGTGTAAAATTTATATAAATTCGAGAGTTCTAACATGCATTTTTGTCGCATTGAGGATCAAGCAGACCAACAAGTGCTAACATCAACATTGTACGATCAGTACTTTAGGCCCACCAAAGGCTCAAAAAGTTATATAAATACCGACACCTGATCACTATCAACCACCTTACTTACCTCCGAGAATGACGTATTCTACGTCAAAACTAAAGCAACTAATATCTATTTATAAACGTAAAAATTTACATACACACTAAAAAATTTCCAAGATAAATTCACACCGTTGAGCGGATATTCACATTTTCTACACCGAACGGTGTTAATTTACACCGCTTATCCGGTGTGAAATGCTGAACTTATCCGATCGGTGTGAAATAGGAAAAGCGAAGGAGAAGAGCAACATTGAAATCACATTATCATTGACAAATAAATTAAAAGTTGAAGTTTCTATGACAAAGTGAAAATTTTTATAAAAAAAAAAATTTAAACTAAAAGTTTAACTTCAGTGCGTTGCTAAGTGCATTATGTATTTATTTAGTAATTTGTGCAGTTTTTGTGAAAACCCCGTTGCAGTTTTTGTGAAAATTTGAGCGGAATTCGAAAGCAAGTCCAAACAAAATTTGAAATGTCTCTTTTTGTACCAAATAATTAAAAAAATAATTAATTGAATACCTATGTATGTGATACAAATGTACAAATTTAAAAATCTGTTAAGTATATATACTCGAAAATATTGTTCTCAGAGAAAAATTAAATAATAAACTTATTGAATTAAAACAAAAGGTTTTATTTTTTATTGTAAAAAGCTTTTATTACACGGAAATTACACCGTTCGGTGTTAAAAAAATCATAATTATGCTCTTTCTAAATAAACACCTAACAGGGGTGCAGATTAAACATCCTATCTGATATTTACTTTTTACGCCGATCGGTGTGAAAAAAAATACCCTTTCGGATATAAGATTATAACACTTTGATCGGAACACCGATCGGTGTAAAAATTCTATAGAAATTTTTTGGTGTATACTTATAAACAACAACAGCATCAACAACAACATACGTACAAATTTACATACATATGTATCAGAGATCTGCAACAAGTCCATGATACAATTATTCCAGGTATTATAAGTCGCTAGGGTTGAACTGTCATTTAAGGCATACAATGTCAAAGTATTATGAAAAACGTAAAACAGTGTTGCCCTCCGTATTATTTTAAATGAAATGAGCGAGTTTTTTATTTCGTGCTCTATTGAAAATAATAAATGATTCGAGCAGTATCATTGAGTAATAATTATACTATAAAAAAATAAATTAATTATTTTTAATAATTTTATTAATAAAAATTAATAAACCAATAAATAAATTAATTATATAATAAATAAATTTGGCCTCTTCATACTACACAAAAAGTTAATAGTGGTTTAAATTATTTCTATTCATTAAAGTTTGTTAAAATTTTTAGTAAATGCGTGAGATTATTTTCCTAACCCATAACATTTTTAAATAAACACCAAATTAATTTAGAGACGAATTTTCAAAAGCTTTTTATTGCCTAATATTTTTTGTTTTAGCTGTTGGTCTCGTAATCTTTTATTTAAATTTTTAATGCGAAAATGCATTCTGCATTTAATAAAAAGCGCCTTCACTGGTGCAGGTAGTGAATTCGCTGCACACAATTCAGCGAGCTTTGTGCGGTAATTCTGGCACACTAGAATATTTTTACCATTGGCTTCGATAAAAATACGTTCCAAGTCTTTAATTTTTTCAAGAAACAGTGCCGATGGTTTCTTTAGGGTAAATTCATCAACCCACGTAAAGGAGGTATCGTTGCTTCTATACTGCTCCAAATTAAGCCGTCGAATAGGGTAGCCGGAAACATATTCCAAAGCGTCTTCGTGGAGTTCATCAATCTCGTCGTTGTTGACTATGCGCTGCAATTCATCCGGAAACTCTTCGCCTTCGATTGAATGCTGGTTGTCAATAATGCCTATTATTTCATTAATTGGTTCTTCATTTTGAAGATGAATTTGATGAAGTGAAATTGATGAAGTGAAATTGATGAATTTGAAGATGAAGCTGAGACCTGGAGCCAATTGGTGTCGCATTGCTCTGTGTTTCCGGTAGAGCTTAGATATTCTGTGTTTCTTGCTATATTAAAAAATAAAATGTGTTAATAAAAACAAACAGAAATACATTGTATAAATACCTAAAATGTACTTTCTTAGTCGATACTTGAATTCCTTCGGACTGGGATGGTCATGTAGACCACCTTTACATCGCATGGCACCAAAAAAGTTCTCCAAAATGTCTTGATTAAGCCTACTTGTTAAGATGTACTCAATGCCATATCTGCTCCTTAAATACTCATGCAAATCCATGAGAGAGTTGTTGCTGATAACAATTCCCTTTTGAAATGGTGCAAGACCTTGTTTCCCAGGAAGAAGTTTGTTAACCATTATGCTGTTAATTTGGTTTAGGATTTGTGTCTGTGATTCAAGAGCTTTTCCGAATGGCATTTTGCTTGGAATGTCCGATGGAGACAAGAGCTTAGAGTTGTGCAGGTCGAACCAATCATTAATCAGCTGGATGAAATCAGCTGTTGCAGTTGGGTTGTATAAGTTAACGATAACAATGTTTCGTTAATAAAATATTCTTAAACTCCACGCGCATCCGCTCTAAAATAAATGCTGACGTTTTTCCAGACATCGTTCCACCTGCAAGTCAACAATTCCAGGGAATTGGATAAATATTTCAACATCAACATACAACAACACGAATAGCAACAAATACTAAGACAACTTCAGCAGAAATAAGTTGGATGATTATTTCAACATCAACATACAATAACAAAAATAGCAACCAACACTAAGACAACACCAGCAGAAATAAGTTAAATTCTAAGATATAAAAATTGTTAGTTGCAGTTTAAGTTTTTAGTTTGAAGAATAAAGAGCATAGCTCGTAAAAAACATTTTTTTTTTGGTATTAATTTTGAATACCATAACTTATACCTCCTTTCCAATTGAAAAGCACCTCCTTATTGCATGGGCTGTTGTGTTTGAAAATAGCTGTGCTGCTAGCTTTACTTTCTGTCTGCCTATAATACATTAGTATAAACGATCAAATATTTAAATTGTGTCTTTAGTACGGTTTTTCAAAGTTTGTATATAAATTTACCTGCGCCTTTTACAGACAAGTGTTCATCTGTCAGTTTGTACACAATGGAACAATCAGAAACAGAGGCATGCTGCATTACTTCCTTTATTGTTTGTGGTGTTATGATTGTATTTTCAAACAACAGGCCCGAATCCAAAAAGTGATTCCTAACCAGTTTAAGGAGATGGGGAACATCTGCGAACACGAAAATTCGTTCCTCAGAATTAACTGGATTTGGAAACAAAGTTTTGTCTTAAATGAACAATTTAATTAAAAAGAATTCCTTATGATTTTAAATTTATCCTTGCTCATGTTAACTTCCAGCTGTTTCCAAAGTGATTGGTTGGATGGACCCATATCAGAGACGACAGCAACAATAGGGAATCCAGCATCATTGACCGAATTAATTATATTGAATAAGAGATTTTTCGTCATTTTGCAGTCGAAGCCATAAAAAACCGGTTGCTTCCACGATGCCTTCAATCCCCGTACTATCGCCATTTGCACATTGTTGCACGGTGCTCTGACCATGTCTGTCGATGGATCATGCTCGTAAAGCGATGCGACTGCCATTTCATCAAATGACAGCACACAAATCCTCTCGTCTAGTTTCAATTCGTGTCCATATTTCATTGCCGCGATTGAAAATTTAAGGACTCCTTCTTCAAATTTAAGTTTTTGAACCCACTTGGCGAGCGTATCCACACATGGCAAGGGAAAGCCTTCTTTATATAGATGCTTATATTCTCTCGACCCTGCAGCTTGCAAAGCAATCGCTTTTGAAATATCCTCCCAGCACCATCGCATAAGTTTTTGTGGATTGCTAAGTTTTAAAAATGTATATAAAAACGTATTTTAAAATATTTTCAATAGGTACTAAAGATGAGACAGATTTTAAGAGGATATATTTATTTTTACCTCATCTTTTTAATTTGACCTGGAGAAAAAACTTTTTTTAAATATTCGTGGAGGTTTTTGTACTCTTCATTTTCTTTCTTTAGAGCAGCAACTTCCGACTCTAATTCGGCATTTTTTTTTTTAAGTTCTTTTGTCTCCATCGTTTCAAAGCTTTTCATATATTCATCATTATAATACGATCACAATTCCATCATAAGACATTTGAATTACAATGATTTTTCAATAGTAAAAGAAGCATTAGAATACCATTTATAAGCAAATATAATGTTTACAGATCAATCACTTTTTTGTGACAGTGTAATGCATCTTTCATATGTTGTTCTTCCAAATTTTCAAAGCAAATATTCGAAAAATTAAAAATTTCTACCCAACTTGTCACACCCGTAATCAAATTTAAAAATTTTGCTCGAAAGTTTGGTGAAGCTCATTATAAAATATATATACCTTGTTTGCGAGCAGCAGTCCACAAATTGCGCTCCAAGTTGTTCAATAATCGCCGGATTTTTACATGACACCGATGGCGTGGCACCTGGCATAAGTCTCCTTCGCTTAGCTTGGACGATAAAATCCGTTGTGAGGAAGTGCTTCTCACAAATCCTTGAGTGATCACCCAAAACAACACCACTGCTTTTTATCCACCGTTGTCGCTTAAATTCATTTTGAGGTGGAGCGTATAATTTTATGTTGTTTTCCTTTCCATTTACCGAACATATTGCACAAACGTTATGATTTTTACTTTCCATTTTGAAATTTAACGATATCACAATTAAAAATGGCGAGCGAGAAAATGTTAGGCGCGATTTTCTTATTGGAAAATATTGTAAGTACTTACCTACTATGAAACAGTGAACGAGAGCACCAGTAGCTACAAAAAAATCCCTTTACTCACTTAAATACAAAGACAAATAAGCTTAAGAGCACTGAAAGCAAAATCAAAAAAATCCCTGTTTCATTTGAATGTGTTTACACTACTTGTATATGACACTAGATGCCTTAGTCTTGGCAGCGCAGTTATAATTTATATTACCTGAAATAATTGTATCATGCAACAAGTCAATTGAAAATCAAGTAACTTGAAAATAATCAAGTTTCGACTTGACTTGTAGAAACTTGATATGTTGCTTTCCTACAAGCCACGACTTGCTTCTGAAAAAGGAATCATAAGTCAGAGTTGATTCTATTTTGTTTTTACCCTACATTAATTGGTACAAAAAAACCAAGCTTTCTACTTTTCAGGTCTGTTTTCAAGTCTATGCGACTGCGCTGTCGCAGAAAGCCGCCAACGAGCATCTACTTATACTTTTCTATACAAAGTGACAAAATTAAAAAAACAAAAAGAAAAAAACCTATCAAACATACTTCAATCCAATGCTTTAAAGCAGTGTCGACCACATACGAGTGTGGAGCATCACTTCGTCTTTTTGCGTATACACGAAAGAGTAAATGAGACAAATGTCATTGCTTTGATCGACACTGCTTTAAAGTTAAACTGTTTTCTCAACTCGAGAAACGAAGTTTGCGCTGACGACACGTCGTTAATTCCACGAACTTCGTAAACAGACTTGAAAACAAAAGATTTGTAGGCAAAATAATTGCTTTTTCCCTAAATTTAAAGTTTTCTGCATATCAAGTTTCTACATTTGGCGACTTGATTTTTGCTGCCTATGATTCGCGCAAACTTGTTGTTTGCCTACTTCGACTTGCAGGGAGTTGACAAATTAAAGGAACTTGAAACAGCAAATGAATCCATACATTCACACCGGAATCGGATTTACTTCCGATGACATTTGAATGAAAGGTGTTCTGCAATCCGATTCCGATCTTCGAATCCGATATTTGTTTTTTGGCGGATTTTAGGTGTTCTGTAATCCGATATATCGCAATTAAACTGAAATCCAATCCGATCAAATTTTTGTTGACGGATTGTTAATGTTTCAATGATTTTGCATTAAAAAGGCAGTGAAAGTATTAATTTCCTGAAATGCTGCAATGTTTTAGTTTTGGCATTTACTTGGCACTACTTTTTTAATGTTATTTTTTTTTTATTTGGCGGCTTTTTAAACATCTTTAAAAATGTGACTATTTTTATAAATGATAAAAATATGTGATACATTTCATTCAAATATGCTGTGATTACAAAATTATTTTTGTATCTATTTTTGATTACCTTTTCAAGAAATAATGCAGTATTCACTATAATACTCATATTTATAAAATATTAATTTTACTTCAATTGAACTTTTTAGTTTTCTTATGAGCAAGTGTCAGATTTGCTGTCATTTAGTTGATGCGTTCAGAAAGCAGGATGTTCGAATCCGATTACATTGATTGCTTTCCGCTCGGAATGTAGAACACCTTTTTAAATCGGAATCGAAAATGAAATCCGATTCCGATCCAATTCCGAGGTGGATTTCAGAACATGCCTGATAAACAACAAGAGCATCAACAACAACACTAACAGGTATTGAAAACTATTCGCTTCAAACAAGGCACCGACCATAACATAAGCAGCAACCATAAAATAAACAACTTCTGATGTTATGAATGGTTTATCTTGTAAAAATGTCAAAATTAAATTATATTCAATATAAACTGTTTTGATAAAACAAATTCCATGTAAACCCGTCTTACCTACTGCAACTCAACAATGATCATATATTTAGCTAACTCAATGAAAATACAACCCCGCGCTATCGGCAAATGTCAAACGCGCGACCGAGTTGAACACTTCTCAACTTTTTTCAGCAGCTCGCGATTTTATCGTACTTTACACCTTCTTACGAGATTCGACGATATTTACGATACAAAGCACGATCAAAGCTTGAGGTCGAATTATGGATTGCTTCATAACAACTCGTTGTTTCTACTTTAGCTGTCAAAGCGCGACCGACCTAACGCGCCTTTGCGATTTGGGTATTATATTGTTCTTGTTACTTTGTTTACGTAGTCTTATTTTTGTGAAGAGTACAAACTTGGAAATTTGGCACAGCTTATAGTTCCACTTAAGCAATAGGACGCAATGATAAAATTTTGCAGATTCCCAACTTCACATTTGTAACGACGATATGTATTAAACAATAATAAGTACTTATAACACATTGTTATGAGCATATTGAGTCAGTTTTTATTTATTTTATTTATTTATTTATTTTCAATTATACTAAAAGATGCATTAATCAAATAATCAAGTATAGCTCTAATAGCTGAATTACAATACTGCGTTAGGTCGGTCGGCCTTTGACCGTACTTTGGTCTCCGTTGTAAAAACTTTACGATATAAGCTGTCAAAACGGACGACCTCAAACTTTGCAAAACTAAATGTTGCGTTGACAGATCGTGCGTCTATCATTTTGGTGATGCCAATAAAAGCAGCTATACTAAAAATCCCACAAAACGTCCCTTTTTCCGAAATCATGCAATTATAATTTTAATCAATAAAAAATTAAAAGATATTGTCATAAAATCATTAAGAACCATAAAACCTACTTTAGAAAGCTAAGATCTTTTTATTAAGTGTAATATAATCTGCGAAATAATGAAAAATTTCACATATTAACGTGAAAATTCGGACTAGAAGCTTCAAAATAAATGAACGCTTTCCAATTTAATGATAAAATGTGAAATTAAATTAATATTTAAAATGGAATTTTTGGAAACACATTTCAGTTTTTATGGCAAAAAAATTTTCTTTGATTGATCGATATATATATATGTATATATATATATATATATGTATATTGTTTTTTTTTTATAAAATGTGATTACTTGATGTCATTATTTTTCTTGTTTTTGTCAAAATTACTGCTATTTATTATTATTATTACTGTTAATTTTTGCCGAAATTTTTGCAAATTTGGAGAGCAAAATGTAGGAAATTTCGTCAATGAAAGCAAGTTGGAAATACGTATGGAAATATTCATGTAAATTTGTGTATGGAAGTTTTTTGGTACGGTGCGTGTTTTCGGGCAATTTCAATCAATTTTTATCCACCTTGAACACCAGAGGGCGCTTAAGTACAAATTTAAAGAAAATCGGTATATATTCATGGTTTTCATGTACGCTGAGTGTTTTGCTGCTATCTTTTTTGACTTGTATTGAACACCAGAGGGCGCTGTAGTACAATTATTTATGCGATTAGAATGGAAATTGGTATATTGTGATTTTGAGGTACGGTGAGTATTTTGTCGCTATCTTCTTTGATCCAACTTAGACACCAGTTGGTGCTGTAGTACAAATTTACAAGTACCATAGGCGTAGAAGGATATCACCAAGTGGAACTTACTTACTTACTTACTCCATTGTGGAACTCCATTGTGAGTTTTAATGTAATGCGACTTCAATTTTCATAGCTATTCAATATCAAAACTTTGGCATGTATGGGCGGGGTGTGGCTCCTTGAAAAATGCCTGTCAAAATTTTTTAGAAGAAATGCATCACCAAATATTAGTTCTATTCTAAAATTCAACGTTTTGTGACTTACTTTCATAGGCTATTCGATATCAAAAATTGTAATTGTATGGGCGGAGCCACACCCCCTTGTACAATGCCCGTCTCGGTTTTCTAGTAGATGGACATTACCAAGTGGCAACTCCATACCGAGTTTCATTATTATGCGGCATTTAACTCCAAAGCTATTTGATACCATAAGTTTGACTTATATGGGCGGTGCCATGCCCCCTTGTCCAATGCTCACTCAATTTTTCCAGTCAAAGGACAAGACTAAATAGTACATTCTTACCGAGTTTCATTGATGTGTGACTAATAGTTCGAAAGTTATATCCACAAATTGGGCAGCCGAAAAAGTGCCACACCCTTTTCCCAACGCCCATAAAATTTTACCAGTGGAACGTGTAATGGCACAAACACCACATGAATACCCTTTTCATGGTTATTTACACCATGCGTTAAGTGTGGAATGGTCCTTAACGTACGAGCAATCGTTCTTTTGGATTTGTTTTGTTGCTCAGTCACAACGTGCGTGCTCGTCATCGGCTAAATTGTAGCGTAAACCTTCGTTAGCTACTGATAAAGAGGCAAACTGCGTGGTTGGAACTGCATGAAATTGCAATTAAGAGCAAGTCATAAATACGTTCCTGATTAGAAGAGCAATAAATAAAATTTCAATTTGGAAATTAGGTTGGACTGGTTAAAGGAAGAAACGTACAAACAACAAAAAGAAAAATAGTGCTAAATTGGTCACCGTGCCATCGTCTGAGCGAAGCGCACACGACGAAGGACATCAATGTCGTGCGTTCACTACGATCGCTATTCCGACTTTTTCTCCTCCATCATAACTGGCAAAAATAAGTTGGATACCCAGAAGCGCCAAATCAAAAACTGATAAAAAAATGCTGATTGGGGAATTCCGGGTGAGCTTGCCATTCACTGTGGAGGAGGGTCAAGTGCACCACTTTGTTTCGGCTGCGGTAGCATCGAAGAACGAAACAAGTGGTATAAAACTGTGTAAGTGTTTGGCATTATAAGGCATACCATACTAAGCGGACTAGGCCCGAAATTCGAAAATATTACATGGACATTTTTAATTACCTCTTTTTGCTGTAAGTTTCTATTTTAACCTCAAAATACATATATAAGCAACATATGTATGTCAGTCATTTAAAGAAATTCAAGAAAAATGAAAATTGAGTTTAAGCCATAGTTTTCAATGCTAAAGTACTGGATTTTCTTTTCGATTAAATTTGAATTAATTTATATATCGAGTTATTGATGAACTTTTCATGCTGTAGAGATCTCGGAAAGTTTGTTTCAATTTGCCGCAATTATAATTAAATTAAATTTTTTTTTCTTTCTTTTGTTTTTGACGCACCTTGTTATTATTGTTGTAAGTAAGTTATTATTAAGAACAGTATGCGAATCAAATTAATCATAAAGAAACAATATCAGCATTGAAAAGTTCAACAAAATGTTTTAAACAACATAAAAATAAAAATTTAATACACTCCACAAAGCATACAATACAAAACAAACAGAGCACAACAAAGCATACAATACAAAACAAACAAAGCACAAAATTCGTAAATTTTATATGGACATTTTGAATTGCCTTTCTTTTTTTTTTTGTAATTTTTCATTTTAACATAAACCTACATATATAACCAACATACTTACACATATTTCTTTTTATTATTACTAATTTACTTATTTTTTTCTTTTAATGTTTAATATTAAAAAACAAAAAAAAAAATGTTACCATATATAAAAAAAAAATATATATATATCTATATATATATTATATCAGATCTAGAATTAAACTAAAGAACCTAAAAATAAAAATATTAACCAAACTGAAACTAGAGATATAACATAAACTAAGAAAAACTCAAACTGTAACTAGAACTCAAGCTTAAAATAAAACTAACATTGAAATTAAAACGATTATAAAAACTAATATATGTGACCCGGTCTACGAAAAGGGACCTTCGGTGTGAAAATATCATATTTCACTTTTTTGGCGATTCGGATAGACTAATGTGTGCTCTTTCTAATGGCGCAAAGCAGAAAAAACTTGTTTTTTTACACCGAAGGTCCCTTTTCGTAGACCGGGTCACATATATTTAATAATTTAAACTTAAACAAAATTTCTAAAATCAAGTTACAATCTAAGCTAAAACTTAAAATTACATTGAAATAAAACTAGAACTAAACTTAAACAAAATTTCTACATCAAATTACAAAAACTAAAATCAAAATAAAAAGGTTAATATATTTAATATATATTTAATAATTTAGAAACTAAACAAAAATTTAAATCAAAAATTAAAATAACACTCAAACCGTAATTTAAGCTAAGACTAAAACTTGTATTAAAATAAAACCAAAACTTAAACCAAAACTAAAATCAAAATAAAAAGTTAATATATTTAATATATATTTAATAATTTAGAAACTAAACAAAAATTGAAATCAAAAATTAGAATAACACTCAAACTGTAATTTAAGCTAAGACTAAAACTTAAATTAAAAGAAAACTAAAACTAAAACTAAAACTAAAAATAAAATTACAATTTAAACGAAAACTTAAATTGAAATAAAAACCTAAACTAAATTTAAACTAAAGGTATAACATAAACGCAAATTAGAACTAAACCAAAATGTAAAATAAAACCACAACTAAAATCAAAACTAATAACTGAAATTAAAACTAAAACTGAAATATTAAAATTACTATAAAAACTAAATATATATTATACATAAAAACTATGTATCTAAAACTATGTATAGAATATATATACGCGATTAAATAACAAATGTATACAAAATGTACAAAATATATACTTTATTATATATTAAATATATATTATATATAGAATAAGAATATATATAAATAGTAATTATATAATATAAATGTGTATTAAAGACCCCGATTAAAGGAAAAAAAAAAATAATATGAACTAAATTCCATTTATTTGGTAAGGGATGGAAGTGAGTTTTGCGCTAGGGAGAATCCCAAAATATTCGCTCCGGATCCTCACGGTGGGTGGGAAACGTGGGGCATGGGCCATAACATCAGGTCCATGAGCGTCGCGGTTGGGGTTGAGTGGAGGAACAGAGCCCTCCTCTCCCTCAAAAATTAAGAATTCCGTTCCGTTTTGCTTTTTATCTTTCCTTACAGATACATGAGTTCACAGGGCGAGCTCACCAAACAAACTTCCGCACGATAAATTTTTGTGTGCGGCAAAGGGGTGCTACCGGCCCAGAAAAAACCCCCCACTTCCCGAACTGGCAGCAAAGTGGCACGCAAGCTCCTGCGGGCCCTGGACGGTAGCACCCACAGGTGCGGTTGTGCGCGTACGCGGGTCGGCCGCCCTGGTTTTTTCTCGTCTGGCACTGTGACCAGGAGCGCCTCAAAGGGCGCTCTCCAAACATGATATAAAAACCAGGGCGACCGAATAGAAAAGCAAGCGGGCGTACGCCGAGGCCGAAAAGTCTACAGCTACAAACGGCACATGTAAATCGAGGCCGAACACCTAATTCCAATGTTGTGCGACCTATAATTCCAAAGTTATTCGATATTGCAGATTCGAGTTGCCACGCCCCCTTGTACAATGCTCCCTGAATCACTTGTAATTAGTGAGTACTTGGGTACAACTTTACAAAAACAAAGTGAACGGCATTTGCCAATCTACCTTACCACAACATTCCTTTGTGTGTTATATTATTCAAAGAATGATATTAAGGGTATTCGTCCTCAACCAACCTCATTAAAATATCTAATTGACCAATATATAAGTTTGCCATTTTGCATGAATACCCTTATAATATTATTTATAATATACAAAAAAATGCATAAATTTTAATAGGATATGCAATTGAATAATATTAATATCATTCTAAATTCATCAAAATCATTATAATACTATTTAAGCAGCATGTTAATTTAAAAAATTTTATCAATTTAAAAAAAACTCGCATCAAAATATATATTCCTACGATAATCCTATGAAAATCTTAGTTTTCCATCGGAATCCAAGAATACCCACATTTTAGCATTTCTCAACGAAAATGCAACCCAGCGTTAATATGGAATGTCAAAAGCACGAGCTAGTAGAGCATGTCGCTACTCATAGCGTTGATCGTACGTCACCCCCTCAAATTCATTTTTACGGGATGAGGTCGACGCAATGCATGAAGTCATATTTTGTGTTGCTTCATAAGAACCCATTGTTTCTAGTCGAGTTGTCAAAGGCCGACCGACCTAACGCAGTATTGTAATTCAGCCATAACAGTTTTATGTTGTGCCGAAAAGTTCTTTAACGAGACTGGTAGTTTGTTTCAACAACGTATGAGGAAAGAACAATCAAAACCAGACGACGGAATTTTCGGAAAACCATCTGTGGATATCTTGTCGAGCGCGTGAATATGAATTTCTGCACTAAGTATTGTGGAACCTCCTCCTTAATTTGTAGAAGAAAAGTAACAGTCTTATTTTAACGAAATCTCGATAAGAACAATATAAAAACTTAGAAACGTAATTTGAAACATGATCACACCATCCCACAGTGTAACGAGTGCGGACAAAAATATCTTAAAAAAAAAAAAGTCATGAATTTATAAATCTAAATATGCAGAATAATAGTTTAGAGTATTAATATTCTTCATGTAAGAGGACTTTGCGATATCTTTTCAATTATGGACATGCCACTCTTTAAAAGTTGACTTGAAAAGATGATGAAATTCTTTTTACAATTTAATACTGTATATAACGAATTCCACCAAAAAGTCAACCTCATAGGTCACAAATAAAATTGTAAAGAGAGAAGAGAAATAATATAGAATATATTCTATCGAATTCGAACATCACGTTCTAAGTTGAATTAATCAAGATAACGGTAGTTTTTCTTTGTTTTTTTAACTTTCCCGTGGTGAATAAGTTGAGCGAAAATTTTGCAGTTTTATTTTGATATGTCGTCGTTCGCAAATTATTGTGTTCTATATGACAAAAATGTTTTTTTGGTAAATCAAGTTTAAAGTTTAGTAAAAAACTGAACCGAAAAATCTGCCGCGATTTTCTTACCAATGAAAGTTCAAGAGTTTGTGGTTTTTTCTGTCAAAAAAAATGTTCATCCTTGGAAGCGTTTTTTAGAGTAAGATGCGTTTAAAAAAAATAATTTGTTCTATATGCACTTATATACAAAACTATTCTTGTTTTATAGCATATAGAACAAAATGTTATATGTATTGGAGAAATGAAAAACAATGTGATTTCACTCAATAAAAACTTTATTTCATATATTATAATATTAACTTAATTTTAAACTTAATCTTATACATACGTTCTTATGAGTCCACTTAAATCAATACCTGTTAATTTCTTAAAAGGTAAGTTTCGACTACAAAATCAAGTAAAAAATTAACCAAATTTATTTGACTTCGATTTCACGAAGTTCATGCTTGATTTACGGAGATTTTTTAATTGAAGCAAGTTTGTTAAAAAAACGAAGACAAAAAGTTGTACCTATATTTTAAATTGTATTAAACAAATTATTATGGGTATTCACGGGTTGATGCGAAACACAAGGGGTATTCACGCGTTGGTGCGAAACGCAGTTGCGACGATGCGAAAATGCAAGATTGCGAATTTTTGCTTCATTCCAACAACAAACACATTAGAAGCAATTTTGGGACTCTTCTTGAATTACGCACTGCTCAAACCTATTGCGAAAGCGCACAAACAGTGATGCGAAACAGATGATTCATGTTATGGGTGTTTTCAAGCATAGTTGCCATCTGGCTAAAACTTAAAAAAGGCTAAGTTTGTGATTTAAATAAGTTTTTGTTATTTTGAAATAAAAAAAAAATAAAAATAAATAACTGGCCATTTCAGCCCTTGAAAGGACTTTGACCTAGCTTCTTATGATCAATTGTGTTGTGCGTGTTATTAAGTTTGTACACAATTGTCCGAGAAATGGACCTACAGGCTTAACGCCGACTCCGAACGGCGATGAACGGAATGTTCTTATTCTCAAGAAGCTTTACATGGCATTTGTATTACTCTCTGAGGTTTGCCATTGTCTGCAGAGAGGTGGCGGCCGTACAGAAAAATTATTTTATTCAAATAATTTTCTGTCGCTGCTGGGGTTCGAACCTGGGTCTCCAAAGTTCTTTGACATAGCGGCCACGCACTTTAACCAACTACGCCACGGTCGCCACTTGAAATAAGGTTGCAATATATTTCTTTCCGCTATCGTAAAGTTACAATATTGATGCTCACGCGTTAGTGTGAAAAATATGTTGCATTTTCGCATTCTTGCAATTCGCATCAACCCGTGAATACCCCTATTGTAGTATGTCACTGCATCAAGTGATAAAAAGTTGTATAAACTTTTCACATCATTTACTTTCTCCAATGATATCTTCTTATCTATTGCTTATCCATTCTTATTCTTAGTATTAAGCTTTTTTTAAACGTTGTTGTAAAATTTAACTTCTAACCTTATGTTATTTATGATGGGTATTTTCTTTTCTTTTTTGTTTCATTTTATTTACCAACTGCAATCTAAAGCGGGATTTTTTTCTTTTTTGTTTCATTTCATTTGCCAAGTGCAATGTGAAGCTAAGAAAAAAAACCAGAAAAAAAACAAAAAAACCGCAAAATACAAAGACCTCCAAATAATAACTTTAATAACTTTATTTAGACTTGCATATAGAACAAAATAAAAAAATATTTTTTTTACTTAGTATTTTTGCTTCGTTTTTGTTCTATATGCACGATTTTTTGCATATAGAACACAATAGGTTACGAAGCTTGTCACAACAGTGTTGTATAGCACAAAGTCGATGTCTCATATTTCGAAAACTATAAAAGATAAAAGCAAACTGATGACACAGATCGATAGATCTCGAAAAATTTGCCTATATACCAGTCTTATCTCAATTTTTTCAATTTTGTGATATAGAACACAATAATTTACGAACGACGATGTGCCGTGAGGGCGTGCGCTGTTTATTACAACAATTAAAAAAACATTTGTTTCAAATTTATTAATATTTTCCTAATAATCATGTATAAATAATTATCAACGACATACCGTGGTAAGAGCAGTTAAATAAATTAAGAAAATATGCAGCATGTGCGTGACAATATTGATATATGTTTCAATGCAGACTCTAATATAAGAATTTTTTTGCGGAAAATGCTGTTATGTGTGGATATTGAGATGGCAGATGACGGGATCGTTCATAAATTACGTTACCAATTTAGAGGGGGAGAAGGGGTTTTAAAATGTATTACGATAAGTAATGATATGGGGAGGGGGGTCTCATATATAGCAAAGTGACCAAAAATAAAAAAAAATCGAAAAAATTGAAATTCATACAAATTTCATTTAAAAAAATGTCCATCCTTACATCTTCATTAGACGGTCAAACGTCTAAATTGACGGTTAATTATTGACAAGTGTCACTATGAATTCTCATAAGTGAGTTTTATTTAATTTAACCCTTGCCCAGTGTATCTTTTTGGATACAACCGAGAAAATAAGCTATTTATTTTAAAATATTGCAAAAATTAAAATGCTGGATATGTAGTTTCACTCAAAAAATTGCAAATATAAAACAAAAATTTAATAATTTTATTATATAGGGTTTTCCAATAAGCGGTGTTATTTTGGTATTCAAAGAAAAATGCCATTTTTTGAGATAAATGGTCGGATGTTTATTTCATAATAAAGAGGAAAGTATGCTGTTAATAATGAAAAACAACATCAGCCAAATGGCCACCACGACCACGCTTACAGGACAATATCCTCTTCATGAAATTTTCCATAGCCAAATCGCTGATCCAACCTCATTTTCGAAAAAGTAAGGTCCAATGACCCCGCCGGACCATAAACCGCACCAAACAGTCACACGTTGAGGATGGAGAGGCTTCTCAACAATAACTTTTGGGTTTTCCGAGCCCCAGATGCGACAACTTTGCTTGTTGACGTAGCCGCCGAGATGAAAATGCGCTGTATGCGCTGAAAATAGACTGTGACTGCAAGATTTTCACTATTTTTTTAGTGAATTTTAATAATTTCAATGCGTTGTTGAAGCGTGTATCGCTCCATTTTTAGTAATGGCGTAGTTTCTACTTGTCAAATGTCAAGGAATAAAAGCTTTAAAAGTGAGCGATTCACAATAGCGGGCGATTCACAGTAACACCTCTTATTGGAAAACCCTTTTTTATAACTGTTGGTTTGGAAAATATTGACCGTCAAATTAAAAAAAATGGTTTTGGTTCACAAAGATCAAAACGCAATAAAATAAAAGAAGCAATTTTGTTTTTTTTTAACTTTACTATGTGTAATATCAACACTTCTTAAATATGTTCCCAAAACTTGGTTTGCCGAAACTTAATAATAAAGACTTTACGCATCCTTTTCTGAAGCATGTTTTGTCGAAAATAAGCAATTTTATATGCAAAAATAAAAAAAAAATTTTTCTCAAACTTAATAAAACAAAAAAATTAATTTGTTTAATAAAACTTTCAAATAAAACACTTTATCAACAAAAAAGCTTAAAAAAGAGTAATGGCAAATTATCTGAATCTTGTTTTCGCTAAAATGCCCTTGACGTTTATGCTGGAAACTAAGTTATATGGGAGGTGGGCGTGCTAGTCGGCCGATTTGGTTAATTTTCACACCAGCTATTTATAGCTACAAAATAACTATGTGTAGTAAATTGAAATGGTCTGGGGTAATTTTTTGTGTAAATATACCTGATTACCGACAAATGACAGTTTGTGTTTGATTTCGCGCATTGTGCGTTTTAAATTTAAAAAACTATTCAGTGACGGAAAAATTTCAATATCTTAAAATGGACAAAAAACGCAAACGTTCAGCAAATTTTAGCGCTGCCGAAGAGGAGTTGCTTATTAAATGCGTTTTACTCTGGATGGCAGTCTTGCAGTGCAAAAAGACTTACGGCTTAACCGTCAACGAAAAAAAAGAGCTTGGGAAGATGTTGCAGTGGATTTCAACTCACGTTGTCCAAATATGGTGGTAAGTTCAGCAAAAAATTGTTAGTTAATATTTTTTGAACTTTAATTTTGTTAAGGCACGGCACAGGGGTTTAGCCCCATACAAAAGATGTTAATAAATAGAAATAATAGTTAAATTTTAAAATATAAAACCATAAGGCAAAAAAAAAAATATAAGACCGTCCATAACCACGCCCACCTTCCATACTATAAGAAAATTTAAAACGTATTTTCTTTCATATTGGCCCGATTTCAAAATAACTCGGTACGGAGATATATATTTTTGCGCAGAATTGAAAAAAAAATATTTTCGGTCACGCCCACCTCCCACATAAAATTTTTCTCACGCGTACTTTTTATAAATTGCAGCTTTATCGTGACATTGCATCTTAACGATATGAAATAGAGGTTGTCGTTGTTCTAGAAAAATATTTATTCCACTCTTATAAATAAAATAAAAAAAAAATATGTCAAAATACCTAATCGTTTTATTTTAATTAAATAACAACTAAGCGAACCTAAACTGTTTCGAATCAATTTGCATATACTTTTTGCAATTTTTTGGTGCATATTTTTGGGCATAGATTTTACTTTTCAGCTCGTATTTTGCATACTTTGTACTGCTTTTATGTCGGTGGTTTTAATGATGCGGAATTGATTGTTTCTTGTTGAAAATTTGTTAAATTATTTAATATTTTGTTTGAAATAAATAAATTCTTTATTTCAAAAGGCGAATAATCATAATATAACCCAAACAATAGTTTGACTAGCTGAAAAATTGCGTATTTACAAAATATATTAAAAAACCTATAAACATATATAAACAAATATAAATTTACAATTTTTACATGTAAAACAAAAAAAAGCAAATATAATTTATTCACTGAAATAAGATCGATAGCAAATTTAATGGTGCAGCTTCCACACTATTGCAGCAAATTTTTCACATCTTCATTTAAATTTAGATATATTTTTGGTGGATCTTTTTTATAAATATATTTATATACGTCCGAAGAAGCTAATAAGTCGTGCATTACGTCTTCATTGCTCTCTATTTTGCCACATTTTATAAATAAACAAAAGCAGTTGCATTTGCTCTGCCTAGTAAGCCTAAAAGCATGCTGCAAAAAATTGCAATTTAAATCAATAAAACTCGATTTTTTTACACAAAACGCTTTTAGTTTTTCATTCATAAAAACTGTTTTGGCAGGTCTTGGCAGCTAATTTTTTTTGTAAGTTTTAGTATAAGTCCGATAATGATATATCTAAACGAGCGCACACCGGTCAACGCCGGAAGATAGTTATTCCCTGCCAAAAATGACTTTAAACTGTTTGTGGAGTTTGAAACATAAAAAGTTATTTGGTTTAAAAAAAAAAACAATGAATTCTAAGTCTAACTATGCAAGTTTGTTATTTCATATTATTTCTTTAAGACTAAAAAAAACAAACCATGTTTTTTTCAGTGGTTCACATGTTATTTAATTTAAAATATTTTAAACCACTGTGCACGGTCGGCAAAAGCTCTGCGAGAGAAATATGGCAACGCAAAAGCCAAGTTGCGCAAAATATTTACTGCTGAAAAGGCAAGCCGCAAGGCCACTAGTGGAGGCAAAAGCATTTCCGAATGGCAGTCCAGCAGTGATGCAATGCTAGAACTAGCACAGACCATAGAAATGTCCATAAGTGGTACTGCTCCAAATTGTGACGATGATGACGACAACGGTGGTCTTTCTGAGATGCAAGATTCAGCTGTAGGTTTTGCAAGTTTTGTGCTTACATCGGACATCGAGGTGGATGTTGAGGAATCACCACCAGTTATTGAGCCAGATGAGGAATCACCGGCAATCATCAATACGAATGTTGACTTAGTGAAGACTTAAAAAAAAAAAATTATAAGAAGGGAAATGGAGATGAGAGAAGAAGAACATGCAGAGCATGTTATTCAAAAGACGGCTGAGCATAACGCTAGGATGGAAGTGTTTGCGGCACAGTTGATGGAACTGCGTGAGAAATCAGAGCTGCGAAAGCAAAAATTTTTAATATTTAAAAAAAGAAATAGAGTTTCTGATTATGAATCAGATTCAGAATAAAACAGTGTTCATTATTTTAGAAATAAATTGTTTTTATTTCTTATTAAAATTACTTTAGGAATAGTTAACAAGTGTCTGGAAATACCTAAGAAGGAAATTGTCACGGGCATTATTTGTTGCATTCCGTTCATTTGTGCTTACATTTGGAACTACAGGCATCGATAGTATGTAATCTAAATTTTCAATATTTGTTGGCGATGTGGGCTCTTTGGCATCAATTGCTATATTGTGCAATATTGCACATGCCACTATAATGAGTTTTGTTGTTTCTAATTTTACTCTTAAACCAAGAGATAACACCGGAAAACGACGCTTGATTTCCCCAAAAGTGCGCTGGATTACATTGCGTGTTCGAATATGACTTTCGTTGTAAAGTTGATGTACATCAGATTCGCAATGATGTAGGGGAGTGGCGAAATAATGCGTGTTGCGTCACCGCGTTCCAACTGCATTTTTAAATTCGAATTATTGAAAATGGTTTGGTCATGCGATGCTCCAGGCCAACGTGCAACGATGTTCATAACTTTCATTTCAGCCGAACAATCTGCTTGCACATTCAATGAAAACCACCCCTTTCTGTTTCGGAAGTATTCAGCATTTTCACCACCGGAGACTCAATTCGAACATGTGTGCAATCAATCGCACCGATTGTCCGTGGAAAGCGAACAAAAGAATAAAATTTTTCGCTGGCCGAAGTCAGATTAGTTTCTGTTCTCGGCATTTGAATATAAGTGGAGCGATGCTGCGCAATTGCGAGAGAGACCTTTTTATGTTCGAGACTGAGGATATACTAACGTCGGCAAAATCAGCTATAGCAACTTGCATGGAACCCAGCGCGTAAAATCGCAAAGCAATCAGGATTTGAGCGATTGGACGAATATATCGAGATCTAGTGAAGCAAAGATTAAACTAATGGACTCTGTTGAAGACATATTTCTTAGATTAAAATTTACCGCTATTGAAATTAATTCTTTGGCCCAGCGTTTTATCAATCCAAGCATGGAACTCTTTTTTTACAAATGTCAATATGGTTGTTTAACGATAGCTTAGAATCCATGTATACACCAAGGACTTTTACGACATCGACACGACTTAAGGCAGTATCCTTAATTTGATAATCGATCATTAA
Source organism: Pherbina coryleti (assembly GCA_943735915.1). Classification (NCBI taxonomy): domain Eukaryota; kingdom Metazoa; phylum Arthropoda; class Insecta; order Diptera; family Sciomyzidae; genus Pherbina; species Pherbina coryleti. Next base: position 45,299,707 of record OX030952.1, on the reverse strand, counting down.
ATTACCCCTTTTCGGCGAAAAGGTCATAGTTTTGCATTTATCTGGATTAAGAAACATTACTTTTAGAACATCAAACCTCAAAAGAGTTCAGATTAGACTGCAGTAGGGCTGAATTGTCTTGAGAGTTTATTGTTCTGTATAGTTTCATATCATCTGCATAGACAAGCAGATGAGAGTGTTTTATGATGTGAATAAAATCATTAATTAAGTAAAATCAGCAGAAGTGGACCAAGGTGGCTACCTTGAGGAACACCGGATTCCGCAACAAATCCAGACGACAACACACCTCGGAATCGTATTTGATAAGATCGCTCTGACAAATACGATTTTACTCAGCTAACAAAATATTGCGAAAATCCCATAGACTTGAGCGTAAATAAAGTTAGATTCTGCGGAAGCTTATCAAATGCTTTACTAAAGTTGGAGTAAATACAGTCGACCTGGTTACCAGATTCAAACGAGTTTAAGCAAAATGTTGTAAAATCGAGATGATTACACACAGTGGATCTGCCATTAACAAAACCATGTTGACGAGTTGTGATTACTTCTTTACAGTGAAATTTTACGCGATCGTTACCATACATTCGATACCATTCGCTCAAAAAGTTTTGAAATGGATGAAAGCTAAGCGAATTTATAACTTCATTCCTGCATTTTTTTTTTTATAAATTGGACTAATAAATGAATTTTTCCAAAAAATTGACAAATAGCCTTCATTAATAGATATATTAAATAATTAAAAATAAAATTAAGAAAGAGGTTGACACAAAACGGAACTGTATTGAGTTATCACTGTGGCAGGAACTCCACCACGTCCAGCACCAAAATCCTCGTCGATTGATCCAATATACTTTAATATATCCTCTGATGTAAAGGATATAGGTATCAAAGAGACTCTGGGTGCGGAATTCATATATTCAAAATGACCTTCATCAGGATCAAAAGAATCTGAGCAAAATGGGTCTTTAAAAAGATTTGCAAATAAGCCACACATTTTGACGGGATCGTCAGTAAACCCATCCGCAATTTTGAAAGATGAAGGGAACCCATCGGATTTCTTCTTTCTATTTATGAATACCCAAAACTTTTTTGGATCAGACAATATTCTCAGCTTGATATTGTCTAAATATATACTATATAATGCACCTGAGCTATTTTGTAGGTTTGTAGGTTTCTAGTTCATTTGAGTCTAAGCTACAGACATATTTCTTCTATGCCTTATTCCCATTATTACGAAGGTTTTTAAATCCTTTGTGTACCAGGGGTACGCAGAATTTTTCGCAAATTTGAGGCTATATGGAGTTTGAAAAAATTCTGAAACAATTCTATCATTGTATTTTGACCGCCACAACATTATACCAAAGGAAAAATTTGGATTTAAAAAATTTCATAGCACAACCCTTCAAATTAAACGCATCAGAAATCATTTCAAAAGAAATTTTTTGACATGATGAAACTGGGCTAACGTTGATAGATGTTGAAAAAGCATTTGATTCTATCTGGAATAATTGTATTATACTTTATACAAAATTTCTTGAATAATTGTTTTTTGACAATAAAGTGCTCTTTCGAGATCATGTCAGTCATATCAAAAATAATTTGAATATAGCTATAAAAATGTTTTAATAATAATATATAATAAACTGGTAATTTCAGCCCTTGAAAGGACTGACCGAACTTCTTATGATCAAGTTGTGTTGTGCGTGTTAATAAATGTTTGTACACAATTGAAAGAATACTAGACCAACTAGTTTCACGCCGATTCCGAACGTCTAATGTACATGTCGAGAGCTAATATTCAATATGACCTATCTACAAAAACACATTTTTTTAGGAGAGCAAAAAACCGTTTTAATCTTTCAGTATACAATTATTTACTAATCAAAGTACAAGAATATTGTAAAATTTGGTTAATAAGTTTCCATGCTAAAAAAAAATTTAATTTAATCTTATAGAAAAAATAAGTTCTTCGTCAATTCTTTGATGCTTTTATTCAGATGTTCGTTGGTTAAAATATCAAAAAACTAGGAAAATATCGAAATAGCAGGATAGAATAATAACGATGGCCTTTTAATACATTTTTTTATTTGAATTTTCCACTGTGATACGCTTGCTGGGCAACATTGTAGCGTGGTCTTTAACAAAAACTTTCTAAGCCTCCCAGCTTATGCTCCAGAGAAAATATTGTTCCTGGTTTCTTCATCAAACTAATGACAGTGCCTTACTTTGCTTTTCAAATAAAAAGCTGACGAGCACTTTGGACCAATTTTTCTTTCTAGTTTTTGGGTTTTTTGTTCGCACTTGCTGCCAACAGTGGAAAACCCAAAGCAAAGATCATATAATATAAAGATGCGCCACGGCCATACAAATCAGCGACACAGTCAAAATCAAATGTGGATTTATCATAAATCCACTTTAAAGCTTTGTGAGAGATATTATATTATATTATATTATATTATATTATATTATATTATAATATAATATATTATATTATATTATATTATATTATATTATATTATATTATAGTATATTATATTATATTATATTATATTATATTATATTATATTATATTATATTATATTATATTTATACATATACTAGCGATTCACTGCGCGCGTTGTTACACCCGGCAAGTTTATTGAAAAATAATAAGTAAGTTGAAAATTTTTATTAGACCCTTAGTCTGACACCACGCTCATGATCCACTATCCGTTTCCCCACATCACTCTCAGGTGGCAATTCAATAAAATACAATATTGGAAAAACAATTTTCTTCAAAAAAATCAAGTGGTTACTTTGTTTTCTGAATCACATAAGCGGTTTTTAATTTTTGGATGAATTTGAAAGAACGCTAGCTTATAAGTCTTATATCCAGGGACCGAAAATAACTGTTATTTTGGAAATTTCAATTCAAAAAGTCAGGCGGTAAAAATTTGTCTTTTCGAGATTTGAATAAAGTAATGCTTGTTAGTTAAGAAATAATAATCTTGAAAGCTTTTTATTTAATTGACTTTTTTAAAAAAAGGAAGAAAAAGAATGGTTATTTTTTGATCGATTTTTTTTTGGTCAAAAATATAAGTTAAAATTTGACTTTTATTTTTACGGTCAAAAATAACAGTTAAAATTTGACTTTTATTTTTGCGGTTAAAAGTATAAATCATAACAAAAGTATAAATTCTATTCATTCAACTCTTCTCTACCGTTGTTTTGCTTATCACTACACTTCTTTCTGACTCAAAAATAGAAGTCATATTTTAACTTATATTTTTGCCCAAAAAATTAAAAGTCAAACTTTAACTTTTATTTTGACCAAAAAGAAATCGGTCAAAAAATAACTACTATTTATTAACTTCTTTGAAAAAAGTCAACAGTTACGGTCCCTGGTTATAGCTTCTGAAAAAGAGTTGAAAATTTGCATTTAATTTTAAATTTAATTTAAATTATTTTTACAATAAAAACAATGTTTGTCCCTTTTTTTTTGGAAAACTCCAATATTTCAGATCTTTTTGAAAAAAATATTCAAAATACACCTATATACTCAACTAAAGGTATTTTTGCAATAAGGTAGGTTTTTTGTAAGGTTTTAAGACAAAAAAAAAATCAAAAACATGTATAAAAATCAGATATTTGAATCGAAAGTCACAAAATTTAATTTCTGACTGTTTTTTCTCATTTCTGAGCAACGATGTTGTATTAAATATATCGTTGCACTCAAATTTTTCATAGTTTTCAAGAGATGTTCATGTTTTTGGTGTCAAATTGACGAAATTTGTTTTTATGTTAGTTAAACGAAAAATCTTTTTTTAACAAATCTTGTGCACTGGTTTTGCTAAGGGAAAGATCTCACTTCTAAAATTTCATTGTAATCAAAATTTTAGCAGTATTGAAGAAATGTAAGTGTTTTTGGTATCAAAATAACGGAAATTTTCTTAATTTTACGAAATTTAAGAAAAATTTTATATTTTTAATGTGCATATGGTATGTAACCTAAAAAACCAAAAAAAAAATATGCCTATTGTAGACATATTGTAGTTTAAGGCAATTTGGTCAAAAATTTGCACTACAGCGCTTTTGGTGTCCAAGGTGGATAATGGATGGATGGATGGATCATGAAAACCACTATATTTCAATTTTCATTTGAATCGTATGAGCGGTTTGTGAGTTTTAGGCGGTTTTGTAAAAAATTTGTACTACAGCGCCCTCTGATGTTCAAGGCGGATCACAATAGATAGCCTCAAAACGCGCACCGTACCCAAAAACTTCTATACAAAAATGTTCATGCTAATCGGATGAGGAGTCTATTGCGTATTTACACACAAAAACTCTTTTTTATGTAAAGATATAGATTATATTATTTAATGTATTAATAATATAATTGATATATAATTAATAATATATAATTAATGGCATTTCTGTGTCCAAATACGAAAAAGGGTGTCTCAAAATCAGGAAATTTAAATAATTTTAAATTCGGAAAATCTCTTTCTGATTTCCTACAATTTGACAGAATTTATTTATTGCCAGCCTATTTCCGTTTTGTTCCATTTTCAAAAGAAAGGAATCAAATTAAGTAAAAATCCATTCATATGATCCAATCCAATCATATAAATCGTATTAAGTGAAATATTTAGATCAATCAATCAATTCAATCCGAAATAAATATCAAAATCATAAATCATTAAATATGCATTCACACAATATCAAGCAAAATACTGTGGTAAGAAAAAAAGGGAAACAATAGAAATGCAATTGAAAAAATTCAATGACTATTTCAATACCAAGAAAAACTTTCTTCTTCTTCTCCGACGCATAAAATAAGCCAACTGAACTCGTTCGCTATCAAAATCATAATGAAAAGATTGCAAGCAATTGATGTAGAGAAGAGCATGCGGAGCGGAAGTGCATAGAGAAACGGAAAACTTTTCTCTCAAGCAAGAATTAAAAGCTTTTTCATATCGCACTCACAAAAGCTGTCGTGTTGGTCTGAAAATTATTTGTTACATTTTATTGTACTACGTAACTCATCTTTATATTATATGATCTTTGCCCAAAGTATTGTTTATACCTCATGCGGTCCGTTGCGTTTTCTGTCCTTTTATTAGACTTAGAGTGATGATTCCTCTTTTTTCTTCGAATAAGGCTTATTGGCAATCCATCGTCAGCGTAAAAAGCCTTATGTCATCATTTTATAAATCACCGTGATAAAACGCAACGCTAACGCGGCGCATCACTTGGATTTGAAATTTGCATTTTATTAATCACTACGTTATTGCGTTAGCTATGTTACGTTACCACTGTGAACTGTCAGTCAACAACAGTTTAGGGTTGTCACATGTAAAATAAAACTAGCATCATTATTGTAAATCTTTGAAATATTTAAGATTCACCAAATTCTGACTTGTTGGTAACCATATCAGCTGTTCTCTTCAGCCATCAATAAATTGAAATTGCAATATAAACGCCAAACACTGGCGTACCATTTGCCACCTGCGGTAGTTTTTTTATTTCTTTTAGCAACATTTCGAACTGTTGGTTCGTTGTTGCTGTCTTTAACCTATATTTAAACGATATATTTAACATTTAAGAATATGTGAGTGAAACAAACAGTTATTACCCTTTCAATACCAACTTATTCGTTCTAACGGCAGCTCAAGAGCAAGTGATGGCAGCTCAAGAGCAAGTGGAAATTGAACCAGACTTCTCTGGCGTATGGATCACTGCGCCACATAAAAATATTTTACCCATTGATAAATCGGAACTAGCTTAAGCAGATATAATAAAAGAATTACTTGCAAAACCATTTTCCAAGCAATTATTCTTATTCTTATGCTCGCCCAGTCTGAAGCGTCTGCGCTAAATCACATCTTAAAACGTTACAAGTATGTCAGAATATACTTCATAAAATGATACTTAATCTCCATTTTTCCACAAGAAGACTCCACCTCAGTTCCAATGTCAAATTAATATCTTTCTTACAGATAAGATAACAAATAAATTCAATCGCTATAATATGTCCAAAAATTATCTTATCAGGGAATTATACTAACTAGTATGGTAAACTAACTAGTATTTTAATATTAATTTTTTTTTTTTTTTTTGGTATTTTTATTGAAACAAATTTTTTCTTTCTTCACTCATGTGCGCATGTAACCGAACTCATACCGCACCATACGCACCACCAGCAGGAAATCACAAAATAGAAACTCCATTCTGAGTTTCCATGTTCTATGACTTACTTTCAAAGCTATTCGATATCAAACATTTGGCTTTATGCGGAGCCACACCCCTTTGTCCAACGCCCCTCCCAGTACCCTACTTCCCATATTCTACATTCAAGTAGAAGGATATCACTAAGTGGGAACTCCTTGTTGAGTTTCATTGTTATACGATATTTACTTCCAAAGCTATTCAATATAAGAACTTTGAATTGTATGGGTGGTGCCACGCCCCTTTGTCTAATACTCTTTAAATCCAGTCGAAGAACATGACTAAATAGGAAGTTCCTACCGAGTTTCATTGATTTGTGACTTATCGTTCGAAAGTTTTACCGAAAATTTGGGCTGCTGAAAAGTGCCACACCCCCATTTAAACGCCCATAAAATGTAACCAGTGGAATGGTACGTGTGATTTGAGGTCGAATACCGATTTCCGAGGCTGTGTGACTCTAAAGTTATTCGGTATCGAAAATTTGGGTTGTATGGGATACCATAGATATTCGGTGCACTCCGGTTGAAAACACAGGAGAAAATGATTCTTAACTGTTCTGCCTACGCCTATTTATATAAAGATAGCTGTGCTTTGTGTTAAAATTTGTTTTAGTGTTAATAATCTCACACCCACGTACAAGTTTTTCTTTTTTGCTTCGTCAATTTTATTTAGTTTTTAAATAATAAATCTTATAGGTGGTTTATAATAGGTTTTTATAGTACCTAGTATTTTCCTTCGAAAAATAAACAAATTCCAAATAAAAAATATTTGAAGTCTGTGATATATAAATGTAAGATAAGCTAAAGAATTAAGGTTAAAAAGCCATCTGTACTCATCAGGCCCGTAGCCAGGATTTACCTAAGGGGGGGGTTTGGATTAAAAAAAAATATCGATAGTTTTTGATATCGATAAATGAAAAGGTATTTTTTATATAATTACCAGAAAGATGGGAAAAATCAGTGGCTAGAAATAGACAATACTTTGAGAAATGAATTTGTAACAAATTTTTCACAATAAAGCGACAAACTTGAAAAAAAAACACTTTAAAACTTTTTGTACACCAAATACATAAAACAAAAATTAATTTTTTATTTTGGTTTATTTTATATATTTATATTAACAGCCCGATTCTGCGTACTTGATAAATTCACCTTATTGAATATTTATCAAGTATTGACTATTTATCAAGAGTTGGTATTCTGTGATAGAAAAAAAGCTCTTTAATTGATAAATTTGTCAATATCTCAGTTGCTATTGATAAATTTATCAAGAGAGTTGTGGTTGCTCGTAGCAGGCAATGTCAAGGTTAATATTAACATAATAATGTTAACAATAATAATTTTTTTCTACAAATTAATACACTTTTGTGGAACACAAGGAAAATGAAAGCAGAAATCTGTTCTCTGTGTTATGCTATTATTGTATTTCCTGACTTTTGTAAAGGCCACAATGAAAGGTTAGAAAATTTTATTTAAAAAGTTTTTATTATCATTCGGTAAAATTAACAAGAGGTTGTGATCCTGCGCCTCCAAAACCAGTGTTAAAAAATACGCAAAACTTGCAATAAGCTGCATTTTCCAATTTGGAGAAAACCAACCAATGCCAACGGTTCGACCAAGAATGCTTAACACTTTAACTGCCACCATACAAAAAAAATATCGGGTCCTCCAGGCCATTTTTTCGAACAAATCAGAAAAAGTTTTTTTTTATATTTCGGTGAAATTTTGAAATATAATATTGAGGCACAACATATGTACCTCACGGCCTGATGTATACTTTTACTGTATATTTAGTGTGGATGACGGACAGATGGACATGGCTAAATCGACTTGCGTGATGATGCTGATCAAGAATATATACACTTTTCTATACCTACCACGCTTCCTTGTGGGCGTTACAAACGGAATGACAAAATTAAAGTTTTTAAAATTAAAAACCCAGAAAGGGGGTTTTTCTTAATCGTGGGGGTATAAAAATGATGCGCTAAAAATAGTTTTAGGTATGCCAGGCCATGCGGAATTGAACTACGTTTACAGAATTGCATTTCGAGGTACTAATTTTAAACCATGAACTATAATGTGTAATCAAATACTGAGGCACATACGCTGTGCCTCAGAGCCTACGTGGACATTTTACTGAGGCACACCGTATGTGCCTCATGGCAGTTAACGTATTAAATCGGAGTTTGCAAGAACCGCTGGCAAGAAAATTAAAATTGGGTGGAGGCACATAAATGCTTTGAAAACTTTCAAGGCGGTTCGAATCGAAAATATTGCTCGAATCGAAAATATTAACTTGAAAATATCGTTATTTGGACATTGATATACTCTCAAAGTCGAATGCAGTTGCGATGAATCAAATGATATTTCTGGAAAAATTTCTACAATCATACACACAAAGTTAGAGTTATAAGCATTAAAAGTAAAATATTAATACCGCAACTTGTACTTGTACTTGTACCGCTTTCCACATAGCTGTCAACATTAAAGCTTTCTACAACTGCAGGTTACAAAGGAAGTTCTGAAGACTTTTCAGATTCCAAAGTTTCTTGAACGTTTTCTATCCGGTTTTCCAATAAGAGTTGTTATTTTGGTATCCAAAAACAAAATGCCATTTTTTGAGATAAATTATCGGATGTTTATTTCATAATAAAGAGGAAGGTATGCCGTTAATAATGAAAAGCAACATCAGCCAAATGGCCACCACGACCACGCTTACAGCACAATATCCTTTTCATGAAATTTTCCATAACCAAATCGCAAAGTGGCTGCCCTATGTCCTCATTTTCGAAAAAGTAAGGTCCAATGACCCCGCCGGACCATAAACCGCACCAAACAGTCACACGTTGAGGATGAAGAGGCTTCTCAACAATAACTCTTGGATTTTCCGAGCCCCAGATGCGACAATTTTGCTTGTTGACGTAGCCACTGAGGTGGAAATGGGCCTCATCAGTCAAGATGATTTTTCGATGGAATTCCGGATCATTTTCATGCATTTCAAGGACCCAATCAGCAAAGACACGACGTTGTTGTATCGTTCCATTTTTAGTAATGGCATAGTTTCTACTTGTCAAATGTCAAAGAATAAAAGCTTTAAAAGTGAGCGCTTCACAATAGCGGGCGATTCAGAATAACACCTCTTATTGGAAAACCCTGTACAATACAGATGAAATATAATATTATTCGGATTTTGTCGGTTCCGCATCAAGCAAAAAGTTAATCCATTAATATTCAATCAATGCAAACACGCTACCAAAAAAAAAAAACACAGCTTTCAAACATTCAGAAATATTCGGACACTTTTTAACACATTTACGCATTGATAAAGGAAAAAAAACCATTTGAATCAAGCACTTACTTTCCACCGTTCTAGCCTTTTTTACTTCTGGTTTCTGCAGCCAATTAAGTAGACTAATTTTTGTAGTTTTGGCACAGTAAAATTAACAATAGAAACTCTTAAACTTATCTAACGAAACGCAATCAAAATTACACCACTTTCACGTTACACCTGTTAACGCAATAAATTCTTAAATTGCTGGTCGTAGACAAAGTTCAATTGAATGTATCGAACTTTTTTCGATACTTAAGCTTGTTGATGTTTTCGCTGTATTTCGCTATATTATTTTTTTATACTTTTTGGACCATAAGGGGGGGGTTTTAACCCTAAAAACCCCCCCTTGTCTACGGGCCTGGTACTCATATTTGTGTAAATTATGCAATAGTATGTTTTGTAATGTTTTCAGTTTTTTCTACTTAAAAAAAAAAGTTATATGGAGCATTTTTCTTCTGGGGAAATATATCAGGTGTAAAAAAAAGTTTTAAATGATTTTTTGAGATGGCTTCACTAGTATTAAATCGAATCGGGCAATCAAACTTAATTTTGAAGCCTGATCATTAGGCTTTCTTTTTTAGGAAGTGTAAACAACATAGTTTTTGTGTGCTCCGAATATGTCAACTTTTGTGCCAACAAAACACAATTTGCGGGAGTGTACTTTTCTGCTTTCATTTGAAGAAAAATACAGCTGAATGCCACCGAATGCTGGAAGAAGCTTATACGGAACATGCTTCTTCGATTTCCACATGTGAGTTTTGGAATAGACATTTTAGAAATGGTGATTTTAATACCGACGACAAAGAGCGCGAAAGACGGTCAAAAAGTTAGATTTTGCCGAACTAAGGGTATATTGGATGAAGATTCGTGCAAACCTCAAGAAGAAGCATTGGGAGTGGCTCAGCAAGCCATATCTGTTCGCTTAACAGCTATGGGAACGATCCAAAAGGTAGGATATTGATTGTTGTATGAATTGAAACCGAGAGACGTCGAACGCCGTTTTCTCACTTGTGAATAGCTTCTCGAACGACAAAAAAGAAAGAAATTTTTGCATCGCATTGTAACTGGTGATGATAAATAGGCTCATTACGATAACCCCAAGCGCAAAAAATTAAACGGATCGCCCAGCCATATGCCAAAATCGACGTCAAAGCAGAATATCTACAGTGGCAAGGTCATGCTCAGTATTTGGTGGGACCAATTGAGCGTCGTGAGCTGCTACACCCGGATGGAACTATCACAGGGCAATTCTACCGAACTCAATTGATGATGATCATTCAAGCAAAAACGGCCAGAATACGAGCAAAGGCACGACAAGGTAATTTTGCAACCTGAATGCTTCGGCCACATGTTGCACAGCCAGTCAAAACATACCTTAAAACGCTGAAATGGGAAGTCCTACTCCACCCGCCGTTTAGACCAGACATTGCCCTTTCCGATTACTATTTATTTTTGTCGATGACGCATGACCTTGAGGATCAGCACTTTCGTTCTTTTGAAGAACTCCAAAATTGGATCGATTCGTGGATCGGATCAGAAGATGCATCGTTTTTCGGGATGGTATCCGAAAATTACTGGCTAGTGATGGCCAATTTGGCGTCCGTGGCGTAGTTGGTTAAAGTGCGTGGCCTCTATGTCAACGAACCTGGAGACCTGTGTTCGAATCCCAGCAGCGACAGAAAATTATTTGAATAAAAATTATTTTTCTGTACGGACGCCATGTCCATGCAGACAATGGCAAACCTCGGGGAGTAATAAAAATGCCATGTAAATCTTCTTGAGAACAAGAACATTCCGATTATCTCCGTTCGGAGTCGGCGTTAAACCTGTAGGTCTGGTTCTCGGTCAATTGTGTACAAACTTAATAACACGCACAACACAATTGATCATAAGAAGCTAGGTCAAAGTCCTTTCAAGGGCTGAAATGGCCAGTTATTTATTTTTTTTTCATTTTTTAGTGATGGACAATACTTTGAAAAAAGAATTTGTGGGTCATTCTTTATTTTCGTTAATATTTTCCGCAAGTCCAAAAAATAATTTTTGTTTTAAATATTTAATTTTTTTCAAGTATTTATTTGAATATTAATAATTGAAATTAAATTGGGGGTGTGGGACAGATCAAACACTTTTAATTTAGGAATTATACCACTTTTATTTAAATTATCTCCATGGAGGTGATTTTATGCTCCACGGAGGTGATTGTATGTTGGAGGTGACTTCAAGTTCCATGGTGGTGCAGATTGCATACAAATTTCGAAAATGTTGTGATTGTATCAGGGCTGCGGAGTCGGTTCGAAAAATCACGACTCCAACTCCGACTCCGACTCCGCCAAATATTGAAGCACCGACTCCGACTCCGACTCCAACTCCGACTCCAACTCCGACTCTGACTCCGACCATAAAATTAAAAATCATTTATTTTTTTTCATGCATAGAATTTGTATGTATGTATCTTTTAAATGAGGAAGTTAAAAATATGAGGAAAGTAATTCAAATTCATTTAAATTTAAATAAATCCTGCTATATCGGGCAGTATCAATGAAGATCACGATATGTCAATTCGTCGCCATTCTCAACAATTATGCTTGTGTTATTTGACCACCTGGGACATTTTACGTAAGAACCTCAGTATGAAACCATACAAAATATAGCTGGTGCAAGGATTGAAGTCGGGTGACTTACCCTAACGTCGTTTGTGTGTGTGGTGAATGGGCCTTAGAAAAGTTTGATGAAGATCGACTTTTTTATCAAAAAATTGTCTTTAGTGACGAAGCTCATTCTTGGCTCAATGTGTACGTTAACAAACAGAATTGCCGAATTTGGTCTGGAAAGCAGCCAGAGGCAATTCAAGAGCTGCCAATGTACTCTAACCGTCATTGGACCTTTCTTTTTTAAAAATAATGAAAATCACAACGTTATAGTCAAAATAGATGAATTGGACGGTTTCACATGCCACATGGCACGCGATACCATGGACCTATTAAGAGGCGAGTTTGGTGAGCAATTAATCTAACGTTTTGGAGTAGTCCAATGGCTGCCAAGATCATTCAATTTGACCCCACTTGACTCTTTTTTGTGGGGCTAAGTGAAGTCTCTTATGTACAGGGACAAGCCAGCCACAATTGCAGCCCTGGAAGAAAACATTACAGATGCCATTGGTGAGATACTGGTCGAAATGCTGGAAAAAGGATGCAAAAATTTAAGCTTACGGATGGACCTCCTCAGGCGTAGCCGCGGGCAACATTAACATTAAATAACCCTTAAAAAGTAAATGACAGATATTGATGTATCGCTCCAAATAAATATTTCATTCACTATAGCAAATTTTGTTTTTTTTTTTAATTTTCAAAAAGTAAACGCTAAAAATCACCTTTTATATCTATTAAACTTATAGATATTTTTTTATCTATAAGAAAACTAATAAGAAAAACTGGCCAGAAAACTTATTTGAAATATTTTTTAATGTTCACTCATGAAACTCATCGTATGAATTGATTTTACAATGAACATTTTTCGTTTGGTTGCTAATTTTGCTACTAACACATCAACTAGATGAACAACTGGTTAATGTAAAACCGAAAAAATTAAAACTTTTTGATATTTGGCAACTGATTGATTAACTGATTAAAAAATTAGAAATGACACCTGAAATACCAATAGACGACTTTTTTCAAACAACCAGCCACCAGCTTATCAACCAGTTTTGCTACTAGTTGTTCGTCTATAGGGCCCTTTACATATTAATATAATTTTAAAAATTAATAATTTTTCTATAAGATTTTGTTCTATGGCGATATTCGTTAAAAATTGGTAATGATTTTTTTTTTATCGGAGTCGGAGTCGGAGCCGGTGAATTTTCTAAGACTCCGACTCCGACTCTTTCACCCAAAAATCCTTACAGACTCCGACTCCGACTCCTCGACTCCGACTCCGACTCCGCAGCCTTGGATTGTATTAACTTAGAAAAAGGAAAAAATATATGCTTGAAGGACAAGCAAAATCACCTCCGTGTATATAAAAATCACCTCCGTGGTTGTAAGCTCACCTCCATGGTGCCATTCGCCTCCATGGCACCATGGCGCCTCCATGGCACCATGGAGGTGAACAGCATGGAGGTGAATTTTTTTACAAATTATCTTATAAAAACCATACAATGATTGCTACGAAAACGACGTTCTGGATTTAAAGTAATGATCCAAAATATATATAATCACTGAAATAAATATAGTGCAATATTGCTTATAAACAATTTGTGACGTACCACGGAGGTGAGCAAACCAAATAGTACTCACCAGTAATTATCTACAAAAATGCAAAAAAACACTAGAAAGTTGCTCTTGAACTGATCACTTTCACATGTAATATGGAACTAATTTGATTTCAATTTAAAATTTTATTTCATGCCACTGGATCCGGGTACAGTTATAGAGAATAAGAACTTATTCTAAATGACGCATTACTCTAAACTGGAAACAAGAACACAAATTTGACAAGCAAAATTCTGTTGAAAATGCGATATTTTTTTGTCGGTCCACATGCATCAACAGTACCGTTATATTTGCTTTGCAAATGTGTTTATCGCATTCTTATTAGAACAATCTTTTTTGCTGGATAAATTTTGTAGCTTAAGAACCTCGAAGCGGAACAGCCATGGAGGTGAATTTTTATATGCAATTATCAATTTTTCGATGACAAAACAGTTTTTAACTAAATTAATTTTTTAAGCATTTATTAAGCTATAATCAACATGATCAAAATAAGGTGGTTGCATTAAATAATTTTAAATTTTTACTCAAAAATATGCCTCGGAACTTAGATATTAAAGAAAAAAAGAATGACCCTTGTAACAAATTTTTCACAATAAAGTGTCAAACTTGAAAAAATCCCTTAAAACTTTTTATACAAAAAATTGACAACTTTTTTATACAAGAAATTGACAACTTTTTTATACAAAAAATTGAGAACTTTTTTTAAATAAAACGCAAACCATTTAAGATATTTCAAAAACTTTATTATCGGCTTGAAGTACAATAAAAACATTTATGAATGGAACTCGACTTCATTCATATGGCGTCGGTTTGTTGGCATAGACCAATGACTTTACGTAGCCCCAAAGAAATTACTCCAGAGGCGTTAAATCGCACGAACGAGGCGGCCAATCGACTGACCCATTTCTTGAGATAACACACTCATCAGACTTACTCTTCAATAAATCGATTGTAACATGTGCTGTGTGGCTTGTGGCACCGTCCTGTTGGAACCACATGTCGTCCAAGTCCCTATCTTCCAATTCGGAGCAAAAATAATCGGTAATCATGCGCGATAACGATGGCCATTCACAGTAACGTTACGATCCTTGTCGTCGACGAAAAAATATGGTACAATGACGCCGCCGGCATGCAAACCGCACCAAACAGTTATTTTTTGTGGATTTTGACTCGACCAATAATGCATATTTTGCTTATTGACGAACCCATTGAGCCAAAAATGAGCTTCGTTACTGAAGATGATTTTGTGATGAAATTCATGATCTTGGCGCATCTTTTCCAGAGCCCAATCGAAGAACGTACGTCGCTTTAGATGGTTCATTCAAAAAATGGCAAAATTCGCCATAAAGTGGTCTGGGCGATGCCTTCAGAACGTGGTGAAATTGACTGTTTTGTATCGTTTGCTACGGACGCCTGAACGGCAGCGATATTTTCAACACTTCCACCAACTCGTTGTCTCACTAACACGGCAACATCACACAACGAATATGTAGACTCGAATTTTTGCACTAAACTTGTTATTGTTTGTCTACTAGGGCGAGAATTACGACCGAAAATTACAGTTAACGCTCTTAAAGTTGTGATCACCGACTCCGAATTTCGGTAGTATAATTTTTTTAATTTGCAGACGTTCGTTCGTGTACTTTACCATGATGAAAATGTTGAGTTTACTGAATAAACTGGCAGTGACAGTTCGATGATTAGTGAAAGGGTGCGTTCAGAAATTTAATTCAAAGTTGTCAAGTTCCCATTGGAGGACCCTGTACTTACGCATTTTTATAAGAGCATTTACTTACAATCTTAGGAGATTTGCTTAGTGGTTTGAATGAAATTGCAAAAAAATGCTTTAGGTAAAAATAAAGTTTAAGCTTTTTGACATACCTGAAGACAAAGATTTTTTTAAAACTATTAAACTATTTGTTATTTAAAACTATAAACTAGTCATAAAATTTGCTGTCTCTATAAAATAATAACTGTTACTTATATTTTGTATTTTCAGATATTATAAAAACCACTAACGAACCCATTGTACAAAACAATGAAAAAAATAATGCCAAAAACTACGTTGGATACAAGTGCAATTTGAAAAATAAATATTATGAAAATAGCATACTTTTGCTGCCTGTTGAAAATGACATTAAAAATATCGAGTTGGATTTATTAGAAAATGTAGAATCAATAATTGTATATTTCGACATTGAAACTGTATGTATATTTCTTATTTAAAATTAATTTATGTTATGTTATGTTTTATTACTTTAAAATACTTACTTCAATACTTAAATACTTAATTCATAAAAATATCTTAAAATAGCTTTAAAACGTTCAATAGTTAAAAAGCGTTAATGTTAAAAAGTATTTTGAAATTTTGTTATTTATAAACATGTTGTAGCTACTTTGCAGTTAAAATAGGAACACTTACGATTTTAAGTGGGAAGAGTGTCAATAATAATTTGTGTATTAGGTAAATTCAATGACTTTATTTATTTGTCACAATTCCGTCAACATTTTGATATTTATACATCAAAAGTTTTTCGAAGCTAACCTCTGCACTGAAAAAATTGTCATTTTATTATCTTTTTTGTAAATATTGTCATCTTTGATATCCCTATCTTCCAAACTTCCTTGCTTTCGAACTCACCCTACTTTCCGAACCTATCTTTTTTTTAAAAAAAGCCAGCCAACTTCAGAGTGACGCGCGAGATTTATTTGAAAGGCGAGAAGAAGAAGATGATCTAATCAGGAGCGGTGGTTTAAATTAAAAAATTAAATGTAATTAAAAAAATAAATGTAAAAAAAATTTATTAATTAATTTAATTAAAAAATTAAATTAAATTACTCACAGCCACAACAATCACCATGTTTTAATGGTAACGAAAATGGCGGTCAAAATAATTTCAATATATTGTCGCAAAACATTCGAGATGATAATCCGTTTGTAAGTGTGTACGATGTGATAACCATCTTACCAAAATTTGACCCAATGAATAAAACGATTAGTTCGGTACAATTTATAATAAAAGTTGAACAATTGAAACATCAAAAGTTTTTCGAAGCTAACCTCTGCACTGAAAAAATTGTCATTTTATTATCTTTTTTATAAATATTGTCATCTTTTGTCATCTTTATCGTAAGCTAAATAAAAATAGCGTCCGTGGCGTAGTTGGTTAAAGTGCGTGACCGCTATGTCAACGAACCTGTAGACCCGGGTTCGAACCCCAGCAGCGACAGAAAATTATTTGAATTAAAAATAATTTTTCTGTACGGCCACCACCTCTCTGCAGACAATGGCAAACCTCAGAGAGTAATAAAAATGCCATGTAAAGTTTCTTGAGAATAAGAACATTCCGTTCATCGCCGTTCGGAGTCGGCGTTAAGCCTGTAGGTCGATTTCTCGGTCAATTGTGTACGAACTTAATAACACGCACAACATAATTGATCATAAGAAGCTAGGTCAAAGTCCTTTCAAGGGCTGAAATGGCCAGTTATTTATTTTTTTAATTTTATAAATAAAAATACTGTCATACAATTTATCGATTACTTAAGGTAGGGATGGGTACAATTCTTGCACGTGCTGCGACTGCGTGTAAGCAGCGGGCAAGTAGCGTGCGAAATCAATTGCTGAATTTGATGAATTTGGGGGTGAATCGGATTGCGGAATGGAAAATCCTCTCTGTAATCCTCTCACAATATGCAATCACAAGAGCGCACTTGAGATTGCGTTAGTGCAGAAATATATGTATTCATCTCACGTACAGAACCATCAAAGCTTCAGTGCACTGATGTGATTTGGTGGGATTTCGGGCTCATTTTGGGATATTTGGCCTATTTGAGAACGTGTGGGATTTCGGATGCTTAGGTGGGATTTTCTACTGTGTCATAATTTTTTAAAGTGTAAATTCTTAGCAAAACTGGTTTGTAACACTTTTTTGAAATCTTTCAAAATTTTTCGTTTAATTGGTCTTTCATTAATTCTAAATACGTAAGAAAGGGATATGTATATTCAAGAGGCTTAACATGAATGGATATAAGATCCTCATTTAAAAACAAAAATATAAGCTCAGTTTCATTTTGATGAAACGGAAGAAATTTACGATTACTTCATACACTTACACCGTGGCGTCCGTGGCGTAGTTGGTTAAAGTACGTGGCCTCTATGTCAAAGAACCTGGAGACCCGGGTTCGAACCCCAGCAGCGACAGAAAATTATTTGAATTACAATAATTTTTCTGTACGGCCACCACCTCTCTGCAGACAATGTCAAACCTTAGAGAGTAATCAAAATGCCATGTAAAGCTTCTTGAGAACAAGAACATTTCGTCAAAGGTCAAAGTCCTTTCAAGGGCTGAAATGGCCAGTTATTTTTTTTTATTTATCATACACTTAACCCTCATCGGTAACTCAAACCCATAACCCTAAAAATACAGAAAACTTTAAAAAGGAATAAAAATATCGCAAATTTTATGAATAAAATTTAAAGACTATTTATTCTTTTTATGAATAAAGTTAAATATATCGCTCGTTTTCTTCAATAACGTTACAATCCAAAAAACATAAAAATTGAGTTAATTATACAGCAGCATTCGTTTTACCATGATCTATGCTATGTACAATTTTGGTAACGATATCTTTTTTAATTTTTGTAATTTTTGATTCATTCACCTCAATATATTTCCGATTAGATCGTATTATATATCGATAGTCTCCAGTTTTTTTTGTCACTTTGTATGGATTAAACCATGTACATTACAGTAGTACTTGTATATTTGATGTTTTGTCCATATTTTGAAAATGGTGATTTAATTTCCTGGATTTCCTGGATAATTGTATGGATTTAACCATGTACATTACAGTATACTTGTATATTCGATGTTTTGTCCATATTTTGAAAATGGTGATTTAATTTCCTTTGTCTGCTTAAAACTTAAAATGCTTCTCCTGAAAAATCTAGTTTTTTGAGTTGTAACGTTATTGCAGAAAACGAGCGATATATAAAAAATACACAAAAATTAGAAATATTTCGAAAACAGAAAAAAAAAATTTGAAATCTTGTCGATTTTGGCAAATTTGATTGAATTTGTGATCTGCACAGATGAATTTCTTGCATTTATCACATCTTGTTACAAACACATTAAGATTGTTTTTGCTACTACAAATGTAACATCGACCAAGCTTCCGTGTTGGTGACGCATGCTGAATTGGATGAATTGGAACACTTGCGACATTTGTTGAGATAATTGGTGTTTCGGGTTGTGCCACTCTTGGACCACGTATTCGCTTCGCGATGAATGGTTTAACCATAGCGTCTCCAAGCTTAATCAAGAACAGTCTGCGACGAATATTTCTGTTACTGTTTTTGATTGAAATTGAAGTGCAATTAACGTACGCATTAACTCCACATTAACTCAAGTAAATTGCAAAACAATGCCATAGGCCATCGATTGACCTTTCGCTTGCATCGATAAGTGCCAACCATTTGATCAAGCGTATCTACACCGCCTTTATTTGTGTAAAAACAGGCTTTTTCCGCATATTTCTCAAAACTGGTGGAATCTCAGTTCGATTCCGCCGAATTGTTCCGATAAAGGTCATTCGCCGTTTGTGTAACTCCTCAGCTAATTGATATGTGGTGCAGAATTTATCACATGTGACATTTCTATCTGTGAAAGGTCTTCACATAAATCGAGCACAACTCTGTGGCCTTGGTTTCTCTCAGGTGCAGCATTTCTAGCACGCCCCACATACACCTGAGCAGTGTGGACGTAATAAGATTTCGAATCACATAGAACCCACATTTTTATTCCATATTTTGCCAGCTTAGATGAAATGTACTGACGGAAGCTGACTCGACCGCGAAATACATACTATAATGCATGTAAGAATAGACATGTATGCGTGCACATACTAAGAACCGGTACGTCAATAAGTTTACACGAGGATTTCCGAACGTGAACGCCACCTGTAGTCGCGTGAAATTTGTAGATTCCATCGAAAAAAGCTATTTGCCAAAAACTCATGTCAATCGGTTAAGGTGCGCGCGCATACAAAGGACCAATGAGGGTTAAGAGAGTTTTTATAAAAAAAGTAATGATTAACTTTTCGTATTTTTTTCTGTGGAAAATTTGTTATATTTATTGAAAAACTTTATTATGTACATTATTAAACTATAAAATTATTATAATGTTAAAAAATGTAGGGGAGGATGCCCATCTACTAAACACGTTTCGTTTGGAGGCCTTTGGTTTAAAACATAATATTTCAGAGCTCTAGTTTCATTTGGAAGCTAAGTTCAATAACTAACAAGAATTTTAATCAGAATTTAAAACTTGCAAAAAATATAATTTTGGCAATCGATCTAGCAAAAGTCTCGAAATCGACCGCTGAAAAATTCTGCCCAGCTACTGAACACCTAAAACAAATCGTTGGAAAAAATTAGAAAATGAAGTAAAAACACTAGTTTTTGAGAGTTTATGTAAAATGTATTCTATCAATAGTTCACAATGACTCACTGAACTTTAAACAATAGAAATTTTAATTTCTTTGATGGCTGCAGCCATCGCTTCAGAATTTATATTCGTTCTTCTTTTCACTTTTTTTAGGCGACGGCATTCTAAAATTTTATCTGAACGTGGACGAGAATCACGAAAACTATTTTAACTAATTCCAAACACTTTTTTCAGTCATATAAATGATAATTTTTTTCTGAAAATCTTTTCAGAAGGTGGATCAACGTTTTGTTCAGTAGGTGGGCAGGCACGCCATCATGACATGACGTGAAATACTTTTTTCCCATTTCTCAATATTGTTTGATTGCTCGTCGAATTGTGAAAAATAAACATTAAAAATAGAATTCTACTCATATTCACCTTTTTTTATCCATAAGAAACACTCTGAAATTCACTAAATAGAGATGAACTATTTTTGCCCAGCTTCGTTTTATTCGAATATTTTTTTTTTAACAGCCGTGGGGCTAAAGCAGCACGCGCATTCATCTCAATGATTTATCAAAAGTGAACATTCAATGAGATGTTACTGCGACACTTTACAAATTGGCGCATCATACAGACGTCAGAAATCACAGCGTTCAGTAGTAGGTGGGCTTGTTCAGCAGGTGGCCATCATTATTTCTTTTCAAAAATTGCATAAAAAATCGTTATCGGTATAAATATTTGGGTGGGATTTTCGTGTCATTTTGGTGGGATAAACGGGTCTAAATCGGGATGTGATCGGGATTTTTTACTAAATCAGAATCACATCACTGGTGGATAGTTGCACTCAGTTAATTTCTGCTGCAGTGTTGCCATAAGTCCAATATATCGTATTTATTTTGATTTTACTGATGTGAAACTCTTTACATTTCAATAAGAAGCAACTCTTTTTATTTCAATAAGAAATATTCTCAAATAAAATTAAATGAATTAAACATATTTGATTCTTGAGTCTTTATTTAAAATATGTTTTCATATCATATTTATACTCCCAAGCAACGCTGGGAACGGGTATATATATAAAAAAGAGTTTTTGTGTGTAACTACAGATCGAACGAGCAGATCGAAATAGTGAAGCACGTGGGTTGATATCAGAGATAGCGTTGATTGCGTCGCTGGTATGAGAAGTTAGAATGTGTTATTTAAAAGCTAAAATTTTTCTATTGAACTGTATCTGTTTATGCTATACTAATTGTCAATTTTATAATTGTTAAGATGTTTTTATTATGTTTAAATTATCATTTAGTTCTAGGTTTATTACGCTTAAAGTAACTTTGATTCTGTGCTAAGGCTTTTAATGGCTAAAAAAAATTACCAAAATTTTCAGGTCCTGTTGCAATATCTTTTTTCTTTTGTCTTTTCTACATATCTATCTTTCTTCTTATTCTTTATCTTGTGATACTGATATAACTATCGGCAAACTTTGGTTACTTTTCGTATATTATCGTGAGATGTCCTATTGTTGTGACATGTATTCTGTCTAAGCATTCTTTCCCACCATTGTTTCTCTGTTGATGATGTTGAATAATAATAATATTTTAAGTAGCGTTGACGGAGATCAAAAAATTATGATTAATGTTTTTTGTGCGCTGCATTGTGGTCTTAAAGTTTTACACTTCAATGCTAGGAGTTGAAACTGTAATAAGCTGGACAATCTGAAATATATTGTTGAAGATTCTGCTGTGGATGTCATCTTTCTGAAACTTGGTTCTGCACTGATGTTTCTGATTCTGTTTATAATATTCATAATTTTAAGCTCCTGAGAAATGATAGAGTTGGAAGGAAAAGTGGCGGAGTTGCTATCTTTTGTCGCAGTAATTTAAATGTTAAAATTGTATCTAAGTCTAATTGCAATAGTAATGTTGAGTATTTGAATGTGTGTACATTCGATAACCATGTCAAAGTGTTCCTATCTTGTGTGTATAACCCTAATAAGTGCAACACCGTTGATTTATATTTTTCAAAGCTGAATAATTTTATAATTGATTTTGACTTTTTTGTTATATATGGTGACTTCAATGTAAATCTATTATGTTGAGATAACACTTCAAAATCGTTTTGTGAAAATGGTTGTTCTACAGGATTGTCAATTGTCAATGAAACTGCCCTAGTCTTTTAGACTACTTTACTGTCTCAAACCTTGCATCTGTTTTGTTATATGATCAACTGTATTTTTTGTCCGATCATGATCTTTTGTTTTGTTGTATAAATGTTAATTTGTCTCGACCTGGCAACTCTGATATATTCACCTTTCGGGATTTTAAGTCGATTAATTACTGGGCTCTCTATAATGACTTATGTTTAACTTCTTGGAATGATGTATGGTAGAGTTGGGCAAATGGAGCACATTACGCACAGGCGCACAATGTACGCCAACTGTGCGACACAGGCGCACAATATGCGACAGAGCTTGCTGACTGCGTGCTAAGTGTGCTTGATGGGGGAGGGGTTGGTATGACTCTGGTGAAAGAGAGAAAAATTGAGCGAAGAAGAAGCGAATAAGAGAGTACCACTGAGCGCATTATGATTTTCGCAAAGCAGACTTTCATACAAGCCTTGCCACTATTTTTTTTCGGAATACAAACTTGATATATTTTTAATTCAATTAGTTAAGGTAGGATTGCTAAATTTCAGAATTCCAAACAATTAAGAGTTAACTCAAAAAAAATTATTGTAACCAATATATTATTTGCCCACTTGCTACAATTTTAGCAACTCTGACATAAAATTAATTCACTTCAAAACAACCCTAAAAAACAAATTCTTGGATTTTACATTTTGTAAACAGACTTGTATATTTTTGTTTTTTTTGTAAATTCATTGAGTGTCAACTGAAGGTAACAATGCATGTATTGTTTTTTTTGGTAAACTTTGTTGGTACATAGGTTGCAAACAAATTTGGGGCAGTAACAATTTCAGTAAAAATTTGGTAAAATAAAATGTCTTAAGTGGCAGCGCTGGTCTGCATTGCAGAAATCTTAATTGCTCTCAGTGCCGACAAAAGCCAATGTTGCTTACTCAGTGATTTCAAATAAAGGGCATTTTATAATCTTTTCACTTTTTAAATTTTTAACAAAAAAGTATTTTTAGGCTTTTATTTTTTTAAGGTAAAAATAAAAATAAAAATTCTTTTGGAAAACAATTTTATAAATGCACCTGCAGACCATGACCTGATAGATAAACAAGTAACATGGATTCTTGTAGCTACGTCAAATAAAAATAATTCCTTTTTAAGAAATCATCATCTTAATATGTACAATATGCAACACTTGCTTTTCTTAAGACTTTTCTCTTGCTCTCACACTTTCTATAAATCTACGTTCTTAGTTCTCTCACAGCTTTCCGTTCCCCATTCCGATTCACACCCGAATTCATCCAGCAGCCGAGTTGGCGCACACTGGCGCCCACTGCCGCAGAATGAGCGTCAGATATGCCCGTCCCTAATGTATGGTATGTTGAATCAGTTGACGATAAATTGAATGTTTTTACCAATGTTGTGAATAGTTTTTTTGATAAACATGTTCCTCAATGCTCGGTGATGATAAAAAATAAGTCATGCCCATAAGGGCGTATCGAATTACAATTTTTTTTCGAATTTCACATTCTAAGAGGTCTCAAAAGTTGCATGGGGTTGTCAAGATCACCCAAAAAAAATTTTAAGGAAAAAAAGGATGTCTTCCTGTCCCGCAAGGAAAAAGTTGTTTTTTGAGGAAAACAGTAAAAAATAACGACTGTTCAGATGCATACATCTGACCACCTTAATTCAACTCAACGCACAACTAAAACAAACCACAAATGTGTGTCAACACTTAAAATTTGCTTCCAGGTGTAGAGGTAGGTCGCTATGACACACTTTTGCTTTACTACTCAATTGTGCTGTATTTGCATATTGTTGAATATCGATGTTATTATTAGTACTTAAACCAATTTATATTTTGCTGATGCAAATTTACACCAACAAATCATTTCAATATCGGTAACAACTAAATCATATTTGTGCTGACGCTGAATAACAACAACAACAACTTAGTTAATATTTCGTTTTATTCTTGTTACTGTTGTAAACGTATTATAAGTAAAAAATGTATATAAGCTCTTATACTAAGCAATAAAGACCAGTAGTAATAACTCAACTCACAAATAAAAACACAGTTTTTTTATTTACATTCATCTGTAGCAACAATTGTACAAGGTTCAAGTGCCTGTGCAATTCTACAACAATCCCTTAGGTCAATATTGGTACACGCACCTGTATTGACAAACTCAATAAGGGATTCAACAACGACTTTAAAATGCTTTGACTGTTATAAAAAAAAATTACGTATGTCTTAAAGCAAAAGTAGGTATAGGCTTAAATTAACAATATATTGGTAAACACTCACGATTCTTATCCACAGTGTCCTGTGTGTAGATATTCGAAGAAAAAGTTGAAATCGAGATAGCACAGAACTTTTGATTGTCACCCAATATTCTAAATTTTGGTGGTATTGATTATACTATTAACGTATTCCTTAAAGTTGCCGAATTAATAATTAGCATAATTTTTGCATATTCCTTTCCTATTTTTGAGAAATGTATACTTGAATGCAATTTTTTAACTTTTTCAAAAAAGTGAATATAATATTTTATATCTCGGGTACTAGAAATGGTACCGAAGAAACTTTGCTCGATTTGGATTCTTCAAATATTCCTGAATAGCACTCTGTCTAAAAGTTTTAATTTAAAATACTAGCTAAGGCCACGATTTTATTTTCTATTTTGATACTTACAAAAAAAAAAATACTTCCTAACATGAAATTTAACAATAGCCGCATTCTTTTGTAAGCGAGTGACAAAAAAACGCTGTAACTCGGTTAAAATTTGCTTTTAGTTGCTTAACAACACTGGCAACAACTGTCAAAAAACTTATGATTAGTTTGTTGAAATAAACTTGCGAAAATGAGCATAAACAGCCTTATTTATAAACACATTTTAGAGGCAGCGTAACTTTAAACGGGCTTTAAACAAGAAAACGTTATTTATAAACATGCGTAACTTAAACGCCGAAATTGGGGTTTAAAGACTCCGTTAATATAACCATGATCTTTGTCTTTTCGTTTAATATCAAAGATATGCTCCATATGCGCCCTCTGCAGCATTTTTTTATGCGGCGGCCATTGCAAATCCATAGGAATTCTTAATTTTTCTAGAGATTTTCTATAGTTCAGACACAAACCTTTCAAACATTAGCAAGGAATGAAAAAAATGTTTATTTTTTCATGAAATTTTCTAAGGATTTTTTCAGAGCTCATTCACAATAGAGCAGTTTTCTTACTTTTTAACACTGTATATCAAGTCGGATATTAGCTTACCGAGTTGGAACGAACTCGTATAAATAGCCGAGTTTGTGTTGTTGTTTTGCATGTATTTAGTTATCCTACCTAGTGTTCTTTTGTAAGTCGGTAGCAAAAGAACATGCAATAACAATAGAGTTTAGCTACTACAGCTTTTTCGCACATTCTCAGCATTCACCCATTCAAAGCCACAACCCAAAAATCTTTGAGATTTTCAACGATATTTGTAATAGTGGTTCAAAATGAGTTTATGTGGGAAAAATTTACCCACCAACACAGTGGTTGGGCTCGAGGACAACACAAGACGTCACGACTAACCATGCAGACACATAACCTTGCAATTACACAATAGTTTTTAATCTACTCTTGAGTTGACCTTTTGACAAGTTAACATCAAAAAAGTTGCAATTGTTAACTAAGTTACTCATGCGGTTTAATGGAGCAGTTAACATATAATTTGTTCTACTAAATGGTAAATAAATTAAATTGTTAGCGTTTCTACTGCTTCTCCGATTCGAGTTAAAATTTATAAGAGAAAGAAGTTCTGGAGAAACGAATACACCGGTAATGAGTTGGTGTAAATAGACAATATCTGCAGACTTCCTTCGCTCACTAAGTGATTGCATTTTTAATAGTTTTAAACGATCCTCATAAGGAGGAAGGTTTAAATTGTCAAATCCACTTAGGCCCCTTAGAGCAAACCTAACAAAACGTTTTTGGACCCTTTCTATGCGATCAACATGCACATTGTAACTTGGGGACCAAACTTGACTTGCGTATTCTAAGTGAGGACGCACAATTGCATAATACAACGTTGTAGTTGTAATCATACTATTAAACTCTTTGGCCCAGCGTTTTATAAATCCAAGCATTGAAGATGATTTTTTACAAATGTAATCAATATGGATGTTAAACGATAGCTTAGAATCCATGTATACACCTAGATCTTTCACGACATCCACACGACTTAAGGCAGTATCTTTAATTTGATAATTGATAATTAAATTGTGTCTTTTACGCGAAAAGGTCATAGTTTGGCATTTATCTGGGTTAAGAAACATATTATTTTTAGAACACCAAACCTCAAAAGATTTCAGATCAGACTGGAGTAGGGCTAAACTGTCTTGTGAGCTTATTGTTCTGTATATTTTCATATCATCTGCATAAATAAGCAGATGAGAGTTTTTTATGATGTGTGTTACATCATTAATTGCTAAAATAAACAGAAGTGGGCCAAGGTGGCTACCTTGAGGAACACCGGATTCCGCAATAAACTCAGAAGACAACACACCTCGGAATCGTATTTGATAAGATCGCTCTGACAAATACGATTTAATCCAGCTAACAAAATATTGTGGAAATCCCATAGACGTGAGCTTAAATAAAATTAGATTGTGAGGAAGCTTATCAAATGCCTTACTAAAGTCAGTGTAGATGCAGTCGACCTGATTACCAGATTCAATCGAATTTAAGCAAAATGTTGTAAAATCGAGAAGATTAGACACAGTGGATCTGCCATTAACAAAACCATGCTGACGAGTCGTTAAAACTTCACCACAGTGAACCTTAACGCGATCGTAAACCATTCGCTCAAAAAGTTTGGGAATCGATGAAAGCTTAGCGATAGGCCTATAATTTATAACTTCATTCCTGCAACCTTTTTTATAAATTGGACTAATAAATGAATTTTTCCAAAAAAGTGGAAAATAGCCTTCGTTAATAGATTTATTAAATAATAAAGATAGAGGTTGACACAAAACGGAACCGCATTGAGTTATCACTGCGGCAGGAACTCCATCAGGTCCAGCACCAAAATCCTCATCGATTGATCCAATATACTTTAGTATATCCTCTGATGTAAAGGATATAGGTCCCAAAGAGACCCTGGGTGCGGAATTCATATATTCAAAATAATCTTCATCAGGATCAAAAGAATCTGAGCAAAATGACTCTTTAAAAAGATTTGCAAATAAGCCACAAATTTTGACGGGATCGTCAGTAAACCCATCAGGAGTTTTGAAAGATGAAGGGAATCCATCGGATTTCTTCTTTGTGTTTATGAATCCCCAAAACTTTTTTGGATCAGACAATATTCTCAGCTTAATATTGTCTAAATATTCACTATACAATGCAGCTGAGCTATTTTTAAATTCCAGAAACAAACGTTTGTAGGTTTCTAGGTCATTTGAGTCTAAGCTACAGACATATTTCTTCCATGCCTTATTCCTGTTGTTGCGAAGAGTTTTTAAATCCTTTGTGTACCAGGGGTACGAGGAATTTTTCGCATATTTGAGCCTATATGGAACGGACTGAGAGAACATAGCAAAGAGTTCCATATAAAAAAAATTAATGGAATCATCAAGATTATTTCCATTTATATACTCTAAAAGAACATTAAGTTTGTTATGAAGTAAATGATTCAACCTCAAAAAGTCAGCTTTTTTAAAATTGAATTCATAAACTTTGTCTTCCGAACACGAATTAACTGTGCTCTCTCTGTCCGATTTATACCAAATGCTCAATGGTGGATGGTATTCATCAACAGTTGACAGAGCATGAAAGGCCCTCTTAACAATGACATTGTTGCTGTCAGTAGTAAAGACCAGGTCAAGAAGTCTTTCCAGACTATTATAAATACAACTAACTTGTTGTAAGTCAGAACATATATTGTCAACAAATATATGTTCTTGGCGGGTCTTCGAATTTGATGCACAATAAAATGTATCATCGTCAGAAGAATGCCATTTTAAGTTAGGCAGATTAAAATCACCCAATAATAAAATGTCGTCATTAACGTCAAGTATATTTACAACGTAGTCAACGCAATCTGCAAGGCTTGCGTAGACCTCTGCACAACTCGTCGGAGGAACATACGCATTTATCACATATACATTGGAGTTACAATGTATAACTTTAACGCATATTAGTTCTATGTTAGATGAGCAGGGAATATCAACAAGGGAACTCACAAAGCAATTCCGTACAGCTAAAAGGACACCGCCACCGACAGAAGAACTATTGTCAGTGAATCTGTCCCTTCTAAATACTTGAAAACTATTGTCAAACAATTCCAAGTCAGTAATGCTTCCATTCAGCCACGTTTCTGTTAACGCAATAATATCCTCAGAGCAATTCTGCGACGACAGGAATATGTTTTGCGTCTTTGAACGCAATCCCCTTACATTTTGATAGTAAAGGGATAGCCTATTTAGTTTTTTTGGGTCTGATGGGCGGCTGCGGTCGTCCTACGAGACTTATTTTTAGGCTTGAATTCACTAACAAGAATATTATCGGCCCACATTCTAGAGTTAAGTACAGTTGCAAAGTCTTCAGCTGCAACTGTAAGAATAAAAGAGGCGTGGGAAGGCTTATTACCTATTTTCTTACATGAGCAGAATGCATTTGAAGCAACTAAATGGTTTTGTTTAACAAACGTCACAATATTTTCAGATGATGTGTCGGGCTGTAGACGTGAAACAAAAATGTTTTTAGTCCTCGACACTGCCTTCAAAGTCAAATGACTATTAGGCGCAGTTGAAATTGCATTGGAGCTACTACACAATGGAGGAATAGTAGGAGGTGTAGAAGAAGTTATTGAAAAATTAATTTCTGGTTGCTGAGGTGTTAGAGGCGTTGCTGAGGGGTGCTTTGCCTTGGGAGACCTAGGGGACGCTTTACGGCGTTTATTATTATTCTTTTTGGTTTTCTTGTTTTTCCTCTGTGCTTTAGAATTAATTGGGTCTTCTCCTAATGAAACCGGCAAAGTTCCAGAAAAAGCAATCTCAGATGAGAGAGGCGCAATATTTTCCGGTGTAGAAGTTTCACTAGTGATACTGTCATTAGGTGCGGCACTAACTTCGCTAAAAAATGACAAAATTTTTCTAAAATCATTATTCAGCAAGTTAAGACTTTCTCCAAAAGTTTTAATTTTTAAAAATATCTCATCAGGAGAAAGGGCTCTGCACGAAGGACAGTACCAGCGAAGCCCAGAACGGACAGACAATAAACTGTCAGCACACGACCTTGAAATACCAACACAAGAAGCATGGAACATTTGCTCACAAGGACCAGAACAACTGAACATCGGGTACAATATATTTTGGCTCTTACACTGCTCGTTCAAAGAACAAGCAGCAATATTGTCAACAGAAAAGTAATCCATTGAAAAAAAAAATAAATGAAAATTTTAAATTCTGAGCAAATGTTTTTAAATTCAAAAAGTGCTTCTCAGTTTGACTCAGAATGTGCTTCTCAGTTTTACTCAAAAGAGTGCAGTGAACGAATACAGTTACAAGTAACAACAACAATTGAAAAACGTTCACTACGCTTAAGAAAAACAACACTACACAAAGAGGAATTAAAAAATAAAAAAAACAAGACAGACAAGCAAGCACTATTTGTTGTTTTTTTTTTTTTTTAACAAGTATTACAACAAGAACTAAATTAACACTTATTAAACAAATAAATTTAAACTTATTTAAAATATGAACAAATTCACATAAAACAGTTATAATACTTAGCACTTTACTAGATTATATTGATAAATAATTTAAAGAAACAATTTTAAAAAACACTAAACACTTCACAGCAATAAGATAAACTACACCGACACCGGCAATAGGACGAGATCAACTGAAAGAATGGGGCTAATTTCATCAAAAAATATCAAAGTAGAAAATAAAATTGTGGTCTTAAGCTGGTATTTTAAAATGATACTTTTAGACAGGGTGTTGTTAAGAAATATTTGAAGAATCCAAATTGAGCAAAGTTTTTTCGGTACCATTTCTGGTACCCGAGATATAAAATATTATGTTAATTTTTTTTGAAAAAGTTAAAAAATTGCATTCAAGTATACATTCCTCAAAAATAGGAAAATGAATATGCAAAAATTATGCTAATTATTAATTTGGCAACTTTAAGGAATAAGTTTACAGTATAATCAATACCACCAAAATTTAGAATATTGGGTGACAATCAAAAGTTCTGTGCTATCTCGATTACAACTTTTGCTTCGAATATCCTACATACAGGACACTGTGGATAAGAATCGTGAGTGGCATCGTGTTTACCAATATATTGTTAGTTTAAGCCTGTACCTACTTTTGCTTTAAGACATAACTAGTTTTTTTTTATAAAAGTCAAAGCTTTTTAAAGTCGTTATTTTTTACTGTTTTCCTCAAAAAACAACTTTGTCCTTGCGGGACAGGAAGACATCCTTTTTTTTCCTTAAAATTTTTTTGTGGTGATCTTGACAACCCCATGCAACTTTTGAGACCTCTTAGAATACGATCTAAATTTTTCGATACGCCTATTGCCCATGGTTTACTTCTAGTGTACAAAAAGCTATCAAAACACGTAATAAGCTTCACAACTTGTGGAAAAGGGAAAAATTGCTTATAATTGGAAAAAATTTAAAATTGCCAGAAATACATCAGTTCGAATTGTTAGGCAGTCGAAAGAAAAATTTTGTTCGTCGAAATTAAATACTTCACTTACCTCAAAGGTGCTGTGGAGGAACTTGAAAGTAATGGGCATTGGTGAGAAACGTTCTGATGAATGTAATGTCGACCCAAATGTCTTAAATTATTATTTTCTCTCTCTAACACTGTACTTACTCCTAGCAACATCTTTGATTATGTTGAACATGAAAGTTTTCAATTCTCTACAGTAAGTGTGAATGATGTGAGAAAGTCAATAGCGAAAATTAAGTCGAATCAGTGGTGTTCCTAGGTTTGGTGACACCCGGGGCGGATACTCATGGTGTCACCCCCATAAGAAATGTCTAAATGCAAAAAGAAACCAATTCGATGAGATTAATGGCTTCATTTTGTATTTCTATCCGATCAATCGTTTCGTTCACAACAGTGTTCGTTCGTGATTTTGGAATTTGTAATTCGAACAGAATCAAACAACGAAAACAGCTGATCAGCTAGCGAACGATGCCGTAGTACAGTTACATATTTGCAATATGTATTTCTAACGATCACTGAAACACCGAATTCAAACGTCAAAATCAAACGAATGCTTTCATGCTATCGTTGTGGTTGCAGTCGTTAATATTTAAGTTAAAAAATGGAAAATTCTGAACGAAAAGGTAAATATATTATGAAATATATAAATAAATACCAAAAATAAAAATGTCTGTATGTTTGCAGCAAAGAAAAAAACAACATCCAAACAGTTTGAGGAGCTTGTAAAGCAGCTGGAGGCCAATC
This sequence comes from Pherbina coryleti, assembly GCA_943735915.1. NCBI lineage: Eukaryota > Metazoa > Arthropoda > Insecta > Diptera > Sciomyzidae > Pherbina > Pherbina coryleti. The sequence goes on along the minus strand of OX030952.1, from coordinate 45,267,866 downwards.
CGGACCTGGCAAGAGGTGCCCCCACGTTTGGAGCAGATAGGGTAACTGTCGACAAACTGTGGAAAAAAATTACAGCAAAGGTTAACTCCTACGGTCCACCTCAAAGAACTGCGTTGGAATGGAAGAAGGTAAGTCATATATTAAAAACAATGAATATCTTTGTTTCCACTATTTTATTTTCGTTTCACTTTAGATTTGGGCTGATGTCAAAAGCAGGACGAAAAAAAAAATTGCAGAGAACAACGCCAGTATTCATGCAACAGGTGGTGGCCCTTTTCAATGTACTCCACTAAGTGAATTGGAGGAAACCATCGACATGATTCTGCTGATGTCAAAGGCAGCAGCACCGAGTGGCAAAATTCTTGGTTTTCCCACATTGCAGCCAATATCACAAGCTATAGCACAGTCTACAGCACAGTCTGCATCACAGCATAAGGCAGAGCATACACCACCATCACAGTCTACAGCACAGTCTACAGCACAGCCTGAAACGAACACAACACCTAAAAGACAAACAACGACAACAGATATAGATTTGACACCGACTAAACAAACGACGCCAATAGGGGTAGTTACACCATCAAGAACAACACCCGTAATAAGGTCCTCAAACACACCAAGCATTAGCCGAAATAACACACAATGCGTACGTAGGAAGAGAAACTTCCAGGAAGTAAAAAAAATAAGTAATAAAAAAGCAAAAAAAAAAACAATTTTATTTTGAAGGAACTCAATACAAAACAATGTGTACAAAATGTTGACACTAAAAGGAGATGGTCAGTCCGATTAGTTTTGCATTAAAAAGTCAAAATTTGCAAATTTTGAGTTGTGCTGTTTTGTATTTAGTGTGCGATATAATTTAAAGTTCCTTTTTAAAGTTCCCAATTTTCATCAATTGCTTTTTAATTTTAGTTTCATATATTTTTTTATAATGAATTGAGTTACTTTATTTTTTTTTACTTTAACTTTATAATTTCTTTAATATAAGTGTTACACATGTGCCTACCTTAATTAAATTAAAGTTTGATTAATTACCTTTTTTAAGATATAAAAAAGAAATAAATATTGATCTCTATGAATATTCGTATTTTTTGTGACTCATAATAATCTTCAGTGCTGTTTCGTCGGCCGCCACACCAACTCATCAGCGGTCCCAGTGGTTCATAAACCACAAGCAGACCGGACAGCAGTTTTGTTGATCAATAGACCAACTCATCAGAAGTGTCATTTAAATAGATAGGTAGAGGTAGTGAGGAAATAATTATTGCAAAGAGTTTGCAATTCTCAATCTAATTTCTGCTGCTGCACTTTGTAAGCCTTCTGTTGTTTCAAAATCATCAGAGTTTTGAGAATCTTCGATAGCTGTTGTTTGATTCAGAGGAGGCCACTCATGCTTGAAGAAAATGCATGCATTATGAATTGCACTGCATGTATTCATAATTTTCGTCGCTTGCTCTGGCGAATAATGGAGTCCTCTTGAACCTGAAATGATGTTTTTATCGTGATTAAAAAATTTTGTCAATGAAATTTTAAATTTTAGCCTATTATGCTGCGAAATCGATTTTTTAAAACACCAAAGCAGCGCTCAATAACATTGCGTGCCTTGCAATGCCTCTCATTGAAGCGCTTCTCTGATTCACTTATAGGATTCCTAAATGGGGTCATTAAAAATGGCTCCAACGGGTAGCCGGAATCACCTGAAATAGTTATTAATGATTTTATGTTGTTTTTTTTTTATTGTCTTACCTAGCAGCCAAGTATTCGTCTTTCCATTATTAAAATTAGCTTTTAAATACTGCTCTGCTGCACTGTATTTCCAAATGAAGGAATCATGATTTGCACCAGGGTTTCTTGCATCAACAAATGTTATGACCATGTTTAGATCACACACCTATTGAATATAAAACTTTTTAGAATCATTTTCGGCAATGAATCAAGTTCTGGGAAATGTTATCTTAAAACAGAAAATTAGAAAAAGTTTATACTTACTACCATCACATTTAAACTGTAGTATCCTTTTCTATTGTGGAACAAATGTCTGCAATTTATTCCAGGTGACTTAATTCGGATATGTGTTCCGTCCACACCCGGAATTCCAAACTTATTGTAAAACTCCTCCTTTACAAAACTTACCTCCTCCTCAGTCCTTTGGAAGCGCACCCATTTCTGGCAAAAGTGGTCCTCGAAAATGTTAAGGCACTCTGCTATCACTTTTGTGACCGTCGATTGGGACATGCATGACATGTATTCATTTCCCACAGACTTTTGATAGCTCCCAGTGGCCAGAAATCGGAGAAAAGTTGCATGTTTAAGTTGTGGTGGTAAATGAGTATTCCTGCATGTAATTTTCATGTGTGTGTTTACATCAGCAAATATTTGCTGAAACACCTCCTTGCTTACACGAAAATTTGCAACAAACCTATTTTCAGAGCATGCATGTAGTACGACTCATATTCTCCAATAATTACATTAATTACATTGCCTGCAACCTGTGCAACTGACACTGGATTGATGAGGAGAAAATACCCTGCCCAGTGTCTGAAGCTCTTATATAATAATACATATAATAATAATAACTTACTCAGCATCTGCTAGCTCCAGAACATTTGTGCAGTCTCGCAACCTGCACCTGTGCACCCTTAATTCGCTTCCATCCTGCTCGAAATCTAAAACTGCAATAGCTGCATACATTTTATTTTTATCACTTGAAATAATAACACATCAACTATAAACAATAATAACACAAACACTTCAATAAACCACTAAATTGCTCAAAATATATTTATTGAATATAATGAAAAACAGCTGTCTACACACATAAACAAACCGAACAAAGGTATTGCCAACAAATAAGAAACAAAGCAAAATCTTTAAAAAATCTTTAAAGTATGTAGACAAAATACGGAAAACTTCCCTAATGTTTGATATGGCAGTGCCACGTTTGACAACTGCTTGTGTATAACAGTTTGAGTGTAAGTAGCAAACATAAGCTTGTCGAATTGTTAACGATAAGCTATGTTCGAAATACATATTTCAATTTCAATGCAACTTCGTTCGCATAGTCATCGTTCGTTGAACTCTTCGTTAGAAATACATAATGAAGCAATAAGTGTTTATATTATTATCCTTATGTTTTCCGAAAAAAAACAAACAACATATCGTCCGTCCCCTTCATGCCAAAAACCAGAGATAAAGAGATTGGAAACTTCGGCAAAAAGGAGATAGCCATATGATAAAATGCAGTCAATACTAATGCAAATGTTATAAATGTGTTAGTAAAATTTCAAGACAAACTCACCCCTCTCGATGGATTCTCGATGAATTCACCCCTCTGGATGGACATGAGCGCTGGTGAATTTCTCACTTTCGACAGCTAAGCCACCAGTGTACACATAGGGAAAAGCTAGCCTACAATGTTTGTTCAAACAAATTCATGCATTTAAAAATTAGAACAGAGTTTTTAAAACAAAGATATAGCTGTTCTTGAAAGAAATTGAATTATGTTTTTCTGTTAACAACACAACTTGTAAAAAGAACAATTTTTTTCATTTTAAATTCAATTTTTTTCTATTAAAAATATTTTTTTCTGTTAACAAAGTAACTCCACAATTTAGATTGACAAAACTAACATTTCTATGTTAACAAAAGTTCTTTATCGACTATTATTAATAATATTCTTGCTCAGCTAAAAACAATTTTCTTTTAAATATGGAAGACTTTTTTGGGTGTAATACCTATTTTTGACAAATATGAGGTGAACTCACATACACCAGACGTGATTGCATAAAAAATTGGAGAAGAAGCATTTTTAGCTGTCAAAATCAACAGAATTCACAATAGAAAAGAAGTTTCCCATCTCATTATCTCTGCCAAAAACGCCAATGTGAATTTTTGTGTTTTTTGGGAAATTGAGTTTAAAGATTCGAATGGCTCAGAGAAAGCGAAACATCCACATTTTCCAAAATTTCTTTTCGGAAATGGATGGCACATGTCTTCGTTATACACAGTTAAAATTTGGTTCCAGTTACTCTACAAAAACATTAAAAAAAAAACTTTTTGTGCAATCATGTAACAATTATTGCTAGAAAATTGTATTAAAATAAATCTCAAAATCAGGAAAAAAGCTCCATCAAAAAAATGTCTTTCATACGTTTTTTTTTTCTATTTTTGAAGAAAGCTGAGGACAATGTATTTTGATTAAAAAAAATGGCAAGAAGTGTCCATTTCGATTTTTGTGATTTGTTTTAATCTCAAAAATAGCATTTTTCTGGTAATGTATTCAGTTTTTTTTTTATAAATCCCAGGTCAGAAGGTAAATTTCTAAAATTATTGGTTCAAGACATTAACAATGCTTTGAAAAATAAACTACAGAAGGACTTTTGCAATTGTCTTCTTTACTAAAGTTTTTATAGAGTCGCATGTACAAAATTTTCAGAATTTTTAATATCCTTTATGCCAAAAAAATCAATATGCACATTTTTTCACTAAAACTGAGCGTGTAAGCGCTACTGATGAGATAGATCAATGATTTTTTTTTTCTATTTTTGAATAAAGGGTGTCAAGAAAGCTCCATGTCGATTTTAGGGAATTTTTAAATCTTAAAAATGTACCATTCTTGAGAGAAAAGTTAATTCTTAGCCTATACAAAGTAGGAAGACCACTGCCTTTCTTCACTTTTGATGGAAAAAAATTATTCTGAACGTATCCTCGAAAGAAAAATAAAAAAAGAGTTATTTACTAACATTGGAAATATTTAAAGTGAAAAAATGTGCACATTGGTGTTTTTGGCATGAAAAAATATCAGAAAATACACATAGATAGCTTTAGCATGGAATTTTCTTGTTTTGGGGGAATACTCTTTGCATTAAAATGCACTAGATGCAATTAAAAACTCAAAACCCATGTGTTTTCACATTGAAGTTTTTGAACAGAACAAAAATATGACATTTTCAGGTGTCTACATATTTAGATAAGGTAAAAAAGAAAACTTATTAACTTCGCAGTCTTAAAAAGTTAAACAAAGAAATCTTATTAATGGCGTTGTCTTAAAAACTGACTTTTCTTACTTTAAGAGCTGCAAAATTTGAAATAACCTCATCGAAATCATTATTACTTGCAAGCTCGTTTTCAATGGATAAAATAGCAAGATTGGAAAGCCTTGCCTGTCACAGTGAAGACCTTAAATAAAAAAAAATAAAATAAATAACTGGCCATTTCAGCCCTTGAAAGGACTTTGACCTAGCTTCTTATGATCAATTGTGTTTTGCGTGTTATTAAGTTTGTACACAATTGACCGAGAAATGGACCTACATGCTTAACGCCGACTCCGAATGGCGATGAACGGAATGTTCTTATTCTCAAGAAGCTTTACATGGCATTTTGATTACTCTCTGAGGTTTGCCATTGTCTGCAGAGAGGTGGCGGCCGTACAGAAAAATTATTTTAATTCAAATAATTTTCTGTCGCTGGCTGGGGTTCGAACCTGGGTCTCCAAGGTTCTTTGACATAGCGGCCACGCACTTTAACCAACTACGCCACGGACGACCTTAAATAAGTCTTCATTAATTTTAGCTATGGAAAACTCCTTTCGCATGAAGCTACTGAACACAAATTGTTAGAAATAATTTCAATGCGACAAAATGGGACACACATTTTTTAACGTAATGTATTTGTACCTTTCTCTTTCTGTTTGAGAAATAAAAAAAAGTATCGATATGGTGTCACCCCTAAAATGGTGGTACCCGAGGCGGACCGCCCCTCCCCCCGTCCCCCTAGGAACGCCACTGAGTCGAATGCAATAGGTGAGGATCATATTTCATTAAAATTCATAAAACTTATTCTCGTGAAAGTTCTCAGTCCCCTTACACACATCATAAACCACTGTATTGCTACGTCTTCGTTTCTCTCTTCTTGGAAAGTTGCGCTTGTAGCGCCGGTTGCTAAAAAACCAACTGTAAATGGTCCTAGCGATTATAGGCCAATTTAATTCTATCTTGCCTGGCCAAAGTGTGTGAGGCACTTATGGCACATCAAATAGTAAATTTTCTTAATGAAAGCAATTTATTATCCCCAATGCAATCTGGCTTTAGAGCTTATCACAGTTGTGCCACTGCCACTGTGGAAATATTTGACGGAGTTTTTATGATGAACATAACATAACACTTCTTGCTTGCTTGCTTCTTTGCTTGCTTGACTTCTCGAAAGCATTTGATACAGTGAATCCTTCTTTACTATGTTGGAAACTAAAGTTTATATATGGTTTTTTATGGTGCTATAAGCCTCTTCAGTAGTTACTTGTCAAATCGGGTTCAACGAGTTAAAATTGGAAATAAATATTCTGAGTATAAATTTCTGTCTAGTGGTGTTCCCCAGGGTTCAGTTCTTGGTCCATTGCTGCTTGTAATTTTTATTAATGATTTATTTAGAGTCTGCAAGCACTCATCAATGCATTCCTATGCAGATGACGTGCAAATACCTATATCTCCAACAGAATTGGTCTTCTAGATGACTTAGTCTACAGACTTAATGAGGATCTAGACTCTATCAATAAATGGGCAATTTGTAACTGTCTTAAACTTAATGCTTTAAAATCTGTTGTGCTACCTATTGCGAAAGGTAAAGTTTTTCATGAAGATATTCCTAATTTATTTTTAGGTTCTGAAAAGCTGAAGTTAACTAAAAAAAAAAAATAAAAAAATTTCGTGCTGAAGTTAACTAACAGTACAAAAAGTCTTGGCTTTTATATAAACTCCGCTCTGACATGCACTGAACATATTAATAATGTGGTATGAAAGATGCATTATGTTTTACACAATCTGAGAGTTACTGCTGAATTTACACCCACTAGCACCAGAAGCAAACTAGTGGCTCAACTTATTGTTCCGATAATCACTTATTCTGAGCTAGTCTACAGTAAGCTGGAATCTAGTTCTCAGCTAAAGCTTCAGCTGGCATTCAATCATGCCATCCGATATGTGTATGGTCTTCGCAAGTTTGTCCATTTATCTCAATTCAATAAAAGCGTCCTTTTAGTGATTTAATGAACTACCTAAGTTTCAGAAACTGCATTTTCTTACACAAGCTGATACCTTCTTATCTATATGAGAAATTACAGTTTGGTCAACTACAAAGAGGTCGTATGCTTATTATCCCTAAATTTAACTTCCTGAATTCTTCCAGATTATTCTTCGTCAACGCGACAAGGTTGTGGAATAGTCTTCCAAATCATCTTAAATCTATTGATGGTGTCGGAATGTTTAAATGTTTAGACAAGCCCTTTTTCCTATTTTTCAAGATAATGTTATTTGTAACCATATATTCACCTATTTTCTAATTTGTCATGCCATGGTTCACACTGTCCACATTATTTTCTTCCTATCCTACATCTTCTTTCTTTTAATTTTTCCTCTTGCCCTTTCTACCAATTTTATATTTATTTGAAATTTAGTTGCTTTAACCCTAGGATGTGCGGTTGGGCTTTTCTAGGCCCATTTTGACTTTGAGTAGTCACCAAATTTTTATCTTAGCTCTGCACGCCGTAATATTTTATGCCAACGACCGCTTATGTTTTCTAAACCTAATGAAACCAGATAAAGATTATTTGCATTGATTTCGTAGAACAAACCTGATATCTTTATGTATCAAGGTGGTAAGTGTACCTACTGGGCCTCACGAGGCCCGTTCGTTAAATGTATGGGAAATGTATGTAAGCTGCTAAAGAAAACATCTTCAAACACGATCGATATCGTTCGGCGACTCTATTATGCTATGTGCATGATACAATTATACAGGTAGCATTGACAAGTACATATAGATTTTCTCAGCAACAAGGAAACGACCATCTGTCAAAAACAGTTGTTCGTGCAACAAGAATTAAACGAATGTAAAAATAAATAAATTCCGCAAAATATGTGCGTTAAATACACGATTATAATAATGAAAGTTGTGAAAAAATTATGTGTGATATGTGTTTAACGTTTTCCAGCCGTGGTGTTTTAATTTTAATTGAAAACTTCTTCAATTTCGTCCACATGCATATGCAGCTGCTGAGGTTGCTGCACTTAAACGTTTTCAACCCTTTTTTTTTATGTTTGCACTTAATAACATTAAGTTTACAAATTATTTTCGTTCTAGTAATAATAACTCACTATTAATGAAATAAAATAGGCAATATTTTGTAAGAAAATGTTTGGTTATTTGCAAGCGCTGAACCATGAACAATGGCGAAAACATAAGAAATAATTGAACGCTCTCTTTCTAGACATTTTTTTTGACAGATGGTCGTTGCCCAAGCAACTGTCAATATTACCTTGTATTATTATACCATGTGCTATGTGTGTATGTATACATGTGGTCAATTGAGCTTTCACTGTATTAAAGCTCAAAAGTTCACTTATAAATTTATTTTAGATGTATGCAGTTTTATTTTGACATTGACCGGGTAAATATCGTTTTTGTTGCATTTCTACTGTGTTCTTTTATATTTGAAATGCACCTCACTGCGGACAGACTAGTCGTGTTTTTTGCGAGCGATAATATCGAGGATGAAGAAGATGATCCGTTCGGAGGTGATCCCGCACTATATCCCGCCTGATGAAGTGACGTCGGAATCTGAAAAAGAGTTTCTCATTGAGACGAATGGTACGGTAGATAGAGACAATGAAGAAGAGGAGGAAATTGTCGAGGGGGAGGCTTTTACTGTGAATGATTCCCAATAGTCCGTTGGCAAACTTTACTTATCCTATGCTGGTTTTGTTTTGATGAAGTTTGATGTTTCCCGCACCCTTTCACTGTCTCAAGAATTGAAGCCGATGGACCATTTGAAGCGACGTACGTTTTCCGATTGGGCCTTGGAAAAGATACGCCAAGATGATGAATTTCATCACAAAATCATCTTCAGTGATGAAGCTCATTTCTACTCAATGGGTTCGTCAATAAGCAAAATATGCGTTATTGGTCGGGTGAAAATCCACATGTGCTCAAGAATCACCACTTCATTCACAAAAAATAACTGTTTGGTGCTGTTTGTATGCCGGCGGCGTCATTGGACCATATTTTTTCGTCGACGATAACGATCGTAACGTTACTGTGAATGGCCATCGTTACCATGATTACCGATTATTTTTGGCCCGAATTGGAAAATATTGACTTAGACGACATGTGGTTCCAACAGGACGGTGCCACACAGCGCACGTTACAATCGATTTATTGAAGAGTAAGTTTGATAAGCGTGTTATCTCAAGAAATGGGTCAGTCGATTGGCCGTCTCGTTCGTGCGATTTAACGCCTCTAGACTATTTTCTTTGGGGCTACGTCAAGTCATTGGTCTATGCCAACAAGCCGACGACATTTCGGCCGAAATGTGTGGCCGAGTCATCAAAAATTTGGTCCAACGAATCGACCGCTGCATACGTGGCCGCGGTGGCATACGTGGCCGCGGTGGCCATATGAACGAAGTCGAGTTCATTCATAAATGTTTTGATTTTACTTCAAGCTGATAATAAAGTTTTTGAAATATCTCAAATAGTTTGCGTTTCATTTAAAAAAAAAGTTGTCAAGTCCTTAATGGAAAATCCTTTATGTATATTCCTAATTTTTTCTTTATTATAACTGACCCAGGTGTACCCAGCACCCAGCACAGCTATGCTCTATGCTCAGTACGACAAAAAGCGCCGAAAACACTCATGTCGTATAAAAAATGCAAAATATTCATGTGTCTTGAACACGGCTCTATGAACAAAATTTGCCTTTGCCACGGCTGTGCTACTGAAAAACCATAAACTAAGAAAAAAACATTCACAATTCTTACCTCAATATTCATTCCGTTAAATTATATTAAATTATTACATAAGTCAATTGAAAGTTAACTTGCGCCCTATAAAAATAGTAATTTTTTACTTTTTGAGGCATTCCAATCCAAAAAAACTAAAGACTCCTAAACTACTCATCCGATTAGCATGAAAATTTGTGTATAGAAGTTTTTTGGTACGGTGCTTGTTTTGGCGCTGTAGTAAAAAATTTTTACAAAACGCCCAAAACTCGCAAACCGCTTATGCGATTAGAATAAAAATTGGTATATAGTGATTTTCAGGTACGATGAGTGTTTTGGCGCTATCTCCTTTGATCCACCTTGAACACCAGATGGCGCTGTAGTACAATTTTTTTTACAAAACCGCCAATTTAAGTCGATCATGCAATTAGCATGAAAATGGATATATAGTAGTTTTCAATTACGATGAGTGTTTTGGCGCTAACTTCTTTGATCCTGGACACCAGATGGCGCTGTAGTACAAATTTTTTACAAAATCGCTCAAAACTAAAATATGCCTACAATATGCATATTTTTAGGTTACATTTGCAAATATTTACCAAATATAAAATTTTTCTTTAATTTACTAAAATTAAAAATGTCCGTTGACATCAAAACACTTACATATCTTCAACACTGCGAAAATTTTAACTATAATGAAATTTTAGAAGTGAGACCTTTCCCTTAGCAAAACCGGTGTACCAAGATTTGATAAAGATTTTACGTTAAATTAATATAAAAAAATCCGTCAATTTGACACCAATAACATGAACATATCTTGAAAACTAAAAAAAAATAAATAAATAACTGGCCATTTCAGCCCTTGAAAGGACTTTGACCTAACTTCTTATGATCAATTGTGTTGTGCGTGTTATTAAGTTTGTACACAATTGACCGAGAACTGGACCTACATGCTTAACGCCGACTCCGAACGGCGATGAATGGAATGTTCTCGTTCTCAAGAAGCTTTCCATGGCATTTTGATTACTGTCTGAGGTTTGCCATTCTCTGCAGAGAGGTGCCGGCCGTACACAAAAATTATTTTAATTCAAATAATTTTCTGTCGCTGCTGGGGTTCCAACCTGGGTCTCCAAAGTTCTTTGACATAGCGGCCACGCACTTTAACCAACTACGCCACGGACGCTTGAAAACTATGTTGTTGTAAAAATTTTAATACAACAATATATTTAATGCAATATCGGGTCATCACTTGAAACTAAGAGATGTTTTCAAACAATTAAGGCTAGCTAAATTTAAATTACAGGCAGATAAGTGTGAATTTCTTAGAAAAGAAGTAACTTATTTAGGTCATGTAATAGGTGAAGACGGTGTCAAGCCCAATTTCAGCCCAATAAAGTAACAGCAATTAAAAAGTGGTCTCCTCCAAAAATTGTTAAAGAAATACAATCGTTTGCAGCTATTAATAAACTTCTTAGGAAAGAAGCATAGTTTCTATGGGGAAAAGAATAGGATGAAGCATTTAAGAAACTTAAGGGCGGGGTAAGGTTTGTTTCGTCTAAAAAAGACCTTTTTTTCATGAATTTTTTTAGAAAAACCTATAACAGTAGGTTTATTTTACTTATTTTTTTATAAAAGTAGAATATTTTAAGAATATTTAAAAAAAATTTTTGTCAAAAAATAGAGAGAAATAACGGATTTATTGAAGATCTCCGCAGGTGCCCCGAAAAAAAGTCTTTGTGCGGCGACCAGCCTACAGCATCACTGGATCATCTGAAACCAAAAAATCAAAATGCTTTCTTTAGTTTATTACTTTATCTCTCCAGTGACGTCGAGTTTTTTTTCATTTTAAAATTTTTCAATTTTTGGCACCATTTCGAAGCCAAAATTACGATTTGTGACGTAATTAAAAAATTAAAAAAAAACTCGACGTCACTGGGGAGATAAAGTAATAAACTAAAGAAAGCATTTTGATTTTTTGGTTTCAGATGATCCAGTGATGCTGAAAATAAGACAGTTGACGAAAATCAAACTGAAAATGAAATAGTTGAATATAAAAAAGAAATAATTGAAAACAATACAGAACAGGAAGATGTAATAGAAATCATAGATAAGAAACGCCAACAAGATATCATTAAGGAATATCATGATAGCATTATAGGAGAGCATGCTGATCAAAAAGGAACCGTAGCAAAAATGAGGGTAAAGTATTATTGGAAAAATCTAAATCAGATGGTAATCGATTTTATAAAAATTGTAAGAATTGCCAATTGGGTAAAATTGACAGACATCCAACTAGAATGCCAACGCAGACTGTTACCAATGCTTCCTATAGTTTAGAACAAATTAATATGGATCTTAATAGAACCATATCCGATCTCTAAGAAGGAAAACATGTATTCCTTACAAACTATGACGGTATCGTCAGTAAACAGTTTTGAATGATGAAGGGAATCCATCGGATTAGTATTAATGAATCCCTAAAACCCCTTTGGTTCAGACAATATTCGCAGCTTAATATTGTCTAAATATATATATAATGCAGCTGAGCTATTTTCAAATTTCAGAAACAAAAGTTTGTAGTTCATGTTTGTAGTTCTAGTTCATTTGAGTTTAAACCACAGTCATATTTATTCCATGCCTTATTTCTGTTATTGCGAAGAGTTTTTAAATCCTTTGCGTACCAGGGAGAAAAACTCGCAGAATTTTTCGCAAATTTGAGGCTTAACGGTACGGTTTGAGAGAACATAGCAAAGAGTACCATATAAAAAAAAAAGTATTTATGGAATCATAAAAATTATTGCCATTTATGTACTCTAACATAACAATAAGTTTGTTATGAAGTAAATGATTCAACTTCAGAAAGTTAGCTTTTTAAAATTTTAAACTTTGTGTACTGAACTCGACCGAATTAATTATACTCTCTCTGTCCCATTTATACCAAATATTTAATGGTGGACTGTATTCATGAACAGTAGTCAAAACATGAAAGGCCTTTTTAACAATGACATTGTTTCGTCATATGAAATCAAAAAAGTCGTAAGTTACATTTGAAAAATTTTGCAGGAGAAGCAAAAAAAATGCTTGATCTTTGCTTTGCGCTTGCACTGAAAAGCTTTTTGAATTTTGTAAATAAAAACGTCGTTTTTAGTAGTAGGAGTGTAAAATTATGCATGAACATGTATTTTGATACGGTGCTTCATAATCAATCAAAAAGTCAATTTTGAATTTTTGGTAACTTACTCCTTTTTTGATTTCATATGACGACGACAGTTCCCTTATAAAAAACAAAAGTTCCGTACAAAAAGTCTTCTTCTTTTTTAGCGTTTTTCCAAATTTTTCAAGAAATTTTTAACCGTGAGGATGGTTTAAAAAACCATTAAAATAAAAAATCCCAGCGAAATCAGTTGAGCTGTTTATAAGTGCAACATAGGCCAAGGAGCACGACTTAATTTTATATCATAGTTGTGCAGTAAAAATAGATGTGGCAACCGCCGACTCTCCGCAAAATCGCCCAAATAAAAAGCGACCAAAAAAAAAAAAAAAAAAAAATTAAAAATCATCCAAATACGAATTTCCAAAAAAAAAATTTCGCGATTATGCATTTTTGTTGGGTTTGGGTAAAATTTCGTTTTTTGCTTTTAGGCGAAATTTCGCACAAATAAGTTGGACGAAATTTCACTTTTCGTTTTTGGGTGATTTTTTCCCTTTTTATTGGGTGATCTTTCATTTTTAATATTTGATAAAAAGCGTCAATCAGTTCCTAAAGATAAAGGTATTTAAAGTAAAAGCAGTGGTTTTTTGTTTTTCTTGTTATATGAATTGAGTTTGATGCCGCTAGTACGGCTCTGCTGTCGTGCAAACATATATCGACTGAATGAACAATTTTTATTTGTATTGTTCCTAAAAAAAATATATTCTTGAAGAATAAGATTTTCAATTTCTTTTTTATAATAAAAGAAAACTTCTGACGTTTTATGATGTTTTTCTTGTTTTTTTTTTTTTTTTTTTTTGTTGGTCAAGTCAAAGGAAATATTTTGTACCGTGCACGCGCCTAATCGCGGCGCAGCGGATCTTGCGTATCGTGGCACGGCGGATCACGCGTAGTGCGTCGGATCGTACGCGCCAACAGTCGCCCCGCCTCCCTTCCTCCGCCGTAATTTTTTCTTTTTAAACTTTGTTGATTATCAAAAAAATTTGTTGTTTTGAAAAAGAATTAGAATTTTTCCGTTGTACAAAATGTTTTCATAGATTTTTTAGCAAAATTTTAGGGATTATTAAAAATGAATTAAATTTTCAAATTTACATGATTAAATTGAAACGGACGTGAAAAAAATGGGCCTTGAAAATGCGAATTTCGTACAAGGGAATTTTGTACAAGGGAATCTCGTATCTCGTGTGGGAACACAATGCAAAAAATTGGGAGATTTTCCATTTTTTTTGGGTGAATTTTCGTTTTTATTTTTGGGTAGTTTTTCCAAAAAATGTTTGAGCTTTTTTGGTTTTGGACGATTTTTAATAAAATTTTGGGTGATTTTTCATTTTTTTTTTGGGTTGTTTTGCGGAGAACCGTGAACGCCATATAGATCCATAACACCTAGATACCAAGCTTCACTATCAAATCATCTACATCTCAAGAACTTTAATGATTTCTAAAAAGTGGGCGTAGATTGAGTGAAACTACGCAGTAGAGTCGCCGACAGCAATCATACGAACTAAATTACCAAATTTTAGGCTAATATGACTAAAAACGTGGCGTCCGTGGCGTAGTTGGTTAAAGTGCGTGGCCGCTATGTCACCGAACGTGGAGACCCGTTCGAACCCCAGCAGCGACAGAAAATTAAAAATAAAAAAATAAATAACTGGCCATTTCAGCCCTTGAAAGGACTTTGACCTAGCTTCTTATGATCAATTGTGTTGTGCGTGTTATTAAGTTTGTACACAATTGACCGAGAACCGGACCTACATGCTTAACGCCGACTCCGAACGGCGATGAACGGAAAGTTCTCGTTCTCAAGAAGCTTTACATGGCATTTTTTATTACTCTCTGAGGTTTGCCATTGTCTGCAGAGAGGTGGCGGCCGTACAGAAAAAATTATTGTAATTCAAATAATTTTCTGTCGCTGTTGGGGTTCGAACCTGGGTTTCCAAAGTTCTTTGACATAGCGGCCACGCACTTTAACCAACTACGCCACGGACGCCGTGGAAAATTATTTGAATTAAAATGATTTTTCTGTACGGCCGCCACCTCTCTGCAGAAAATGGCAAGCCTCAGAGAGTAAATAAAATGAGAATAAGAACATTTCGTTCAACGCCGTTCGGAGTCGGCGTTAAGCCTGTAGGTCCATTTCTCGGTCAATTGTGACAAACTTAATAACACGCACAACACAATTGATCATAAGAAGCTGGGTCAAAATCCTTTCAAGGGCTGAAATGACCAGTTATTTATTTTTTATTTTATTATGACTAAAAACATCTGAAATATAGCATATCTACTGATATTTGGGCGGATTTAAGGGGGTGTAGCAACATTTTTTTTTTACAAACCATCCTCACAAATACCAGATAAATTCCAGCGAAATCAGTCGACCCGCTCATGAGTGCATCGGAATCTAACGAACACCATTTTATTTTTACTTATATAGATATTTATGACTTTAATATGACTATAAATTCGTTTTTTTCATATATATATATATATATATATTTTCAGAAAGAATGTATCCAGAGAATAAGTGAATATTCGAATTTTATGAAAAATAATAAAGTTGCCAATGGACTGTTGCTTCTTGATACTCACCGAACACTTTCCGAAAACGACATAACATTTAGCGACATCAAGAGTGATTCAAGTTTATTTCTGGACGTCATTGAAATGAATAGAAAACCTGGCCATCAAGATGATGATAACGATTTGCATTATGGTTATGAGGAAGTCTTACAAACACTATACAGTTATGAATGGTCAAATATCAACATTAAACAAAGTAAGAACGAATTACAATTTATCTATCGATGTCGGTTTTGTAAACTTCACAATGTATTTGCCAGCTACGCTTATATCTCTTACTACACGATTTCAGTGTTCAAGCGAAGCCACGCTACTCTTTATTTTTCATTTCATGTCATTATTTTTCACTTCTTAATTTTTAAGAGAAAGCTGTTAAAAGCTTTTAACCTAAGTCAAGATATGAATGTGTGCAAAGCCGACCGACAGAGATCAATGTTATAAAATATACTGGTATCACAATGGAAAACAAAATTAAATTCTGCATATCCATTCATTTTCTTTATATCAACGATATTTTCACATAAGTTAATAATTGTATGCAATACTTAGCACACCTTGACATGCTTCAGATGGTTTCCCATTCTTTTTGACTTAAGATAACATTAAATATTTTATCATAATCAGGGGCGTCCCGAGGCGTTTTGGTAGTACAGAAAAGCTATGATTTTGGCGTTCCTTTCATATACAGTGACTCAAATAATTGATCGCATGTTCTAGAATTTCTTACAAAACAAATATTACAGGAAAACGAAAAAATGAATTGTGAAAAGATTATATATTTTTGCAAACTTAATTTTTGTTAAATAAAAAAATACATTATTTCTTAAATTATTCAGACTTTGTAGTCAAATAAAATTAGAAAAATTAATTAAACATATTCGATCATTTATTTGAGTTTAAAAGCTAATATTTTGTGCTTCCAAAACAGCATTTATTCTTCGTGGCATGCTTTAAACCAAATTTTTGCATAGTTCCTGTGGCAGTGCATTCCATTTTATCTGGACTTTTTGTCAGATATCATCGAGTGTTCGTGGCGCACATTCACCATCACTCAATTCGCGTTTAAGCTCCACCCACAAGGGCTCAATCGGATTTAAATCAGGTGATTGAGGTGGCCAATCCAAGACGTTTATAGAATTTTGGTAGAACCACGTTTTTGTTATCCTAGCCGTATGTTTTGGGTCGTTGTCTTGCTGAAATATCGATTCCTCCAAAATAACTCCTCACATATTCAAACTTTGGAAAAGGTTTGCGTTTAAAATATTAATATAGTCCTGTGCTGTAATTTTTCCTGTAATTCTATGACACTTCCCAACTCCCATCCAAGTCATACACCCCCACAGCATTATTGAGCCTCCTCCAAATTTCACTGTTTGCTGAACATGTCTACTGGATAATTTTCCACCTTTTTTCTCCAAGTCCACTGCCCTCCATCAGACCCATATTAGTTAATTTTGGTTTCATCGGACCATAAAACCTTCTTCCTACTTACTTGCTTTTACTACTTCCTACTTCTTGCTACTTACGAGCAAATTTGAGCCGCAATCTCTTATGGCCATTAGACAATAAGGGTTTCTTTACCTTAGATCGACCTTTAAAACCATTTTTTCTTAGAATATTTCTAATAGTTTCGTCCGAAACGTGAATGCCGTCATTTATTTCTAAGCTTTTATTTATTTCAACAGCATTGTCGTGTACCTCATGTGTAATTTGACGTATTTAGCGCAGTTCTTAATCGTCAAATTTTCACATTGAGTGCGAACTTTACTAAGTGTTGAAATGGAGCACTTTATAGATCGAAAAAAGTTGCCTATGAGAAACACCCTCACGCAAGAAATGTTCAATTTGCTTAAACTTTTCAGGTGATATTGCTTTCATCTAAAAGAATTTTCAAATAATTACATTTCGTGGTTACAAAATTAAAAACTAGTTTAGTTTTACCTTAAATAAACAAGTCTCACTAAAATCAAAGTTTATGATCACATTCAATAAAATAGTCTCTGATGTTTGGTTATTCTTTTATTATTTTTTAGCAAACTCAAAAAATTGATCGAGTGAAACTTTTAGTGTTTCACTCCAACACTTAAAAAAGCACTGAAATTTTTTTAAATATATTACTGTCAAATGCAAATAATAATAATAGAAGAAAATTTTTGAGTCAGTGTATATCAGGCATGTTCTGAAATCCACCTCGGAATTACATCGGAATCGGATTTTATTTCCGATTCCGATTTAAAAAGGTGTTCTATATTCCGAGCGGAAAGCAATCAATGTAACCGGATTCGAACATGCATTCGAACATCCTGCTTTCTGAACGCATCAACTAAATGGCAGCAAATCTGACACTTGCTTATAAGAAAAATAAAAAGTTCAATTGAAGTAAAATTAATATTTTATAAATATGAGTATTGTAGTGATTGCTGCATTATTTCTTGAATAGGTAATCAAAAATAGATACAAAAATAATTTTGTAATCGCAACATATTTAAATAAAATTTAGCATATATTTTTATCATTTATAAAAATACTCACATTTTTAAAGATGGTTAAAAAGCCGCCAAATAAAAAAAAATAACATTAAAAAAGTAATGCCAAGTTAATGCCAAAACTAAAACATTGCAGCATTTCAGGAAATTAATACTTTCACTGCTTTTTTTAATAAAAAATCATTGAAACATTTACAATCCGTCAACAAAAATTTGATCGGATTGGATTTCAGTTTAATTGCGATAAATCGGATAACAGAAAACCTACAATCTGCCAAAAAAACAAATATCGGATTCGAAGATCGGAATCGGATTGCAGAACACCTTTCATTCAAATGTTATTGGAATTAAATCCGATTCCGACGTGAATCGGATTTCAGAACATGCCCGTATATTTAACTTTTGAACAAATTATCGAATAAATCCAAATATGTTTTTAACTAATATCAAACATATTTAGTTTTTTGTATTTTTCAAAAATTTCTTGAAATTTTTTCTTCAAGTCGATATCTTAAAAAATAACAAAGCTTAGCCTAGTGAGTCTTTAGCGCGCTTTTGAGAGCGCGCAGTGCTGGTCCTTATTTTCAAACGCGTTTTTCTCGAAACCATGTTTTCAAAGTCGGTGACCAAGATTTCTCGAAACTCTGTGAACTAATCGTTTTGATTTTTTTTAGGCTTATTTTTTTCATGTCCGTTTTTCATTTTTTCGTGGCGTCCGTGGCGTAGTTGGTTAAAGTGCGTGGCCGCTATGTCAAACGAACCTGGAGACCCGGGCCCCAGCAGCGACAGAAAATTATTTGAATAAAAATTATTTTTCTGTACGGACGCCACCTCTCTGCAGACAATGGCAAACCTCAGAGAGTAATCAAAATGCCATGTAAAGCTTCTTGAGAACAAGAACATTCTGTTCATCGCCGTTCGGAGTCGGCGTTAAGCATGTAGGTCCGGTTCTCGGTTAATTGTGTACAAACTTAATAACACGCACAACACAATTGATCATAAGAAGCTAGGTCAAAGTCCTTTCAAGGGCTGAAATGGCCAGTTATTTATTTTTTTTTTTTTTATTTTTTCATAATAATCTCGTACTTGTCATAGGATTTTTTTCGTAGCTTCGTTCATTAGTAGTAGGCAAAATAATGACGAATTTTTGGTCGAAAATCGTTACTTTACGTTCGGAAGTCCGCCATTTTGTGAAAAATCAATATTTTCAAAATCGGCTATGACAAGTACGAGTTTAATAATATTTTTCGTTTTTTGTTTCAGATGAATTTCAGAGGAGCAATCGAGGTCACCGCTCTTCGCCTTTTTCACAGCGCTCTATAAAAAATACTGTATCTACCTTAGTATTAAATTTTTTCATATTAAAAAAACGAAACATCCTCTTGAATGTGTATATTTTTAGGTAATAAAACCCTCATTTAAAAATATCCCTTAGGTTTCCTTAAAAAGATTCATAAACATGGCCTTTGTTTTCGGGCTCTGGATATATAGTCCCCCTTAAATCATTGTAAGTAAATGGATTTCAAATATTTTTTATGAACAGAATATCTTAAAAATGAGATATTAAAATTTATAATGGAACAAACAAAAAATGTTCTTTTTGTTTTCTGGTTTTGCGTCCCAGACAATTTAATTTTCCTTTTTACTCATCACTGCACTAAATTGAAAAGAATAGCGAATAACTTAGAACACCTTTCCCGATAATAGTAATTGTAAATAGTAATAATAATAATCGCCCTGCTAAGGACGAATTGTCTAATAAGAAATATTACACGGCAAACAGTTATGGATATTATTTGCGCTGTTGAAGTTAGGGTAGTTAAGAACAGTACTAGTATTATTGCTATTACAGCAATAATGTTACAGTGTGCGTAACGGTGTTCCAATTTCAAGGAGGAAGTTCAATAAGTACTTCTTCGAATTTTGTTACGGTTAGGAGAACATGATAATGTTAGGAGAACATAATAAAAGTGTGCATAATCAATACTTTACGTTACGCGTACGTGCATTTTGCCCGTACGTGTTTTCTGCTTACATGTTGCTTGCTTCACGGGCGACAACATTTGTTTCATAAATTTATGGTAAAGGAAACGAGGAACGTGCACTAATATAATGGGATAGAGCGTAATCAAGACCGTCATATATGTAGATCGTGATATCTAAAGCCGTTGTTATCACGCATTGTTGTTTCAATGTAAAAGGGAAATTTGAGAGATTGAGCGAGGGAATTTATTTTGCCCAGAATGGTCACCAAATGATTCGAAAATAATATGAAATCACGAGATCAAAACAGCGTTGCGGTGTGCAATTATTCACAACATTTGTCTTTTAGTATTGAAAGTTGTACACTTTTAGTACGAAATGCATGGAAGCAGGAATGAAACCTGCTTAATAGCAACACTCACCATACTCATACTCGTGATACTTTTTTGCATAAAGTATTGAAAGAAGCAAAAAGTGTACTAGTGTTCAGAGATCAAACGACCGTCTGTATAACACACTTTAATCACAGAGCTCATTAACCCTGCAGTAGTCGCGCGGATTACATATGTAATCCAGTCATGCAAAATTATGAATTTCACAATTGTCTGCAATCGATATTCATTGATTTTACGTACTATAAGAATTATGTTTATGTTGTTTTTTTAAATAAATATAATATAAAATAAAGTAATAATAAAAATTAAAACAAATAACTAAGCATTTTCAAATTGTCATCTCTTATTTTAAACTTTAAAAAACGGATTACATATGTAATCCGCGCGACCACTCTCGTCACATTTAGGTACGCGACTACTGCAGGGTTAAACGAAAAAAATAGCGTAAAAAAGGACGTGATCGGGGATCATATGAGCGCTTGTATAACAACGGCCTAAAGAGTTGATAATTGCGCTCATTGTGCTCAGGGTGGATAATTGCTCAATCAGAGCAGTTCAAAATCAATGTTGCATCCTGTTGATATAAAAAAACCTTTATACGCAAAATTAAAATAAAAGCATTACAAAATAGCAAACAATAGTTGTTAGTTGATTTTTTAAGCAGTTGCTTCCTATCGTAAGCATTAATATCTTTTACTCCTAAGTATAATCTCTATTATCGAGATGTATCTCAAGAACGAAGTTACTCTAATCCACAAGAAGTACTACCAGATTTATTTTTCTAAAAACTGTATATTTTGAAAGGAAAAACTGTATTTTTAGCAAAAAAATTATAACTTATACAGAGAGATATTTTGTAAATGAAGGTTTTTGAGTATTATTACACATAAATACATAACAAAAACAATAAGTTTAAAATTAAATAAAATAACATAAACAATTTAAATAATATATTAAACTGTTATATACAATAGAAAACAAATATTTTAATATATGCTTTCAAATCTAAAATTTTGAAAAAAATGCAATTTGCGCTAGGAATAAATTTTAAATACTGCGCGCTTGTCTAAAAAACTAATTTACAATGTTCTGCTCTCTCTCTCTCAACTAAGTGCGTGACGTCACACAGGTTTCTGCTTTACAAAAACGTATGCAAATGTGCGATCGCTTTGGCAAATTGACGAAATTGAAAATAAATTCTTTCGGAAAAGTAAAGTAGAAATATATACTTTTCCGTATAAAAATATGAATATTTTCGCATACGAAAAATCTGAATTTTTTAATTCTTCAAGATTTTTATGTCCTAAACCATACGAGACCGACAAAATTTTATTTCACCAATAGGTTTAGGAGATCCATATACATATTAAAGAAATAAGGAAAAAAATATTAAGGCGTGGGCCGTAAAGTAAA
This sequence comes from Pherbina coryleti, assembly GCA_943735915.1. NCBI lineage: Eukaryota > Metazoa > Arthropoda > Insecta > Diptera > Sciomyzidae > Pherbina > Pherbina coryleti. The sequence continues at coordinate 45,246,032 of OX030952.1, read as the reverse complement.
ACTATTCCAATTTCTGACAATATCGCTTACGACGTCATGCTCTCTCTCTCTCTCATTTGCGGAACGCGTAATCTTGTTTCTATCATTCTTAGCTCTGATCCAATGATCCAAAATCAATGTTGCATTCCGTTGATATAAAAAAGGGAGTTTTAATATTTTTACTATTGAATATTTTGCTTTTAATCATATTTATATCTTGATAACTTCTTGTGTGCAACACTTACTTTTTAGTTGTTATGCGCAAAGTAAATGTATAAATTTATTAAAATTTATCTAAAAAAACATTAGTTAAAAATATATTAGGAGGTAGAATTAGAATTAGCACCATTCTTTTGCTATCGACTTACAAAAGAAAACTAGGTAGGATAACTGAATACATGCAAAACAACAACACAAACTCGGTTATTTAATAAAGGGCTGCACAAATGCATTTGCTTCTTTGATTACACCAAGTACTTTAAGTTAAGCACATCACTTGTAGAATAATTCAGCAAAGAGATAGCGTAAGCGCGTTACTTATTGCTCAGAGAACAATTAATATTTTAACTCACTCTCTCTCGGATCAAATGCATACGCAACTTGCTCTCGTCAATTATAAAAGTTATCGTCCGCTATCAGGGCAAATGAAAAAATAACTATATAGTTCTACCTTGTACTCCAAATACTTGCGCATGTTTAAATCAAAAGGCATTTTCAGTGTGCTTAACCAGTTACAATTATCAGTATTTTCAGCTTAAATGGGGGTTCGGAGAGGGTTATTATGTATGACCAACCCCATTACTTTTTTAATAGGAACATTTTTCCGTTTGGGACCTATCCACTCCGACCCCTCCTTAGGTGGGTTCCCATACAAATTTTATGATTTTTGTATATTTATACCCTACACTTACACTTGAACAGGGTCCCAAAAGGAAAACATATTCCTCTTGCAAAAGTAATGGGGGTTGGTCATACATATTAACCCTCTCCTGCCCTCCCTTATAACCACACATGCAATGAAAATTTATCTTCTAAAATACTCAAATACTTATACTACTTGCTTACTTGTAGTCCTCTTGCAAGTTCTTTTTATTTACAAAAATATTGAGTGAGAGTCAATAACTCATTTGTTTTGCCTTCAACTAGTTTTTTATTTACGCACACTACCAAGTATTTGCGCTCACGCCAACGCTATCCGCAAATGAGAGTAAAAGAGCGAAAGTAATTGCGCACCACACAAATGATTTGTAAAGCGATTCAAATGCATTTGTGCAGTCCTTTATTATTTAAACGAGTTCAGCCAACTCGGTAAACTAATATCCGACTTGATATGCAGTGTGGAAAAGTAAGAAAACTGCTTTATTGTGAATGAGCTCTGAAGAAATCCTTAGGAAGTTTCATGCAAACGTCAAACTCATTTTTTTATTCATTCATTTGTTCATTTTCTCATGTTTATTTCAACAAACTTATCATAAGTTTTTTGAGAGTTGTTGCCAGTGTTGTTAAGCAACTAAAAGCAAATTTTAACCGAGTTGCAGCGTTCTTTTGTCACTCGCTTACAAAAGAACGCGGCTATTATAGTAGTCTTGCGAAACCCTTATAAATATACCAAGAACTTATTTTTGCAATTCGATTTTAACTCCCTTTTAATAAACAATCCTCTAAATATGATGATATGCAACACTTGCTTTTCACAACAGTATGTTCTCGCTCTTACGGTTTCCATAAAGCACACTGAAAACAAAGTAATGCTAAAGCGTCTTTGCAGAAATCTTATAGGAATTATGTGATTTGTTTTTGTGCTCTGATTTATACTGCGAATTTAAATAAATGTGTAGTGGACGGATCATCAAAAGTAAACAGATGGACAGGTGGATAATGTGAAATACAGATAAGCAGATGGACATGTAAAAAGCCAGACGAATAGAGAAAAGTACAAACATGTTTTAAGCTGAAAATAAAACAGACATACGTTTTTGTGAATAATTTTTTAACTTTACATCTTATGACCAAATTGTTTTATATATTTTTTTTACAATAATTTTTCTGCTAACGAATTAAAAAGAGAAAAAAATAGCTGAAATTATATTTTTCCAAAACACAAAAACAGTTTTTATATGTAAATCAAAGAAGCTATGTAGATGGTTAATAGCTCATTTTAAACCCATAATAAACTGCTTTAATTTGATATGCAACACGATATTATATTTTTTTTTGCAACCGTTACTGAAATTTAATGATTTAGATAAAGAATAATCCATTTTATTTTTTTTTTGTTTTGTTATATATGTGGTTGGTATATATTTCGGCTTAAAGTTTACAAAGTTTCATAATGGCACGGCGATGGGTTGATAGATAAAAATAAAAATAAAAAAAAAACAAAAAAAAATGTCACAAAAAGTTGGAGATTTGATTTTATTGAAACACAAAAATTGTTATAGAGCTTGAAACAAAACTTTTATCAAAAAATTAAAAAAATAATAATTTTGACTTCCGGGTCGCTGAAAAATTCATAAACAAAAACTATTGCTATAAAAAATTTATACAGAATCATAACCACCAAACAGTGCGCAGTCCCTAGCCCGCCTGATGTTCGCTTGAACACTGAAGCTGCAATCGTTCTGTACTTGCGATGAATACATATTTTTCTGCACTAACACCACCTCAAGTATGCTCTTAATCCTCTCACAATTTTCCGTGCCGCAATCCAATTCACTCCCGAAATCATCTAGCAATTGATATTGCACGCAGTCGCAGCACGAGTAAGAATGGTGCCCACCACTACTTTACTACATAAATATACCCCTACAAAAGTGAGGAGTACAAACTTGCAAGTTTGGCACAGCATATAGCTCCAGTTAAGCAATAGGATGAAAGAAAAATTTAATTTTTCAGATTCGCAACTTCACAATTGAAACGACGATACATACTTTTCTATACCTCTCTTGCCTACTTATGAGCGTAACAATAAGAGTAACAAAGTTAATAAACCCCGTATGCATTATGCGTGGAAGCAATGTTTCAAAAACTTAAACAGTTTTAATTGCTTTTGCTTTTACTTTGCTGTGCTTATTAAAAAACAAACAACAACTTAAACCAGCGACACCTATTATTCCCCTGCAAAAATTTTTATGGAATTCTTATTATGTGTATGCATAGTTAAGGTTACCAAGTCTTAGTTATGAAAATGCAGTACAAATTTTGAACAAATATTAAGTTTTAATGTGGCAAAATGGTGCACAAATTAAAGAAACATTGAAATTAACTATCGTACATTTAAGCTGTTTAAAAGACGTTAAGGAAATACCATATATAAAAATAATCAATTAATTTTCAACTAATTCTGCAGTGGTGGATTAAAAAGACATTGCGGACAATCCTGCAGTCCCTCGAACCGGCTTTTACATTGATAAAATTGTATTTATCTTGGGTGATAGAAATCGATGCAGCTCAGCTTCATGTTGAATTACTGCAAAAAAATCCGCTCATACGGTGCTGAAGACCCTAGCAAACAAAGGACGTATTCGACGATTTGCGAAAATTCAATGTATGGCAATTGATCACGTTCCATATGTTTATAGATCTCGACCCATCGGTCTTCTGTTGTAATCGATTTACTTTTCCACTCTTCTAATTTCTCAACCGTGCAGTAATTATTGATGTAACTGATTGATGAAATACTTTTGGCGAGTTTTTGATCATATCCAACGTAGTGGCTTTTGCCACCTTCTCCATTGATTTCACGACATTTTTCCAGGCTGGAAATATCTACAAGGCAATCCACATAAAATTTTTGATCTGATCGAACTGTTCAGTCTATTCTTCGAGATACTCCAGGGCATCATCTGAAAGATTTTCGTTTGATAATATAACTACAATAGCCTCCAATATACAACTACAATAGAGCACACACCATAAAATTTCTGGAAGACATTGTATTTTTTTTTTGCCTTAACCAACGCTCAGGGGATGCCCCCTATAAATGCGTAAGCATTGAGTTGATTCGGAAGAAAGGTGATAGCTTAGTTAGAAGATGGAAAGATTGAGTAGTGTCGGTAAAGATTTGTTTTGAATCTGCACAGTTTTGAACACGCTTGCAGGGAGAATATTCCACAATCCTACTGTGCGACCGAAGAACGAATCGGTAATACGATGTTCTATTGGGCATCAAGGCAATTGTATAGGGATGGGCTGACCGAGTGGACCTGGGAAATATTCTAGCTGGCGGCATCAGGTCTTGTACCTAACTTTAACACTTACCATGGTAATACCTATATAACATAAAAGGCTAAGGCACCCAACATCAGAGATAATGAGATAGGAAACTTCGGAATATCCAGTGGATATGCATCTTCGCTCACCTGCTACTCGCCTAGTGCTATTATTCAGGCCTATTGGTAGTACAATGTGCATACACCGAGAAAAAATTCGCCCTCAGTTCACGCACATTGCAAAAATCTATGCAAAAATAACCCGACATTTCCTCGCAGTGCAAGCCATAAACAAATAAGGATACTATTGGATATTAGTTGAAACAACAAATAAGATTGAACACTGTGCACATAAGCAAAGTGTGCAGAGGTAAGTGTTATGCCTTTACTTCAGCACAATTCTGCCCACAGTGCAACCTATCTCGCTATCTCGTGTTGTTCTTGGTTGCTGCTGCTGGTGGCTGCTGGCATAACCGGTCTCGGTTTTGTTTGGCACAGCTTAATACAAAAAGTTTTTCTTGTTCTTTTTTCACTTTCTTTTATGTTTCATTTCAAGTTTTTAAATTTTTTGTTGTTTATTTTCTTGATTTTTGTTTTATTTTGATAGAAATTAACATGTTTGCACTTTTTGGCTCAGTACATACATCACCAATCTGTCTCTCATCTTTTCTTCTAAAAACTCTCGAGAGACTAATAAATATTCACTTGAGACACAAAATAGCAGTAAATCCAATCTCACCAGCACAACATGCCTTCGCCAAAGGCAAATCTGTGGAAACAGCTCTCCACTTCATAGTATCTATCATTGAAAAGACCCTTCATCAGAAGGAATACACAATGATAGCCTTCATTGATATAGAAGGTCCCTTTAACAACGTCAAGGGACCTAATCTCTAATGCGCTGACGGAGCTTGGGGTGGATTCCGCGCTGATAGCACTTATAAATCAAATGCTAGTAAGCTGAATTATAAGCGCAAAACTTAGCGTGACAGCATGCTAAAATCTGTACCAAGGCGAACTCCTAGGGAGGAGTTATCTCGCCTCTGCTTTGGAACCTAGCGGTGAATGAACTACTGGGTAAGCTAGAACGAGAGGGTGTAGAGTGATAGCCTACGCTGGTGATGTTGCTATTGTCATCTCAGGAAAATATGTATCCACTCTCCGAGGTATTATGCAAAATTGTCTAAACATTCTCGTAAACTGGGTTACCAGCTGTGGACTCAGCAAATGGGGTAGCAAATGGGGATTACAACCTAAGGTAACTCACTGGCTCAATACAGCTGTTATAAGACCAATATTGTTATACGGTGCTATAGTTTGGTGGCCCGCACTTAACAAACAAACACACCATAATATACTTCGCCAAGTTCAACGGTCAGCTTAGCTGTGCATCAGTGGAGCGCTGAGAACCACTCCAACGGATGCACTCGAAATTGTGTTCCACTTGACACCACTAGACATCCTAACAAAACAGATGGCTGCAAACACAGCAATCCATCTAGAAGTCACTTCCCATTGGAAGGGAGGTACAAAAGGATAATCTAACATTAGGAAACTTCATCCTCCAATACCTAAGACCTTAAGACCGTAGAATACATCAAGCAAAAACTTCTTTTTGACAAAAAGTTTGATGCATCTATTCCCTCCAGAAATGAATAGAACTTGGAAGTCCTCCACCAAACAATGCCACTGAAATCTACATTGATGGATTAAAATTAGATGGCAAAGGAGGGAGAGGAGTCGTCTACTCTTAATCACTAAACATCAACCTTGCCTTTAGGCTCCCCGACCACTGCAGTGTCTTCCAAGCGAAAGTAACTGCGATACACGAAGCCATTACTTGGCTTCAGATAAATGATATCGTATCGTAACTGGTTCCCCAGTGACCTAGACGAGCTCTCAAAATCTTCGGTCTACCGAAAACTCAGCTTTATAAATAGTTCAAACTGGTTTAGATAGAGTGCAAAATGGTACCCCTGGTACCACAACGGGCCTAATTGGCCTAAGTGTGTCTTATAAGAGACAGCCGTGTCAACCTAACCTAACCTAGGTTGGGTTAAAGATGTAATGACATCTGAAGTGTCACCTCTTTCTGATGACATCCCAACATTTTCACTTGTACGCCTATGGTTGGTTCAAAATATCGTACAACGACAGGCATCAGTTTGATATGTCCGTTCCTTGAGGCATCAAGAGAGACGCAGAAGAAATTGATAGATTGTAAATAGTTTTTAATAGAATTCATGAACGAATGGTGCAAATAGTGACTGTATTTAGTGCATTTAGTGCGAGCGCAATAAAATTTATGAATTTCAAAACAAGTTTTGCAGAATTTCACACACTAAATAATATTTTGTTCTATCAATTTACGAATGGCAAATAAAATAATGAAATTGGCGTTAAGAGGCATTTAATATATGTAAGCTCAATAGACAGGCGAGGAATGCGAGAAAACGAAACGAACCGTGTCTGAATATTGGATGCATTCAAACAACGAGAGCGCTGTGGAATTTATGTGAGACCAAAACGCAAGATTGGCCGCATCCGCCAAGCTACGTATAAAAGCTCACCAAGCCCTAAAGTTGAGCTGCCAAGTAAAATATATAAGTCCATACAATAAGTCAATATTTTAAGTATTATGAAACTGCAGAGCTACTTTATTTATATAGAATACGTAAATATAATCTTACTATTATATAAAAATATAGTATATAGATATAATTTAACAACCTTTAATTTTCAATGCAGCTCAGTAAGTAAAGGGTGATTTTTGAAGAGCTTTCGGATTTGATTTAAAAAAAACACATCGAATTTAGATAAATGTATGAAATCTTTATTTAAATCGATAGAACGATCTATATGATTCAATGTTTAAAGATGATTCCATGTAAATGTTGGCCACGGCTACGTCTCAAATGGTTCATACGCTGGGTCCAACTTTGGCTTACTCTCCCAACATATCGGGCGGTACGAATAAATTCTTCAATATTGGCCTCTAGTGCGTCAACCGTTGCGGGCTTGTGCGTATAGACACAAGCGTTAACATGGCTGCTCTTCACACCAAATACGGCAATTTTGCTTGTTCACGTATCCATTCAACCAAAAATGAGCTTCGTTGCTGAACACAATTTTCCGATTTTCGACTTCCTTAACAGTCGATTAAAATTCAATAATCTGCTAATCAATAAACACTTAGTCGCGACGACTTTAATAAAATAAAAGTAAAAAACGGGCAGTGAGCTGACGTAAAATTTACCAGCCGCGAAGACACTCGTTAAAAGAAGAAATAAAAAAAAAAACACAAGTAGAAGCATTAACTGGTATAACGGAATATGCGATCTATGAAGAAAATAGCCAGGCAATGTTAAATATATTTGGCGGTATGATTGTTCAAAAAGTTAAAGAACTAATGGCGGATACTTTAGCTTATACTATATTTATTTTATTATACTATAATAAATGTAATTTAACAGAAATTAGAAATTTTGTAAATGATTTCATAGGCCAAGCACTATAATGAAATAATCAATAATTCAAGCACTAATTTTGATTAGTTTAAAACCTTGATAAATTTAAAACCTCGTTACAACAAAATTAAAATGTTGGAAATAGTTTACAACACAGAAACCAAAATTTTGATAGTAATAGGCAGCAAAATGAAAATTTTAGAAATAATTCTCAACAATAAAAAAAACCAAACTCTAATAATAACAATTGGCAGCAGATGAGAAATTTTAACAATAGTTTTTAACAAAGATACCAAAACTCTCGTAACAGTTGGAAAAAACATCAAAAGAGATGTTTCCCCGCAATGCAAAAATCAAATGGCTTGCAATGCAAATTAATATGCCACATTATTTACTATTGGGTATGGATTAGATAAGTAAAAATGTTACAAGTATTACAAATATTCAAACCCAACAAGTGAATCTGATATATGGAGTGAGACTCCCCTTTGTATCAAAAATATTCGAATAAGTCAATACACTTGAGATGACTAACCTACAAAACCTCTAAGTGGACCATTTAAACGAAAAAGAAAAATTTGATTGAGAATCTGCCAAATTTGAATAACTAATAAATTATTATATAGAGAAGGCGATACTCTCACAAATACAAAAACAGTTGTGCACGAAAAAAAAACAACAACAAACGAGTTAATTAGTTCTAAATCAGGGAGGGGATAATTCGCAAAAGCAAAAGTAGATATAGTTCACCAATTACTGTAGAGCCAAAGAAAAAAGATAATTCTGGTATAGGAGATTAAATTAGATTACTATCGACGATAAGTATCTTTTACCCAGCATTCTAGATAAATTGGGAAAAGCTCAATATTTTAGCACCATCGATTTGGCTAAAGGATACCTTCAAATACTAGTTGTAGAAGAAGATATTAAAAAAACTGCTTTCATAAACCCTTCAGGCCTATATCGATTCATTTGAATGCCCTTCGGATTGAACTTTTCAGAGGCTTATGAAGAGAATTGAAAATTTGAAAACCCTAATAAGTTCACCCCCCCCATTTTAAAATATCCAGAATTCGATAAACACTTTGTTGTAACGACAGATGCAAGTGATTTTGCAATTGGCGCAGCTTTATCACAGCAAGGCCAACCTGTATGCTATATATCGAAAACATCAAATTCACTTGAATAAAACACAGACCATGCTCCTATCAAATATCTAAATCAGCGATTGCCATCGCCTAACTCTTTCCACTCTATTACAACAACTTCAATATTGCTATGATTGTTGTAGCAATTGCTGTGTTTATTATTGTATTATTATATTATTAGTATTATTATATATATTATATTATTTATTATTGCTGTGTATTCACAGGCGCAGCTGCACCGCAACAATTCAGCGTGTGTTTGTTGTTTTTTATTCTTGTCGTTGTTGGTAAATATAGCGCATCCGACCGCGTACAACTCTTGCTACGCTGAAGGTTTCTTGTTGGTAATTTTGCGTATGGTTTCGTCACCGACTGCTTTTTATTAGTGTTTTTTATGTTACTAATTCCTTATTGTTTTACGTATCCAGCGATGTGTTGTTGTTTTTGGTTTTTTTTTGTGTAATTGTTGTTGCACTCTTCAAAAATCACTCTTTGGCAATCCCTGATCGAAAAAGTAAGTATAAAGGCACAGATTTCGCACCACACCACCAACGATGGTTGCTGAAATTACAAAAGTATAATGATGAAATAGAATATCTAAAAGAAGCCAAAATAAAGTTGCAGATTTTGTAGGCAACAAAATGGCACCTTACTTACTTACTTATCTGGTGCTTACAACCGTAAGTCGGCTTTGGCCTCGTATAAGAAATTGCGCCAGCCATTTCTGTTCTGCGCTTACTGGCGCCAGTTGGAAATACTAAGCGTGGTCAGGTTATCCAACACCTGATACTTCCAACGAAGTCCTTAACAACCTCCAAGGAGATGTTGTCAACAGTGACGTGGTTTCCAAGACGCTGGGACTGTTTATTTGTTGACACTAGGTATTTCGTCTTATCTGCATTCACTGCAAAACCCATTCGACTCGACTCTTTCGCTAATCTGGAGAATGCTGCACTGACTTCGCGCGTATTATGGCCAATGATATCGATATCATCAACATACGCCAGCAGCATAATACTTTTGTAGAATAAAGTGCCACTGCGTCTCAAATCAGCAGCTCGGATAATCTGCTCCATCATCAGGTTGAAAAAGTCGCACGATAAGGAATCACCTTGTCTGAAACCTCGGTATCGAATGGAGGAATGAGATCCTTCCCGATCTTAACTGTGCTGCTGGTGTTCCTCAGTGTCATTCTGCAAAGACGGATGAGCTTTGCAGGAATACCAAATTCAGACATGGTGGAGTATAGATGATTCCTTATTGGACTGTCGAAGGCGGCTTTATAATCGACAAAAAGATGGTGTGTGTCGATTTGTTTTTCTAGGGTCTTCTCCAAGATTTGTCGTAGCATAAATATCTGGTCTATGGTGGATTTACCAGGTCTGAAGCCACACTGATAAGGTCCAATCAGCTGGTTTACGATGGGCTTCAGTCTTTCACATAATACGCTCGACAGGACCTTATATGCGATATTAAGAAGGCTTATCCCACGGTAGTTGGCGCAAGTTGTGGGATCGCCTTTCTTGTGGATTGGGCAGAGCACACTGAGGTTCCAATCGTTTGGAATGCATTCTTCCGACCATATTCTGCATAGGAGCTCATGAATGCATTTAAATAGAGCTTCGCCTCCATTCTTGAAGAGCTCAGCAGGTAAGCCATCGGCTCCTGCGGCTTTGTTGTTTTTAAGCAGAGCTATAGCTTTCAAGACTTCACTATGGTCGGGCAGCTGAACTTCAACGCTGTCGTCCAAAATTGGGGATTCCGGGATATCATCTCTATTGGTGGGATTGTTGTCGTCGTCGCCATTCAGAAGCCTAGAGAAGTGTTCCCTCCACATCATCAGTGTACTCTGGATATCTGTCACTAGATTCCCATTTTCATCCATGCAGGAAGAGGCCCAGGTCTTGAAACCATCGGCCAGGCGTCTTATTTTTTCGAAAAATTTTCGGACCTCATTCCTGTCACCATGCATCTCAACTTTCTCGCACTCACGCATTTCCGCTTCTCTTTTCTTTCGCCTGAAAATGCGTCTCTCTTCCCTCCTCTTATCTTTGTATTGCTCCTTAGCAGCACGCGTTACAACCGACTGCAGGGTGGCTTTGTAGGCGGCGTCTTTTTCTGCAGTGGCGTCGCGACACTCTTGGTCGTGCCACTGGTTTCGGCGAGGGCGGTGATAGCCAATCACCTCTTCGGCAGCCGTACGCATAGAGTGGGAAATATGATTCCATTGCGCGCATATATCGTCGATCGGAGGAGTGCTTTCTTGAAGCAGGAGTGAGAGTCGAGTAGCGAAGTCTTGGGCTGTTTGCTTTGATTGCAGCTTTTCGACGTCTAGCTTTCTCTGTGCTGAATTGCACACAGACTTGTACGGATCTTGGCTGCGACAATATAATGATCCGAGTCTATATTGGCACCACGGATCATGCGTGCATCTAAAACACTGGAAGAGTGCCTTCCGTCAATCAAAACGTGATCAATTTGGTTGCGCGTCTTTTGATCAGGAGACAGCCAAGTTGCTTTATGAATATTGAGATGCTTGAATCTAGGGCTACTAACGACCATGTTTCGCGCTGCGGCAAAGTCAATCAGCCTCATTCCGTTATCGGAGGTATTGTCGTGGAGGCTGAACTTTTCGACTGTTGGACCAAAGATATTTTCTTTTCCCACCTTGGCGCTGAAGTCACCAAGCACGATTTTTATGTCGTGGCGGGGGCTGCGCTCATAGGCCTCTTCAAGGCGCTCGTAGAAGCTGTCTTTGGTCTCATCGTCCTTATCTTCTGTCGGAGCGGTCGTACAAATCAGGCTTATATTGAAGAGTCTTGCCTTGACACGGATTATAGCAAGTCGTTCGTTCACAGGTGTGAATCGCAGGACATGATGCCATAGTCGCTTGCCAACCACGAATCCGCATCCAAATTCGTGCTTCTCCGCATGGCCGCTGTAGTAGATATCACAAAATGCTTTCCGGGAGCAACCCTGTCCCTTCCATCGCATTTCTTGGATTGCAGTGATATCAGCTTTGTATCTTTCTAAGATATCTATCAGTTGGATAGAGGCACCATCCCAATTAAGGGTTCGGACGTTCCAAGTGCATATCCGTAAATCATTGTCAGTTTTTCGTTTGCGGTAGTCGTCATCAGATTTGGGGATAATTTTTATCTTTATTCTGTTACGTTTCATTGAAATAGTTTTTTTACGTGGCGGGCCTCAAACCCAACGCACAACCCTTTAAAGGCAGGGAGCCCGCCGCTCAGATTAGCCGTCAAACTAACGGTTGCCAGTTTGCCGTTTCTAGAGGACATCATGCAGAGGTTTGAGTCGACTTGAGACGAGTTCGACATGGATAATGCTGGCCTCACCAGGTTGAGGCAGCAGACACGTTGCCATGTGAAGATCGCCCCCTTGACCCTCACACGTTGCCTTGTGAGGATCGTCCTCCAAAAATGGCACCACTTATAAATAAAAAAACGATACCAAATATAATTTTGAGGTATCCGATACTGCTCACTCTGAATATGAAGAGCAATTAGAGCATATAGGCATAGGCATGGTAGAATTATAAGGTAGGGCCGACTCGGAGAAGAATGGAGTGGAAAGCAGCGAAAAAGGGGGCTAGTTGTCAAAATCAGCTGTTCATATCGAGTTTCTTTATGTTCATGTTTCGCAGTTGATTTTAGGTTAAACTTTTTACAAGCTTTTTTTCAAATTTAACACTTCCGCGGCATTTTATAGATTTATTTACAATGTTTTTACAATATTTCCACTCAAATTAACACAAACTTAACACACGTGTCCGCACTATTTACAAATTGAAAACATGATATTTCTTTTTTCATTTGACATTTCCACCAACTTCGTCATTTTGACAACTACCCGACCTTTTCACTATCCACTATTCGTTGACGCGTGAGGGCACTGAGCGACCCGGCCCTACCTTATAATTCTACCATGGGCATAGGTATTAGAGACGAAATCTTATAAATAAAAATTAATGTACGTTTGTGCGTCATAAATACATTTCTACACCGTTCATCCGATCGCGATAAAACTTTGTGTGTAAAAGTTTTTTCTTACGAGGCGGGTCATGGGGCTATCAATTTTGATCCAAAATTTTTTACAAAATCGCCTAAACCTCATAAACCGCTCATGCGATTAGAATGAAAATTGGTATATAGTGGTTTTTATGTACGTTGAGTATTTTGCTGCTATCTTTCCTGACCCATATTAATGCCAGAGGTCGCTTTAGTACAAATTTTTTGCAGAATCACCTAAAACTCCCAAACCGCTCAAGCGATTAGAATGAAAAGTAGTATATATGTAGTAGTTTTAAGGTACGATGAGTTTTTTAGCACTTTCTTCTTTGATCCACCTTGGACACCACATGGCGCTGTTGTATAAATTTTTTACAAAATCGCATATTTTTAGTTGTTTTTTTAGGTTTGATATTTAGTAAAATTAAAAAATTTCCGCTATTTTGATATTAAAAACACTTACATATCTTCAATACTGCGAAAATTTTTATTACAATGAAATTTTAGAAGCGAGATTTATCCCTTAGCAAAACTGTTGCACCAAGATTTGATGAATACAGATTTTACGTTTAATTAACATAAAAAAAAAATTCCGTCAATTTGACACGAAAAACATGAACATAACTTGAAAACTATAAAAATTTTAGTACAACAATATATTTAATCGTCGTATATTAAACGTCGTTGCTCAAAAATGAGAAAAAAAAACAATCAGAAATTCAATTTGCTGCTTTTTTTTACATTTTGTTAAATTTTTTTTGTCTTAAAGCTTCATCAAAATACTATAAAAACCTAATTGCAAAAATACCGTTAGTTGAGTATAAATATTTTAAATATTTTTTTCAAAAAAGGTCTGAAATATTGGAGTTTTCCTCAAAAAAAAGGCTCAAAAATTATTTTTGTAAAGCAAAATAATTTTAATTCAATTTTGCAAGTTTTCAACTCTTTTTCAAAAGCTGATATAAGCAAAAGTTGTTTCAATTTTATGCAAAAATTTAAAACCGTTTTTGTGATTAAAAAAACAAGGCTATTCCTTAATTTTTTTAAGAAAATTTTTTCCCCAATATTGTTTTTTTATGTTTTTATGAAAGGGTAAATAAATTCACAAGCTAAAAAAATAATTTATTAGACAAAATTATCTAAGTATCTCTTACCAATCAAAAGTTATAGCCAATAATCTATATCCATATCAATAATCTATATCATTTGCGGTCTGCTTGCAAAATATATGTTATACAAATTTAATTAGCAAAACGCTGCCTATGTGACGGCTGGAAACTCCAAAACTACTGAGCCGACAGAGCTGAAATCTTGGCAGTACATTTTTTCAAGTACGAGATGGCTTAAATTTCTGTCACATCCTCTTTTACCGTCCACAAATCAATAAAAATGCTATACTTGCGACAATTTTCGTCGATTTGACTTAATTTTGGTAATCTAGTTATATGTTCACTGTCGGCAACTGTACTAAAAATGGATTGCCACAATCTCTTTTACCGCCCACAAATCAATACAAATGCTATATTTCCGATGGTTTTAGCCGTATTAGACAACATTTTGGTAATTTATTTTATATGTTCACTGTCGGCAACTGTACTAAAATTGGGTAATGTCCATTTACTAGAAAACTGGGATGGGCATTGTATAAGGAGGTGTGGCTCCGCCCATACAATTAAAATTTTTAATATCGAATAGCTTTCGAATAGCTAGGAAGTAACAGTAACTGTACTTACATACAAACTCAAAATGGAGTTACTATTTATCGATGTCCTGCTACTGGGCAATTGTAACGGGCAGTGGAAAATGACAGTGGTATCGAACTATGGGTCTAAGAAAAGTTTTGAATATAATTATTATGTTCCGATATAGTTGCTGGGTGCAGCAAAGCGCGCCGGGAATAAGCTAGTAATTAATAAATATAAAACCCAAATTATTTTAAAAAACAAACACTGCTTCATAAACGAAAAATTATTGAACTAAATCCAACAAAAAGCCAAATCAAATTCAAGATAGTTTAAAAGAAAATATTAAATCAGGCCATGTAGGCATTTATACTAAAGTGTCCGATAGTGATTATCGTAAAGTGCAACTAATCATAATCGCATTATTTGTCAATGCAAATCATTTAAAATTCATAAAGGCCACTCAAAGAGCAATTGATATTCGCACTGAAGAAGAATTGCTTGAACGATTATCATTATACCACACAAAAGAATCCATGCACAGTGGCATAAGAGAACACATGAAGCTTATAATAAATAATTGTAGAAAATGTAAATAAATAAAATACGACAGAAATCCCATTAAACCGAAATTTAAAACCGAATACATATAGATATATTCCACTATAAAAAGCGCTGCTTTGCGACGACTATTGACCAGCTCACTAAATTTGTAGCTGTATAAAATATTACCAACAGAAATTGGATGGGAAAAAAAAGAAATAATGACAGAACATTTTGCAAAATTCGAAAAACCAAATAAAGTAATTGAATATGCAATTTCGAAAAGGGCACATGTCTAAATATTTAAACTTTTCAGGAAATAAAAAGAAATAATAGTTTTTAAAGTAGTATAATAAATTTAAAAAAAATATTTTTGAGTTAGATATGGGGACCAATTTGCAATCAAAATCACAGAAATATTTTGATGTTCATCATATCTTCGGTATTAAAAGTCTGATCATATTGAATGACATATCGGTGTTTTTGTCTGAAAGAGACCAATTATTTTTTCTCCGAAATAAAAAAAAAAAAATATTCCTACAAGTCCTTGGAAGGCCTTAAAATGATTTTGAGGAATTTTAAAGCTCGTAAAGGAATAAAAAATTGCGAGTGACTTAAATAATACCAAATTACCAACGGAGTTGTATTGTATCTGCGGAATAACAGTGATAAAAGTCGAAAGTTTTATGTTTTTAAACAAGAAGCTGTTAAAAATGTAATCGTTTTGTGGCAATGCGCTGGCATACCAATTATAACCCTAGCGGCGGTTTCGAAACGTGTTGACGTACTTGTGAATAACTATTATACCATTTCTAAAAATCGATTGAGATATAACGTGAATGCTTGAAATAAATTGTTTAAAATTTCGCGTTGTAAGTCTGGCATTGAAAGCAACAATCCGTGTAATTGCAACACCTCAAATAAAATTCCAGACGCAGCAAAAATTTCCTTTATTGATCAGTGCGGTCCAAGTTCAATGGCATGAGATGATGTCTATGAAACAGTGTCGATGAGAACTGCCACTGTAGAAGTAAGGTCAGTTGCTGCAACATCGAATGCGGTGTACTTGCCAGCGTTGGGTATGAGCCAGAAAACGAGGACGAAGAGGAATTTGAACAAAACGTAAGCGAATCAGAGACGATACAAAAAAATTTTGCAGTGGCGGACATATCACTGCGAAATTATAGTTCTGCTTTGGATCGCAGCGACACATCAGTTCGCTTTGGTGCACTACATGCGACCATGTTAATAAAAGATTTACAATTGTCGATTGCTGCAAAAGCTGAAGAGGAGTTATTTTCTTAAACAGCAGAAAAAATAATTCAATTCATGGTTGGGCTTATTATTACAAAAAATAAAGTATTCAGAGAACGTGTAAAATTTCGAAAAGAGGCAGCAGCTAAGTGTGATGATTTGCTAACATGTATTTCGTTTGATGGGAAAAAAGCCAACTTTAAAAAGAGTCACAAAGGCAAATGTGACGCGTAACGTTGTTGTGAATGAAGAACATGTCACCATTGTGAAAGAGCCAAATTCAAAATTCATCGGCTATGCTACGCCCGCTGACAGCACTGCAGTAGGTGTCCAGAGGAGCATCGTGGAATATTTGAATAAAGAAAATTATAGCATGGATCACTATATTGCAATTAGTTGCGACGGAACACCTACCAACACCGGCTACAAAGGAAGAGTTATTGCAAGAATGTGAAAAAATAAAATAATAATACATTGAATATTTATGCAATCACAACAAAAAAAATGTTGATACCTCTTTTAGCATTGGCTTTACAGATTTTTTATTCTTTTACGAGCTTTAAAATTTCTCAAAATCAATTTAAGACCTTCCAAGGACTTGTAGGAATATTTTTTGTTTTTTTATTTTGGAGAAAAAATAATTGGTCTCTTTCAGACAAAAACATCGATATGTAATTCAATATGATCAGACTTTTAATACCGATGATATAATGAAAATAAAAAAGGGAGTCCTACGTTCGGCAAAAATTTTTTAAAAAATACTTCTGCTGGAAATATCGATATACTTCCTGAGCAAAAGATTAATGATATTTTAAGAGCTTTATTTTTTTAATATTAGGGTGGCACATAAGGATGGTAGAAACTGAGATCTGTACTTGAACGGTACACCTGAGGTCAATGACCTTTATATTGGTCATATTGGTCTCCTTGAGACAAAAAGATTGATGTACCAAACTTTAAAATGCGACTGTAAACACCAGAGATATGAAGTTATTTGTCAATGCGCGACCCCTACGTTCGGTAACAAAAAAAATTTTTTAACTGTCTTGCAAAAATACGTCATATTCGCTGGTATTCGGCGCACTTTTTTTTTTGCATAGGAGGTGGTACGGTCTAGTGGTCATGTTATCCAACACCTGATCCTTCCAACGAAGATGTGAGCGTCCTCTTCTGCGTTGACCACCACCGGGCACCGATTCAAATATTTTTTTTTCGCTGGAGCGTCATTTTCTGAAAAAATTCGCTCACCATGACGTAACCAGCGGAGCCGCTCGATTTTAATACGCTTAACTATGTCGATCTCAGCGTACAGCTCATACAGCTCGTGGTTCCATTGAATTCGGTACTCGCTATTGACGCAGATTGGACCGAAGATCTTACGAAGGATCTTACTCTCGAAGGCTCCCAAAGTCTTTTCATCAGAACTGCTCAACGTCCAGGTTTGTGCTGCATATAATAGGACGGGCATGATTAGTGACTTATAAAGCGTCAGTTTTGTTCGTCGAGAGAGGGCTCTGCTTCTCAATTGCCTACTTAGCCCAAAGTAACACCTGTTGGCAAGAGTTATCCTTCGTTTTATCTCAATACTGACATCGTTGAAAGAGTTAATGCTGGATCCCAGGTACACGAAGTCCTTAACAACCTCGAAGGAGATGTTGTCAACAGTGACGTGGTTTCCAAGACGCTGGGACTGTTTATTTGTTGACACAAGGTATATCGTCTTATCTGCGTTCACTGCAAAACCCATTCGACTCGACTCTTTCGCTAATCTGGAGAATGCTGCACTGACTTCGCGCGTATTATGGCCAATGATATCGATATCATCAGCATACGCCCGCAGCATAATACTTTTGTAAAATATCATGCCACTGCGTCTCAAATCAGCAGCTTGGATGATCTTCTTCATCATTAGGTTGAAAAAGTCGCACGATTAGGAATCACCTTGTCTGAAACCTCGTTTGGTATCGAATGGAGGAGTGAGATCCTTCCTGATTTTAACTGTGCTGCTGGTGTTGCTCAGTGTCATTCTGCAAAGAATACCAAATTCAGACATGGTGGAATATAGATGATTCCTTGTTGGACCGTCGGAGGCGGCTTTGTAATCGACAAAAATATGGTGTGTGTCGATTTGTTTTTCTAGGGTCTTCTCCAAGATTTGTCGTAGCATAAACATCTGGTCTATGGTGGATTTGCCAGGTCTGAAGCCACACTGATAAGGTCCAATCAGCTGGCTTACGTTGGGTTTCAGTCTTTCACATAATACGGTCGACAGGACCTTATATGCGATATTAAGAAGGCTTATCCCACGGTAGTTGGCGCAAATTGTGGGATCGCCTTTCTTGTGGATTAGGCAGAGCACACTGAGGTTTCAATCGTTTGGAATGCATTCTTCCGACCATATTCTGCATAGAAGCTCATGAATGCATTTAAGTAGAGCTTTGCCTCTATTCTTGAAGAACTCAACAGGTAAGCCATCGGCTCTTGCGACTTTGTTGTTTTCAAGCCGAGCTATAGCTTTCAAGACTTCACTTTGGTCGGGCAGCGGAACTTCAACGCTGTCGTCCAAAATTGGGGATTCCGGGATATCATCTCTATTGGCGGGATTGTTGTCGTCGTCGCCATTCAGAAGCCTAGAGAAGTGTTCCCTCCACATCATCAGTGTACTCTGGATATCTGTCACTAGATTCCCGTTTTCATCCTTGCAGGAAGAGGCCCCGGTCTTGAAACCATCGGCCAGGCGTCTTATTTTTTCGAAAAATTTTCGGACCTCATTCCTGTCACCATGCATCTCAATTCCTCGCATTCACGCATTTCCGTCTCTCTTTTCTTTCGCCTGAAAATGCGTCTCTCTTCCCTCCTCTTATCCTTGTATCGCTCTTTAGCAGCACGCGTTACAACCGACTGCAGGGTGGCTTTGTAGGCGGCGTCTTTTTCTGCAGTGGCGTCGTGACACTCCTGGTTGTGCCACTGGTTTCGGCGAGGGCGGTGATAGCCTATCACCTCTTCGGCAGCCGTACGCATAGAGTGGGAAATGTGATTCCACTGCGCGCATATATATCGTCGATCGGAGGAGTGCTTTCTTGAAGCAGGAGTGAAAGTCGAGTAGCGAAGTCTTGGGCTGTTTGTTTTGATTGCAGCTTTTCGACGTCTAGCTTTCTCAGTGCTGGATTGCGCGCATTCTTGGTTGCGCACAGACGTGTACGGATCTTGGCTGCGACAAGATAATGATCCGAGTCTATATTGGCACCACGGGTCGTGAGTACATCTAAAACACTGGAAGAGTGCCGTCAATCAAAACGTGATCAATTTGGTTGCGTTGAAGTCAACAAGTACAATTTTTATTTATTTTATTTTTACGAGTTGGATAGAGGCACATTCCCAATTAAGGGTTCGAACGTTCCAAGTGCATATCTTTAAATCATTATCAGTTTTTCGTTTGCGGTAGTCGTCATCAGATTTGGGGATCATTCTTATAATTTTTCTTTTACGTTTCATTGAAATTGTTTTTTTACGTGGTGGGCTTCAAACCCAACGCACAACCCTTTAAAGGCAGGTAGCCCGCCGCTCAGATTAGCCGTCAAATAAACGGTTGCCAGTTTGCCGTTTCTAGAGGACACCATGTCGAGGTTTGAGTCGACTTGAGACGAGTTCGACATGGATAATGCTGGCCTTAACAGGTTGTGGCAGTCAGACACGTTGCCATGTGAAGATCGCCCAATTGATCCTCGTTGCCTTGTGAGGATAGTCCTCCTGTCCTCTTTTGTTAGGTAAAAAATAAAAATAAATAAATAACTGGCCATTTCAGACCTTTAAAGGACTTTGACCTAGCTTCTTATGATCAATTGTGTTGTGCGTGTTATTAAGTTTGTACACAATTGACCGAGAAATGGACCTACATGTTTAACGCCGACTCCGAAAGGCGATGAACAGAATCTTCTTATTCTCAAGAAGCTTTACATGGCATTTTGATTACTCTCTGAGGTTTGCCATTGTCTGCAGTAAGGTGGCGGCCGTACAGAAAAATTATTTTAATTCAAATAATTTTCTGTCGCTGCTGGGGTTCGAACCCGGGTCCTCAGGTTCGTTGACATAGCGGCCACGCACTTTAACCAACTACGCCACGGATGCCACTCTTTTGTTAGATAAACATAAAACTTAGTTTTTACATTACAAAAAGTTAAAGTTTTACTTGCTATGATTTAATTGAAAAGCATAAAATTTCAAAAAACTCTTAAAATATTCTAAAAAAAACTAAAACACTCGGATTTTTTTTTAGAGGAATCTCCTTAACATACATATAAATTGAATATGAGCTTATATTACGTTTGCTTGTTCCTGTTTCTAGGAGTATAAGATGACTATAACACTCATTCAAAGTAAGTGCAGTTCCTGTCTGAAATAATTAAATAATAAACGTTAATAATGTAGTTGTGATCTCAATTATCTTAAGTTATACTACTTACTTTTCTAAACGCAATTAGAGTATTTGTTTTATGTGGATCTTTTTGTCCTTTACATCTACCAACTGTTTTCGATAGTTTTGACAAAATAAAAAATGTAGTTATATCCGAATCATACTTTTCATCGTCAGCTGTATTTCCTCAATAAACAACAATATTTCGTTCTTGGCCAAGTCTCAGCGCATTTTCCAGGGTATCTTACATCAAATTTAAAATGTCTGAAATGTTTTTTGGTATTTAATACAAAAATTAATTAAAAAGGTGTACTTTACCAGTCCAGGTGTATCTAAATATCTTGGAAACATTGTACATACAACAATATTTCATATTGGTCATTTATCTCTGTTAACTTCTGAACAGCTGTTTGGATATCTTGCATATTAACTTCCTCAGTATATTGTGAAGTTATAGTATGTTAGAATGATCATTTTCTTTGTTTAAAATTCTAGAATTATTACAAAGTGATCTATTGATGGTACGCAATCTAAATACAAAGAAGCAACTTCTTATAATTGGATCGTGAAATATACCCTAAAGAAATTATAAAACCGAATTTATTTATTATAGTTACATTTTATTTATAACTTATGTTGTTACTGCATTTTAAAGACTCTGTCTTACATGTGAACTTTATTTCTTAATAAATTGAAATTGAAATTGAAATTGAACTTACGAAATTTTCAGGATCATGGTTTTCACACAACCGTGGAAAATTACAATGGGTAGCTTTTGCCCACAGGATTTTATTTTCAGTTGATGGATAAGTTCCATGAACTTCAATTAAATGTCCAATTATTATATTTATAAGTTTACTTTTTTATGTTAAACTTTTATATATTAGCAATATTAAACTTTATAGTATTCAATAAATATTAAATACTAGCTTTTCCCGGCGCGCGTTGCTGCACCCAGCAATTATATCGCAACAAAATAATTATATTCGAAACTTTTTTTAGACCCATAGTTTAACACCACTGTCATTTTCCACTGCCCGTTACAGTTTCCCAGTTACAGTTACAGTTTAAATAGTAACTCCATTTTGAGTTTGTATGTAAATACTGCTACTTTTACTTTCAAAGCTATTCGATGATACAAATTTTAATTGTATGGGCGGAGCCACACCCCCTTATATAATGCCCGTCCCAGTTTTCTAGTAGATGGACATTATCCAGTTTTAGTACAGTTGCCGACAGTGAGCATACAAACTAATTGCTTCATTATGTATTTCTAACGAAGACTTCAACAAACGATGACTATGCGAACGAAGTTGGATTGAAGTTGAGATATGTATTTCGAACACAGCTTATCGTTAGCTCATTTGACAAGTTATGTTTGCTACTTACACTCAAACTGTTATACACAAGCAGTATCAAACTGGCACTGGCACTGCCATATCAAACATTAGGGAAGTTTTCTGTATTTTCTTTTAAGATTTCATGCATTTTTTGTTCTTTTCGTGTTGTTGGCAATGCTTTGGTTCTTGTCTGTGTTGTAGGTAAATAGTAGGTTGTGGTGTAAACTGTGTTTGCAGGTTGTTCTATTGGCTACAATTGTGCTGCCTTCGACATAAGCAGAATGAATCATGGCCAGCTTCTATTTATTACTTGTAGTTAACCGAAAAAAATCACCGCCTTTTGCTTGGATGTTGCTATTCTTTTCTGAAATTTTATTTTTCTGTTTAGATCTGCCCAAAATTTAATTGGAAGAAAAATAAAAAAAAGTTTGAATTGGCCTCTAGCTGCCTCACAAGCGCTGAAAAATATTGCTTGTTTTTTAATATTGCAATTTAAGTAATAACTATTGTATTAAATTTGAATTAATTAATGTTTAGTACTTAAATTGCACTTATATGTTAATATATAAATAAGTTTTATCATATATACGTATTTTTTTGTTAAAATATCGATTTTAAAATAAAATTTTCTCAACGAATACATCACAACGATAACATGAAAGCATTCGTTTGATTTTGACGTTTGAATTCGGTGTTTCAGTGATCGTTAGAAATACAT
Organism: Pherbina coryleti; assembly: GCA_943735915.1. Taxonomy (NCBI): domain Eukaryota; kingdom Metazoa; phylum Arthropoda; class Insecta; order Diptera; family Sciomyzidae; genus Pherbina; species Pherbina coryleti. The sequence goes on along the minus strand of OX030952.1, from coordinate 45,223,245 downwards.
ATTGCAAATATGTAACTGTACTACGGCATCGTTCGCTAGCTGATCAGCTGTTTTCGTTGTTTGCTTATGTTCGATTTACAAATTCCAAAACATGAACGAACACTGTTGTGAACGAAACGATTGATCGGATAGAAATACAAAATGAAGCCATAAATTTCCAAAATGTAGCCAAATCGACGAAAACCATAGGAAATATAGCATTTTTATTGATTTGTGGGCGGTAAAAGGGGTGTGACAGAAATTAAAACCATCTTGTGCTTGAAAAAAATGTACTCCCAAAATTTCAGTTCTATCGACTCAGCAATTTTGAAGTTTCCAGCCAAAACACAGACATCATTTTGCTTTTTGTATATATATTTTGAATAAAGATTATTGGCTATAAATTTTGATTGGTAAGAGATACTGAGATAATTTTTTTTAATAAATTATTATTTTAGCTTGTAAATTTATTCAAAAATATAAAACCACAATATTGGAAAAAAAAATTTCTTCAAAAAAATCAAGGGGTAGGCCTTGTTTTTTGAATCACAAAAATGGTTTTTAATTTTTGCGTAAAATTGAAACAACTTTTACTTACAAATGTTATAACTTTTAAATATAATTAAAAGTTTGTGAATTTGAGTTTAAATTATTTTTACAACAAAAATAATTTTTGAGTCTGTTTTTGAGGAAAACTCCAATATTTCAGACCTTTTTTGAAAAAAATATTTAAAATATATATACTCAACTAACGGTATTTTTGCAATAAGGTTTTTATAGTACTTTGATGAAGCTTAAACAAAAAAAAAAAATTTTTAAAAGTGTATAAAAAAGCAGCGGAGATATTTGAATCGAAAGTCACAAAATTAAATTTCTGATTGTTTTTTCTCATTATTAAGCAACGATGTTGCATTAAATATATCGTTGTAGTAAAATTTTTCATAGTTTTCAAGATATGTTCATGTTTTTGATGTCAAAATAACTGAATTTTTTAATTTTACTAAATTTAAGAAATATTTTATATTTTGTAAATATTTTCACATGTAACCTAAGAAAACAACTAAAAATATGCGATTTTGTAAAAAATTTGTACTACAGCACCATCTGGTGTCCAAGGTGGGTCAAATGAGATAGTGCTGAAAAGCTCATCGTACCTGAAAACTACTATATACCAATTTTTATTCTAATCGCATGAGCGGTTTGGGAGTTTTAGGTGGTTTCGTAAAAAATTTGTACTAAAGCGCCCTCTGGTGTTCAATATAGGTCAAAAACGATAGCAGCAGAACACTCAACGTACATGAAACTCACTGTATACCACTTTTCATTCTAATCGCATTAGCAGTTTATGAGTTTTAGGCAGTTTTGTAAAAAATTTGTACTACAGCGCCCTCTGGTGTTCAAGGTGGATCGAAATTGATAGCCCACAAACACGCACCGTACCAAAAAACTTCTATACACAAATTTTCATGCTAATCGGATGAGTAGTTTAGGAGTCTATTGCGGCCTTACAAACATAAACTCCTTTTTTATATATATAGATTACAAAATATGTGCCAATTCACAAATTCACTTGTCACTCTCACAAACTTTGATGAACGACTGACAAAACTTCAGTTGTTTTTCTTAGTTTGCAGCAAACTAACACCAATTGCAGTTAATATTGTAGAATTTTCACTATAATTTGATTCCGAGAACAGCCAAAACATGTTAAGTTTTCTAAAACATGATTACAACGTAAATAGTAAAAAGAACACAATATTTAGTGAAACTCAAATTAAATGCATATGGATAAAAAATTTATATTATCCCGACAATGGATAAATTTACTACACAAAATGATAAAATTATAAAATATTTATAGTGTTTTTACAATTCACACCGCAATATTATTTACTGTGTACTTAATTTGGTATGTCAAGTTTAGTAAATTAAACAACACAATAGAGAGCGTACGAACTTACAAAAAATAATAACTTTACATTAGGAAATAATTGTGTACAAACAAATGTACATACTAAAATAATCAAAAATTATAAATAAAAATCATAATATGAATCAATACAATACAAATACAAGTAAGTAACCTGTTCAATAATGCATTATCTACATAAGAGAAGATTGTCAAAATAATAGACATGTCGGATTAGACAGGGGCCGGATTACTGGGGTCCACTGTATTTTAAAAAATATTTATTTTTGAAGAAAGTGCGATTCGATCTGTTTTATTTTTAAATTTTCGTTAGATGATATGCAATGAAGTTTTTGGATACCAGAAAACTTTTATCTGCTCTGTAGAAATATGCATTAATCTAACTCCATTAATGTCTTCTCGATTAATTAATTACATTAAATTATTTAATACATAATTGAAAGATTTAATTTTCGAAGTGTTGGCACTTATAGTGACGTGACGATATAAAAATTAAAATTTAAAAAAAAAAACTATTTTCTAGTTAATTAGGACAAACAAAATTTTTTAGTTTCTATGCACTTAATATGCTTTAAGGGGGTTATATAACCATAACTTTGTTTTTTGCATTTTCTTAACGCTTCAAAACTCAAGAATATGTGGTTAAAATTTCAAGTCGATATCTAAAAGAATAACAAAGTTATAGCCTAGTGCAGTGGTTCCCAAAGTTTACTGGATTCCGACCCATCTAACAAAAACTTAAAAATTTGCGACTCACCTATTGGCTGCTTTAGAAATAGAGGACATAAATACTGGTAATACCAGTTGGCAATATCGATGAGGAAAAAACTTAAATATATTAATATTTTTTTATTTAATACTAAAATAGCCTACAAACAGTTTATTTCAATGGGAAGGATGTATTTGTTTTCTATTTTTTGTCATTACATTTTTAACATCAATTTCAATATTAGTAACTTTTAGTCGCAGTGAGTTTGATACGTCCAATTTGTTTCGGTATTTAGTTTTTATATTGACCATAGCTGAAAATCCGGCCTCACATAGGTATGAGGTAGTAAAGGGGAGGAGGACTTTGATACCTTCATCAAACAGGCAAGGATACTTCCCAGCAACCGAGATCCAGAATTTCGTTAATTGCTTGCGATTGAAAGTATTTTTCAGTGATGTATCTTCCGATAAATCAATGAGCTCTTCGCTTGCTTTTGTCGACATATTAGTTGGTAGTTGGTCCTGAAATGGGTTACATATCCAATTCGACTTTTCGAGCTTTTTGATCTCTTCCCCGAAATATGTGTCAAAGTTATTTCTTAACAATGATAAATGTGCGGCAATTGCAGAAAGTACGTTCATCTTTGGCTGCGCTTGGTTTTCTACAATTAAGGTTTCAAGTGTTTCAAAACAATCATATTTACCGTTCTTAATACAACTCTCCCACAAAAGTAGCTTTTTCATGAACGCTCGAATTTTGTCGTGAACTGCAAAAATGTCGGATTCGTTTGAACCTTGCAGATACAAGTTAAGTTCGTTCAACTTGGAAAAAATATCCGCCAAATATGTTAACTTAAGCACGAATTCTGCGTCCTGTAGATGTTCAATATATTCGGTTTTTCCTTCTAAGTATATTGATACTTCATGCCGTAGTTCCACCAACCGTGTCAGTACCTTTCCCCTGGATAACCAACGTATCTCCGTATGGAGAAGAAGAGATGTATGAATACTACCCATTTCTTCACATAGCTTCTGAAACAAACGTGCTTGTAAGGGCCTTGTTTTGATGTAATTTACAATTTTTACAGCTGTATTTAGCACAGTTTTTAAATCATCGGGTAATGCTTTTGAAACCAGTGCTTCTCTGTGAAGACTACAATGAGTCCACAAAGCACAGGGACTTTTTTCAAGAACTCTTGTAACCACACTGCTATTTTTCCCGCACATAGCCCGCGCACCGTCAGTGCATATACCGACACAGTTCTTCCATTCCAACCCTTTTTCTTTTATATACGAATCAATTGAACTGAAAATTTCTTCGCTCGTTCCACGACTAATTGGCTTACAGAACAAGATATCTTCATGCACGTCGTTTTCCCATATATAACGCACAAAAACAAGTAGTTGAGACAGGCCTTGAACGTCGGTAGACTCATCTAGTTGTACAGTGTAGTATTTACTACCAACTACTCTTCGTAATATTTCATCTTCTGCCCACTCAGCCATTTCGTCAATTCGTCGTGCAACAGTATTATTGGATAGAGGTATGCGTTCGTTTTTTTTTACTTCTTTTTCGCCAAACATTGCTCCAACAGCATCTTTAATCGATGGTAAGACTAAGTCTTCGCCAATTGTATGAGGTTTTCCCGCTCTGGCAATTCTCAAGCTTATGAGGTACGAGGCATGTACAGCATTTTCATTAATATTAATGAAATGTGAAAAAATATTTTTTGAAGATTTCATATCCAACAATTTTCTTTGAAAAAAGTCTACTTGCTTGTTTTTTAAATGAGAATGCTTAGTTTCTATATGAGTTAACTTACTTGGACGTAAACTTTCATTCGCTAAAATTTCGAAGCAAATCACGCATTGAGGACGCGGATCTAACGCGTCATGATTCCAAGTGAATCCTAATTTCAAATATTCTGAGTCATATTTTCGTACAACTTTCCGGCGCTTGTCCATGATTATCTTCAAATGTTAATAATTGTTTTTAAAAAGGTTACAATGGTGCTCGGTAAATAATACATACGGTAAAGAAATCGAAACCACACAAAAATAAAAGACGTCCGACTAGCAATCACGACTTATTATTTAAGTAGAAATTAGTACGACAATTTTCGTATTAGTAAGACAAGTTATTAGTCAAGTAGAAATTTGCACGTGTTCCGTCATTCACAATCAAATTATTAATGATGTTTTGTCATTACTGAGTCTATCTATCAACCAAGATCATGTCACAAGTGTATACATTTTGTTTCCATGCAGCGAGTGTTTTGTTGTTATTGCTATTTGTTTCTTTGTTTTACCGTTGCAGTTTGGTGTTTGTCAATTGGAATGTGATTCTGCGTAACAGAATGACCGTTTAAGTTTGTTTTTATGTCATAAAGTGTGCGTTTCTGTGTAACAGACTGGCGGCTATAGGTTGTTGTTTGTCTTACTTTCCTAAGATTTTACATACATATAATGTGTGTGTGTTCTTGCATTTCCTATGAATAAATGAATACAAGAGAATATTAGCAGACAAAATAAGGTGGCGTGAGTGTTGTTGGTGTCAGGGTGGGTATCGTAACTCGCTACTTACAAATAAGCAGGCTAATATTGCGCATTCAAAACTTGAGCTTTTTTGGAATGTTGGGGGGCGGAGATTTTAAAAACACAGAGGTAGTATTTGCGCTTTCGGTTGTGTGCAGCTAAACAAGGTTCTAATCCGTCCCACATTTCTGGGCCCACTCAATATTTTCTCGCGACCCACTGGTGGGTCGCGACCCATACTTTGGGAACTACAGGCCTAGTGAGTGAACCGCGTTCGAGAGCGCGCAGTGCTGGCACTTATTTTCAAACGCGTGTTATTCGAAGCCATGTTTTCAAAGTCGGTGACCAATATTTCTCAAAGCTCAGTGAATCGATCGTTTTGATTTTTTTGTAGGCTTATTTTATTCATAATAATCTCGTACTTGTCATAGGGTGTTTTTTTTCATAGCTATGTTCATTAGTTATAGGCAAAATAATGACGAATTTTTGGTCGAAAATCGTTACTTTACGTTCGGAAGTCTGCCATTTTGTGAAAAATCCATATTTTCAAAATCGGCTTTGACAAGTACGAGTTTCAAGTATCTACTTTAATAACATTTGTCATTTTTTTGTTTCAGATAAATTTAGAAGGAGCAATCTTGGTCACCGCATTTCACCTTTTTTGAAAATGCGGTAAAAATGCTATATCTACCTTAATATTAAATTTTATTCATACAAAAAAAACTAAACATTCTCTTGAATGTGTATCAGAGATCTGCATGAATGGATTCATTTGCTGTTTCAAGTTCCTTTAATTTTTCAACTCCCTGCAAGTCGAGGCAGGCAAACAACAAGTTTGCGCAAATCATAGGCAGCAAAAATCAAGTCGCCAAATGTAGAAAACTTGATATGTAGAAACTTGATATGTAGAAAACTTGAAATGTAGAAACTTGAAATGTAGGGAAAAAGCAATTATTTTGCCTACAAATCGTTTATTTTCAAGTCTGTTTACGAAGTTCATAGAATTAACTTCGTGTTGTCAGTGCAAACTTCGTTTCGCAAGTTCGTCTCCTGAGCTGAGAAAACAGTTTAACTTTAAAGCATTGGATTGAAGTGTTTGTTTTTTTTTGTTTTTGTTGTTGTTTTTTTGTTTTTAGGTGTGTTTTGTTTTGAAACAGATTTCTTGGTTGTTGTTATAAGAATTCAGGGCTACGAGTACAGTGGAGTATGTGAGTGCTGTGTTAAACGATGCGTTTTGAGTTGTGGTGGTGTGCACAGTGAAGTTTTTTTTAAACGTTAAGGCACAATGCATGTGTCACAAGAAGAACGAGTTCTTGCAGGATATAAGTTAATGCCAGAAACATTAACGCTGCCTAAATAAATGCTGACAACGCGTCTAGTGCACTTCCCGTGTGAACTAATTTCGACAACAACAGCTAGCGACGTCGGCGCGTGTTGAGAATAGCAAGCTAAGATATTTTTAGACTATAATAAGCTTAGTTTTGGTATAAGAACTTTAGTCCTATTTTGAATAATAATAAAGGCGGTTGTGGTTAAATCCACAACCAATATTTTTTATAACTTTTTAGCACAAAATAAGTTAATTTATATACATATTTGTATACATAGATATGTATGTATATATATATATATATATATATATGTATGTATTAAAAAATTGTAGTATTAAAAAATATGTAAGTCGAATTATTTGTATTCGTAATTTATAAATAATAATTATTACATTGTTTTTATCATATAATTTACATAAGGGGGCATATAGGTTACAAATTTTTAAAACAAAAAAATGTTTTTAGGAATTTTTTTTTCATAGAAGGAAAAAAGAAATCTTTTCAAATTTTGCACATTTATTAACTAACATTTAAAGAATAAAAAATATTTGTCTCAAAATTTTTTCAATGGTTTTTGACGTTATTTGATATTTTTTTTTTTGAAAAAATGCAAAAAAATTGACGGTGTGCAGAATATCACCAGTCTGGAACATTCGAGAAAAAAAAAAGAAAACCAAATTAATCCTTGTTTAAGTGGCTATCGCCTGAACTAGTATAATTTTATTCCACCAAAAAAAAACAATATGGTGGCCATCTGAAGAAAAAGAGAGGCCAAATAAAAATTTAACAGCTTGAGAGTGAAATTTCTTGTCGAAACTATACTCAAAAAGGGAGCGCTCACAATCGGTCATTGAAAAGCCGAATAATCTTAAAAACGCTGAAGTAAAAAAACAACAGCTGTTTTTGACAGGAGATGTTTTCTTGTAGAAGTGAAAATAAGCAGTTGTCAATGCTACCTGGTATTATTATACCAGGGCTTACGCGCTTAAGCATAAGTCAACATGACAAGCTCAAACTCCTTAGAAAGAGTTAAATTAAATAAGCTTCAATGTGTCAATTATATGATTTTCTAAAATTTATGTTTAATATTAAAGCATTCTAAAAATATTTGAATTTATTTTTTTACCATATGTAGTCTTAACATCTCTCCTTCCCGTTTTTCGATTGCAGTCACATTTTCCTACACACCATTAAATTAAATTTGAAATATCCTATCTACACCACTGTGCTTTGTCCAATCGCAAGCACTTAATTTCATTGTTCCATTATTTATTTTAACCGAGATGCTGCATTTTTCACGATCAAAACAATGCCCCATACATAGCACAAGAGCACAACGCATTTACATAAACAGCAAAAAAAAAAAAAAAACAAACAAAAAACCACAACGCAATAACTGTTTACGATCCGCATCATAAATAAAACGAACGAAAAACAATCCAACGCTCGTCAGTGGCTTTCTGCGGCAGTGCAGTCGCATAGACTTGAAAACAGACTTGAAAAGTAGAAAGCTTGGTTTTTTCTACCAATTAATGTAGGGTAGAAAACAAATAGAATCAAGTCCGACTTATGATTCGTTTCTACAAGTCAAGTCGAAGCTTGATTATTTTCAAGTTACTTGATTTTCAATTGACTTGTTGCAGATCTCTGATGTGTATATTTTAAGGTACAAAAACCATAATTTAAAAATATCCCTAAGGGTTCCTTAAAAAATTCACAAACATGAGCTTTTTTCGGCCTCTGGATATATAGTACCCCTTAAGTTATAATTTTGAATCACTTGCACCTGACAACGCAGAAATAATGATAAAAAAATTATGTTTTTGAGTAGCGCACGTAACAAAAGAATATCAAAGGAAGCAAATTAAAAAATCACCGTTAATTGAACTTACTTTGCTCTCTCTACATTTCCTTGTTGTTATAAATCACATTCTGTGTTTTGAGTGCAATCTTTCTTTTTAATCTCTTAAAGTAGTAAATATTAAAGAGAAAATGCTATTTAAACTTGCTCTCAGCGAAAAAGATATAAATCCAGTTGCAATTAGTTTCCTTATCATGACAACTGAGTTAAGCTGCAAATTGCTTAAAATAATAAAATATCAATATTTATTTTATATGAAATCATGTAAAAATTTTGGTGGAAGAACGGAATGTTCTTGTTCTCAAGAAACTTTACATGGCATTTTGATTACTCTCTAGAGGTTGGCCATTGTCTGCAGAGAGGTGGCGGCCGTTCAGAAAAATCATTTTAATTCAAATAATTTCCTGTAGCTGCTGGGAATCGAACCCGGGTCTCCAGGTTCGGTGACATAGAGGCCACGCACTTTAACCAACTACGCCACGGACGCCACGCAGCTTAACCCAAATATGCCGACAGTACTACATGTAGTACACCTGCTGTTTTCAGTGTTCTGCATTAACATTGCTTTAAATTCGCTAACCAATTTGTTGTTGCTTTACAAAACATAGCGGTCAAGAAAACGTACATTGATAAGCTTTGTCTGTTGTAATTCCTTGAGTATTTTTTTTTATCAAAGTTGTCAGTTTTATAAAATTACCAATAGTGTGAAGATGTCACCTGAAGGATGAGAAAAAGTTCTATAATTATATTTTGTTGTTGTTGCGTTTCTGTATTTTTGTATTGTTAATAGTTCTAATAACTAATAAGTAGCAAAAGTACTTGTGGAAAAAGAAATTATATGTGATCTTTGTTGACGTATTTGCTAGCGTACTACAAATACTCCAAGAAAAAAATTTTTTTTTTTAAATTTTCTTAATTTTTGCAATACATTGGTGTCAAAATAAAGGAATTTAAGAAGAGTGCAAAGATTATTGCACCAGCAAGCCCGTCGGCATATCTGGGAGCTGTTTTCAAAAAACATTTTAGATATAAGGAGTTATTATTTTTTTTTATATTTATACAGGTTATGTACATAAAAAATACTTTATAAAAATTTTTTTTTTAAATACAGTTCTGTCTTTTACATTGGCGCTGAAAATGGCATTGAAAAAAGACATCCAAAACGGTTCGATGGATATGGCCTTTCCCATGCATCGGAAACAAAAAAATCAAATGACATTTTAAACCATAGACCATATATTAAGCATCCCCCGGGGTTTTTTTTTTAATTGTGGCGGAAGTTGGAGTAAAAGTTAAAAAATATATACATTTTCGTGCGCTTTTTTGTATATAAAAAAAAATAGATACTTGAATTTAGGTGGGATGCTTAAAGGACAAAATAACGAACAAAATGCAAAAAAAATAATTGAAATTGAACCAATAGATTTCAAGTTATCTATCGAACCGTTTTAAAAAAAACTAGTTTCGAGAAAATCGCGTTTAAAGTTTTTTATTTTAAAATTTTGCATATATTTTAAAATTAGCGGTTGATAGCACTAATTATTATTTAATCTGCAATACCATGTCCATACAGCAATCCAAAAGCAGACTCAATATATTGTTCCTTGAGTTCCTTCGCTTTTTTTTGCTCCATACGGCTTGCTTTAGTTGGATTAGAATGTTGAATTTCTGCAAATTGAACGCGTTGATTATCTTTAAACATCACAAATTTTAAAGCTGAAGATCCTATTGATACACCCATCATTTCCATCATTTTGAGAACTGTTTTTCGCCCTTCATTGAATATGCTTAGAGAGATATTAAATGCCAGTTCGACGACTTCCTTTCCTACGACGCACTGTGGGGTATTGATCCATGAAAGATGGCATCAATTCAATTAGAAGACGGAGGACACTTTTGACATTTTTTTTAGTTACAATGAGTCTAAATAAGAAAAAAACAACAATTAGTTGATATCCTTTAGTTAATTTTTTTTATATTAAAAACAAATTTTTCATATCTACAAATATGATAAATTTTCTTTTTAAATTTTTTTGTTTTCTTGTAATAACTGTTATTCACTGCCGCTTGTTAAGACTTTCTCATTTGTATCAAAAAATCGATATCGGTACTTTCACCTATATTTTCATCATTGTCTTCATCGGATTTTTTTTCCGTATCTTCAGCGTTGTCGTCATTTGTTGGTGGTACAAGCATATTAACAGCTAATTGTGGCAACTTCCGCAACTATTTTTGCGGTAATTTCCTTTTGCTTAAAATGATTAGGTCTGAAGTTATTAAAAACCTATTTAAAATAGCCTCAAGGGTTTTTTCCCCTGCTTATTTTTCTTGAAAAATGCTCTCTGAAAGATTTGAAGTCCTTATTTCTTGCTTCTTGCGCCTCTTCAGAAAGTTGACCAATCGGCAAAAAAGCATATTTTATGATTTCAGGGCCATGAATTAAGATTTTATGCACAGTTGGGGGCATATTATACCATGAGTATTTTTGTACAAAATATCTTGCTGTATCAAGTCTCTAAATTTTTAGATGTTTACTTCGTGTCCGCATGAAATTACGATTAAAACAATATGCATCCTTTTAATAAGCTCCACATCAATCTGGGTTATAGATGTTGTTATTTCTGCGTTTTCAATAAAACGTCGAGCAGTATTGCCATCATTCGAACTTCCTTTTTCATTTTTTTTTATCCTATTTTTAATCACTTTCAAAAGGAGAAAAATTGAATTTGTCGCTTTGAAGCAAAAGGATTATTCTTGTTTTTAGTCTTATACATATGTTGTAAAAAATGCAATGAATCAAAAAGAAAGAAAAAGCATAAAGCATAAAAAAAAAGAGTTGGCTGTGCCGTGGACACACCCGTAGGTTTTGACGTGACAAAGTTTCTTGCTGTTGTTGTTAATGTTGATGTTGATGTTGATGTTGATGTTGATGTTAATGTTGATGTTGATGTTGATGTTGATGTTGATGTTGATGTTGATGTTGATGTTGATGTTGATGTTGATGTTGATGTTGATGTTGATGTTGATGTTGATGTTGATGTTGATGTTGATGTTGATGTTGATGTTGATGTTGATGTTGATGTTGAAGTTGATGTTAATGGTTATGTTGATGTTTATGTTGATGTTGATGTTGATGTTGATGTTGATGTTGATGTTGATGTTGATGTTGATGTTGATGTTGATGTTGATGTTCATGTTGATGTTGATTTTGATGTTGATGTTGATGTTGATGTTGATGTTGATATTGATGTTGATGTTGATGTTGATGTTGATTTTGATGTTGATGTTGATTTTGATGTTGATGTTGATGTTGATGTTGATGTTGATGTTGATGTTGATGTTGATGTTGATATTGATGTTGATGTTGATGTTGATGTTGATGTTGATTTTGATGTTGGTGTTGGTGTTGGTAGTGGTGTTGGTGTTGGTGTTGGTGTTGGTGTTGGTGTTGGTGTTGGTGTTGGTGTTGGTGTTGGAGTTGTTGTTGGATTTGGAGTTGATGCTTTTCGTTTAGCTTTTTTTTGCTTCCCCATTGGTTGTGCTCTAATTTCAATTAATCCAGCAAAAGTGATGCATATGCGTCACATTAGGCGTTTCCCTGAGGGTTTTTGACACGCCGTCAAATTTTTTTTTTATTTTTGTTATATGCCCGAAGACCTCACCTTTGTTTTCGTTCCTTAAAATTTACCGTTGCACCAGTAGTCACAGAGTTAAAAATCCATGCAACGTTTTTTCATGGCTGTAGCATTTTTACTGCATTATGTGATTGCATCCCTGAAATCATGACAACAAAATTTTTTTTGTAATTTAGTTGTGAAGCGTAATAACACATCCCTGCTGTCGTTAATTAAAATTTACTGTAGCACTCCTCCTGAGTGTGTAATAATTCCATGCAACGATATTACATTTCTGTTACATAAGCTGCTATATTCACGACCTGACGACGCCGGAATTTTTTTTTTATTTTTGTCGTAAAGCCATGTTTAAAAACTTAATTTTCCTTTTTAAACTTTTATCGAAGGTTATATACTCATTGAGTAAAAATTCAATGCAACACCGCTGCATGAATGTTGCGTTATTGATCTTTGAGCGGCTCTCTCAGCGTCTCCATGATGTCAGAAATTTTTTGTCTAATTTTGTTGTGAGGACTTCCAGTAGGCCTTTATTGGCGTATCGTAATTTTAATCCTAGCACTAATACTCAGCGAGTATTAATTCCATGTAACAAATTTTCAGTTGCGTTGCTTACGCAGCTCCCACTACGTCCCTATGCCGTATTAAATTTTTTTTTTGTTTTTTTAATATAGTCAAAGAATTAACCTTTATGGTCATACTATTTTTTTAATCATAGCTCTTATACCCAGCGAGTAACAATTCAATGAAACGCAGATGAATTTTTAAAAAATTCATTTTTCAACTTTTTTGGAAACTAGAGCAGTACAACGTAACTTCGTCACGTCAAAACAGTCTGCTTCGACTGTTGAAAAACTGATGCTGCTTCGACTTTCAAATTTGTTCACAGTTTCAGTCAATCAAAACGACAACTTCCGAAGCTGTCGACTGCGAAGCACTTCAGCAGTCGGTTTTTGCTTTTGCTTTCACTGCGACTGTTTGATTTTTCGCAAGCACAAGCTTAAGCAGTAGTCAGTTTTGAAGTTATCAAAACAGTGAGTACTTTAAAAAGCAACAGTTTCACGACTGCAGCAATTTAATCACTGAATAATAATAGTAGTAGAATATGCATAGTAATGGGTGTTTTTTTTTAGGGGTTTGTTTTTCGAATAGAGATAAAACTGGCATTTTGTGGTCAAATCTGGCAACTCTAATGTCATTTATGTTCAGTTTGGTTTGCCATTTCATCATGAACAGGTTGACAAAAGAACAACGCTTGCAAATCGTGCAAATTTATTTCGAAAATAATGGTTCAGTTCGCGAAGTTTACCGCAAGCTCCGTCCATTTTATAGTCGACATAATCGTCCATCAGAGCAATTAATTTGGTAAACCATGGGTCGTTTTCGCACTACGTTTACTCTGTGTGATAATACGCATCCGCAGAGACGTCAAACAGTGCGCACCGAAGAAACAATTGCCGATGTAGAGCAAAATGTTGAAGAGGACCCGAATGAATCGATTCGCCACCGTGCACAGCAATTGGAGCTTTGTCCATCAACTTTATGGAAGATTTTGCTCAAAGATTTTGGCTTGCGACCTTACAAGATCCAGCTTGTGCAAGAATTAAAGCCGCGAGACCATGCAATGCGTTGTGATTTTGGTGTATGGGCCGAAAATGAGATTGATCTCGATGCTGATTTTCATCGCAAAATTTTGTTCAGTGATGAGGCTCATTTTTGGTTGAATGGCTACGTCAACAAGCAAAATTGCCGCATTTGGAGTGAAGAGAATCCACATGAGATCCTTGAGACGCCATTACATCCACAAAAACTGACTTTTTGGTGTGCTCTATGGGCTGGTGGAGTCATTGGGCCATACTTCTTCCGAAATAATGCTGGAGAGTCAGTTACCGTTAATGGAGACCGGTATAGAGCCATGATAACCGACTATTTTGTTCCCGAATTGGATGGCATGAATGTGGATGAGTTGTGGTTCCAACAAGACGGCGCTACATGCCACAAAGCGCACGTCACAATCGATTTATTGAAGGAAACATTCGATGAGCGCATAATTTCGCGGAATGGACCTGTCAATTGGCCTTCAAGATCGTGTGATTTGACACCATTGGATTATTTTCTTTGGGGATATGTGAAGTCGCTCGTCTACGCCAACAAACCAGAAACGTTAGGGGACTTGGAGGCCAAAGTTCGTGGCGTTATTGCCGACATACGGCCCCATATGCTCGAAAAAGTGGTTAAAAATTGGACCTGTAGAATTGGCTTTATTCGAGCCAGCCGCGGCGGCCACATGCCCGAAATCATATTTAAACATTAATGGCATAAAATTATCCTTCCAATAAAGCCAAATTGATGGACATTAAAACGATTTTCTTGTGTTTTATTTCAATTCGAAGTTCTATACCTCTAAAAAAAACACCCTGTATAAACAAAGAAAATCCGGTTTTTTACAAAAAAAAAAAGCAACGCGTAAATATTATAACAAATTTAAGTTGCATGGAGTTTAGACATATGTAGGTTAACGAAAACCGCTATAACTTCTGTTTTTTTTTAAATATCGATTTAAAAATGTGTATGTATACTAAAAAATATGTGCATGTGTACTAAAAGTAACAGAACACATTGAACAAAAAAAAATTTTTTTTGTTTTTCAAAAAATTTACACTTTTACCTTAAATAATAGTAAGAAAAAAAGAATTTATAAAGTCAATATTAATTTTCTAAGGAGAAGATTTTGAAATTGGAAAACTGAAGCGTAGTTCGTTGCTTCTCCTAGCGAATGCAACAAGTAGTTGGTGAATAAGTTTCAGAAGTAGTCGCAAGAAGTTGTAACTTAGAATTCTTATATAATATGACCACATCTTTATATTAGAATGATGAAGTTGTACGAAATTGCTTTGGCGCTATAGTATTGATAATTATTTGTTTTGTTAGTCAAAATTTTGTCTATTTCAGTTTTAAAAATTTGCAAACTAATGTAATTTTTTTCTATAAGAATATATAAATTGAAATATAACCTTTAAAATTCTCATTAATCAGAATACATTTTTAAATGATTAATTTTATTAATTTTCAGTTTCTAGCAGTTCTGAAATTCTCAATGATGGTCATCAATTTTCTCAGAGTACAGATGAAGCGGATATAGAGGATTTTGAAAACTTGTTCCTGAAAATTCAAGCATTTAAATCAACATCCGCAAAGTTACAGAGAGCTGATGTTTTGAGCCAAGCAGAAAAATTGGCCAATAAATTTATACAAATGATGAACAGTGATGTAGAGGATTTATAATAAGATTTTTTTAATAAAAAATTAAATATGAACTTGTTTTTAGTAGAAATAAGAAATAAAATTTATTATTGTTAAAAATCCGCCGCTCAATTATTCCTTACTTTTGTAGGTATATTTATAATTCAGTAATTTTATTAATAACTAACAGAGTACCCGACCTTGTTCGGATTGGCTTAATTCGAATTGAATTAAAATAACAGCAGAGAAGAAAAAACAAATTTTAAAAAATAAGTTTTTTCTAGGATTTATAGATTCTGTTTTTTTTTCATAGTTGCATAAATTTACATAAGTTTTGCTTGAAAAAATAATTTATTCATGTTGACCGTCTTGGAAACTGCTTAACTTACTAAGATCTGAGTAAAAAGTCAATTACAATTTTTTTTTTTTTATGTTTCATCAGTGTTTTATTAAAAATAGCTGACCTGGCAAATGTTGTTTCGCCCAAACTGATTATTCGATGCATCTATTTCTGATTGAATAGATGGGTGTAGCTACAAAAAGGCTTAAAAATTTCGAAAATGTTATTTGTGCCTTTTATTACGTACAATTTATTAAAAAAGAAAATTCAAAACTTTTCGCCATTTGGACTCGTAGCACCCACATACCAAGTTTCACTATCAAAACCTGTACAACTCGGGAATTATAATGATTTCAGAAAAGTGGTCGTTCCTATAGTGCTACCACGCCCACTTTTTGGCAGTGAAGATACGAACTAAACTACCAAATTTTAGTTCAATACGACCATATCGACTCATAACCGCCAAAATATCTTAAGCGACATAATATCCGATTTATGTTTTTTGATGAAAATCGATAATTTGCGATGGTTTACATCGTCTGTCAAAATTTCATAGGTGTACGAAATTAGATTATGAATTTAAACCAAAAGCAATTTTAGCTTAAGTACACACTACATGTTTGGTTACATTTTTCATGACAGCAAAGTGTCGCTTAAGATGAAATTCTCTAAAAGAAATTAATCAATATAAGAGATAAAATTATTAAAATAAAATTAATAGCAAAGAGATAAGAGATAAAAGATAAAATTAATAGCAAAGATAATTAAAAAAAACCTTCTCCTGTAAAATTTTCTTTTTGGCGCTTAAGATATTTTGGCGGTTATGAGTCGATATATGTAATACTTCTATATTGGCAGCAACCTACATTTTCAATGAATTTCAACTGCGAAATCAAAGATAGACAGCCTACATGAGATTTTTTGTTTGTATTAGTATATTTGAATATTTGAAAATTACTACACACAAAAAAATGTCAAATCGTCACAGAGGCGGTTGTTATGAAAAATGTTTGCACCAAACTTAAAACAAAACAAATCATATTTGTTCTGCATAACTCACACGTACGCACTATTAGAAAGCAATTATAACAACAACGCGTGAAACATGATTAAATTTCAACAAGAAAAATTGAAGCTAGCAAGATTTTATCCATTAAAATTCGAACAACCAAACTTTCAACTGAAATTGTTGACAATGGAAGCACCGCTCCTGAGTTTTTTTATTTTCAAATTTAATTTCGGGTACATTCGAATATATATTTATATATTTTCTCGCTCATATTACAATATATCTGTACTCTAATGTTGGCGAATGTACCTTGAGTGTACTGCCAATATAGAAGTATTACATATATGAATACGACTGAAACCGTATGACATATAGCATTTTTATTGATTTATGGGCGGTAAAAGGGCTTGGTAAAATTTACATAGTCTATGTTCAGAGCAGTAATTTAATTAATCGTTTGATATAGGTTTTATAAGAATCCATTAAGTACCCATCGGGAAAATAAAAAGCGCTCCTAGAAACAGCGTATTTTATGCGCATTTTTGGTATGCTTTGAGGATTCGCTTTTCAGAGTTCAGAGTTGTGGAACTCGTATTTTTGTATACATTTTGTTCACATATATTTAAGCAAGGAAATAGCAGAGCATTAAGACATTTGAATGTAATGCCAGCAGTCCGAGTTCAATCCCCGCATGAGACAAAAAATAAAATTTTCTCGCTTTGTTTTTAGTCCAAGTGCTCAGTTCTCGCTACGTTTTGTTATTTACTATAATGAGAGCGAAGCGCCTACATCTGATGACATGCAATGTTAAAAAAGGCTCTATCCATAAGGAGAACAAAGCGCTCTACTGCTTTTTGGAAGCGCTTCAAATGCGCTAATGAAGCTCAGTTTCCTGCTGGGTAGTTAAGGAGTCCATTCCAAACATACATACACACGTACAAACAAACACAAATATTATATAGAAGATATATCAAGAAGAAAAGTTATAATCGGGGCTGTCATAGAAACCAAGACGGTTTTGCTTTTTGTCGGAATTGCAAACCAATTCTGATTTCATTTGGTGTCACAAAATCGTCTTGGTTTAGATCTTTTCGAACATAAACAAAACCGATGTTCGAATCAGCTGTTTCTCACATTTTGTTTGTGTATGTGGAAATTTTATTAATTTCATTAGTTCACAATTTTATTAAATTTAAGTGTTTTTTCTGTTTATGTTATATAAGAAGCAATAAATAAGCATAAAATGGCTTCAGCTGTTGTAGCCTCTTTATTAATAGAAGAAAGGAGCTCAGAAAAGGTGAAAAGAAGAGGTTTGATAGATTGCAGCATTCCACTTGAGCTGCCTGCGTCGGCGTAAGCATATTTTTCTCTTACTGTGCAGTTATCTAGATCTAGAAATATAGCTATAAATATATTTTTTTTTTGTAGATTTATTTTTTATTTTTATAAAAGAACAAGAATTTACTTACATTTCAACGAAATATCAACTAGCAAAAGAAAAGAAACTCGCGCAAATTAAATCTGTGAACGGTTAGATGCTTGGTTTGATTCCGATATGAAAATCGATAATATTGGTTTCTGTGACACCTAAAACCGATATTAATTCCGATTCGAACATAAAACCAATAATGTTGGAATTCATGACACCAAAGTAAATTTTTTGTCGTTTTTAAAACCAATTCCGACAGCTATTGGATTCTATGACAGCCCCGAGTAATTGATCCTAGTGGGTCAATCCTCGTTTTCCTATCTCTTCCGAGACTCAAACTAACATTTATTCTGAAGAAGACCAGAATAGTCCAAAAAGAAGAGGACAAATAAAAAATAAAATAAAAAGCGTCGCAAGATGTCTGCAAACACACCTCAGGCTAAGCAGCCCTCAATACAATTATTTTTTCACCTCCATCTTCTACTCCTCCATTGACAAATGGTCCAACATTGATATCAACTGAGCCCAATAACCAAATAAATTTCAGGGCAGTGTCGAGAAGAAATATACAGTCAAACCTGTTATTGTGCGGTCTTTTTTTGTGCGAATTTTTTTTTGTGCGAGTTGTTTTATGCGGTTTTTATTTTTATGCGAGTTTTTTTGTGCGAGTTGTGTTATGATATTTTTTCTTGTATGCGATCTATTTTATGCAATGAAAAAACTCTGCACTAGCTGAAATTGTTATTAAAAAGAGCAGTAAAGAGGAAAGCGTAAGAGCAAAACGCAATTATGAAATTTTACTTCCCGTAAATGATATTGACATTATCACTACTTTAACTGATCATGAAGATGGACAAGAAGAATCGAATTTTGTTGACAGCAGATAACATCAATGCAGGGATTCTAGTTGCAAATTAGAAAAGCATTTCCTTAAAATAGATAACAACGCCCGCAGAGGACGAAATTCCAAAAAGAGCTTAGATCGTGTATATTTGGTTAACGCGACATTTATAATAAGCTCACAAAACGACCGTCATCATAAAGACTTATCACCGACTATATGGTTATCGCAGATAATTCCATTCCAATAGAAACAACTAATAACTCCATTGCAATATCTTCAAGTGACGAAAGCGATTTCGAACCAGATTATCACATGAAAACTTATGTATTTTAATTTTTTTTTTAATTTGAATTTTTTTTAATTGAATAATTTTTTGTATTTTGCACATTTTAATGAGGAATTAAAATTTTTAAACGTTGTCGTATGTAATTTATTTATTTATTTGGCTTGGAGAGCACTTTTTTGCTTTTTCACAGAACGTTCCCTAGGTGAGATTTTATTTATGCGGTATAAGAAACCGCAGCTTTGAGCTTTAGGCCAAGTATTTTGACAACAAGACAACAATTTAATTTCAATTTATTAAACAAACAAAAGTTGTTGGCATATAAGAATGATTCTTTTGCATGCCGAATTTACAATGGATATAACAACATGTAAGTTAAAATAATAGACTGATATCAAAAATGGTACTTAAAATTACTTAAGTTTAGACAATAAAAGATATTTCCATAAATAATACAATATAGATTAGAAAGAGAGGAAGAGAGAGAAATAGAGATAGAGAAAGAGAGAGAGAGAGAGAGAGAGAGGAATTAGAAAGAGTAAAGAGAGAATAGTTATGAAAAATGTTGGAAGATTAAATGCTTAAAGTTACTTTTATTAGAAACGCTTTTTATACTATTAGGTAATGAATTCCATGACCTAATAGCAGCGACGAAAAACAATCTACTGGAGTTGAGGTAGTTGAAGGTAGGAATCATGAGGTTCATGCTTCTACTTGATCTGCAAAACTTCAGTTTTTCGAAGAGATATGTAGGACTACGTGTGTAAATGATCCGGTGTAGAAAAATGCAATATCTAGCTTCAAGGTAACTTGGTAAATCACGACCAAGTAATTTTTTTTCAAAAAGCAGAAATATGATCGTGTCTATTGAGACCGTATACATAGCGAGCTGCATTATTAAAAGCTACCAGAAGTTTATGCAAGGATCCTGAATCAGGCTTGCAGTACACGACTTCAGAGTATGATATGATTGGCATAATCAGCTGCAATACTAATTTTCTTTTAGTTTCAATGGGCACAAAACTTGATGTCATTCGGAGATTACGAATAATATAGTAAATTTTTTGTACGCATGAGTTGATGTGATCATTACAGGCAAGGTATGAGTTTATTTGAAAACCAAGATTAGTGACTTTGCTAGCAAGTTTCAGTTTAACGCTATTTAGTAGAATTGGAGGCAAGTCATCATGATAATATGGGTTTTTAGAAATAGGCAAAACAAATGATTTCAAGGGATTCAGCGTGAGCAAGTTTTCACTAGCCCATTTAGATACTGAAGCTAAGTCCTCATTAACTCTAGCACATAGATCTTCAACTAGACCTAATGGTCTGGAAAGGTACAATTGGAGGTCGTCAGCATATGCATGCATAGAGACGTGGTGGCACTTGCTGAAAATATCATTTATGAACATTGTAAATAACAACGGTTCAAGTACGGAGCCTTGAGGAACTCCACTAGAAGTGCTTTTTAGCATAGAAAAATTATGACCCACACGAACCTTTTGGGATCTACCCTCCAAGTAGTTTCTCAGGAGACAGACGGCTGATTTAGAAAATCGGAAATTTAGAGACAGTTTTTTGCAAAGAAGTGAGTGGCTGACAGTGTCGAATGCTTTTGAAAAGTCCAACAAGCAGAGCAATGTCAAATCACCATTATCATAAGGAACTCTTACATCATCTAGTATTTTGACCACAGCAGTAGAGCAGCTGTGTCCAGGCCGAAAACCAGACTGGAGATGAGACATTAGGTTAAAAAGACCTAAATGATGAGATATCTGCTCCGCCATGAGCGACTCACATATTTTAGACACCGAGGACAGTATGCTTATTGGACGGAAGTCACATGGGTTGCAGGCTTTGGGTTTTTTTGCTATAGGAATAATAGTAGCCACTTTCCAAATTTTGGGATAGCACGAGGTGGTAAAGCAGTGATTTACTATATGGACAAGCGGACTAAGAACATACGGCAAAATGAGCTTAATAAACCTGATGGAGACTCCATCCTCGCCAGATGCATTCGATTTTATTTTCTTTACACTGCGGGCTATGTCCATTTCACTAACAGCATTAAACCGAAAACCATTCAAAGACACTAAATCACAACCGTTATCAACATCATCATCATAATCAGCGGAATGGATATCAGCTGATGCAGAGTTACCGACAAAATAATCGTTCAACTGATTGGGATCTAGGTCGCAAGCCTCGGTGTCTTTATTGCATATTCCGACTCCTTTTAAATTTTTCCACAACTGCTTGGAGGGCAGCGAAGGGTTCAGTTTGGACATAAAGTATTTGGACTTGGACAGCCGTACAGCGGATGTGGCGTCATTCCTGGCTTTCTTATGCTCATCCCAGTTTAAAGCGGTGGGGTTACGCTTCCATTTACGATAAGTTTTGCTACGATTTTTGATAGCTATTTTAACAGACCGCGTAAACCATGGACAACTACTATTTATGACGTGTCGCGTACGCAGGGGGACATGAATATTAAATAGGTGATTTATTTTTTCAATGAAGAAACTCAGCTTCTCATCAACTGATTGTAAAAACCAGCAATCTGTCCAATTTATGATAGCCAAATTCTGATACAAAGAGTTTATATCAATAGCCTTAAAATCGCGATATGTGTAAAGAGTTGTAGGTTCAGCATCTGATATTTAATGCACAGAATATTAGATCGTGATCGGAGACAAAAGATAATTGGTCAAAAAGCAAAACGGTTGATACATCGGAGACAATGAAGACGTCAAGCAAGCTTGGAAGAGAGTTGTTTGCAAACCTAGTCGGCATGAGGGTATTCACAACAGTGAGCCCAACTTCAGAAATTTTGTCGAGGAATCTACTAGCAAGATTGTTGTTGGTTAAAAGATTTATATTAAAATCACCAGTTATAACAAAAAATTCATAATCGACAGCACAATTAGACAGAGACGCAAATAGGGGATCCAAGCAACAGCTACAGTTAGGATTGTAAACGCAGGAAACAAATATTTTATTACCACTGCCTAAAATCTCAATGTTTAAAAATTCTACTCCTAATTGACTAGACTTACCCACAACATTTACTTATAGCTGTTTCTTACAATAAATAGCAACTCCACCACCTCTTTTATCCAACCTATCATTTCTAAAAAGCTGATAATCTTTTATATTAAGATAGGAGTCGTTTATATCTTTGTGAAACCACGTTTCTGATACACAGATAACATCAACCGATGAATCAACAAAGACATGTTTTACGCAGTCTAGCTTGAAATCGTTTAGACTTCTAGCATTAAAGTGAACAATTTTTAAACCTTCATGCTGCCTACACAAAACCTCAACCACAGTTTTCTGATTGTCTTTGACGTCGAAATCTGAATTATTTACAACTGACAAAATAAGTATATATAAGCATAACCAACACAACTAAAGCATTTAAGAGGACTCGGCAAGAGAATAGTATAGATAAATAATATCAAAGAAGAAGAAAAAGGAAATAAAATAGAGAATAGAAAATAAGGTAAAGAGTAAGAAACAACATAAATAACAATTAAAAAATGACATAGAACATAAAAATAAAATAAAATTAAAAATAATAAAAGTAAAAGTAAGGACGCTGCACTAGAAGATACTTTCCCTATCATCATCAGCGCATACAATTTTTTGTAGTTCTTCATGGCTATGAATTTTGATAATTTCAGCTCCTTTAAGAAGCTTGATGCAGATGATACCCCGACGAGTGAATGCGTTGAAAATTCGTTTTTGGCGCTTATAGGCAATCGCAGTTTGCAGTAATTTTCGGCTTTCAGGAGTGAGGCTCTCGTGTATATAGACATTGTTGTCAGAGTCGATGCCAGCTTCACGTAGATTGACCGCTTTTTTCTGTTGCCTACGATAATTCCCAAAGGCCTTTAGGACACGGTTGCGGTCGTAGGGTGTGTAAAATTTTACAACCACTACCGGGTTAATGTTTTGGGCTTTTGACTTCACTCGAAAGATATCTCTTATTTGCGGTGAGTGAAAATCAATGGCTCGACAAATTAGATTGAACAGGCTCTTAAGGTTCTCGCCTGGTGAGTTTGGTACTCCAAATAGAACGGCGTCTGCAGAATAGTCAGGAACGGTAGTGCTGCTGCTGTTATTGTTGTTGTTATCGTTGTTGCTATTGATTTTTAAGATTTGCTCAGCAAGCTCGTCGCAGCGTAAAGACAGAGCACTGAGCTGGCCTTCGAGTAGGGAAATTTTGCGATCACAGGCGTTAAATTTTTCACTCAAACGGTCTTGAGTCAACGCGACTTCACTCTCTAATGTAGCAAACCGAGTGGCAATTTCAGCTGAGAGGCGATTATATACGTTTTCTGCATGCAGCCGCAGGCGATCCTCTAAGTTATTGAGCTCTTCTTTGGCATTTGCTTTTAGGCGTTCTTCCAGAGCATTAAATTGAGCTGAGAGCGAGCTGGAGTTGCTGCCACCCACATTCGTAGTTCCCTCACTTTTATTGTTACCACGCTGTTGGCGCGTTAGCATGGGAGAGGGCGACATGAGTTATTAGGTACAATAGTTCGAACGCACGAGTATGCCGCGTTAACGTAGATTTGTTTTAGATGAGTGAATTAGTATATATTAAGCTTTGTCTTTGTTTTCACAAGAGTTTAAATAAATTTAACTCAACACACGACACAAAATAAGTGCTCGTTTATTAGCCATAAGCTGCTCGTTTATTAGTCATAAGCTAATAACTTTGGTTTCCTTAATGTTTTGATAGTTAATTAAAAACAAAAAATTGATTTATTTAAATAGTGCAAAAGCTATTTTAAGTTAATAACACTCAAATATAATAGAAAATTTTCACAAGATTTACGTTGCAGAAAAAATGTGCAATTTGTGATGCTGCGGGCTTATGTTTTTTGGACAAAATTATTATTATTATAGCGCGATATAAAAGCACGTCTTCTCCGTCCGTCCGCTGTAATAGATGCGCTGTAATAGATGCGAACTATGCCTAAAAGTATGATACGATCTAGCATATTGGTAGTACAAGTAGAACCTAATTAGCTTGAGTGGATCACAGTGTAAAGTCATACAAAGGCTACTGACGAGTTGGTGTAGCGGCCAATGAAACAGTCTGTATAGTCAAGCTGTGTGATTTGCTCTATGCAGAGCCGTTGTTGTTGTTGTTGGTTGTTGACTTCTTTGTTTTCGTGTTGTCTTGTTGTCAACATGATTGGCCTAGAGCTAAAAAAAAAATGATGTTTTCAATATAAATAATAAAAGGCCGTATTCAAATATTAAGGTTAAAAATTTCTGGAGAGCACGCCCGTAAAAATGTTAAGAAAATAATTAGTTGTGTGTTAATCACATAAACAACTATGTCTTTCATAACAAAAATGGTCTCCACACCATCTTAGGTGTACCATCAGTTAAACTAACTGAATCCTAAAAATGAAAAGCATTTCCTTAAAATAGATAACAACGCCCGCAGAGGACGAAATTCCAAAAAGAGCTTAGATCGTGTATATTTGGTTAACGCGACATTTATAATAAGCTTACAAAACGACCGTCATCATAAAGACTTATCACCGACTATATGGTTATCGCAGATAATTCCATTCCAATGGAAACAACTAATAACTCCATTGCAATATCTTCAAGTGACGAAAGCGATTTCGAACCAGATTATCACATGAAAACTTATGTATTTTAATTTTTTTTTTAATTTGAATTCTTTTTTAATTGAATAATTTTTTGTATTTTGCACATTTTAATGAGGAATTAAAATTTTAAACGTTGTCGTATGTAATTTATTTATTTATTTGGCTTGGAGAGCACTTTTTTGCTTTTTCACAGAACGTTCCCTAGGTGAGATTTTATTTATGCGGTATAAGAAACCGCAGCTTTGAGCTTTAGGCCAAGTATTTTGACAACAAGACAACTATGCCTAAAAGTATGATACGATCTAGCATATTGGTAGTACAAGTACACAGAAAATAAAAGAATTGATTTATTACCTAAACTAGTTTAGCTAATGTGAAAGTTTCTATTTCACCTAATCTTTTCAACAACTTTTCTACTTACACAGTTAATTTAACAATCATGCATTAGGTAATTCACCTAATTCAAATTAGTTAATTCAACTAAAATTTTGCTTATTAAATCATCTAATTCTTCTAGTTATTTTACCTAATGCAAGTTGTCGATTTGTTCGTACACTAGGGAAATAACGCATATTAGCATTATCCACGCCTCAGTATAAATTTTCTCAGCAGCCCAAGGAGAGCACAGCGCTCTCCTATAAAAAACATAAATAAAAACAAAGTGAGAAAATTTTACAAAAAGTAAAGCCTCATTGCGAGAATTGAACTCGGGCCGCTGGCGTTCAAGTCAAACGCTTTACCGCTGTGCTGTTACGCCGTTTGATAACTTGTGAACAAAATGTATATAAAAATATGAGGTCCACAACTCTGAAATTATGTTTCCACTGGCCATCTACAGCAATTTGATTAATTGGTATGTAGAGAAAATTTCTGGATTGGAAATTTAGCTCAATAGATAAGGCGTTGGTTGATGAAATCTTGAGATCACAGGTTCGAATCTCAGCGGTGGCAAAGAAATTTTTCAGTCATTTATACAATGTATATATCTCTCTCATTCTATCTACTATAAAACAAATCTTTCTTCTCTATCATGTGACGAAATGTGAAGTAAAGTCACCTAAGGAAAGTTTCACTTCAAAATAGAAATTGCAAAACAAAAAACAAATTTTTTGCATATTTTTTGCACGGCATTCCCACTCTTAAGTGGGAATGCTATCTAAATAATTAGATGATTTTTCTACACTTAGTAGGTGGCTTGCCTAATCTGAAGTGGTCATAGTTTAAAAAAAATTAGCTAATTCTTCTAATAAATTATGTGTCTTATCTATTTTATGGTTGAAGGTACACCTAAATATTTAGGTTTTTTTAGCTACTCTCGCAGTTAAACTACCCAATATAATTGCATATAATTAACATTTAGAAATTGGTAGCGCACCTAATCAAATTCGTTGACTGAAAATCACCGGATTACTTTAGCTGAATTGACTACATTTTTAGGTAAAAGTTCTACTCTTTTTTTTCTGTGTAGAACCTAATTAGCTTGAGTGGATCACAGTGTAAAGTCATACAAAGGCTACTGACGAGTTGGTGTAGCGGCCAATGAAACAGTCTGTATAGTCAAAGCTGTGTGATTTGCTCTATACAGAGCCGTTGTTGTTGTTGTTGTTGTTGGTTGTTGACTTCTTTGCCTTCGTGTTGTCTTGTTGTCAACATGATTGGCCTAGAGCTAAAAAAAAATTATGTTTTCAATATAAATAATAAAAGGCCGTATTCAAATATTAAGGTTAAAAATTTCTGGAGAGCACGCCCGTAAAAATGTTAAGAAAATAATTAGTTGTGTGTTAATCACATAAACAACTATGTCTTTCATAACAAAAATGGTCTCCACACCATCTTAGGTGTACCATCAGTTAAACTAACTGAACCCTAAAAATGGAAGTGTAGAAAAAAGGGAGGAGCTAAACAGCAAAAATAACAACAACTTCAATATGCTCTGATAGCAGTAAACCGCTGTGATCGAATTTCGAAGACGCACATGAATTAAGGCTATGCCTAAAAGTATGATACGATCTAGGTTAACCTTGGTACAGTTTGCATCAAAAGTAGATAAATAATACCCAAAAATAAATTCCGGGTAACTTTCTCGGCATAATTGGCAGTATAAGTAGAACCAAGGAATATACAATATACTGCCCTGTTCTGAAATCCGATTTCATCAATCCCGATTCCGATCGTAGGTGTTCTGCAATCCGATATTTAACTTCGAATCGGAATTGCTAGAAATGTCGGAATTGACCTGTTCTGCATTCCGATAAATCGAATTTGCAACCGGTTTCAATCCGATCAGCTGTTTGGCAAATATTTTCATTTCGATTAAAATTTAAATTAAATTAAAAAATCGATTAAATTAAAATTTATCGTAGGGGAAAGCACAAAAATACTGCCCAAAACTGCGCCATGCTTGCGTTCATGGAGCAGCATCCAGACATGACAAGAGGTCACACAAAGGGAGACCGAGTGGAAATCGAGGCAAAGTGGAGGCAAGGCGGAGTCGCTGAATAGCCATGGTCCACCCAAAAAGGATACAAATGGATGAAAGAAGGTAAAAATTCTGTTATTTTAAAGTTTTTATTTCAATAGACTTGGACCGACTGGAAATGCGAGGTGCGAAAAAAGTTGGCACACAACAAAAGAGAAGCCAGAGCGACGGGCGTCGGGCTTTTTTCAAAGTTTACCTTATCCGAAGCTGACGAGTGCCTTGCCAGGGTTTCTGGCTTATACTTTGCAGTTGAGGGCATATCGAACGCAACCTCCTTTGTGCTGGCAGATGACTGCAGTATGGATGCAGCCGAAATCGACGACGATGTGGCAAGCACGTCAGGAAGTTTTCGTTTAAGGCGCAGTACTTCTCCGAGCCTTAAAAAACGAAGGAAAGAACCTTCACTGCAGGCAAGGGACTATAATGTTATGATTAGTGTCTAAGGTTGCGATTATAGTGCGCGATTACAGCTAAGTCGAGCCGAGCTGTAAGTCGAGCAACAGGGAACCATGTCTTGAATCTTTTTTCGCATGTGTTTTTCAGCTCAGCTCGGTTATGGTCTAATAAGTGTTTTTTTTTTGCAATTTCAGGGATCTGTTAAAACATTTATGGCAGCAGAATCTAAATACCATAGCACTTTGGCTGAAAAAGTAGAAAATCTAGTCGACATCGAGAAGGAAAATCGAAGCAGCCTAAAAAGAGTATATCGGTCTATGGAAAAAATTTCCGATACTCTAGCAGCACTAAGGGGCGATTTTAAAGAGCAACATTTGAAAGTTTTGCAAGCTTTGACTGAAAAAAATTCTATTAAGTTACGATAGTTGGAAATCCAAGAAATTCAATTAAAAATGCAACAAAATATAAATGATTAAGTTTTCTATCGTTTCCAACTGTCGTAACTTAATAGAATTTTTAATTTATTGTATTATTTACTTTATTATTTTATCATTTACTTTATTGTTTTATTATTTGCTTTATTATTTAAATTGAACTCCATGTACCTTAATATTTAATTTTTTTAGCTTTAAGTATTTGAACTGAACAATGTACCTAAATCATTTTTTTTTTTTTTTAATAAATAGCATTAATCTAAATTAACTTTTTTTATATCATTATATTTTCACTCTTTTTTTTATAAAATGTTTGCAATTTCATTCCGTATTATTTGTCCTCGATTTAGTAAAGATACATTTTGAGAAGATGATGTGTTGTCTTCATCAGGTTCATTTTTATTACCTTCTGAAAAATATTCGTCAACTTCACATAGAACATTGTAGTGTCGACAAATGTTATGGAGTGCACAACAAAACGTTGTTTGCGACTTTTTGTGGACTGTATTTAAAAGTTGCTAGTAAACAACGGAACCGATTTTTTAACACTCCAATTGTTCGTTCCACAACATTGCGAGCTGAGGAATGCGCAAGGTTAAACTTATGTTGATTTGACCCATGCTCTGGAGTTCTGTAAGAGGTTAAAAGAAATGGCTCCAAACCGTATCCGCCATCACCTAAAAGCCAAGACCTGCGTTCCCCCTCTTGGTTCTTTGACAGAATATACCTTCTGCTGCTTAAGTTCCAAACAAAGGAGTCGTGGTTAATTTCCAGAATAACATGCATCGACCGCTTGAATCATAAGATTGTAATCGCAAATCTAGTAGTTTAAAAAATCTTTAACAAATCGCGGAACTACCATAAATACGTACAATCATAGCATTAATGCTGTAATAGCCTTTTCGATTGAAAAAAAGAAATCCGTGCTAATGGGGTTTTGGCAACTTAATATGGGTGCCGTCTATGCACCTAATAACGCCCGGAATTTCAAAATGTTCATAGAAGTGTCTTTTTGATTTTTGTTGATAGTCACTAGGCATATTAAGCTTAATCCATTTTGGGCATAGACGACGTTCCATATGGTTCAACATATTTGTGACCACTTTTGATACTGTGCTTCTTCCTAAAGCTATGTTTGAATCGTTTCCCACTGAACGCTGATAGCCTCCTTCGGCCAGGAACCGTAAAGATGTGGCCAGTTGAATAATTGCGGGAATTGTAGATCGCAGGGCATATTGTTTGACTTCATTTAAAACTAAATGAAATGCCGCCTTATTTAACCGATATTGTGCTATAAATCTGAAAGAATCATTATCAAATGGTTTTAAATAAAGCTTACAGTCGCTATTTACTCTGAATCTGATAAATGCAAAGGATTGCTGTGGTCGCGCAGAACCCTTCGTTTAACTTTTTCGTGTGCGTGGTTCTCACACTGTAATAAAACTGCAGCCAAACTTATTAAACTCATTTTAACTAAATAAATAAAATTTAACTCACGAAAATTGTTAAAATATCATAATTTTATCAAAACGCGCAAAAAATTTTTTTTTACAGCCTCACAAAACAGCTGATTTTGTTATGTTTGAATCCGATTTTATTTTGTTCGAACATCCCATTTCCGATCGGAATTCAGAACACCGTTTTAAATCCGATCGGAATTGAATTCCGATTTTTACGCAATTCCGACTCGGAATTCAGAACAGGGCAGATATAGAATGCGCATCTTGGTACAAAACGCAAACATTTTTCTTTCTTACTCATTGATGCGGGGGGTAGGAACAAGACGAAGATACGATTTGAGGGGCATCAAGCAACATCGAACATTTTGAGCGAACCAACCAACGCACAGTGTGTAATTTGAATGATCTAGCGGAACTTAATTCTAAATGTTAAGATAATGACTTGAAATTTGTTTCGGTAATTCTCTAAGCCGCAATACAATTTTTAAGAAAAAATGGGCGTGGTCGGAGCATTATCACGCCCACCTACCATATAAGCGAAGAATAAAATAAACCTTTTGCTATATTTTCAAATGAATGAATGCAAATTAATTAGTAATAGGTTAAATTATTAGTGGAAATAACCCAATTAAAGTTATCTTTACAGGTATTTTACCTGCAATGCCTACCTACAACAATTTTATTGATTTGGGAATGAAATAGAAAGTGTAAATTTTATATTGAATTTCAACATTTTCATAATTAGTAATCGTCGTCATCTTCATCGACGGAACTAGATTGGAGCAGTTCAGGATCCTTCAGTAATAATAATGTCTCATTCGTGAGTGGATATGTTCTTCAATTTATTGGCTTGAATATATTGCGACTAGATAGAAGTGGATCTGATGATAGTCGGTGGTGGAGAATGTCTCTATTGCAATCTTTTCGGCAAGTTTTTCGCTGAAATTTTCACGAATTCACCAGTATTCTTTGTTGCTTGCTTCCTGAGCATCTTCTTATAACAGTCCCAGAGGCAAAATGCAAGCATTTATTATCACTTAAGAACGGGGTAGTATTTTATGAATGCTTGCAGGCATAAAGTACCAGGAGTAATGTTGAAAATATATTTCTTTTGTTTCGCGTGCATAGGTGAAAAACTTTATTGCATCTATCTCAGACTCACTGGAAAGTGCTTCGAGTAATATTCGAAAACGATGTATAAGATCTTCATTGAGTCCAGTAATGTTTGCAGACAATGCAGTATTTTTAAAAAATCTGCGCGCGGTATTTCCGTTGTTTGTGTTACTGCTTATCTGTTTTGGCATATCGACAAGATCTTATTAGTTTCTAAGAACCTCGCCAAAAAAGAATGACTTTTTTCCATTTAGTGTTAATTTTAACACAATACAAATAATTGTAACTCCCTGGGTATGTACTCAACCTCAACCATATTAAAGCTTGCTAATATGTGTACAAATATTTTTCAATGCGGTCTTCCTTCTTGGATCTACACCATACATAAAAAAATTCTTGACTTTTCATTTTGCCTAAATAAAAACAAAATTATAACCCTTTGCTTTTTGGACATAAGTTGTTTGTGAGCTGGAAAAACGTGGAGCTACATTTAACTGATTGTATAAGTTAAAAAGCTGAAGAAGCGATTAAGCCAAATTTTAAAAGTTGTACAAGAGGGTACATCTTCGAAAATTAACTTTAAACTTATAATATTAACAAACAAAAATCTACTTTTTCACATATTTTCTAAATGGATTTTTTTAATATTAATCAAACTCACATTAGCTTTATTCTTACCTTCAGCGATTCAATATTTAAGAAATATTATAGGTACAATTTTTTTTCTAAATTTAAAAGTGGTAAATATGTTGTTTATCACTGATAAAAATAGCGTATTAACAAAACTAAATTTTTAATAATTTTTTAATTTCTGTTTTGTGTCACTATCAACACTAATTTTTCGCCACTGGTGATGTAACGAAAAAAATTTTTCGCGTAGAGTATTGGCAAAGTTTTCAAGGCAAAAAATTTTATTTCTGGTGGTTTTGATTTTTTTAATTAAGTTCCGCTAGATTATTTAAATTACACACTGTGCAACGGTTGCAACAGGAATGGTGTTGTTTGACACCTATTATGGCGCCTCGGTAGTCGAGTAGGTAGCGTGCTCGACTGCTATCCCAGAGGTCCCGGGTTCGATTCCCGGCCAGGCCATGGCCCTTCGCTTTAAAAACCTTTCTAAAAATTTTCTTTTCCTCTTTCCCAAATCAACTGAAACAAATTTACCATTGAAACAAATTTACCACTGAAACAAATTTACCACTGAAACAATTAATATTTACCACTTGAAAATGAAATTATTGAAAATGTATTTATCACCAATGTTTACGACTTGAAATGAAACTATTGTAACTATTGAAACTATTGAAACAATTGAAACAATTGAAACAATTGAAAAATGTATATATATGAATAATCTAATATAAGTAGTCTGTAAGAGTTGATCTCTGTTAGATGAAATAAATAAATAAATAAATAAATAAATAAATAAATAAATAGTACACTTTTAGTACGAAATGTATCAAAGCAGTAATGAAACCGGCATAATAGCAACACTCACCATACTCGTACTCGTGATACTTTTTGCATAAAGTATCAAAAGTAGCAAAAAGTGTACTAGTGATCATAGATCATATGACCGCCAGCATAACATACTTTGGGCACGACATTCATCAAACGGAAAAAGAGAGTAAAAACTCGTGCCCGTGCCGTGCCCGTGACCGTCTACATAACATCGCCCTTATTCAAATTTCCTTCCCATGATTTAGCAATAGGTCAGATATGGCGAGAAAAATGCAATATCTCAGATTTGGACTACGGTTCAAATTTGTACTTTTGAGATAGCCATTTTTTAGCTCATATATAGGAAGAAAAACAAATCTGGTGCTATTCCAACACTTCATTTAAATTAAGTGATAGAAGAGAACTCGGAAGAAGATTTTTCTTACTTCAAATCTACATGTAAAAGGCGAAAATTTAGCGACGCTATTGAAGGGTATTGCAGTAATTGCAAAAGAAGTTAAATTAACTGATTTCAATAAGAAGTAATATAATAAAATACTTAGAAAATGGAAAAAATTGCACAAAGAGGGAAAGTTAAATAGACTTACCAAATCATTTAAATTATCACTTAATAAAAAAGGTCGGTTCAGGAAATAAGAAAAGATTTTGAAGGCTTAGAAAGTGTTAGTGAAGAGTCTAAAATTTTTCGCAAATTATAAGTAAGTTCAAGACCTTAAGGGGTTAGGTTACAATTTGGTTAAATGTTAGGTTACAAATTTAAAAAAAAAATGTTTCGGGTATTTTTTTCATAGAAGGAAAAAAGAGATCGTTTTCAAATCTTGCACATATATTTATTGACATTTAAAGAATAAAAAAAAAAATATTGTTGGTTCAGTGGCTATCGCCTGAACAAGGATAATTTTTTTCGCCGAAAAAAAAAACAAAATGGTGACCACTTTTGTAACCTCGTAAATCGAATTTTTTCAATAAGCCGCCATTTTGTTTTTTTCGGCGAAAATATATCCTAGTTCAGGCGATAGACAATTAAACAAGAATTAATTTCGTTTTTTTTCCCCTCAGATGTTCCAGACTGGTGAAATCCGGTACACCGCCAATTTTCGGCATTTTTTTTAAATCAAATAACGTAAAAACCGCTTCAAAAATTCTGAAATTTTTTTTTGTATTCTTTAAATGTTAATAATTAAATGTTAATTATTATTCTTATTCTTGTTCTTGTTCTTGTTCTTGTTCTTATTCTTATTCTTATTCTTATTCTTATTCTTATTCTTATTCTTGTTATTGTTATTGTTCTTGTTCTTGTGCTTGTTCTTATTCTTATTCTTATTCTTATTCTTATTCTTATTCTTATTCTTATTCTTATTCTTATTCTTATTCTTATTCTTATTCTTATTCTTATTCTTATTCTTATTCTTATTCTTATTCTTATTCTTATTCTTATTCTTATTCTTATTCTTATTCTTATTCTTATTCTTATTCTTATTCTTATTCTTATTCTTATTCTTATTCTTATTCTTATTCTTATTCTTATTCTTATTCTTATTCTTATTCTTATTCTTATTCTTATTCTTATTCTTATTCTTATTCTTATTCTTATTCTTATTCTTATTCTTATTCTTATTCTTATTCTTATTCTTATTCTTATTCTTATTCTTATTCTTATTCTTATTCTTATTCTTATTCTTATTCTTATTCTTATTCTTATTCTTATTCTTATTCTTATTCTTATTCTTATTCTTATTCTTATTCTTATTATTCTTATTCTCTCTCAATATAATGTTTCTTATATCGTAATTTTTTTTTTTTATTTATTAATTTTTTATTTGCTTATAAAAAATTTTTATAGTACATATTTGCCGTTCTTTGTGGGAACGTGATAATTTTTTTATTACTAAAAAAGCATAATTGACATTGTCGTAATATTACGACCCGCAAACAAAATTTCTTCTTATATGATATGCGCATTCTATATATTATATATTCTTTGGTAGAACCTAAGTAGCTTGAGTAGATCACAGTGTAAAGTCATACAAGGGCTACTGATGAGTTGGTGTAGCGGCCAATGAAACAGTCTGTATAGTCAAGCTGTGTGATTTGCTCTATACAGAGCCGTTGTTGTTGTTGGTTGTTGCCTTCTTTGTTCTTCATGTTGTCTTGTTGTCAACATGATTGGCCTAGAGCTCAAAAAAAATTTTGTTTTCAATATAAATAATAAAAGGCAGTATTCAAATATTAAGATTAAATATTTCTGGAGAGCACGCCCGTAAAAATGTTCAGAAAATAATCAGTTGTGTGTTAATCACATAAACAACAATGTCTTTCATAACAAAAATGGTCTCCACACCATCTTAGGTGTACCACCAGTTAAACTAACTGAACCCTAAAAATGGAAGTGTGAAAAAAAGGGAGGAGCTAAACAGCAAAAATAACAACAACTTCAATATGCTCTGATAGCGGCAAACCACGTGATCGAGTTTCGAAGATGCACATGAATTAAGGCTATGCCAAAAAGTATGATACGATCTAGGTTAACCTTACCACAGTTTGCATCAAAAGTAGATAAGAACTCAGTTACAAAAATTCAAGCGTTCTCTGCCAAAAATAAATTCCGGGTAACTTTCTCGGCATAATTGGCAGTATAAGTAGAACCTAAGTAGCTTGAGTAGATCACAGTGTAAAGTCATACAAAGGCTACTGATGAGTTGTGTAGCGGCCAATGAAACAGTCTGTATAGTCAAGTTGTGTTATTTGCTCTATACAGAGCCGTTGTTGTTGTTGTTGGTTGTTGCCTTCTTTGTTCTTCATGTTGTCTTGTTGTCAACATGATTGGCCTAGAGCTCAAAAAAAAATTTTTGTTTTATTGAAAACAAAGTATAAAACTTTTCCTGCTAGCCGAGGAATATTTTGTTAAGTCTTTTAAGTAAACAACGAAGTTATTAATTTTGCTCGATAAAAAATATTGTAGTTTTCGCATTTTTCAAACGATTTCGACACAAGATAGCTCGATAGAAAGATAATTTTATGTTTAATATGTTAATAAAATAAGTTGATTTAAAAAACATTATTACTTAAAATTAAAGCATTTTCGAAAAAAAGTTGTTTTTTCCTATGTATCTCGAATTTAAATCGCTTTGATGGTCGGGTAAATGCTTTTCCATTGGCTACTAATTGATATTTTTATTGTTTTTACATCAAAAGGAACCAATTTCCAGCCATCCATCTTAAGAAAAGTCATTTTAAAAAATAAGGTCACCCTTAATAAAGATAATAATAAAAACACTTAATATCATCGAATTGGTTACTTTTTGTATTTAGAAATTTTTTATAGGGGTATGAGTATCCGCCCCGGGTGTCCCCAACCCTAGGAACGCCGCTGCTGAGGACACCTTTGCTCGATTGGGCTTATTTTATTCCACACATTTTTACAATTTTTTGACAAGGTATTTGTATCAGGGACTGTTATCATTAAGCAATATCAAAAAACTTAAACATTAATCATTATTTTATGATTTTCAAGTTTTTGCTCAGATATAAAATAGTAATCTGATTTTATCTTTTAAATTTTAAATAAAAATTGCCTTTTGATTAATATTTTTTACTCAAACAAAAATATCATTTTCGGTTATTTGGATTTAAATGGACTAAAAATGGTCCATTTTTGATATTTGGTCCGCTGCTCCCTTAACTATTATTATGC
Source organism: Pherbina coryleti (assembly GCA_943735915.1). Lineage (NCBI taxonomy): Eukaryota > Metazoa > Arthropoda > Insecta > Diptera > Sciomyzidae > Pherbina > Pherbina coryleti. The sequence goes on along the minus strand of OX030952.1, from coordinate 45,187,445 downwards.
ATTACTCTTTCCGTACTTTTTTATCAAAAATACTTTTCTGAATTTTGTCACAAAGGAACACTGGATTCGTTTACAACAATCCACCGCTGTTACGACTTAAAGTGACTTAGCAGACTGATGTTCGTTTAAGGTACGACTGAAATTGAGTTGTGCGACTGAAGTTTGTTTAAGATACGACTGATGGCTTCATTTTGTATTTCTATTAATAGTTTCGTTCAGAACAGTGTTCGTTCGTGTTTTTGAAATTTGTAATTCGAACAGAATCAAACAACGAAAACAGCTGATCAGCTATCGAACGATGCCGTAGTACAGTTACATATTTGCAATATGTTTTTCTAACGATAACTGAAACACCGAACTCAAATCAACAAATGCTTTCATGTTATCGTTGTGATATATTCGTTGAGAAAAATTTATTTTAAAATGGATATTTTAACAAAAAAATACTTATATATGATAAAACTTATTTATATATAAACATATAAGTGCAATTTAAGTACAAAAAATTTAATACAATTCAGTTATTACTTAAATTTCCATATTAAAAAAACAAGCAATATTTTTCAGCAGGCAGCTGGAGGCCAATTCAAACTTTTTATTTATTTTTCTTCCAATTCAAATTTGGGCAGATGTAAACAGAAAAAAAAAATGCAGAAAAGAATAGCAACATCCAAGAAAAAGGCGGTGATTTTTTTTCGGTTCGGAACACGCAAGAACTACAAGTAATAAATAGAAGCAGGCCATGATATCATTCTGCTTATGTCGAAGGCAGCACAATTGTAGCCAATAGAACAACCTGCAGCACAGCTTACACCACAACCTACAATTCTACTTACAACACAGGCAAGAACCAAAGCAAGCATTGCCAACAAACACGAAAAGTGCAAAAATGCATGAAACCGTAAAAGAAAATACACAAAATACAGAAAACTTCCCTAATGTTTGTATGGCAGTGCCACGTTTGACAACTGCTTGTGTATAACAGTTTGAGTGTAAGTAGCAAACATAAGCTTGTCAAATGAGTTAACGATAAGCTCATGATACAATTACCAGGTAGTATTATTCGCTGAAAATCAGCTGTGGAAAAACTGTCATTATGGGCATATAGTGTCAAAATATAGCGAGTAGGTGCAAACAATGTTGCTTATTGTATTATTGGAAATGAAAATAGCGCGATTTTTATAAAAATTTTTTATATTTATTTTTTAAAAAATGAAAACTTTTTTTAGCGGGTTGAGCACTTTTTGGTAAAGCGTAAAACAATTGAATCACGATATCATCATGTTGCTTACATCAAGAACGAATTTGTTTCTATATGTTTCAAGCGTGATATATGTACTATGTAACAAACATACATATAAGAACTTTTGCGCTATGGCGGACACTGCCAACACAGTTGTACTTACTTTTATATTATACAACTGTGTACAACTATATACTAACTGTGTTGTTGGGTTTTGTTGTTATTGTTGATGCAGTCTTCAAATAATTTTTAAGGTTTACATGAGGGAGTCTTAATAAAATAAAGATGAATACTTAAATTTAATCATTTCATTATATTTGTATTAAATATAAAAATCAAAGCAAAACCTAAACAGAGATATAATTTCGTCATTAATCATTTCCTTCTAAATATTTAAAATGATTGGTTTAAGTATAAAAAACTAAAATATCTCCTTTTACTTCTTGCTATGATTGCAATACTTCTATTTGACACTATATGCCCACAGCAACGAGTTAAAGTAGCGATTAATACTACCTGGTAATTGTATCATGGATAAGCTGTGTTCGGAATACATATTTCAGTTTCAATGCAACATCGTTCGCATAGTCATCGTTCGTTGAACTCTTCGATAGAAATACATAATGAAGCAATTAAAGTGAGTAGGCCGACTCAAGTTCGTTTAAGGTACGACTAAAAGTGAATTGGCCGACTGAAGATAGTTTTGGGTATGACTTAAAATTATATAGTCGACAAAAGTTGGTTTTTGTTATGAAAATGGCAATAATGGTACGACTTGGATGCGTTCACAATTATCTTACTATTATATAAAAATGAAACTTGAAATATTGCCTTTTCGGCGTTGATGCAAGTTAACTCAAGAACGGCTGAACGGATTTAAATGAAATTTTCACTATTCAAATCGTCATTTATTGTAGATTAACACCGCATACTTAAAATTTTGAAATATTTCAAAGCTTAGAAGTTATTGGCTAAGAAACTGCTTTTTTCCATTTTCTTCTTAAACCGTAAAAGATAAGTATGATATATGAATATGATATATGGACAAATGAATGATCTTGCCGAAAAAAGTCGACGGTGACGTGCATCTAAGATCAATAGTTTGGTCGCAAAATTCATATTTTATTGAAAAATGAAATCATTTTCTTGCAAGCATTGATTTGTTCATTGGCTTTGACGCTGTCATTGCTTGCAGCTAGCAGAATGTTGCTTTGGTTTTGCTACAAAATGCTGCTCAATGCTCAGAAAAGAGATTCTCTGCATTGAAGCAGAGAGAGATAGCTTTTGTTCGCGAACAGCAGAATGCAAAATTTAAAAAATTTTCTCCAAGCGCGTCGTTTGTTGCTGCTGCTTCAATGTTTCATTATTCAGAAAGAGTTTTTCTATTCAAAATGTTGAATAGCTGCGTGCAGAATTCTGAAGCTTCAAAATAGAAGTGCTTGAAATTTATGGTAACATTTTAAGCTAAAATTGAAACGCCTGCGATGTAAAATTACATCGATTTGAAGCTGCGCATTGGTATGGGTTGAATGGTTTTTTTTAAGCATGTTTTTACGGCATTACATAGCGTTAGTGTATAATTTTGTCACTGAAATAAAACCTAGAAAAATATTTTAACTTAATATGATTTTATTTATTGAAAGTGAAAAAAAGTATTTTTAAATCATTCCATAAACATAAATTTACATTTGAAAAGGTAAGGACCTATTAAAACCAATATCTTTCCAAAACAATTCACGTTATTGATTACGAGTTTTATATAATTGAGCTACAAATTGTGTTAATTAGCCGAAGTGCATTGCATAAAATGTATTTTAATACCATTAAAATAAGTTAGGAGAATGTCTTCGGTTAAGAGCCATGTTTCCTTAAATCGACATAAAATTGTCTGTGCTTAATATTTTTCCATGGTTGTTATGCCAAACGAAAGTTAATTATTGAAGCTTACTTTTCCTCAAAGAGACCCTATCGGTTTAGTTACAAGCAAACAAAGTATGAACGATTGCCTAAAACCTTATTTTTTTACTTAAAAAACCCCACCACAGAAAATCAGTTGGAAATCAAATAACTTGATGTGAGATCGACACAAATGTAAAGATTATGAATGAATTTTATTTTTTTACGAGAAAGCTGCTTTTTCCACGGACAGTTATATGTTGCTATTTCTAGGATAGGAAATCCCTCAAATCAATTTATTCTTACGAATAACACAAACACATCAAAAAACATTGTTTATACAGAAATTATTACATGATTGCAATTAATATGTCATGAAAAAAATAAACCTATTAAAACGATAATAAGACAAATTTTTTACAAAAAATGCGTTAATTTATTTCAAGATACATCGCGGGCAAAGCCTCGGAGGGTTGCTAGTTGTTAATAAAAATCAATATTTTAAACAAATTTCAGTAAAAAATAACAATTAGGTCGACTCTAAAAAGGGAAAGGTGGTGGGCTTCACCCCTAACCCCTTACTAATTTCTCTTTTCCCCTTTCCCCTTCTTTTTCTCTTTTTTTTTAGCCTGAACCAAGGATTTTAGGTGGAACACCTATTCAATCAAGTCTGCCTTGGTTTGAAATAGGGAGATAGATTAGTGGGAAGAAAAGGGCAATCAAGTGACACATGTGTAGGATGTTCTAAACGTGGTGGAAAGCCAAAGAAACATGTGAATTTGAATCAGAGGCAAGTGTTATGCCTTTACCTCAGTCAATTCAAGTTATAAGGCAATCTCATCCACAAACTTCTCAACCATCAACTTCAAGTCGTAAATTTTTCAGAATTTTTCAGTTTCAGTTCATTAGAAATGAGGATAGAAAATTCAGAAAGGCTTAAGCGTAGGACCATGGCCTGGCCGAGAACCGAACCCGGGACCTCTGGGGTAGCAGTCAAGCACGCTACCTACTCGACTACCGAGGCCGTCAAAAGCTATAGAAGTAAAAGTCACAGAACATTGAAACTCATAATGGAATTGCCACCTGAGAGTGATGTCCTGCTGCTGGGAAACTAACGTACTGTGGACCATAAGCGTAGTGTCAGACTAAGGGCCATTTTTTCAGTGCGAGTTTAAACTCTAGTCAAGTTAAACCGAGGTTAACTCACCAAAATTGGACGTTTAAACTCGGTTGAACTAGAAATTTTATCATTCGTTGAAGTTAAATTGACTTATGTAAATTATCATATTATGTGTTTCTTTTTTGCCTAAACCGAGTTTAAACGTCCAATTTTGGTGAGTTTACCTCGGTTTAACTTAACTAGAGCTTAAACTCGCACTGAAAAACTGAAAAACCTAAGGATCTTATAAAAGTTTTGAATATACTCATTATTTTTCAATATACTTACCGGATGTAGCAACGCGCGCCGGAAATTGCTAGTTTAATTATATTTTAATGTGTAATAAGTGTTGTCCATTACTAAACATGCACATTTGAGAGCAGAAGAACCCTATTTAAGGAAAAAACTTAAACAATTCAAAATTGCGATTTATAGAAGTCAAACTTTTAAATACGTTTATCTACAAACTTTTTTAATCTGGCTTAGCACCTTATTGCCCCGAACCCCTTCATATTTTTAAATTAACTTTTAATTAATTTATTTCGAAGTCTATTTTTTTCGAGTTATTTATAACTAATGTGATAACTTATTCACAAAAAAATACTAAAAATTAACTTTCAATTGCTATCTAAAATAAACGAACTTTAAATGAGAAAACTGACATTTTGTTGTCGACTTCTGTTGAGCTGTAAAAAATCAACATTGATCAAATGAAAAGTCTAAATTACATTGATTTAACTAGGGGTGGGCACAATTATTACTGGTGCTGCGGCTGCGTGTAAGCAGCAGTGTTGCCAGTCTAGGCTTTTTGAGGCTAGATCTAGCCTTTTTTATTTTCGTCTAGCCTCGAAAATTACCATCTAGCCTCTAGCCTTTTTTAAACTTTTTTGTTTTGTTCTAGCCTTTCTAATATATTGCATAAGATGTATGGACAGACTGCAATCCTGTGCTCTGAAAAGAACATATTTGGCAGCACTTCATAAATGAAACGTAATTTCAGCTTATGAAATTATACTTGACGTTTGTCGCGTTTTAATAGAAAATAAGAAAAATGGAAAGGAAAGACCTTTAAATGGGAAATAAAATATTCTTTGCAATTCTGATTTCAATTTACAATACATTTCAATAAATTTTCTAAAGTCGTACACGAATCAGAAGAAAATCTTTGCCCAACTTATAGCATAGCTTATAAGTTATAAAAAAGGCAATTCTAATGATGAAACTGAAAATACTTCCAGCTACAGCAATGGCGCTTCGTTTGATGAATTATAATACGTTCATACTATGCCATAAATTAATTAATTTGTCATAAATTACTTCACTTAAATGAACTGCGTTCAGACTACCTTTTCGTAATTTATTTTGAGAATTTTTCCATTTCCCCCAAATATTTTGTCTCTTCTACGATTTCTTGTCAATATCGAATTTTTCCATTCACAGAAATGACACAATTTCTTCGATTATTTATTGGAAAAATTAGTGATGACACCGATTTGATCTTATTTTGGATGGTAATTTATGATAAATTACTTACTTTTTCTCGAAACCATGTTTTCAAAGTCGGTGACCAAGATTTCTCGAAACTCGGTGAACCGATCGTTTTTATTTTTTTGCAGGCTTATATTATTCATAATAATCTCGTAATTGTCAAAGAATTTTTTTTTCATGGGTTCGTTTATTTTTATAGGCAAAATAATGACGAATTTTTGGTACGAGTTTTAAGTATCTACTTGTAAGTAAATATACTCTTGAATGTGTATATTTTAAGGTATAAAAACCCTCATTTCAAAATATCCCTTAGATTTCCTTAAAAAAAATCACAAACATGACCTTTTTTTCGACCTCTGGGTATATAATCCCCCTTAATGGAATTTGAGGAGCCGAGTGTAAGCAAGCAAAATTTGAAAAACTTAAAAAATTATGGTATTTTGAAAACGAGTTTTTGAGCTCTAGGCCAATCATGTTGAGAACAAGACAACATGAAGAACAAAGAAGGCGACAGCCAACAACAACAACAACAACGGCTCTGTATAGAGCCAATCACAACAGCTTTGACTATACAGACTGTTTCATTGGTCGCTACACCAACTCATCAGTAGTCTTTTGTGTGACTTTACACTGTGATCCACTCAAGCTACTTAGGTTCTAGTTATACTGCCAATATGCCGAGAAAGTTACCCGGAATTTTATTTTTGGCAGAGAACGCTTGAATTTTTGTAACTGAGTTCTTATCGACATTAGATGCAAGCTGTACCAAGGTTAAGTAGCTTGAGTGGATCACAGTGTAAAGTCACACAAAAGACTACTGATGAGTTGGTGTAGCGACCAATGAAACAGTCTGTATAGTCAAAGCTGTTGTGATTGGCTCTATACAGAGCCGTTGTTGTTGTTGTTGTTGGCTGTCGCCTTCTTTGTTCTTCATGTTGTCTTGTTCTCAACATGATTGGCCTAGAGCTCAAAAACTCGTTTTCAATATAAATAATGAAAGGCCGTATTCAAAAATATTAAGATATTATGGTATTTTTTTAAGCCATCTAGCCTTTTCTAGCCATTTTTTAAAGCCCATTTAGCATTTTCCCCCAAAAACACAGCGTGCAAAATCAATTTCTGGATGAATTTGGGGTTGAATCAGGATTAAGAGCACACTTGAGATTGTGTTGGTGCAGAAAAATATGTATTCATCTCACGTGAAGAACAATCGGAGCTTTAGGGATCAAGCAAACGTCAAGCAGGTGGTATTCACGCAGGCGTCCTTGCATATAACATATGACGAGAAATTGTACACGGTATAAAATTGTATGTATGCAAACTGTTGGTGGTTATGATTATACCCAACTGCATAATATTTTTATTGCAATAGTTTTTGTTTACGAATTTTTCAGCGACCCGGAAGTTAGAATTAAATTTTTATTTTTTGATAGTTTCTTTGGTTTATACATAAAAACCAGTTTTGTGTTTTGGAAAAATATAATTTCAGCTATTATTTTTCTTTTTTAAATTCATAAGCAGAACAAATATTGAAAAAAAAAAATATATAAAACAATTTGGTCAGTCATAATTTGGTGTGTCATTAGATGTAAAGTTAAAAAAATTCTTCACAAAAACGTATGCCAGTTATATTTTCAGCTTAAAACATATTTTTACTTTTTGCTATTTCTGGCTTTTTACATGTGCGTCTGCTTCTCTGTATTTCACATTATCCGCTTGTGAGTCTGTTTACTTTTAATAATCCGTCCACTACATATTATAAATCAGATCACAAAAATAAAATCACATAATTCCTATAACATTTCTGCAAAAACGCTTTAGCACTATTATGTTTTCCGTGTGCTTTATAGAAACCGTAAGAGCGAGAGCATGCTGCTGTGAAAAGCAAGTGTTGCATATCCATCAATTTATAGGATTGGTTATTAAAAGGGAGTTTTCGTTTTACATTACTATCAGCAGCTATAAAATCGAATTGCAAAAACAAGTTCTTGGTATATTTATAAGTGTTTCGCAAGACTACTACATTATTCTACATCTAACTTCTAACATATTTTTAACCAATTTTAATAAATTTTAATAAATTTATACTTTTGCTTTTCGCATAACAACACAATAAGTAATCGAGATATAAATATGATTAAATGCAATATATTTAATAGTTAAAATAATAAAACGCCCTTTTTTATATCAACGGGATGCAACATTGATTTTGGATCTTTGGATTAGAACATTGAAAATTACAATTTTTTAGACAAGCGCGCAGTTTTTAAAATTCCTCCTAGCGCAAATTGCAGTTTTTTTCAAAATTTTAGATTTGAAAGCATATATTAAAATATTTGTTTTCTATTGTATATAACAGTTTAATATATTATTTAAATTGTTTATGTTATGTATTTAATTTTAAACTTAATGTTTTTGTTATGTATTTATGTGTAATAATACTCAAAAATCTTAGTTTACAAAAAAATCTTTCTGTTTTTGAAGTTGTAATTTTTTGTTAAAAATACAGATTTTTCTTTTAAAATATACAGTTTATAGAAAAATAAATCTGACAGCACTGCTTGTGGATTGGAGTAACTTCGTTCTTGAGATACATCTCAATAATCGAGATTAAGCTTAGGAGTAAAAGATATTAATGCGTACGATAGGAAGCAACTGCTTAAAAAATCAACTAACAACTATTGTTTGCCATTTTGTAATGTTTTTATTTTAATTTTGCGTATAAAGGTTAAATCTCTACGTAGTAATCTAAATTTACTCTGTCTTGTAAAAATAATTCTTCTGGTTAACTTAAATAAAACAAAGGAGCATCATTATTACTTGGTTCTTGTTATTACATTTCAGTCCAACTAGCTAGTCTATTTTATCTACCTCACCGCATAACATCGGTTTATATTTCTAGTTTTTTCTTAATAAGTAATTAGGAGTTAATCATTTTAAATTTATTATGACAGAATTTTTAAAATTAAAATTTTTGTGTTTCGTAATAGTTTAATTAAATATGGGAGATGAAGAGGACCCCTGGGGATTTGATGACAGTGCTGAAAGTACTCAACCGGTAGTCGAAGCTCCCAAAGAAGTTGCAGCTTCTCAACCTGCTCAAACTGCTTCTGAAACAACAGAAACCGCCACTTTTGGAACTGAAGCTACAGATCAAATAGATGGTGAGCAAGAATCTTTCGCACAACCACCACCTCCACCAGAAGATGATGGTTACAGAAAGCCAGTTCAATTATATAAGCACTGGGTGAGGTAATGCTAATCTCTGAATCAAAGTTTTGGTAAATGCTTTTGATAACGAAATTTATAGACCCAAGTTTCTGCAATACAAATACATGTACAACTATAGAACAAACTATTACGATGATGTAATTGATTACTTAGATAAAAAACTGGATGGAGTAAACCGCGAAATTCCAAGACCACAAACATGGGCTGAAAGAGTGCTCCGGACAAATACCAGTAGGTAAGAAAACTTTTCATAAGAGGAGGACAATATATAAAAGAGTAAGTAATAAATTTTAATATAGAGTTTTTTAAGTAAAAAACTGTGGAGTGTTTTGGGGCTTGAAAATATTTTAAAAAGTTGTATTTTTGTTTGCTTTTTCTGAAAATCAAAGCAAAAAATTTTTTTGCGGAAATCTGAAACCCGTTGATACTTCCAAATTGATTAAAATTTACTAACAGCATCTTCAAATGCTGAAAACTTAAAACGTGTGTTACTCTTTGAAACATACCCTTTTTAGTTATTTAAATTATTTTAAATGGTTGATTTAAAATTAAAATTAAATTTATCAATCAATTCCTTGGAAATAAAAGCATAGAACTGCAAATTTTTATCCCATTTGACAAATATTCTAAAGAGATTTGGTTTTTTTTTCAAAGTGAATCTACTTGTTATTTATTTTTAATTATATTTTTGTTTTTTTCTATACTTAAAAAGATTTTGGGTTTTGTTTAATAAAAAATTAAAGTACATTATTGAACTGTAAGAGTTACCAAAATAAGACCAATTGTTTATTTTAAATCCTGTAAAACACTAAAAACTGTTTTTTGTTTCGAATTTTGCTGCGATACTTTTGAGGCAAGTATCTAGAGTACTTGATTATCTTGAAAAAGTGAACGCTACCGCGCGTGACCGAGTAGCTGTACTTTACACCCAACTTTGTATGTACTTTATACCTAACTGCACTTTGGAGGACACCTCAAATTAGTTTAGACCAAAAAATAAAAAATATACCAATCTAAAGGATTATATACTATTTTTGGGGACGTGGCGCAGTGGGTAGAGTGCGTGGCTTATACTAGATATGAGCGCTCCGGTTATTTTTAAGAACGTCCGTGATCATTTTATTTTAGAACTAAGCAAATACATATTCATGTAGTTATGAGTGGGTATGCGCATCACTACATTTAAAGCTTCTGTGTTGTTTCTGTGATTGTCTTTTGCCTTCACATGATCACACTGTTTTCACCACCATAAGCTAAAGGAAAACATGAATAATTTAGTAAACCCCTTACGATTTTTCCGACTAGGTTCATAAGCCTTTGCTCTCAATTGCTTTTAATGCTCCGCAGCTGGCACCGAAGCTTGCTCAAGAAAATATTCGAACTGAAACAACACTAAGACTCATGCCAAGATACGAATGGTATGCTAACTGGAGAGACAGGGAGAAAGAATTCGTACAAACAAGAAATCACTGGTTATATCACGAATCACGAAAAAATAAAACTCAATCACTGATTACGTTTTTTCATAGTATTTGATCACCGTAGTTGCTGGTGATTTTTTAATTACGCTGACTAAATCACCGGTATCAAAAAATCGCTAATCTCTAAGAAAAAGGCAAACTTTAGAGAGTAAATAATGCCATGTAAAGCTTCTTGAGAACATGCACATTAGCCGCTCGGAGTCGGCATAAAACTAGTTGGTCCAGTTCTTAATCAATTGTATATAAACATTTATTCACAACACAATTTGGTCATAAAAAGTTCGGTGAAAGTCCTTTGAAGGGCTGAAATGGGCAGTTTATTATTGTTATTTAATTTTGGTACCGGAATTGGTGGTCAGATTTTCGATACTCTCTAATATATACTATTTATACTATATATGTATATAAACATGTATGGGGCGTTCTTTACCAAATCGGCCACCCCCCTTAAACGTCTGAATTTTTGAGATAAAAAGTTCCAAGACGGCTTAAAATTTTCCTTGAAATCTCTATTTTTTGCCGCCGCACAGTGATGCGAAAGGGCATGCTAAACGGAAAAAAGTCGAAATCGAATTTTTACATTTTATATATTTAAAACTGTTAAATAATATCCATTGATTTCAGTTATAATTTTTTTATTTACCTGCGCTTTCTAAAAAAAATGCAAAAATTCTTGAAAGTTGACCCAAAAAGTGATTTTTGAAATTTTTGCTTATGAGTTTTCTAGTTATACTTATTTTTTTTTTTTAATATTTCCCAGTGCCCAAAAGAGTTGAAAATCGGCATACTTTATGAAAAAGATAAGCTATAAAACGGTATTTATCGATATAACTGCGTAAATGAACATTTGGTGAAATGTTTTGGAAAATAAAAAAAAGACCATTTTGTATTTTCAAAAATGTATTTTTTGTTTAACCATTATTATGTCTACTCTGAGTTCTTAAAGTTCCAAGGTGCGCAAATGGCCAGTTGCCTTGTTTTTTAACCTGTTTGATGGTCCTAAAAATGCATGTATAAACTAGGACCTGACCGTTTAGTATGAAATGTATTGAATTTGAGGTCGACTAGACTGTATATGATGCTTAAATATTCTCAACACATTACAAAATATTTTTATACTAAAAAAAAATATTGTAATATATATTAAATAAAAAAAACTATTTTAGCTGAGGTTTCTTTTTTTAAGAAACGCAAAAATTGATAAAATATTTTGTAAAATTAAAAAAAGACCATTTTTTTATATTTGCAAAAATATCTTTTTTATTTAACCATTATTATGTCTTATTTAAGCTCTAAAAGTGCCAAGGTGCGCAAATGGCCGGTTTCCGTGTTTTATTACCTGTTTGATGGTCATAAAAATGCTATTTATTTACAAATTATTTCAAAACCAGGTTTCAACTGTTTTTTATAATTGTGATAAGTCGATAGCCTAAGCTGCTAGTGCTTTTAATATTCATTGTAAATTTAATTTAAAACTAGTAAGCAATGCTCTTCGACTGGGCCGAAATTAAAATAGCCCCACGACCGAACCAAAGTATATTCAAAGTCAGTTTGTATGGGAGGTAGGCGTGGATTTCAACCGATTTCGTTGAATTTCATACTCAGAGTGCATATTAAATATCGAAGATCATACGCACAATTTCAAGTCCATCTATTAATTTTTGTGGAATTCTAAGACATTTTACCTTTTTAATAAAGTCACTTTGTATGGGAGGTAGGCGCGATTTTCACCCGATTTCATTGAATTTCATACTCAGAGTGCATATTAAATATATTAAATATCGAAGCTCATACGCAAAATTTCAAGTCCATCTATTAATTTTTGTGGAATTCTAAGACATTTTACCTTTTTAATAAAGTCACTTTGTATGGGCGAGGTAGGCGTGGTTTTCATCCGATTTGATTCAATTTCCAACTTGACCTTTATTTTTTCAGAGAAAAGTTTATATATCGAAATATTTCATAGCTTTTCTCATTTCTTAGTTATGGATCAAAATATAGTCCACAGGCATGGCAGCTACCACGCTGCCACTTTTCGAAGTTACATACACGACATCTACGTTTAATTTTGTTACTGTAGCTTATCTGATTTCTAAGATATAGAGAAAAATGTGATTAAGCTGTATGGAAGCTGCCACGCCCACTTGTTCAATCGCACCGAAATTTTTTTCACTTTTTGCAAATTATAGACAAAACATCTACGTTTAATTTTGTTATCGTAGCTTAACTCATTTCTAAGCTAAAGCGAAAAATGTGATTAAGTTGTATCGCAGCTGCCACGCCCACTTGCTCAATCACGCTGAAATTTTTTTCACTTTTTTCAAATTACATACAAGACATCTACGTTTAATTTTGTTACTGTAGCTCAACTCATTTCTAAGATATAGCGAAAAATGTGATTATGCTGTATCGCAGCTGCCACGCTCACTTCTCCAATCGCGCCAAAATTTTCTTCACTTTTTGGAAATTACATAAAAAAATCTACGTTTGATTTTGTTGTCGTAGCTTATCTAATTTCTAAGATATGGCGCAAATTATGTTTCAGTTGTATGGCAGCTGCTACGCCCCCTTGTCCAAAATTTCTGAAATAGGTTTTTTTGTATTTTCCTATACCTAAAACATCGAAAACTACCAAAAAAATCCACAAAATAATATTTTCCGTCTAACTTGTATGAAATTTTTTATAATTTATTTTTCTATTTAATGATAGATTTTTCTTTTTACTTGAAAATAAAAATATTTGTGTAAATTTGTGAAATTTTACTAAATTTAAGGACTATTTTTTAAAAAAATTTACCATTCGGCAGCATAGTCAGTAGTAGTGTTGTCACTTGAAAAATTTAAACAGTGCTAGATTGAGTCTGAAATAAGTGGTAGATTTAGAAAAATGGTGGTCGATTTTTTTTCTCCTTACATAAAAATTTAATTCAAATCGCAAAGTCCAATTATTTAATGAATGTTGTTTTAAAATAAACAATAAATTTTTAACGCAGTATGAACTATAGGTACAAATAGTTTTCTTTATTGCGTTGTTTTCGATTTTCCTTTAATTTTTTCCTTTCTTTTCCTCGTATCCATTTCATATATTAGAAAAACGCATGAGGGGTCAATGCAAACGCGTAGGGGCTTAGCCCCACTATCCACTGGGTTACAGCCCTATAACCACTGACGCAAATGTGGACATTAATTTCACCAAATTTCTCTTTGCCAAGCAAAAGGAGTGATTCCTGCAGCTTATATTTTGAAGAGCTATATTTTGAATAATATATTGTGTAAGATAAAATATGAATCAAAGCGTTTTCTTCATAAAATTTATGTAGTCAATAACTATTGGGTTAACTCATCATAATGAAGCTGTGACAATAGATTTAAAATTGCTTCAGCTGTTTTGTTCTTACAGCCGCACCAATAAAATTTCACATGATTAAATTTAATGTAACCTTTTCATTTAATTATTTTGAGTATTTAATTCATACTTAAGTTTTACCTTTGAGTATATATATACATATAGAGAAATTACTTTTGTGGTGCGCAACGTACACCACTTTCAGATTTCTAAGCTGGTTTGTATATTTTTTTTGTTTTTAATACCGACATTGATCAAACACATGGTATAATAATACAAGGTAGCATTGACAACTGCTTATTTTCTCTTCTACAAGAAAACATCTCCTGTCAAAAACAGCTTTTTGTGTAAATGCATTGCTTGTGTTTTCGATGGCGGATTGTGAGAGCTCTTTTTTTGAGTATATTTTTTGACAGAAGATATTTTCCCAAGCAACTGTCCATGCTACCTTGTATTATTATACCATGGATCAAACATACAAATGAACAGGCAGACAGCAATGCACAAACACACACACAGCGTTTTTTTGTGCGGTGTGATCCCAATAAGTTGCGACTTGTTTGTTTGTGTTTTTGTGCTGCTGAGGCGTGTAGCATTTCATTTTTATATGAATTTTTATGAGGTTTGGATGAGCCACTCATTATGTTTCTATTAAATTTTCAAAGAAAAAATGCCATCGAAATGCGTATATAAAAATGTCTACAATGTCTACAATGTTTCGTCCAAAGACGAATGCTTTGGGTCAAGCATTCAGGCAATGAAGAATTAAAGAATTTGGCTCAATATGGAAAGGCAACTATAAAATTTTGCAAAAAGCATTTAATGCATCATGTATAGTTCAACGAGCTATCTATATATAAATAGGCGTGGGCAGAACAGTTAAGAACCATTTTCTCTCGTGTTTCTCAACCGATTTATATAATTTATTTTTTAAATCAATAAGAGTATGGAGAAGGAATGTACCGAATATCTATTGTGGGCTGACACATCCCATACAACCCAAAGTTTCGAAATTGAATAGCTTAAGAATTATAGGTCACACAGCCTCTGAAATCGGTATTCGACCTCAAATCACACGTACCATTCCACTGGTTACAATTTATGGGCGTTAAAATAGGGGCGTGGTACTTTTAAGCAACCTAAATATTCGGTATAATTTTCGTACTGTAGGTCACAAATCAATGAAACTCGGAAAGAACTTCCTATTTAGCCGTATTCTTCGACTTGAAAAACTGAATGAGCATTATAAAAGGGGGGCGTGGCACCGCCCATACAATTCAAAGTTTTTATATCGAACTAGCTTTTTCCCGGCGCGCGTTGCTGCACTCAGCAATTATATCGCAACATAATAATTATATTCGAAACTTTTCTAAGACCCATAGTTAAACACCACTGTCATTTTCCACTGCCTGTTACAGTTTCCTAGTAGCAGGAGATCACCAAATAGTAACTCCATTTTGAGTTTGTATGTAAATACTGCTACTTTTACTTTCAAAGCTATTCGATAATACAAATTTTAATTGTATGGGCGGAGCTCATATCCGTGGCGTCCGTGGCGTAGTTGGTTAAAATGCGTGGCCGCTATGTCAACGAACTTTGGAGACCCAGGTTCGAACCCCAGCAGCGACAGAAAATTGTTTTTAATTTTTGCGTAAAATTTAAATAAATTTTGTTTAAAAATGTTATGGTTTTTAAATAGAGTTGAAAATTTGCGAATTTCAATTTAAATTATTTTTACAACAAAAAGAAATTTTGCGCCTTTTTTTGAGGAAAACTCCAAAATTTCAGACCTTTTTTGAAAAAAATATTTAAAATATATATACTCAACTTACGGTATTTTTGCAATAAGGTTTTCATAGTACTTTGATGAAGCTTTAAGACAAAAAAAAATTTAACAAAATGTATACAAAAGCAGCGGAGATATTTGACTCGAAAGTCGCAAAATTAAATTTCTGATATTTTTTTTCTCATTTTTTGAGCAACGATGTTGTATTAAATATATCGTTGCAGTAAAATTTTTCATAGTTGTCAAATATGTCAAAATAACGAAAATTTTTTCATTTTACTAAATTTAAGAAATATTTTATATTTTGTGAATATTTGCATATGTAACCTAAGAAAACAACTAAAAATATGCGATTTTGTAAAAAATTTGTACTACAGCACCATCTGGTGTCCAAGGTGGTTCAAAGAAGATACTGTCAAAAAACTCATCGTACCTAAAAACAACTATATACCAATTTTTATTCTAATCGCATGAGCGGTTTGGGAGTTTTAGGTTTTTTTGCAAAAAAATTGTTCTACAGCGCCCTGTGGTGTTCAAGATAGGTCAAAAAAGGTAGCAGCAAAATACTCAACGTACATGAAAACTACTGTATACCACTTTTCATTCTAATCGCATAAGTGGTTTGTGAATTTTTGGCAGTTTTGTAAAAAATTTGTACTACAGCGCCCTCTAGTGTTCAAGGTGGATCAAAATTGATAGCCCACAAACACGCACCGTTCCAAAAAACTTCTATACACAAATTTTCATGCTAATCGCATAAGTAGTTTAGGAGTCTATTGCATAGTTACAAACATAAGTTCCTTTTTTATATACTACTAGCCTTTTCCCGGCGCGCGTTGCTGCACCCTGCAACTATATGGGAACATAATAGGTGTATTCAAAACTTTTCTCAGACTCATAGTTTGACACCACTGTTATTTTCCACTGCCCGTTACAGTTTCCCAGTAGCAGGAGATCACCAAATAGTAACTCCATTTTGAGTTTGTATGTAAGTATTGCTACTTTTACTTTCAAAGCTATTCGATAATACAAATTTTAACTGTATGGGCGGAGCTACACCCTGTTATATAATGCTCATCCCAGTTTTCTAGTAGATGGACATTACCCTGTTTTAGTACAGTTGCCGACAGTAAGCATACAGACTAAATTACCAAAATGTAGCCCAATCGACGAAAACCGTAGGAAATATAGCATTTTTATTGATTTGTGGGCGGTAAAAGGGGGTGTGACAGAAATTTAAGCCATCTCGTACTTAAAAAAAATGTACTGCCAAAATTTCAGCTCTATCGGCTAAGTAATTTTGAAGTTTCCAGCCATCACACACAGCGTTTTGCTTTTTGTATATATATTTTGGATAAACATTATTGGCTATAACTTTCGATTGGCAAGAGATACTTAGATAATTTTTTCTAATAAATTAATTTTTTAGCTTGTATATTTTTTCAAAAATATAAAAACACAATATTGGAAAAAAAAATTTTGTTCGAAAAATTCAAGGGGTACCCTTGCTTTTTGAATCACAAAAATGGTTTTTAATTTTTGCGTAAAATTTACATAACTTTTGCTTATAAATGTTATATTTTTTAAATAGAGTTAAAAATTTTCGAATTTGAATTTAAATTATTTTTACAACAAAACCAAACTTTGAGCCTTTTTGTGAGGAAAACTCCAATATTTCAGACCTTTTTTGAAAAAAATATTTAAAATATATTTACTCAACTAACGGTATTTTTGCAAAAAGGTTTTCATAGTACTTTGATGAAGCTTTAAGACAAAAAAAAATTTAACAAAATGAATACAAAAGCAGCGGAGATATTTGACTCGAAAGTCGCAAAATTAAATTTCTGATTGTTTTTTTCTCATTTTTGAGCAACGATGTTGCATTAAATATATCGTTGTAGTAAAATTTTTCATAGTTTTCAAGATATGTTCATGTTTTTGATGTCAAAATAACGGAAATTTTTTTAATTTTACTAAATTTAAGAAATATTTAATATTTTGTAAATATTTGCACATGTTACATAAGAAAACAACTAAAAATATGCGATTTTGTAAAAAATTTGTACTACAGCACCATCTGGTGTCCAAGGTGGGTCAAAGAAGATAGTGCTAAAAAACTCATCGTACCTGAAAACTACTATATACCAATTTTTATTCTAATCGCATGAGCAATTTGGGAGTTTTAGGTGGTTTTGTAAAAAATTTGTACTATAGCGCCCTCTGGTGTTCAATATAGGTCAAAAACGATAGCAGCAGAACACTTAACGTATAAGAAACCCACTGTATATCACTTTTCATTCTAATCGCATTAGCAGTTTAGGAGTTTTAGGCAGTTTTGTAAAAAATTTGTACTACAGCGCCCTCTGGTGTTCAAGGTGGATCAAAATTGATAGCCCACGAACACGCACCGTACCAAAAAACTTCTATACACAAATTTTCATGCTAATCGGATGAGTAGTTTAGGAGTCTATTGCGGCCTTACAAACATAAACTCCTTTTTTATATATATAGATATAGAAGATAGATAGCCTTGAATAGCCTTGAAAGAAAAAGCCGTATAACAATGAAACTTGCCGTTAAGAACTTGCGTATAAAGGAAAAAGTCTTAAAAGCTTCTAAAAAGATATCACATCGGATTAAAAAGAAATATCTAAATAAGAAGAACAAATGTTTGTATAAGACCCGAAAATATATTTAATACCCCCAGATCTACCTAATAATCTTATATATATTACGCAAGCCCAAATTTTGTCCGGCGTAAGGCTTTTTAAGTACAATTCCAATTTTAATAAATTTAGTATGGTTTGATAGGTTTAGACCTGTAGATGTGCAAACTGGGCTTTTTATTTCTTAAAAATTTATATTTTTTAAGTTATAGCTTATTAAAGTTTGCATATAATTGCATATAATTGTTGTTGTTATGTTAGTTTTTCTTTTATTAACAGAGCAGCTGAGAACAACGTTATCAAACTCAGATCAAAACTATTCGCTGCTCACATTTCGCTCTCTTTTGTCTCTTCTTAATAGAGCGTCTATTAACAACAAAATGAAAGTCAGAAAAATATAAAGCTTTCGCAAGCCGCTCGCGCTGAACGCTTGCAACCAAGATACATTTCACTTAATTCTTATTCTTATATTATTATTATTATATTATTATCATTATTATTATTATTATAATTATTATTATTATTATTATATAAATATTATTATTGTTATTGTTAGAGTTGCTGGGGGCAGCAACGCGCACCGGTGGTCGCTAGTATCTTATAATATCGTTACTTGTCTTGTTTATTTTATTATATTACATATATTATAATTACGCATTATTTTTTTATTTAAAAATTTTTTTGCCCTTTACGTTATTTTATTTAAAATGAGTTGTTTTCATGTTATGTTTACCTTTATTAAAATAAAAAGCATCAACAAAAACATTCGTTGGAACAATAGTTATGTTGAAAATACATATTTGTTTGGAGAATTTACTGCATTTTGAAAAAAACTGACAAAATTTATGGTCTTACAATTTATTAAAAGATCATAAAACTGAAATAAAAATGCCCAAAATTAACCGAATGAAAAAAAAAAAAAAATACTTCAAAAGTTGTCGACATGTAGGATTTACCGACATACTATTTTTCAAAATTTTAGATATTTAAATCTAGATCAATGACTACTTTTTCCTCTCTAAACTCCTGTAATAAAATAAAATCGCTTCAACAGCAACAGGCTTTGTTTGTTTTGTGCACACATACATACATACTTACTCATAACACTTGTGTTTTCAAATTTCTTTATGGATCATTTGCCTGAATCATAGTCGGTGTCAGCATCTCAGCCATTGTTGAGTAAGTGCGCCATCTAAGCGGCAGAGTTACTCCCTACATTTTTTTTGCTGAAGTGGTTTCTCTATATACATGTACATATATACTTATGTTTAGGTTTTACTTATGTAAAAACTCTGTTTTTGTGTTTCATCAGTATTACTTAAGTTGAACTTAAGTCTGAAAATTGAACGACTTAAGTTTTCGTAAGCAAACAATTGACAGAAAAATTTTTGAAGTAAATAAATTTGTGATACAAAATTGAGAAAAAAAAAACAAAACAAATTCGACACGATCCCTCTAGAAAATAGGAACATTCCTGGATATAAACAGGAAACATGGAATGTAGGAAGCATTCCCTTTTGTTAGACACTATTTCTTTTTTTTTAACACTATGTCATAGGAGGGAAACATTTCTCTCCGCTGGATTAAAAATTAATGTAGAAACATTCTTCTCCCCTGTGCTTATAATGAATGTGGAAACATTCCTCTTCTTTGTCTTAAGAATTAATTTGGAAATCTGATAATTTTATTATTTATTTATTGATTTATAAACACCTAAATAACAACTAAAAATGGTTAGCTAGAATCAAAAAGAAAGTGCAATTGCTTAAGAGACAATTTTGTTTATATTATTCGAGATTTTATTATTCGAAATAAATTGAAATTGAAATAACCTGCTAGGAAACAATGATTTTAATAATTTCTGTTATCACTGTTGCACACATAGAAATTTTTCGTTCATCGCAATTGAAAAATTAGCCAACTAAAATTCGTTTGCGAGTTGTTTTTGCCCCAAACGAATATTCAGTTGTCAACTTATAAATATATCTTATATACATATATGTATACCTCAAGCTATTTCGGTCATGATTATTTATTATATTAATTGTCTACGTCTGTCCGTCTTCTTATGGATTGTATTCATCGCACCTCTGTTGCTATCTCCGTCTGCGTATTAAGCAAATTACCGATTTGCTTATATAGAACAGTTTGCCCATAAAGTAACTCTAAATTATAAGCGATAATACAACGAAGGGAAAAACAAAGAAAGTTTTCAGCTGGGAAAAACAATTTCTCAATTGCTGCAATTTAAAAAACATTCGCGTATATGACAAACGAATTTTTTTACATGCAATTAAATGACGTGTTCCTCGCAACTGACTAGTATTATGACAACTGTTGAAACGTTTGCAGGTCCCAAGCACGACAAACGAAGTTCGTTTGCAGAAAACTAGCAATAAACGCTTTTTTTTCTTTGCGTGTGTCCTCACAACAAGCAAACGTTTTCACATGCATTCTTAAGAAGAGGTTTGTAAGCATTAATTTCGATAAGTTTGAAAAAACCTAAACAAGGCATTTTTTAAGGTGATGTCATATTTTGTATCCCATTTCTGCAATACTTAAGTATGGTTTGTGAAATGCAAAGGGGATTTAAGGATTTGACTTAAGTATTGCAACTTAAGTTTGGGTTGTGAAACCGGGTTTAATTGTTGAGCTCGAAGCCAAGTATGTTTATGAAGAAAACAACTTACAACGACAACAGCTCTGTATGAAGCAAATCACACAGCAGATATTTTTCACATTAGGGCCTGTGTCAATCAATAACTTTTCAGTCGTCGTAAAAACTGAGTTGAACAAAATTTGCGCCTATTGAAAATTTTTGGTGTTCCAAGTAATCGATGAAATTTTGACGTTTAACATTTTGGTTGTGTTTAAGTGCAATTATTAGGTCTGTTCCCGTACTTGCAAGTTTGTGAAAACTTTCGAAAACTTGCACAAGTTTTTACTAAATTGCGTTACCGTACAAAGACAATATATTATGAAGACATTGCATCTGAACGACTGTTTCAATATTGAACAGACATGAGCATGTCATTATAAGCCTGGAGAAAAATTTGAGCACTTCGAAATAAAAAGCAGGGCTGACGATGAACTTACGTTTTTCGAAAGCTGCGTGAAGAGTAAACGCGAGAGCCGACTTATTAATAGACAGACGCCGAAAACATATCAAGAGGCGGCTGCTTTGTTTACATTTTTTTTGCATGCTTTTTGTTGTTGCTCAACTTTCTCATTTTTGCAGGATTTTATTTGCTGCTTTGACTGATGGCTTTGACTGCATTTCATTGATCTTCAGAAAAGTTGTATTTTTGCGATTTGGTCTACCTCAATGGAGCTATAGATAAATCGCTGTAACTTTTTTAATTCTGTTTGGATTAAAATGCACTCAAGTACAAAATTATAAATAAATTCATTACCTTTAAAATTACATCAAAAAAAATTTTTTTCTTAATAAATTTATTTATTTATTTTACTATTAAAAATATCTATCTACCTAAATCCGCCCCTAATCTGCCTATATAATAAATATAATTCATTTCATAATGAAATTTAATGCCATCAAAATTATTTTTGTACTAAATATATTATATCTATATTCTATATCTATTTTCTTATTATATTATTTCTATCTACTTATGTTTATCTTATGTACCTACATAAAAAATTATTTAATAAAAACAAATCATATTTGTCTAGTTGCCATGCAGGACAATAGCCTGCTAGACCAACTGGTTTGTATTGATGATGCTGTATTTACTTTGTTTCGACTAAAATATCCAATCAAAATATTTCAATAAATTAAATATGCCTTATTTGTTATTGTAAATAAACTATAAATCAATAAATTATAAGATCCTTAAGATCCGTTTAGCTTGATATAAATTTTCAGATTAAATTTTATTTAATACATTTGATAAGTAATTAAAGTCAAAATTTATATTATCTTAAAAAAAAATTAAAGTTAAAGTGTGCAACAATTAAAAGTAACAAAATAAAATAAGAAAAAGGACAAAAACCTAAAAGTTAATTTATAAAATAAACAACATTAAAAATAAGTTTTATATAAAACACAATAATTAAATATTTATTAAGGAATGAAATAGTTTATATATAATATAAATAAGAGAAAAATTAAAACCAAAAAATAACTTTTATTTCTGATCAAAACAATAAAAATCGTAAGATTTTTATTTGTTGAGTTGTTGAGCAATAAAATAAAAATCTAAAAATAATAATTAACCTTTGAGTTTTTTGATATCGCTTATAATAATAACGATCCCTGAAATTTACAAATAAAACTGTTTTTAGTTAAAACAAATAAGTTATTCCGCTTATAAAAATAATTCGGACAAAGATCTTGTCAAGGCTTGGAACAAGAACTCACCAAGAGTTTGAATAAGACCTAGGACAAGGATTTGAATAAGGACTAAGACAAGGATGTTACTTTTTTTGGTCAATATAATTTCGATCAAAAAATAATTTTTTTAATGTGACCAAAAAATTATCGATCAATGATTGATTTTTACTATTGATCACATACAACTGTTATTTCTGATCGAAAAAATAACGATCACAAAATTATTTTTATTTCTGATCGAAAAAATAACGATCAAATAATGACTTTTATCTATGATTGAAAAAAAGAAACGATCACAAATAATTGATTGAAGTTGATTTCTATCTTAAAAATAATGAAAAAATAAATCATGCCAAAAACGGAATCTCTAATTCACTACCTTCATATTGCTACATTTAAAATAATTTCACATCTTTTTGAATACGATCTCTTGATCTAAAAATTTAAAATATAATAGTTACTG
This sequence comes from Pherbina coryleti, assembly GCA_943735915.1. Taxonomy (NCBI): domain Eukaryota; kingdom Metazoa; phylum Arthropoda; class Insecta; order Diptera; family Sciomyzidae; genus Pherbina; species Pherbina coryleti. The sequence continues at coordinate 45,164,332 of OX030952.1, read as the reverse complement.
TCCATCCCTGATGAAAACTAATTTAAATAAAAATTGCAAAAAATAACGACAATTTAACAAAAATTTGCAAAATTCTTTAATAAAAAATGTAATGCGAAAATTAATGCTATTTATAAAAATGAAGTAAAATTCTATATATTTTTAACCCTTAAGTGCACAAGGCCCCCGATTTTTACCGAAAAAATATATTTTATGTAAAATTGAGTAAAAATAAAAACTGCGTTTTTAGTTTTGAAAAAAAAAGTTTTTTAAAAAAATTGGTTGTATCTATAAAGATACAATGTGAATTTACCTACATTAAAATCCCTATTAAAATATATCAAAATAAAAGAAATGTGTTATAAAATTTTTATTTATTCATTTATTTTAAAAAGTTAAAATTTTAAAAAACTGCAGGGAGTGCACACTGTATCTTTAAAGATACAACCAACTAAAGTGACCCAGTGAGGTGCCAAATGATCGAAATTTTTTCGAACCACTTTCGAAAATTAAACGAAAGTTTTAAAATAAATCAATTAAAATAAAATATAAAAATTGAAAAGAGTCAAAAGTCAAAATAAAAAATTTAAATTTTCGAACCACTTAAAATCACTAAAGGACATGTTTTGAAAGCAGTCAGTATTTTTTCCTTATCAAAATTATTTATGTTCCTAGAAGTTTAACTGTTAAAAATAGTATTTATTTAATTTAAAAAAATAATTTTTTTTACTTTGTACATAATTTTTTTAAAAACTATGACAAATAAAAGTAAAAACTATTTTTTATTTAAGACTTATAATATTCTAAATAATATAGAACCGATTTTAAAAAAATCAAACCAAAAATATAGCCGTAGGAATTTTTTGAATGGTTGTATCTTTAAAGATACACGGTGCATTTAAGGGTTAAAGAAACAAGATAAAGTTTGAAAAGAAAATAAAAAGGTTTTGTTGTAGCACTCACGCTTCAATAAAAAAAAATAATCAATAAAATGGGGAAAAAAATGATTTTTTGAATTTATATAGTTTTTATGTTTTTATTTAATGTATTTATATATTTAATTTAATATATAATTTAAATTTTTTATTTTGACTTTTGACTCTTTTCAATTTTTATATTTTATTTTAATTGATTTATTTTAAAACTTTCGTTTAATTTTCGAAAGTGGTTCGAAAAAATTTCGATCATTTGGCACCTCACTGGGTCACTTTAGTTGGTTGTATCTTTAAAGATACAGTGTGCACTCCCTGCAGTTTTTTAAAATTTTAACTTTTTAAAATAAATGAATAAATAAAAATTTTATAACACATTTCTTTTATTTTGATATATTTTAATAGGGATTTTAATGTAGGTAAATTCACATTGTATCTTTATAGATACAACCAATTTTTTTAAAAAACTTTTTTTTTTTCAAAACTAAAAACGCAGTTTTTATTTTTACTCAATTTTACATAAAATATATTTTTTCGGTAAAAATCGGAGGCCTTGTGCACTTAAGGGTTAAAAATATATAGAATTTTACTTCATTTTTATAAATAGCATTAATTTTCGCATTACAATTTTTATTAAACAATTTTGCAAATTTTTGTTAAATTGTCGTTATTTTTTGCAATTTTTATTTAAATTAGTTTTCATCAGGGATGGACAGTAACTATTATATTTTAAATTTTTAGATCAAGAGATCGTATTCAAAAAGATGTGAAATTATTTTAAATGTAGCAATATGAAGGTAGTGAATTAGAGATTCCGTTTTTGGCATGATTTATTTTTTCATTATTTTTAAGATAGAAATCAACTTCAATCAATTATTTGTGATCGTTTCTTTTTTTCAATCATAGATAAAAGTCATTATTTGATCGTTATTTTTTCGATCAGAAATAAAAATAATTTTGTGATCGTTATTTTTTCGATCAGAAATAACAGTTGTATGTGATCAATAGTAAAAATCAATCATTGATCGATAATTTTTTGGTCACATTAAAAAAATTATTTTTTGATCGAAATTATATTGACCAAAAAAAGTAACATCCTTGTCTTAGTCCTTATTCAAATCCTTGTCCTAGGTCTTATTCAAACTCTTGGTGAGTTCTTGTTCCAAGCCTTGACAAGATCTTTGTCCGAATTATTTTTATAAGCGGAATAACTTATTTGTTTTAACTAAAAACAGTTTTATTTGTAAATTTCAGGGATCGTTATTATTATAAGCGATATCAAAAAACTCAAAGGTTAATTATTATTTTTAGATTTTTATTTTATTGCTCAACAACTCAACAAATAAAAATCATCTTACGATTTTTATTGTTTTGATCAGAAATAAAAGTTATTTTTTGGTTTTAATTTTTCTCTTATTTATATTATATATAAACTATTTCATTCCTTAATAAATATTTAATTATTGTGTTTTATATAAAACTTATTTTTAATGTTGTTTATTTTATAAATTAACTTTTAGGTTTTTGTCCTTTTTCTTATTTTATTTTGTTACTTTTAATTGTTGCACACTTTAACTTTAATTTTTTTTAAGATAATATAAATTTTGACTTTAATTACTTATCAAATGTATTAAATAAAATTTAATCTGAAAATTTATATCAAGCTAAACGGATCTTAAGGATTTATTGATTTATAGTTTATTTACAATAACAAATAAGGCATATTTAATTTATTGAAATATTTTGATTGGATATTTTAGTCGAAACAAAGTAAATACAGCATCATCAATACAAACCAGTTGGTCTAGCAGGCTATTGTCCTGCATGGCAACTAGACAAATATGATTTGTTTTTATTAAATAATTTTTTATGTAGATAAGATAAACATAAGATATAAGATAAACATAAGTAGATAGAAATAATATAATAAGAAAATAGGTATAGAATATAGATATAATATATTTAGTACAAAAATAATTTTGATGGCATTAAATTTCATTATGAAATGAATTATATTTATTATATAGGCAGATTAGGGGCGGATTTAGGTAGATAGATATTTTTAACAGTAAAATAAATAAATAAATTTATTAAGAAAAAAAAATTTTTTTGATGTAATTTTAAAGGTAATGAATTTATTTATAATTTTGTACTTGAATGCATTTTAATCCAAACAGAATTAAAAAAGTTACAGCGATTTATCTATAGCTCCATTGAGGTAGACCAAATCGCAAAAATACAACTTTTCTGAAGATCAATGAAATGCAGTCAAAGCCATCAGTCAAAGCAGCAAATAAAATCCTGCAAAAATGAGAAAGTTGAGCAACAACAAAAAGCATGCAAAAAAAATGTAAACAAAGCAGCCGCCTCTTGAGGATTCTAATGAAAAAATATAATCAAACAAAAATGAATGGGTGCAAAAGAGATGCGTGACTTCCGTTCTTGTTGCTCTAATATGTTTTCGGCGTCTGTCTATTAATAAGTCGGCTCTCGCGTTTACTCTTCACGCAGCTTTCGAAAAACGTAAGTTCATCGTCAGCCCTGCTTTTTATTTCGAAGTGCTCAAATTTTTCTCCAGGCTTATAATGACATGCTAATGTCTGTTCAATATTGAAACAGTCGTTCAGATGCAATGTCTTCATAATATATTGTCTTTGGTGCGTGTTATTAAGTTTGTACACAATTGACCGAGAACCGGACCTACATGCTTAACGCCGACTCCGAACGGCGATGAACGGAATGTTCTTGTTCTCAAGAAGCTTTACATGGCAATTTGGTTACTCTCTGAGGTTTGCCATTGTCTGCAGAGAGGTGGCGGCCGTAAAGAAAAATTATTTTAATTCAAATAATTTGCTGTCGCTGCTGGGGTTCGAACCTGGGTCTCCAAAGTTCTTTGACATAGCGGCCACGCACTTTAACCAACTACGCCACGGATGCATGAATTATATTAAACCCTAATATATGTGAATAATAAAAAATTATATAAAATAAAGAAATATATGCATAAATATTATAAATCTACAAATCAAGAGTTTGGTTTTTTTAAGAGTGTACATTAAATATGCAGCGCAAAGCGACATAGGCTTTTACAGCATCACCGTCAGCGAACGACTGAATTATATTCTTTTCTGTAGTGAGCTTTATGTGAAAAGTTACGCTCGCAGAGAGCTCAGTGAGCTATGGAGCGCCCTGCGCTGACCTACAGGCTTAACGCCGACTCCGAACGGCGATGAACGGAATGTTCTTATTCTCAAGAAGCTTTACATGGCATTTTTATTACTCTCTGAGGTTTGCCATTGTCTGCAAAGAGGTGGCGGCCGTACAGAAAAATTATTTTAATTCAAATAATTTTCTGTCGCTGCTGGGGTTCGAACCTGGGTCTCCAAAGTTCGTTGACATAGCGGCCATGCACTTTAACCAACTACGCCACGGACGCCACATCTGAATGCAAGCTGCTTTCAAATTCAGCATTCGCTCAACAAGTTATACAGGGGTGTATTTGAATATTTTTGAGAAGATGTTTTGTTAATAATAATAATAATAATAATAACAATAATAATAATAATAATAATAATAATAATAATAATAATAATAATAATAACATCAATCAAGCTATGTATGCAAATACTTCACCACTCTTTTCATACCCCTTATTTTCAAAATAGACTTTTTTTTTAATAATTCAAATTATTAAAAAAAAAAAACAAAATAATTAATAATTATTAGAAAGGAAAAATAACTAGCCACAACTATGTTGGTTTGCAGGAAGAGCAAAATGGTTTTCGTTAGTCAAGTAAACGTTGTTTTACTGAAATACCCAGTGAACGATATATTCCAGTTTCTGAAAGAGATATCCAAAAACCAATTGTATATTTGAAAAATTTGGCGTACAAAATCCGGGATGGCACCATTTATTAAAAATTGTCAAAATGCCGTATGGCGCACATAAATCTCCGGACGACGACATGTCTCTCAACTACGATTTTCCCCAAAATCAGCTTGAGGTAAATGTAAGTACCGGCCAATGGAAAATATTAACTAATTGTTTGGCAAAAATTGTTGTTTTCTGATTATTTTAAAAACCCATTATTTAAAGTGTAACGGCGGCCAGTTCATTAACGAAAAATATTTAAATTGTTTAAACGGCACTAACATTAAACTTTTAATTAAGGGCATACTAAAGATTTTTAAGCGAAGAAAAACCTTCTATTAAAAGTTTTATTTTTTGCTACTGTTTATTTTAGGTAAATTTTTTATTTTATTTAATTATATATGTTTTGAAGAAAATTTTTTGAATTTTTGGATAACAAAAATTAAACTATATAGCAGGAATCCGTAGTTTAGTAAAGTTTTTGAGGTTTTAATCGAAGATTTTAGAAAAATGTTGATTTTTACCAAAATGGCAGATAAAAAACTGATTTTTGACTAAAAAGTAATTTTTTAGGTCATATTTGCTTAACAAGTGAAATAAATTTGGTAGCGATCCTTAGCATAGTTTTCGAGTAATGCTGTCCACCGGTTTTAAACAGCCTTTTCGAGAAAAGCACGTTTATAGTTTTAGTAGTTTATTTAGGTATACTCGTATATTAATTTTTTTTTCAACTTGCATAGTATCATCTATTCCAGGATCATATAAGATACCCTCATCATCAATTGTTGAGTCTTAAATTTCAACTTGCCTCTGTCCTCTCAGGAGTCTGCCTACGCGCGTGACATTTTTGTCCTGTGCATTTTTGTTTGCGAGAATAATACGCGTGGAATCAACCTTTTTTATAAACTAGTGTCACCTGTGGCCGAAATTCGGCCATCTGTTTCTCTAAGGGAACGAAACTCTAGTTGTTTTTCACAGAATGAATTGTTATTAATATGCATGGAAATTCTTAATACTTACCTTGACGCTATGAGGAAAATACTGGTAAAAGACAAAAAGGAAGCATGCGTCAATAACAAAAATTTATTCACGTATAATATTCCTTTTAAGCAAATAAATAAATTAAAAGTAAAGTAAATAAGTAAGTAAAAGTAAATAAACGGTAGAAAAGTATAACAATTAAATCAAGATAAATGATAATTCCATATTAAATAAATAAATTAATGACTTAAAATTTCAGTATAAGCTATATTTTTTGTAAACACCCTTTCATCGTTAGCCAAATGTCCTTGTTCATCAATATCAGAAACATAAAAGCTCAGACTGTCAAACGATCTAACTCGACTCGCGGCAACATACAGTTGACCATGCGAAAAAACAGGTCGTCGTAACAAAATTTCTACTTTGTTAAAAGTTTGTCCCTGTGCTTTATTAATTGTCATTGCGAATGCATTGATCATTGGAAATTGCGTCCTCTGGAAATCAAATGGCATTATTGTTCCAGAAAAGGTTAATTTCCTGTCAATACTTCACAATCGATAGCATTATTATGTAATGCGTTATTATGTAATGCTTCGTATTCAAATCCCTTATTAATAAAACAATGCCATTTACTTTAAGTTCTAATTTATGTGGTGGCAAGCCACTAACAGACAATGAATTCAAAAATTCCACTGGATAATTGCTTGCCTCAGCTTCATTATCACAAATAATTTTATCTTAACTGTGATAAATTTTTTTATTACCACCAATACGATTGAGCACATCGTTGTTTATAAGATTGCAATCTTTGTTAGTAGGTGCTTACACAACAGACTTCAACATTCGATCCGATAAAAGATTTTCATTGATGTCCCCATAAATCTCATTTGATATGTTAGATTCATTACCTACTAAATTTTGCGGTATTTCGATAACATCTTCACCATACAGTGGGAATTGAGTGGCTTCGCCATTGCCTATCTTCTTTAGAAATTCAACGAATTCAATTTCTTCTGTAAGTGCTCTCATATTTTGAGACAAAGTTATATGATGAAAAGAGGGAAATTCGCTCCAACTCGTAACACAATTTTCAATTAATATTGCACGCGTTCCATGAGGGACAACAGGTAATATTTGACGAAAATCGCCACACATAAGTACGGGTTTTCCCCAAAAAGGCTTATTTTTATTTTCTGGATTGAAACATATATTTTTCAAGAAAGTATCTATGCATTTCATTACTTGAAGCGGACACATGGAAACTTCATCAATTAAAAACAACGACACCGAATATATGTACTTAGTATAGCTACTGTTTACTTTGATGTTTGGTACAGTATTTACCATAATTTTAATTGGCAACTTAAAAATATTATGAAGAGTCCTTCCTCCAATTAACAATGTTGAAGCAATTCCGCTAAACGCAGTTGCAATACATTTTAGATTAAGAGAATTTAATTTATGAATGATAGCAGTTTGAGTGAAAGGTTTACCGCAACCTGCATGAGCGGTCAAACAAAATACATTTGACCCTGTATCGTGATACTGAATTCACGTATGACTAGGCTTGCCATACGTCAGGATTTAGTCCGGATTGTCCGGACTTTTCAACCATGTGCGGACTTTGTCCGGACTTGTGATTTTGTCCGGACTTGGACCCAACAAATTGAAAAAATAATTATAATATCTCTTTCCTAGAAAAAAGTTCTCGTGTGAACACAAAGTGATCTTTAAGAAAGTAGCTGAAACACCCTGTGTAAGAAACTAATAAAACAATTTAATGAACTATTAATCATATCGTTGTTATATTTACGATTGTTGTTTGCAGTTAGTATTAATTTGTTTTGACCCTTCTTGATTTGCGAAATGTTGCGATTTGTTTTTGTATGTGTTTTAGTACTACTTTGTACTAAGTAGCCCCCCATTTGATACATATTTAGTGCAAAATTCATTTTAGTTTTTTTTTTATTTTTATTTTCATATAATTATTTACTGTGGAGTTATTGTAGCGTTTTTTATTCATTCTCAGTTTATTATTTTTTAAAGAACTTGTTTATTTTAAAAAATTTCGTAAAATATAAATTAATTACATACTTCCTAATTGTTTTGTATTCCTACTAATTTGAAAGCATCAAAGGTATCAAAGAAAAAATCAACAGTTTCTCTCAAAGAAGATAACAAAAAATCAACAGTTTCTAACATGATTAAGTCAAGAATTCTTGCTGCAAGCTTTATCGTAAAAAACATGAATTGTACAAGTGAAGCAAAATTGTGGATGTCATCTACTCATACCCCCCCCCCCCCCCCTCCACAAAAAAAAAAACTCAAAAATTGTCCGGACTTGTTTTCAAAAAATTATGGCAAGCCTACGTATGACACGATCAATAACATCACGCTGTTCATTATTAGCACTTCTATAAATTTCATTAAAAAGAAAATCTTCCTCTTAAGTAGGGGTGGGCACAATTCTTGCCCGTGCTGCGACTGCGTGTAAGCAGCGTGCGAAATCAATTGCAAGATGAATTTGGGGGTGAATCGGATTGCGGAATGGAAAATCGTTTCTCCTCTCACAATATGCAATCACAAGAGCGCACTTGAGATTGCGTTAGTGCAGAAAAATATGTATTAATCTCACGTACAGAACGATCAAAGCTTCAGTGTTCAAGCGAAAGTCAAGCAGGCAACATCTGCGCTGGCCTGTTCTTTGAATAGATGACGAAAAATTGTACACTGTACAAAATTTCATGCATGCAAATTTTTTGATGCTTCTGTATCAAACTGTATAATTTTCTTATTGCAGTAGTTTTTTGTTTATAAATTTTTTTTTAAATATATATAAATGTTTTTTTAAATCATGGACCCTGAAGTCCGATTTATTTTTTGTTAAAATCATTCAAGATCTATAACAATTTCTTTCCGAACAAACATTGTGGCGAGTGGTGATTCGTTAACGAATCACTTATGAATCGCTGTTTTAATTGTATTCGAATAGTTTCGTTCCTACTGCATCATAGGTTGGCTTGATGCTTAAAGAAAGCACCGATTGAAATCATGACTTTGTTGAATTCCATTGAGGACGCTTTTAGCATCGATTTGCTATCAAATCGCCTTTCAACATTTTTGTAGTTCGTTAGTGAATCAAGTCTTTAAATTTTAGCCATACGTTAGCAAATGGCTTCTCTCATTTTTAGCAATTCATTTACGAATCACTACTTTTATTTTTTGACATTTGTTACCGATTGACTTAAGCTTTATTTTACAATTTGTGAACGAATTCTTATGTCCCCAATTATTTCCGATATTTAATATATCTTTCTTATTTAAAAATTTGTGATTGTTACATCTTATATTAATGCGCAAACTTTAAACCGCCTCCCTTTCTACCCCTTTTATAAACAACACATTCGAATGAAACTTATATCATTTGAAAGCTCCGGTTCATACCAAAATTTTTATTCAAAATATCTGTCATTAAGATAAGATAAGATAAGATTCTCTATCGAATTGCTTTTTTTAGTTTTGGAGACTCGTAAACGAATTGCATTTTTGCAAATTCACAATACAAATTGAAATTTTTTGTTATTTTTTTATTTTCATTTATCATTTTTCCATGAACCCATCGCCGTCCCATAATAAAATTTTGTGCACTTTTAGCCGAGATATACAAACCAAAAAATTTAAAATGGATTGTTTTCAGCTTTTTACATGTCCGTTTGCTTATCTGTATTTCACTTTATCCATCTGTTATTTCATTTCGCAGTATAAATAAGAGCAAAGAAAAAATCTCAAATATCTATAAAATTTCCGCAAAAACCACTTTAGCACTACTTTTTTTTCAGTGTGCTTTATAGAAACCGTAAGAGCGAGAGCATGATGTTGTGAAAAGTAAGTGTTGCATATCTAATATATTAAGAGGATTGCTTATTAAAAGGGAGTTTTTTTTCTTTAAATTACTACTAGCAGCTATAAAATCGCTTTGCAAAAACAACTTCTTGGCATATTTATAATTGTTTTGCAAGAGCATGCAACGATTACAATTCTACATCTGCCTCCTAACATATTTTTAACTAATATTTTGTTAGAACTGAATCACATAATAAATTTATACTTTTATTTTGCGCGTAACTACTTAAAAGCAAGTTTAGGACACAAGACGTTATCGAGATATGATTGAATTCAACGTGATTGAATTCAATTAAATTCAAAATATTAAATAGTAAAATTATAAAACGCCCTTTTTTTTTGTATAAATGGCATGCAACATTGATTATGAACTGCTCTGAGCGCAATGAGCACAATTATCATATCACCAAAGACAATATATTATGAAGACATTGCATCTGAACGACTGTTTCAATATTGAACAGACATTAGCATGTCATTATAAGCCTGGAGAAAAATTTGAGCACTTCGAAATAAAAAGCAGGGCTGACGATGAACTTACGTTTTTCGAAAGCTGCGTGAAGAGTAAACGCGAGAGCCGACTTATTAATAGACAGACGCCGAAAACATATTAGAGCAACAAGAACGGAAGTCACGCATCTCTTTTGCACCCATTCATTTTTGTTTGATTATATTTTTTCATTAGAATCCTCAAGAGGCGGCTGCTTTGTTTACATTTTTTTTGCATGCTTTTTGTTGTTGCTCAACTTTCTCATTTTTGCAGGATTTTATTTGCTGCTTTGACTGATGGCTTTGACTGCATTTCATTGATCTTCAGAAAAGTTGTATTTTTGCGATTTGGTCTACCTCAATGGAGCTATAGATAAATCGCTGTAACTTTTTTAATTCTGTTTGGATTAAAATGCATTCAAGTACAAAATTATAAATAAATTCATTACCTTTAAAATTACATCAAAAAAATTTTTTTTTCTTAATAAATTTATTTATTTATTTTACTGTTAAAAATATCTATCTACCTAAATCCGCCCCTAATCTGCCTATATAATAAATATAATTCATTTCATAATGAAATTTAATGCCATCAAAATTATTTTTGTACTAAATATATTATATCTATATTCTATACCTATTTTCTTATTATATTATTTCTATCTACTTATGTTTATCTTATGTATCTACATAAAAAATTATTTAATAAAAACAAATCATATTTGTCTAGTTGCCATGCAGGACAATAGCCTGCTAGACCAACTGGTTTGTATTGATGATGCTGTATTTACTTTGTTTCTACTAAAATATCCAATCAAAATATTTCAATAAATTAAATATGCCTTATTTGTTATTGTAAATAAACTATAAATCAATAAATCCTTAAGATCCGTTTAGCTTGATATAAATTTTCAGATTAAATTTTATTTAATACATTTGATAAGTAATTAAAGTCAAAATTTATATTATCTTAAAAAAAAATTAAAGTTAAAGTGTGCAACAATTAAAAGTAACAAAATAAAATAAGAAAAAGGACAAAAACCTAAAAGTTAATTTATAAAATAAACAACATTAAAAATAAGTTTTATATAAAACACAATAATTAAATATTTATTAAGGAATGAAATAGTTTATATATAATATAAATAAGAGAAAAATTAAAACCAAAAAATAACTTTTATTTCTGATCAAAACAATAAAAATCGTAAGATGATTTTTATTTGTTGAGTTGTTGAGCAATAAAATAAAAATCTAAAAATAATAATTAACCTTTGAGTTTTTTGATATCGCTTATAATAATAACGATCCCTGAAATTTACAAATAAAACTGTTTTTAGTTAAAACAAATAAGTTATTCCGCTTATAAAAATAATTCGAACAAAGATCTTGTCAAGGCTTGGAACAAGAACTCGCCAAGAGTTTGAATAAGACCTAGGACAAGGATTTGAATAAGGACTTAGACAAGGATGTTACTTTTTTTGGTCAATATAATTTCGATCAAAAAATAATTTTTTTAATGTGACCAAAAAATTATCGATCAATGATTGATTTTTACTATTGATCACATACAACTTTTATTTCTGATCGAAAAAATAACGATCACAAAATTATTTTTATTTCTGATCGAAAAAATAACGATCAAATAATGACTTTTATCTATGATTGAAAAAAAGAAACGATCACAAATAATTGACTGAAGTTGATTTCTATCTTAAAAATAATGAAAAAATAAATCATGCCAAAAACGGAATCTCTAATTCACTACCTTCATATTGCTACATTTAAAATAATTTCACATCTTTTTGAATACGATCTCTTGATCTAAAAATTTAAAATATAATAGTTACTGTCCATCCCTGATGAAAACTAATTTAAATAAAAATTGCAAAAAATAACGACAATTTAACAAAAATTTGCAAAATTGTTTAATAAAAAATGTAATGCGAAAATTAATGATATTTATAAAAATGAAGTAAAATTTTATATATTTTTAACCCTTAAGTGCACAAGGCCCCCGATTTTTACCGAAAAAATATATTTTATTTAAAATTGAGTAAAAATAAAAACTGCGTTTTTAGTTTTGAAAAAAAAAGTTTTTTAAAAAAATTGGTTGTATCTATAAAGATACAATGTGAATTTACCTACATTAAAATCCTTATTAAAATATATCAAAATAAAAGAAATGTGTTATAAAATTTTTATTTATTCATTTATTTTAAAAAGTTAAAATTTTAAAAAACTGCAGGGAGTGCACACTGTATCTTTAAAGATACAACCAACTAAAGTGACCCAGTGAAGTGCCAAATGATCGAAATTTTTTCGAACCACTTAAAATCACTAAAGGACATGTTTTGAAAGCAGTCAGTATTTTTTCCTTATCAAAATTATTTATGTTCCTAGAAGTTTAACTGTTAAAAATAGTATTTATTTAATTTAAAAAAATAATTTTTTTTACTTTGTACATAATTTTTTTAAAAACTATGACAAATAAAAGTAAAAACTATTTTTTATTTAAGACTTATAATATTCTAAATAATATAGAACCGATTTTAAAAAAATCAAACCAAAAATATAGCCGTAGGAATTTTTTGAATGGTTGTATCTTTAAAGATACACGGTGCATTTAAGGGTTAAAGAAACAAGATAAAGTTTGAAAAGAAAATAAAAAGGTTTTGTTGTAGCATTCACGCTTCAATTAAAAAAATAATCAATAAAATGGGGAAAAAATGATTTTTTGAATTTATATAGTTTTTATGTTTTTATTTAATGTATTTATATATTTAATTTAATATATAATTTAAATTTTTTATTTTGACTCTTTTCAATTTTTAAATTTTATTTTAATTGATTTATTTTAAGACTTTCGTTTAATTTTCGAAAGTGGTTCGAAAAAATTTCGATCATTTGGCACCTCACTGGGTCACTTTAGTTGGTTGTATCTTTAAAGATACAGTGTGCACTCCCTGCAGTTTTTTAAAATTTTAACTTTTTAAAATAAATGAATAAATAAAAATTTTATAACACATTTCTTTTATTTTGATATATTTTAATAAGGATTTTAATGTAGGTAAATTCACATTGTATCTTTATAGATACAACCAATTTTTTTAAAAAACTTTTTTTTTCAAAACTAAAAACGCAGTTTTTATTTTTACTCAATTTTAAATAAAATATATTTTTTCGGTAAAAATCGGGGGCCTTGTGCACTTAAGGGTTAAAAAAATATAAAATTTTACTTCATTTTTATAAATATCATTAATTTTCGCATTACATTTTTTATTAAACAATTTTGCAAATTTTTGTTAAATTGTCGTTATTTTTTGCAATTTTTATTTAAATTAGTTTTCATCAGGGATGGACAGTAACTATTATATGTTAAATTTTTAGATCAAGAGATCGTATTCAAAAAGATGTGAAATTATTTTAAATGTAGCAATATGAAGGTAGTGAATTAGAGATTCCGTTTTTGGCATGATTTATTTTTTCATTATTTTTAAGATAGAAATCAACTTCAGTCAATTATTTGTGATCGTTTCTTTTTTTCAATCATAGATAAAAGTCATTATTTGATCGTTATTTTTTCGATCAGAAATAAAAATAATTTTGTGATCGTTATTTTTTCGATCAGAAATAAAAGTTGTATGTGATCAATAGTAAAAATCAATCATTGATCGATAATTTTTTGGTCACATTAAAAAAATTATTTTTTGATCGAAATTATATTGACCAAAAAAAGTAACATCCTTGTCTAAGTCCTTATTCAAATCCTTGTCCTAGGTCTTATTCAAACTCTTGGCGAGTTCTTGTTCCAAGCCTTGACAAGATCTTTGTTCGAATTATTTTTATAAGCGGAATAACTTATTTGTTTTAACTAAAAACAGTTTTATTTGTAAATTTCAGGGATCGTTATTATTATAAGCGATATCAAAAAACTCAAAGGTTAATTATTATTTTTAGATTTTTATTTTATTGCTCAACAACTCAACAAATAAAAATCATCTTACGATTTTTATTGTTTTGATCAGAAATAAAAGTTATTTTTTGGTTTTAACTTTTCTCTTATTTATATTATATATAAACTATTTCATTCCTTAATAAATATTTAATTATTGTGTTTTATATAAAACTTATTTTTAATGTTGTTTATTTTATAAATTAACTTTTAGGTTTTTGTCCTTTTTCTTATTTTATTTTGTTACTTTTAATTGTTGCACACTTTAACTTTAATTTTTTTTAAGATAATATAAATTTTGACTTTAATTACTTATCAAATGTATTAAATAAAATTTAATCTGAAAATTTATATCAAGCTAAACGGATCTTAAGGATTTATTGATTTATAGTTTATTTACAATAACAAATAAGGCATATTTAATTTATTGAAATATTTTGATTGGATATTTTAGTCGAAACAAAGTAAATACAGCATCATCAATACAAACCAGTTGGTCTAGCAGGCTATTGTCCTGCATGGCAACTAGACAAATATGATTTGTTTTTATTAAATAATTTTTTATGTAGATACATAAGATAAACATAAGTAGATAGAAATAATATAATAAGAAAATAGGTATAGAATATAGATATAATATATTTAGTACAAAAATAATTTTGATGGCATTAAATTTCATTATGAAATGAATTATATTTATTATATAGGCAGATTAGGGGCGGATTTAGGTAGATAGATATTTTTAACAGTAAAATAAATAAATAAATTTATTAAGAAAAAAAAATTTTTTGATGTAATTTTAAAGGTAATGAATTTATTTATAATTTTGTACTTGAATGCATTTTAATCCAAACAGAATTAAAAAAGTTACAGCGATTTATCTATAGCTCCATTGAGGTAGACCAAATCGCAAAAATACAACTTTTCTGAAGATCAATGAAATGCAGTCAAAGCCATCAGTCAAAGCAGCAAATAAAATCCTGCAAAAATGAGAAAGTTGAGCAACAACAAAAAGCATGCAAAAAAAATGTAAACAAAGCAGCCGCCTCTTGAGGATTCTAATGAAAAAATATAATCAAACAAAAATGAATGGGTGCAAAAGAAATGCGTGACTTCCGTTCTTGTTGCTCTAATATGTTTTCGGCGTCTGTCTATTAATAAGTCGGCTCTCGCGTTTACTCTTCACGCAGCTTTCGAAAAACGTAAGTTCATCGTCAGCCCTGCTTTTTATTTCGAAGTGCTCAAATTTTTCTCCAGGCTTATAATGACATGCTAATGTCTGTTCAATATTGAAACAGTCGTTCAGATGCAATGTCTTCATAATATATTGTCTTTGATGTCTGTTCAATATTGAAACAGTCGTTCAGATGCAATGTCTTCATAATATATTGTCTTTGCCACGCCTTAAAAACCCTATTTTTTTCAAATCAAAAACTTTTTATGCATACTCCTTACGCCACCTGGATGTTCACAACTTTACTAGCTTTACTCTCAAGCATTTTAGAAGGCCAGGGATGCGTTAGTGTTTCGTTGGCATTCGTTTAAAATCAACTGGTGCTCTCATATACCCCACGTGTGGCTTAGTTTATATTTTTAAAGATAACTGAAATATTTCATTTTATTAAATTTAATTATTTTGTTATTGTTTTAAGGTATGTATCAATATAAATTGATAAATTAAAATAAAAAACTGTATTTTTGTGTAAAAATTTATAAGTTTAGTGTCTGAACTATTGAATTTGAATTTGACTGAATTTTACTACTTTCTAAAAATCAACACTGAACGAGTTTATTTAAATGTTATTGGTAAAAAATATTTGTTTTTTCGTTTTTTGTAAAAGTGGGTGCAGGTTTTTTGCAGAATAAATATGTTTTTTGTAGCTAACGCTATGACTAATATTTTGTCTTTGTAGAAACGTATTTTATCCCTTCAAACATAAATTTTTTAGGTCTTAAATTGAAAACTGTAAAAGTTATGAATTTTTTACTAAAAGAGGTAATTTTTCACATTTTTTTTTAACTTGGCCGCGCTCCTAAAGTCAGCCGTTTTAAAAATATTAGAAAATAACTACACAAAATGTTGAACAAAACCAAAAATAGTAACCATGTAAAGTTTTAAGCTTATATATCCAAAATTCGGGATTTTACAACGATTTTTATATGTGGGGCGATGACATACCCCCATGTGGCTCTATGTTCCTGGAGTGAGGGTGTGGCTCGAAGGGTTAATTAAAAATCATTGGTAGCACTTCGGATCACGAATGTCAATATAAAGAACGATAATTACATTCGCTGCATTGCTTTCAAAACTTTTCTTTGTGAATTATTTACTGTTATATATGTGCTAAACTGTGTCGTGGATGAAAATAAATCTCTTATTTGAATATGGATAAATTTCTGGTAGAAAGGTAAAAAAACTAGTTAATTATGTGTTGTGAACGGTGAAATCATATCCAGTATTTTATTAAATGAAGATCCCTCACTTGCCAATATCGAATCTCAAATCTGTTGTTTTTTAAACATTCTAGAAAAGACTAGATTAGATCAGCTTTCATATAAAAAATGTAGGCATAACTCATTGTGTTTGTCAGAACTATGTACGTCACTTATATCCGCAAGGAACATGTATAGAAGAAAATTTCAAAGAAGTGGCATTTTAAATGAAAAAAAAATGTTATATGGCAATAATTAAAAAATTAAATCAATTGATATCTTGTCATATTAGCAAGCAAAGGAACGAGCAGTGGTCTAACTTTTTATCATCTCTTAAGGTAGGCAAGAAAAATTTCTGGAAAGTGTCGAAATATTTTAGTAAAAAGAGGAAATCCATTCCATCCCTAGTTGTAGATAACTGTGAAGTTAATAGTCATGAAGAAAAGGCAATCGCTTTGGCAGATCAATTCTCAAAAGTATTTTTAACGTCGTCTTCTTTAACGCATAGCATTGACAGGGAAGTCAGTTCATTTGTTAGTGAATTAGCGACCAACAATTTAACTAATGAAGATTTCAGTACTCTAACAGATGCTCTAGAAATAAGGTGTTTAATAAATAACCAAAAAAATCGGAAAGCTCCCGGTTTCGATGGAATTAACAATATTATTCTTAAAAATATTCCAGATTCTGCTATACACCTTTTAGTTGGAATCTTTAATGTTTGTCTGCGTTTTGGCTATTTTCCGATGTGTTTTAAAAAAGCCAAAGTTGTACCGATCTTAAAACAGAACAAAGATCCGAAAATACCTTCCAGCTATCGGCCTATAAGTTTGTTGAGCTGTCTTGGCAAAATTTTTGAAAAAATAATTCTCGTAAGACTTAAAAGTTTTACTGATAATACCAATGTTATAAGCCAGTTTCAATTTGGGTTCAAACCCGGACATAGTACAACACATCAGATCAAAAGAGTAGTTAATATCATTAAGGCAAATAAAATCAATAGGCTTTCCACCGGTGTGGTATTTTTAGATATTGAGAAAGCTTTTGACTCCCTATGGCACAATGGTCTTCTGTACAAATTAAGCACGTTACGATGTCCCTTGTATCTAATAAAGATAATTCAAAGTTTCCTGACTAATCGTGTCTTTGTTGTTCAAGTTGAAGGTTTTAACTCCACAGAAAAAGTAATTACTGCCGGAGTACCGCAAGGTTCCGCGTTGTCACCATTTTTATATTCCATATATATCTCTGATTTTAAGTCGTCCGCGAATATAGATTTAGCCTTTTATGCTGATGATAGCGCCCTAATCGCCTCCGGAAAAGTCTCAAACGCAATTGTCAAAAAAATGCAGGGTGCCTTATCTTCGGCTACAAAATATTTTGACAAATGGAAAATAAAGGTTAATGAAGAAAAAACCCAAGCAATCATATTTCCTTTCAATAAGTCTCCAAAGCGTGCTCCCACTAGACCATTCACCATTCAAAACAATGTGATACCGCCATCAAAATCGGTCAAGTATTTAGGAGTTACCCTTGACTATAAATTGTTATTTAAACCGTATATTGATGACATCTGCGTCAAAGCTACTAGGTGTAGCAAAGCTCTCTATTTTCTCTTAAATAAAAAGTCGAAGTTAAATATAAAGAATAAAATGTTGCTTTATAAAATGTGTATCAGACCTATTTTGACTTATGCCTGTCCCGTTTGGAAGGATTGTGCAAATTCTCACCTAAAGCGCCTTCAAGTTATCCAAAACAGGAATCTAAAGACTATCTTTAACTTGCCAAATAGATTTCCTACATCAGAATTGCACTCTATGACTCAAATAAAATTGATATCTTATACTTTAAACGATTTGACCCTGTCATTTTCTCATAGATGCAGGACTTCAGCCCATGCCCTCTTGAGGAGTTTGTCATAGTCAGTGGTTTCTTTCTCTATTCTTATAGAGGAGTCGAAAAGACTGATCTCAAAACGACCTCATATTTATAACTTGTGATATTAATATAGGTTTCTTACTATCTTTTTCCTATAATTGAAGATTTTTTTAAGTGAGTATTTTAAAAATGATATACCTTGAACTTATTTGTTGTAATATCTCTAGATAAAATCCCAAACATTGTATTACTTGTAAATATTGAATATGCAGTCTGTGATAGAAATAAAATAACAACAAACAACAACAACTAGTTAATTATTGTTGCAAAATAAATGCACGAGTTTAATAATAATTTTACTATTCTGTTAAGTAGTTTGTACCTCAAATTCTGCAGAGCAAATTCTCTAATTTTGTATGTTTGTAGTATTACATTGCTTAAAGAAATGGATTATGTAGAAAATGTAATTTATTTAAATAAATAAACCTTAAAGGTGGATCATACATCTATATTGTATTATATTTGTCTTCCTTCCGACAAACGCGACGAAAATCCGACGGGGTGAAAGCAAAATTTACGATGCGAAATTTTTTTTCCTGGCAACACTGATTACGCTCTTCTTACGCTCTAATAAATAAAAAAATAATAAATAACTGGCCATTTCAGCCCTTGAAAGGACTTTGACCTAGCTTTTTATGATCAATTGTGTTGTGCGTGTTATTAAGTTTGTACACAATTGACCGAGAAATGGACCTACAGGCTTAACGCCGACTCCGAACGGCGATGAACGAAATGTTCTTATTCTCAAGAAGCTTTACATGGCATTTTTATTACTCTCTGAGGTTTGCCATTGTCTGCAAAGAGGTGGCGGCCGTACAGAAAAATTATTTTAATTCAAATAATTTTCTGTCGCTGCTGGGGTTCGAACCTGGGTCTCCAGGTTCGTTGACATAGCGGCCACGCACTTTAACCAACTACGCCACGGACGCCACAACGCTTCTTCTTACGCTCTATCGCATTATATTTGTGCATGTCCCTCGTTTCCTTTACCATCGAATTTATGAAGCAATGCTGTCGCCCGTGAAGCAAGCAGCGTGCAACCAAAATACACGTACGGGCAAAATGCCCATACGGGCAACTAACCCCTACTCTAGGATCAAAATGATCTGTGTCATCATGCTCTGGTAATGCTCTTGATACAGGCAAACCCATCAAAGTACATGTTATATTATGTGTAATCAATATATCTTGAATTTCGATTGAATGATATGTTTTCGTTATGACCATCTCTAACGAAATCCTCACTAAGACATTCTTTGAATTCATTCCAAAGTGCTAATGCATTTGCGGGAATATTCAATGATTCCAAACAAATGACGCAGTTGCTTTGGCGAATTGAACCCCTTGGCTTCATTTAGGCAATTTCTCCACTCATTGTCATTAAATGCAATACCTCGTGCATGGCATGCTTCGATAAATGTATTATGGTCAATTCCGTTGTTGTCGAGTCAATTCCGAACATCTTCGTACGATGTCGGGCCTGCAACATGCAACAAAAGCAATCTCAAATGAAAAAGCTCAATGTCTTTAGGAGATACCATATACATTCGTGTTATAATTTTATTATCTCCTCCTCGTGATCTTTTTTGCCATTTCTTGTTCGCGTCTTTCCAAACATAATGCAATGGAATTTCCCTGCAGGTGTATCGTTTTTGTTCAATTGAAAAAATGCCAATAATTTCGTTGGCTTGACATTTTTTATCGCTTCACATTCTTGACCTATCCTAAATACAACATTTTGTCTTCTTGGTAAATGTATATCAAGTCGAATTATAGTGTGTGATTGATAGTACATGAGAAATTCGTAAATACGCTACATTGCTGCCGTCGATCCAACGAAACGACCATTCAAAAAATTGCTTACTTCGTCAATTTGTTCATTATTATCAGTTACACTGTTATACCCCTTGTATACGTACTTATAAATATATTTGACGCTTTTTACAGAGGTGCACACTTCTACATTAATGTGACAGTTAAATTTTGCAAGCAAAAATGGGCTATACGTAGGCTTACCATAATTTTTTGAAAACAAGTTCGGACATTTTTTGAGTTTTTTTTTGTGGAGAGGGGGGGGGGGGGCATGAGTAGATGACATCCACAATTTTGCTTCACTTGTACAATTCATGTTTTTTACGATAAAGCTTGCAGCAAGAATTCTTCACTTAATTATGTAAGAAGCTGTTGATTTTTTCTTATCTTCTTTGAATACCTTTGATGCTTTCAAATTAGTAGGAATATAAAATAATTAGGAAGTATGTAATTAATTTATATTTAACGAAATAATTAAAAATAAACAAATTCTTTAAAAATAATAAACTGAGAATGAATATAAAAACGTAACAATAACTCCACAATAAATAATTAAATGATAATAAAAATAAAATAAAAACTAAAATGAATTTTGCACTAAATATGTATCAAATGTGGGGCTACTTAGTACAAAGTAGTACTAAAACACCTACAAAAACAAATCGCAACATTTCGCAAATCAAGAAGGGTCGAAACAAATTAATACTAACTGCAAACAACAATCGTAAATGTAACAACGGTATGATTAACAGTTCATTAATAGCTAAAACGCAATATTGCGTTAGGTCGGTCGGCCTTTGACCGTACTTTGGTGTGCGTTGTAAAAACTTTACGATATAAGCTGTCAAAACGGACGACCTCAAACTTTGCAAAACTCAATTTTGCGTTGACAGATCGTGCGTCTGTCATTTTGGTGATGCCAATAAAAGCAGCTATACTAAAAATCCCACAAAACGTCCTGTTTTCCCGAAATCATGCAATTATAATTTTAATCAATGAAAAATTAAAAGATATTGTCATAAAATCATTAAGAACCATAAACCCTACTTTATAAAGCTAACAAGGAAAGGTTCCCAAGTGTCAGACGCCGATTTGAATGATTTTCGGATATGTGTTAGAGGATGAAATTCCAAGGTTGACTTTGGTTTTTTTACCATAACTCTGCTATTTACCATAAAAACACATACAAATTTGGTATCAAACGAAAGGTATTAAAAAGACGCAAATAACGGCATCCAATTTGTTGATTCAATAGTTATTGCAATTTCGTTGTTGCAATTTTCAACAGTTTTTAGTCGATATCATGGTATCACCTAAACGAAATTATTTCATATTAATTTGTATTTGAGCGCAAACAATTTTAAAAGTTACCCTTTTTTAAATTTTTAAGCTTTTGTAATGGGTTTTTTTTTTCTCAAAATGTACTAATAACTTAGCATTTTGTTTGTTTTTACAGATAAAGTACACAATATGGGTATCAAAATTTTTGGTTTTTCACGATCTTTTCGAATATATAGATAAATTATCATAAAAGCTCATAATTAGTAAGGTTTCGATAAAAAATTTGTGCTTTTACTTGTTTGCCCCATGCCACAGTTAAACCCAATTTTTATAAATGAAAAATACTATATATTAACACAATGAGCAAACGCTTTTGCATACATTTACAGAGTTATGGTAAAAAAACCAAATTTTTGCTGATTTTGAAACGCCATTTTGAAACCCTTAACATTCAATTGAGCACATATAAAAAAATACGTCAACCTTAGAATTTCATCCTCTAACACATAATCCGAAAATCATTAAAATCGGCGTCTGACACTTGGGAACCTTTCCTTGTAAGATCTTTTTTTTTTAAATTATTTTATCTGCGAAATAATGAAAAATGTCACTTATAAATGTGAAAATTCAGACTAGAAGCTTCAAAATAAATGAACGTTTTCCAATTTAATGATAAAATGTGAAATTAAATTAAAATGAAATTTCTGAAAACACAATTTCCGTTTTTATGGCATATATATATATACATGTATATCGATTTACATATATATATATGTATATCGTTTTTTTTTATAAAATGTTATTGCTTGATGTCATTATTTTTCTTGCTTTTGTCAAAATTATTGCCATTTATTATTATTATTATTACTGTTCTTTTATTAAAAAATTTACTCAACTTAGTTCTTGGTGCAGAATTGATATAAAGACAAAATTGCTTTTCTTAATTCCCTTTCATATGACACTATATCCATTAGTAAAGGTGGCAACATCTAATATGAACTTATAAATTATTAATTTCTTATTCGTGAGAAAAATTTTTATAAACATGGACTTCGAAACCGTCAAGGATTTAACTCCAAAACTATTTGATACCATAAGTTTGACTTATATGGGCGGTGCCATGCCCCCTTGTCCAATGCTCATTCAATTTTTCCAGTCAAAGGACAAGACTAAATAGTACATTCTTACCGAGTTTCATTGATGTGTGACTAATAGTTCGAAAGTTATACCCACAATTTGGGCAGCCGAAAAAGTGACACGCCCTTTGCCCAACGCCCATAAAATTTTACTAGTGGAATGGCACATGTAAATCGAGGCCGAACACCTAATTCCAATGTTGTGCGACCTATAATTCAAAAGTTATTCGATATTGCAGATTCGAGCTGCCACGCCCCCTTGTACAATGCTCGCTGAATCACTGGTAATTAGTGAGTACTTGGGTACAACTTTACTAAAACAAAATTAACCGCACAAGTGTTCACAGTTAAAAATTTTTTTCAAACACATTCATACACATGTCTAATATTTATCATTTCATTCTTATTATGCTTTTATATATTTATCATTTAACATTTTGTGGGCAATTGCAAATCTTGCTAGCAGCAATAAATTTGCATATACTATTATTTTTTCAAAGTAAAAATACAACATTCCTTTGTGTGTTATATTATTCAAAGAATGATATTAAGGGTATTCGTCCTCAACCAACCTCATTAAAATATCTAATTGACCAATATATAAGTTTGCCATTTTGCATGAATACCCTAATCATATTATTTATAATATACTAAAAAATGCATAAATTTTAATAGAATATACAATTGAATAATATTAATATCATCAAAATCATTATTATACTACTTAAGCAGCATGTTAACTTAAACATTTTATCAATTTAAAAAAAAACTCGCAACAAAATATAAATTCCCACGAAAATCCTATGAAAATCTTAGTTTTCCATCGGAATCCAAGAATACCCACATTTTAGCATTTCTCAACGAAAATGCAACCCAGCGTTAATATGGAATGTCAAACGCACGAGCTAGTCGAACATGTCTCTACTCATTGCGTTGATCGTACTTTACAACTACAATAGTTTTTTACGGGATGAGGTCGACGCAAAGTATGAGGTCGAATTTAGTGTTGCTTCATAAGAACCCATTGTTTCTAGTCTAGCTGTCAAAGGCCGACCGACCTAACGCAGTATTGCGTTTTAGCCATAAATTATTTTATTAGTTTCTTACACAGGGTGTTTCAGCTACTTTCTTAAAGATCATTTTGTGTTCACACGAGAACTGTTTTCTAGGAAAGAGATATTATAATTATTTTTTCAATTTGTTGGGTCATAGTCCGGACAAAATCACAAGTCCGGATAAAGTCCGCACATGGTTGCAAAGTCCGGACAATCCGGACTAAATCCTTACGTATGGCAAGCCTAGTTATACGGGACCATGGTATAATAATACAAGGTAGCATTGAATAATACATGGGAAAACATCTCCTGTCAAAAAAATTACTCAAAAAGAGAGCGCTCACAATCGGCCATTGAAAACACAAACAATGTTGAAAACGTTGAAGTGAAAAAAACAACAACCTCAGCAGCTGCGGGTGCATTTTCACAAACAGCTATTTTTGACAGGAGATGTTTTCTTGTGGAAGAGAAAATAAGAAGTTGTCAGTGCTACCTTGTATTATCATGGTACGGGACTACATAGCGATTGTCAAAAGATTTTCCTCTGACATCAGCAGAGACTCCATTGTCGCGTCGTCTATATAATGGATATCCGTTAACTGATGGTTTTGTTGCATCTTTGAAGTCTTTAGGAAATTCTTTGGAGCATTTCTGATTTTTCATGTAAACGGCATTTATATTAAGAACACCGCATGGCCCATGCATCATATGCTTAACGACATATTTGTGTAATTTAGGATGTGTTTGAATATCTGGAATCTCAGCGTAAACAACTTTGTTTACTATTCCGTCAATTTTGTCATTTTCACTCAAACTGACCAAAATATGAGCATGAGGCAATCCTCACTTTTGAAATTCAATTGTATAAATGATGGCCTCTACTTTGCCAAAAATATGTTTATTTATAACAGAAAATATCAATTCTTTTAGTTTTGACTTAAACACTTGAACAATTATTTCCGGTCGAAAATTTGGTTTTTCATTTAAAGCAATGTTATTGACTATTTCTGGCCAATTTGGATTGCAAGTCATGGTTATGACTAAAGAGGGCTTGCCGAAATGTTAAACGATAGACATTGCGTTTAAGTAATTATGGTACATATTTCTGGGTGATTCAGTAAAATAAGACGGCAATATAACTTTTCTATATTAACTATATTAACATGCCCACCTGGATTTGCTTCCAAATGATCGGTAATATTGTTATAAACTTCAGCCCTTAAATTTGCTTGGTTCTGTCTTATATTGAATTGTGTATTTTGTGTTAATGGTGGCACATTTACTTTGCCTTAATGGCAACACATAGTGAGTGACGTTCTTAAGCGCATTGTTATTTCTGACATAAAATGTTTTGCCTGACAAAACCTACATACCAAATTCATTAAACCACTATGAAAACTATTGAAATTATTTGGTATTTCATGTAATGCACATTTGAATTAATTGTGTAACTCAACAAAAGGATTATTATTATCTTAATCATCATTTTGAATTAAATTTAAATCTCTTGTGTTTCTCACATTTCGAGCTCTGCTCAAAATTTGGCGGTCTCTATTCCTTTGTCTCTGGACTCTCCCCATAAGCGTTCTTCGTGGAGTTATATTGTTATATTAGCTGCGTGTGATTCGCCAGTGCTCAACTCAATTACGAAAAAAACGGCAACTCACTTAGCTGTTACTTACTGCATAGTTGGCAACACTTTTGTTATAAGCGACATGAATTGAGTATAGGCTGGCGAATCAAACGCAGCTATTATTTTCAATTGATTTGTTTGAAAAATTATGGAAAACACAATTTGAATAATTTTTGTTCGAAAACAGTTGTTGAAAAGCACATGTCACATAATGCATAACGTTTGGCGTTCCAGACAAATCTGTGCGTGCTGAACGCACCAACCTGAACAGAATAAACGGCATCAGCGGCGCTCTCTGTCGCAGCGTCATCTCGAAATAAACCACCAAATATTGAACAAAACAAACAATTACACGGTGTTACAAAATGAAAACAAATCAAAAAACTTGCCTCGAGACATAGAAGTGGTAGTAGGCCTGGTTGAACATAAGATAACTGCATACTTGGTTTTTTGAATATACCCTCTAAATCGGGATTTGTGGTCAAAAACCCGATTTTAGGTAGGTGCATGTATAGTTTGTTATGTAACTCCGTTATATCTAGCTCAATTTTAAAAATTTAAACATTGATAAAAAGAAGAAAAATATACCCTTAATATAATATATAGACCGTTTTTTTAAAAAAATAATTGACAAAGTTACAGGTAAAATCATTTGAAAATTTCTCATTTCTTTTTAATTTTTTCAACTTTAACAACGTTTTGTTAACAAATTTTATTTTTTGGCACTATAAGTTTTAGCAGGATTCTGAAAGCCTGTTAAATTTTGCGTTCAATAAGCTATCATTTACTTCAATTGGCTGAAATACAAATGCACTATCGAATTTTTAGTATTTGTAATAAAATACAAGAAATTTAAATTTTTTTTTTTTTAAATGTTTATTTGACCTTTTTCGTTTATATATATTATACAAAGACCATAGACAATATATTATGAAGACATTGCATCTGAACGACTGTTTCAATATTGAACAGACATGAGCATGTCATTATAAGCCTGGAGAAAAATTTGAGCACTTCGAAATAAAAAGCAGGGCTGACGATGAACTTACGTTTTTCGAAAGCTGCGTGAAGAGTAAACGCGAGAGCCGACTTATTAATAGACAGACGCCGAAAACATATCAAGAGGCGGCTGCTTTGTTTACATTTTTTTTGCATGCTTTTTGTTGTTGCTCAACTTTCTCATTTTTGCAGGATTTTATTTGCTGCTTTGACTGATGGCTTTGACTGCATTTCATTGATCTTCAGAAAAGTTGTATTTTTGCGATTTGGTCTACCTCAATGGAGCTATAGATAAATCGCTGTAACTTTTTTAATTCTGTTTGGATTAAAATGCATTCAAGTACAAAATTATAAATAAATTCATTACCTTTAAAATTACATCAAAAAAAAATTTTTTTCTTAATAAATTTATTTATTTATTTTACTATTAAAAATATCTATCTACCTAAATCCGCCCCTAATCTGCCTATATAATAAATATAATTCATTTCATAATGAAATTTAATGCCATCAAAATTATTTTTGTACTAAATATATTATATCTATATTCTATATCTATTTTCTTATTATATTATTTCTATCTACTTATGTTTATCTTATGTACCTACATAAAAAATTATTTAATAAAAACAAATCATATTTGTCTAGTTGCCATGCAGGACAATAGCCTGCTAGACCAACTGGTTTGTATTGATGATGCTGTATTTACTTTGTTTCGACTAAAATATCCAATCAAAATATTTCAATAAATTAAATATGCCTTATTTGTTATTGTAAATAAACTATAAATCAATAAATTATAAGATCCTTAAGATCCGTTTAGCTTGATATAAATTTTCAGATTAAATTTTATTTAATACATTTGATAAGTAATTAAAGTCAAAATTTATATTATCTAAAAAAAAATTAAAGTTAAAGTGTGCAACAATTAAAAGTAACAAAATAAAATAAGAAAAAGGACAAAAACCTAAAAGTTAATTTATAAAATAAACAACATTAAAAATAAGTTTTATATAAAACACAATAATTAAATATTTATTAAGGAATGAAATAGTTTATATATAATATAAATAAGAGAAAAATTAAAACCAAAAAATAACTTTTATTTCTGATCAAAACAATAAAAATCGTAAGATGATTTTTATTTGTTGAGTTGTTGAGCAATAAAATAAAAATCTAAAAATAATAATTAACCTTTGAGTTTTTTGATATCGCTTATAATAATAACGATCCCTGAAATTTACAAATAAAACTGTTTTTAGTTAAAACAAATAAGTTATTCCGCTTATAAAAATAATTCGGACAAAGATCTTGTCAAGGCTTGGAACAAGAACTCACCAAGAGTTTGAATAAGACCTAGGACAAGGATTTGAATAAGGACTAAGACAAGGATGTTACTTTTTTTGGTCAATATAATTTCGATCAAAAAATAATTTTTTTAATGTGACCAAAAAATTATCGATCAATGATTGATTTTTACTATTGATCACATACAACTGTTATTTCTGATCGAAAAAATAACGATCACAAAATTATTTTTATTTCTGATCGAAAAAATAACGATCAAATAATGACTTTTATCTATGATTGAAAAAAAGAAACGATCACAAATAATTGATTGAAGTTGATTTCTATCTTAAAAATAATGAAAAAATAAATCATGCCAAAAACGGACTCTCTAATTCACTACCTTCATATTGCTACATTTAAAATAATTTCACATCTTTTTGAATACGATCTCTTGATCTAAAAATTTAAAATATAATAGTTACTGTCCATCCCTGATGAAAACTAATTTAAATAAAAATTGCAAAAAATAACGACAATTTAACAAAAATTTGCAAAA
Organism: Pherbina coryleti; assembly: GCA_943735915.1. Taxonomy (NCBI): domain Eukaryota; kingdom Metazoa; phylum Arthropoda; class Insecta; order Diptera; family Sciomyzidae; genus Pherbina; species Pherbina coryleti. The sequence continues at coordinate 45,136,092 of OX030952.1, read as the reverse complement.
TTCTTTAATAAAAAATGTAATGCGAAAATTAATGCTATTTATAAAAAATGAAGTAAAATTCTGTATATTTTTAACCCTTAAGTGCACAAGGCCCCCGATTTTTACCGAAAAAATATATTTTATGTAAAATTGAGTAAAAATAAAAACTGCGTTTTTAGTTTTGAAAAAAAAAGTTTTTTAAAAAAATTGGTTGTATCTATAAAGATACAATGTGAATTTACCTATATTAAAATCCCTATTAAAATATATCAAAATAAAAGAAATGTGTTATAAAATTTTTATTTATTCATTTATTTTAAAAAGTTAAAATTTTAAAAAACTGCAGGGAGTGCACACTGTATCTTTAAAGATACAACCAACTAAAGTGACCCAGTGAGGTGCCAAATGATCGAAATTTTTTCGAACCACTTTCGAAAATTAAACGAAAGTCTTAAAATAAATCAATTAAAATAAAATATAAAAATTGAAAAGAGTCAAAAGTCAAAATAAAAAATTTAAATTTTCGAACCACTTAAAATCACTAAAGGACATGTTTTGAAAGCAGTCAGTATTTTTTCCTTATCAAAATTATATATGTTCCTAGAAGTTTAACTGTTAAAAATAGTATTTATTTAATTTAAAAAAATAATTTTTTTTACTTTGTATATAATTTTTTTAAAAACTATGACAAATAAAAGTAAAAACTATTTTTTATTTAAGACTTATAATATTCTAAATAATATAGAACCGATTTTAAAAAAATCAAACCAAAAATATAGCCGTAGGAATTTTTTGAATGGTTGTATCTTTAAAGATACACGGTGCATTTAAGGGTTAAAGAAACAAGATAAAGTTTGAAAAGAAAATAAAAAGGTTTTGTTGTAGCACTCACGCTTCAATAAAAAAAATAATCAATAAAATGGGGAAAAAATGATTTTTTGAATTTATATAGTTTTTATGTTTTTATTTAATGTATTTATATATTTAATTTAATATATAATTTAAATTTTTTATTTTGACTTTTGACTCTTTTCAATTTTTATATTTTATTTTAATTGATTTATTTTAAAACTTTCGTTTAATTTTCGAAAGTGGTTCGAAAAAATTTCGATCATTTGGCACCTCACTGGGTCACTTTAGTTGGTTGTATCTTTAAAGATACAGTGTGCACTCCCTGCAGTTTTTTAAAATTTTAACTTTTTAAAATAAATGAATAAATAAAAATTTTATAACACATTTCTTTTATTTCGATATATTTTAATAGGGATTTTAATGTAGGTAAATTCACATTGTATCTTTATAGATACAACCAATTTTTTTAAAAAACTTTTTTGTTTTCAAAACTAAAAACGCAGTTTTTATTTTTACTCAATTTTACATAAAATATATTTTTTCGGTAAAAATCGGGGGCCTTGTGCACTTAAGGGTTAAAAATATATAGAATTTTACTTCATTTTTATAAATAGCATTAATTTTCGCATTACAATTTTTATTAAACAATTTTGCAAATTTTTGTTAAATTGTCGTTATTTTTTGCAATTTTTATTTAAATTAGTTTTCATCAGGGATGGACAGTAACTATTATATTTTAAATTTTTAGATCAAGAGATCGTATTCAAAAAGATGTGAAATTATTTTAAATGTAGCAATATGAAGGTAGTGAATTAGAGAGTCCGTTTTTGGCATGATTTATTTTTTCATTATTTTTAAGATAGAAATCAACTTCAATCAATTATTTGTGATCGTTTCTTTTTTTCAATCATAGATAAAAGTCATTATTTGATCGTTATTTTTTCGATCAGAAATAAAAATAATTTTGTGATCGTTATTTTTTCGATCAGAAATAACAGTTGTATGTGATCAATAGTAAAAATCAATCATTGATCGATAATTTTTTGGTCACATTAAAAAAATTATTTTTTGATCGAAATTATATTGACCAAAAAAAGTAACATCCTTGTCTTAGTCCTTATTCAAATCCTTGTCCTAGGTCTTATTCAAACTCTTGGTGAGTTCTTGTTCCAAGCCTTGACAAGATCTTTGTCCGAATTATTTTTATAAGCGGAATAACTTATTTGTTTTAACTAAAAACAGTTTTATTTGTAAATTTCAGGGATCGTTATTATTATAAGCGATATCAAAAAACTCAAAGGTTAATTATTATTTTTAGATTTTTATTTTATTGCTCAACAACTCAACAAATAAAAATCATCTTACGATTTTTATTGTTTTGATCAGAAATAAAAGTTACTTTTTGGTTTTAATTTTTCTCTTATTTATATTATATGTAAACTATTTCATTCCTTAATAAATATTTAATTATTGTGTTTTATATAAAACTTATTTTTAATGTTGTTTATTTTATAAATTAACTTTTAGGTTTTTGTCCTTTTTCTTATTTTATTTTGTTACTTTTAATTGTTGCACACTTTAACTTTAATTTTTTTTTAAGATAATATAAATTTTGACTTTAATTACTTATCAAATGTATTAAATAAAATTTAATCTGAAAATTTATATCAAGCTAAACGGATCTTAAGGATCTTATAATTTATTGATTTATAGTTTATTTACAATAACAAATAAGGCATATTTAATTTATTGAAATATTTTGATTGGATATTTTAGTCGAAACAAAGTAAATACAGCATCATCAATACAAACCAGTTGGTCTAGCAGGCTATTGTCCTGCATGGCAACTAGACAAATATGATTTGTTTTTATTAAATAATTTTTTATGTAGGTACATAAGATAAACATAAGTAGATAGAAATAATATAATAAGAAAATAGATATAGAATATAGATATAATATATTTAGTACAAAAATAATTTTGATGGCATTAAATTTCATTATGAAATGAATTATATTTATTATATAGGCAGATTAGGGGCGGATTTAGGTAGATAGATATTTTTAATAGTAAAATAAATAAATAAATTTATTAAGAAAAAAAAGCGATTTATCTATAGCTCCATTGAGGTAGACCAAATCGCAAAAATACAACTTTTCTGAAGATCAATGAAATGCAGTCAAAGCCATCAGTCAAAGCAGCAAATAAAATCCTGCAAAAATAAGAAAGTTGAGCAACAACAAAAAGCATGCAAAAAAAATGTAAACAAAGCAGCCGCCTCTTGATATGTTTTCGGCGTCTGTCTATTAATAAGTCGGCTCTCGCGTTTACTCTTCACGCAGCTTTCGAAAAACGTAAGTTCATCGTCAGCCCTGCTTTTTATTTCGAAGTGCTCAAATTTTTCTCCAGGCTTATAATGACATGCTCATGTCTGTTCAATATTGAAACAGTCGTTCAGATGCAATGTCTTCATAATATATTGTCTATGGTCTTTGTATAATATATATAAACGAAAAAGGTCAAATAAACATTTAAAAAAAAAAAAATTTAAATTTCTTGTATTTTATTACAAATACTAAAAATTCGATAGTGCATTTGTATTTCAGCCAATTGAAGTAAATGATAGCTTATTGAACGCAAAATTTAACAGTCTTTCAGAATCCTGCTAAAACTTATAGTGCCAAAAAATAAAATTTGTTAACAAAACGTTGTTAAAGTTGAAAAAATTAAAAAGAAATGAGAAATTTTCAAATGATTTTACCTGTAACTTTGTCAATTATTTTTTTAAAAAAACGGTCTATATATTATATTAAGGGTATATTTTTCTTCTTTTTATCAATGTTTAAATTTTTAAAATTGAGCTAGATATAACGGAGTTACATAACAAACTATACATGCACCTACCTAAAATCGGTTTTTTGACCACAAATCCCGATTTTGAGGGTATATTCAGTTATCTTATGTTCAACTAGACCTAAAAACTCTACTATGTCTCGAGCCGAGTTTATTTTCACTGTTACACCGTGTTATCAATGGCTTGGCGTCAAGTGTTATATGAAGCAAGCAGCAGTTTAACTGTTTTTTTTAACGCTGAGAGAAATTAAGAGAAAGCAACACCGTTGCCAGATTGGGAGATTTATCGCCAATTGGGCGCTTTTTTTCTTGTTTTTGCGCTTAAATTTTTAGGAAATCGCTTGGCGATTTTTGTAAAAACAACCTTTTTTCATAAACTCATCTAATGTGTTTAAAATTTCAATTAAAGAAAATAACAATTGTTTTAAGTGTTTGGAACTCTCTGTTAACAATGCGACTGAACACAGCTCACAAGCCCTTATCGATAATTTATTTATATCGAAATACTTATTTTTTTGAGACCGTTTCTTCAAAACATCAACTCACTTACTTAATTCATATTTTCAACGAGAAAAAGTTGAATTTTTTCAAGCTTACGTTGAAATCACAACATTTATTCAAAGGCTTGTTTCAAAAATTATAAAAGAAGACATTGTCAAAAATTTCAATTTTGATAATTTAGCTACATTCAGTTTAAATAAAATTTTAGCGGATAAAAGCAATTATAAAAGAATTAATGACCTTACATTTCATTATCAGTTCCATGAAGAAATTCACAAATTAAGTGATGCCAGAATTTCATTATAGTTTTAATCAAGGAAATGTTAAAACGATTACCAAGTCTGTTAGAAATTTTTGAAAATGCTTTTATTTTATGTCCTGAAAGATGTTTAAACTATATAAGACCTTCTTTCCGTGAACTCCCCCTTCATTATCTATCTCTTGAAGAGCGACGTGCAGAAGAAATCGAATACTAATCTTTGTTGACATTTCCATGGAGCAATGTTTTCAAAAACAAAGTGCCATCTGAAAGTGAAGAATTTTGGTAATCGGCATACAAAATTAAGACAGCCGTAGGCGGAAAAATGTTTGACAATATTTGTTAGTTGGCATTCATCTTGTATAAACTAAATCAATGTATGATCTAAACAATACTTCGAGAATTGACGAAACGGACGAAGAGTCTAATATGGCTGAAGGAACTACGTTTTTTTGTAAAAAGTTTTTTTTTAAAGTTGCATATTGAAAAATTCTAAAAAGTTATAGTCTCTAAAAAAATGTTATTTAACGATCAAAATTCTCGTATAAAATGAAGTAGCTTTTTTATTATTTTTTATAGATCTCAAAAATATGAAAATAAGAATACCTAATACTATTAACAGATCTCAATATTATTTGAAAAAAAATGTATATAATTTGTTTTGTTTTTTCTAATATAATAAATTTCTTAGAAAAAATGGCGATTTTTGGCGATTTTTTTTTCATTGGGCGATTTTGGGCGATATTTTTTTTAAATCTCGCGCTTTTCTCAAAAAAGTTCTGGCAACACTGGAAAGCAACAACAACCACAACAACAACTACAACAACAACAACAATAATGCTACTCAGCTCTTTTTAAGTGTTTGCGTCACATTCGCATTCTACTCTTGCTTTTTTTAAGCTACAGCAGCGATGTTCAACAGAGCTTTGTCGCTTTGTAGTTTCTCATTGTCCCATTGGTAAAAAAAACGTTTTAGATTTGCTCAGTTTTACCTATCTTAATGACAACATATTCGAATAAAAATTATAATGTGCAAATCTACTCGAAAATACCTATCGATAGCTAACACAGAAAAAAGGGAACACAAACTTTTTTGTTTGCGTATTAATATATAGATGTATGACCGTTTTTGCCACAACTGATCCAATTTCCACATTGCGTCCACAAAATTTATGTCAGGGGGAGAAGTTCTGTATTATTACTGTTATTTTTTTTACAACAATATAAAGTTTTCCTTTTTCTGAAGACCAGGGGCTTTTCCCCTCTTTGCTCCCCCTGTGGATATCTATGCTTATGCATACTTATATAAAGAGTGAATTAAAAATAATAGACACTTAAAAGAGTGCATTGAAAAAATAAAACACATATTACAAAGAAGAGTTTTTGTAGCTGCTGGTATGAGTAAGACAAACAACGCCGTAGATAGGTACTTCATAAGGGGGGGAGGGCGGGTTTACTAAAGCAAAATAAAATTATATGATACATTATATTTAACTTAATATCTGCTAACAAAAATAAGCAGTTAGAAATACACAATTTGCAATTTATCTTCACACATAATATGGCAAAATTAAATATTTTGGAATATTTGCGTTTTTATTTAATATAGAAAAATATTCTGGATTGCTAAGGGGGGGTTTGAACCCCCAGAATCCCCCATATGTACGGCGTTGAAGACAAGTACATATATTTTTTTATTGTCCTCTCTTCGGACGATTGCGCTTATAACTGTATCAATTTTTATTCAATTGACTTAAAACTTTCTGAGAATATTTTTAAGATGTTTCGAAAAATGTAAAAAAAAGAAAATTGATTTTTGGTCGCTGAAAAACTTTAGTAGGCCCTTAAATTAATAAAGATGGTTTTTCGTATTCTTGCTGTTAGAATTGTTGATATGATTATTGCTACTGTTGTCGGAGTTCTTTTGAATACCTGAATACGGTTACAGTTTTTTACAATTACTACATCTTACCATTTTGAAAATTCATATACAAGGCATTTTAATCGCACTCCGATTCCGATGAAGCAATTAGCAGGCCAGAACCATTTGTGTGGGGGTAGTCTGTCTGGACCATTTGTGCAAAAATTGACAACAACGAGGACATTTGTTTTTTTTCGGTTCACTTATGACGTCTTCCAATCAGTCTAATCGTCTCCTACGACCCAAGCCACGTCGTGAAATCGATGGCTTCGTCGGAGATGGTGACAGAGATGGAGTGCCGAAATTCAATTGCTGAAAGTAGTATTCAATTGCTGGGATCAGGGGCCGAATCGCCGCATTCGTGAACGTAACGGCTTTCGTATGAGAAAAAATAATCGTATGAGAATCTCGTGAGATTTATATCGTATCTCATGAGATTCTCATACGATTAATTTTTTCTCATACGAAAGCCGTTTCGTTCACGGATGCGGCGATTCGGCCCCATGTTTCAGCAACCTGCTCCCAGCTGTTTGGAGTAAGTCCGGTGACGGCAGCGTTGATGGTACAGTATGAGCTGAAGGTGTTGTAGACAGTGTCAACGACTATGTACCATTCATTTCTGCGGCGTTGTGTTGCATACTTTTTCGCGCATAGTAAGGTAACCCATACTGTTATCAGCTCGAATAGGTGCATGGAAATTATCCTTTAAATCTATATAGGATTATATAGCCTCGAAAAATTGCAAATCTCTTGCCTACTTTGTCGAAGCTTCCTCTGATTTATACTTTGAAGTTATTTTGTTCCACTGATACTTGAAGTTTGCAGTTTGAAGAATGTATTTGGAGGGATCTCCAAATACATCCCTCAATAACTCTTCTAGATTCATATAATGAGAGAAATGAATTAAGAAACCGTTGAACCAAATCACTTACGGTTACGTTCCCTTGAGCGGATTAGATTGAGTTGCAAGATGTAACGAGTTGCTGACATCGCACAGTGTAACGAGTGCGGACAAAATAGCTTACGAAAAAAAGTCATAAATTTATAAATCTAAATATGCAGAATTATAGTTTAGAGTATTAATATTCTTAATGTAAGAGGACTTTGCGATATCTTTTCAATTACGGACATGGCACTCTTTAAAAGTTGACTTAAAAATATGATGAAATTTTTATTTTTACAAGTTGAAACTATATTTCTTAATAAGGCGTAAATTTTACTATAAAAAATATGCAAAAAAATTAACTTATATATATTTTATGTGTTTTAGCAAAAATTATTTAATTAAAAGCAAACGTAAAAAAATTTTGTGTAACTAAGGATAGGTTCTAGAAATCTAAAAAAAAAAACAAAACTTTGAGAAGTAATAACAAAAAAAAAGCATTTGGGTTTTTTTTTAGTTTTAGTATGTGTAATATCACAATTGATCATAAGAAGCTAGGTCAAAGTCCTTTCAAGGGCTGAAATGGCCAGTTATTTATTTTTTATTTATTTATGTGTAATATCAACACTTTCTCAACATGTTTTCAAAATTTCGTTTACCGAAATTCAATAATAACGACCTTACGCCTACTTTTCTGGAGAATGTTTTAGCGAAAATGAGCAATTTTGAATGAAAAAATAACAACTTTTTCACAAATTTCAAAACACAATGAAATAAAAAAAGCATTTTTGTTTTTTTTTTTAATTTTAATATATGTAATATCAACATCTTCTTAATATGTATCCAAAATTTAATTTTTTTTTAGGTTTGAACCAAGGATTTCAGGTGGAATACCTATTCAGTCAAGTCTGCTTTGGTTCGAAATGGGGTGATAGATTAGTGGGAAGGAAAGGGCAATCAAGTGAAACACGTGAAGGAAGTCCTAAGCGTGGTGGAAAGCCAAAGAAACATGTCAATTTGAATCAGAAGCAAGTGTTATGCCTTTACCTCAGTCAATTCAAGTTATAGTCAATCTCATCCACAAACTTTTCGATCATCAACTACAACTTCATGTCGTAAATATTGATGAATTTTTAATTAGCAGTTGATTAGAAATGAGGATAGAAAATTTAGAAAGGTTTAAAGCGAAGGACCATGGCCTGGCCGGAAATCGAAACCGGGACCTCTGGGGTGGCAGTCGAGCACGCTATTAACTCGACTACCGAAGCCGCTCGGTAGTCTTAATCTTGTTTTCGCTAAAATTCCCTACACGTTCATACTGGAAAATAAGTTATATGGGAGGTGGGCGTGCTAGTCGGCCGAATTGGTTAATTTTCATACCAGTTATTTAAAGCTACAAAATAACTATGTGTAGTAAATTTAAATGATCTGTGCCCTTTCATCATGCTAAAAATTTCTGAATTGTAAGAAAATTCCAACAAAATTGTAAAAAAATCAATAATTTTGGTATCACCACTATTGTACAAATTGTGAATTAAAGTTGTAAAATACAAATCACAAATTTGTGTTTTATAACAAATTTGTTGATATTTGTTTCACCAAATGCGACTTGAAGTTGTAGATTACAACTCACAAATATGTAAATTGTTTACAAATTTTTAGTTTCCCGTTTCACCAAACTGTTATTTGATCACAAATTTATACAATTTGTATGAATTTTTTACAAGAAGAAAATCGTGTGTAAATTATTTACAAGTTAGTTGCGCTGGCGAATACATAGCAGCTCGAGTAATAGCAGTGAAGAGAAGACCCAAATATTCAATATAAAAGTTTATAGACCACGAATATTCTTATTAAATAATTTTTTCCAGTTTTATGAAAAAATTTCGTTTAAGTGCTTCAAAAGAAGAAGATCTTGTTTCAATTATTGGGCCATTTTTATACCCCCACGTTTAAAAAATTCAAAAGTGGTATACAAAATTTGTCACTCCGTTTGTAACGCCCATAAAGAGGCGTGGTAGGTGTAGTAAAGTATATATACATATTCTTGATCAGAATCATCACCCAAGTCGATTTAGTCATGTCCATCTAAAAATTTTCCAAAAAGTATTTCTATACTGTTTTTAGTATACTTTATTTTGTCGGCTCATACAAAATACATACCCACTGACTTCCACAAATTTGTAAAAACTGCTTTTGCTGACATGTTTCTCTTAATTTTGAAGAAACGGTAAAAATTGTTGAATTGTAATTCGCAATTTTATTTTCACAATTTGTAGCTTGTTGATTACAAACTTTTGTGAAATATTGATTTGTGATTCGTGCAATGAATTTGACGCTTCACAAATTTGTAATTGTGAATAAGAAGTACAATTTTGTGATTCTAATTTATATTTGGTGAGATAGTGCACTGGGGTAATGTTTTGTGTAAATATACCTGATTACCGATTTCAGTTATAAGGGAGGCGGTTATATTAGTCAACCGATTTAGTTCATTTTCACACCAGCTGTTTATAACTTCAAACTATGTGTACCAAATTTTATTGATCTAAGGTAATAGTTTGGGGAAATATTCCATATTACCGATTTCGGTTGTATAGGAGGTAGGCGTGCTATTCATTCAATCTGAACGAAATTTTATGAAATTAATTCTTTCAACGGAAAACTCATTTTCACAAAATTTCATGATTCTAGGATAACTCCTTCTATTTTTGTCTATTCGCTATATGGGCTCGTCACACTTGTCAAAATTTTGACAGTGATATGTTATTGAGTGAAAAGTTACATAAAGTTATCATGAATTTTGTTTTAATTAATTTCTTAATGTTATTTTCTATTTTAGTGGAAGAGGAACGGATTCATATTCTTCAACTAACAAACGGGATAAGCACTTGATTCAAACCCTAGCTGCATCTATAAGGACATACAACTATCACACAAGAGCATATATAAATCAAAAGTATGCCAATGTTTTGTAAAAATCTTGACAACTTAAGTACAAATGTTTTTTAAAGGGGTATATATAATAAAAAATTAATATTATACATATTATTGTATATTGGAGTCTACTTATAAAATTATTATTATCTTAAAGTAATGATTAATGTTCTCAAAAGGTTTTCGTAGATGGACAAAGTTCTATGAATCAGAACTTCTCTATAAAACTATATTTATTTTTTATAATAATTAGTTTTCAATTATAGAACTTTAATTAATTTTTAGTGATAAATCCTACGCACTCCTAAAATCTTTATAAAAATATATTATATACTCAATAAATAAAAATCGAAAGTTATGGTTTTACTTATATTTTCTTAGATAATTTATAAATTATTAGTTTTTTACGCAGTATAATGCAAGACCAATAACCAATCGAAGACATAATTTAACAAAATTAGTTTCGGTGGCAGAACAATAATTTGTAGTGGACATTTTTATCGGTCCTATTTAACAAGATATATTATCTGATATAGTTAAATAACAATAAGAATAAATCGAATTAGAGTTTTTTTGTGTGTGCAGAAAAAGCACAAGTTTAAGCCAATAGGACGCTGAACACCTGAATATCATAAAAAATGATACACTCAATATTAGTGATGCCCAACTCATCAGCTCCCTCGATGGGGGTAATATCGGGGAATTTCGATTGGGGGAATAGCAAAGTACTTCGGCCAACTAGAAACCCTTAAGTCACGATTTTTTTTTTCTATACAACATAGCTGAATTAACTAAAGTTACTCATCCGTTGGATCAATATAGTTGGATCACTAGTTTCGTTCCTGGGCTCTTCACATAAAACATAAAAAAAAATAACGCGTGTGTGTATTTGTAATCAACAACTTAGCACGATGGGCTTAAGCACTGATATGCGGCCTTATAATTCCACATCCATAAAACAAGCGCAAAAATAAAAAAATATCAGGTAATGTATTGTGCAGGTCATTTGCTGTAGTTGCCTCACTATGTGTGACAAGCTGAGTAGCGTAAATACAGAAAAATATCATAAATTCACTTCAAACGCATTTTACTTATAAATAAATAATACTTAATACACTTTAACTGCCACCAAACAAAAAGAAATATCGGGTCCTCCGGGCCATTTTTTTTTTATAGATCTAGTGTATTTTGTTATCAGAATATCCGAACAAACTATCAGAAAATATTTTTTTTTTTATATTTCTGCGAAATTTTTAAATATTTTATTGAATCACAACATATGTACCTCACGGCCTAATGTATACGTTTACTGTATGTTCACTGTGGATGACGGACAGATGAACATGGCCAAATCGACTCGGGTGATGATGCTGATCAAGAATATATAAACTTTTCTGCCAGGCCATGCGGAATTGAACTACGTTAACAGATTTGCATTTCGAGGTACAAATTTTAAACCATGAACTATGAGGCACACCGTATGTGCCTCATGGCAGTTAACGTGTTAAATAAAACTGATCAATGATATCCCTTACACAGCAAAATTAAACCAAACCTGTAACGCAACAACCAAATTTGAGAAGTGTTCCACTGTGAAACATAATTTATTTTATTTATTTACTTAGATAGGTATACATTGTACAAATAAGATTGCTCTTTTCAAGTTGTACGAACATTAAATTAACTTTACAAAGGTGGAATAGTTATAAATGCAAACATGATTTAGATTAATTAAGACTTAAATATAAAAAATTAATTAAGTACAAATGATTTCAATATTGACTTAACCTTAATTTAATATTTGATAAAATAGAAGTGAAAGACTAAAGAAAAGAAAGAAAATACAGTAGAGAAAAAATAAAAAAGAAAAGTTATTGAGATCTGGAGAGGTGTTGAAATAGCTTATGTTTGAAGGTGTTTGCGTTACCAAGCCGTTTTAAATCGGTGGGAAGCGCATTCCACAAATTTATCGCATAAACAAAAAATGTCTGGAAGTTGATAGATATTTGTGTGATGGTAAGATGAGTTGCGCAGTTCTCTGTGTTCTCGCGAATCTTACTATATCGAAAAGATAATTTGGTTCTTTAGTTTTAATTATGTTATAGAGCATCAGTATGGTGCGATAATCTAAAAAACAGTTTAACGAGGAACCAATAATCCGGTTTGTAAAGGCGGAGATGTGCGTTTGTCGGTTGATGTTGAAAATAAATCTCGCGCAACTATTGAAGGCGACAGTTAATTTCCGGCTTGACTCGTGGTCCATATTCGAAAAGAGCTCGCAGCCATAAGTAATTATTGGTAAAATAAAGGACTTCACAAGTCTAAGTTTTACTTCGTTAGACAGATATTTAGATGTTGGGCTCAGCCCACGCAAGGCACCATATACCTTCGCAACTAATTGATTAATGTGGGTGTTCCATGTTAAAGTATGATTTAAATATATACCGAGATTTTTGAATTTATCCACATACTCAATAGAGGTGTTATTAATTACAAGAAGAGGACGTTCTTCGAATTTTTTACGCCTATCGATATACATAGCTTTGGTTTTAATTGGATTAAGGCTTAGTCCATTTTCTGTTGACCACTGAAAAACTTTGTTCAAATCTAAATTGACTTCACTTGCAGCTGTGTTTTTAGATGATTTAGGAAAGAGCTTATACAATTGGATATCATCTGCATATATATGATGCTCACAAGCGGAGAAACAATCAACAATGTCATTAATAAACGTAGAAAATAATAGGGGACCTAAAACTGAACCTTGAGGAACGCCAGACAAGACATTTAGGCTTGACGAACATTTATTGTTATGATAGACGAATTGTTTACGATCACTAAGATATGAAGACACAAGTGTACACAGCGTGCCATGAAAAAAGAACTGAGAACTAAGTTTTTGTACAAGGAGCCTATGATCGATACTATCAAAGGCTTTCGAAAAATCTAAAAAAACTATCAATCCCAACATGTCCTTATCCAAACCTAATCTAATATCTTCGCAGACTTTAAGCAGCGCTGTAGTACAACTATGTTTCGCTCGAAAACCGGATTGATGACTGGTGATGAGCTTGTTGTTGTTAAAATATGTTTTCAATTGCTTACTTATAACGATTTCAAAGGCTTTGCTTAAAAAGGGAAGAATCGCTATTGGCCGATATTCTGTGTTGTTTTGAGATGCTGACTTTTGTAATGGTAAGATTTTTGATATTTTCCATAAAGATGGAAATTGTGAAGTTGTTATAATTGTATTAAAAATGTAAGTGATATGTCCAAGGATTGCTGGAAGAATTATTTTTATGAATGTCGGATGAACACCATCTGAGCCTACGGCCTTGGATTTTATATTGAGTATTACTTCGCCTACACTTATGGTATCAATACATGAGACTGCGAAGTCGCCTCCTGTAGTTATTCCGGGACCAGAGGGGTGAACGATGTTTATTGAACGAGCTGGCTGAACAAATTTTATATTTAAATCATCAAGATTTATGCTGTCTGGAATGTGTTGTGAGTCTTTAGAGAGCCCTGTTTGGCGAATGTTTTTCCAAAAGGACGAGCTCGAGCGATTGCTAGCAAATCTACTCTCATAGAAGGATTTTTTATTTCTGCGTATGACAGCAGTGACAACGTTACGCGCGCGTCTGAATTCATAATATATACTGGGGCATCTATAGCGTTTGAATCTTCTATATAGAGCGTCTCGTTTATCTATGAGTTGCTTTATCTCCTGAGTAAGCCATGGATATTTGGTTGGTTTAGTTTTCTTTTGCTTTATAGGAACATGATTACAGTATAGGGCATTGATGTTATTATTAAGAAATTCAACCTGTTTATTTGTATCATTTGTTGTGTAAATTGCAGACCAGTCTAAATTTAGACACTCGAAGAACAAGTGATTTAGGTTTATGTTTGAGAAATCGGGATAATTGAACCAAACTTCAGTGCTGATAGCTGGGGATACGTCAATTGAGAGAAAAATTAAATCGTGATGAGAAAATGATGGTACAGATAACACGGTGTTACAAAATGAAAACAAATCAAAAAACTTGCCTCGAGACATAGAAGAGGTAGTAGGCCTGGTTGAACATAAGATAACTGCATACTTAGTTTTTTGAATATACCCTCAAAATCGGGATTTGTGGTCAAAAAACCGATTTTAGGTAGGTGCATGTATAGTTTGTTATGTAACTCCGTTATATCTAGCTCAATTTTAAAAATTTAAACATTGATAGAAAGAAGAAAAATATACCCTTAATATAATATATAGACCGTTTTTTTACAAAAAGAATTGACAAAGTTACAGGTAAAATCATTTGAAAATTTTTAATTTTTTTAAAATTTTTTCAACTTCAACAACGTTTTGTTAACAAATTTTGTTTTGTGGCACTATTAGTTTTAGCAGGATTCTAAAAGCCTGTTAAATTTTGTGTTCAACAAGCTATCATTTACTTCAATTGGCTGAAATACAAAAGCACTATCGAATTTTTAGTATTCGTAATAAAATACAAAAAAAAATTTTTTTTTTCTAAAAATGTTTTTTTGACCTTTTTCGTTTATATATATTATCATAAAGCTGGTGTTTTGCCCGGATGTGACGGAACTGTTTGCAGTTTTCAACCACAAACACGCTCCGAATGAATGGCGTTTGTTTATTGAGGGATCTTGCAAGAGTATGATTTATTTAAAAACTTTTTGTGTGATTCTTGATATGTTAAATTCTGATATATGTATGTCGCCGACTTAAAGGCTCTAACAATACTGTTTGGAATGCAAGGTGGATATACCAAGTATCCTTGCATTATTTGCGAATGGGATAGTCGTGCGACTTATAAATATAAGCAAAAGGAGTATCCACTGAGTGCTTCATTTTAAGTTGGCAAAAAATATGTTTTGAATACTCCACTGGTGCGACCTGAAAATGTAATCCTACCGCGGCCTCGGTAGTCGAGTTGGTAGCGTGCTCGACTGCCACCCCAGAGGTCCCGGGTTCGATTCCTGGCCAGGCCAGTTCGATTCCTTCGCTTTTAACCTTTCTTAATTTTCTATCCTCATTTCTAATTAACTGAAATTAAAAATTCATCAATATTTACGACTTGAAGTTGTAGTTGATGGTAGAGAAGTTTGTGGATGAGCTTGCCTTGTAACTTGAATTGACTGAGGTAAAGGCATAACACTTGCGTCTGATTCAAATTCATATGTTTTTTTGGCTTTCCACCACGCTTAGAACATCCTACACGTGTTTCACTTGATTGCCCTTTCCTTCCCACTAATCTATCATCCCATTTTTGAACCAAGGCAGACTTGACTGAATAGGTTTCCACCTCGAACCAAGGCAGACTTGACTGAATAGGAATTCCACCTGAAATCCTTGGTTCAAAACTAAAAAAAAAAAAAAAAATATGATTGCAGCGTTTCCTAGGTTAAGTGAGGCCAAAATAAAAGAAAGTATCCTGCACGTTCAAATCTTTTATAAAAGTTATTTATTCATTTCGGTTATTCTAAGGTTTATTTGTGGGCCCACGAATTCGGAAGATTTTCTTCGACACTGATTTCGTTTCTAAATTAAATCCAGTTGAAAAAAAGAGCTTGGAATAGTTTTATTTCGTTATGCATTTATTTCCTCGGCAACAAGTCGAAATTACTTAGATGTTGTAAATGAATTTTTAAGTGCCTACGAAGAAATGGGCTGCAATATGTCAATCAAAATACATTTTTTGCACTCCCATATAAACTTTTTCCCGAATAGCCTTGGGCAGTTTAGTGATGAACAAGGAGAAAGGTTCCACCAGGAGATGGAAGCTATAGAAACCGGCTTTCAGGGAAAAAATTCCATAAACATGCTGGCAGACTACTGCTGGTCTCTAAAACGTAAAATCGATTTTAATATATTTAAACGAAAAAGGTCAAATAAACATTTTTAGAAAAAAAAAAAAATTTGTATTTTTTTACGAATACTAAAAATTCGATAGTGCATTTGTATTTCAGCCAATTGAAGTAAACGATAGCTTATTGAACGCAAAATTTAACAGGCTTTCAGAATCCTGCTAAAACTAATAGTGCCAAAAAATAAAATTTGTTAACAAAACGTTGTTAAAGTTGAAAAAATAAAAAATAAATGAGAAATTTTCAAATGATTTTACCTGTAACTTTGTCAATTCTTTTTGTAAAAAAACGGTCTATATATTATATTAAGGGTATATTTTTCTTCTTTTTATCAATGTTTAAATTTTTAAAATTGAGCTAGATATAACGGAGTTACATAACAAACTATACATGCACCTACCTAAAATCGGTTTTTTGACCACAAATCCCGATTTTGAGGGTATATTCAAAAAACTAAGTATACAGTTATCTTATGTTCAACTAGACCTACAACCTCTACTATGTCTCGAGCCGAGTTTATTTTCACTGTTACACCGTGTAATTGGTCATAATGCAAGACTAAGTTTGTATTGGAAACAAGGAATAAATCCAGAAGGGATGGTTGGCAGTTAGGCCTGAAGTGCGTTGGGTACTGCTGATTTGCAATTTTCATGTTGAATTGTTCAACCATATCAATGAAGGACTTATTTGCGTTGTTAAGTAAGTTAAGATTAAAGTCTCCACAAAGTATAATATCTGTGAATCGAGGGGCTAAATCTTCCAGCAATTCCCTGATAGGCACAGAATCAGCAATGCTTGGAGCCATATATATGCAGCCAATTAACAATTTACCTGAACTGAGCAATACTTCAACAAAGATATATTCTAGAGAATCATTATGGTTAGATTTTTTTACCACGCGAAACTTATGCGAGTTTTTTAAATAAATACAAACTCCCCCTCCACTCTTGCCTTGTCTATCTGCTCGAACTAATTTATAATTATTGACCCTAAACAGACCGTCACACATCTCCGCTTTAAGCCACGTTTCAGACAAACAAACAATGTCAATCATGCTATTGTTAATAAGAAGCCGCAAGTCATCTATTTTATGTTTGAGACTTTGAGCGTTTAAATGGCACATGTTGAAGCCTCTATTATGTTTGCAAATCACGTTAAGTAGGGTATGCGATAAGTCAATGTGGCCGCCCCAAGGCTGCACTATATCATACATTGGGGTAAATTTCAATTAGCAATACATGTAACACAAACACAATCAAGATGTACGGAATAAAGAGTATTATAAGCTCAGATAAAGAGAGTTGAAGTTGAGAAGGCAAAACTAAAAATGTATTGTGAGGAGATTGAGAAAAGACGTAGAAATATATAAGGGACAAATACACAATCAATACAGAATCAGATGAAAAATTAAAAAGCTTAAAGAAAGAGAGTATAAGTCTAAGAAAGCGAGTAAACAAGAGAGAGTGAAAAAGATTTATTAAATTATTCAGAATTAATACAATATAAGTTACAATATAAGTTAAATAGCAAAATGACATATTTGGCCAGGTTTCTATAAAACTGATTTTGATCTTTAATTTTTTACTTATCGCCCGGTATACTCGTATCACAACGAAAAAATTCTGCTGCATTTCCTGCTGCATTTTCAATCCTCTCCGTTATGGAAAATAATGTTTTTTCGTTGTCTATTTTAACAACATTTCCATTTTTACGATCAGTCACTAATACACTGCCGTTCCTGGTGAACACTGAGAAAAGCTGCTTTTGACGTTTCATTCGGTTTGCAAGCTGGAAAAGAGCACGATTTCTCATCGTCAGACTCTCATTTAAAAAAATGTACTTGTCAGAGTCTAGGCCAAGCAACAAAAAAACAAAAAAAAAAACAAACAACTCAGCAAGAAATATAAACTGTAACCGGTATATCAATTGTAGACTTAAGCCTATAAACTGCAAACGAGTTGAAATAAAGCATTTTAAAGTTTTATTAACCCTGCAGTAGTCGCGCGGATTACATACATATGTAATCCAGTCATGCAAAATTATGAATTTCACAATTGTCTGCAATCGATATTCTTTGAGCTTACGTACTATAAGAATTATGTTTATGTTGTTTTTTTAAATAAATATAATATGAAATAAAGTAATAATAAAAATTAAAACAAATAACTAAGCATTTTCAAATTGCCATCTCTTATTTTAAACTTTAAAAAAGAGTTGGCTGTGCCGTGGACACACCCGTAGGTTTTGACGTGACGAAGTTTCTTGCTGTTGTTGTTAATGTTGATGTTGATGTTGATTTTGATGTTGATGTTGATGTTGGTATTGGTGTTGGTGTTGGTGTTAGTGTTGCTGTTGGTGTTAGTGTTGGTGTTGATGTTGATGTTGATGTTGATGTTGGTGTTGGTGTTGGTGTTGGTATTGGTGTTGGTGTTGGTGTTAGTGTTTTTTTTTTTTTTTTTTTTTAACGAGGAGTAAAAGGATCGAAAGCCTTAGTCAGTGCGAGACTTTAACCCGCTAAATATCTCCTCAGTCGAACGGTTGGATCCTCCAGGAACCACCGTTAGGTATTTCGTCTGGAGGCCGTCAGAGCATTACTTACTCAATCGTCAGTTATTGATCATCAGATCGTCGGTCCGGTTGTCGGTCATCAGTAAAAGAGGGGACTGCCGTTGCGCCTGCGTTGCTTAGGTTCGTGCGCTCCTTGTGTCGTACCCGTTCAATTCGGTGAAGCTCAATCATAATTTTTGCAGCTGCTGCCTGAAACGCTTCCCATTTCTGCAGTGTGTCGCACATGTGATCCACAATATTCTCTGAGGTAGGAACCGCACCAAAAGCTTCCACTATTTCAGCTCGTTCTACGATGAAGCGCGGACAACTGAATAAAATATGCCCAGCATCTTCAATCTCCTCAGGACAGTTTGTGCAGAACGGGTCGTCTTCATGTTTAAAACGGTGAAGGTACTGCTTAAAGCAGCCATGTCCGCTAATAAGCTGTGTGACGTAGTAGTCCACTTCACCATGTTTGCGGCTAGCCCATTTGTCCACATCAGGGATAAGAGCAAATGTCCATCTCCCCTTTTGTGATTGCTCCCAGCGACGTTGCCAAGTCTCGATAGTGCGCCGTCTCTCGTCAGCCTTTGATGAGTTTGCTCCAGCTTGAAAGGAGCGCTGAAGTTCGCACGCCAGTATGTCTATCGGCGGCATTGCCGCTATCACTCCGATTGCTTCGTCTGATACCGTGCGAAATGCGCTAGCAACCCTCAATGCACTAAGGCGATATGTGGCCCGAATACCCGATATGTACGACGCTTTGTGTGTGGCATCCGCCCACACTGGTGCTGCGTAGAGAATGATGGAACTTGTGACTCTAGCTAGGAGTTTCCGTCTGCTGGATCTTGGTCCACCGATGTTCGCCATGATGCGCGATAGTGCACCGTTCACCTTCGACGCCTTTTCGCTAATTCCCAGTAGGTGGTCCTTAAAGGACATTCGAGTGTCAATGAGCACACCGAGATAGCGCAAGTATGGTAGTGAGGTTATGATATGCTCTTCTGCTCTAAGGGTAATGCTTTCGCGTACTTTACGAGAGCTAAGAAGAACCACCTCAGTTTTTTGCGCTGTCAACTCTAGATCAACACTTCGCAGCCACGTTGTTACTTTGGATATCGCTTCGCTGCATGATGCTTCAAGCGTATCAAGGTGTTTTGCCACAGATACCAAAGCAATGTCATCCTCGTAGCCGATTAAAGTGGTATTCGCAGGGAGATCAATGCCAAAAACGTCATCATACATGACGTTCCATAAAGTTGGCCCCAGCACTGAGCCTTGTGGAACACCTCTAGAGACTTTGTAACGTTTTACACCATCGTCAGTGTCGTAAAGCAGCCATCTGTCTTGGAGATAATTGGCGATAATTCTCTGTAGATACCCTGGTGTGCCGAACCTGCCTAGAGCTTGCAGTATTCGCGTCCAGCTCACTGAGTTGAAAGCTTTTTTGACGTCGAGAGTTACCACTGCGCAGTACTGCTTATCGCCCCCCTTCCATCTTACACCATTTGTCGCGTCGCGGGCAATTGTCATCACTGCTTGGATAGCATGGACGGTTGATTTTCCTCGACGAAAGCCGAATTGCTTCGCGGATAGGCCACCTGGTCCTTCCAGGGTCTCTTGGAGTCTTCTTACGATGATGTTCTCGAATACTTTTCCCAGTGAGTCGAGCATACATAGGGGTCTGTATGCCGTGGGCTGATCGGGCAGTTTTCCTGGTTTAAGAAGCAATACCAACCTTTGGTATTTCCAGCAAGACGAAAAAATTCCTTCCTGAAAACAGGCGGTGTACATTTTGGCAAAAAGGCCGGGATATGCTCGTATGGCAGTTTTCATTGCCACGTTTGGGATACCGTCCAACCCAGGTGTCTTGATGTCGGAGAATTTTCCCAACGTCATCAGTACTTCATCAGCCGTCACTGAAGGGATGTCACCTATGTCACTTGATATGCTATATGGATGCATTTGGTATCCCTGTGGAGGAAAAAGTGTAGACACCACGTTGTTCATCAGAGCGGGATCCGAAGGCTGTGGGGCTCTAGGTCCTCGCAGTCTGGCTATAACTATCTTATATGCCTTGCCCCAGGGGTCAAAATCCGCGGTGTCCCGTAGTTTTTTGAAGCATGACTCTTTGCTGGCTCGGATCGTCTTCTTAAGCTGCAGACGGCACGCTTTAAGGTCATCATGTAGCGATTGCCAATTCGGGCGATTTCGCGCACGATGTGCTCTTCTGCGAGCTTCGATGCAGCGTCTTCTACACTCGGCAATCCCTTCGTTCCACCAGTATGCTGGCTTCCTGGATGGTGCTCGTCTCCTTCTTGGCATTGCTGCGTCGCATGCAGTGCTCAGTCGCTGTTTGATGTTTGCCACCATGATTGAAGCTCTGTTGTCCATCGTTTCTCCTTCATCCCATAAAAGCCGGAACACTTCAGCATCGAAGGCATGTTGTTTCCAGCCCTGTGTTTGTGCAATGACAATTTTTTTGTGGACGACTTATGTTTTGCAGTTCGATGACGATTGCACGGTGATCACTGTGTGTATAAAGATCATCGACGCTACATGCTGTGTTACACGCAAGGGAATTGTGTGCAAAGGTAAGATCTACTGCCGACCGCCTCATACCTGCCTCAAATGTGTGGTGACCATTATTAAGAAGCTCGACGTCTAGTGTTGCAAGACATTCCATCAACACTGTGCCCCTGCGATTTGTGCTCCTACTGCCCCATCTTGTTGACCATGCATTAAAATCACCAGCAATCATTATGGGAGACTTTCCCCGAGCCACCGCAACAAGTTCATTCAACATCAGCTCAAACTGGTTTATGTCCATATGAGGAGGCGCATAGCATGAAAAGAAAAAGATTCCCTCGAACTTCACCCAGGTGAAACCCGTATAGGCCATTGGAGCTTTGCTTTGGTATGCCCTTCCACTAGGTGTCCATATTGCTGCTTTGCCTGTTGCGTCTGTCATCCACTTAGAGCCAATCATATTATGATGCTGCTCACTCAATAGGGCGAGATCGAAGTGTCTCTCGAAGACCGTCTGTTTCAGCAAGTCCTGTGCTGCGATACAGTGATTTAAGTTGAGTTGGATGATTCTCATAGTTGCCTTTTCTTTACCGCCTTCTGATGTTCTGGGCAACGAGTGCTGCCAGCGGCATGGTCACCTTGGCAGAGTGCGCATTTTTGTTTATTGGTGCCCGTTGCCGCCACATGTCCACCTTCTCCGCACTTTCTGCAAAGTGCACTTCGGTCTACATCTTCCGTGCAGGCCTTAGCAACATGGTTGTATTTCCAACACCTGAAACATCTTTTCGGCGAAATGCTTTCTCGTACTCTGCAGGATACCCAGCCAATACGTATCCGCTGCACTTTTAGCACCTTAACTGCATCTTCGACCGGTAGACTGATATACGCTGTTTGTGTGCCTCGACGTTCTCTTTGGAGATTTCGTATCGATCCCTCTTCCGGGTGCCGTATCTCGCACTGCGTATGAAGTGCGTCGCATAGCTCGGTTTTGGTTGTAACCTCATCCAGGTCCCTCAACTGGATAACGATGGAGTGGGTTTTCATCGACACTTTGGCAGAGTCACCTAGTACGTTCTCTACTACTGATTTGTACGATCCGGTGTTTTGCTCCGGTGCACGCTTGAGTTCCAACAGAAGCTCATTCCTCGCGGTGGGTCGGATTGAACTTACATTCTCTCCTAGAGACTTTAGCGCATCGTCTTCCTTTAACTTGCGCAGAATGCCAGCGTACGTCTGGTTTTCATTCGCCGATATGATCAGGGCGTTAGGCTTGGCTTTAACCCTCTTCAGGTGCCTCTCCTTTCTTTTTGGGTGAACTTTTGACCACTCCTGTTTCTGCTTAGGCAATGCTGGTAGTGTTACGTTGTTGCCTTTTGTTCGTGCCTCGGGATCTTTTACCTTTGACTTGGCTTTATCTGTTTCTCCAGTATTGGAAGGCACCTTAGCTTCTTGCGCTTGCATCTCCTTTCTGTTTGCAGACAGTATCGCAGCATATGAGCGCTTTTTCTGGGGAGTTTCTATCTCAGAGTCTGGTTTCCTCTTCTGAGAAGCCCCTGTTTGCAGCCACGGTGAAGTTTGTGAGGCGTTATTCCGCCTGATCACCTCTTTAGCAACTTCGTCATGCTGTTCTATGGCAGTTAACTCATAGAGCGCCTTGATGCTCTCAATTGTGTCTCGCATTGGCTGATGGATTGAGCGCCTTTTCCCATCTTGCAACATTTCCACAAGTGTTCTTATATGTTCTCCGAGTTTACAGAAAGACGTGGAGTTCCGACTTTTGCTGCTTTCAGCCACTGTTGGTGTTGTGGTGTGACGGTTTGAGTCTGCATTTCCTAGTCTTTGTTTAGGTTTTACTGGGGATCTCGCAACTTTTGACCTTATTTCGAAAGGATTACTTGAACCCGGGCCGCCTCTCTCCGTGTTGACAGGTAGATTTCTTGTAGCTATATCTGCTGCAGCGGCCAAGTTAGCCACCGCCACAGCATTGCGGTCATTGGATGACGACGACTGGGAGCCCGCTTGCTCACTCCCTAAAGCCGCCGGTACTGGGGATCCGACTCCCTGCACCGTATGGTTTTTCCTTATACAACCTATCATTTTGGTTTTATTTTTCAGAGTCTCCTTCCCATAGCATTTTATACCTTCTGCCAGGTTGGTTTTTTGTCTAAGGGTGTCCTTCCCTTTATAAACTGCCGCCCCTCTGGAGTCAGACGCAGACCAAGGAGCTGCCCAATCTGGGACAGACGCTCTTGGATTCGATGGTTCTGTTTGGTCCGCGGGTGGTATTTTATTTCCCACCTACCCTGCATGACTGCCGAGCTTTCCCCTATCCGCCACCTGGGGACGCGCACTGTAGGGATGCAGAACCCCCCTAGTGGTTGGTGTTAGTGTTGGTGTTTGTGTTGGTGTTGGTGTTGATGTTGATGTTGATGTTGATGTTGATGTTGGTGTTGGTGTTGGTGTTGATGTTGGTGTTGGTGTTGGTGTTGGTCTTTGTGTTGGTGTTGGTGTTAGTGTTAGTGTTTGTGTTTGTGTTGGTGTTGGTGTTGGTGTTGGTGTTGATGTTGATGTTGATGTTGATGTTGATGTTGATGTTGATGTTGATGTTGATGTTGATGTTGATGTTGATGTTGATGTTGATGTTGATGTTGATGTTGATGTTGATGTTGATGTTGATGTTGATGTTGATGTTGATGTTGATGTTGATGTTGATGTTGATGTTGATGTTGATGTTGATGTTGATGTTGATGTTGATGTTGATGTTGATGTTGGTGTTGATGTTGATGTTGGTGTTGATGATGTTGATGTTGATGTTAATGGTTATTTTGATGTTGATATTGATGTTGATGTTGATGTTGATTTTGATGTTGATGTTGATGTTGATGTTGATGTTGATGTTGATGTTGATGTAGATGTTGATGTTGATGTTGATGTTGA
The DNA here is from genome assembly GCA_943735915.1 of Pherbina coryleti. Taxonomy (NCBI): domain Eukaryota; kingdom Metazoa; phylum Arthropoda; class Insecta; order Diptera; family Sciomyzidae; genus Pherbina; species Pherbina coryleti. The sequence goes on along the minus strand of OX030952.1, from coordinate 45,112,007 downwards.
TGTTGATGTTGATGTTGATGTTGATGTTGATGTTGATGTTGATGTTGATGTTGATGTTGATGTTGATGTTGATGTTGATCTTGATGTTGACGTTGACGTTGACGTTGATGTTGATGTTGATGTTAATGGTTATGTTGATGTTGATGTTAATGGTTATTTTGATGTTGATATTGATGTTGATGTTGATTTTGATGTTGATGTTGATGTTGATGTTAATGGTTATTTTGATGTTGATATTGATGTTGATGTTGATGTTGATGTTGATTTTGATGTTGATGTTGATGTTGATGTTGATGTTGATGTTGATGTTGATGTTGATGTTGATGTTGATGTTGATCTTGATGTTGACGTTGATGTTGATATTGATGTTAATGGTTATGTTGATGTTGATGTTAATGGTTATTTTGATGTTGATATTGATGTTGATGTTGATGTTGATGTTGATGTTGATGTTGGTGTTGGTGTTGGTGTTGGTGTTGATGTTGATGTTGATGTTGATGTTGATGTTGATGTTGATATTGATGTTGATGTTGATGTTGATGTTGATGTTGATGTTGATGTTGATGTTGATGTTGATGTTGATGTTGATGTTGATGTTGATGTTGATCTTGATGTTGACGTTGACGTTGATGTTGATGTTGATGTTGATGTTGATGTTGATGTTAATGGTAATGTTGATGTTGATGTTAATGGTTATTTTGATGTTGATATTGATGTTGATGTTGATGTTGATGTTGATTTTGATGTTGATGTTGATGTTGATGTTGATGTTGATGTTGATGTTGATGTTGATGTTGATGTTAATGGTTATGTTGATGTTGATGTTAATGGTTACTTTGATGTTGATATTGATGTTGATGTTGATTTTGATGTTGATGTTGATTTTGATGTTGATGTTGATGTTGATGTTGATGTTGATGTTGATGTTGATGTTGATGTTGATGTTGATGTTGATGTTGATGTTGATGTTGATCTTGATGTTGACGTTGACGTTGATGTTGATGTTGATGTTAATGGTTATGTTGATGTTGATGTTAATGGTTATTTTGATGTTGATATTGATGTTGATGTTGATGTTGATGTTGATGTTGATTTTGATGTTGATGTTGATGTTGATGTTGATGTTGACGTTGATGTTGATGTTGTAGTTAATGGTTATGTTGATGTTGATGTTAATGGTTATTTTGATGTTGATGTTGATGTTGATGTTGATCTTGATGTTGATGTTGATGTTGATGTTGATGTTGATTCTGATGTTGATGTTGATGTTGGTGTTGGTGTTGGTGTTAGTGTTAGTGTTGATGTTGGTGTTGGTGTTGGAGTTGCTGTTGGTGTTGGTGTTGGTGTTGGTGTTGGTGTTGGTGTTGGTGTTGGTGTTAGTGTTAGTGTTGATATTGGTGTTGGTGTTGGAGTTGCTGTTGGATTTGGAGGTGGTGCTTTTCGTTTAGCTTTTTTTTTGCTTCCCCATTGGTTGTGCTCTAATTTCAATTAATCCAGCAAAAGTGATGCATATGCGTCACATCAGGCGGTTCCCTGAGGGTTTTTGACACGCCGTCAAATTTTTTTTTTTTTTTTTTGTCATATGCCCGAAGACCTCACCTTTGTTTTCGTTCCTTAAAATTTACCGTTGCACCAGTAGTCACAGAGTTAAAAATCCATGCAACGTTTTTTCATGGCTGTAGCATTTTTACTGCATTATGTGATTGCATCCCTGAAATCATGACAACAAAATTTTTTTGTAATTTAGTTGTGAAGCGTAATAACACATCCCTGCTATCGTAGAACAAAATTTACTGTAGCACTCCACCTGAGTGAGTAATAATTCCATGCAACGTTTTTTATTACAAAACAGAAATTACATTTCTGTTACATAAGCTGCTATATTCACGACCTGACGACGCCGGAATTTTTTTTTTTAAATTTGTCGTAAGGCCATGTATAAAAACTTTATTTTCCTTTTTAAACTTTTATCGTAGGTTATATACTCATTGAGTAAAAATTCAATGCAACGCCGCTGCATGAATGTTGCGTTATCGATCTTTGAGCGGCTTTCTCAGCGTCCCCATGATGTCAGAAATTGTTTGTCTAATTTTGTTGTGAGGGCTTCCAGTAGGCCTTTATTGGCGTATCGTATTTTAAATCCTAGCACTAATACTCAGCGAGTAATAATTCCATGTAACAAATTTTCAGTTGCGTTGCTTACGCAGCTCCCACTACGTCCCTATGCCGTATTAAATTTTTTTTTTGTTTTTTTAATATACTCAAAGAATTAACCTTTATGGTCATACTATTTTTTTAATCATAGCTCTTATACCCAGCGAGTAACAATTCAATGAAACGCAGATGAATTTTTAAAAAATTCATTTTTCAACTTTTTTGGAAACTAGAGCAGTACAACGTAACTTCGTCACGTCAAAACGGATTACATATGTAATCCGCACGACCACTCTCGTCACATTTAGGTACACAAATCATTGCGCAGCTGAATTGTGTGCACTTTTTAGAAATAATAGTTTTTCGAGCTTGTAGGCTTGGCGACTCAAGAATCAAACTGTCTAGAAAATAAAATATATGCATTGATTTATATATTTAGATAAAAAAGTTGCAATTAATTATATTTTAGCAATAAAATTAATTACTTAACTATAGTATATTAATTATATGCTTTTTTATTGTATAACTGCTGGCTACAGTCAGTACTGGATTTAGGCCTAGGGCTGTGAGGCCCGGACCTAGGGCGGCAACATTTTAGGAGCGTCAATATTTTGAGGGTTGGAATATTTTGAGGAAAACAAAATTTAGAAACGGAATCAATTTTGTTGTAGCAGAATCCACAAGGGGCAAAATATTTTCGTGGCTAGTTTATAAAGAAACTCATAATAAATCAATAAGCTAGTTTGACGAATAATCTAAATTTTTGGGAGGCCTTATTTTGAGCGACAAATGTTTAAGGAAAACTTACCAGCAAAAACTTCGCTTACATGAAATGAATAAAAAAATGTAGAAAATACTCTCGAAATCGATTATAGTAGACGTCCAATATAACGAAGGGTTTATTGTCTAGCCTTTTCGTTAAATCGAAAAATTCGTTATATCGAATTTTTTTTTTTTTTTTAATATTTTAAACAAAGAAATATAGTTTTTAGTAGTTCAGTTTTTATTTATATATTAATATAATATATATTTGCATATTTTATTCTTTTTTTGTAATTAATTTTTCAAAAAACTTAACAAAATCGATTGTTTCTTGACGCTTTCCATTGATTTTTTGGGTGCTTCCTCTGAAGCTCTTGTAAAATATTGATTTGAGTGCAGTTTACATTATTTTCTGAAGCCCATTGTATAGAAGCCCTTACGTGTTCCAAAGCATATGTGTGGAATATTTTGAGTGTCATTCCAGCCACAGATTTTCCTTAGTTTATTCCTTAGTTTAGATTCTCCTGCCATTGCAAAATATTTTTGTATATAGAAGTTAAACACGCTTGAAAAAAACAACTGACCTAAGTAAACTGGTCCATCAAAAGTAAATGTTGATACATAGGAAATTATAAAGGTACCAAGAATAAAAAACAAAGCAAACAGAGAAATTCGTTAAATCGAATGACAATAAAAAATTTGAATTCGTTATATAGAATAGTCAATGAAGAGATATTGCCGTTCGTTATATTGGACATTTGTTAAATCGGGTATTCGTTATATTGGACGTGTACTGTACTTTTTGTGTTATAGAAAGTATTACTTTAACATGGGAATGTCATTGGCGGTAATTAAAAAAAATCAATCAATTCAGTAATGCAATTAACGAATATTCGGTTTTATATATTTTTCAAGTAAAAAATTCAGAAAGGGTAAGTGTAAACCTTTCTTTATCTTTAAGAAGAAAATGATGAAACACCTGTTTTCAAAATCAATAAATTAGCATCTAAATTTTTTATAGTCTGAATTAGTAATAAGGATGCAATAACTGAAAAAAAAAATTGAAAAGAGCTTACAATCATGTTTTAATACTTTTAAAAAATTACAAATATTATTATGCAATCGTAATTGCAAGAGGTTGGATTTTTTATTTATATTAATAGTTAGATATGTTCTCTAAGGACAAAGTAAAATAACAGTAATTAAAATATTTGATAGGAACTTGGGCGGTCTACTCAGCAATTCTGAATAGAATAACGGGTTATAACCAAAAATCTGCACTAATTTGCATTGGTTGCAGTTTCAACACGGTTTGGTTTGCTACGAAGGCATTGCGTAATTAAATGATTTATTGCTGAATTACAATACTGCGGTAGGTCGGTCGGCCTTTAGGCCTAACCAAAATAGACGATTTGCTCCGTAACGAGTGAAGACGAAAATGTTCGCTAAAATGCATTTCAATGTTATAACCCAAAATGAACAAAGTAAACTTATCGAAACTAACCGAAACGGTTTGACGAGACGTTCTGTTCCGTAACAACCGAACTTTTAGCGTTTCAACTCGTCAACAACAGCTGTGCAAAGCAGTCTTCTTCTTTTTTCAGACGATTGAACGAACTCGTTTCATTTTGGGTTAAATGTCAAAACAGACGTAACGATTGTAAACGTTCGGCAAGTTGCAATCGTCTCGTTTCGTCTATTTTGGTTAGGGCTATAGACAGCTAGACTAGAAACAATGGGTTCTTATGAAGCAACACAAAATATGACTTCATGCATTGCGTGGACCTCATCCCGTAAAAATGAATTGAGGGGGTGACGTACGATCAACGCTATGAGCAGAGACATTTTCTCCTAGCTCGTTCTTTTGACAGGGTAGTATTTTCGTTGTGAAATGCTAATATGTGCGTATTCATGGATTCCGATGGAAAACTAAGATTTTCAGGGATTATCGTGGGAATTTATAATTAATGTGAGTTTCTGTAAGTTTTATGCTGTTAATAATGATTTTAATGTATTTAATATTATAAAAATATAATTTACATATCTATACTATTATATAAAAGGCTTATCACGTATCTTCGTGTACGCTAAACTAAAGAACTACTGAACCAATTTAAATAATTCTTTTACTAATTCAAAGCGTCATTCTTAACTTAAGCTATTGCATACTTTATTTTTTAAAACCTACCATAAAAAGTTATTGAAATTTGAGATTAAATACCATCTAAAAAACTTCATAGAAAATTATTCATAAACACTGCATTAGGCAGTCTAAATCTTTTTCTTTCTTTTCCATTATGTGTTTAAAAGCTCTTTTTGTTTTGATTACGCCTAGCTTATAAGCATTATCAAAAAATGAGCTAATGAAGAAACAACAATGTTAATTGTAATATAGACAGAATCTATTTTTTTTTTAATAAAAATAAAAATTAATTTAATATATATGTAAACATAAGCATTTGTAAATAAATATAATTCAGTGTTTATGACGCTCTCGCAAAATAAGCGATGCATCGTCTTTATGCGAAAACACGAACGAGGAAATGAGACAAATGCTGTTGCTGTTTTCGACTCAGACTCAGTGCTGCCAAACAGAAGCAGCGGTGCTGCTATCTCTTATCAAGTAGCTGATAAAAAGCTTTTATTAGCAGTGCTGCCTAGCTCACATTACAAAGGTTGAATTTTGATAAAACACTTATCAATATCTATTTTTGTGCCTATTTTTTATGTTTGATGGTACCACGGCTACGACAACATAAGGGTTATGCTAATTTGATGAAAATTATTAATTCATATTAGCTAACCAGGAATAGCAGAATACCTTATATTGTTTATAGCTGGAAAAGTATGTGCGAATTAGTTTATACTTGTAAATATGAAATCTATTTATATAAAAAGTAGTGTATAATTTTATGTCACCATTTACTGCGGAAACGGGTCGACCGATTTCAACCAAAATTTCAGGGTACGTTGGGAAAGTTTGCACAAAATTGGCCCATTGGTTCCGGAGATATGGCATTTTAAAGATTTTCCCATATCTATATAAAGAGTGATTTTTTAAGTGCCTGATAACTTTTTTTTTAAAAAAAACGCATAAAATTTGCAAAATCTCATCGGTTCTTTATTTGAAACGTTAGATTGGTCCATGACATTTACTTTTTGAAGATAATTTCATTTAAATGTTGACCGCGGCTGCGTCTTAGGTGGTCCATTCGGAAAGTCCAATTTTGGGCAACTTTTTCGAGCATTTCGGCCGGAATAGCCCGAATTTCTTCGGAAATGTTGTCTTCCAAAGCTGGAATAGTTGCTGGCTTATTTCTGTAGACTTTAGACTTGACGTAGCCCCACAAAAAATAGTCTAAAGGCGTCAAATCGCATGATCTTGGTGGCCAACTTACCGGTCCATTTCTTGAGATTAATTGTTCTCCGAAGTTTTCCCTCAAAATGGCCATAGAATCGCGAGATGTGTGGCATGTAGCGCCATCTTGTTGAAACCACATGTCAACCAAGTTCAGTTCTTCCATTTTTGGCAACAAAAAGTTTGTTAGCATCGAACGATAGCGATCACCATTCACCGTAACGTTGCGTCCAACAGCATCTTTGAAAAAATACGGTCCAATGATTCCACCAGCGTACAAACCACACCAAACAGTGCATTTTTCGGGATGCATGGCCAGTTCTTGAACGGCTTCTGGTTGCTCTTCACTCCAAATGCGGCAATTTTGCTTATTTACGTAGCCATTCAACCAGAAATGAGCCTCATCGCTGAACAAAATTTGTCGATAAAAAAGCGTCGAACCGAACACTGATTTTGGTAATAAAATTCAATGATTTGCAAGCGTTGCTCGTTAGTAAGTCTATTCATGATGAAATGTCAAAGCATACTGAGCATCTTTCTTTTTGACACCATGTCTGAAATCCCACGTGATCTGTCAAATACTAATGCATGAAAATCATAACCTCAAAAAAATCACCCTTTATATATGTATATTAAAAAAGTCGTGATTTGTGTTTGTAATTCCATAACTCAAGAACGCAGCGTCCGATTGGCTTAAGGTTTTCTTTGTTGTGTTATTATTGGCCGTGCCATGGTTCGTATGTGAACATTTTTGCCACACCTCCTTTTACCGCCCACAAACTAATGAAAATTTCATATTTCAGACGGCTTGGGTCTTATCAGACTAAAATTTAGTACTTTAGTTCATATGGTCACTGTTGGCAACAGTACTACAAATGGGCGGAGAGCTACACAAATATGCTGGGGGTTCTCCCTCTCTTATATATGTACATCTATCTATATTCGTATCTATCTTGGTTTGTTAGGTTGCTTAAAACTTGAAAATTACTGGACCAGATTAGAAACTTCCTTCTGCGAATATGTGATATCGAATATTTTTGGAATTATAGGTCACGCAGCATCGAAATTTGATATTCGAATGGTGTCCACTGGTGAAAATTTATGGGCGTTGGACGAGGGGTGTGGAACTTTTTCCGCAGCTCAAATTTAAGGTATAATTCTTGAACTATTAGTCACATATCAATTTAACTCGGTAAAAACGTACTATTTAGTTGTGTGCTTTAACTGGCAAAATTGAGTGACCATTTGACAAGTGGGCGTGGCACTGCCGATACAATTCAAATTTAGGTATCGAATAGCTTTGGAAGTAGAAGTCATATAACATTGAAACTCAGAATGGAGAATGTATTTCTACAAGACAACTGGGACGGGCATAGGAAAAGGGGTCATGGCTTCGACCACACAAGTCAAATTTTTGATATTGAATAGCTTTGGAACTAAACGTCGCATGACAATAAAACTCAGTATGGAGTTACTAATTGTCAAAGTCTTTCTAATGGAAAACTGGCACGAGCATTGGAAAAGAGGGTGTGGCGCGATTTTCTATACAGAATAGCTATGGAAGTTATAATCACAGGACATTGAAACTCATAATGGAATTGCCACTGGAAAACTGTAACGAGGAGTGGATGAGCGTGACACCACGGGACTAATAAAAGTTTTGAATTTACTTATTATTCCAATATCTTGCTGGGTGCAGAAACGCGCGCCGGGTATCGCTAGTAATCTATATTAAGATAAGTAGTTTTCTGTTTGTTTCACCGGAGTACAAATCTAAACGTCTCAACGGAGGTCACTTAAATTTGGCACATACATATATTACTTTCGTCAAAAATAAAGTTTCTTTATAATTTATTTTGACAAACGCAACCGCATATGCAAATAAAATTGAAAGAAAAATGTTTTCTTATCTTGAAAAAAATTCTTATAAGAAATTCTAAGCATAAAGAACTGCTTATAAGCTAAGTGAAATGCATAAAAAAGCTATTGATATCTTAAAAAAATAGAGTAAGTAATAAAAAATTATTATTATCATTGACCTGACAATTGAAACCAAGCTGAGAAAAAAACCCGATTTTACATTTGATTGTTTGAAAATATTTTTTAATCAGACCTTTAATATTGAACATTGGCACGATTACGATTTCCGGGGCGCAGCGATTTAAAAGTGTTATTTTGTTCAGAACAGGAAAAAAATATGATTTGCCGAGCAAAAAAATTGATAACTCAACTAGTTATCGAGTTATCGATTTTTAACATTTTTTTTCTTGCAAAAAGGTCTCTTCAAAAAAATATCTTCGCTATTATCCAATGGATCGAAAAGATTGACACGTCATTTGAAAGATAATTAATATATTTTTAAAAAAAAACTACAAATAAATTATATTTAAACATTATGTGGAATTTTATAAGCAATTTTATATTATATTTACTTTTTACTACAAACAAAACCACTATTTTCTCAAAAATTTGAATTATTAAGGTGCTAAAATATATTTTATTTTAAAAGCCTCAAAATGTACCTTTCATTTGGTATACAAAAGTTTATATTTTTTTTGTTTTTAATTAACCTTGTATGAAATGTTAATGCTTGAAATAACAACATTTCGTACAAGGGAAAATCATTTTATCATAAAAAACTTTTATAAAAAATCATATAAATCTTACATATTATATACCAAAAGAAATATAATTTTTTAAACTTTATTTATTCTCCATAATTCATAGTAATAACGTTTATTTTAAAGAAAATAACAGTTTTATGTAAGAAAATATTTAACTTTTACATACCTCTTTTACCGTACCTCAGAACCACAATATTCCAATTTTCATTTTAATCGCATAAAGAATTATACTACAGCGCCCTCTGGTGTTCAATATAGGTCAAAAAAGATAGCAGCAAAACACTCAGCGTACATGAAAACCACTATATACTGATTTTCTTAAAATTTGTACTTAAGCGCCCTTTGGAGTTCAAGGTGGATAAAAATTGATTGAAATTGCCCCAAAACACGCACCGTACCAAAAAATTTCTATACACAAATTTAAATATGAAAATGAATATTGCCATACATATTTCCAACTTGCTTTCGTTGACGAAATTTCCTACATCTTGCTCTCAAAACTTGCAAAAATTTCGCTAAAAATTAACAGTAATAATAATAATAAATAGCAGTAATTTTGACAAAAACAAGAAAAATAATGACATCAAGCAATCACGTTTCATAAAAAAAAAACCAAATATGTATATATACGTATATAACTGAAATGTTTTTCCAGAAATTTCATTTTAAATTTTAATTTAATTTCACATTTTATCATTAAATTGGAAAGCGTTCATTTATTTTGAAGCTTCTAGTCCGAATTTTCACATTAATATGTGACATTTTTCATTATTTCGCAGATTATATTACACTTTATAAAAAAATCTTAGCTTTCTAAAGTAGGTTTTATGGTTCTTAATGATTTTTTGACAATATCTTTTAATTTTGAAATGCATGATTTTGAAAAAAGTTACGTTTTGTGGGATTTTTTATATAGCTGCTTTTATTGGCATCACCAAAATGATAGACGTACGATCTGTTAACGCAACATTTTGTTTTGCAAAGTTTGAGGTCGTCCGTTTTGACAGCTTATATCGTAAAGTTTTTACAACGGAGACCAACGTACGGTCAGCGCATGACCGACCTAACGCAGTATTGTAATTCCGCTATTATTGCATCATCTCTTTATCATATGATTCATGGCAGCGTACTTGTTTCGTTAGTCTTTAAAATGCCTTCACAGCATCAAAAACTCCGCGAGCGTATTGTAAATTTTTATCAGCAGTATTTAGAGAAGGGAAAAAAAGTCACATGCGGACATTTTATGGCGGAGTGCGTGCCAAAAAGACAATATATTCTATCCTGAGTACCTTAAATTGATAGACAAACTCGTTCCGAAAGAAAACCGATGATTATGACTAAAAAAAATATTAAAGAGCTTATAACTGCTTTTAACAACAAAGATGGCATAAGTCGAAATGAAACCGTTCGAAAATTAAAATACTCATAACCATATATTTGTAAAACATTAAAAATCTCTCAATATTAAAGTCCGAAAGAACCAGCGGTCTCTAGAGTACCATGAAGAGCAAATTCATTAAGCTAAATTTCAATTTCGGTGCATGGCCAAAAATTACAATGAAAAATTGTTCATTTTGGATAATGAGAGTTATTTCGTGCTAAGTACACCACAAATGGCAGGAAACGGTACATTTTAAACAAATAACATATCTTCAAGCTCTCCTGATGTAAAATATAAATACAAGAAAAAGTTTGAACAAAAAGTTATGATTTATATGGCTGTCTCTGACAAAAGAATTTCGGAGCCATACTCCTTAACCCTTTTTCTACCACGGAAAAAATGTTCTTAGTTATCCAACCTGTTGGGTGTTCGAAAAATCGAACAGTGGTAGAAAATGGATTAAGCTAAATTTTAGTTCTATTTATTCATAAATATTACCAGGATGATGATTATGAATTTTAGCCGGACAAAGCCTTCTCGAATTATGTAAATACAATATGAGAGTTGTTTGCCAAAAATATAAATTTTGTATCTAAAGATAGAAACCCCACCAAATTACCACAATGCCGACCAATTGAAGATTTCTTCGGAGAACTTAAAAGTTAAGTCTACAACAATGGCTAAAAGGTCAAAAATGTGAAGCAGTTGATACGTCGTATCCGAAAGTACCTTAAAGAAATCATTATAAATGACGCACAACGTGCTTTCTTCCAACTATAGTCAAAACTACGTCGCGTGACTGGCAAAAGCACATTTATTGAAGTGCATTTATTAAAATGTATTTATAATATTATAATTTAACTTGAAAGTTTTGTTTCAGTATATGTTAATACTATATTTTGAATTTCTGACACGAATAAACATAGTGCCGATTTTTAGTTATAACCCGTTACTAAAGAAACTTTTCTAGTTCTACATTTGAAAGCAATAACCAAACTAACAACCTTTTTGCTAAAACAATGTAAGGAATTCACCAATTGGAAGCCAAACCGAAAGTTATTATAAATTTAGCAAGGATCCATACTTATGTAAAGTGGATGAAAGAATGCGAGAATTTATAGCAGCAATCAATATTTTATGCTCCATGTGTCGGGAAAAAATCAACGATATTCGCGTTTATTTGCTCCAGGTAGCTCCAAATTTATTTAATGTCAAACCTGAGTACGGAATCAGATTCAGCGACCAATTTTACATAGGCAAATTTTTTTGTCATTTTCGTATAGCTTTAATGGCAGTATGAAAATCAGTAAATTCACATGAACTCAGAAAAACATGTTTATAATTGCAGCTGTGTGGACTTTTTTGGGCGTTTTACTATTTTTATGCAAGTACCTTTCATTTGAGAGGGGGAGCACGGAGAATCAGCAGCAAAGAATGTTTTCACTGTATCTACTGTTCAGTCACTTTAGAAATTTTAATAATTCCATCAATATTGATATTATGAATTAAAAAAACCAACAACAAATTTATTATCTAAGTATCCGAATGATTTAGAAGCCACATGCCGTAAGAAATTCGTTAATTTTAAAAGTTTTAAATTTTAAATATTATTGCAATAAGAGGAACAAGATATAAGTTCTGCATCCGAAATAAATAATACTTTGCATTTTCGTGATCTTTGCGATATACATACATATATCGAAATGTAAAAATATTATTGAGGATTTATTTAAGTATTTCTGCTACAAAATGTTCAGGAGAACGCTAATTTTGAAAATGAAAATGAATTGAAAACTATTAACGGGGAACTATGATTGAGTAGCGATTAAATGCACTGACCTTATTATGGATTGAAGCAGATTCAGCAGAAGAACTTAGTTATGAGGATGTTATAAAGGATTTCGAACGAGCAAAAGCATGAAAAAACCATTTGTTGCAAACAAATATTGAACTCAATATTTTTTATTTTGTACAAATCACTTTGTAATTGTAAGTTAAAAATTGAAAATTAAATTTTTATAGTTTTGTTCTATTGTAGGAAAAAATTTAAATCTAAGAAGCGCAGAATGCCTTAATCCGCCACTGGCTACAGTGAATTAAAGTTGTAACTAGATTTTCATTTCAAATAAAACACACACAAAACATACACACAAACTCTTAAGAGCTGAAAGCTCGTAGGAGCCAAGCTGAGCATCACTACTCAATATGGTATCATGAAAGCAGTGATGTGATTCTGATTTAGTAAAAAATCCCAACTGACACCAAAATGACACAAAAACCATCAAAAAATCCCAACCAAAATATGTACCAATAACGTTTTTATCCAATTTATGAAAATAAATAATCAGAAATTTTTTTATATTGAAATCTGAACTTTTTGCTTGAAATAGTTTTCCAAAAATTTAAAAATCGATTAAAAAAAAAAATAAATAACTGGCCATTTCAGCCCTTGAAAGGACTTTGAACTAGCTTCTTATGATCAATTGTGTTGTCCGTGTTATTAAGTTTGTACACAATTGACTGAGAACCGGACCTACAGGTTTAACGCCGACTCCGAACGGCGATGAACGGAATGTTCTTGTTCTCAAGAAGCTTTACATGGCATTTTGATTACTCTCTGAGGTTTGCCATTGTCTGCAGAGGGGTGGCGGCCGTACAGAAAAATCATTTTAATTCAAACAATTTTCTGTCGCTGCTGGGATTCGAACCCGGGTCTCCAGGTTCGTTGACATAGAGGCCACGCACTTTAACAAACTACGCCACGGACGCTCACTAATCGATTTTATCATTAAAAAAAGGACGAGTTCATTGCATTCATCCTACAGGGAATATTTATTTACCTCTACAAATTCGAGAGGGAATTTCTCTAAACTTTACGGTCTAAAAACTCTTAAGTTTATAAGAACTTATCATTTATCGGAAATTTATCAAGCAACTAAGTAATACATTTTTTATAAAATTTCCGCAGTTTATTTTTACTTTGGGAATTTCATCTCTTCAGCTTCTTTCAAAAATTCGCTTTTGAAACACATTTGCCTAGGCGTCAACTCAGTTGTATTCTTTACAATGCCTTCATTGGTTAATTCCAGTTCTGATTGAATTTTTGTTACAGTGTCCTTGTATAAAATATTTTTTTTTTTTTAAATAATTATCATCTGCTGAAACTCTTCATGAAGCTTATGTATTAGTAGTTAATTTGCTTGAAATGAAGAATTAAATCCATTAAAGTGTACGAATAAATTCTTTAAAAAATAAAAATATACTATTATTTACGACTTATTTAATATTTCTTGGTTTCGCTTTGCTTTTTTTCTTTCTGAAAAATTTGCTTCATACAAAAACAAAAACAAAATTGTATTAAACACTCCAATTTTCTAGAAAACTACAATGCAAGGCTGCATATCTTGTAGATATCGGAGATGTTTGGAGCTTTTTGGACTTTCTGACATATTCTTATATTCCTATATCTCTTAAAACTATTTCGCATTCATCAGGCAAAAAATGTTTTTCTTGCTTTTAAAACCAGTGCAGATGAATGACAGATGCATTTAATCAGAATCAAGTTATAAGCTTGTACATATCCCTTTCTTAGATATATAGAATCAATGAAATACCAATTGAACGAACAATTGTAAAAGTTTACAAAAAAGTGATCCCAACCAGTTTTGTAAAGAATTTAAACTTTTAATAATTATGGCACAGTAGAACATCCCACCTAAGCATCCGAAATCTCACACGCTCTCAAATAGGCCAAATATCCCAAAATGAGCCCGAGATCCCACCAAATCACATCACTGCATGAAAGTGTAAATGCGGCTAAACTTCCATTTCTTATTGGTTTCTGAACTAAAGACTACCAGAAAATTCAATCGTCCTAATCATGGCCTTCGACCGATCGCTGCCGACGCAAACGTCTTGTTGTGATTGGTTGATTTGTGATTGGCTTAGGCTGGCTTTTTGCTGCTGTTGTCGTCGTAGCAGAAATTTGTGTTATTAATTTTACTGCGCTACAACTTCACAATGTATGTATCAGAGATCTGCATGAATGGATTCATTTGCTGTTTCAAGTTCCTTTAATTTTTCAACTCCCTGCAAGTCGAAGCAGGCAAGCAACAAGTTTGCGCGAATCATAGGCAGCAAAAATCAAGTCGCCAAATGTAGAAAACTTGAAATGTAGAAGCTTGAAATGTAGGGAAAAAGCAATTATTTTGCATACAACTCGTTTATTTTCAAGTCTGTTTACGAAGCTCGTGGAATTAACTTCGTGTCGTCAATGCAAACTTCGTTTCTCGAGTTGAGAAAACAGTTTAACTTTAAAGAAGTGTCGACCACAACAATAGCTTTTGTCTCATTAACTCTTTCGTGCATACGCAAAAAGACAAAGTGTTGATCCACACTCGTGTGTACTACGCGGTCGACACTGCTTTAAAGCACTGGATTGAAGTATGTTTGTTTGTTTTTTTGTGGTTGTTGTTGTTGTTGTTGTTGTTTATTTTTTCTTTTTTATTTTGTCACTTTGTATAGAAAAGTATAAGTAGATGTTCGTCAGTGGCCTTCTGCGGCAACGCAGTCGCATAGACTTGAAAACAGACTTGAAAAATAGAAAGCTTGGTTTTTTCTATCAATTAATGTAGGGTAGAAACAAAATAGAATCAAGTCTGACTTATGATTCGTTTTTCTAAAGCAAGTCATGGCTTGTAAGGTAGAAACATATCAAGTTTCTACAAGTCAAGTCGAAACTTGATTATTTTCAACTTAATTGATTTTCAATTGACTTGTTGCAGATCTCTGGTATGTATATTAGATAACCTTTTAGTCAATACATTCCGCAAAAGTATTTTGGATCCTCCCTGCACGGGCTGATTCTTAAACTGGTATTCAATAGACAAAGGTAGGCTGAATAAAAATTAAAAAATTGAAAAAACCGAATGCACTACTCGTAAAAATGTGATTATGGAGGGTATTTTTCAATCGTTTCAAATCGGATTTTTTTAAAACCATTTAAGCTACTTGAAAATAAAGGTCAGTATTTTATGTTTATGTAAAATTGGCCGCTAAATTTATTTTTGAAATAAAATTTTTGATAAATGTGAAATTAAAGTCAACAGCACTTCTCAAGTCATAAATTTAGTACTGTTTTTCATCATTTTTCAAATTTATTTGTTTCCCATGAACAAAAGAATGCACCTTTTTCAAAATAAAATGCTCTTGGATTGTTGGTAATTTAATGAAGTTTATTAAAAAAAAAAAAAAAAAATTCGGAACATATTTGCACAAGAAAAAATGTTTTCTCTGAAGGAGTTCTGTAGGCTCATAAGGAATTACCGCGATTCGCATTCGTAATCATTGTGACACGATAACAAAATTAATACCGAAACGTAAACGATAAATAACAGCTATAACTTGTAATAGTACTCCTCAATAGTATAGTAGTAGTTTCCTTATTTTAAGTATTAACTATAGTAATAGTATTAAGTATTGACCATATGCTACTTATTAAACACCCCTGTATTCTGTGTATTCTGTTTATCCTGTGTACTCTGTGTATTCTTTATTCGGTTAAATTAAGAAGGAAGTCCACTATTGCTTTAAAAATATAACTGATACTTAGTTAATGCTTAAGAATCACTATTCCGATTGGTCTTATTTATTTTACTTTGAGTAAAGCTAGCTTTAAGTTATTCTGTTCTTTGTAAGATCTATAGATTACATAAAAACTCGTAGGCAGAACAGTTAAGAACCATTTTCTTCCGTGTTTCTTAACCGATTTTGATAATTTTTTTTTATGGTGGGCGTGGCACATCCCGAATTTGTGATATTGAATAGCTTAAGAGTTATAGCTCACACAGCCTAGGAAGTTGGTATTCGACTTTAAATCACACGTACCATTCCACTGGTTACATTTTATGGGCGTGGAAAGAGGGGCGTGGCACTTTTTAGCAGCCCAAATTTTCGGTATAACTTTCGAACTATAAGTCACAAATTATTGAAACTTGGTAGGAACTTCCTTCTTAGTCGTGTTGTTCGTCTGGAAAATTAGACAAGGGGCGCACAGTGTTTCGTTTCATACAAGTTAGACGGAGAAAATTCTTTTTTAGATTTTTTTGATAGTTTTCGATGTTTAAGGTATAGGAAAGAACAAAAAAAGTATTTAAGAAACTTAAGACAAGTGGCAGCTCCCATACAAAGTAAAATCATTTGACGATATATCTTAGAAACGAAATAATTTACAATATCGAAATCAATAGTAGACGTCAGTTATGTAATTTCTAAGCAATCCTCAAAATTAAGGCGCAATCGGCCAAGTGGGCGTGGTAGCTCCCATACAACTTATACACATTTAGCGCTATATCTTAGAAACGAAATAATCTACAATATCGAAATCAATAGTAAACGTTAGTTATGTAATTTTTAAACAATCCTCAAAAATAATTTACAATCGGAGAAGTGGGCGTGGTAGCTCCCATACAACTTAAACACATTTTGCGCTATATCTTTGAAACGAAATAAGCTATAATCGAATCGAATTTAAAAGTAGACGTCAAATATATGCTTACTTAACAGAGTTAGTAGTATTTCTTACTTACCCTTACCCTTTTCTTTCCCTAAACTTGAAAAAACGAACGTTTTTATTTGTTTTTTTTATTAAACGTTATAAAATTCAATTATTTCTTTAAATTACATATGGTTCTTGGAATTTCAAGAATCAGGTAAGTTTAAATGTCCGAGAAATAACCCTTTAGCTATGTATTTGCAAACAACAGATCGGTCTGCTATAGTACCTTCGATTTTATATCTTACTTACTTACTTACTTACTTAGAATATAACTTACGAGCAAATTATTTTAATTTTACAGTTAAAAACAAGCAATTTTTGCAAATTTCAATTATATGACCCAAGACCGATAGAAGGTTAAGAAAAGTATAAAACTGAAAACAGACATCACTTCTGCTATACAAAAATAGTTTAAGATTTACTTGAAAAAAAAATAGGTGGGTCATGTATGACCCATTGTTCTCACAGGGTTAAGGATAAAAAAATCAATAAACAAAAATCAATTAATAATATTGTTGCAACATAACGGTTTTAATGTTCACCTACAAAAAAATTCGGGGTGGGTCAATATGACCCACTAGTCGTACAGGGATAAGGATATCAAAAATCGAAAAACATACATGATTAGAAACTGTTTACCCAATAAAATAATTTTGGCCGCCTAAACCGGTGAAATACCCCTAAGTGGGACGGCCATAGAGGTTACAATTTGGTACTACCAAAGAATATACAATATATAGAATGCGCATCTCATATAAGAAGAAATTTTGTTTGCGGGTCGTAATATTACGACCCGCTCTCCAACATTGCAACCCGTTCAAACCAAACATGACAACCCGCTCTCATATTCCATAACGCAACGTGTTGTGCTCATTGTTGTTGTTGCACCATTGATGGTACATTGTTTTTGTTATTAAATCTGTCTGATGTGTTCGCTTGCTAAAGTCATGGTATGAGAGAAGGGAATCGGAATTTGTATACTTTTGCAACTTCGCGGGCGCAGCAATTTCTATCAAGCAATTTTCTAATTTATCGGTTTTCGATCAAATTAATTGCAATTATGCTTTTATAGTAATAAAAAAATTATCAAGTCCCATAAAGGACGGCAAAATATGTATTATAAAAATTCTTTCTAAACAAATAAAAAAATTAATAAATAAAATAAATCAAAAAAAAAAAAAAAAACACGGTATAAGAAACATTATATAGAGAAAGAATAAGAATAATAAAAATAAGAATAAGAATAAGAATAAGAATAAGAATAAGAATAAGAATAAGAATAAGAATAAGAATAAGAATAAGAATAAGAATAAGAATAAGAATAAGAATAAGAATAAGAATAAGAATAAGAATAAGAATAAGAATAAGAATAAGAATAAGAATAAGAATAAGAATAAGAATAAGAATAAGAATAAGAATAAGAATAAGAATAAGAATAAGAATAAGAATAAGAATAAGAATAAGAATAAGAATAAGAATAAGAATAAGAATAAGAATAAGAATAAGAATAAGAATAAGAATAAGAATAAGAATAAGAATAAGAATAAGAATAAGAATAAGAATAAGAATAAGAATAAGAATAAGAATAAGAATAAGAATAAGAATAAGAATAAGAATAAGAATAAGAATAAGAATAAGAATAAGAATAAGAATAAGAATAAGAATAAGAATAAGAATAAGAATAAGAATAAGAATAAGAATAAGAATAAGAATAAGAATAAGAATAAGAATAAGAATAAGAATAAGAATAAGAATAAGAATAAAGTTTGGCAGCACCTAGAAAAACAAAAAATTCTAGATTCGGAATCAGCGACCACCTAAAACTGTTAGATAATGTTTAAAACTCTTGAAAAAATATATTATTAGATGGCAACCCTATTGTTAAAAGATAGTAATTTTTAAATTCTGTCATCGAATTCGGTTTCAGCGACCCATTTTTACCTAGTTATAAAAAAACAAATCATTGTATGTGTGCATTTCATAATTTAACTGCAATAAAATATTTTTTTTAATAAAAAATGGTTTTTGAAGTGATGTGTTAGTGAATTATGACTTTTCTTTAAACATGTACATATATACTTGAAATTTTTGTAATAAAATTCTCTATCACATAAGAGGGCTAACTTTTTCTCTCCTATATAATTATTTCGATATATTATACATATATAGGGCTTCAAATATAAAATATGTTTATAAAAAACGAAAAAAGTGATTTTTTGACCTGTTTTCGATCATAACAGCCACTGATGCTATTGGCACATATTATGCCTTCAAATTTCCACCTGACTCTCCTCTACTACATGCAATTAAATTGAAATACATTGACTGAACATGTAAGTTTTTACAAGCATTTATGTGAAGTATGTGTTCCCAATAGTGGATTTTTTTGAATTTTCCCATTTACATAAAAAATTGGGGCCAATCGAAAAAAATCATTACGATATTCGGATTCTATGGAATATTTTACTATAGAAAATGTTATTGCAATTCGTTGTGGAAAACCTTGTTGAGTAGTGTAATCTAGAATCATTGCCCATAAAAAAGTAAAAATAAGATAAATCCCTTTAAGAACCTATAAATTGATAATATCATTCAAAACTAGGCGATTTTATTTATTAAAATATCAAAACGCAGAAAATGCTGAAAATTGAGAATTTGCATTGATGACACACATACTTTCATAACAAAGCATAAACGCGATCAAACAAACACCAAGCATTTATGCTCTTCAGCATGTACCCCGCAACCTCTTTTCCAATCAACATCCAAACTTTCAATGTTCGCTTGCAACCGTCATCCGCATGCAACTTCTGTTTGATGTATCGTGCAACCTAGTTGTGCTCACTTTTGCGCTGAACCTTTTTCTTTTCTATTTTTGCTTGCATAAAAATATTGCTTTTGCTTTGGACGCGTCATATATACTTTTCTATACCTACCACGCCTCCTTATGGGCGTTACAAAAGGAGTGACAAAATCAATATACCTCTTTTACGTTTTTTAAACGTGGGGATATAAAAATGGCTGTTGCAAATGTACACATTTGAACCGTAGTCCAAATCTGAGATATTGCATTTTTCTCGACATATTTGACCGATTGCTAAATGGTGGGAAGGAAATTTTAATAATTTAATATTAGGGGAATTTCTTTTTGATTTTTCGCAAGTCTGCATACAGCATTTAATGCCAGACTTCAGATTGTTTTTCTTTATTATATTTCTTGACATTATAACGACTTAACGCATTAGCAATTCATATAATAAAAAAATTTCAAAAAGGCCAGCAAAGCTACGAATGCCGATCATGCTAACAACATGATCGAGCTCAGAAAAACATTGTGTGCTTTATCAAACAACATCATTCCTGTTGCAACCGTTGGTTGGTTCCCTCAAGATGTTTGATGTTGCTTAATGCTGCTCACATCATATCTTCGTCTTGTTGCTACCCCCCGCATCAATGAGTAAGACAGAAAAATGTTTGCGTTTTGTAGCAAGATGCGCATTCTATATATTGTATATTCTTTGGTACTACACAAAAAAATTTAAAATAAATATGATGTACCGTCATGAACAACCTACTCACTTTTGATTTTACAAACAGACATAATAAGCTTATGTTAGTAAAAATTTCAAGACCTAGACAAAGTACAGACACTTTTAGATTTTCCATTTTATAAAAAAATAAAAAGAAATTTAGATAAAAGACCTATATTTTTTAAATTTAGATATAAACATGTATAAATAATGGATAAATTATTTTTAGGTGCACTAAGATACTAACAAACGTAATGTATTGTTTTCAAAAAGTGGTCTACGGTTTCTGTGGAACTCTTCGTTCAAGAGTTATGCCATTTTAAAGAAACTGGGAAAATCGTTATGTATGGAAGCGAAAAGGCTACTTCTCCCATATAAATTTTTTTAACTTTGGTTCCAGTGGCGTCCGTGGCGTAGTTGGTTAAAGTGCGTGGCCGCTATGTCAAAGAACTTGGAGACACAGGTTCGAACCCCAGCAGCGACAGAAAATTATTTGAATTAAAATAATTTTTCTGTACGGCCGCCACCTCTCTGCAGACAATGGCAAACCTCAGAGAGTAATAAAAATGCCATGTAAAGCTTCTTCAGAATAAGAACATTCCGTTCATCGCCGTTCGGAGTCGGCGTTAAGCCTGTAGGTCCATTTTTCGGTCAATTGCGTACAAAGTTAATAACACGCACAACACAATTGATCATAAGAAGCTAGGTCAAAGTTCTTTCAAGGGCTGAAATGGCCAGTTATTTATTTTTTTTTTAACTTTGGTTCCACAAAGACTATCGGTTTCAAATCATTCCGTGCCCTACAACCCGAGTTACAGATTTATCTCCGTCTAAATAGGCCAAACAAAACACTGTGGGGCGTGGGACCACCCATACAATCAAAGTTTTTATATCGTTTGCTATAATAGTTTTGGAAGTAAATGCCGTAGAACAAAGAAACTCAATATGGAGTGATTGGTGATATTCTTCTAATATAAAGTAGATTATGGGAAGTACAAAAAGTCACTTTTCTGGTGAATATAATTTTTTTGTTTTTTTTTTAATAAATTTCATTAAATTACCAACAATCCTAGAACCTTTATATATTTAAAAAAGGTGCATTAAATTTATGCTTTGGGAATTTCACATTTATCAAAAATCTGTTTTCAAAAATGAGTTCAGCGGCCAATTTGACAGAAACGTAAAATACTAATGTTAATTTTCAAGTAGCTTAAATCGTTTTAATAAATCCGATTTGAAACTATTGAAAAAATACCCTCCAATATCACATTTTTACGAGTAGCTCATTCAGTTTTTGCAATTTCTTCGTTTTTATTCAGCCTACCTATGTTTATTGAATGCCAATTTAAGAATCAGCCCTTGCAGGGAGAGTCTAAAATACTTATGCCATAAGTTTAAAAAAGTCATCTATTGTATATGTTAAAAGATCTCATGTGTTTCCTTTATTTTCGGTCTTACGCGTCTGCGGTCGCAAGCAAAACTAAACTTGTAAAGGGTGATTTTTTAGCAACACTGTTTTTGGCAGCACAGCTGTTGTCGTGTAACATGTTACTGTTAAACCTGTTCAGTTTGGTCTATAATTTCACCATGAATCGACTTATAAACGAACA
This sequence comes from Pherbina coryleti, assembly GCA_943735915.1. Taxonomy (NCBI): domain Eukaryota; kingdom Metazoa; phylum Arthropoda; class Insecta; order Diptera; family Sciomyzidae; genus Pherbina; species Pherbina coryleti. The sequence goes on along the minus strand of OX030952.1, from coordinate 45,090,032 downwards.
AAGCTTGCAGATTATTGAATTTTATTATCAAAATTCATGCTCGGTTAACAAAGTGCATAGTGCCCTTCTTCCATTTTATGGTCAGTTTCAGAATCTTGTGACTAAATTTCGCACCAAATTTACATTACTGGACATTAAACCACCAACACGCATAAGTAGAGTGCGGACAGAGGAAAATATCGTAGCTGTACCCGCCAGTTGCTGATCATGAATTATCGATTCAGCGCCGTTCGCAGCAATTGGGCCTCTGTTACTCCACTACGTGGAAAATTTTGCTGAAGGATTTGTGTGTAAAACCTTTTAAAATACAGCTGGTGCAAGAATTGAAGCCACACTTCAAATGGCAAAGTTGGATGAAGATCCACTTTTTTCTCGGAAAATTGTGTTCAGCAACGAAGCTCATTTCTAGTTGAATGGATACGTGAATAAGCAAAATTTCCGTATTTGGTGTGAAGAGCAGCCAGAACCATTGCAAGAACTGCTAATGCATCCCGAAAAGTGCACTGTTTGGCGTGGATTATGGTCCGGTGGCAAGATTGGACCATACTTTTTCAAAGACGACGAAGGCAGGAATGTTACTGTGAATGGCGAGCGCTACCGTGCGATGTTTACAAATTTTTTTATGCCCAAAATGGAAGAGCTGGACTTGGCTGACATTTGGTTTCAAAAAGACGGAGCCACATGCCACACAGCACGCAAAAAAATAGCCCAATTGAGAGGCGAGTTCGGTGAACAGTTTATTTCACGTTCGGGACCGGTCAATTGGCCTCCTAGATCGTGAGATTTAACGCCATTAGACTTTTTTGTGGGGCCATGTTAAGGCTCATGTCTATAGGAACAAGACCGCAACGGTTGACGCACTGGAAGCCAATATTGAAGAATTTATTCGTGAGATACTAGCCGATATGTTGGAGAGAGTATGCCAAAATTGAACCCAGTGTATGAACCATTTGTGGAGTAGCCGCGGTCAACAACTACATGAAATCGTTTTTAAACATTGAGTTATATAGATCGTTCTATCGACTCAAATAAAGATTTCATACATTTCTTTAAATTGTATGTTTTTTTTTTAAATCGAAACCGAGAGCTTTAAAAAAATCACCCTTTAAATCAGAGACGCTATTTTTCTACTCTTCGCTATGCGATGCTGCTCTCTACATCCCTTTCTTTTCTCAAGTTTCAGTCGAAGATTTGGAGAACGGCTGGCCCTTCATCTTCCGCTACTTTATGAGGAGGACAGTTCAGCACGGATAAAAACGTCTGAGAATTCGCTAATGATGATTCTGCTGCCGTCTTATCGGAGTCATTCGTTTCTTCAGATGGTACCTTTTAAACATGTTTTATATTGCTTCTTTACGTGTTTTTTTTTTGTCACTAGCCATCGTTACCTCATTTCCACGCGATTAAATGTAGGCGTCAGCTTATGTGGAAAAATTATATTTTGTAAAATGACTTTGTCTCCAAGCATAATATCCGGCTCATAAGCCCTTCTCCTGCTATCTCCTGTCTTTACCTTTTTGTTTAATTGTTATGTCTAAATCGCTTGCTGCAGAGTCCAGCATGTCATCGGATATATCCTTTATTCCAGTTACTCTGTCACGAATAACTCGATCAATTCCGTCAGAGGAGACCCTGTACTTCTTACTCGTATGAGCAATCTTAAGTCGTTTTACTAATGAGCGGTTCATGTTTTCGACCTTACCGTTTGCTTGCTACTAGTATGGTGGCGTAGTTATTAGAGTGATACGAATATTATTTACAATCTCTTGAACTCGGTATTGACATGTTGTCTACAATTGAACAGAACTGTGGGATGGTTGGAGAGAAGTAGAATAAGATCAATATGAATAGAGTGAAATACCAATTAGTTTTTATTTAACAATCTTTATTTCTGATATATAAGTTAACACAGTACAAACTACCGATTTATGCTAGTGCAGCATAATTCACTACATGCGCATGCAATTTAAGCCGAAACAGCGTCTGGACAGCTTCCGTCGCATCGTGAGACCAATGTATGCTTGCGCAGGTAGTTTGTAAGGTTGTAAATATTAGTGAAATATGTATTAATTTGGCAACTTAAGAAATAAGTCTTAATATTGCCATTAAAATTCTGAATAAAAAATTTAATCTCGAATCGTGAGTTTGAATTATTGGCCCGTGCGGCATTGGCTAGTACAAGCTAGCCGATGCCGGCCTTTTTTTAACATACATGCGGTGAACCGCGTTAAGCTTTTTTCGAGGCTCACAGCAATCCCGAAAATTATAATTTTTAAATGGTTTTTAGCTTAATTCGCAGGAATGGACATTTTTATTAATTTCGATGCGCTCGGATTTGAACATTTTCGGTTTCGGCAAAAATTATAGGGATACTTCGAAAATGTTCGTTTTTCAATTTTTGTAAAATGGTGGGGTGAAGCGTTTCTCCAAAAAATCTTTAAGTTTTCATGAATAAACTCAACATAAATCGGTTTGATGGCCTCGGGCAGGTTCCTAAGTCAGCAAGAAACTAAAATACAGAATAAAAGTCATCGAATCCAAACTTATTATTCATCGCTAATATTTCATTTTATTTAATTTTATTTTATTAATTAGTAAATTATGTTCATGATTGTTTTAGATACTGAGAAATCTATTGAATACACAGTTGATTGATTACACGGTGTAACAGTGAAAATAAACTCGGCTCGAGACATAGTAGAGGTTGTAGGTCTAGTTGAACATAAGATAACTGCATACTTAGTTTTTTGAATATACCCTCAAAATCTGGATTTGTGGTCAAAAAACCGATTTTAGGTAGGTGCATGTATAGTTTGTTATGTAACTCCGTTATATCTAGCTCAATTTTAAAAATTTAAACATTGATAAAAAGAAGAAAAATATACCCTTAATATAATACATAAACCGTTTTTTTACAAAAAGAATTGACAAAGTTACAGGTAAAATCATTTGAAAATTTCTCATTTTTTTTTAATTTTTTCAACTTCAACAACGTTTTGTTAACAAATTTTGTTTTGTGGCACTATTAGTTTTAGCAGGATTCTGAAAGCCTGTTAAATTTTGCGTTCAACAAGCTATCATTTACTTCAATTGGCTGAAATACAAAAGCACTATCGAATTTTTAGTATTTGTAATAAAATACAAAAAATTTTAATTTTTTTTTTTTTTTCCTAAAAATGTTAATTTGACCTTTTTCGTTTATATATATTATATCCGATTTCACGTTTTAGGGACCAGCAGTAGTCTACCAGTATGTTTATGGAGTTTTTTCCCTGAAAGCCGGTTTCTATAGCTTCCATCTCCTGGTGGAACCTTTCTCCTTGTTCATCACTAAACTGCCCAAGGCTATTCGGGAAAAAGTTTTTATGGGAGTGCAAGGAATGTATTTCGATTGACATATTGCATCCCATTTCTTCGTAGGCACTTAAAAATTCATTTACAACATCTAAGTAATTTCGACTCTTCTTCTTGCCGAGGAAATAAATGCATAACGAAATATAACTATTCCAAGCTCTTTTTTTCAACTGGATTTAATTTAGAAACGAAATCAGTGTCCAAGAAAATTTTCCGAATTTGTGGCCCCACAAATAAACCTTAGAATAACCGAAATGAATAAATAACTTTTATAAAAGATTTGAACGTGCAGGATACTTTCTTTGATTTTGGCCTCACTTAGCCTAGGAAACGCTGCAATCAGATTTTTTTTTTTTTTAGCTTTGAACCAAGGATTTCAGGTGGAATACCTACTCAGTCAAGTCTGAAGTTGGTTCGAGGTGGAATACCTATTCAGTCAAGTCTGCCTTGGTTCGAAAATGGGATGATAGATTAGTGGGAAGGAAAGGGCAATCAAGTGAAACACGTGTAGGATGTTCTAAGCGTGATGGAAAGCCAAAGAAAGATATGAATTTGAATCAAACGCAAGTGTTATGCCTTTACCTCAGTCAATTCAAGTTATAAGTCAATCTCATCCACAAACTTCTCTACCATCAACTACAACTTCATGTCGTAAATATTGATGAATTTTTAATTTCAGTTAATTAGAAATGAGGATAGAAAATTAAGAAAGGTTAAAAGCGAAGGACCATGGCCTGGCCAGGAATCGAACACGGGACCTCTGGGGTGGCAGTCGAGCACGCTGCCAACTCTACTACCGAGGCCGCGGTAGGATTACATTTTCAGGTCGCACCAGTGGGGTATTCAAAACATATTTTTTGACAACTTGAAATGAAGCACGCAGTGGATACTCCTTTTGCTTATATTTATTATCCCATTCGACTATCCCATTCGCAAATAATGCAAGGATACTTGGTATATCCACCTTGCATTCCAAACAGTATTGCTAGAGCCTTTAAGTCGGCGACATACATATATCAGAATTGAACATATCAAGAATCACACAAAAAGTTTTTAAATAAATCATACTCTTGCAAGATCCCTCAATAAACAAACGCCATTCATTCGGAGCGTGTTTGTGGTTAAAAACTGCAAACATTTCCGTCACATCCGGGCAATACACCAGCTTTATGATAATATATATAAACGAAAAAGCTCAAAAAAACATTTTAAAAAAAAAAAATTTTTTTGTATTTTTTTACGAATACTAAAAATTCGATAGTGCTTTTGTATTTCAGCCAATTGAAGTAAATGATAGCTTGTTGAACGCAAAATTTAACAGGCTTTCAGAATCCTGCTAAAACTAATAGTGCCACAAAACAAAATTTATTAACAAAACGTTGTTGAAGTTGAAAAAATTAAAAAAAAATGAGAAATTTTCAAATGATTTTACCTGTAACTTTGTCAATTCCTTTTTAAAAAAACGGTTTATGTATTATATTAAGGGTATATTTTTCTTCTTTTTATCAATGTTTAAATTTTTAAAATTGAGCTAGATATAACGGAGTTACATAACAAACTATACATGCACCTACCTAAAATCGGTTTTTTGACCACAAATCCAGATTTTGAGGGTATATTCAAAAAACCAAGTATGCAGTTATCTTATGTTCAACCAGGCCTACTACCTCTTCTATGTCTCGAGGCAAGTTTTTTGATTTGTTTTCATTTTGTAACACCGTGTTATTAAACTCTCGCAAAGTTTTAACGATTGAAGAATTAGAAGCATAATTTGTTCTATGCAGACCAATATTAAATGGTGCATTATTTCTTAATATTCTCGAAGGAACATTAAAGGTTATTTGCTCCAGAAGATATGATAAATCCGTGTTGCCAGAAATAATATTGAAGACAAATAAAAGTGATAAAATAGTCCTTCGATTTTCCAGAGTTTTCAAGTTTATAAGACTACATCTAACTTCGTAGGAGGGAAATGGATCTGCGCAGTTAACAAAACGCAAGGCAAATTTGAGGAATCTACGCTGAACACATTCTATCCGATTCACCTGCGTATTGTAATACGGGCTCCAAATAAAACTTGCATATTCTAATTTGGATCTTACCAAGCTTGTGTAAAGAATTTTTAGCGTATATGGATCTGAAAATTCATTACTGTTGCGCTTAATAAATGGTAATAAAGAATACGCTTCAAGTATTATATAATTCAGATGATGAATAAAAGTGAAATTTTAGTCAAAATAACACCAAGACTTTTAATTGAAGTGACTGATTTCAAATTTTGATTATTTAGTTTATATTGATTTTGAGCCGTATTTAAATCAGACTACAAAGCGATTATATCATTGATATAAGTTATTCGAGAAAATATTTTCAAACCATCAGCAAACAACAAGAACTAACAACGAACTAACGTCATTTATAAATATTATAAAGAAGAGTGTATAAATATTACAAAGTCTAGTGCTTAGGTGGGATTTAACACAAGATACAAAACTATAATGGAATCTTAGATGCAAGAATTTTTTAAGTAAAATTTGATGCGAAACCCTATCAAATACTTTTGAAAAATTTGTATAGATAGTGTCAACCCTATAGCATTCAACGAATGCGGATATGCAATAATGTGTAAAGCTCGCAATATTTGTGACTGTTGATTAGGATAAAGCCATTCTGATTCAGAGGTATAAAAAAAATAAATAACTGGTCATTTCAGCCCCTTGAAAGGACTTTGACCTAGCTTCTTATGATCAATTGTGTTGTGCGTGTTATTAAGTTTGTACACAATTGACTGAGAACCGGACCTACAGGTTTAACGCCGACTCCGAACGGCGATGAACGGAATGTTCTTGTTCTCAAGAAGCTTAACATGGCATTTTGATTACTCTCTGAGGTTTGCCATTGTCTGCAGAGAGGTGGCGGCCGTACAGAAAAATCATTTTAATTCAAATAATTTTCTGTCGCTGCTGGGATTCGAACCCGGGTCTCCAGGTTCGTTGACATAGAGGCCACGCACTTTAACCAACTACGCCACGGACGCCACTTCGGATTCGGAGATATACAATTTTTTTATTTCACAAGAAAGTTTCTTCTTAATAATGCTCTCAAAAATGTTTGAAATATTTGACAGCTTAGGGATAGGTATATAATTGAAAATTATATTTTTGTTACCATTCTTATACATTGGAGTGATGAATGAAATTTTGCATGCATACAAAAAACCTCCAGATTGTAGAGATTTATTAAAAATAATTTTAAGCTGTTCTAGAAGTTCTAGGACCAAACCCCTTCATAACACATAGAAGACGGAAAACCAGACGTCGTTTTTTTTAATTTATAAACGTCCAAAACTTTTTGGATTTGACTTAATATTTGACTCAAAACTTTATTTCTGAGATTTTTAAATTTTTGTTTCTGAGATTTAAATTTTTTTAAGCCAGTAGTATATTACGAAGCTTAAACATTTTTCTGGAACATTTTGGGATAATTCTATCGCAGATGCTTAAAAATTTAGATTTAAAAAATCTGAAAGAACTATAACTGTTTTTGAATTTTAAATTATGCTCCCAATTCACCAACACAACAGTATCACGACACTTTCGGCACTTATTTTTTTTTATATGTTATAAACAGCGCACACTTATTTAATTATTAATTAATAAATTATTAATTTGCAGGCACGATCGCGAATTTAACACTTAATTAATCTTTAGCTTAAACGCGAACAGCTGATTCACTTATTTTTTTGTGGATCCCAAGTGCACAATAGTGCCGACGACAAGGGTTGCCACCTGCTCAGCGGAGACGGGTGTGGGTATTTATACCAAGAACGTATTATCGCGGAAGATACCGATGACTGTGCGTTTGATAAGACTTTTCATCGAAATCTTATCAACCTTGTGCACAGTGGGTCAAAAAATATAAAAATAACGATAAAAAAAAAATTATTAAAAATACCATTATAATAAAATCTTACGATCAATTAAAAAAAGGAATATGTAATAAAAAAAAGAGCAACTATAAAAAAAAACACAATTTTTGGTTCGCACTCTAGTTACGGGTCCAAGGAGATGACTTGGACCCTCTCACAATTCCACCGGTGGAATTAATTTATTTTACCTGTTCCTGACGGAACTAGGCTTGAGTGCGAGGGGCCTAACAAAAAAAAATGCGCTAAAGTGAATTCGGAGCACGACTACACGCTACAGAAAAACGGAAGAAAAGAGAAGCGCGGTAACACACAAAAAAACCCGGGCAATAAAAAAAGTAAAACACTGTGTGTGGTGAGCGCACGAACACACACACGTAAATATACAAATATATATATATAAAGGGTACTCCCTGATTGACGTGCAGGTCCTCCGTTTCTGGCCTTCCAGGCCTATCCTTGGTCCTGCGACGAACTCCCAAATCCCACGTATTTCGTCGGTCGTTACTGGCTCACAGCATCGAACCACACTTTTTTTCTTCAATTTTCGACCAACGGTCATCACTTGTCAATCACTTGGCACTCAATTCGTTTTTTTTTTGCACACCCACTTCACCTTCTTGGCACACTTCCACCTTTTTCAACTGTTCAGACTGAACTGAACTGCCAACCAGCGGTGCAGACTGGCGATATTTAGGTTCCACAAGATGGGAACCTAAACACAGCCATCTTTTTTCTAACACAGATGCGGTTTTCGCAGAAACCGGTATTCAAACCTGAAGGCTTTGCTCACACCTATTTTTAAAATCTTTTTAAGGATTTTTCAGGTGCATCTTTGAACAAATTTAAAGAAAACCTTCTACCCACCAAGCGTTTTTTCCATCTTGGCAGCATCTGTGTTAGTATTGGTGTGGCAACACTCCACACCTTCCACAACCCATAATGGCTACCCTCATTGTGAATTGGCCAAGTGATTTTACTTTCTTTCACAATGACAGTCCTAGTCCTGTTCGTTTTATTTGTCGCGCAATTCCGTGCGTTCAGATACTCGTGGGATTTCAGTTTCGTCAAACATGGAGCACAAAGAGAAACCTCAGCCAGACCAATTTACAAAACGATAAATACAGTGGTTTAATGATCACTGGAGTGCATGTGTGTGTTGGGCTCCACTCCAACAGCACAGTGATTACGTCCGGACAAAACAAATTCGACATTGTATCGCTACAAATAAAATGGTCTCCGTGTAGATTTGTCCGTACTTCACTTTGACGCAACTAAATTTTTAGACCGCGACAACAGCAGTATTAAGTTGGCTAAAATTAAAAATGAACATATTTGAGTTCAAAGACATTTTAGAAGAGAAGTTATAGAATGATATATTTAGAACTTGCGCAGATGATGTAAATTAAGTGCGCAGGATTTGGTCCTGGGGGGGAGGGGTTTTGGCTAAAAAATAAGGAATTCTAAGTACAAACCAAAAACTATCAAAAAATGCATGTACAGAAAATATTATATATTGGATATAAAACTATGAGATTTCCGTTATACGTTTTCATTATTTTTTAGTATAAATACAAATGACTATTACTATTATTTAGTATAAATACCGAGTAAATACAAATACTCTATACAAAACTATTCCTGCAATAAATTAATGCGTCGTGGTACAGAAAAAATCGTCCAATACTGCATCTACACGAACTTCAACGTTCCGATGAATATTAAGTGCAGCCAATCCGTTCAGCCAATTTTCGCTCATAAAAGAACGGAAATAATTTTTTATCCGACGTAATGTTGAAAAAGAGCGTTTGTTCGATGATGTCGTTACTGGTCGTTACAGCCATTACCAGCAAGATTTGGTGAACACTTGGAAAAGCAGTTGTATTGCAGATGTCAAGAGCTTTGATAGGGCTGTTGATATTTTTATCAAAAATCCGTCTTCGCCAAAGTTTCACTTCATTGGTCCATACTACGAAAGAATCGTCATGCAAAATCGTGGAGCATTTCTCAAATAATTGGTTGCAGGCTTCTTCGTCCAGGGTTGAAATTTTTGATCTAAAATTCGATAATATTCCACGGTGCTTAAGAAAACGATCTTCAAGGTGAGTGACGAATAAGTCTAGGTATGGTAGGTAGGTTGAAATTCGATAAAAATCTTCAATTGAAGTAGTCTCGAAATTACAACGATGAGTTTGACGTGAACCTCAGTTTCCTTACTTCAATATCGTGTTCTTCACAGATCTTGCTTACTTTTTGGAAAATCTTACGAAAGAGTTCCTCTGATCTTTCTCTTCTTTCCAATAATTATGTTTTTACGCCATCTGCCAACTGTATGGCTTCATCGAGATATTGGTTTTCAATTTGAAGAGAGCGACTTAACGATAAAGCTACGTACTGAATCGAATCAAGCACATGTAATGAAACCTGAAAATCTAAGGTCTAATCGCTGTACCGCTGTAAGCAACTAGAGCAGCAGAGGTTATTTTTGTGTCTGACCACGTATTGGAGATGTTTTCTAAGGCATCCATAACTGCTGGTTGTAAGTGCAGATAAATTCCTACGGATTCGTGTCGTTCCACCCATCTCGTTGCACAGGATTGTGTCTGTTTTGTCTTCTTATCGCCTTGAAGGTTTTTGTTCCTATAAATTGCTTCTTGAAGTTCAAACAGGCGTTTGGGAAAGTTGAAAAAATTGTGCACACTCTGGATGATGCCTAGACCATTTCTTAAAGGTACAACTTTGCCATTAACAACTTAATTGAGTTGAGTTACTTTTCAATAGAGTTGCCATGTTTAATTTAAACTTTGATAGGGAAGCATCATTGATGAAGAATTGTAATAAATCATAATAAATATAACTTTGCTTCAGTTATAAAATTGTGGCATATTTTAATAAGTTTATTTCTTTTATAATTCTTAAAAAACATATTTTTTAAGAATTATATTGTGAGCTTTATGCCAAATAATTCATGAAGCAACAGGTTGCTACAACAACAAAGTTCTTTGCAGAACTTAAACCAAGCTGACTAGACCATGGTTTCGTCGGACGCTACTCCGACTCATCAGTAGTCTCAGTGGTTCTAGCAGTCCACTAACTTTGACAAGCTAATAGGCGCAAGATCAATAAAACCAAAGAGGAATTATAGAAGCGCTATACTTTGTCAAAGCAATGTTTTTCTACTCTTTGCTAGTCGCAAAATTTCAAAAAGTTGACTGCATTGATTCTGCAAAGATTTTGTTGTTGCTCTTTTTTGTTTACTTCTTTATCACGTATCAATCTAGGTTCCAACATTTTGTTGGTATTAAACCATAGAAGGCGTGAAGAAGGTTTTTTTTTGAAAGCAGATGTTTATTATATGCGCAGACATATAATATTACATCATGTTTTCGTAGGTCGTGCTCGCACCAGTTTACATGAGTTATAAAATTGTGGCATATTTTAATAAGTTTATTTCTTTTATAATTCTTAAAAAACATATTTTTTAAGAATTATATTGTGAGCTTAATGCCAAATAATTCATGAAGCAACAGGTTGCTACAACAACAAAGTTCTTTGCAGAACTTAAACCAAGCTGACTAGACCATGGTTTCGTCGGACGCTACTCCGACTCATCAGTAGTCTCAGTGGTTCTAGCAGTCCACTAACTTTGACAAGCTAATAGGCGCAAGATCAATAAAACCAAAGAGGAATTATAGAAGCGCTATACTTTGTCAAAGCAATGTTTTTCTACTCTTTTGCTAGTCGCAAAATTTCAAAAAGTTGACTGCATTGATTCTCTAAAGATTTTGTTGTATTAAATTGTATTAAAATATGCCACAATTTTATAACTCATGTAAACTGGTGCGAGCACGACCTACGAAAACATGATGTAATATTATATGTCTGCGCATATAATAAACATCTGCTTTCAAAAAAAACCTTCTTCACGCCTTCTATGGTTTAATACCAACAAAATGTTGGAACCTAGATTGAAACGTGATAAAGAAGTAAACAAAAAAGCGCTATAGTTTTTTAAGAATTATAAAAGAAATAACTTTGCTTCATTGAAATTTTTCATAATCAGGACCTGAATCGGATTTCAGAACATGCCCGAATAAGATAAATTTCATGCATCGAGTTCACATTAGTAGGAATGAGAATATTATTTTTTAAAAAATTATTCCAAGTGACTTTATTTAAATTAAAATCACCAAGAACGCAAAAATGACTATCACTAGGAACCTTTGCTGCTAGATTCAAAATGGTATCCACATGAGACATGTACAGTAGAGTGTCCCTTATTTTGCGATTTTTGGAAATGTCAAAGGGCTGAAAGGTTTTTTTATGCGCTTTTGTATTCTAAGAACGAAACTAAAAAAATTTTTTTTTTACGACAACGTTTACCCGTGCCAATCGGGCCCGAAAGTTTCGAAAAAATGCCCATATTAGACCATATTTGCACAAATTGAAAAAAAAATCTTTTCTCTGCTTTTTATAAATGTTTTACATTTTTTTTGAACACATACATAAGAAATATGATATCTACAAAGTTTTTTTATGGTGAGCGTGGTTACCGCCCCTGCTGCGTCGAAATTTCTCCCGCAACATTTTCCCACTTTTTCATGAAATCAGTGCAATTTAGGTATTAATATAAACAATAAATAAATACATTTTTATTATGCTTAAAGTATTACTTCATTTCATTAAATTCACATTATGTACTTACAAAAATTAACAATAAATTAAAAAACTTGTATTTTACCCTGCATCAGGCGCGCAACAAGCTAATACCTACAAGCAGTATTATTGAGGCTTTTCAACCGAAATCATAGTTTTTTTTATAAATAAAAAATATCAAAAACCAAAAATGTATGCCCCCTGAAGGGTTAAATTTTAATAAGAAATACAAATGAATTATAAGTTTTTTTTAAGAGTATGAATTTTTTTTTTTTACAGTTCGAGTATATTTCCGAGTATTTTGGGCCACAATAAGTAGGTTTTGTAGCTGCGCTTTTGATTTTGTAAGCTCGAGAAACTCTTGAGCAAGTTGTACCCCACGCTCCGCAACATCATTTACAACACAAGGATCTTTAAAATAATTTTTTACTCTCTGGTATTCTTCATCTTTTTTCCCATTCGTCAGGATCATATTTTAAAAAATTGCATGTCGAACTAAACCTACGAAATAGATTTGTTGTACGACAAGATGCAAAACAATCTAAATATTTTTTGTCCATTCATTTAAAGAATTTGAGTTTGCGATTGGATGATTACATTGAAACTTCTGAGCTTGCAATGCTGTCACCATTCTGCGTTTTCTCAATAGAAACTGCATCATCGAAAAAAGCGAGTGCTACAAGTTCTTCGCCAAGGTACCAAAGATGCCGACCAAATTTTTGACTTGCAGCAATGGATATTTTTTGTTAATTGTCTTGTATGCGACCAAATCTTTTAAAAAAGACAGATCCTGATTTGGAGCTTTTATGCTATTAGTAGCTTCAAACCAGACTTTGATGTATAGTAGAACTACAAAAATACAGACTTGACGGATTCCGATAATAATGAATAGCATAATAGCTCCAAATAAAGATATATATTTTTTAACTAATTTGTATTTCTTATTATAATTTAACCCTCCAGGGGCGTACATTTTTGGTTTTTGATATTTTTTATTTATAAAAAAAAACTATGATTTCGGTTGAAAAGCCGCAATAAGACTGCTTGTAGGTATTAGCTTGTTGCGCGCCCGCCGCAGGTTAAAATACTAGTTTTTTAATTTATTGTTGATTTTTGTAAGTAAATAATGTAAATTTAATGAAATGTAATAATACTTTTAGCCTAAAAAAATGTTTTTTTTTTATTATTGATATTAATACCTAAATTGCACTGATTTCATGAAAAAGTGGGAAAATGTTGCGGGAGAAATTTCGACGCAGCAGGGGCGGTAACCACGCCCACCATAAAAAAACTTTGTAGATATCATATTTCTTATGTATGTGTTCAAAAAAAATTTAAAACATTTATAAAAAGCAGAGAAAAGATTTTTTTTAATTTGTGCAATTATGGTCTAATATGGACATTTTTTCGAAACTATCGGGCCCGATTGGCACGGGTAAACGTTGTCGTAAAAAAAATTTTTTTTAGTTTCGTTCTTAGAATATAAAAACGCATAAAAAAACCTTTCAGCCCCTTGACATTTCCAAAAATCGCAAAATAAGGGACACTCTAATGTACAGTTGATCCGAACTGTTTGGAGGAAAAGACTCTGCCAAATAAAGTTGTTCAGAGTATCCAAAAATTTGAGCTCAGAGTATCCAGAGTAACGTGCCAGAATTGTTGTCCAAGCACTGCAGGAGCGTTTCACAAATCATTTACAAACTGTGTAGCACCGTCTCCCAGAGAAGATCACGCAGTAACTAGAGCCAAACTTGCACTCAAAACAGGTTTATTATCATTTCTTCTTTGTGCGGATTTTTTAAGCCCTTTAGCACGAGCATTGGTGCTTGCTTTGTTATTGATTTTATTAACACCACTCACTTTCGCGGGAGACGTAGGCGACTACGATTTAGAGCGCGTGATTATTGTATCAAGATTGAGATTATTGTTTCTTGTATGCAGATTGATTATTTTGAATCACAGAGATTTTATTTAGCACTTCATTAAATGGCTTTTTAGCATTGAAATCGTCTTTTATGCAATTTAAAATATTATATGCCTAACTTAATTGAGATAGGCATCGGGAGCTCGGTTTATTCTTTGATAGTTGATGAAAGCACTTTGATCGACACGACAAAAGTTATGTGCATCATGATACGATACTTTAGCAAAAAATACAGGAAAGTCTGCACGAAATTTTACCGTTTGTTAAAGCTGGAGTCAGGAACTGCTGAGGTCATGACCAATAGTATCATAAAAAAATAAAAAAAATAAATAACTGGCCATTTCAGCCCTTGAAAGGACTTTGACCTAGCTTCTTATGATCAATTGTGTTGTGCGTGTTATTAAGTTTGTACACAATTGACCGAGAAATGGACCTACATGCTTAACGCCGACTCCGAACGGCGATGAACGGAATGTTCTTATTCTCAAGAAGCTTTACATGGCATTTTTATTACTCTCTGAGGTTTGCCATTGTCTGCAGAGAGGTGGCGGCCGTACAGAAAAATTATTTTAATTCAAATAATTTTCTGTCGCTGCTGGGGTTCGAACCTGGGTCTCCAAAGTTCGTTGACATAGCGGCCACGCACGTTAACCAACTACGCCACGGACGCCACAAATCCGCTATCCAATAGTATCATAACACAATTAAAAAAAGATAATTTGAAATTGGAAAATTTAATTGGAATTGGAATTGATGGAGCTAATGCTATGGCCGGTTCTGAAAACTCAGTATCAGCACATCTGACTAGAAAAGTACCTCATTTAATTACAATTAAATGTTTATGTCATTCATTGCATCTCTGTGCTGAAAAAGCGTGTGATATTATTCCGAAACATTTGGATACGTTAGTTAAAGACAGTCATGCTTGGTTTTCGAAAAGAAACGAAAAGAAACATCAAATACGCAGACTTGTACAAAACGATGAATGAAAATACTCCAAAGAAAATAGCTAAATTATCGGGCACTAGATGGTTAGCACGACTAAATGCAATAAATACAATTTTAGATCAATGGGAAAATCTCATGTTACATTTTGAAGAAGCTAAGTCATCAGAACGTGGGGATCCAGGGTTTAAGGCAGATACACTCCATCAAATGTACCAAGACGTTGGAAACAAATTATACTTATATTTTCTGCGCTTTTCCTTGAACGACGTTACCAAAACAAACAAATCTTTTCAGTCTGAATCAGTGGAGCCCCTAAAACTTTTGAAAGACCTGAACGACACTCTCTATTCTGTTCTTAAAAAAATTGTAGTTCCACAACAACTAGAAAAAGCTAATAAAAACGACTTGTGTTCATATCAATTTCATCGGTATTTGATGCCTGTACATTGTGTATATTTTGGGTATGACTTCGCATATACTTGTTCAAATTTGAATTCGCCGAATCAGTTATTAAGTATCAAAAACCGATGTCGAGAGTCTCTAATAAAATTAGCTGAGGAAATTCAAAAAAGAGTGCCACGAAACATAGCAATTCTTCAGGAAATTTGTGTTTTTAGTCCTGAAATAGCTTCAAAGGAATTGAAACGGGATGTTACTGACATAGCGCATGCGTTTGATAAAATCATTGGTGGCAATGTTGATGAAGTTGTGAGGGAGTGGAATCTTCTCCATCGGTTGGACATTGAAACCGTAAAAATTTCATCAGACAAATACTGGGTAAATATCATGCAACATACTGATGCCAGCGGAGAGGGCAGATTCCAACATATCTCGAAACTAGCAACTTTGATGCTGTCGTTGCCTTTTTCCAACGCGTCAGTAGAAAGAGCATTTTCAATCATCAACATAATTAAGAACAAATTACGGAATAAAATGGCAATAAAAACAGCGGATTCTATTATGCGCATAAGATCCCTTAATGAAAGTTGTACAACTTTTGAACCTTCTGCTAAAATGTTAAAAAATTTTACGAATGAAAATGTATACAAAAGCGAATTTGTATACGAAGTTTTGGATGCGTTCAAAGAAGTTGAAAATGCTTAAAACGATAAATATATCGTATGCATAGAAAAACAAGAACATACACATAGTCATACATGTGATATTAATAGTAATCCTACTTTAACTCCAACTTTAAGTTACATACTTTAACTGATCTCATAAATATAATTTTAAAATAAATTTAGAAAAAAGAGTATTCCATTCTTGAGTATTGACTTGTTGAAAATTTCATTAAAATGTTAAGTATTTGAGTATTTTTACATTTGTTTACCAACGCAAACAAATAAAAAATATTTAGGGGGAAAAGCATGCATTTAGGGGGAAATTAAGCTCCATTTAGGGGGAAGGCGCACAGAATACCTGGCAACACTGCGTTCAATTTCGGCCTTAAAAAATTAACCTTTTTTGGTTGGGAATTTACTTAAAAAAGAACCATAGAAAAGTTTTTTCGGCACTCGAAAATATACCCTTTTTGAATCAATAGCCAGACTGAATTGCCTTTAAAAAACGAACCTTTTTTGTTCAGAAATGAGTTAAAAAATTAACCCTTTTGTATTATAAATTTTATTATTGCATAATATTATTTGTTATTACATATCGATGATTTGTATAAAAAGAAATTATTATGATTGAACTCATTTAAGAATGCAAAAAAAATAAACATTTATTATTCATTTCTGAACTCATTTATGAACAAAAATGGTTAATTTTCGAGGTATTTTTACCTACTAAAATGATAAAAAAATAGTCTTTTTCGACTCTAAGTAAGTTTTTTATGAATTTCGAAAAAGGAGTACAGTTTTTAGTTATGGGAGAACAGTCTTCACGAATTTAATCTTCGATAGCCAGCACTTTTAAGCAACAAAATAATAAATATAAAATTAAAAAAAAATTCTTCCCAAAAACGTTCGCAAAACTCTCACCTTATGCAAAACCTTCGCTTATGGTTCAGAGTGTAGTACTGCATAAGTACTGTATTGTTAAATAGAAACTACAAAGATATATGTAGGTAAATAAAGTCAAAAACTTGTTCAATTTGAAAAAACCGGTTTATCCGGTTTTTTTTTTGGTCGAATAATTCGAAACCCGGTTTTGTAAAAATTTTACTATTCGAAACCGGTTTTTTTATAATGTCGAATAGTTGCATACCCTATTTGGGTGCCAGAAAAATTGGTTGCATTGTCACAGTAAAGTCGATGTGGTATGCCTCGTCTTCCTATAAACCATTTAAGACATAAAAGAAAATTATTAGAAGATGGATCAGATGCAAGTTCTATGTGTGTGGCCTTTGAAGCAAAGCGTACAAAAACAGCCATGTATGTTTTGTATGGTGGTTTACCACGAATGCGATACGTTGTGTAGAAAGGCCCACAAAAGTCGACACCACTGACCAGGAATGGCCACTGAGCTCGTAATCGATCGGCAGGCAAGTTCCCCGTGAATTGGCCCAAAAGTTTTGGTTTATAGCAGTGTTTGAAATTGCTTGACTATTTTCAATGCATATGCAATTGCTTCGCTATGACTACGAAAAAGGAATCAGCGAAAGTAAGAAGCAAATGCGAAAAAAAGAATAACAGACACTTTTGCTTCAGCTTACTGCACAGTAGGTTTTTGCTTACGCAGTTTACTGTATGAAATGCTTCGAAACCAATTGCATCAACTGCCAGCAGTTAGTTGTTGTTTTGGTTTGCTTTGGCTTTAGTTTTTTGTCGCTTATAGTGGAAGCAGTGCAAAGAACTGCGGACCACCTTCCGAATTAAATCTTTGGCATTAATAACCCACAATTTTTGTCGAAGTATAGCAAGAAGGACCTTTGGACCGGCGCACAGTGCGCTTTTTTCGATTTTAGGATGACAAACGTTTTTGTTTTTTGTTTTAAATTTAACAAAAATATATTTTTTTTCGACAGATAATTGATGAAATATTATGGAAATGATATTATGAAATTGATGCTCTCTTCTGATATTTTTATGGAACGTTATGGAAGTTGAAACTTTTTTCGGACAAAAAGTAGCGCATTCCAAGCTAAAAAAGTAGGGCAATTTAAAAACATTTATTGCTTAGAAGAGAAAGCATATATTTAAATTTGTTTTTTTTTTTCAAATTTTTTACTGACTTAATTGCCAATGAATTTGAAACAAACAAAAAAAAACTATAAAAAACAAAAATTAGAAAAAACGAGGAAAAATTTTATTGTTAGCAAACATAACACAACACAAATAAGCAATAATAGTTGCTTAATAAATAAATATTTTAAAAATAGAACGGTAAAACTTGTTTCAGAAGAAAATTTACCTACTGGGAGCAATTCTCCTACAAACAAAGTCAAAATTGACTTTGGCTGAGAGTGAAAATGCGTTGTAAAATTTTTTGCTATATTGAGAAATTTCGCGGACCTGAGTTCGAATCCAGCTGCAGGCAAACAAAAATATTTTTTAAATAATTTTCCAGGGCGTTTGGATTTTATGCCACTGAAACTAGAAATGTATACTTAGCCCACTACGCGTGCCAGTCACAGTTCATAAGGTAAAGATTACGTCTTATTTCATTACTTTTATAGTGATTTAATTTGTAATTTGTAGTTTCTCTGCCATGGTGAAAGAATATTATCTTCATGTATATTGCCTATTGGTCAGCTCTCTGAAGAATCTCAAGAAGCCAGAAATAAAGACAATAGACGCTTCAGAGAATTTTTTACAAGAAAGACATCAAGAACAGATACAAATGTTGACCTTGTTCGCAGATTGCTGTTAACATCCGATCCGTTTATAAATTCTTTACGGCAACTACCTAAATATAAAAAAATCAAATATAACTCCAAGTGTTCTAGGTCTTTTAAAATCCCCATGTCTGAGTGATAGTTCTGATTCAGAATAAACAGAAAATAACACAATATTAAAACCTTTTTAATCTTTTTTTTAAGCATGCATGAATTGAATGCACACAAGTAAATTAGCGAACATATCGACTCATAACCGCCAAAATATCTTAAGCGCCAAAAAGAAAATTTTACAGGAGAAGGTTTTTTTTAATTATCTTTGCTATTAATTTTATCTTTTATCTCTTATCTCTTTGCTATTAATTTTATTTTAATAACACTGTGTGACCGATTCGACCTTTAAAAAAGTTTCAGCCTAAATTCTTAAAAATTCCGAGAGAGGGACATCTTGTGATTATATCGCGACTCGTCCGACCTCTCAGTTCCATCACAATTTTTTTTTAAAAATTCTCAAAGTTAAAAAGTAGGAATTCCAGTATTCCGACTTTTAACAATTTTTTACATATGCTTAGGTTGTGAGAATTTAAAAACAAAATGCACTTTTGTTCAATAGAATTAAACGTTAAATTTAACAGTGCCAAAAGATTTTTGAAAAAAATATATAAAGTGGATTTATCGCAATGGAGAAGTCAATTTTTCAAAAATTTTGTACAAATGTTAGTTCTTCTTTATTTTTTTTAAAAATGGTAACAAACAAAAATCCTTAGTTTTTTTACAGGAATTATTAAAACTACTAAGTACTTTTCAAAAAAGTCGAAGATAACTGAAATCAGTTGAAAATTGGAAAAATGGCAGAAGTTTTTAAGTGTTTTTTAAATCGACAATCATCGATTTTTCTGATATACGTTCACAGCGTTCGAACTGCTGCCATTTAACCAAATGATAACGGATTTGTCTTATATATGGCTTGCTAGAATGCACAAGCCAAATGTCACATTTTGTGATTCTAGTTTTTGTAGAAAATAAAAAAAGGCGATATCAAACAAGTTATCACAAGATTGTTGTGAGATAATCTGAGTGTCTTTGCGATTGAAAAACTTCTTATTTGTGCTACTTCATTTGGAATTGTGTAATTTGAATAGTGAAAAGTGCATTGCATATTCTCCAAATTATTTCCGAAAGAAATTTTATTAGAGCTCCTTGCTGTTGTTATATCCTGCGGTAAGTAAAATATTGTGTACTTTGAGCAGATCAAAAAAGGGAAAAGTGTGTTCAGACTTTTTACTGATGCAATGGGTTTACCATCTGTTATACTTTTCAGACTTTTTTATTCATGATGTGCGATAAAATAAACACTCTTTGTTACGTGTGTTTAGATATACACTAAAATCATATTTATCAAGCGATTTTAGATAAAGTTCAAAACGCTTATAAAAGTTATTTTGTCCTTGATATGCAAAAAAATGTTTCTTGGGCACCCAATTTTTTATGTTCCTTGCAATACATTATGTTGGCTTTCATAAAAGGCTTCAAGAAAGTAATGCCATTCGGAATACCTGTGATTGGAAATCTGTTCATCGTCATGCTAAAAGTTCTGCTACTGTTGTGTCAACAAAAAAGAATTGAAATTCAATCGAAAAATGCAGAAGTCATACGTGTATCAAGACACTATGTTCGTATTTCTCCAAAAATAACATTCTGAGGAATTGCCAATGCTACATCCAGTTCCAGAAGAAAACGCTGCACCAAGTCTTGTCACTGATTTTATGGAAGCGTTTAACCAGCTCAATGTTCGAATGTCGCTTAAAGTACTCTTTCTGCACCATCATATAGACGTATTCGAACAGCCAATTCCAATCAAGTCTGATGAACAAGGCGAGCGCTTCCATCAAACGACAAAAACAATGGTGGACCGGTACAAAAATAAAAATTTGCAATCTTTTATTGCTAATTTGTGTTCGTTTTTGGCACTGGATGAGGTGTTGTGAAGAGCACAAACATAAATACAATTTACAATAAAGGCACAAACATACATTCAATCAAATTTTGAACCTTTATCCCAAAAAATTAATAAAACTTTTAGTATTCGCAGTCATAAGATATCGCCGTTTTTATTTTCTACAAAAACTAGAATCGCAAATGTGGCATTTAGCTTGTGCATTATAACAATCCATATATGAGCAAAATCCGTTATCATTTGGTTAAATGGCAGCAGTTTGAACGCTGTGAACGTATATCAGAAAAATCGATGATTGTCGATTTAAAAAACACTTTAAAACTTCTGCCATTTTTTCAATTTTCAACTGATTTCAGTTATCTTCGATTTTTTTGAAAGGTACTTAGTAGTTTTAATAATTCCTGTAAAAAAACTAAGGATTTTTGTTTGTTACCATTTTAAAAAAAAATAAAGAAGAACTAACATTTGTACAAAATGTTTGAAAAATTGACTTCTCCATTGCGATAAACCCACTTTATATATTTTTTTCAAAAATCTTTTGGCACTGTTAAATTTAACGTTTAATTCTGTTGAACAAAAGTGCATTTTGTTTTTAAATTCTCACAACCTAAGCATATGTAAAAAATTGTTAAAAGTCGGAATACTGGAATTCCTACTTTTTAACTTTGAGAATTTTTAAAAAAAAATTGTGATGGAACTGAGAGGTCGGACTGGTCGCGATATAATCACAAGATGTCCCTCTCTCGGAATTTTTAAGAATTTTGGCTGAAACTTTTTGGCGGTCTCACCGTGTAATTTTATCTCTTATATTGATTAATTTCTTTTAGAGAATTTCATCTTAAGCGACACTTTGCTGTCATGAAAAATGTAAACAAACATGTAGAGTGTACTTAAGCTAAAATTGCGTTTGGTTTAAATTCATAATCTAATTTCGTACACCTATGAAATTTTGACAGACGATGTAAACCATCGCAAATTATCGATTTTCATCAAAAAACATAAATCGGATATTATGTCGCTTAAGATATTTTGGCGGTTATGAGTCGATATGAAATATTATCAAAATAGTGCCTGACTGTCTTAATATGTGGGAGGAAAATCTAAAAGTTGTCCGGTCTTAATTATTTTTGGCATGGTGTTTATTTTGTTGTTAAAAAAATTTATTTTATTTTTTAAGTTCACATATGAGCAAAATTAGTGGGATTTTTGCTGTTGAAAAAAGTCACTTCGTATGGGAGGTAGTCGTTGCAGTTGGCCTAAAATTTTTATTTTCTCTCAAGAAGTGTATTTTAATACAATAAGCAATGGTGCAAAAATTCATTACTCTAGCTTTTATAGGTTTTGAAATATGTCGAAATGTCATCCTAAAATCGAAAAACGCGCATTGTGCGGCGTGAAGGTGATTTCGATGAAGATATTCTAGGTAGGGTGCATTAGACAACCGACCGCCGCTTCTTAAAATACAAATCACTGTTCTTTCAATTTTCCTTTCATGAAGAAATGGTGGTAGCCTCTGAAGACTATTTGACTTAACCATTTTGTTGTCTCGCGAGCGCTTTATTTCTTCCTCGTATTCAGATCGCTGAATTTCTGCGATAACTCGCCAGAAAGTTTTCTCTAGTTCCTTATGAGACCAATGAACAATGTCAGCGGAAAAAATGTAAATACTCGAAAAATGTAAGAGAGAGTTCGAAGAATATAAAAATACGACGAGTTTCGAGAGATTATTTCGTTTATTATTGATTCAGCGTTGCTAATGTTGCTTATTTTAAACGTTACCATTTTCCTGCCCGCTACCCCTCTAATTATTGTTATGAGTGTAAAAAGGCAATTCGGTAAATTCCTTGAGAAGAAAGTTATTGCCGGAAAACCAAGTTCCAACGCGCTACAACCACATGAAACGATATCAGCAGGGTTGTTTTTTGAAGGAACATGTCTCCATGACACGCCTCGAGTACTCTCCTGGAGTTCTGAAATCCGATTAACGACAAAGCAGTTAAGTGACGACGAATGCATTTTTAACCATTGAAGTACAATTTTTGAATCCATCCAAAAGAGAGTATTTGAAACGTATGTAGCAATTTTTGGTTTAATCTTTTGCTCTGTTTTACTTAACAACACAGCGGCGCAAAGTTCGAGCCTTGGCAACGACTGAGCTTTGATAGGTGATTTTCGAGCCTAGATTTAGCTATAACTAAAGTAACCTTGTAAGCATCATTAACCATGGTTCGCAATTACAGCAACATTACGCACGCTGAGACGCTTTTGCAAAGCCATGAAGTTCACTTACATTGTTGCAAAATGTACGAACATAGCGCAGTTCCTCGATGCGATTGATGTTGATTAAGTCTTCCTTGATTTGAATCCATAGTTTAATTAATTCGTCTGACAATAAATCGTCCCAGCCAATGTTCTGAATCCATATTTGTTGCAATAGGATTTTTCAGCGAATTACTATTGGACTTAGAAGACCAAGCAGATTAAAAACTCGTACCACAATCGATAAACAGAGCATTTTGTGGGATTCTGCACGTCTGACAATTCGAAGCGAAAACAAAATGTGTCTTGGAGAGGCTTCCAAGACATACCAAGTGCTTTAGTAATTTCTTAATTACATTGTGCGACAATTTAAGGGTCAGTTGGAGTAACCTCAAATATCTCAATGGTTTCTATTAGTGCATGGTCTATATATTATGCCCTCATACTCAGTTTTATCGGATTAGGTCAAATAAGAGAGAAATTCAAGGTCAAATTTCACCTTTAAGGGCCGGTTTCTCAATGTCCGATTAGTGTAACCCTTAACCAGGAGATAGCTAACCATACGATAGCTAAAAAAACAATTTCGGTTTCACCAAGCTCTGATTAAGTAACCTTCGGTTAAATGATTAATTGTGACTTTTTCAATTGTGAATACGCGAAAACTGCATGTCATCTGTTTTGTGTTTACGTTTTTTTGTGATTTTGTACCGTGAAATGAAATAAAAGTAGATAAAAACAATGAGCAGTCCATTACTTTTTTTACTCCATATGAAAAAAATTTTCTTGTTTTTGAATTGGTGTGTAAAATAAATATAAAATTGTATACTTTACTCAGATGTTCTTCTGATTAGCAGCTAACCGGAGCCAAAACTTGCCGTTAACTTAATCAGAACTTAACCGACAGTTAAGCATTAACCGAACATTGAGAAAACGATTTTTTGCTAACCGCTGGTTAAAGTTCTGGTTAGTGCTTAACCGGACATTGAGAAAACGGCCCTAAGTCACAAATTGCACAAATAACTCTTTAACTTAATTCAAATCCTGTGTAGTAACTACATCTAAACATTTGCAATGGATGGTTCTTAACATTTTGAGATCATTTTTTGGTCAAAAAGTTACGCAAGGGGGTGAATATTTTCTTCGAAAAAAGGGTTTTTAAAAACAAAAACCAATATTTCAATAGTTCAGTATTCCATTTTGTCAACTGTAACCCTGTGGCCAAGAGTACTGTTATTTGATCCCGTTTAAGTTGAAGTTCGTTAAGATCCTCCGCTCCAGTGAGTAAGTCCATATATTAATCCTCCAGCAACAACTGAGCCCCAACTGGAAATGTTGCGCTGTTTATTTCGGCAATATGATATAAGCTAAGTATAGCGAGAAAAGCTGCGGCAGACAGACCATATGTGACGGTGTTAAGTTGGAAAGCTTGTAGTTCTGCGTCAATCTCATTTCTCCAAAAAATGAGTTGAAATTTGCGATCTCTCTCGTCGACGAGAAATTGACGATACGTTTTTGAGATATGTATCTGCAGTGAGGAGGACGATCCTCACAAGGCAACGCGTAAGGGTCAAGGGGGCGATCTTCAACCTGGTGAGGACAGCATTATCCATGTTGAACTCGTCTCAAGTCGACTCAAACCTCTACGGTGTCCTCTAGAACCGGTAAACTGGCGTTAGTTTGACGGCTAATCTGAGCGGCGGGCTACCTGCCTTTAAAGGGTTGTGCGTTGGGTTTGAAGCCCACCATGTAAAAACACATTTCAATGAAAACGAAGAGAAAATAGATAAAAATGATCCCCAAATCTTATGACGACTACCGCAAACAAAAAACTGACAATGATTTACGGATATGCACTTGGAACGTCCGAGCCCTTATTTGGGATGGTGCCTCTATCCAGCTGATAGATATTTTAGAAAGATACAAAGCTGATATCACTACAATCCAAGAAATGCGATGGAAAGGACAGGGTTGCTCACGGCAAGCATCCTGTGATATCTACTACAGCGGCCATGCGGAGAAGCACGAATTTGGATGCGGATTCGTAGTTGGCAAGCGACTACGGCATCATGTCCTGCGATTCACACCTGTGAACGAACGACTTGCCATAATCCGTGTCAAGGCAAAATTTTTCAATATATGCTTGATATGTGCGCACGCTCCGACAGAAGATAAGGTCGATGAGAACAATGACAGCTTCTACGAGCACCTTGAAGTAGCTATGAAGTATACGTGCTTGGTGACTTCAACGCCAAGGTGGGAAAAGAAAACATCGTTGGTCTAACAGTCGGAAAGTTCAGCGTCCACGAAAATATCTCCGATAACGGAATGAGGCTGATTGACTTTGCCGCAGCGCGAAACACGGTCATTAGTAGCCCTAGATTCAAGCATCTCAATAAAGCCACTTGGCTGTCTCCTGATCAAAAGACGCGCAACCAAATTGATCACGTTTTGATTGACGGAAGGCACTCTTCCAGTGTTTTAGATGTACGCACGATCCGTGGTGCCAATATAGACTCGGACCATCATCTTGTCGCAGTCAAGATCCGTACACGTCTGTGCGCAACCAAGAATGCGCGCAAGCCAGCACAGAGAAAGCTAGAAGTCGAAAAGCTGCACTCAAAACAAACAGCTGAAGACTTCGATACTCGACTCTCACTCCTGCTTCAAGAAAGCACTCCTCCAATCGACGATATATGCGCACAGTGGAATCACATTTCCCACTCTATGCGTACGGCTGCCGAAGAGGTGATAGGCTATCACCGCCCTCGCCGAAACCAGTGGCACAACCAGGAGTGTCGCAACGCCACTGCAGAAAAAGTCGCCGCCTACAAAGCCACCATGTAGTCGATTGTAACGCGTGCTGCTAAAGAGCGATACAAGGAGAAGAGGAGGGAAGAGGGACGCATTTTCTGGCGAAAGAAAAGAGAAGCGGAAATGCGTGAGTGCGAGAAAATTGAGATGCATGGTGACAGGAATGAGATCCGAAAATTTTTCGAAAAAATAAGACGCCTGGCCGATGGTTTCAAGACCGGGGTCTCTTCCTGCAAGGATGAAAATGGGAATCTAGTGACAGATATCCAGAGTACACTGATGATGTGGAGGGAACACTTCTCTAGGCTTCTGAATGGCGACGATGACAACAATCCCGCCCATAGAGATGATATCCCGGAATCCCCAATTTTGGACGACAGCGTTGAAGTTCCGCTGCTCGACCATAGTGAAGTCTTAAAAGCTATAGCTCAGCTTAAAAACAACAAAATCGCGGGAGCCGATGGCTTACCTGCTGAGCTCTTCAAGAATGGAGGCGAAGCTCTATTTAAATGCATTCATGAGCTTCTATGCAGAATATGGTCAGAAGAATGCATTCCAAACGATTGGAACCTCAGTGTGCTCTACCCAATCCACAAGAAAGGCGATACCACAATTTGCGCCAACTACCGTGGGATAAGCCTTCTTAATATCGCATATAAGGTCGTGTCGAGCGTATTATGTGAAAGACTGAAGCCAAACGTAAACCAGCTGATTCGACCTTATCAGTGTGGCTTCAGACCTGGAAAATCTGCCATAGACCAGATATTTACGCTACCACAAATCTTGGAGAAGACCCTAGAAAAACAAATCGACACACACCATCTTTTTGTTGATCACAAAGCCGCCTTCGACAGTCCAATAAGGAATCATCTATACTCCACCATGTCTTAATTTGGTATTCCTCCAAAACTCATCCGTCTTTGCAGAATGACACTGAGCAACACCAGCAACACAGTTGAGATCGGGAAGGATCTCACTCGATACTAAACGAGGTTTCAGACAAATTGATTCCTTATCGTGCGACTTTTTCAACCTAATGATGGAGAAGATCATCCGAGCTGCTGATTTGAGACGCAGTGGCACTTTATTCTACAAAAGTATTATGCTGCTGGCGTATGTTGATGATATCGATATCATTGGCCATAATACATGCGAAGTCAGTGCAGCATTCTCCAGATTAGCGAAAGAGTCGAGTCGAATGGGTCTTGCAGTGAATACAGATAAGACGAAATACCTAGTGTCAACAAATAAACAGTCCCAGCGTCTTGGAAACCACGTCACTGTTGACAACATCTCCTTCGAGGTTGTTAAGGACTTCGTCTACCTTCGGTACAGCATTAACTCTTTCAACGATGTCAGTATTAAGATAAAACGAAGGATAACTCTTGCCAACAGGTGTTACTTCGGGCTAAGTAGGCAATTGAGAAGCAAAGCCCTCTCTCGACGAACAAAACTCACGCTCTATAAGTCACTAATCATGCCCGTCCTATTATATGCAGCACAAACCTGGACGTTGAGCAGTTCTGAAGACTTTGGGAGCCTTCGAGAGAAAGATCCTTCGTAAGATCTTCAGTCCAATCTGCGTCAATGGCGAGTACCGAATTCGATGGAACCACGAGCTGTACGCTGACATCGACATAGTTAAGCGCATTAAAATCGAGCGGCTCCGCTGGCTAGGTCATGTTGAGCGAATGGAAAACGACGCTCCAGCGAAAAAAATATTCGATTCGGTGCCCGGTGGTGGTTAACGCAGAAGAGGACGCCCACATCTTCGTTGGAAGAATCAGGTGATGGATAACCTGACCACGTTTGGTGTTTCCAACTGGCGCCAGCAAGCGCAGAACAGAAATGGCTGGCGCAATTTCTTATACGAGGCTAAAACCGACTTACGGTTGTTAGCGCCAGATAAGTAAGTAAGTATCTGCAGTGAGGGCATATTTTGCGCAACCTGAACGAAAAAAGTGTCGTTATTAAATCTTATTGAATGGTTGGACCCACCATGAGAGTAGCGTTTAAGGAACGATTCGAGGATGTGCGTGCCGAGGCATAAAACACTACGCGCAGTTTTGTCGTTTCGCTTTGTGATCTAAGCACGCATTGGTGCGGTATAAAATAGTGCGGTTTGAATAAATCAATATCAACTGGTGACATATGACACACAATTTTATACTCATTCATGAAATCGACATACATTTGTTTTGTTGTTGGGTTTCCTTGCAGGCGGCAAGGAAGTACCTTTTTAGAAGGATCCACCTTTTTCCCATGACTTACCAAAAATTGTCAACCACGATTTGACAACCTGTAGCACTCATTTCAAGAGGGAAGCTTGGAAAATCCTGCTTTCCATCATACGAAGATTTGTATTCTACATCCAATTTTGACAAAACTATGTGAATTATTATAAAATTCATTATATCGAGCTCAGAACCTTGTAAAATAAGCTAGTTTGTGGTTTAAAACAAGTAGGCTTATTTTATTTAAAATGTTCTTTATTTTATTTTTTTTAGTTTTCTAACAAGCGGAACTCAACAGCTCTTTTCTTAACAACATTTTATGTATATCTATCATCAGTGATGTGCAAACTTAAAAACATTACTTTGACAGTGTTGAGTAAAAATAGTATTAAGTAACAGTATACTACTTTTTACATTTGTCGTTATCGTATGTTACAATGTTAATTCTTACACGATTCTCCTTTTTTTTTTTTTTTTTTTTTTTAAATATTATTTTATATAATAATACTATTACAAGTAGTTACTCATAACAGAAGGTACTGAGCAATTTGAACTCTTTCATACATTAGCTAGCTTCAAAATAAAATTAATCATTATAACGCAAAGGTGGTCGAATCACACATTACAGAATGGTCCATTAACAGCCAAATCTGGTGGACTAGGCGAGTTTAATTTTTCAATATTAGTGTCCGAGTCACTGCCTGATTCATTTGTGGGCCACAGAGTATTATTATCGGCATCAAGGTAATTGGCAGAATCTTCAGACTCTTCACCAGGTGACTCGACCGCTGGTGGACCGTCATGAATCGGACTATGACGCAATTGATTACTATCCTGCACCTGAGCGTTGCGTTCATTGTCAATTGGTGGTATTATAACTAGCGGATTTTAACATCATTTAATAATTGCTGAAGATGCTCTTCATAAGCTAAGTCACTCGTGTTTAATTTATTATTACATGTGTTTGATATTAATCTACGATTACGGCGAAAATGATTATTAAAATTGTCAACAATGACATAGGAATGATCATTAATATGACGAACTATGCTACCGTAGTGCCACTCTTTACCGTTTTTCTTAAAAATCACGCGCTCACCTTGTGTTAGGACTGCCAAAGATTTAGAACCATGATCAAAGTAACGTTTCTGAATATTTCTTTTAGCTTCTATTTTGCTTTGAACCTCCGCTTCACTTAACTTATTCCAATGCAGCAGCTGACTAGATACTGGTAAACGAGTTTTAATTTGTCGGCCAAAAAACAATTGGGATGGGGAAAGACCCATGCTGGCCACTAGTGTCGTGTTATACTCTACAAGGCGATATTGAAAACTCTCAACACTTCCTTTCTCATAACATCGCTATAAAATTTTCTTGACAATAGCCACACCCTTCTCCGCCAATCCATTACTCTGTGGATATCTTGGGCTAGAGTACCTAAACACAATATTTGTCTTTATCAGCGTAATTTTTTAGTTCAAACGAATTGAAAGGGACATTGTCACTCCACATCTCTGTACGATATCCATAACGACAAAACACAGAATCCATCACACTAATAACTTATCGCGCAGATTTAGACCTAAGTTCTTGCGATACAACAAATCCTGAGTAGGCATCAATTAAAACAAGATGGTCCTGACCAGCATACTCATAGATATCCGTACCTACACGATGAAACGGGTATTCTGGTGGAGTATCTTGCACAAGCGGTTCTTTTTGATTGTTACGTGTGTATTTTTCACATGTAGTACAAGCTTTAACAGTTTCAATTAAGTCATTGGTCATCCCGGGCCAAAAGAATTGCGACCGTGCACGCGCTAGTGTTTTTTCGATGCCCAAATGAGGTGCATGTATCCATTTGCAGATTTTTGATTGCAATTCCGTCGGCACAACTATTCTATGATCCTTGAATAACAACCCGTTTTCAAAATGTAATTAATTTTTGTATTTGTGGAATAATTGCCCAAATTGACTTAACTGGTGGAATGGTGGCCATCCATTGTTTACGTAATTCACTATATTTCTATAACGCTCATCTTTCGCTAACATTTTAACGTATAAATTGTAATTTGCTTCTGACAAACATGAATTTTGGGTCACTTAATGTATGACTCCTGTTAATTCTTCATAATACTCATCCATCGAGGATAGCGGTGCCCGCGATAAACAATCAGCCACTAACATTTCCTTACCGGGTCGATAAATTACTTTAATACCTGGGAATTTTAAAATTCGAACATTTTTTTTGTATAATTGAACTGTGTAAAAAGTTTATAGCTTACGGACAGTGGTTAAATTATATAATACTAGCATACCCGTTCCAAGCGTTACTTGGGAACATAAATATGATATGAAAACATATTATAAATAAAGACTCAAGAATCCAATATGTTTAATTCATTTTATTTCATTTGAGAATATTTCTTATTGGAATAAAAAGAGTGGCTTCTTATTGATATTAAAAGAGTTTCACATTTATATTACAAAATAAATAAAATATATTGAACTTATGGCAACACTGCAGCAGAAATTAACTGAGTGTAACTATCCACTCAAGATGGCAGCGCGGTGAATTGTAGACTTTTACCTCTCTCTCTCTCAACAAAGAGCTTAAGCTATTGTTTGCTGTTATTTTGTGCTGCTTATACAATACTTATACAATGGCAGCATGGACTAAAATGCATGAATTCTTAAATCATTAAATACAAATTTTTACCAAAAACATAGTTCCCAGTAGCACAGTCGCTTATTATAGCAATTGAATAGTGAAGGAATTATTAAAATCGATTCAGCGGTTATCCCGTGATTGAACGATAAAAATCCGAGAGAACCCTTTTATATAATAGTATAGATATAGATATAGATATAGATATAGATATAGATATAGATATAGATATAGATATAGATATAGATATAGATATAGATATAGATATAGATATAGATATAGATATAGATATAGATATAGATATAGATATAGATATAGATATAGATATAGATATAGATATAGATATAGATATAGATATAGATATAGATATAGATATAGATATAGATATAGATATAGATATAGATATAGATATAGATATAGATATAGATGTTCACAAATAGAGAGCGGTCGGGGATGTACAACTATGACGTCACGATAGAGGCGCTATTTCCGGTGAAATGCAGCTAAATTTTTTTAACTTTTTTTCCAGAATCTAGCAAAGATGACGTTGGCGATGAACACGACTATGCTAATTATAAAGACGAAATCCCCTTATGATAATGCCAAACTCAGCTTTCTGCTAGCGATAGCAACAGATGAAGTAATTAAGAAGACGTTGATACTTTCGCTGCTTTTGCTTGGAAACAAAATATTAAAACCACTGACTGTTCTGTCAGGGTCGCCAAAATGTTTAGTAATTAAAAAAAAACACGACGAGAAAACCTTCTTGATATACTGCGATGGTTTATATGCTTCTGCGTCTGGTGATTTTGTTCAATAATTTTTCGGACATCCTTGGTTTTGCGCTCGATCAAATGAAAATGTCGAGTCTATCTGGCTTTCATCCTTTCCGATGTCCTTTTAGTTCGTGGAGACCGACGAATTAATCTGGCTACAGTTGACTTTCTCAGGAATGTGAGACGAGGTTGTTTACGTTCATGCAGTAGTGAATGATGAACGTCATCACAGACTTTGCATACTTCCTTAGAGTTGCACTTTCCTACGGAATGTGATTGAGCGAAGCAATTGGAATAATACCCATGCCTTCTGATTGCTTGCCGGCGTTGAAGAGCGCCATTGCTAGAAATGTTCTACAGAATCTCATGGAGTGGGAGCGCTGGCAAAGTTGACATTGATATTAATGTCTATAAAAAAGAAGAAGTTTTTTTAATGATTTAATTCGTATAGAAATGTAATAACTGTTTCGTATTTTATTTAGGATTTGTGGTAGTATGAAAGTGGGGAGGAGTATATGAATGTACAAAAGTAGTTATGATATATGTAGATATGAAAGTAAATATAAGAGATATTTCGAGATCATAATTTGGTGTTCATTTCTTGGTAGAACGCAATGTTTTAGTTTTAGGTCGAGTTATGACGCCTTTCTGAGTTCGAATGTCGGCGACTCGAACATTTTTATCGGTTCCAAATGATGCCACCTAATCTCCATTCTGTGTGAGGCAACAGCTCATCCTTTATAACGACAAAATCGCTATTAGAAATATTTCGTTTGAGATATTTCCATTTGTAACATTTGTGAAATTCGATGCGGATGAGTAAAGTCGAAAATTCTTCAAACGTAAATTTATGTTGTTGAGCAACCTTTTTAAAATGCAATTTGAAGCTTTTTACTGCCGCTTCCTAGAGTCCGCCCATGTAAGGGGCACTGGGTGGAATGAAAACACATTCAAAACCTTAAGTTGCATATTTGTCTGATACCCAAGCTGCTGTGGGTTTTAAAAAAAATTTCCAATTCTTTTGCCAGAGCTCGGGTAGACCCAAAAAAGATCCAGCCATTGTCTGAGAATACCTTTTGTGGTAGACCTCACTGACCCACAATCGAATAAAAGCTGCGCAAAAGGCTTCTGTAGAGAGATCAGACACTGCTTCCAGATAAATAGCCTTGGTCAAAAAGCATACAAAGACGCAAGCGTATCCCTATGGATAGTATGAGAGTATAGGGCTTCTACGGAGAGTAGGAGATTTTAGTTGAAAAGTGTCTGCAAAATCGATACCGGTGATAGTAAAGTTTACTCAGTTAGAAGGTAACATAAAGCAGCCATTATTTGAGTTTGTATTTTCTACTTAAAAATTGTACATACTTTACACCGAAAGAGACAGTGTTTTATTTGGTTCTTTAATTTGGTAATATAAAATTCCTATCGCACCGCTCGCAACATAAGTTGCTGCTCTACATGAATAAGAGTCTTATGAGAATACTCGAGAAAGAGATGACTAAATCCTGATTAATCGGATATAATTATCAGATACCTTTCGTTATAACTGAGAGAAGCATTCGCAAGGCGACCATTAACACGGAGAATCATTTTTGCATTCAAAAACGGATTTACTGTAAGCAACGAGCTTTTTTATATCGGTGATGCATTTTTCAGCTTATTGTACTCATCGGAATAGTAGAAAGCCTTTGTGAAATTAACTTCACGAAGTTAATTTCATTCTAAGTTAACTTTACTTCTTTCTTTATATTTATTTATTATACTCTTTATACTCTTTCTTTCTCTTTATTTCTTTATACTCTTTTTCTACTCTTGGTTTCTTAACCACGAATTTTTAAAAAAAAAAAACAATGAATTTAAGCCTGTTGATTTAAAATTATAAATTATATATCAACTTACGTATCCAATTAAAGCTTTACAAAAAATCTCTTTAAAGTGAAGATAGCAACGAATTTTACGTGGTTGCACTAAAGGTTTGTTTTAAAATATAGAGTGTCCGTTTTCTAATTTTTTCTATTGACAATACGAAAATTGTTTGAAACTATGAAAACGTAGCATTTTAAGAAGCAATATAGCATTGTAGCTTTTCATTTTAAACGTAGCAAATTTGCTACAATTGTAGCAAAACGGCAACGCTGTCTGTTATTCCGAAAGGCTCACGCTCAGTTAAGTATAAACTCTCTTCGATGAAATTGTTTGCCGCAAACGGAATACCTATCAACGTGTATGGAGAAGCACTAATTAAAGTTAATTTGGGCCTACGCCGCGAGGTTTTGGGGACTTTTTAATTGCTGATGTTACTTCAGGTATAATTGGAGCTGATTTCATCAGACATTTTGATTTGCTTATCGACCTTAAGCGGAAGCGTTTAATCGACAAAAATAAATCTTTAGAAATATCGGGACAGATGACAATTACAGATAATTACTCAATCAAAACTTTTGAAGCATCTTCATTCTATGCCGACATCTTGAACGAGTACTCAACAATCACACGTCTAAACCAGCCTGGCACCATCACAAAATCGTCTGTGGTGCACTACATAGAAACTCGTGGACAACCGGTTTTTTCTCGCCCCAGACGTCTATCGCCAGACAAGCTAGCAGCAGCCCGAGCTGAATTCGAAAGCTTAATGAGACTCGGAATTTGCAGACCGTCTCGTAGTAACTGGGCAAGTCCGCTGCATATGGTGCAAAAGGCAGATGGCACATGGAGGCCATGTGGCGACTACCGAGCCCTGAACGCCATAACAATTCCGGACAAGTACCCGATACCATATTTACAGGATTTCACAAGCAATTTGCAAGGTAAGACCATATTTTCAAAAGTCGACTTGCAAAAAGCTTTTCACCAAGTACCCGTGCATCCGGACGATATTCCAAAAACCGCCATTGTCACGCCTTTTGGCTTGTTCGAGTTTGCATATATGACATTTGGATTGCGGAATGCAGCCTAAACCTTTCAAAGGCTAATTCATGAGGTCGTGCGTGGTTTGGATTTTGTTTTTCCTTATATGGATGACATCTGCATAGCATCGAAAAGTCCAGAAGAGCACAAATATCACCTTCGTCAGCTATTTGAAAGACTAAAGAAGTACAATCTAGCGATAAATGTATCTAAGTCTGAGTTTGGCCGAAGCGAAATAACTTTTCTCGGCCATCTGGTTACTGCGGATAGAATTCGTCCACTTCCCGAGCGAGTAGAGACCATTAGGAACTTTGACAGACCTACGACGGTAAAAGAGCTAAAAAGCTTCTTAGCAATGATTAATTTCTATAGACGATGTATTCCTAACGCCATCGAATCACAGGCACCACTCCTAGCTATGTGCCCAGGTAATATAAAAAATGATCGCTCATTGCTTAACTGTTCTGCAGAATCGATAGCAGCTTTTGAGCAATGTAGGCAGTAACTCGCAAAATCAGCCCTGCTGGCGCACCCATCGAAGGACGCCCAATTATCCCTTTGGGTGGATGCTTCAAACACCGCAGCGGGCGCCGCTCTTCATCAAGTGGTTGGTGATACCCTCCAACCATTGGGATTTTTCTCTAAAAAATTCGATAAGGCGCAACTTCGTTATATTACCTACGATAGCAGTTAGACATTTCAAATTTATTCTGGAAGGCCGGTGTTGTCACATATACACTGACCACAAGCCTATTACATACGCTTTTCGTCAAAATCCGGGTAAGGCGTCAAGTTGAAAAGCCCGGCAGTTGGACGACATCTCCCAGATGACAACAGAGATCCGATATGTTGGAGGGAAAGAGAATGTAACAGCAGATTTGCTCTCCCGAATTTCGACTATGGAAGTTGCACCCATTGACTACAAGAAGTTGGTCGAAGATCAAAAACAAGACTCAGAATTACAACAGTTGCCTGAAGGTATAACAGACTGTTCTCTTAAATTAAAACTTTTTTCGATTCCAGGTGGCTCAGAGCAGTTGTACTGCGATTTTTCAACAAATTCAATTCGACCATTTATCACAAGAAGATTGAGACGATCGGTTTTAGAATCCACACGCGACTTGTGTCACCCTGGAGCTCGTGTCACCGCTAAACTAATGACGCAGATATTCGTTTGGCCTGGCATTCAGAAAGACAGCAGGGCCTTTGCAAAAGCATGCATTCAGTGCCAACGCGCAAAAGTTAACCGCCACACATTTTCTCAACTGCAGCGCTACCAATTACCTGAGAGATGCTTTTCCCACATCAACATCGACATAGTTGGCCCATTTCAGCTCAACAATGGTCAACGGTATTGCCTCATTATGATGGACAGATTTACCAGGTGGCCGGAAGCCGTACCGATTCCAGAAATGACTGCACAAACCGTCGCACGTGCACTGATGGATAATTGGATATCGAGGTTTGGTGTTCCAGACACAATTACATCAGATCAAGGTCGCCAGTTTCAGTCAACACTTTTTTCCGAGCTGGCACGTACGTTAGGTGTAGCGCACCTCAGAACAACTCCGTACCCCCCTCAGTCAAACGGATTGATTGAAAGGTGGCACAGAACAATAAAAGCTGCAATTTTATGCCATAACCATGAACATTGCACGGAATACCTACCTGTTATCTTACTCGGTCTCCGTACAACTTATAAAACAGACCTAAACGCGTCTCCAGCAGAACTCGTGTGTGGTGCCACGCTGCGTATTCCATCAGAATTCTTTACAGAGAATCAAAGCAATCGAACTGAAACAGAAGTTGTCGTGGAACTACGAAAGGCGATGCAACAGTTAAGAGCGACCGATACAGCCTGGCATGGATCCAAAAAGTTGTTCGAACACCCCGATCTTCGAACATGCGACAATGTCTTCATCAGAAATGATTCCATTCGGACCTCCCTAAAAAACCTATGATGGTCCTTACGAAGTGCCAGGGGCGGTTCCAGGAATATATTTCGGGGGGGGTTTCAAAAATATTTATGTACGTTATATATATAAAGGGTAGTTAAATTTTAAAGGCCGATGTTGATTTTGAATAAGACACAAATTATTAAGGAAATTATTGTCGTTTCTTTTTATTATGATAATATTGGTATGGTTCAATTATGCATGGAACAAAATATCGGCTAAATGGCCGCCGCGACCTCGGCAGCACACCTCCATCCGATGGCCCAAATTTTCGATGACGCCGAGGCATAAGTGAGGTTCTATGCCGTTAATGTGCCGAATTGGCGGGGTGCAATAAGGCCAACGGCAATAAGGCCGAATTGGCTTTATTTCCTTTTCAAAGAGAAATAAGGACGAAATTGTGAATTTGTTTTTATTTCCATTTGAAAAGGAAATAAAGCCTAAAAAAAAATTTAGCAAAATGGTAATAAGGCCGAAAAATAATTTTTGCAAACTAAGGATTATTTTTTATAATTATTTTTAATAAAAAGTACGCACCCTGTAGTCTGTTGCTTGAAAAGATACTGGACTCAGCGCAGGTACTCAATTTGCAAGAGAACAGTTGCCATTGTCAACCTCAATGTGCTTGTTTAAAAAATTTTTATTAAAAATCGCGGCGATTTATTATAAACCTGCGGCGCTCATTCTTTATAATATTAAGCTTCATTAAAAATTTTAGTAAAAATCGCGCATATTTTATAAATTTTCATTCATCACTTTTACGTTTATATTTTACATTTTTTTCTCGACCACAAACAAAAAGATGTATGTTCTTTAGAATTTAAACGATCATATTTTTCGCTTTAAACGGATATATATTTCTATTATTAGAATAAGATATCCTAGTCTTCTCAATAAAAAATATGTAAATTTTTCAGACTTTCACGATTTTTATCTCCTAAACCATTTGAGACCTCCCTATTTTTTTTTTGCAGCATTAGATTTAGAAGTTCCATACACATTTAAAAAACAAAAAAAAAAAAGAAGCGTGTACCAAAAGTGCAATTACATATTCCAAAATATGTACATTTTTCAAACTTTCACGATTTTTATTTCCTAAACCATTTGAGACCGACCTTTTTTTGCAGCATGTGCATTAGGAGCTCCAAATTCACATTTAGAAAAAAAAGAAAAAAGGAGCATGGGCCCTAAAGTACAATTATTCCAATACTTTATATCTTTAATTTTTCATTAAATAAATGAAAAGGGAAATTTCCCTTTTAAAGGGAAATAAGGCCAAATTGGCTTAATTTCTTTTTCAAATGGAAATAAGGCCGAATTCGGGCTTATTGCACCCCGCCGCCGAATTATCTCATCCTTTAGCTTTTGAATTGTTGCTGGCTTATCGACGTATACCTTTTCTTTCAAATAACCCCAAAGAAAGAAGCCCAACGGTGTCAAATCACATGATTGGTGGCCAAATGACATCGCCACCACGTGAGATAACACGGCCATTGAATTTGTCGCGCAAAAGAGCCATTGTTTCGTTAGCAAGTGGCACCGTTCTGTTGAAACCACATATCGTCCACATCCATATCTTCCAATTCGGGCCATAAAAAGTTCGTTATCATCTCACGCTACCGAACACCATTCACAGTAACTGCCTGACCAGCCTCATTTTGGAAAAAAATACGGCCCGATGATGCCGCCAGCCCATAAACCGCACCAAACAGTCACTCTTTGTGGGTGCATTGGTTTTTCGACAATCACTCTTGGATTATCATTCGCCCAAATGCGGTAATTCTGCTTATTGAGGAATCCACTGAGGTGAAAATGTGACTCATCACTGCAGATGATTTTCTTCGAAAATTGATCATCCACTGTTGCCATTCCTTGCCACCATTCTGCCCGTGTAAATGCAAGTCTTTATGCATAATGTTCATCAACAACGAACGTGAGAGGTGCAATTGTTGGGCACGACGACGAGTTGAGGTGGACAGCTCTTCAGCTACACTATCGCGAATAGCAGCAATATTTTCTGCAGTACGAGCATGCACTGGTGTTTTCACATCTCCTACAGACCTGGTTTGTTCAAATTTTTGCACGATTTTTCCGATTGTACGCACATTTGTACGATTAAATTGACCGAAAAAATCACGAAGTGCTCGATATGCATTTTGATTTGAAAGCTCATTTTCATAATAAGCCTGAATAACTTTAACGGTTCAAATTGAGTTAGTCTGAAATTGAGAAATGTCAAATGAAATGCAGAAAAAAACTTGACATTTAGGTGTGGTTTATATTAGACATCTGCATGAATACATTTGCTTTGCCTGCTGCAAAGTGTACACAACTGCTATGTTCAACATTTCGAATCATATTTTAAGCTAGAGTGCAGTACTTTCATAACAAATAGAAACTGAAGCGAGCACTGTACAACATTCGGCAGGCTCTCAACAGAATGAGTACAGAACTTGCTTATCGTTGGTTCTCTTTGTACAGTTGCTTTTTTGCAGACTACAATGCTATGTATTCGAGATACACACTTAGATACCGAGTACATCTGAAATACACCAAGAATTTTCGAATTTATCTTGTGCTGTGCAGCATTTGTCGCTATTGTTGTCGTTCATTTTTTTTGTGCACACATATAGACTTATTTTTTGCTAACTCAAGCAAAACGAATAAGAAAATCTTTTTCTAGTCAGAAATTGTACACACTGAAGCAAACAAGTGTCCTGAAAAGTGATAGATTTTTGATTTTTATATTTTAGTGATATTTAAGTTGTGTTTAATATTTTTCTAATATTTTTCCAAAAGTGCGGCGTCGAGCACTGTAAACGGCCAAAAATAGGTTAAGGCATAAAACAACTTAATTTAACATATAAATAATTTTCAATTATATTAAAATTTGTTTTTATTTATGACTAAAAAACAAAGTTTCAAAACCTTTCGTTAAAACTTTGCATAAACATGCAAGCAAGAGCATACATGCCGCCAACAGCGCAAATTCGTTTGCTTAAACGAGTACATTTCTTTATACTTGGTATGTATTTGTCTAACTCGATGTATAACAAGAGATATTTGAATATATTTCATATCGAATACACATCTGCTTTGAGTAAAGTACTCGAATGTTTTCATTTCATTTTCTCTTTTACTCACTTGTTCTTGGTTGCTTAGAATGATAGAGTGTAAGTATACGTTTATCAAGCAAATGTTTTGAAGAGGCATTTGAATGTATTCATGCAGATCTCTAGTTTATATTCAACATCGTCCCTTAAAATTTAACCACCCTTTATATACATTTGAGCGGGATAATTTTTTTTTTCAAAAAATCGTAGGCGTGGGAAGAAACCGTTAGTCTAAAATCTATTTCGAGCCTCTGGTTTTTCAAAAGAAGGTTATAAATTGTGTTTTGCTGCAATATGTGAAAAAATTATTCCACTTATTGGAAAAAACTTTGCTACGAAAAAAATAGCCATCCACATTTCACTCCATATTCACTCCATATGATTGTGTGGTGCTCAGGATTATTTTTTTTGTGTTAAATACCACAAGCTGACGCTGGGGTGAAGATAATTATAATAATAAAAGTGATTTCTCTGTTTATTTGACTCGAATACAAATATTAAAGGCCAACATAAAACCAACATCAAAATAAATAAAAACTACAAAAACCGGAATTTTTCTCCATTACTGTATAAAAAGGAATTTTACGTCAAACTACAAAAACCGGAATTTTTCTCCATTACTGTATAAAAAGGAATTTTAAGTCTACACTTCCGATACTATCGAAACTGTGGGTTTTTAAATTAAGACTGTGCGGTGTTTGGATATATTTTATCCAAAAAATGCGGTGTTTTTGTGATTTCAGGTTAAGATTGTATGTGTGACTGTTTACAGCTACAGGCGCAATATCGCAAAAACAAACAAAAACTGGAACAGAATTCAGTATTTTAGCAATACGTGTAGAAACAGCTACAAACGTTTACAGCATAGGGGTGTGAATATTTAAAGTAAATTATAAAAAACCAATTTTTTTCTTTTTGGTACTCTTGGCCCACATAATAAACATCAGTACATCACATTTATATACAGGTTCTTTTAGAATTTCGGGGGGGGGTTTGAACCCCCAAAATTCCCCCTGGATCCGCGCCTGCAAAGTGCTAAAAAGATCCAACAAATATTTCAAAATCCGCATAAATGGCAAAGAGAAAAATGTCTCAGTGATTGACTTAAAAAAAATAAAAATAAATAACTGGCCATTGCAGCCCTTGAAAGGACTTTGACCTAGCTTCTTATGATCAATTGTGTTGTGCGTGTTATTAAGTTTGTACACAATTGACCGAGAAATTGACCGAGAAATGGACCTACAGGCTTAACGCCGACTCCGAACGGCGATGAACGAAATGTTATTATTCTCAAGAAGCTTTACATGGCATTTTGATTACTCTCTGAGGTTTGCCATTGTCTGCAGAGAGGTGGCGGCCGTATAGAAAAATTATTTTAATTCCAATAATTTTCTGTCGCTGCTGGGGTTCGAACCTGGGTCTCCAGGTTCGTTGACATAGCGGCCACGCACTTTAACCAACTACGCCACGGACGCCACAAGTGATCACGCCCGTGATCGACTTAAGTCCGCTTATATAATAGATGACGTAGCTCAATCATCGAGTTCTGAGTCAGCGCCACCAGAACAACCAACGAAATCAACTAAGGTGACTCGTTCCGGACGTCGCGTCGTTATTCCGGATCGTTATCATTGAACAGCGCACCTTGTCTAGGAGGGGAGTACTGTGGCAACACCAACATCTTCTGAGAGACAGCGAAAAAATCCACTTTTTAATTATTATCTACGCGCTTTGCTTAAGAACAGACTGCTTACTTCGGTACTAGTTGCTCAACATTAAATATAACATAATTAATTATAATCAATCTTTTTCTAATCTGGCTGTCATAGGCAAACATACACACATACAACAATAATCTCTAAATCTATATCATATAATCATAATCATAGACATTTACTAAATCTTGATAATGGAAGTGATTTTGTGCACTTGATTTTGTTAAAAGTATGACCAACTCATGTCAAAAAGAGGAAGCGCTTTTGTTGACTCAGCTGTTTGAGAAAAAGTGGTGGCCACTAGTGAGAAGCAAGTTATTTGTTACTTTTCCATGGTACAAACAGGGTTAGTTGGCGGAATGAAAACAACAAGGTTTATAC
Source organism: Pherbina coryleti (assembly GCA_943735915.1). Lineage (NCBI taxonomy): Eukaryota > Metazoa > Arthropoda > Insecta > Diptera > Sciomyzidae > Pherbina > Pherbina coryleti. The sequence goes on along the minus strand of OX030952.1, from coordinate 45,048,668 downwards.
ATGCAAGATATAACATTGCATTTTTAACACTGTTTATTGCATTTCATATAATTTAAGACAAAATAAGTTTATACAACATTGGTATTAAAACTTGTCTTCTATATTCTTCAAAGCCAATTTTTTTGCAAACGAGTCACTTAGATCACTTTCAGATAAAAGATTTTTTAAATTTAAATTTCTTTGCTCTCGTTCATTTTGTTTTTCTGATAACTCCATCATCTCTGATTCAAGATTTGCCAGCCGCATTTTTGTTGCCTTAGCACGCAAAGAAGCATTCGTTTCGGAATAATCACCATCTAGTTGAGTAGATTTGGACAGTTTGTTGAAACTCGTTTTTATATTATCCTCATCAAGGAAATTCTGAAATGAAAAATTAAAAAATAATAAAAACAATATAAAACAAGTAAGAAATGATCTTCGACTGAGCCGAAGATAAAATACCCCCACGACCCAACCAAAGTATATTTAAAGCCTTAAGCAATCAATAAAATGTTTATTTGTATAAAAATGTTCGTTATAGCTGCAACAGAAAATATTCGCTTCTGTTTTTTGATAAAGTCACTATGTATGGGAGGTAGGCGTGGTTTTCACTCGATTTCGTTAAATTTCATACACAGAGAACATGTTATATATCAAAGTTCATATGCAAAATTTTAAGTCCACAATATATATTAATTTTTGGGGAAGAGTGGAAGCTTTTTGATAAAGTCACTTTGTATGGTAGGTAGGCGTGGTTTTCTTCCGATTTGGCTCATTTTCGAACTTGACTTTTATTTTTTACATAAAAGCTTAAATATAGAAAAAACGGAGTGACAAAATGAAAATGCCCCTTTTACGTTTTTTAAACGTGGGGGTATAAAATTGATTAATTTATTTTTAAAAATACATAAGAAGAATAAATAAAACGTATTAACTTCTTAATCACTCAGGCGTCTAAACGTAAATATCCGATCTGAAAACAGCATTGGCTGAAGCATGAGCCAAAATTATGCCGAAAGTGACCCAAAAGCTGGTTGGATCCAAGATGTAATAATTATAAAAGTGTTCTCATTCGGCATATATAAAAAAACGGTCCCACCAGTTAATTTCGAGTCAATTGAAAAAGTGAACTAGTTCATTTCTAGCGCAGTTAGAAGTAGCTCTGAAAAAGTACAAAAGGAGTTCAGTATAGAACAGTTCACGTTGCTTTTGTTTTCAAAGGTATTGCTGAAAAAACTAAACGCATTCTGGCTATTTTTTTAAAATTGGTGCGCACAAATAAAAATAAAAAAAAAATATAAAAATGTTTATAGACATTTATAAACAAAGTTTGTCTTAAATAAATCTTGTGGATGGAAAAGATCGTACAAATCACGTCTTTAGGACTTTTGCTCCAGTACACTCTATTTTTACACTTTTAAAATTTTCACTTTAAAATTAGTTGAAAAAGAACCACTTTCAGGCTACTGCGAAAGCAACCAGTTTAAAAATGTTCCTTATGCAACTAGTCCAAATATGTGGAAAAAAGAGTGTTTATACACAGAAAAAAAAGAGTAGAACTTTTACCTAAAAATGTAGTCAATTCAGCTAAAGTAATCCGGTGATTTTCAGTCAACGAATTTGATTAGGTGCGCTACCAATTTCTAAATGTTAATTATATGCAATTATATTGGGTAGTTTAACTGCGAGAGTAGCTAAAAAAACCTAAATATTTAGGTGTACCTTCAACCATAAAATAGATAAGACACATAATTTATTAGAAGAATTAGCTAATTTTTTTTAAACTATGACCACTTCAGATTAGGCAAGCCACCTACTACATAAGTGTAGAAAAATCATCTAATTAATTAGATAGCATTCCCACTTAAGAGTGGGAATGCCGTGCAAAAAATATGCAAAAAATTTGTTTTTTGTTTTGCAATTTCTATTTTGAAGTGAAACTTTCCTTAGGTGACTTTACTTCATTTCGTCACATGATAGAGAAGAAAGATTTGTTTTATAGTAGATAGAATGAGAGAGATATATACATTATATAAATGACTGAAAAATTTCTTTGCCACCGCTGAGATTCGAACCTGTGATCTCAAGATTTCAACAACCAACGCCTTATCTATTGAGCTAAATTTGCAATCCAGAAAATTGCTCTACATACCAATTAATCAAATTGCTGTAGATGGCCAGTGGAAACATAATTTCAGAGTTGTGGACCTCATATTTTTATATACATTTTGTTCACAAATTATCAAACGGCGTAACAGCACAGCGGTAAAGCGTTTGACTTGAACGCCAGCGGCCCGGGTTCAATTCTCGCAATGAGGCTTTAATTTTTGTAAAATTTTCTCACTTTGTTTTTATTTATGTTTTTTATAGGAGAGCGCTGTGCTCTTTACTTTTGCGTTTTGCAAAATTTTAGTTGAATTAACTAATTTGAATTAGGTGAATTACCTAATGCATGATTGTTAAATTAACTGTGTAAGTAGAAAAGTTGTTGAAAAGATTAGGTGAAATAGAAACTTTCACATTAGCTAAACTAGTTTAGGTAATAAATCAATTCTTTTATTTTCTGTGTAGGGACAATTATCTTTTCCTATGACATCAACCAGCAAAAAGTGTCAGTTCCTTAAATGTTAAAGTGTATTGTAGTGGAACTTGTACTGTTCCTTTTTGGAATTAGTTCAGAACTATTTCAAATTTGGTCCACTTTTCTGCTGGGATGATACAATTACAAGGTAATCGTATCGTGATTGTGAATTTGTGAAATTTTCAACAATGCTGTAGCTCAATGCTCAAATGCTCAAATGTGAAATTTTGGAACAATGCTGTAGGAGCTATAAACGTCAAACGACAGAAGCAACCACAATAATTAGGAAGACACAAAATTACCTGCTGATTTTGACAACTAGCTCACCCTGCTCTCCAATATGAGTCCACCCATAATACAATAAGAAGATAGGGTAAGGAGCTTTGGCAAGATCTACTGCTTATGTCAAAAAGCATTTTAACGATGCCTTTTTTCTGTAGTATTCATCAATGTGGGACAAAAACTTAGAAGAGGAATTATATATAGGGTAAATAAGAAAAATTTGAATTTTTATTGATTTTATTTTCATTAATTTAATATTGCCCATCATTTTTTGTTTATTGTTTTGTATTCTTAATTTCTTGTTTAAGAATTAATTTCTAATAAAGATAGAAAGATACGATATATATTCTAATGATATCGTTTGCTATCTTATAAAAAGCTTTTTCAAATCTTCTGAGAGTGGAACTGTTGAACATAAATCAAAATTTTTTTGAAGTTCCTCGTTTGTCATTATTTTCAGCAATGCATTTATATAAAACGCTTACCTATTGAAAGCATGAAGTATGGATTTGTCATAGGATTTGTTATATACCTATTTAAACATTATATTAACATATTATTTAAGTTGGCAACCCTATCATTGTACATACATATATAGTAAGAAGAAATATTATGCTGCAATAAAGAACCAGTTGCTTAATACCTCTCAACCTCAGCACTCGTCTTGTTATACTCTGCTTATACTAACAAACGTAACATTTGGCGACGAGGAGTAAACGGTTTACGCGTTTTTTTTATTTTTTTTTGTAAAATTCCTTAACTTTCAAGTCGGGGTCGATAAAACCACAATGGACGAAAAAGTGATGGAAAAATTGTTAAGGCAGAGTCAAGAAATGACTAACAGGATGATGGAAGAGCAGAGGAAGTATTTCGACAAATTGCTAAGCGGACGTATATCTGGTGACATCCAAAGTGCTGGTGTTCCAATTTTCCATGCTTTCAATAAGCAAATACATAAGTGGGAGTCGTATCTGGAGCAACTCCATCAGCATTTTGCAGCATATTCCGTGAATCCGGAAAAGTACAAAGCATTTTTTCTGACCTGGGTAGGCACAGAAACATACGAAATATTACGAAGTAATTTTGGCGCTATTGGAATTGAAGAAAAAACATTCGCAGAGCTATCGCAATGCCTAACGGATTTTTTTCTAGCAAAAATACACATTGTAGCAGCAAGACATGAATTCCACAAAGCAACAATGGAAACGGGACAAACTTACCGAGAATGGATAGGAGAGTTGAGGAGAATCGCGCGTGAATGCAAATATATTTGTAGTGGGCAAAACTGCACACATGATTTTACAGAAGAAATGATTCGCGATAAAATTATCGTTCACACCCCTCACGATACTGTTCGAGCAGCCGCTCTTCAAAAAGCAAACCCAACTCTTAACGAAGTAGTTCAAATTGCCGAAGTATTCGAAGCTACAGAGGCTACAATGAGCAAAATCAAAGAGAATCCAATTGTGCTAAATACGGTTGGATCAAAATCAAAAAACAAAAATGCTGCAAAGCGCAAAGAGCAAGAGAAAACCAGTTTATTAAAATCATGCTCTGGATGTGGAACAACACACACTCGCCATAACTGCAAGTTTCGCAAAGCTGTGTGTAACAAATGCGGAAAAAAGGGTCACATCGCAGCTGAGTGTATGTCTGCTCAGACAAGCAAAAATAACAACAACAGCGATCAACAAAAAACCCAAAATTGGCAGCATAACAGCGTTTCACAAATTGACTCGATTTTAAGCATACATCAACCGCAGCGTGAAAACAAAAAATTTTTTATTGACATTTTTGTAAATAATATAAAAATCAAATTCCAAATGGATTCGGGTGCAACAGTGTCAGTTATAACTCAAGAAACATATAAACAATTAAACAAACCAAAATTGCGTCCGTGCACGAAAAAGTTATTTGATTACGGAAAAACCCAAGTAAATACACTTGGCGAGTTTATGGCAGAGTTAAAGTGTGGCAAAACAACAGAAACAGCAATGTTAGTGGTAGCGAGTGTTACGAATGGACATAATTTATTCGGCACCGATCTTTTCGATGTATTTGGATTTGAAATATGCCAAATCGCTGCTATTAGTGACAATTCGCAAATAAGTGACTTATTGGAAAAATACAAAAGTATTTTTGAGCCAGCTTTAGGTACTATAAAGCAGGTCAAGGCCAGTCTACATCTAAAAACAAATTCTGTGCCCAAATTTTACAAAAGCCGACCGATTCCCTTCGCACAAATGGAGAAATTTAAAACTGAAGTGCAACGTTTAACCGACAACGGTATTTGGAAACCGATTAAGTTTAGTGAGTGGGCTTCGCCCATCGTTTTGGTCACAAAGCCAGATGGCTCACTACGCATCTGTGGTGATTTTAAAACGACAGTCAATAATAAAATTGATGTCGACCAATATCCATTACCAACTCGGGAGAGCTTATTACATACTGTACGCTATGGAAAATTTTTTCGAAGATTGACCTGAAGGATGCCTACCTCCAAATGGAGCTAGACGAGGAGGCAAAGAAAATTTTAGTGGTCAACACGCCGCTAGGACTTTTTCAATACCAACGCCTACCGTATGGAGTGGCTAGCGCGCCTGCTATTTTCCAAAAATATCTAGAGCAGCTCATGCAGGGTATTGACGGATGTGGCAACTACATTGATGATATAATTATCACTACATCAACAGCCGATGCTCATGTTAAGCGCTTAGAAAAAATACTGTCGTTATTGGAAGAAAGTGGTATTCGTTGCAAGCAGTCAAAGTGTGAATTTTTTAAACAAAAATTGGAGTATTTGGGGCGAACAATCAGTGCAAGCGGTATTTTGCCCGATGAGAAAGGTGTTCAAGCTGTTAAGGATCTGCCACGTCCTCAAAATTTGAAAGAAACCGAAGCTTTTCTTGGTAAGGTTAACTACTATCACACCTTTATTCCCAATTTTTCAGAATTGGCCGCACCTATCAATCAACTGCGCCGTAAAAATGTCAAATTCGTATGGAGCTCAAAACAAGAACAAGCATTTATAACTTTGAAGCGCCATATCATAGAGGCTACAGAACTCTCTCACTTTCAAGAACATTTGCCGATTGTTCTCGCAACCGATGCATCATCCTACGGCATTGGAGCCGTTATATCGCACAGGCATCCGGATGGCTCAGAGCGTCCTATCGCCTTCGCTTCCAAAACACTAAACACACACCAAGTAAGGTACAGCCAAATCGAAAAGGAGGCACTCTCAATCATATTTGGAGTACAACGGTTTCACCAATACTTATTTGGGAACAAGTTCATTCTGATAACCGATCATAAGCCCCTGGTTAGCATCTTCAGCCCAGACAAAAATTTGCCATCAATGTCTACACACCGGTTACAACGTTGGGCAATTACTTTGATGTCATATAAGTTTGAGATTCAGTTTCGCAAAACTGCTGAGCACTCAAACGCTGACGCCTTATCACGTCTGCCCTGTGGACCAGATCCAGAGTTCGACAAACATGAAGACTGCTATCAAGTCGATACCTTTGATACATCTATCGACGTCGGAATACTCTTACAGCATTACAAAGACGATCACACACTTAAGAGAGTCAAAACATTCATTTCTAATGGTTGGCCAAATAAACTAAGCCAAGAAGATATGGATTTAATTCCATTTTTCCGCCGTAAGTATGCTCTTACCATTCACAACGACTTAGTTTATTTTCAGACAGACGCTACTCGAGTCGTCATTCCTGGCTCTCTGCAACAATCGGTCCTAAAGCTCTTACACGAAGGCCATTGGGGTATAGTAAGAATGAAGCAGCTTGCAAGGCAACACTGCTGGTGGCACAAAATTGATGACGACATCGAGAAATTAGCTGCAAAATGTAACGTCTGTCAAATATCGGGTTCCAGTCCAAGCCAGCAATACAAAGAATGGCCTAAAGCTGAGCGACCTTGGCAACGAGTTCATATTGATTTTGCAGGTCCAATATTTAACTCAATGTGGCTAGTGGCCGTTGACGCATTCTCACAATTTCCGTTTGTGGTACAACTTGCTAAGACCACAACTATCGACACTATCTCAGAATTGTCAACCATTTTTTCGCTGGAAGGACTGCCTGAGACACTGGTCAGCGACAACGGACCTCAGCTTACTTCCGATCAATTCACTGAGTTCTGTATAAGAAATGGCATTAAGCATGTGAGAACAGCACCATTTCATCCAGCTTCCAATGGGCTTGCTGAGCGGTTCGTTCGTACATTTAAAACATCCGTACAAAAAAATCTGGATGATGGTCTATCGCTAACAATGGCTGTGGGAAAGTACCTATCCACGTATCGTGCTATTCCTAATGCTGAAGGGAAGTCACCGGCCGAGTTACTACATGGCCGTGCTCCACGCACCTTGATATCAATATTATCAGCATTGCCAACAATCCACAGACAAGATGAAGCCACAAAATGTTCAGCAAAGTTTTCATCAAATGAGACTGTGTATGTTAAAAACTACGCTAGAGGTCCGAAATGGATTGAAGCCACCATAGTTCAGCGGTTGGGTGACATGGTATATACTGCAAGCACAAAAAATGGTATTGTGCGACGCCATCAAAACCAAATCAAGCATCGATCCGAGCTATCCACTGAAAGTCCTACTTGGGTAATGCTGCAGCCGGCCACAAACGGTCAGGATGGAAATGGTTACCCACACACCGAAAGTACTAGTGAACAACGTCAGCTTAAGGGAAGTCCAGGTGAACAAAGTCAGCTTAATGATGATATCCCAAGACGAAGCGCTCGAACTCGCACTCAACCAAATTGGTATAAACCCTAGTTAAGTTTAAATGAAAACAAAAAACTTTTGTATCTCTATTTTTGCATAAAAAACAAAACCAACTTGGTATCAGCTTTAGTTAAGTAAAATGAATTGGAATTTTTTTTTTAATTTTTATAAAGGGGGGAGATGTTATATACCTATTTAAACATTATATTAACATATTATTTAAGTTGGCAACCCTATCATTGTACATACATATATAGTAAGAAGAAATATTATGCTGCAATAAAGAACCAGTTGCTTAATACCTCTCAACCTCAGCACTCGTCTTGTTATACTCTGCTTATACTAACAAACGTAACAGGATTTTTTCTTAAGATATGGCAGGACTGTATTTCGTGGTTTTGGCATTAGCAGTATGTTATGTCTTGTCAAAGCTCCTTACCCTACCTTCTTGCTGTATCATGAGCCTACCTTGTAATTGTATCATGACCATAGAAATAAAAAATAAGGAAATGGTGTTTCGCACACATATGTACACCGTACGTGTAGTGCGGACTTTTTCTCGTATGTTTTTTGACAGTTCGCATTGTTTTAGTAAACAATACGAAGTGTCTTAAAAAAATTTAAAAATATTCATTTAAAATAACTGATTAATACAAAGTTAATTTCTTAATAATTTAATAAACATGCGTTGTATAGTGCAAAGCTGTGAAAATGGCCAAAAACTTAGGAACAATGTGATTTTCTTTCACAAGTGATAATTTCAACCGGTGTGTTTTTAAAAGAAAAAGAATGTTATTTATATTAAAGCTGTTTTAACGAAGTGAATTTCAGTTGGAAATTAATATATTTTTAATCATAAATATTAGAAAAACCAGTTTTCGCGTCAAACCACGAACACAACTGCAAGGCCGCATTCAATATTTGGAGTTACCACCAACTTTCAGGGCGCCCTTTCTGTCAGTATATTGAATTAATATTACTCGTAATAAATATTTGTGTTTATTTTCAGATTTCCTCACATCCTGGACATAAAATATAAATTAATTTATGCGCTTAGGTTGGAAGCCGATATTGTCAGCACAAGATCGATGGTTTTTGTTGACTTTGGTGCACAATAACTTTTTATTTTAGTTAATTTATTTCATAATTTTTATTGTTTAACTTTTAAAGTGAAGAAATTTTTTATCAATGATGTTTAAAAAATGAAAATTTTGTAAGTAAATTAAATAAAATAAAAAGTTATTGTGCAACGAAAATTACCACAACATTTACAGATATATTTGACGTCTTGTTGTGATAAAAATGTTGATGAAAGAATAAACATTACAGATAAAATTTATGAAGTTACTAATAAACCACAAAATTCAACAATAATTTCAAGCATCAATCAAAATGCAATTGAACAGTGTATGCAGAATTTAACCCGAATTACTGCAAGACTTTGTCAATATTCAAATCAAATTACCATGCACCTAGCAGAACTCAAGATAAGATCGAGATCCCATGATCGAAACAATTCAAGATTTAGAAACAATTCCAGACGACGATATTCAAATTCTCGTGATAATATTTGTTGGTATCATAACGGGTGATGACAAAAAAATGAGACTTTTTAAAAAACTTCAGAAAAGAGTTTATTTTATTTTCATAAAAAAAATTTATTACAAAAATATGTGTAAGTTACAGAAGATTAATAAAAATTGAATGTATAGTTGAAAAAGATCCTTGATGAGCCGTACGGCGCAGCTTTGTAGGGATACCTTTGAAGGACTGTTGGACAGCATTTTTGTCGATTTTACGAAAATTTTTTTCTTTTTTCGAGTTCTTGACAGTTTTTTGCTCTCCAATTGTTTTTGTATACCAACGAGCTTAAGTTTCCAAAAAAATCTTCGATTGGAAGTTTGGAAGTTTCGAAGTTTGTGGGATTTCGCTCTTTTGGAACAAAATTAATTTTTTGTTTATTTAAGAAATCCTGCGTCTTTACGGCGTAATGTTCATCACATTTGTCAGGCCAGAAGACATAATTGCCATCAGAGTGATGCTCTTTCAGAAAAGGAATCAATATTTTGGCCAAGCATACCTTCTGATATACTTCTTGGTTAACTGCAAGTCGACTTGGTTTGAACCAAGGCTTTGAAATTCCTTTTTCGGATATGGCAATGTAGAGCATAACCTTTGGTTCAAATATATGCTTGAACTTTAATTTCACATTGGGATTGCATTCAGAAACGTCATTTGAGTAAAATCGATCATTTCCAGGCACTTGAGATTTACTGAGCGGGAAATAACTTTCATCGTCCAAGACATAAGATTTTTTGCGATCATTTCGAAGCATCCATTGACATTGTGATTTAATAATGGATATTTGATCAACGGTGTACTCTGGCGAGCGGCACTTTATCCGAAGCTTTTTCAATATTTTGCAGATATAACTTTGATCACATTTCATCTCAGCAGCTGCGTCACGTTGACTTATTCTATTTAAAACAAATTGTTAAATTTACGTTTAAGCTTAGCCAGAGCCTTTTTAGTCATAATTGATGGAATTATCCACTTCCACATTCTCTTTTCACTTCCATATTCTTCAGAATTCTATATTAAGTAGATTTTGGAACACCTTCGCTTTTAAAATGGTTCACCGTAAATATTTTGCCAAGCTTTTCATTCGTTTTATAAAATTGTACAATGCGCTCACGGAGGATATGTTGCTTCGACGACATTTTAATGAAAACTGTGTTTGGTGTTCAATAATGAAAATCATGCAAATAATTAAGGTATTCATGGCAACAATAAAAACCAGCGCTTACTAATTCAATGTGATAGATTTAAAGTTATAGTAGTTTAAAATAAGTCTCATTTTTTTGTCATCACCCGTTAGAAAATTTAATAAAAACGCAATTAAATATATAAAACCATGTGCTTTTATTAATAAAAACAATGATAATAATTTCAACCAAAATTTAAACTAATCATTCCATTATGACGGTGGCAGATAATGGAATAAAAATAAAACCCACTTTTCGTTTTAGATAAAAACAATAATTTAAACTTTTTAATTGATACTGGTGCAATAGTTTCAGTTGTACCATCGAAAGTCTTAAATTAGACAAAATCTCCTTACAACGTCTCATTTTAAAGGAGTTAAGTAGCTGAACTGTTTTTACATTTTGTAATTAATCTTTCTGCCGAAATGGCGACAGATTTTGTAACCTCGAAAATAGTTTTTTTTTTCAAATGGCCGCCATTTTGTTTTTTTTTCGGCGGATAAAAATTATTCTAGTTCAGGCGATGGCCACTTAAACAAGGATTAATTTGTTTTTTTATTTTTTCCTCAGATGTTCCAGACTGGTGATATCCTGCACACCGTCAATTTTTTGGCATTTTTAAAAAAAAAATCAAATAACGTCAAAAACCGCTTCAAAAATTCTGAAAAAATTTTTGCATTCTTTAAATGTTAATAAATATATGTGGAAAATTTGAAAACGATATCTTTTATTTTAAATTTGTAACCTATATGTCCCCTTAAACTGTGAATTTTATTCATTTCACCGTAATAATGTTTTTTCTTGTATTTGAGAGGTCTGATTGTAAGCAGACCCTGACTATTTCACTATGCCGAACATATTCCTATTGCGTATATCGGAAAATTACCGCTGTTTTTGCATGAGGTATCTTTTTGTAGTTTTCAGTCAGTGCCGTTAATCAATCAGGTGTTCTTAAAGTTGTATTGAAAAAATGGCAAATTTGGTTTAATGTTGCCAATAAGTTCTTAACTTCTAAACATCAAAACGCCGAACCTAAGTGAAAAAAGTAACTTTATAAAATTCATGCAACAAATTGTTTTTTACGAGGTTTTTATGCAATTTATCGTTTAAAGTAATATATTTTACAGTTTATAATAAATATTTGCAAAATATCTAAAAGGTGGCAACAATTTGTTGCCGAAAGTATTCGGCGCTATTTTTCAATCAAAATCGTGTGGAAAACTGGTAACTTTATTTTCCAAATAATTAAATTTTAACAGCTCAAATTTGGCGTTTACGCTTTTTTCGATTTTTGGCATATTCGGCGTGTTTTCGCCATTGCATGAAACCCCTTAATATATTTACACCATGATTTATTCTATTTACGAATTTTTTCCATTTAATTCTAATTAATGTTGAAAAAGTTTGCGCCTTCTTATACGCTGCACCCGAATGCGGCCCAGTGTGAATGTTTCTATGTGTGTTTTAACCAACACCAATAAGAAAAATACCTCACTTTTGTGGTATAACACCGCTTCCTTATCTCTTATTTCTTTGATCATGAGAAAAAAGCTACCTTATTTTGACAATTCATTTGAAATCGGAGTATGGCTGCATATTTGTGTATTTGTTGACATTAAAAATTTAAGTTACTTCAATTATTTTTATGATAATTAAATAATCTAATAGAATAATAATTATTTTAGCCAAAAATTATTGTTAAAAAATACAGCAGAATTCAATAAAGTTAAAATATTTATTTACATATAGTCAGAGAACGCAAATAAAAAAAAATGAATCGTTCTATTTTGTTACGTTCCGATCTTTCAAGCGAACGAAACAAAAACGATTCAAACAACAAAAGAACAAGTTAATAGCGAAACCATAAACAAAACAAAATGATTGAGTGACGAATAGACACAAATGAAACCGAAACAACGATTCGTTAAACGATCGTCGGATTACAACAAAAAATTCTCTACTTCACATTATTTTGCACAGTTAGCATTTTTTGCGCAGCTTGAATTTTTGTAAAGGGTTCGTATCAACAGTGTTGCCTCAAACTCCATGAATGTTCGGCTTAGAATATCAGAGCAAAACAGAAAACGAAGCAAACAATTTAAAGAGGACAAAAGTACAGAAGCGATCTTCCTTGATAAATTCTTGAAATAAATTTTGTTTCTACGTTCACATATATCAACCACTGAATGATGACAAACAGGGGCCGAATCGCCGCATCCGTGAACGTAACAGCTTTCGTAAAGCCGTTACGTCACGGATGCGGCGATTTGGCCCCAGGTCAAAAGCAAAATTCAAAACAACGCGATAGACGAGGCAAGCATCATTCGCATGTTGACTCTTTCCACAGGTTTGAGTTCAATGCCTTTTGCATACCAGTGATCATTAATGAAACGTTTGCTTTGGTTTCGTTTTCTATACTGACACGTTAGCAAAAATTATAAAAATTACGTTAGTTCTCTCTTCCACTGAAAATTTTCGTGTTTCGTTCGCCCTCACAAAAGAAACGAATGAAAAATAAAGATTTTGTATTACCCTCTAAGAGATCGGTTCGGATATCGTTTCGTTAATTTGCGTTATCTGCATGTAGTGCATTTATTTTGAGCATTTATTTACACAGCCAAACATTTTTTGTTTTTCTTTAATTTTATTTTTTAGATACTTAATTCTAAAATTCATTCTGAACTTCAAAAATAACTTTTTTATAATATCAGTTATATCAACCTTTGAACTTAATTGCATCAAAGTAGAACGTGTTGCACAGGCACACATTTTGGTGCCTGTTAATTATGTTTTGAAAGATATTTTCAAGAAGTTTGATTTCGTCTAAATTGAGTTTTCTCATTATATAACCTGCAACATACTCCAGCGCATCTTCATGAAAAATCAAACTTTTGGATTGTATCTATAACGTTAAAGTCATTTTCATAAAAGACCTTTGCTTCATCTGGAATGGTATGATGCAAATACATATAAGCTCGAGAGCGACAGCCACTCCATCTCATTGGACTCAACATATGTATATTTTTGTTGAAATGATTTCTGTGTTTTGGCTTTATAAAAATAAAACTAGTAAGAAATGATCTTCGACTGGGCCGAAGTTAAAATACCCCCACGTCCGAACTAAGATATATTCAAAGACTTAAGTAATCAATAAAGTTTATCTGTAAAAACATTTTCGTCATAGTTTTAACAGAAAATATTCTCTTTTGTTTTTTGATAAAGTCACTTTGTATGGGAGGTGGGCGTGGTTTTCACTCAATTTGGTTGAATTTCATACGTTATATATCAAAGTTCATATGCAAATTTTCAAGTCCATATATTATTTTTTGTGGAATTTAAAGAGATTTTACCTTTTTGATAAAGTCACTTTGTATGGGAGGTAGGCGTGGTTTTCATCCGATTTGGTTGAATTTCATACTTAGAGCGCACTTTAAATATCGGATATTACGTTATATATCAAAGTTCATATGCAAAATGTCAAGTCCATATATTAATTTTTGTGGAATTGTAAGAGATTTTAACGTTTTGATATAGGCACTTTGTATGGGAGGTAGGCGTGGTTTTCATCCGATTTGGCTCATTTTCGAACTTGACCTCTATTTTTTAAATAAAAGCTTAAATATTGAATTTTGCGATGATAGCTTGAAAATTACGGCTGTAATCGTGACGACAGACAGACAGACGGACAAACAGACGGACATGGCTTAATCAACTCGGGTGGTGATGCTGATCAAGAATATATATACTTTTTTCATATATTTTTCGTTTTGTTCATTTATAAATTACAGGAAAACCACCGGCAAAACATGTGTAGAAAAGTTGCATGTAGCGAAACAAATAAACATACGTGCATACATACATACATGAAGTGGGATTGAATCTCATTCTAATCAAAAAAATCCTCAACATGCTAAAGGTGGTCAGTGAATCCCCTTTTAACAAAACTGTGTTAGATTAATTCTCCACATCAAAACTACTTTGAACATATTAGAATGTACTTCGATCCAATTAGCTTTAAGCGCAGCAAAGTATGTATGTATATGTATTTGTTTGTTTGTTTTGTTGTTTTGTGCTTGCTAAGAACAAAAAGAGTATAGTAGAGAGCAACATGCAGTTTATGGAGGCTCTCGCAGCACAAACGCATGAAAAGCTAACGATTAAGCAATGCATGGCATTGTGGATGATTTTTTAAAAAACTTAACACTTTAATTAAAGATACTTATTATTGAAATTTCGTAAAGAAAAAAACCAATGAACCTTTTGTAGTACAAATGTGATATTTTAAAACTTATTTCAAAAAAATCGGACCAGTACTTCTGGAGTTTTGCGGACACAAAAAATTTTCACTTTCATTTTATATAATAGTATAGATCAGTGTCGGCCAAAAAAATACATACACAGTTATTTCAATTTTGTAGTAGTGTGCGTCCAAGTGAGAGCAAAGAATCTCTCTTTGGCTTACACTGTGAAAATTTTACTTCGCAGGAGGCTTAAAAAAATTTTTTATTATTAACATTAAGCGGCATTCTAAATGAATGCATGTATATGAAAGTGAATTGAAATTAAATAAATTTCTTACTAGGTAAATAATGTGCAATATTATTTATTGTCTAGGGACCGCGTTATTAATAATAATTAATAATAACATTAATATTTTATTAATAATATCAATATGCATATATTAATTATTAATATCAATATTACATATTACATATATATATTTATATTTATTACATATTACATATTTATTACATATTTATTTGGAAAGTAATCTTTTACTAATAATATTTTACCGACTCCTTATAGTACTAATATTATTTATATTGCGCATTACTTCAAAATAAAAAAAGCACTGGCAGCGCACCCTAATTTCTTCTGACAAATTCAGTTTTAGCTTCCCCAAAACAATTTTTAAAGAAAAAAATATGCTAATTCCCACATTTGGTTAAACATTTTTTTAGTGTAAGCTTTTAAAATTACGTAATAAATTGCGCGCATAGAAGCGTGGTGTTAACTTGCCAAAAGCGAAACATCGACTGAGCGCTCTTGCTACGAATAATCGGCAGCGTCGGTGTAAAAGCACGACAGCCAGTTTTATGTCGGTGTAAAAATACGAAGTTTCACGAAGCACGCGTGCATAGGTGTCGGCCGACACTGGTATAGATATAGATATAGCAGGAATCCGTAGTTTAGTCAGAGAACGCAAATAAAGGAAACGATATCCGAACCGATTTCTCAGAGGGGGATACAAAAACGTAATTTTTCATTCGTGTCGTTAGTGAGGGCAAATGAAACACGAAACCTTTCAGTGGAAGCGAGAGCTAACGTAATTTTTATAATTTTTGCTAACGTGTCAGTATAGAAAACGAAACCAAAGCAAACGTTTCATTACTGATCACTGTAAACATAGAAAAAATAAAGAATAGTTATGAGGAATCTATCAAAGAAGATCGTTTCTATACTTTTGTCTCCTTTATTTTCGTTTGCTTTGGTTTTTGTTTTACTGCAACGCAATAAAAGAACTGAGCAGCTTGTGAGCATTTTTTTCTGACTCTGCTTGCAAGTATCAGCACGTTTTCAATGCTTTCCGTGTAAGCAGCTTAATTTTAAAGCAGGCTAGCTGCTTTGAAGTTGAAAGCCAAACATTCAACAAGTTTGAGGCAACAATGTTGATACCCATGATACAATTATAAGGTAGGGTCATATTGGAGATCATTTCGAGTTTTTCTAATTGTTGTTGTTGCTTTTTTCGTTTGAGCTTTTTAGCTCCTACAGCTTTGTTGTTGCAAAATTTCAAATTTGAGTAGCCATTTTAAAATGAGCCTACCTTGTAATTGTATCATGGTTGAAACGAACCCTGCAAAATAATGCAAACTGAGCAAAAAAATGCGAAGTAGAGAATTTTTTGTTGTTATCCGACGATCGTTTAACGAATAATTGTTTCGGTTTTATTTGTGTCTCTTCGTCACTCAGCCTTTTTGTTTTGTTTATAGTTTCACTATAACAGCAAATGAAAAACAAAACAGACGCTCAATCGTTCTTTCGTTGTTTGAATCGTATTTGTTTCGTTTGCTTGAAAGATCGGAACGTAACAAAATAGAACGATTCGTTATTGTTTATTTTCGTTCTCTGAGTTTAGTGAAGTATCTTAAATGAGCTGTGGAAACGATTTTTCAGAGCTTGTTTATCTAAATAACAAAAATACAAATGATTAAGGTTCTGCTTAAGCTTTTTGAGGTTTTAATCGAAGATTTTATGATTTACCAAATTTCTGGTTTTTGACATAGAAAAGTATTTTTTTAGATTATAAAAAAGAGTATTTTCCTAAAATTAAAATCGAACGATTAAAAGTACCGGTCATATTTGCTTGACAAGTGAAATAAATTTGGTAGCGATCTTTAGCATAGTTTTCGAGTAATGCTGTCCATCGGTTTTAAACAGCCTTTTCGAGAAAAAAGCGTTTAAAGTTTTAAAAGTAGTTTATTTAGGTATACATTAATTTATTTTCAACTTACATAGTATCATCTATTCCAGGATAATATGTATAAGATACCCTCATCATCAATTGTTGCGTCTAAAATTTCAACTTGCCTCTGTCTTCTCAGGATTTTTCGCTCGCGCTGAGCATTCCTGTGGGCTTCCTGTGCATTTTTGTTTGCGAAAATAATACGCGTGGAATCAACGTTTTTTATAAATGTATGACAGTTTTTGCCAGAACTAATACCAATTTCCACATTGCGTCCATAGAATTTTATGCCAGGGGTAGAAGTTCTTATTATTACTGTTATTTTTATTTTGTACAATTACATACGGTTTTACTTTTTCTGAAGACCAGGGGCCTTTCCCCTCTGTACTACCCCTATGGATACCTAAGCTTATGCATACTAATTTATTTATTTATTTGTTTATTTATTTTTTTATTTATTTATTTATTTATTTATTTATTTATTTATTTATTTATTTATTTATATATTTATTTATTTATTTATTTATTTATTTATTTATTTATTTATTTATTAATTTATTTATTTATTAATTTATTTATTTATTTATTTGTTTATTTATTTAATTATTTATTTATTAATTCATTTATTTATTTATTAATTTATTAATTTATTTATTTATTTATTTAATGTTTACCATCTGGGCTGTGCTCTTACATATTACATACTAAAACTAGTGAGCAAAATGTTAATTCGAATTAAAATAATTTAATATATCAGATTTAAATTTATTCCTATTATCCACAAAATCACAATGACGAGCAGCTAAATTGCAAAGAGATAAGCATCTAGAAATCGGTTCATTTGCACCATAGTTAGTTCTATGAAAACGCGTATAAAATAAATTTATATTTCTAAAATTTCTTAGCGGAGTATTAGAAGTTAGACCAAGAAGTTCAGAGGAACCTATATTGTTAATTGCGCGACAGACATTTTGGTGCCGAAGATTTTTTAGCTGATAATAGACAAATTGGGTTTCCTAATTTTAGATATGCACTCCGTTTTTTTCCTATCAGCTCGAGTTTTTGAGTTGTTGGAAAAAACATGAAAATCAGTGCTTTTTCTGATAATTTTGCTATATCTATTACACTAATCTACCGATTCGTATTATGATGACGAATTTCAATGAAGAAATACTAGATCTTTCAATTTTACCATTTTTAACGGATTTGCAAAAACTTGTTTTACTTGATAGAAAATCTTTTAATAAACATTTTAGTTTTTATATGATCTTGCATTTTTTAAGGAAATTAAAAACAAAGAAACTTTTTTTTAAATTAATTGTATTAAAATTGAAATATATATTGAATCACCATATTGAAATCAGAAGCCAAAATGCATTCGGGATTGACTATCGAGAACTCTGCAGCTTTTATAAATTGTCATTTTGTTGCTCAGTGTCACCAATTAAATCTTTTACAAATAAAACACACAGAGGTGTCCGTCTGTTCTCAAGAGTATATAAATTTAAAAATTGACATGGCATATTCTAGGAAGGCATGTTTTCAAAGGAAAACATACGGCGAAGAGCAAATCTAGATATATTCTTTTGGATTTTTTCTATACGCCTGATATCTTGATATATGTTTCAAACATCGGATTCCAAACAACACAAGCGTATTCTAAAACTGATCTTACTTAGGATCCAAAAACTCCTTGCAATTACTTTTTATAAAACCCAGTTTCGAGTTAGCTTTTGCTAAAATAAATTTCTTATGGGAGTCAAAAGACAATTTAGTATCAAATAACACACCAAGATCCTTAACTATACATTCTCGTTTAAAGATAGAATTTGTGTCATATGTATAGTCATAGACATAAGGTAAATCTTTTCTAGAGCAAGTAAGAATTTTACATTAATTATAATTTAAACTCAAACTGTTTTTATTACACCAAGTTATGAATAGATTAATTTCTCTTTGAAATTTACTCTTAGAAATTACAGTGAATATTTTTAAATCATCTGCTATAGTAAAAACTTACAGAAAGAAAAAATGGAAGAAACATAGTTTATAAAAAGTATAAATAAAAAAATGGCTTATACCTTGCGGAACACCGGATCTAACATCAATTACTCTAGAGTAACAATTATCTACTTTTACAAGATATTTTCTATTTTCTAAATAAGAAGTAATCCACTTTAAAAAACGGAATGTACTCCTAATTTATTTAGTTTTTTAATTAATAATTTGTGATTTACTCTATCAAAAGCTTTTACGAAATCCGTATATAATACATCAACTTGCATGCTGTTTTCAATAGATTCTAGACAATAGTTCAAAAATATTTCCAGGTTAGAAGACCCGGATCTCCCACAAAAAAAGCAATACTGATGAACTGATATATAATTTTTAAATTCAGTTAATAAGCGCTTATTAATGATTTCATCTAAAATTGTTGGTATGATTGAGAGTTTTACAATTGGCTCATAATTTTCTATTAGTCCTTTTTGACCTGACTTCAACATTGACGATATAAGCGAAAGCTTCCAATCGTCTAGGACTGTGCCCTCGTCAAGAGACTTATTAAAAAAATCAACGTTAAGCCAACATATAAAGAATAAGCATATTTTTTAAACAAAACTGAAGGCAATTAATCGTATCCAGCCCCTTTATTGACATTCAAATCAAGAAGAGCATTGAGTACTTCCTCTTCAGATACTACAACGCTTCCAATATTTACAACATCAGATATACCCAAAAAATCAGAATCTTTATCTTAATAAAAATTATCAAAAACCGATCCAAGGAAATCAGCGAACAATTCTGATATTTCTTGTGCGCTATTTCCCACCCTTCCTAGAAACTCCATGGATTTAGGGAAACCACTTGATTTCAAGAAAACCCAAAATGGTTTAAGATTATATATTATACTATTTTCAGTGAAGTAAATATACTTTTTATACAAAAAATTAGATACAAAATCAAATTCTTTCCGACGTAAGATAAAAGCAGCTTTGTCTTCAGCAAGATTTGTTACTTTAAATTTACTTTGTGCTTTGTTTCTTTGATATTTAAGATGCAAAAGAGTTTTATTGTACCAGGGTAGGCTTACGCCGTTTTGATGATTTGGTTGGTACATAGAGATAAAAACCTTTCAGAGTATTATACATACAATTTAAATCAAGTGGCTGAAATAATGCTCTCCAGTTTATTGAATTAAAATATTGGCTTAACGCCGCTTAATTTACCTTGTGAAAATCATAAGATAGCTGCGATGTATCGTTTCAAGATGCTATTAAGAAGTTATAAAAACTAAATTCCAATACAAGAGCTATATGATTTTCGGATTCATTCGTAAGAGGTAAGCCATATTTAGAAATATTGAACTTAATATCGCTATTTATGAAAATTAAATCGAGAAATCTATTAATATTGTTCTTAAAATGGTTAATTTTAAAAAGATTCATTGCATACAGAGTGTCACAAAGAATAGTTTCAACCTCGCGCTTTAAGTTAAATGGAATTAATATTTTCTCTTGAAACTGCCAATCAATGTCGCCGTAGTTAAAATCACCAAATAAACAAGGAAATTGAGTTGAATGCAATTGTTTTAAAATGTAATTTATATTCTATATATGATCGTTAAAGATGTCAAAGGACAATTTAGGACAACCTGGAGACCCAGGTTCGAACCCCAGCAGCGACAGAAAATTATTTGAATCAAAATAATTTTTCTGTACGGCCGCCACCTCTCTGCAGACAATGGCAAACCTCAGAGAGTAATCAAAATGCCATGTAGAGCTTCTTGAGAACGAGAACATTCCGTTCATCGCCGTTCGGAGTCGGCGTTAAACATAGGTCCGGTTCTCGGTCAATTGTGTACAAACTTAATAACACGCACAACATAATTGATCACAAGAAGCTAGGTCAAAGTCCTTTCAAGGGCTGAAATGGCCAGTTATTTATTTATTTTATACAGTGGTTTTCATGTACGTTGAGTGTTCTGCTGCTATCTTTTTAGACTTATCTTGAACACCAGAGGGCGTTGTAGTACAAATTTTTTGCAAAACCACCTAAAACTCCCAAACCGCTCATGCGATTAGAATGAAAATTGGTATATAGTAGTGTTCAGGTACGAAAGTTGTTTAACCACTATCTTCTTTGAACCACCTTGGACACCAGATGGTGCTGTAGTACAAATTTTTTACAAAATCGAATATTTTTGGATATTTTCTTAGATTACATGTGCGAATATTTACAAAATATAAAATATTTCTTAAATTTAGTAAAATAAAAATAATTTCCGCTATTTTCACATCAAAAACATGAACATATCTTGAAAACTATGAAAAATTTTACTACAACGATATATTTAATGCAACATCGTTGCTCAAAAAAGAGAAAAAACAATCAGAAATTTAATTTTTCGACTTTCGAGTCAAATATCTCCGCTGCTTTTGTATACATTTAATAAATTTTTTTTGTCTTAAAGCTTTATCAAAGTACTATAAAAAACTTATTGCAAAAATACTGTTAGTTGAGTATATATATTTTAAATATTTTTTTCAAAAAAGGTCTGAAATTTTGGAGTTTTCCTCAAAAACAGACTCAAAAATTATTTTTGTTGTAAAAATAATTTAAACTCAAATTCTCTAATTTTTAACTCTATTTAAAAGTTATATTATTTGTAAGTAAAGGTTGTTTCAATTTTACGCAAAAATTAAAAACCATTTTTGTGATTCAAAAAGCAAGGCCCTTTAAAGTGAATTACCCCTAGATTTAAAGTGAATTAAAAAAATAATATACACTTTAAAGAGTGCATTGAAAAAATAAAAGACAAATTACAGATAAGAGTTTTTGTAGCGGCTGGTAAGAGTAAAGCAAGTACATATATTTATACCCCTACGTTTAAAAAACGTAAACGGGGTATATTAATTTTGTCACTCCGTTTGTATCGCCCATAAGGAGGCGTGGCAGGTATAGAAAAGTATATATATTCTTGATCAGCATCACCACCCGAGTCGATTTAGCCATGTCCGTCTGTCTGTCAGTGATCACGATTACAGCCGTGATTTTCATCACGAAATTCGATATATAAGCTTTTATCTAAAAAATAAAGGTCAAGTTCGATAATGAGCCAAATCGGATCACAGCCACGCCTACGTCCCATACAAAGTGACTTTATCAAAACGGTAAAATCTCTTAGAATTCCACAGAAACTAATATATGGACTTGAAATTTTGCATATGAACTTTGATATATAACATGTACTCTGTGTATAAAATTCAACGAAATCAAGTGAAAACCACACCCACCTTCCATACAAAGTGACTTCATTAAAAAACAATACCGAATATTTTCTGTTAAAACTATGTCGGAAATGTTTTACAAATAAACACTTTTTTGACTGCTTAAGACTTTGAATATACTTTGGTTCGGACGTGGGGGTATTTTGACTTCGGCCCAGTCGAAGATCATTTCTTACTAGTTTGTATTGCCTTCTTTTCGGACGATTGTGCTTATAACTGCAATAATTTTTATTCATATGACTTTAAACTTTCTGAGAATATTTTTAAGATTTTATACATTCAAAAAATGTATAAAAAAAATTGATTTTTGGTCGCCGAAAAACTTGAGTAGGCCCTTAAGTCCTATTAATCGGTTGTTGCTTTTGACCGTAGATATAATTTTGAAAATAATTACTATATAAAATAAACTAATATATCCAGTAAATATTTTTGCAATTTGTATTTTAATTGCATAGGACTTGGATGATCGAATAATCCGCCTTTACTCTGCATAGCACCGAAAAAATTATCGAGAATATTTTGAATTAATCTGTTTGTAATGCGGCCGTGACGCAGTGGGTAGAGTGCGTGATCCATACGAAAGAGAACCCTAGTTCAATTTCCATCTGACACAAAAAGTTTTTTCAATTGAATTAATTTTTCTGTTCGGTCGTCACCCCTCTGCAGACAATGGCAAACCTAATGGAGTAAATAATGCCATGTAAAGCTTTTTGAGAACATACACATTAGCCGTTCGGAGTCGGCATAAAACTAGTAGGGCCAGTTCTCGATATCATGAATTCCATGTCACGCACTGTTACAGTTTGGTTTGCAATTTTTATTAATTAATTTTACGGTCTATTTAAAATGTGTAAAGGTTTTATGAATCCACTTATGAATTTCGATGATATTAAGCAAAATGTAGCGTACGCACGTGCTACAAAATTTTCCCTTTAAAAATTTGATGTCAGCTTCTATCTGAAATTTCTGCGAATTGACTTCAGATAGAATTTTCATATTTTTTTACAGCAATAAGAGGTTATCCTAGATTATATTAGTAGTTAAGTTATTTGAGAAAAAAAAATTATAAAACAATTTTTTCAACTTTAAACACCGTCACGCACATGTTACATTCGTCACGCACAATTACACCGTACGTTCATATTACTGTTACCTTCGACCATATTTACTAAAAACTGAAATACAAAACAAAAGGATTAAAAATTTCTTATTTTCTTTTTTTTTAATCTCTTTTATGTCATGACTAGATACATTTAAGAAAAAAATTTGAAAATCAATTATTTTAATCGATAAAAACTATTCTATCTTCGATCCAAAAGTCGATGCTCTCAATCACTGGAATTGAAGGAGCTGGAACTTTGGGGAATCTTCAAATTCTTCAACAGATTCCATGTGGACCTATTCAGGTGTATCCTCATTTCTTATGCAAAGAAATTCGCCTGTCCTTTGAGAGAGTACCCTTAAAGGCTGCACCCGTACAGCACCAAGTTCAGTTTTTTTGTGAATTTGATTCCTTAAAATTGATTTATTTGAATAATAATTTTTATTCTTATTTATTTTAACCCTTAAATTCCCAACAAATCCGATTTTATTAAAAAAAATTATGTTGTGCTAAATGATGCCCTGAACACGACCCCGTTTTTATTTTTTTGGAAAAAATGTTTGTTAACGAGTTAGAGTTATTAAAGAAAACATGGTTGTATCCAAAAAGATACAGTGGGCATTCTGACGTATACCATCAATCAGCTTTGTTGTAGGAGTTCAAGGCAAAAACGTGGAAAACGATTCTTTTTATGATAACTCTAAATTTGTTTGTTAAATGATACTCTAAAATTGTTAATAGTTTAAAAGGTATTTCATGTCAAAAAGCGAACTTTCCGTAAAAATTAAAAAAACTATTTTTTTAATTTGAAGGTCAATATTTCCCAAACCAACAAAGTTATGCCAATAATTGAATTTTTGTTTTATATTTGCAATGTTCTGAGTGAAACTAAATATCCAGCATTTTTATTTTTGCAATATTTTTTAAATAAATAGCTTATTTTCTCAGCATTTAAGGGTTAAATTAAATAAAACCCACTTATGAGAATTCATATTGACAATTGTCAATAGTCAACCGTCAATTTAGATGTTTGACCGTCTAATGAAGATGTAAGGATGGACATTTTTTTAAATGAAAGGTGTATTAATTTCAATTTTTTCGAGTTTTTTATTTTTGGTCACTTTGCTATATATGAGACCCCCTCCCCCCATATCATTACTTATCGTAATACATTTTAAAACCCCTCTTCCCCCTCTAAATTGGTAACGTCATTTATGAACGACCCTATAGTGTGTAAAAACTACATTTTTGTATAGAAAAAAGTGTAGCATTTTCGCGTGAAATTTTTTTCAATGGAAATAGTAAAAAAAAATTTTTTCAATATGCTTTGCCATCTTAATATCCACACATAACAGCATTTTCCGCAAAAAATGTCTTATATTAGAGTCTGCATTGAAACATTTATCAATATTGTCACGCACATGCTACATATTTTCTTAATTTATTTAACTGCTCTTACCACAGTATGCCGTTGATAATTATTTGTACATATATAGCACGATTATTAGGAAAATATCAATAAATTTGAAACAAATATTTTTTTTTCAATTGTTGCAATAAAAAGCGCACACCCTCACGGCAAATATCAAAATAAAACTGCAAAATTTTCGCTCAACTTATTCACCACGCGAAAGTAAAAAAAAAACAAAGTAAAACTACCGTTATCTTGAAGAATTCAACTTAAAACGTGTTGTCCGAATTCGATAGAATATATTGTATATAATTTCTATTCTCTCTTTACAATTTGATTTTTGACCTATGAGGTTGACTTTTTCGTGGAATTCGTGATATACAAACATTTAATAACACGCACAACACAATTTGATCATAAGAAGTTCGGTCAAAGTCCTTTCAAGGGCTGAAATGGCTAGTTTATTTATTTATTTATAAGTTTAAATATTGTTAAATCAGTCTTTATAATTTATTATGACCAGATTAAAAAAATTATCGATTTAAATTTAATGTGAATTGAAATTTAATATGAACTTTATTCAATTGTTAAGACTAATTGTTGAGCTTGAGGCCAAATATGTTTATGAAGAAAACAACTAACAACAATAACAGCTCTGTATAGAGCAATTCACAGTCCGCGCAACAGCAATTCACAGTCCGTTTTGTTGGAGACTACACCAACTCATCAGTAGTTTTGCGTGACTTTCACTGTGATCAGTGTTGCCAGAATGGCAGTTTTTTTAACTCTGAGCAGGTTGGCTGTTTTTCTAAAAAAACTACAGTTTTTCCATTATTAATGCAGTTTTTCAGGGTAAAATGCAGTTTTTGTGAAAATATAAAATCTTATGTAGTTTTCATAAATTCTCTTTATCAAAACATCATTATGGTTCAATTACTTTTTTAAAGTAGACCTGCTTTAAGCTTTAGAAGCAGCTTCAGCCAACTTCACGCATTCAACATTGAACATGAACCAACCTCACAACCGAAAACACGCAAATTGGCGCAAATAGAGAAGCGCCAATTTGCGTGTTTTCATTTGAAGCCATACTGGGATCCTGGGAGGAAAATAAGAACTTGAAAGGTTGGATTAGTGCGACAAATAGAAATTCCAGCCCTCTCAAAAAAAAAAAAAACAGTTATTATTGTTCAACTTTGACGTATCAAAAACTATGATACAAAAATGTAATAGTGATATATATAACTATTGCAAATAGTTATAATAGTTATAGTTATAATATATGATGAATTTCATTTAAAAATCTAGATAAAACTGAAATTTTGAACCCGACCACCTCAGATATCGATGAAATTTTGTTCATAGCTAAATTTGATTAATACAAACAAACCCTCATTTTTAGAAATGAATGTTTTGCGATTTTTTGGGCGTGGCACAGTGGGAAAGTTTTCGAAAAAACGCGAAAATGGTCGAAAAGAGCACCATTTAAACTGCAATAACTCAGAATCGGCTGAACCGATTTCCATGATCTTGGTATCATTAAAAAGATATTTTAACAGGCTTTATGACACGTTTAAAAAATAAAAAAAATTGCACTGTAAAAAATTTTATAACAAAAAGAAAATTTTACCTAACGAAAAAACCAAAAAGATCAAGGGTTTTTTTACAGTGTATTACTTTTTTAGAAAGGTTTATCCTTCACCTATAACATATCAAAAAATAAAAATGGGCTCTTTTTTAATTTTTTTGATATAATTTTTTAAGTAGTGGCACTTCTAGTAATTGCCCATATATTTTTATATTGAAGCCACGAAAAATAGCCAAACATCTGTTATATTACTGAGAAGTGTTCAAATTTGATTGTTCAAATTGATTTTAAAATTGCCTTCAATATTGCTATATAAATGCACCTGATGAACATACCCAAATTCATAATTATAAGCCGTTTCGAGAAGCCAAGATATCCCACTACAATTTTTACGTGTATATTTTAAAATTTTGAGTGAATATGAATTCGAACAATAAGTACAGATGCATAAAAATATCTAATAAGTGTTGCGCTTCGCTTCGTAAAATAAGTGAAAACGAGGCTGCAAATATAATTGAATATTTTCCAGCTGTCGCCAACATTCATTGTAGCCGTATTTGCGAAACTTGCCGGAATACACTAAGAAAAGCGCGCAGTCGTAATGAATCCAACGTGGAGCGGAATGAAGTCTCAAATTATTTACCAACAACGCCCAGCGATGAAATTAGCGAAGAATTGGATGAACTTCCAACTTGTACCAGCCGTAATGCAAACATCGAAAGCAACGAACTCATTGAAAATATAAATGATCATATTATTCCTCATCTACCAAACCAAATGTCGCCTCTTAAAAGGAAATATATCAAACGAGATGCGTACAGAAATAGAAAATCACTGCAAATTTTGGAAAATATAGCAGATTCACTTGGAGCTGATCCATTATCTGATTTGTCAGCGCAACTTGAAAACGTCAAAGCCATTTACGATCAAATTTTGCAAAACATCAAATATCAAATAGAGAACAGCTCAAATCTTTTGGAAAAGCAAAAACTTTTATCTCTCTTACCAATCAATATGACTCACGAAGAAATTAAAGATCGTTTTGGGGATGATATATCTCACGATTGCATCAAAAAAAGTAAAGATATCCAAAGGAATAAAACGAAGTTTGTGGATATCAATCTTTTAAAAATGAGCAGACGTAGTTTACCAACCGAAACTCTAAGCACAGTGAAATTATTTTATGAAGATGATGAAATTAGCTGAATGATGCCAGGATCGCAAGATTCAATTACTGTTAAACAAGGAAACTTACGTGAAAAAGTTCAAAAAAGACTGATGTTATCTTCACTACGCGAATCTTACTACAAATTTAAAAAAAAAATCCCTTGGCCAAAGTGGGTTTTACAAAATTTACAATGTTAAGGCCAAAAAATTGTATCAAACTTGGAGTTGGAAACCAGCAAAATATCTCTGTATGCACATTGCATCAGAATATGAAATTGATGTTTGAAAAAAGTGGCTTAAAATCAATTTGTATTGAAGGACAATGCACATTTACCGAAAGATGTTCTCAAATTCGTTGTTTGTAATGGTGACACACAAAAAAGCGATTGTTGCGTTTCAATGTGTTGTCACTGCTTCAAAAATTTAAATAATCTAAAAACGCATATGCTAAAACATTTTGAAAATAACCAAACTGAACAAATAATATACAAAAAGTGGAATACAACGATTAGATGTGTTCTGGAAACGTTAACCACCAACCCAGAATCATTTGTCAGCGATTTTACTAAACACATCAAAGTTCTGATTCCGCATCATTTCATAGCAAAGCGACAATCTGAATTTATCAGCAATAAAAGAGCGGCGCTGTTATCAGGAGAAATGTTAATTCAAATGGACTTTGCTGAAAATTATGCATTTCTTGTACAAGATGCCGTGCAAGGATACCATTGGAATAATGATCAAGCTACAATACATCCGTTCGTTATTTATTACAAAGGTAATTATTTTAATATTTTGGTATTAGTAAACAAATCCATTCACACTCATCAAAATATTTAATATGTGTTATTTATTTGTTTTTTTCTTTGTTTATTTTCAGATAACGATAAATTAACTCATAAAAGCTTCGCCATAATATCAGATTGTAATACCCATGATAGTATAACAGTTCATCTATATATTTCAAAAATAATACAGTTCGTGAAGGCCAATATAACCAACAATATTAATAAAATCATTTACGTATCAGATGGTGCAGGAGCACAATATAAAAATAAATATAACTTCATTAATTTATGCCATCACAAATCTGATTTTGGTATTGACGCTGAATGGCACTTTTATGCTACCAGTCACGGAAAATCTGCATGTGATGGAATCGCAGGAACATTGAAGAGAGGTGCTCGAAATTATAGTATTGCAAATAAAAATGAAATCCTGACAACGAGGCAACTCTATCACTGGGCATCAGAAACATATAAGACCACCGTACAAGTTGCTTACACAGATGCTGACGAATACAACAACGTTAAATAAAAGCTTTTTTCAAGATATAAAGAAGCTCAAACTATAACAGGAACTTAAGGCTTTCGTTCATTCATTCCGATAAATGAAACGTCTGTACATGTGCGCAGATATTCTGACTGTGCCAAATTTGAGCAGCGCAAAATTTCTTACAAATAATTAACTTAAAAAAAATGTAAATAAAATAGAACACAAATTAATAAAAACATGGCAAATAAAATGTAAAATAAAATTTTGTAAATGTGTAAGAATGTGACCTGATATTTTCGCTGTTATTCGAATTATTTCGAAAACTTTCGGTACGTTGATCAGGTGCATTTATATAGCAATTTTTAAGGCAATTTTAAAATCAATTCTTTAATTAGGGGTACCTGCAGTGTGTTTATTTTGCTAATCCTAGAAACACAGTTACAGTAAGCATTTTATGCGCTTACCTGTATACTTATTGGTTTGGGCTGGTACGGCCGCAAGAACTTTTTGGGGTTAAAACATATTCATAATTTTTCTGGGACAATGTTTATTTTTTTTACCTGTATACATACATAATTTTCTTTTATGCATATTATATCAATAATCTTTGCACATTATAAGTATATTTTGAATATAACTGAAATTTGAACACTTCTCAGTAATATAACAGATGTTTGGCTATTTTTCATGGCTTCAATATAAAAATATATGGGCAATTACTAGAAGTGCCACTACTTAAAAAATTATATAAAAAAAACTAAAAAAGAACCCATTTTTATTTTTTGATATGTTATAGGTGAAGGATAAACCTTTCTAAAAAAGTAATACACTGTAAAAAAACCCTTGATCTTTTTGGTTTTTTCGTTAGGTAAAATTTTCTTTTTGTTATAAAATTTTTTACAGTGTAATTTTTTTTATTTTTAAACGTGTCATAAAGCCTGTTAAAATATCTTTTTAATGATACCAAGATCATGGAAATCGGTTCAGCCGATTCTGAGTTATTGCAGTTTAAATGGAGCTCTTTTCGAACCATTTTCGCGTTTTTTCGAAAACTTTCCCACTGTGCCACGCCCAAAAAATCGCAAAACATTCATTTCTAAAAATTCATTTCTAAATTAATCAAATTTAGCTATGAACAAAATTTCATCGATATCTGAGGTGGTCGGGTTCAATGCATCTCGATTTTTACATGAAATTCATCATATATAAAAAAAAAATTAAAAATTCCTGAATTACTTATCTTAGAATGGTCTGAAATGTGAATAAAATACTAGCAGTTTTTTTATATATTATATACAACAATTTTATATACAAATGAATTTGTTTTATTTCTGGTTTTAATAAAAAATTATAGAACATGCTTAACAAATCGTTTTTTAGAATGGCAGTTTTTGTGTTCAAAATGCAGTTTTTTTCTTCAGATTTAGCAGTTTTGTTAAAAAAAATCTGGCAACACTGACTGTGATCCACTCAGCTACTTAAGTTTGACTTATGGTTTAATTAGTCTCGCATGGCACAGCAGCGCATGACTGAATAAGCGTCACATGGGAAATCTGTGCAATGGGATTTGCGTGTATCTAATTATGCACAACATGACAACGCATGGCAATGTGCAGAAAAAATAGAAATTCATTTCTGAAACATACTATATAAACACAAAAGATCTGTTTTATTTGGCGCAGTGAAATAACTCCCAAATGAAAAAATGAAATAACTCCCAATGAAATAACTCCCAAGAGAAATGAAATAAGTCCCAATGAAAATGAAATAACTCCCAAACCAAAAATGAAATAAGTCCCAATTAAATAACTTCCAATGAAATAACTCCCAATAAAAATAGTATAAATGAAATAACTCCCAAGAGAAATGAAATTACTCCTAAGAAAAATGCAATAACTCCCAAGATAAATGAAATAACTCCCAAGAAAAATTAAATAACTCCCAAGAAAAATTAAATAACTCCCAAAAAGAATGAAATAACTCCGAAGAAAAATGAAATAACTCCCACGAAAAATGAAATAACTCTCAAAAAAAATTAAATAAGTGTTTGACCTCGAGAGGCTATGGGATGACAAGCACTGATTTAAAGGGAAAAAAGCACGCTGCAGTCAAAAATTACTAAAAAAATCACGCGATTTTAATTAACAATTTTTAATTTGCGCCAAAAAAAAAATACATTTTTTATAACAATTTTTTTCCTGCGTCGCTTTTTCCCCCTATAAAGTTCTCGAAAATAGTTTTGAAATATAATTGAAAATATTTAAAATTGTTATTAAAAATCGCGTGGCGTCCGTGGCGTAGTTGGTTAAAGTGCGTGGCCGCTATGTCAACGAACTTTGGAAACCCAGGTTCGAACCCCAGCAGCCACAGAAAATTATTTGAATTAAAATTATTTTTCTGTACGGTCGCCAAACATTTTTTCGAATGTTTGACTTAAGAAACTTAAGTTGAAGCCAGCTTTATATTATATTATATAATTATTATTTTGTTGTTGAATAAAGTTAATATAGACACATACAGAAGCATGAATAAATTTTGTTAATTATATAATGAGAAAACTTGCAATGGATTAATTTGTACATAAGGTTTTGATTAAGTATATGGTTGTGTGATATATTTCTTTGGGGATCTAATATAACATCGCCGCTCATAGATCCACTGTTGGGTACAAATTTAGGGTGAAGCAGAAGTAGCTCGGTTTAAACATCAAAGCCGATGGTATGTTGTGTTAACTGATATTGTTTTTTTTTATTTCTCCATTTTATTTTCCAGTTTACTAATCGATACGTAATACTTAATAGCATGTAGAGATGGGCAAGAACTCCCCCTTTTTCCGGCAATGCTAGCAAAGGCAAACAATTGCATGCGATTGTCCGATCTCTATAAATTAACACCTCTTGCCATTTGGAATATATTTCCTTCTTAACATAAAAAGGAAAAAAAAAAATAAAATTTAAATTACAATGTTTTGCATAATCATCATTTATTGCACTTTGCTATGTGCTAGCCGCTTATTTATGTTCTATGTGCTGCTATGCCATGCGATACTAATAAGACCACAATTCTGCCAATTTTCCGAGAATATCCGGAATTTTTGGTACAGAGAACAAATCTTTCCATTTGTAACTAGAGTTCTTATATACTTTTGATGCATTCTATCAAGGTTAACCTTAATCGAATTATACTTTTATGCATGGCCTTGAAGCCTGTTCAATACATAAAGAGACCACGAAAACTAATAAAATTTTAAACACGAAAGTGTGATAGATAAATTTAAAGGCTAAGCCGCAAAAATAAAGGCTAAATCTAGCCCGGAAAAGGCTAAAATGGCTACGCTGATTATGACTTGCAGTGTCTCTGTAATAATATAAGAAAAATCGGTGACTCGTCTCGAATGTTTCATTTCTATTTTCCTAGGAGTGCGACAGCCGAAGTGTTTCTGTAAGCTAAAATATTAGCTCGAATCGAATGAAGTTGTCACTACCTAGAAAACACAAGTCAAAGGTTTGAGAATTTTTTTTTTCAATTTTGATTTCAAATGTGGTTCTCAAATCATTTTCAAATCGAGAATTAATGTTTGATGTTAACATTTGAGTTGGATTTAATGTTGATTTGAGAATAAATGTTTTTCTCAAATGTAAAAGAATGTTTGAAATATTGTACATCATTAAGGCATTTATAACCTTTCTGTTGCGAAAAAACGAGCTGCTTTTGCCAAAAATATATAAAATTTGTGACGAGCAAAACTTGGCCACGCAACTTTTGCGCACACAAAACGCTGACCGAAACACCAACAGAATATCTTTATATATACTAAATGTATTTAATATATATTCTATTCTAGCTTATATACTCTTTAATATATTCTATCTCTTAAGTTATATATTAGAAATCCTGATTCACCTTTTCTAAATTACTTATAATTCTATGTTTGATTATTTTGATAGAATTAAGACTTAGTTATTATACTCACCCTGTAGAAGGTTAGCTATGTATAGAATCAATAATCATAATTACATATTATGTTATATATTTAAGAACAAAATTGTAAAAAACAACGATGATGGGATCATGGTATAATAATACATGGTAGCATTGACAACTGCTTATTTTCTCTTCAACAGGAAAACATAAACTGTCAAAAACAGCTTTTTGTGGAAATACATCAGCAGCTGCTGTGGTTGTTGTTTTTTTTCACTTCAACGTTTTCAACATTGCTTGTGTTTTCAATGGCGGATTGTGAGCGCTCTCTTTTTGAGTATATTTTTTGACAGTATATGATTTCCCAAGCAACTGTCAATGCTACCTTGTATTATTATACCATGGATGGGATAACGGTCAATGCGGCAAAATATCGAGCAACAACATAGTGAGCGAAAACAGAGGGACAAACATGCACACAAACAAGCAGACACAAGCTAATGCAAACGGTCAATGCGGCAAAACATCGAGCAACAACATAGCAAGCGAAAGCAGAGAGACAAACAGACACACAAACAAGCAGACACAAGCTAATGCAACTTAAACACCAAGGTTCGGTGTACGAGAAATTGAGTGCAAGCGAAAGCAGGGGAAGCAAACAAACACACACACAAACAAATACATTAAAGCACTCGATGCGATTGAGCCGATCGAGCTTAATGCTAGCCGGCAAAGGCCGCAAGAGTTAGTTGCTGAGGAACCACCGAGCGCACAAGACGTGCAAATAAGCAGTTGCTGAGGAACCACCGAACGCACAAGACGTGCCGAGAAGCAGTTGCTGAGAAACCACCAAGCGCATAAGACGTGCCAGTTGCTGAAAAGGAAAAAGGCCGCTGGACTGAAGAATTGAGTGAGCAGAAGGACCTGAAGGCTACCAGCAGGTAAGGTGTAGACAACACAGGACGGAAGGACAGTCAGAACCTAGTTAGGGTTTAGACGTACTAGGTATCAGTGCTCTGGGTCGTCAGATCAGGATCACTTAAGTAGGACTAGTATCAGACGTAGGGATCATAAGATCCAAAAATAATTAGGAGAAGTATCAGTGCTCTGGGTCGTCAGATCAGGACCACTTTAAGTAGAAGCGTATCAGTGCTCTGGGTCGTCAGATCAGGATCACTATAAGTAGGAGAAGTATTGTAAGGCATACTTAGGAGTTTTGTATCAGTGCTCTGGGTCGTCAGATCAGGATCACTCTAAGCAGGATCGTATTAGTGCTCTGGGTCGTCAGATCAGGATCACTCTAAGCAGGAGCTGTCTCAGTGCTCAGGTCGTCAGATCCGTCACTGAAATAGGAGTACAGAGACGGACCAATGCACCGACGGACACGAGCCACACCTGCTGCTAGTCGAGACCAGCATCGAGTTCCCGTACAACATTCGCCGCAAGACCACGCGTAATCCCATCATCCAGGGAATAAAACCCCAATATAAAATAAAAACCTACTACTACTGCACGTTTCACATTTTTTTATTATAAATTTTGTATCGGACCTTGGAATCCCGGCGAGCTTACCTCAGCTATAGACCCGGAAGACCGGGAGCTTCGTTACAAATTGCATAAAATATAAATATGCAACTGAAATATACATAAAAAAAAGAATAAAAGAGATGATGAGCAAATTTGCTATTTGAAAATACTGCAATTGAGAGATTAGACGATATAGCAGAAGCGTCATCAGCCTCATCAGTAATCATCAATTTATAATCTTTTATTTTTAATTCGTTAATTAAATTATCTTGTGATATTTTTTATAAAGAACGTGTTTTTTAGTTAGAATTTTTAAAAATGTAAATAATTAAGATAAAATAAACGAATAATAATAAAAACCTAATATTTTTAAATTACATTTTGACATTCATAGTTCATAATTACAGTTTGAAACCGCATTTGAAACAACGTTTGCTATCAATTTGAGAATAAAGCCGCGTTTGCATGCTATCTTCTATGATCTTCTATGATCTTCTCCTATCCCATATCAAAAACGTTTGTTATAATTAGCAAGATGGATATATGTTACTCTAGCTATAAAAGTTTGATAAAAAATAAAAAAATAAATAACTGGCCATTTTAGCCCTTGAAAGGACTTTGACATAGCTTCTTATGATCAATTGTGTTGTGCGTGTTATTAAGTTTATACACAATTGACCGAGAAATGGACCTACAGGCTTAACGCCGACTCCGAACGGCGATGAACGAAATGTTTTTATTCTCAAGAAGCTTTATATGGCATTTTAATTACACTCTGAGGTTTGCCATTGTCTGCAGAGAGGTGGCGGCCGTACAGAAAAATTATTTTAATTTAAATAATTTTCTGTCGCTGCTGGGGTTCGAACCTGGGTCTCCAAGTTCGTTGACATAGCGGCCGAGCACTTTAACCAACTACGCCACGGACGCCACATAAAAGTTTGATATTTCGAAATATTTGTAAACAAATCATGAATGCATGTGTTTTCGAAAAACTAAGAAGCCAAAACAAAAAGTTCTCCCAAGCTCAACATAGATGGGACAAAAGCAGACTCAGAAAAGTGTCTGAAATAAAATAAAGTTGTGCATCCACCGCAGCAGCCTGAAGAAGCGCAAAGCGGTGGTTTGTAATTACGAAGAACTCTCCTCTCCCCTATGTGTACACCAACAATAAATAAAGCTACGACAAGATATGATCACGGTTACCACTTTGGTCATTTGTGTCATTTTTGTTTCACTTGGTAATTTTTTTCTACATCTGGTCACTTTTTTAAAGAAATTAAATTTATAAAGAAATAAAAAAAGAATTTGATGTTCTCAAAAATTATATGCATGAACTTAGTGGCGTAGATAGCTTTATGGAATGGGAAGGGATGAAATTTATTTTCGTGACAAGCATACATAAAAAAAACAATTTGTAAAAATCGAAAAAAAAATTAACTTTTCTTTTTATATTTTTTGTTAATGTTTAAAAAGCGAAAAATCCAGCTGGCTTGGATTGTTAACTTGTTCAAGGATTTCTTCAGCCGGTGTAACTATTTCTTGATGAATCGCCAGTGCTGTCAAACCATTAAATCGGCCCTACATTGGTAAAATATAAGTTATTACAAATATTTTGTTAATAAAGAAACATTTTTATCTCTTTTGGATTGCTTTTATCTTCTTCAAAGCCGAAATGGTACCCTCAGGCGTGCTTGTGGATACTGGCAGCTAAAATTTTAAGCACGTATATGTTTGGAAAATGATCCTCTATGATTCAGATATAACTTCCACATTTCCAACCCTCTAAAAACTTAAGAGGTACTAACGTCAAGAAATTTACTATAAAAGTTAACGGTTTTTTTAATTCTTTAACTTATTTGTCAATTTCTGTAACTTAAAAGAGGGATGAAAATTCTTTAGTATATTTAATTCTTTAAGTATATCTTCGTGCTTAGCAGAGAGACTCTGCCAGACAAATTTTCTTGCTCCGTCATTTCCTTGACCGATCACGAATGAAGTGTCCAGGTAACCTGTGTTCGAAACTGCCGGTACAAATTTTTCTGCCATTTGATTAATGCACATATGGAATGCTGTTTGTAATAGGCCTTCGTCTAATGGTCTTGGTAAGTGTAATAAAATTATAAAAGTTATTATAAAGATCAGGCACCAATTAAGCCACAATATTACAATAAGAAACCCCTTATTGAGCAGACACTTTTGCAGCTATTTAATTAGTAAATATATTAAAAAATTCATTTCAGAGAAAACAACTATGATAAGTGCATAAAAAAAAACACTAATATGCGTCTAGATTAAAAACCTTGAAAAGTGCTTGCAATGGTTGAGACCCTTGTTCACTGCCTTTAGCAAACAATACACAAGGAATGCAAATATTCAACTAACCATTTGTTTTAAATAAATAAATTAAAAAATATAGCAAATTATAATTTTGTGTGCATGCACTACATTTTCAAATTTATAATGTTTTGGTCACTTTTTACTGCATTTGGTCACTTTCATTTTCAATTTTGGTCACATATTTTATTTTCAAGTGGCAACCGTGGATATGATATATTGCCATTGTATGGCCATGTCCGTTGCTGAGGCTGTAAAACATCTCAGTTTGGTGCTGAATATGAATGCAATAAATGCACAGCCACACGTCGTTCTATTCGCGATTGTTAAATTCTGAATGTGTAAAAAAAAAAACAATTTGCAAATAAAATCGATATTAAATATTCATTCAATTTCGAAAAAAAAATTACTTGTATAAAATTGTCACAAGAATTGACGCGTTCAAAGTAAAAGAAAGCAATATTTTTTATGCGCGCAAAAATCGAAAAGAAAAAGGTTCAGCGCAAAAGTGAGCACAACTTGGTTGCACGGCGCATCAACCAGAAGTTGCATGTGAATGACGGTTGCAAGCGAACATTGAAAGTTTGCATGTTGATTGGAAAAGAGGTTGCGGGTACATGCTGAAGAGCATAAATGCTTGGTGTTTGTTTGATCGTGTTTATGCTTTGTTATGAAAGTATGTGTGTCATCAATGCAAGATCTCAATCTTCAGCATTTTCTACGTTTTGATATTTTAATAAATAAAATCGCCTAGTTTTGAATGAAATTATAAATTTATAGGTTCTTAAAGATTACACTACTCAACAAGGTTTAACAAGGTTTGAAAGGATAGCATTTTCTATAGTAAAATATTCCATAGAATCTGAATATCGTAATGATTTTTTTTCGATTGGCCCCAATTTTTTATGTAAATGGGAAAATTCAAAAAAATCCACTATTGGGAACACATACTTCACAAAAATGCTTGTAAAAACTTACATGCTCAGTAAATGAATTTTAATTTAATTGCATGTAGTAGAGTAGTCAGATGAACATTTTAAGGTATAATATGTGCCAATAGCATCAGTGATATGGCTGTATTGATCTCGTCTTTTAGTCGGTGTCGGAAGTGTTTTGTGTGTTATTGTTTTTGTGATTTTTGCTATGTTTTTGTTAGTGTAATTATTGTACATTGCTTTCAGGTAATTGTGATAATAATTTTAAATTAACATTATACACAGCGTGTTATGTTTGTATTTGTAGTGGTTATATTAATTATTGAATATTAATTAATATTTATTAAATTTGTTTAATTTAATTAGTTACACAAACAATTCCTGTTTAGCTTTTTTAAACTGCATGCTTGCTTGCTTGGTGTGTTTTTTTTTTTTTATTCCTCTTTGTGCGTGCTTTGTTTTTCTTTTTAGCGTAGTGAGTGTTGTTATTGTTTCTTAACGGTGCACTCACTTCGTTGCTCAGTACATAAAATAGCTTAACCCTATAAGCACATTTCGTACTTGCTCAATTTTGCCAATGGATTATTTTTCTGTGGAAAATATTGCAGCTTGTTCTTTGAACGAGCTCTGCAGAAGCCAGAATATTCTGAACCCCATGTTCAGTTGTTCTGGCCCATGTGGGCAAATGTTTCACGCGAATTGTGCGGGTATTTCCAAATCGTGCTTAGACGATTTAATGTCTGTACGATCAGGTCTTCGTTGGTACTGTGCTTCGTGCAGGGCCCTTTCCCCAGATGAGCTTTATTCAAAAATTAAGCTTTTTGGTGAAAGTCTTAACTTGCTAAATAACAATTTTAGAGAAATTGTTACATTTTTTAGCGAAGTTAGTGCCACACCCAGTATCAGCGTCTACGATGAATGTTCTTCACCGGAAAACATCTCGCCTTCTTTGTCTCAGACAATCTCTTCCGGAACGCAAACAAACATTCAGTCTGAGGAAGACCAGAATATTTCAAAAAAGAAGAGGAAGAATAAAAATAAAAATAAAAATAATAAGCGTCGCAAGACGTCTTCAAACCCTCCTCAGGCTAAGCAGCCCTCAGCTATGCCTTCAATAAATAATGCTACAATTATTTCTTCACCGCCATCTTATACTCCTCCATTGGCTAATAGACCAATTTTAATTTCAACTGAGCCCAATAACCCAATAATTAATTTAAGGGCAGTGTCGAGGCGAAAACTCTTATTCATTTCACGTCTTCAGCCCGACACAACAACTGAAAATGTATTGACGTTTGTCAAACAAAATATTTTATTTAGTCAAAATGCATTCTGTTCATGCAAAAAAATTGGCAACAAGCCTTCCCACGCCTCCTTTATTCTAACGGTTGCAGCTGAAGAGTTTGCATCTGTTCTTAACTCTAAAATGTGGGCTGATAATATCCTCGTTTCTGAGTTTACGCCTAAAAATAAGTCTAGAAGGACGAATAAAATCGCCCATCAGACCCAAAAAAACTAAATAGGTTATCCCTTTACTATCAAAATGTAAGGGGATTACGTTCTAAAACACGCGACATATTTTTGGCGTCTCAGAATTTCTCTGAGGATATTATCGCGTTAACAGAAACATGGCTTAACGAAAGCATTATTGACTTGGAATTGTTTGACAATAGTTTTCAAGTTTTTAGAAGGGACAGACACACTGACAATATTTCTGCTGTTGGTGGTGGTGTCCTTGTAGCTGTAAGGAATTCTTTTGTCAGTTCCATAATTGATATTCCTTGCTCTTCTAATATAGAACTTTTATGCGTTAAGGTGTTACATTGTAATTCCAATGTATATGTTATTAATGCATATGTTCCCCCAAAGAGCAGTGCAGAAGTCTATGCAAGCCTTGCGGATTGCATAGAATATATAATAAATCTACTTGACGTTAATGACGACATTTTACTGTTGGGCGATTTCAATCTGCCTGACTTAAAATGGCATTCTTCCGACGATGATACATATTTTTGTGCATCAAATTCGAAGACTCGCCAAGAGCATATATTTGTTGACAATATATGTTCTGACTTACAACAAGTTAGTTGTATTTATAATAGTCTTGAAAGACTTCTTGACCTGGTCTTAACTACCGACAGCAACAATGTAATTGTTAAGAGGGCCTTTCATGCTCTGACTAATGTTGATGAATACCATCCACCATTGAGCATTTGGTATAAATCGGACAGAGAGAGCATAGTTAATTCGAGTTCAATCGATAAGGTTTATGAATTCAATTTTAAAAAAGCTGACTTTTTGAAGTTGAATCATTTACTTCATAACAAACTAAATGTTATTTTAGAGTACTTAAATGGAAATAACCTTGATGATTCCATACATTTTTTTTATACGGAGCTCTTTACTGTGTTCTCTCAGTCCGTACCATATAGCCTCAAATTTGCGAAAAACTGTGCGTACCCTTGGTACACTAAGGATTTAAAAACTCTTCGCAACAACAGGAATAGGGCATGGAAGAAATATGTCTGTAGTTTAGACTCAAATGACCTGGAAACCTACAAACGTTTGTTTCTGGAATTTGAAAATAGCTCAGCTGCATTATATAATGCATATTTAGACAATATAAAGCTGAGAATACTGTCTGATCCAAAGAAGTTTTGGGGATTCATAAACACAAAGAAGAAATCCGACGGATTCCCTTCATCATTCAAAACTGTTGATGGAATTACTGACGATCCCGTCATTATTTGTAGTTTATTTGCAAATCTTTTTAAAGAGTCATTTTGTTCGGATTCTTTTGATCCTGATGAGGGGTATTTTGAATATATGAATTCTACACCCAGAGTTTCTTTGGACTCTTTATCCTTTACCTCAGAGGATATTTTAAAATATATTAGTTCGATCGATGAAGATTTTAGCGCTGGACCTGATGGAATTCCTGCCGCAGTGTTAACTCAATGCGGTTCAATTTTGTGTCAACCACTCTCTTTGTTATTTAATAAATCTATAAACGAAAGTTATTTTCCACTGTTTTGGAAAAAATCATTTATTAGTCCTATTTATAAAAAAGGTTGCAGGAATGATGTTATTAATTACAGGCCCATTGCTAAACTGTCATCGATTCCAAAACTTTTTGAGCGAATCGTGTATGATCGGGTAAAAATTCACTGTCGTGAAGTCATAACAACTCGTCAGCATGGTTTTGTTAATGGCAGATCTACGGTATCTAATCTGCTCGATTTTACAACCTTTTGCTTAAATACCATTGAATCTGGTTGCCAGGTCGACTGTATCTACACTGACTTTAGCAAAGCATTTGATAAGTTACCACACAATTTAATTCTATTTAAACTTAAGTCCATTGGATTTCCACAATATTTTGTAAACTGGATTAAATCGTATTTGACAGAACGATCTTATCAAATACGATTCCGAGGGGTTTTGTCTGCTGAGTTTATTGCGTTATCTGGTGTTCCTCAAGGAAGTCACCTAGGTCCACTTCTGTTTATTCTAGCCATTAATGATGTGACCCATATCATTAAAAACTCTTATCTGCTTATTTATGCGGATGATATGAAAATATACAGAAAAATAAATTCTCAA
Organism: Pherbina coryleti; assembly: GCA_943735915.1. Lineage (NCBI taxonomy): Eukaryota > Metazoa > Arthropoda > Insecta > Diptera > Sciomyzidae > Pherbina > Pherbina coryleti. The sequence continues at coordinate 45,007,679 of OX030952.1, read as the reverse complement.
GACAATTCAGCCCTACTCCAATCCGATCTGAAATCTTTTGAAGTTTGGTGTTCTAAAAATAATATGTTTCTTAATCCAGATAAATGCCAAACTATGACCTTTTCGCGAAAAAGGAATAATTTAGTTTTTGATTATAAAATAAAAGATACTGCTTTATGTCGTGTGGATGTCGTTAAAGATCTGGGAATATGTATGGATTCTAAGCTTTCCTTTAACATTCATATTGATAACATTTGTAAAAAAGCATCCTCTATGCTTGGATTTATTAAACGCTGGGCCAAAGAATTCAATAGCATGATTACGACTACAACGTTGTATTATGCAATAGTGCGTCCTCACTTGGAGTACGCAAGCCAAGTTTGGTCTCCAAGTTACAATGTGCATGTTGATCGAATAGAGAGAATCCAAAAATGCTTTGTTCGATTTGCCCTAAGGAGCTTAAGTGGATTTGACATTTTAAACCTTCCTCCTTATGAGGATCGCTTAAAACTTTTAAAAATGCAATCATTGAGTGAGCGAAGGAAGTCTGCAGATATCGTCTATTTGCACCAACTCATCACCGGTGTATTCGATTCTCCAGAACTTCTTTCTCTTATAAATTTTAACTCTAATCGTAGAAGCAGTAGAAATGCTAACAATTTCATTTACTTACCATATAGTAGAACCAATTATATGTTAACTGCTCCTTTAAACCGTATGAGTAAATTAGTTAACAATTGTAGCTTTTTTGATGTTAACTTGTCTAAAGGTCAACTCAAGAGTAGATTAAAAACTATTGTGTAATTGCATGGTTATGTTTTTGCATGGTTAGTCGTGATGTCTTGTGTTGTCCTTGAGCCCAACCATATTTTGGTGGGTAAATTTTTTCTCACATTAGCTTATTTTGAGCCACTTGTATTGATATCGTTGAAAATTTCAAAGATATTTGGATTGTGACTTTAAATGTGTTAATGATGAGAATGTGCGAAAAAGCTGTAGTAGCTAAACTCGATTGTTATTGCATGTGAAAAAAAAAAAAAAAACAGGTGAAAAAAAAGAACTTTTATGTTTGAAGCCCTATATCTCGAAATAATTATATCGAAGAGAAAAAGTTAGCCCTCTCATGTGATAGAGAACGGATACCAAGTGCTCGCCCCAGCACCGAATTCTCAAAAGGAAAAAGAAATAGGTGGCAACCCTATTAGCCATCTTAAATTTTGAAATTCTCTTTCGAAATCAGCGACCCCCTGTTAAGACTGTTAGATTAGATTATAAGACTGTTAGATAATGTTTAAAACTCTTAAAAAATATATTATTAGGTTGCAACCCTATTATTAAAAGATCATAATTTTTATATTCTGACATCGAATTTGGATTTAGCGACCCATTTTTACATAGTTATAAAAAACAAATCATTGTATGTGTGCATTCCTTAATTTAACTGCAATAAAATATTGTTTTTTAATAAAAAATGGTTTTTGCATTGATGAATGACTTTTCTTTAGACGTGTGTATACTTGAAATTTTTGTAATAAAATTCTCTATCACATAAGAGGGCTAACTTTTTCTCCTTGATATAATTATTTCGAGATATAGGCCTTCAAACATAAAATATGTTTATTAAAAAACGAAAAAAATTATTTTTTTTACCTGTTTGCGACCATAACAGCCATATCACTGATACTTGGCACATATTACACCTTAAAATTTTTATCTGACTCTCCTCTACTACATGCAATTAAATTAAAATTAAAAACTGAACATGTAAGTTTTTACAAGCATTTATGTGAAGTATGTGTTCCCAATAGTGAATTTTTTTGAATTTTCCCATTTACATAAAAAATTGGGGCCAATCGAAAAAAATTATAACGATATTCGGATTCTAAGGAAAATTTTATTCTAACATCCAAAGTTCCAAAGAGGCAACAAGGAGAACTTATAAGAATCATCACTAGCTAAATTTTTATTGCGATTTCGGCCTTGCTAAAGGGCTTCATCAGAAAATCTATCAAACAGCTAGAATTTGTATTAAATCCTCTAGCCGGCTAATTTAGCGGTAGGCATATTGTCGTCCTATATCCCACGAGGGTGTAAAGGAGAAGAAGAGATAAAATTATTTATAGAATGTATTAATCTAAGTCGAAAATGAATTTACTTCTTATAATCGATAAGTAGTTTGGCTTCCAGATAAAAAAAAGGCACCCCGCCTGTAGACGGACCAACCGGTTAAGGTGTAAGTGAGTAAAAAACGTAAGCATATTTTTGATTATATATATTGATATTTTTATTGATTTGAATTTTCTATGCCGGCCACGCCTTTTGGGCGTAACAAACGCATCTCATTTGCTCCAAGGTGTTTTTATGTTTTAATTCGGCTCGGTTCGACAATTTCTTCTATATTGTTTTCATCCCTCGTTACACAGTGCGTCGAAATATCGAATTTTTGCATGGAATAAAATACTATTCTTATACCCCTATACGTACCAATGAAAGGCGGTATATAAAGTTTTCGCAGTGGTTTGTATCGGCCCAATGTAGGCGTGTCAGGTATAGCAATAAGTATACATAAATGTCAGAGCCATGTCCATCTGTCTGTCCGACTGTCGCCACGATTACGGGCGTATTTTTCAAGCTATCGACTTGAAATTCGGAGTATACGCTTTTCTCTTTAGAATGAAGGTCGATAATGATTCAATAATGAGTAGAATCGGATAAGAACCACGCCTACCTCCAATATAAAGTAATGTCATGAACGTAATAAAATCTTCATAAGTTCCCTAGTTTTCGAGAAATCGTCTTGGATTTTAGCATATACGTTTCTCTTTTTTAAAATAAAGGTCATGAACGAATATGAGTCGAACAAAAGAATCGCGCCTGCCTCCTTTATAAAGTTAAATCATCATCAGGGTAAGACTTACATAAATCCCGTTTTGTTTTCTTATGTAATGAATTCTTATGAACACGAATAGTTTTTTAAGTTGCATTGTTTTCAAAAATAAAAATGCAATTAAAATTGATTTATAAAAATAATTATTTGTGCATATTATTTGCCGGCAATCAATAATCTAGAACCATTTCTCATAAAAAGGTAAAAATAAGATAAATCCCTTTAAGAACCTATAAATTTATAATTTCATTCAAAACTACACGGTCAAAAATATTGGTTTAAATTTAAAACCTTGAGGGTTTCTATATTTATCCAAACCCAAAAAGGTTTTAAATTAAAACCCTTTGGTTTAAAATTTAAAACTCCGCGGTTTTGATTTCAAACCGAGAGTTTATTTTTAGAACCCTTGAGTTTACAATTAAAACCGTATTGGTTTACTTTTTGAACCCTAGAGTTTAAAATATTAACCTCAAGGCCAAATTTTAAACCTTTCGAGTTAAAATGTCTAAAAACATATAGTTTTAAACTTTTAGAGTTTATTTTTTAAACCCTAGAGTTTAAAATTCGTGAATCTTCCGAAAGTAAACCTTGACGAGTTTAAAAAAGAAACCGTAGGGTTTAAAAAAGTAGGTTTAAACCCAAAAAGAGTTTTAATGTTTTTATATTTAAACCCAAATTTTCGACCGTGTAGGCGGTTTTATTTATTAAAATATCAAAACGCAGAAAATGCTGAAAATTGAGATTTTGCATTGATGACACACATACTTTCATAACAAAGCATAATCACGATCATACAAACACCAAGCATTTATGCTCTTCAGCATGTACCCGCAACCTCTTTTCCAATCAACATGCAAACTTTCAATGTTCGCTTGCAACCGTCATCCACATGCAACTTCTATTTGATGCGCCGTGCAACCAAGCTGTGCTCACTTTTGCGCTGAACCTTTTTATTTTCGATTTTTGCGCGCATAAAAAATATTGCTTTCTTTTGCTTTGAACGCGTCAATTGTACAATAAACAACAAAAAATTAGAAAAATTGTTTGAAAACTTTGTGCGCGATTTCAATATTGAAGAAAATTTGTTTAATTTTTTTTATGAATTTTCAACACTAGAGAGTTCACAGGCAACAAGTATTAAAATGTTTGCCAAATTTATAGCAAGTGATACACTTTTATAGCAAAATTTCAAAAAGCTGAACTTTTTATATCTCCTAGTATCACATGATATCACAGGGGATATCACATGCTATAAAAACAAAAACTTAATTCCTGTTTCACACTCACATTCGTCAATCCCATATGGTTTGGGTCACATACTTTTTCTTTCTAACGAAAAATGTGATTGTGGGAGATCGTAAGTGATAGCATGGAAACGCGGCTTAATCCTATTTCTCAATTTGAGAATAAAGTCCCCTTTTTGTTGTGAATACTATCATTCTCAAATCGATATCAAACGTTTGAGAAATACATTTGATATCAAATCATTCTCAAACCTCAAAGTTTGCTGGGTTTGTCTTAGCTTGATGAGAAAAATCTCATTTTCGTCATTTTCAATGAAGTTGATATAAATGCATTCATGTAACAAATACTTTTCCTTATACCGGGTACGTAAGTACAAATTCGAATTTTTTCTTAATGGTGGCACATTTATTATTAATAACAAATTAATTATAAAGGGTGATTTTTTTGAGGTTATGATTTTCATGCATTAGTATTTGACAGATCACGTGGGATTTCAGACATGGTGTCAAAGAGAAAGATGCTCAGTATGCTTTGACATTTCATCATGAATAGACTTACTAACGAGCAACGCTTGCAAATCATTGAATTTTATTACCAAAATCAGTGTTCGGTTCGAAATGTGTTTCGCGCTTTTTATCGACAAATTTTGTTCAGCGATGAGGCTCATTTCTGGTTGAATGGCTACGTAAATAAGCAAAATTGCCGCATTTGGAGTGAAGAGCAACCAGAAGCCGTTCAAGAACTGGCCATGCATCCCGAAAAATGCACTGTTTGGTGTGGTTTGTACGCTGGTGGAATCATTGGACCGTATTTTTTCAAAGATGCTGTTGGACGCAACGTTACGGTGAATGGTGATCGCTATCGTTCGATGCTAACAAACTTTTTGTTGCCAAAAATGGAAGAACTGAACTTGGTTGACATGTGGTTTCAACAAGATGGCGCTACATGCCACACATCTCGCGATTCTATGGCCATTTTGAGGGAAAACTTCGGAGAACAATTAATCTCAAGAAATGGACCGGTAAGTTGGCCACCAAGATCATGCGATTTGACGCCTTTAGACTATTTTTTGTGGGGCTACGTCAAGTCTAAAGTCTACAGAAATAAGCCAGCAACTATTCCAGCTTTGGAAGACAACATTTCCGAAGAAATTCGGGCTATTCCGGCCGAAATGCTCGAAAAAGTTGCCCAAAATTGGACTTTCCGAATGGACCACCTAAGACGCAGCCGCGGTCAACATTTAAATGAAATTATCTTCAAAAAGTAAATGTCATGGACCAATCTAACGTTTCAAATAAAGAACCGATGAGATTTTGCAAATTTTATGCGTTTTTTTTAAAAAAAAAGTTATCAGGCACTTAAAAAATCACTCTTTACTACAATGTTTACAATATTATGTATTAAAACTTAAATATTTCATTAATTCGATTTATTATACAATTAAATTTGCATTAAGCAACTCGATCAAAGAAATAATCGGATCAAAATACGTAGCAAGAGTTGGTTTATTTAATATCAACACCACTAAGTGTCAGACAGCTAAAAATTATTAACCAAACAAAACGAAGAAATATAAGGCATTAAAAAACGTTACTTATTTAAAACATTTATTATTATTATAATTTATTTTTATTTAAAATATTAAAGACATTTATTTTAATTCTTTAACTAAATCTACGCGGATAGAATTGTTAACAAAGTTCTTTGACATTTGCCGCTTTTTCATATGTTTTCTCTCACTTGTGTATAGGCCAAAGCACATAGGAGGCATGCATGCTTCAAGCATCTGACATTTGTGATTGAATATACATATTCTTCATGAACCAACAAGACAAGATCAAGCAATCAGCAGTGCGAGAAAAAAGTATTTTTTTCGTGCCACGTCATCGGTCACAAAAAAAACTGTATTGCATACGTTTTTCATGCAAAACATGTGAAAACTTAAATTAAAGTGGAAAATTATAAAATTAACAAGTTTAATTCTCGAAAAAAGTGTTTGAATACTTTGTTTGTTTATATTTTCATGCAGTAACGAAATTTAAAGTAATTTTTTTTTTGCTGTTGCAATTATTGCACGTCGCTACAGCACACTTCATTTTTATAAAAAACACAAAAAATTACTGAATTATAAACACTAATAATTCTTTAAAACTTCAAGAAATAATTTTTCACATCCAATCGCTGCACGTAAACAAAAGAATTTGGGACCGATGACGTCAGACCTATCAGCTTTGTTTTGTTTACAATATGGCGGCTCTTTTGTTTGCATGATCTCTATTTCTTGGTTCATGCATATTCTTATGAAGTAGCCCACATTAAAAGCATGCACGCATGCATGATGCTTGAAGCATGCCTGAAGTTGGCGAACTTTTAACTTTTTGCAGGCATCAAAGCATTGACAGAAGACATGTGTGAAATAAGAGCAATATCAACACAACCAATAAGCATAAAATATCCTCAAATTCCATTTTTAGTTGTTTTTGATTAAATTTAATGTATTTTCACTACTTTTTCTTTAAAATTTCTATTCAGTTTAACATATTTGAAATTTATCACACAAGCGATGCATGCTTTCAATGTACTTTATCCAAGCATGCTTCACAGGCATGATGCATGCTTGAGGCATGCATGCTTTCTATGTGTTTTGGCCTTATCTGTTTTATAACGGACCACTATTTTCTCACTTATCAGTTGCAGAAACATTATGGCCTAGTTAGCCAAACATAGTTCAACGCAACATATCCGTTTCTTTTGTCATATACAAATATAAAGAACACGTTTTGTGTTTATCTAATTAGCCGAAACACTGCGTAGATGTGACGTGACACAGAAAATCGTTGAATTTTGATTTTTATGTACGTCGTCTGCCATTTCAGCATACAAGGTGCTTTTTGTAAGGTTGCTTTTATTTTAAAATTAATTTTTATTAATATTGAAATAATTCAAATATGTTGCAGACTGGTAGACGAAGAAAAATTTGATTTATTTGACACTTCCTGTGGTTGCTATGTTGGTAGCATAATCAAGAAAATGTCATTGTACGTTGTGACATGTCAACCTATGTTACGTCAAGTTTGCATAATCAGACCATAAGCTTTCGCAAAAGTGAGTATTTTGGAACGAAATAGTGATTTGTGACAGAAAAAGTGATTTGTCTATTTGTCGCAAAAGATATAAACACGAAATGCTGGTCTGAAATTTTTTTCATATTTTTGAGAAATCACACCTTTCACAATCTGATAGCACATGCGCTAACTCTGTTTAACTTGCGGAATCCTTCCATGACTTACAGTCTTCATATTTCTGAGGAAAAATTCTGACCATTGGAATGGCGCTTGTAGCAAGTCTCCATCTTTTTGAACCTGCTCTGAAATCATTTGCGTCGAAATGCAATTCGAATAACTTTGCTGAATCCGCTAGAGTTTGCCCACAAGCAGCATTCCAAACACTTCTCCTTTCAATATCTTTATGCAATTATATTTTTCCTCCTTCCAAGAGTTTTTGCACAAAAAACAACTAGATTTAGGCATTTCTGTAAAATTTGGCTAACCCTTCGAGCCACACCTTCACTCCAGTAACATAGAGCCACATGGGGGTATGTCATCACCCCGGGGGTATGTTGTAAAATCCCGAATTTTGGATATATAAGTTTAAAACTTTACATGGTTACTATTTTTGGTCTTGTCCAACATTTTGTTTAGTTATTTTCTAATATTTGAAGAATGGCTGACTTTAGGAACGCGGCCAAGTTAAAAAAAAATGTGAAAAATTAGCTCTTTTACTAAAAAATTCATAACTTTTACAGTTTTTAAATTAAGTCCTACAAAATTTATGTTTGAAGGCATCAAATACGTTGCTACAAAGACAAAATATTAGTCATAGCGTTAGTTACAAAAAACATATTTATTCTGCCAAAAAACTGCACCCACTTTTTCAAAAAAAGAAAAAAAAAACAGGTTTTTTACCAATAACATTCAAATAAACTCGCTCAGTGTTCACTTTAGGACCTGAAAATATTTTTTTCAAGTAATTTAATAATCGGTATTTCAAAGGGGACGGACGTGCCGGTCGACCTTCCCCTTGCTCGTTTTTTGTTTTAATTGTGTTTTGTTTGTATATGTCCAATCGTTCCGTCGGTGCTTTGTGCTAAAGTTAAAGTTAAAGTTAAATGTTAAATTAAATGTTAATAAAAACAATAAGAACAAACAAAACAAGAAAAAAAAATGATATATACATATGTGCAAGCGACGAAAACAAAATAAAAAAAAAAAAAAACAACAAAAAGATAAAAAAAAAAAAAAAACGAAAATCAGCAGCTAGTAGCACAGTAGCACAGCTGAGCAACAACAACAACAAAATTCACAGAAACCAGTTTTTGAGCAGCCGCCGCAGCAGAGGCAACATCGCTGGATTGCTGGAGTTATTTGTTTTAGCTAACCACGCGAGGGGCTTTTCTATGCTCCTCGCAGAGTAAGTAATTGTTGTTTTTTCGTGTCCGTCTGTTCCTCCATCCTCTCCGCTTAGTTGCGACTGTGAGTGAGGTTGCACTGTGAGCAGAATTGTGCTGAGGCAAAGGCATAACACTTGCCTCTGTACTTTTCGCTTATGCTCTCGGTGTTACTCTCTTTGCAGTTGTAACTAATTACCCATATACCTTTTTTGGTTTGAAATTTACACTGTAAGAAAATGTCGGGTCATTTTCGTATGGATTTTTGCAATGTGCGTGGACTGAGGACGAATTTTTTCTCAGTTTATGCATATTGTACTCTTAATAGGCCTCAAATAATGGCACTGAGTGAAACCCAGGTGAGCGAGGATGCAGATCCACTGGATTTTCATATACCTGGGTATCACTTACTGCCATTGTTTTCCCTGCATAGGGGCATCGCCCTTTACATAAGATCAGATGTAGCATATCAGTGCGAGCAAAGTCTGAACGTAACCGATCCGGAGTTTTGTTCCTTGTGGGTGAAGTTCAGGGTTCGCTCGCACTTGATGCACTTTTGCTACGTGTATAGAAGTCCGAATTTAGGGAGGGAGTCCACTTTTAACAAATTGGACTTTCTCTCTGATTCAATAACGCACATTTTGGGGTTGTTCCCTGACAGCGAGATCGTTGTTGCCGGAGATTTCAATGTCCACAACCCGGCTTGGTTATGCCATTCGGGGGCAACAACACCTGAGGGACAATATGTTGAGCTCTTTGCTGAATCGAACCAACTGATTCAACTAGTGAAGGAACCAACTTTCATCCCTAGAGTTGGTCTGCAAAGCCACAAAGTCCTAGACCTTTTTCTGACTTCGCATCATGAAAAATATGATGTGAGTGTCCATGCACCTCTTGGTAATTCGGACCACTGTACCATATCCGCTGCTTTTCCATATTCTAGCCTATGCACTTCTACGCCTAAAGCCCCGAAGAGGATCGCTTGGTTTTATGGAAAAGCAAATTGGACTGCGTTAAATAATTTTTACCGTAATTTCAATTGGAAATTATGTTTCGCTGATAGAAATGTAAATGCCGCGGCTCTAATGGTACAAGAAATAATTTTATTGGGCATGAGGTCTTTCATCCCTAATAAAATGAGAAGTATTAAACCAAAAGACCACTCCTGGTTTAATGAGACTTGCAGGATTGCAGTCAGGTCCAAAGAGGAAGCCTTTCAGAATTGGCGTTCCAGCAAGAATGCTGGAATTCCGGCTAGCAATCAGCCACCGCCTTCTTTAGAGAATAGATCATCTTCAATGGAGGAGATATATTTTCGAACGAGAGCGGTCAAAAGAGTCCTTGCAAACCTCAACATAAACAAATCTTCTGGCCCCGATGGTATACCACCAATTGTGCTTAAAATGTGTACTTCTACACTGGCGCGACCATTGCGTAAACTTTTCAACATCTCATACAGGACAGGAGTGTTTCCAACTTGTTGGAAGGTTGCCAATGTTCAGCCAGTACCTAAGAAGGGCGATGCCACGAACCCTGAAAACTACCGACCCATAGCGATATGCTCTACGCTTTCCAAAGTCATGGAGAGAGTAATAAACTTCCACCTTATGAACTATCTGGAGCGCAACGAATTGCTGAGCGACCGTCAATATGGCTTCCGAAGGGCTCGCTCTACTGGTGACCTAATGGCGTTCCTCACGGAGAAATAGAACCAATGTGTTCACTTCTTTGGTGAAAGCAGGGTTGTTGCTCGGATATTTCTAAGGCGTTTGACCGAGTGTGGCATAAAGCGCTCGTGTCAAAACTAATTGCATATGGTGTTGGTAGTACCTTTGCTCGGTGGATCACATGTTTTCTTAAGGACAGGTTGATTCGTGTCGTGGTCGACGGCATTTCGTCCAGTGAACATGCCATCGTAGCTGGAGTACCGCAGGGTTCAGTCCTATCGCCAACTTTGTTTCTGGTTTTTATCAATGACCTTCTGTCGTTGACTCATAACCCAATTCACTCGTTTGCAGATGACAGCAGCATTTGTCATTCATATTCTTTCAAAAAACGCCCGAGCTCTTTGGAGATTGAGAGAAAGAGGCTTAATATGAATGACACACTGCTTAATGACTTGCAAAAAATCTTCGAGTGGGGGCTTGCTAATAGAGTTGAGTTTAATGCTAGCAAGACCCAGTGCTGTCTGTTAACTCACAAACGAGTGAATTGCCCCTTAGCACCCCTCAATATGAACCGTGTCGATCTCGCGGAGTCAGATGCTCTTAACGTTCTGGGCATATCAATCAGATCTGATCTTCGCTGGAACGATCACATTTTTGATGTGTCGAAAGAAGCGGCCAAGTGCCTAGGTTTTTTAAAACGGTGTAAAAAAGACTTCACTCCAACTGACCACTCCAACGCGTGATCTATACCTCATTTATTAGGCCGAAAATGGAGTACAATTCGCATATTTGGGCAGGAGCTTCAAGATCTTATTTGGAGCTTCTGGACCGAATTCAACGACGTGCGATATATCTGATAGGAGATGATAACATTTCATCTTCTCTCAACTCTCTTGGGCATCGACGCAATGTTGGTTTCTTAAGCCTTTTGTACAGGTACTACCATGGGAAGTGTTCAAGGGAGATACATGACCTGACGCCATCAGCTCGTGTGTTTCCCAGGTCCACTCGGGCAGCGCACGAAGCCCATCCCTTTTGTGGAACAATCTCCCTGCGAACAAAATTGTGGAACAATCTCCCTGCGAGCGTGTTCCCCGGCAATTTTGAGCTATTTAAATTTAAAACTAATCTTCACCGACACTACTCCATCTTTCCACCCTCCAACTAACTATCACCCTTCTTCCGAATCAACACAATGCTTTCGCATTTATAGGGGCATCCCCTGAGCGTTGGTTAAGTCTAAAAAAAAAAAATCCCTGACCTTCTAAATTGCTTGAGAGTAAAGCTAGTTCAGTTGTGAACACCCAGGTGGCGTTAGGAATATGCATAAAAATTTTTTAATTTAAAAAAATAGGTTTTTTTAAGGCATGGGGCGATGAAAAGCACTAGTGTGGCTCCAAGGGTTAACAAAAAGAATATAGAAAATAATAAAATCGTGCTTCTTTACATACTTCCTTACATAAATACTTTAAAATTTAGAATTAATAATTTAATACATCCTTAATAAAAAAAATAGACTGAATTGCTTAAAATAAGAACTTTCAAGATAATAAGAAATTTATCAACAATTTATCTCTTCCTTACACCTGTTTCTAATGACTAACCAGAGAGTACTTTTTCTTTGTAAAGATGCTTGGAATTAATCCCGAAATCGTCTAACAGTTAAACAAGTAAGACCCGAAGTTCAAATTAAACATAATTAAAAGTCTATTCTGAGTTTTATAGGAATACTAGCTGGTACCCGACGCGTTGCTGTCGTAGCGGAAATAATTTCTATCTCTATCTGAATCTCAAACTCAATCTCAATCTCAATCTCAATCTCAATCTCAATCTCAATCTCAACCTCAACCTCAACCTCAATTTCAATCTCTATCTCTATCTCTATCTCTATCTCTATCTCTATCTCTATCTCTATCTCTATCTCTATCTCTATCTCTATCTCTATCTCTATCTCTATCTCTATCTCTATCTCTATCTCTATCTCTATCTCTATCTCTATCTCTATCTCTATCTCTATCTCTATATCTATGTCTATCTCTATCTCTATCTCTATCTCTATCTCTATCTCTATCTCTATCTCTATCTCTATCTCTATCTCTATCTCTATCTCTATCTCTATCTCTATCTCTATCTCTATCTCTATCTCTATCTCTATCTCTATCTCTATCTCTATCTCTATCTCTATCTCTATCTCTATCTCTATCTCTATCTCTATCTCTATCTCTATCTCTATCTCTATCTCTATCTCTATCTCTATCTCTATCTGTATCTCTATCTCTATCTCTATCTCTAACTGGAAAGACACGTGGAAATTGATAACCAAATTTCGAGGCTGTGCTACTTACAATTCCAAAGTTATTCGATATCGCAAGTTTGGCTTGTATGGGCGGAGCCACACCTCCTTGTTCAATGACGTCTCAGTTTTCTAGTAGAAGAATATCACCCAATATTAATTCCATACTGAATTTCGTTGTTAAACGACATTTAGTTCCAAAGCTATCTGATATCAAAAATTTAAAGTGTATGGGCGGAGCCACACCCCTTTTTTCAAAACCCATCCCAGTTTTATAGTAGATATATCACCAAGTGGCAACTCTATACTGAATTTCATTATTATACGGCATTTAGTTCCAAAGCTATTCGATATCATAAATTTTAATTGTATGGGCGGTGCCACACCCCTTTGGCCTATACTGGCTCAATTTTGCAAGTCGAAAGACACGACTAAATAGAACGTTCTAACCGAGTTTCATTAATGTGTGACTTATAGCTTAAAGGTTATACTGAAAATATGGCTGAAAAATTGCCACGCCCCACATTCAACGCCCATAAAATTTTACGTGTGGAACGGCTCTTGTAAATTGAGATAGAACACCGAATTCCGATACTATGCGACCTATAACTTCAGAGCTATTCGCTACCGTAGATTTGGGTTGTATGGGAGGTGCCACGCCCCCTTATTTTAGGGGGATGAAAAATAGATGTTGTTCGATTCTCCCCCCTGACTAATATCCTCGCTAAGGATCACGAAAATCGGTCGAGCCGTTTCGGAGGAGTTCGATTACGCACCCCGTGACAGAAGAATTTTATATATTAGATAATGTTTAATAAAACATGATAAGATTGTTGCAAAAAGTAAACAAAAATATGATTTTAACCACTACAATATAATTTTTGTTATAATCACAAATTAAATTATAATTTTTTATTGTTTTTTTTTTTTTTTTGACGTGGCAACGTTACGTTTCATCGAGCAGGTTTCGAAAAATGCATCGTAGTTTCATGAAATTGTTACTAGTTGAGTATAGATGCTATGACAAAAATAATGGTACGATAGTAAAGGTATGACAAAAATAAAAATGAAATAAATGACGTCGTTAGGACGACTAGGGAGCTGCTTAGGCAATGCAAATAACAATTTGTTACATGGAATTATAACACGCTTTGTACTAAAGTTCAAATTATTATACTTCAGTAAAAACTATTTCTTAGCCCTTACGACAAAAGTAGATAAAACTAACGCCTTTTTTATAAAATGTTAAAGTGGAAGTTTTTCAAAAACTTGGGTTATATGGGGGGGGGGGGGGGGTATCCCAAACAATGTATCAATTCAGGCTATTTTAAGCAAAAACTTAGTTGGGATAAAATAAAGTTCTCTATGTTATTTTGTTCAAATGAAGTGATTATGATAAAAGTACTCGGGTTTTAAGAATTGAAGTTTTGTGAGGGGTACCCAAAAAACTGGTCTGACCCAGCCCATTTTTAGTAAAGACTATTGAAAGCTATAATACTGAAAATATTTGCATGCGATTATAGCCATTTTTGGTACGAATATTTTTTGAAGTGATTTTAGACCAAATATGAAATTTTTTTAAAAATATTGAAGGAGTCCAAAGATACATCGATTTTTAACTTTGTCTCATATTGGAAGTAGGCGTGGTCATTCTCCGATTTTTGGAAAATTTCTTAATCTATATAAAAAAGTCGTCCACACTAAATTTCGTTGCTCTGCGGCAACTGCAAATAGTTTTGGCCACAGCTTATATGAAACGGTTACACTGTGCGTCACGACGCATCGTTGACAAAAATTAAATCAAGCAACGTATTACTTGTCTTTGTAAAGTGGGTAGGTGTATCCTGATTAGCAGGGAACAGACCGAGAGAATGCATGCTGTGAAGTAGGTGAGTTTCAGTTAGTAGGTCACTGTTGAAATCACCTGCAATAATAATGTTTTATATGGTACACTTGCTCGATAGCGTCAACTAAAAGGCTGATGTCTACGTTCGTATTTGGTCTATATATTGTTGCAACTAAAAGTTTATTTGCACCCACTGTAAGGTTTATTAAAAGATATTCACATGGACTACCAGGATCTGATTGATGGACTATTCTACAAGGAAAGCAAGTTTTCACATAGATGGCATAGCCACACAGTGCATTGAATCCATACAAAATTGGAACATAAACAGAAGGAGTGCACCTATGATAATGAAATTTTGTGTGCTGGATTAATTTAAGCTAATTAAGAAAAACTGCAAAAATGGTTGGAATTGGTCAGTTCCTAGGGGTACCTCCCTTGGACCTATATTAATTTTTTACATTATTTTGTATGGGAGGTACATACAAAAATTGAGCGATCTTAACAAAAGTTGGTCAAAAGCCTAGGCAATTAAAGAAATAGAAGTACACTAAAAATAATTGAAATCGGTGGGTTCCAAGGGGTACCTCCCCTGGACCTATATTGATTTTTTACATTATTTTGTATGGGAGGTATATACAAAAGTTAGCCGATCCTTACGAAACTCAATGAAAAGGTTAGACAAATTAAGCAATACATGTGTTCTAAAAATGGTTGAAATCGGTTGGTTCCTAGGGGAACCTCCCTTGGACCTATATTAATTTTTGTCATTATTTTGTATGGGAGGTACATACAAAAGTTGGTCGATCTATACAAAACTCGGTGAAAAGATTAGTGAAATAAAGCAATACATATGTTCTAGAAATGGTTGGAATCAGTCGGTTCCTAGGGGTACCTCCCTTGGACCTATATTAATTTTTTACATGATTATGTATGGGAGGTACATCTGTTACTCATAAATACTCCCATTTGTATAAATAAAAAAATCAGTTTTTAGGCAAATTTAATTTTATTTACAACAGAAAAATAAAATTGGTAACTTATTTTTATTAACAAAATGTGAAATAAAAAAGTAAAAAAAGTAATGTGTGCATACATATGTACAAACAAGCAAGAACTCATCTCGCTATTGACTTCTTCGGTAGGATCACTACATACAATATAAGGGTCATCAACTAATTGAATAAACTTCTCAATTTCTTCACCAATAATTACATTCGATTTTGATTTAATAGTTCTTTTGGATGCTAAGAGAGGCTCAGATGTCAGCAACAATATTTTCATTAAATCTGTATTAGACTTAATCCTCGAGCATTTACGGGTATGGCTAGGTAGATTTTTTCTAAATTCTTTGTGCCTTGCTTCCAATGCCTCTTCAGACAATGTTCCAATTGTTAAGGAAAATGCTGAAATGACTTCACATCCATGTATGAGAACTTTATGAACACTGCTCGGCATATAATACCAACCATATAAATTTATATACAACTGCCTAGTTTCTTCTACTAACAATTTGAAGTTATTCAGATATATGGGGTAGCCACTTGCCAGAACTCTCAATATATAAAAAAAAATTGTTCTATCAAACTTTTGTTTATGCCTGTTATCTGCGAGCTTAGTTCAACGTTATAGAAAAAGCGCCTAGCTGTGTTTCCATCCTTAGTAGACCCATATCCTGGCTTTGGTTTGTCGACCAAGAGACCCATTTTGCTCTTAAACTCAGCTTGAATTCTTTTTTTGTTTTGCGCTACCAATTCTTAATTTTCTTTTAATTGCACTTTTATATGTATATAAACTAGCTGAATTACCCTGTGTTACTAAAATTATTTTGTTATCTAATATAACTTTCTTTTTATAAGGTCTAGATAATATTTTGGAAATCAAAAGTTAATACTTCGAATAATATTACAAAAAAGTTTCGTTAAAACCAAAAAATCCTTTTTTGTAATTCCCTTTTGAATTTTGCTAAATTTTGAATAATTTTCCATACAAAATTGAGCATTTTTCGGAAAAAGTCACTTTTTGAAATCTGCATAACTTTCTTGTTTATGAAAAAGAGCAGATAATATTTTGGAAATGGGAAATAAATACTTTAAATAAAATTAAAAAAAAGTTTCGCTAAAATCAAAGAATCCTTTTTTTTTAAATACTCTTTTGAGTTTTGTTAAATTTTGAATAGTTTTCCATACAAAATTGAGCATTTTTCGCAAAAAGTCACTTTTTTAAATCTGCATAACTTTCTTGTTTATAAAAAAGGGCAGATTATATTTAAGAAATCAAAAGTTAATACTCAAAACAAAATTATAAAAAAGTTTGGCTAAAATCAAACAATTCTGTTTTTTGTTATAGCTTATCAAAACTTGAAACTTTTTGAGTTTTTAGGTGCTTTTTTTTTAAGGTAAAGAACATTTTTTATTATACAAAATATATACTAAACAAAATTACTTTCAGAAGCAAAATACATTTTAAAATAATTCCCTTTACTGCTTTTCAGAAAAAACATGATGTAATTTTTAAAACATTAACCCAATTTTAAATTACTTGATTTTCTTAAAATAACAGGGTGTTGTATAAAGTGATCGCATTTGTTTATTATAAAAGATATTTTAAAAAATTTTTTAAATTTTATAGAACTAAATAATATAGATCTAAATTGCATACTTTTTTTAAATAGAAGCTAAAACAATCAACGCATATTTTTTTGTTAATTTGTACATTTTCAAACGTTAAGAAATCAAAAGAAGTCTATTGACATAATTTTGTTAATGTTTTTTTTTCAGAAGGCATAGGTTTTAATTTTCGAACTGATTAAAAAAAATTAAGTCGGTTAAAATAATAAAGTTATTAGCGAAAGTATGATTTAATATATTTTAAGACTTCTTTTTTTTAAATAGATTTTAGAGTAGAAATAACAATATATATATATATAATAACAAAATAACAATAACCAGTAAGTTTGGTTGGCCATTTTATCATGAACAGGTTGACAAAAGAACAACGCTTGCAAATGGGCCGAAAATGAGATTGATCTCGATGCTGATTTTCATCGTAAAATTTTGTTCAGTGATGAGGCTCATTTTTGGTTGAATGGCTACGTCAACAAGCAAAATTTCCGCATTTGGAGTGAAGAGAATCCACATGAGATCCTTGAGACGCCATTACATCCACAAAAACTGACTGTTTGGTGTGATCTATGGGCTGGTGGAGTCATTGGGCCATACTTCTTCCGAAATAATTCTGGAGAGTCAGTTACCGTTAATGGAGATCGGTATAGAGCCATGATAACCGACTATTTTGTTCCCGAATTGGATGGCATGAATGTGGATGAGTTGTGGTTCCAACAAGACGGCGCTACATGCCACACAGCGCACGTCACAATCGATTTATTGAAGGAAACATTCGATGAGCGCATAATTTCGCGGAATGGACGTGTCAATTGGCCACCAAGATCGTGTGATTTGACACCATTGGATTATTTTCTTTGGGGATATGTGAAGTCGCTCGTCTACGCCAACAAACCAGAAACGTTAGGGGACTTGGAGGCCAACATTCGTGGCGTAATTGCCGACATACGGCCCCATATGCTCGAAAAAGTGGTTGAAAATTGGACCTGTAGAATTGGCTTTATTCGAGCCAGCCGCGGCGGCCACATGCCCGAAATCATATTTAAACATTAATGGCATAAAATTATCCTTCCAATAAAGCTAAATTGATGGACATTAAAACGATTTTCTTGTGTTTTATTTCAATTCGAAAAACAAACCCCTAAAAAAAACACCCTATATAACACGATGAACACGACACTTAAGGCATGTACCACTTATTGCCCTCTTACACACCGATGAAAATAACAGTCACATTACTACAGGATTTTTCAATAAATCAATTTTATGATTCGAATTCATAAGCAAACCCCATTTTAACAAAGTTTTGATTAAACTTTCTTAAAAGTACAATATTTCACCGCGGTAAGCGGTACAATAAATAAGTACAATAAAAAAACGCTTTTGCAAAAAAGTTCCACATCAAAAATTTTCACTGCAAGAGCGTTTTTAGTGAAACAACTTCCCAAAAATTCAAAATAGACCATAGCTTCCCAGGAGGTCAAATTAGAATCTGAATCTTCATATTTTTTTTTACTTGTTTTTACATCCCCTATCATTTAAAATCATCATATAAATTGTTTCATCTAACTTGTATGGGACGCCCCACTGTCGCTGTGGTCAGTGTTTATCACTGCATTGAAACGATATATAGAGAGATATGAAACACTTTGACAGCTGATACAAAAACTGACAAAAATTCCAATTGCTATTCTGAGGTCAAAAATTGCGCTGCAGTTCTGAGGTTAGAAACTCAGTAGCTGCAAGTTATTTGTTTTTTACAACCATTGAGAATCTAATACCTTGGCCCTTATATCCAATAAGCTAAAAGAATCATGTAAGAAGAATTCTTGATTATTTTTGATTGCTAAAAGCAAATTAAAAAAGAAAAATACTCTTTCAGTTCATGTAAGGAACTTACATTTGTAAAAAATAAAACGATTTAAGACATTTCGGCAAAAATGGAAGACTGCAAGTGTAATCGTCAATAAATAATCAACTTTTGATGAATAGAAACAAAGTTGCGATACATTAAGTTAGACAAAGTACGAAAATGGAAGTAAATTATTAAAAAGGTCCTTTACGAAAAAATCGTAAATCGTAAAGTCAGGAAAATATTCTGAAAATGCAGAAAGTCATCATATGGATCGGCAAAATATAAAATATCGGCGGGAGCTCTTGAAAGTTAAAAAAATATTTGTAGAACAGTGTATTTAATATACATTCTGAGTATGAAATTCAACCAAACGACGCTTTTCTCCCATATATTCTTTATAAAAAAGGTAAAATCTCTTTTAATTCCACAAAAATTAATATATGGACTTGAAATTATAATTGGACGGATTGGACGGAAAAAAAATAATTGGACGGATATAAGCTTTAATATTTAATATGCACTTTGAGTATGAAATTAAACGAAATCAAATGGAAACCACGCCTATCCCACACACAAAGTGACTTTATCAAAAAACAAATGCAAGTATTTTACGTTAAAGCTATAACGAAAATGTTTTTATAAATAAATATTTTATTGGCTGCTTCAGACTTTCAGCCGTTTTCATAAAAATATCTTAAAAAAGCTTTAAAACGTTCAATAGTTTAAAAAGCTTTTTAGTGTTAAAAAGTCTTAAAATTTTGTTATTCTAATCATGTTGTAGCTGCTTTGCAGTTAAATTAATAACACTTTCGATTTGAAGTGGAAAGAGTGTCAATAATGGTTTGTGTATTGGACAAATTCAATGAATTTTTATTATTTGTCACAATTTAGTCAACATTTTGATATTTAAACATCAAAAGTTTTTCAAAGCTACCGTCTGCACTGAAAATATTGTTATTTTATTATATATTATTTTGTAAATATTTTGAAATGTTTTGACAAATTTTCTTGGTTTTATATTCTTTTTTTAATTTTTTTATGTATTTTAATTTTTTTGACATATTTTCCAAATGTTTGAAATATTTTGAATTATTTTTGACAATATTTGTGCTCAATTGAGAGTAAATAATTTTAAAAATGCTTTAAGGCCTGACTATAATAGCCACATGCTGGCAGATGAACCTGTCAAAAAGAAATCGAGCCCATGCAAATATATGAGCATACCCATAATTGGAATTGCCACAGTTTCGTTAAGTTTCGTTGACTTTCAATGGCTTTTTGTAGAGCGACTCAAATCGCTCACAGCATAGGCAAATGTCAAATAATTGTATATTCTAATTTATTGAAGTAATAATTGAAGCTAAACAGCAAATTCTTCATATGATTAAATTTTTTTTATATTATTTTGCACAATAATTTAAAAAAAAAAATATCACAAACAAGCACAAATAAAAACAAACTACTTTGTAACACTTCACAAAGTCAGTATATGGCAATTATAGAATTTTTGATTTTGACAACAGCCTGCTGGCTTTTTGTTTAAATTTTGGCATTAGCGTATGTCAGCATGTAGCAATTATAGTCAGGCCTTTATGAGGGGCTCATAGCACGTTTCAGTCATTTTAAAAAATCCTCTCATTTATAAACAAACATTTTCAAGAATTTTTCGATATTTTCTTTGTTTTGGAGATATTTTGAAATAATTTGATATATTTATACCCCACGTTTAAAACACGTAAAAGGGGTACATACATTTTGTCACTCCGTTTGTAATGCCCATAATGAGGCGTGGGAGTTGTAGAAAAGTATATATATTCTTGATCAGCATCACCACCCGAGTCGGTTTAGCCATGTCCGTCTGTCTGTCTTTGATCACAATTACACCCGTAATTTTCAAGCTATCATCACGATATTTGATATTTAAGCTTTTATCTAAAAAATAAAGGTCAAGTTCGAAAATGAGCCAAATCGGATGAAAACCACGCCTACAAAGTGACTTTATCAAAACAGTAAAATCTCTTAGAATTCCACAAAAATTAATATATGGACTTGAGACATGCATATGCACTTTGATATATGTCTATGAAAAGGTGGCTTATTACTCAAAGATAAACAACAACTGTTAAAGATAAACAATGCATTTCGTCAGTTTCTTGGTGCTCTTCTTTCTCTAAATTT
Organism: Pherbina coryleti; assembly: GCA_943735915.1. NCBI lineage: Eukaryota > Metazoa > Arthropoda > Insecta > Diptera > Sciomyzidae > Pherbina > Pherbina coryleti. Next base: position 44,986,658 of record OX030952.1, on the reverse strand, counting down.
TTAGTACACTTCTAAGCAAGTTAGGACTTTCTGCTTTTCATCATGTGAAAGACCGCTTCAAAAATTATCCGAACCAAAATAAAAGTGAAAAATAAGTTTCTGAGTCATAAACCACCTTTAAATAGACCGGGTCACATATAACCAAATCGAGTGAAAACAAATTTACCTGCATACAAAGTGACTTTATCAAAAAACAAAAGCGAAGAATATTTCTGTTAAAATTATGACGAAAATGTTTTTACAAATTTTACTGATTTGCACATTACACAGTTACACATTTTACTGACAGCTTAAGACTTTGGTTCGGCTGTGGGGGTATTTTAACTTCGGCCCAGTCAAAGATAATTTCTTACTAGTTTTATTTTATATTTAAAGTAAAGTCTACAAAAACAAAAATACGAAAAGATTAAAGTCAAAAAGTTCCATGAAAACGCAGTACGAGAGACTTTTTTATTCCCCTTCATCTCCCTAATTTTGGGCAGTCTCATGAGACTCCTTGTATAAAGAACGTCTTATGATTGCATACTTGTAACGACGAAATTCCCGGGAAACATTTTATATATTTATTCATACCTTTTTCTTAATGTGACTGGAACTGGATTCTTGAATAAACGTACAATTTTTCCTTTGTAAAGTTGAATCATTTACAGAAACTCTTCCATTCCTTGCACCCTTATCTGAAGAAAAATGTATATCAGGTGTATAACGATAAGCATCGCCATCACTTATTGCCGATGTAAATTCATTTTGCATTCCACCAAAACGTTGGTTTAAATTTTTTGATAATCGTTCCTCAGAACCTGCTTTCAATGAATTATGCTTGGATATTATTTCGTCTCCTAGTTTACTGCCATAACCAATGGATTCGGAATATCTATTTTCTGGAGAAGATCTTCCTGGTCTGTTAGTGAATAAACTATTATTACTGGGTGTATTTGTATCTGCAAATCTGAAAAAATATTTATTTATCTATTTAAATTGCAATGATAAGACTGATTTTATTAGATAAGAATAAATAAAGAAATAAAAAGTATTATAATATATATAAGCAGTTAGAAGATTTCTATCTACTAGATTTCAGCAGTTTAAAGAGTACCCTTCTGTAACATAAGCTCTTCTGCAGGCGTTTTTTGAAAGAATACTAAAACAAAAAAAAAATATGTGGCCACCAGAGATCTGCATGAATGGATTCATTTGCTGTTTCAAGTTCCTTTAATTTTTCAACTCCCTGCAAGTCTAGGCAGGCAAACAAGAAGTTTGCGCGAATCATAGGCAGCAAACATCAAGTCGCCAAATGTAGAAAACTTGAAATGTAGGCAAAAAGCAATTATTTTGCATACAAATCGTTTATTTTCAAGTCTGTTTACGAAGTTCGTGGAATTAACTTTGTGTCGTCGGTGCAAAATCCGTTTCGCAACTTGAGAAAACAGTTTAACTTTAAAGCAGTGTCGACCACAGTAATACCTGCGACACATTGGTCCATTTAAACTCGTTTAAGTGTTTTTTCTCGTTTAAATATCTGCTAAACTATGTTTAAAATTCGTTTAGTCAAAACTAGTTTCCGAAACTCGTTTATCGCAGTTAAACGAGTTATAGCAGCTGATTTTGACATTCCTCTTTCTACACTTTCGTTGAGAACTATAGCGCTCTCACTCGAGCAAACGGTCTGAAATTTACGATTATAGTGTTGTTCGCTTATCCATATTTCTCGTTATTTTTAAATATAAACTAGTAAACAGAAATATTGAGTGTGTCATTCCCAATGGTTATATTTTAAACTACAAAAGATAATTAAGGTTTCCTATGCCAATGTGTCGCAGGTATAACAGAATTTGTCTCATTTACTATTTCGTGTATACGCAAAATGACGAAGTGTTGCTCCACACGCGTGTATACTACGCGGTCGACACTGCTTTAAAGCATTGGATTGAAGTATGTTTGTTTGTTCTTTTGTTTTTGTTGCTTGTTTTTAATTTTATCACTTTGTATAGAAAAGTATAAGTAGACACTCGTCAGTGTCTACGGCAGCGCAGTCGCATAGACTTAAAAACAGACTTTCAAAGTAGAAAGCTTGATTTTTCGTACCAATTAATGTAGGGTATAAATGAAATAAAATCAAGTCGGACTTATGATTCGTTTTTCAGAAGCAAGTAGTGCTTGTAGGGTAGAAACATATCAAGTAAAGTCAAAACTTGATTTTTTTCAAGATACTTGATTTTCAACTGACTTGTGCAGATCTCTGGTGGCCACCACGCACGATAGAAGTGAAACTTTAACCTAAAAAAGTTAATTTTTAAGTGGTTAATTGATTTACTCTTTAATATAGTCTTACTAAAAAAGTCAAATTTCATATAATGGCAAGAGTAAATAAAATATATTTTAATCAGGGATCGTAATTATTATAAGCGATATCCAAAAACTATCCAAAAAGTTAAGTTATTATTTTTAGATTTTTATTTTATTGCTCAACAATTGTGTAGTGCTCAACACAATTTTCAAATTCGAAACAAAGAATCTGTCCAAAAAATCCCTATTCATCTACCAATGTTACTGTAGATATATAAAGTTTTTTTATTATAATTTTCTCATAAATTATTTTTAGTGATTATCCTAATCTGTTCCATTGGTTCAAAAATTTGTAACTTACTATATGTATATGAAAATATTTAATTTCTGATACTATAAACAACAAAAGACAACACTGAACCAAATATTGTTCTTAAAATCAAAGAATCTCGTTCATAAAGCGAAATTCATTGATTTTTCAGAACTATTCATTGCCCCAAAGAACGAATTCTTTGGCTTAATGAATCGTTGTTCTTAATTTTAAGGAACAGTTCATTGTTCGTGTTCATTAAAATTTTGTTCCAGTTCTTGTGTTGTAATATCTAAAAAGCCATTAGAGAATTTTATCTCATTAAGAAACTGATTTTTTAAAATATATCTTGATATTGTTTTAAAATTTCTAAGGACAGACTAACTTATTGTAACAGTTGTATGTGTCATTAATTCATCATTTTTCTTCGTAACATATCAAAGAAATAACGTAAGAACAAAGGTTCATTGAACCAAGGAACTCGTACTTTGGACCAATTTTAATGTATAATACATTGGGACAAATAACTTTTTCCTTGTTATTAAGTACGTTTTTGGTTCTGTGAAGGACAAATATTTCCTACTTTGAACTAAATCAGTGTATTAGTAAAAATTGTAAAAAGATGACAAAAACTAAATTTACGATTTAGTGATTAATTTGTTGATGCACCATCGACGACAAACCTGAGTTTGGTAATAGTTTATTTTTGGCCACTTTTGTATTTTAAAATGTTATGATTTTCAAATGAATTTATGCTAAAAGAGTTGAAGCTGAGCTCAATTGTTATTGTAAAGATCGCCTTTACAAATCCTTGGTCCGAGCAACATTTATTTTCTTTGGTATTGTTATAATAGTATCTCGTTAAAAAATACCTAATAGTTTTAGATTTTGAGTCTAAATTGTCCAATGCTCCCTTGTAATAACTCTCACCGATATCGTAATTTGCTCCATATATACGAGTTCTACGCGGACGATATGTGGATTTTGAATACATTCTGTAGAAGAGAAAGAAAAAAAATATTAAATAGTCAAAAATGACACATAAATTAAATTAAAATGTTATAATTTAGAATGTGGTTACGTTACACAGATTTACAAAGGCGATTCATGCAAGCTTGCGTATTTTTGTTTAAAAAAAATCGGGCACTTAAAATGAAATTAACTAAAACGCTTATTAGGACTTTTGTTTTGTAAACCCTTGAATTTTGAAAAATAAATATTTATACCATTTTAAAATGTCCATATCTCGTCGTTTTTAATTCGTATTGGGGTGTTTTTTGTAATTTTTTTTTAACCTTTATAAAAGGTAATGAATTAAATTGATATTAAATTTTTCATGCAATTAAAAAAAAACTAAAAAGGAATTATCTTCGGCTTGTCCGAATTTAAAATACCCCCTCAGCCATGTTGAAATTTATTCGAAGCTGCATGAAGTCACTTCATACCGCAGGTATGTTAAGTGTGCTTTCGATTTTGTCATATTTCATATTCATTCTGTATCATGAAAGAGCACACTAACAAGCGTATAAAAACAGAGTGAGACGACTCAAAAAATACAACCAAACTTTATAGAAATTGTTAAACCTTGTTTGACCTCTTAATGTCGTCACAATTTTTTTAATTTGTTTTTAAAGTTGAAGTGTTTGAATTTACTTGTGCTGACATTCATTCAAATGCTACTTCTTCTAGGTAGAATTTCACGTAGAATAAGGCTGTTTAAAAAGAAATCCGATAAAATACGAAATTAAGCGTACAGCGAAGCAAATTATATTATTTTCGTTAATTTCACAAAAAAGTGCTGTTTCTATGAATTTAAATGATATAATACTGCATGAATGGTGTATATTTTTACAAATACCTTTTCATAAAATCCAAAATCATCAATATCGGTTAAGAATTCGCTAAATGGCGGCAATTTTAACTTTTGTTTTTTCGACGTCAAACGTCGTATAACGGGTGGGCCATCTTGTGGTTTCTTTTTAAATCATAAGTTCTTTTGACATTGACAGCTGTTTCCTGCTCGAAATCTTCACATAAAGTCAGTAGCATACCTCCGCGTAAAGAAATGAGTCGCTTGAACAACATTGGGATATATTGGAAAATTATTTCCAAAGTGAGTGCTATGTAGCCGCAATGGTTTTGGGCGAAAAACCATCTTTTCTGATGAGATGCATTTCATCTCGGCGGCTACGTTAACAAACAAAGCTACCTCATCTAGGGCTCGGAAAACCCGTACGTTAACCCGTACACAGAGAGTGACAGTTTGGTGCGGGTTGTGGAGTGGTGGCATCATTGAACCATTTTTCTTCGAAAATGAGACTGGGAACAACGTTTCAGTCAACGGTGGGCGTTACAGAGCCATGTTAACCAACCTTTTTTACTGAAATTGGAGACATGAATTTATACGACCTCTGGTTCATGCAGGATGGCACGCCATGCCACACAGCCTATACCACAATCGATCTTTTGCGCACCAAATTCACAAATCGTGTTATCAGCCGTCTTGGAGATGTCAGTTGGTCGCCTCGGAGCTCGATTTGACCCCTTTGGACTTTTTTTTGTGGCACTTAATGCCAATATCATCCAAGCAATCCGTGAGCTACAGCCCGAAACAAGGTCTTGGAAAATTGGAGTGACAGAATGCCCTACTGCGAAGCCAGCCGCGGCAGCCACTTGAACGACGTTGTGTTCCACAATTAATGGGAATGTTTGCCCACCCTGTACTATTCCCATCTATAGTATATGTTTGCTATCATACTAATTACTTCCATTTTGTCAAATCTCAACCTATTGATAATTTTTAGAAATGATAAACATGTTGCAATTTGGAACTTTAAAAAACAAAAAAGTCATCACTTTTTTATTTTTAACTAATTAACAGTTTTTATTTTCAACTAGTCGTGGCTTGCAACGCAAAAATAAACAAATAACTCAGAAGAGTTTAATTTAACGATATATTGCACTGAAAATGGAAAAAATATTAAAACAACGCAAAAAGAAAAAATTAACGCATGAATCAATGAATGAATGAATATATAAATGAACGAATGTGTACTTCTATACGTTCGAACAAATAACTCTCTGTATTTATCTTTTTTTGTTCACAATGCTTATTTAACACTTTTAGTTGTTCCATTTTCTCTACAGATATAGAGATTGTCTGGTTTGCCGACTCTAGAACACCAAACATATAATTGGGCATTTGAGAAGCAATCTGTATGTAGACCTAGGCCGCACAATTCTTATGAGTAGCCCTTAGCTTTTTTGGTCGTGATTGTAATCGCCAATCGAATTTGGAATCGCAATCTCTTAAATTAAAATTGAAGTTTCACTATTAAAACATGTACAACGCAGGAATTATAATAATTTCTAAAAAATGGGTGTAGATATAGTTCGACCACTTTTAGTACAGTTGCCGATAGTAACCATTCGAAATCAATTACCAAATTTTAGTCCAATACAATCCAAACAGTCTGAAATATAGCTTTTTATTGATTTGTGGGCGGGAAAAGAGGAAGTGGCAACATTTTTTTATATAAAAACATGAACCTATTCGAATGCACTGTTGTGCCAAAATTCTAACGCAATTCGTGAAGAACTTTCGGAGATTTGAGATTTTGTGCAAACATACATTTTCGTTTTTATTTATATAGATGAATGTTGCTCATCAAAAACCCTGAAAGGTATTTTGATGAAAAGGTATTTTTACGTCTTATGAATTTTTACACGTCATTCATGCAGCAATATATTGTTAAAATTCATAGAAACAGCAATTTTTTTCTGAAATGAATGAAATTAATTTTGTATTTTATCGAATTTATTTTTATACAGCCTTTTTCTACGTGAAATTCTACTTCGAAGAGGTGGAATTTGTTTTTCGTTTCCAACAAGGTAAATAGACCCGCAACATGTCCCTCTTTAAGAATTTCTATAAATTTTGGTTCTGCTTTTGGGTTGATTTTGTCAGACTGTGTAAATATGGATACAGTGTTGATTTTCACAGTATTTCCAATTATTTGTTTTTTTTTTGACGTAGAATACGTCATTCTCGGAGGTAAGTAGGGTGGTTGATAGTGATCAGGTGTCGGTATTTATATAACTTTTCGAGCCTATGGTGGGCCTAAAGTACTGATCGTACAATGTTGATGTTAGCACTTGTTGGTCTGCTTGATCCTCAATGCGACAAAAATTCATGTTAGAACTCTCTAACTTATATAAATTTTACACAATTACATAACACATAGAGCCAACATTTGATGTTTTTGTTTGCTTAAACTTGCTACCTATTTATCGACAGTTTCCGGTTTTATCGACAAAACCATAAAATTTGTATGGGAGCCCCCCTAAGGAGTGGTCGGAAGAAATAGGTGTTAGACGCAAAAATGTTCCTTTTGCAAAAGTAATGGGGGTCGGTGATACATATTAACCCTCTCCGGCACTCTCTTAAAGGTCATATGCTCAGGTGTATGGAATAAATAAACAAAAACTATAAAATTTGTATGGGAGCCCCCCTAAGGAGTGGTCGGAGGGAATAGGTGTCAAATGAAAAAATGCTCCTTTTGCAAAAGTAATGGGGGTCGATCATACATATTAACCCTCTCCGGCACAAAAACCATAAAATTTGTATGAGGGAAAAGGTGTCAAAGGCAAAAATGTTGCTTTTAAAAAAGTAATGGGGGTCGGTCATATATATTAACCCTCTCCGGCATTCTGTTGAAGGTCATATGCTCAGGTGTATGGAATAAATATTTTCCTAATAGTTTTTAAAAAAGATGTCATCAAAAGCGAATTGACTAATTCTACGTCTTGTGTTACGACAAAGTCGAAACTACTGTATCTTTTTTTTTGTTTTTAGTTAATTAAAGTTAGATATGCAAAAATATTTTATGATATACACCTATTCCCCGTATAACACGGCAGATAGGTTCATGAGAAATCCGTGTAAAGCGAAAATGAAATTTTTGTATGACAAACCGTGTTAAACGAAAGAAGACATAATAGTGCTTATGTATTTATTAATTTTATTACTTATTGAACGTAAATTTAGAGCAAAATATTAAATAAATCTTAAAAATAACAGTTTAATCACAAGAAATATAAAACATCAAGTAATTTAAAGCATTATAACTTAATGTGGTATGTATAACTTAAAAAAGTCTACGTATTTCATACAAATTAATAATGCATAAAGCACAAAAAAAAAATAAACTAGTAAGAAATGTTCTTCGACTGGGCCGAAGTTAAAATACCCCCACGTCCGAACCGAAGTATATTCAAAGTCTTAAGCCGTCAATAAAATGTTTATTTGTAAAAACATTTTCGTTATACATAGTTTTAACAGAAAATATTCGCTTTTATTTTTTATAAAATCACTTTGTATGGGAGGTGGGTGTGGTTTTCACTCGATTTAGTTGAATTTTATACACAAAGTGCATGTTATATATCAAAGTTAATATGATATGAATTTAAAGAGATGATTTATGATTTAAAGAGATTTTACCTTTTTGATAAAGTCACTTTGTATGGGAGGTAGGCGTGGTTTTCATCCGATTTGGCTCATTTTTGAACTTGGCTTTTATTTTTTAGATAAAAGCTTAAATATTGAATTTCGTGATGATAGCTTGAAAATTACGGATGTAATCGTGACGACAGACGGACAGACAGACGGACATGGCTAAATTGACTCAGGTGGTGATGCTGATCAATAATATATATACTTTTCTATACCTACCACGCCTCCTTATGGGCGTTACAAACGGAGTGACAAAATTAATATACCCCATTTTCGTTTTTTAAACATGGGGGTATAAAAATAAAGAAAAATGATTATCAGTAAGAATCATATATTCAGATTGCTTCATTGCTGTCACTGTCACTTGTAGCCATCAATCTTCTTTTTCTGATTTTCTGAAAACTAAAAACCGTGTAAGATCGAAAACGTGCTAAACGAGTACCGTGTAAAACGGGGGATAAGTGTACTATACTAGAGGACTCGGCGAGCTTCGTTCCGTCATTAATTTTTATTTTTTTTTTATTGAATATTCACGATCGATAATAGATGGCATCACTCGAATTTCAATTATTGATTGAATGAAACACTTTTCGAACTAAATTGAATTCAACATCCCTTATTAACACAGAATGTAAAGAGATTGAGGGTATCACTTGTCAGGTCAATTCAAAGCTTTTTGGTAGACTACGTTCTTCATTTTCTTGTCTGGCGCGTAAGTAAACAACACGCTTTCCAACAAGCCAATATTCCATATTTAATGATAATGCAAGAAGAATGGGAATTCAAGATTAATAGTTATATATGTATAACACATACTCCTTATAAATAATTTAAGACATACATTATTTTGCACAAACAGTTCCTATTAATAGTTTGTGCACTTTTATTTTGTTTCCACATAATTTTGTGTGTGGAACTTCCGTCCGCATATTCAAGGTGGCATCATCGAATAACACTGTGGAACAAATTCAGGTTAGCAAAAGTTAGGTCAATTCTGAGAGTGAGGGGTCAAAATAGAGGCTAAATTAGAACGGGTCTTCTCATCAAACAAGTTGATGAGAAAGTTGACAAAAAAGTTGTTTTACTAATTCCTAATTCTTGGAACTTCCCTTATTAATTACTTCTACCTAAATCGCTATTTATTTAATGGTTTTGGAGTTTTTAAAGCAAATTATCGACTAAGACAATTTTCTTTTTAAATGAAATGAAATTCTTTTAAATGAGCATATTATAGATCAAACAGAAAGCAAAAAAGACTTAGTTTTGTGGAAAATATTTTCAAAAAGCATGAAAAAAAATAATTTTTCCAACATTTTGCTTCATAAGCACCACAAAAATTTTCTAAACAAATTTTTTAAAAAATTTTAATTGTTGCACAGGTCTCTAGCAATAATTTGGCTTTTACAGATTGAAAAAATATCAATTAGTCGACGAGTTATAGCCAAAAAACCATATAAACAATATGCTCGAAGGTCGATTAAAAAAAAATTCGAACATAAACAAACGCCGCGATACGGGTCTTATAATGTAGTCTCTATTTTGACCCCTCACTCTCAGAATCCACCTAGCTTTTGCTAACCTGAATTTGTTCCACAGTGTAATCGGACACTAATTTACTTTTGGGACTTTAACTAACCACGCGAGGGGCTTTTCTATTCTCCTCGCTAATTGATTTGTTTTTTTTATGTTGGTGACTGTGTGTTTTATGTCATGCAACTGTGATTGAAGTTGCATTGTGAGCAGAATTGTGATGAGACAAAGGCATAACATTTGCCTCTGTACATTTGTTTTAAGCTCTCTGTGTTTAATCCCTTTGCAGTTAAAAATGATTACCTATATTTTTAGGAAATTCTGTCTGAGCAAAAATAGCGGGTCATTTCGTATAGATTCTTGCAATATACGTGAAATGAGAACGATTTTTTTCTCGGTTTATGCATATTGTACTTTTAATAGGCCTCAAATAATGGCCACTAGATTTTCAAATGCCGGGGTATCACCATTATTTTCCCTGGATAGGGCATTGCTCTTTTTATAAGAACAGATGTAGCGTATCAGTGCGAGCAGAATGTGAGTGTTACACCTGATGAACAATAGGTTGAGTCCAACTAGTGAGATTCAACTAGTGAAGGAACCAACTTTCATCCCTATAGTTGGTCTGCAAAGCCATAAAATCCTGGACATTTTTTTTTGACTTCGCATCATAACAAAAAGATTGTGAGCAGAATTGTGATGAGACAAAGGCATAACATTTGCCTCTGTACATTTGTTTTAAGCTCTCTGTGTTTAATCCCTTTGCAGTTAAAAATGATTACCTATATTTTTAGGAAATTCTGTCTGAGCAAAAATAGCGGGTCATTTCGTATAGATTCTTGCAATATACGTGAAATGAGAACGATTTTTTTCTCGGTTTATGCATATTGTACTTTTAATAGGCCTCAAATAATGGCCACTAGATTTTCAAATGCCGGGGTATCACCATTATTTTCCCTGGATAGGGCATTGCTCTTTTTATAAGAACAGATGTAGCGTATCAGTGCGAGCAGAATGTGAGTGTTACACCTGATGAACAATAGGTTGAGTCCAACTAGTGAGATTCAACTAGTGAAGGAACCAACTTTCATCCCTATAGTTGGTCTGCAAAGCCATAAAATCCTGGACATTTTTTTTTGACTTCGCATCATAACAAAAAGATGAGAAGCATTAATCCAAAAGACCACTCCTGGTTTAATAAGACTTGCAGTATTGTAGTCAGATCCAAAGAAGAAACCTTTCAGAATTGGCATTCCAACAAGAATGTTGATACTGGAAGACTTCGCATTGAGGCTAGGAATTTTTGTAATGCATTTTTAAAATGCGGAAAGTTTCTTCACGAAACTCGCATTATAAAACAAGTTCCTCTTTGCCCCAGAGGCAGCAAAAACTTGTAATCATTCCTTAAAAAAGTAAAAAATCAGAAAAAAACATTTTTGTCTGTTCCTACTCTTTTAAAGGATGGCTAAATCGCCGCAGACTCGATTGCTCAAGCGAACCTGTTGTCTGAATTGTTTGCACAAAATTCTACATCTCCTACTAGTAATAAGTGACCAGTATAGCAATCAGTATAGAAAATGGATCGTGTTCGATGCAAGAAATATATTTTCGAACGAGAGTAGTAAAAAAGTCCTTGCAAACCTCAACATAAACAAATCTTTATACCACCAATTGTGCTAAAAATGTGTGCTTCTACACCGTTGCTGTTCAACATCTTCATCAGGACAGGAGTATTTCCTTGTTGTTGGAAGGTCAGCGAATGTTCAGCCGATACCTAAGAAGAGCGATGCCATGAACCTTGTGAATGACCGTCCCATTGCGATATGCTCTACGCTCTCCAAAGTCATGGAGAGTGTAATAAACTTCCACTTAATGATTTACCATCAATATGGTTTCCGTAGAGCTCTACTGGGGACCTTATGGTGTTGCTCACTGAGAAACGGAACCATTGTGTTAACTTCTTCGGTAAAAGCAGAGTTGTTGCTTTGGATATTTCTAAGGCGTTTGACCGAGTGTGGTATAAAGCTGTCGTGTCAAAACTAATTGCATATAGTGTTGGTGATAACTTTGCTCGATGGATTACGTGTTTTCTTAAGGACAGATCGATTCGGGTCATGAACGACGGAATTTTGTCTAGTAATAACGCCATGGTGCTGGAGTACCTAAAGGGTTCAGTCAAATCGGCCACTTTGTTTCTGGTTTTTATCAATGACCTTCTGTCGTTGACTCATTATCCAATTCATTCGTTGTGGACGACAGCAGCATTTGTCTTCAAAAAATTCCTGAGCTCTTAAGAGATTGAGAGAAAGAGACAAAATATGAATGACGCACTGCTTAATGACTTAAAAAATCTCCGAGTGATGGCTTGCTAATAGAGTTGTGTTGTGTTGTGTTTAATGCAAACAAGACCCAATGTTGCCTATTAACTCACAAGCAAATGAATTGCCCCTTAGCTCTCCTCAATATTAACGGTGTAGATCTTACGGAGTTTTGATAGATTTTTAATCACACTTATAATCAATTATACATAACACAGTTTGTTGTTGGTTACGTTAGATCTGTTGCCATGTTAATGTTGATCTAAACAATAGCGACCAATGATTGAGTGTAACTTTTGACCAACAAATTATCGATGATTGATTATTTTTCTATCTCATCTTATTTATTTCAAAAGTTTTTATTTTTAACGAGAATTGTTATCTTGGGTTAATTGAACAAAATATGAAAACATAAAAAATTAAATATCAAATGTGTTTTTTGAAATTACAGTAACTAACAACTAGCAAACAATTCAGCTTAGTACATTATAATATATAAAAATAAAAAGCAGCTCTTAAATATTAAGGTTTTCAGTTAAAATTTCCATTTGATCTGAAATTGTTCCAAATCATATATTTTATCATCTATTTCGTATTGTATAACAGTTAGAATGCATAAAAATAATATATACAGATTTAACATAGCTATTTTCCCGTTAAATTAAAAAAAAACGATATTGAGAATTGCTTCCTAATTGCAAACATAAAATTTCATAAATTCAAAAATATGTATAAAAGATTCCAAATTTATGCTCTTAAATTTAATGTGACCTTTTCATTCAATTATATTGAAACTAATTGTTGAGCTTGTGGCGAAGTATGTTAATGAAGAAATAACTAACAAATTAGTTGTTGGTTCCAAATTTACTTTTCTAGATATAAAGAATTCTTAAAACTCTTTACCAGCAAGGCTTATAGTTAAAAAAGCTGCTATATTATTTTATTATATTGTAATTATTATTGAACATATTACAACAAGGTCACGTATATAATCATTACTTTACATTTTATTTGCACAATAAGCACTACCAAAATTTTGTTCATTCAAAAGTTTTAAGACAATTTACATCTAAAAATATGTTTTCACACGTATACACGCATAAAATACAAAAAGCTTGAAAAATTATAGATATAAATAGATTTAGTTACTCATATATACTGAATTTTTTAAAATTCCACCTAAAAAACTTTATGTAATAATTCTTTAAATTCTTAATAGATTTGTTTGAACTATATTTATTTGTTTGAACTATATTTATATATTTATGATTATAGTTTTATATACTTTTTACATATTTTTTTAAATTTTTTTCAGGACTCATCTTAATCCCAAATAATATTTACAATAGTTTGCATATTAATCGATAATTTGCTGTTTTATATATAAGAACATATATATGAAAAGAGCGTACTTTTGTAACATAAATATACATTCATACCTATCTGCATATAATATATATATATATATATATATATATATTTATATTAAATTATATATGTGTATATGTATAAATGTATATACATATATATCTTATACGCAATTGAAAATTATATCTATGTTTACATATATTAATAATTTTGTTATATATATTATTATTATTATGTATTTATTAGATATTGTATACAATTTTATACGAGTATATGCTGTGCACTCACTTTATTTTTCTGTTTTTAAAATTTGCGATCTTCACCAAAACCCGAACGCACACTAAGCAGTATTATCACTTTTTCATAATCAGGAGTGCAAAACTTTCTTCAAACATTCAAAATTAAACAAATTTTTTGTCTCTTTTGAATGCATATTATTTTTTCTCTTATTCTCTCATAGCAATTTTTTAATGTGAAATAAACTATAATTTACATTAAACAATTTTATAGATCCGGAATACTTACAATTAATTCTTTTGAGAATATCTTAACAAATATTTTTTAACCATGAAATAGTGCTAATTTTGAATTTATAAATATTGCTTTCGTCAAAGAAAATAAAATTTAAGGATACAAAAAGGCTCAGGACTTATTAGGTAGTAATTAGGATTAATCCAATTTTTTAGTTACAAGGAGTTTTAAGGAGTTTAAAAGAGTATCATTAGACTACTTTTCTGATTTAAAAAAAGTCAAAAGCCCGAGCCCATTTCAAATAATTTGTAATTTCCAATTTTGTACCGTATGTGTGGAGCGTTCCACCCCAAATCGGACAATATATTGTATTAAAAATTTTTTTTTCTATTTTAGTTTTTATTTACCCTAAATCACACCTTTAAATATCAAATAACCGCTAGGTCTCAGGTAATGACATATAGTAGCTATAGAGAGTAATTCTTTTTGTAGATGTTTCCAAAAAACTAAACACTAAACTAAAAAATAATATCAGAATATTATTTTAATAAATTTTAATATTAATTTTAAATAATATTAATATTTAATAATAGTATTATTATTAATATTAATATTAGTTTAATACTATGAAATTATACTATTATTAACTAATACTAGTGCGTGTATAACCTGAATCACAATTGCTCCTTATAACCACTACTCAAGGCAATCTCGAACTCTACCACAGACTTTTTACTCTTAATTTTTTACGGTGACTAATTAAAATATACTTATACTAATATATATACTAATTAAATATACTATACCAAACGATAACCTCAGCTCAAGTTAGTCTCAATATATTTAGGCCGTGTGCGAATTGATCTAAATTGACTGACTTTTCTAAATTATTGGAAGTTTGCCGGTAATGCAGTGCTTGTCTAAAATTTAGTAAATTTTCGAGTAGACTTTTCATGACTAAATTGAAAGTTACCGTATTTTTGTGTCTGATCTTCTTGGGAAATTAAGTGGAATTTTGAATTGAACAAAAGGGGAAAAAGCATCCAAATTGACAAATTAATTCTTACAGGTTAATTTTTTTAATTAAAATTTTATATATTGCTTGTTTAAGAATATTTTCTTTGTAGATTTCATCCGAATTTAGAAAAAATAAGCTCTTAATTGCCACAAAAAAACCTACGTTATGCAGTCGATTATCTGGCAGCGTTGAGCTTTTATGTTTTATTGCATGCTCGCCAATGTGAAGAAAAGAGATAGCAATAGGTGCTACAATAGGTTCTTAAATTTAGTTGTCAAATGTTATTTCGCACCGTTAGGTCAGCTGTTTTGCTAAATGTTTGCAGGGCTGAAAATTTCCATTGAATAGAAAAGTCATTTCCTAAATTTTAGTCTAATTCGCACACAGCCTTAGTTAATCAATCCCGTTTGTTTCCGTACGCAAAAGTTTTTGAAAGTTTTTACTATTTTTCTTAATATTAATATAACAATGCTTAAAACTAGACTAAAACTTAGTAAACTAACGTCAAAGTCATTTTTTATGATAAGCAATTGGTTTTGACTGAAACACCTTATGCTGAAAACACATGCGCAGATATTCTGTTGCAGCAAAATTTAAACTCATTTATTCATATGGCGGGAGACACATGTATATTCTGCACAATAACGCAGAGCTGCAAGTAGTCATCAAAATAAAAAATGCTGCGCATATTCACTGCTACCAACATACAAACTCAAAATTTATTGATTCATTTAAAATGAGACTCTAAGTGAAAGTAAGACAAAACAAATCATCATACGAAACAATGCTGCTTCGCCAATAGTTTTGTGCAGCGCTGCACATGTGTTTTTAGCATAAAACCTCACAACAGAATGTGTATGGCTTGCTTTGTTCAGCTTTTGGGTTTGTGGGTGAAATGCCGACAACCATCGAAAATTAACTTTGTAAGTTTGCTTTAGGCGAAACACTGAAAGATTTATGTTGAATATAGCAAGTGGTTTATGAACCAATTGCTAACCAAAATAAGGAGCACTGCTTCTTGATTGAATTTGTACTGTATTTAATATTTATTGATTTGTCTATTCATACTAATTTTCCTAAAAATATAATACATGAAAGTGTTAACCACAACTGATTTTACAAATATTAAAATAAATTAAAATGTTAATTTGACAACAATTTAATTTGATGGCCTACACGGTCAGACACCTGCCTTGTGTAAACGGCGGACGGTTTTCTGCTGACGGTTGTTTTGTTTCTTTTTTTTTTTGTCCGTGTTGCATACGTCTAATGAGCCGGGTTATAAGTCTATGCTGAATGAATGTCGACGCGGCCTTGGTTCGCGTGGAGGGTTCTGTCTGAAGTGGGTTCGTCTGGGGTAGAGTGAGAGCGAAAACTTCTTGGTTTGTAAGTAGCAGATGAATTGGTGCCTGCCTTTTTTTGCTTGATGCCCCTTGCTGTTTTCTTAACAAATAATGTTTAAATAACATGGCGATGATGAGAAACATACTTAGTGCTAGTGCTGTATATCCAACTGCAAAACTATGGTGGCAGTGTTCTCAATAGGTATTAGGAAGATCATTGATTTGGTGTGTTTCTGAGCTTTGTTGTAGCGCTGTGAGTTCCTGCGTGTTGTATTATTTTTCTATTATGTTTATATAGATAGAATGTGGTGGACTAGGTTTTTTTACTTTAGTCAAATGACCAGCTCTGGTGTATGAAGTACTTGCTTTTGAAGAAAAGCATTGACTTCCTAACAACGTCAGATGTTTGTCTTTGATTACACATCCTTCCAATAGTATTTGTGTTACTTGATTATCGCATAATGCCGTTACTTCTATCCATTCAGCTGTTGCAAATATCCACCAAATTTCTTTGGTTGGTCTGATCTGATATGATCATCATTTGCACAAATTTACAAAGTGAACTTGTTTCGTTGTTGAACAAATTGACTTCACATTTTTTTTTTTTTTAGTTTTGAACCAGCGATCAGCATGAATGGATTCTTTGCTGTTTCAAGTTCCTTTAATTTTTGTAAATTTAGTGCAAACTTCATTTCTCGAGTTGAGGAAACAGTTTAACTTTAAAGCATTGGATTTAAGTATGTTTGTTTGTTTTTTTTTTTTTTTTGTTGTTGAGGTGGGAAGGAAAGGGCAATCAAGTGAAACATATGTAGGATGTTCTAAGTGTGGTGGAAAGCCAAAGAAACATGTGAATTTGAATCAGAGGCAAGTGTTAAGCCTTTACCTCAGTCAATTCAAGTTATAAAGGCAATCTCATCCACAAACTTCTCTACCATCAACTACAACTTCAAGTCGTAAATATTGATGAATTTTTAATTTCAGTTGATTAGAAATGAGGATAGAAAATTTAGAAAGGTTTTAAAGCGAAGGACCATGGCCTGGCCGGGAATCGAACCCGGGACCTCTGGGTATGCAGTCGAGCACGCTACCAACTCGACTACCGAGGCCGCCCCATTACTTTTGCAAAAGGAACATTTTTCCCTAGGGGATCTATTCCCTCCGACCACTCTTTAGGGGGGCTCCCAAACAAATTTTATGAGTCGTCAGTGACTTTCTACGGCAGTGCAGTCGCATAGACTTGAAAAGTAGAAAGCTTGATTTTTTTCTACCAATTAATGTAGGGTAGAAACAAAATAGAATCAAGTCTTACTTGTGATTCGTTTTTCAGAAGGAAGTCGTGGCATATCATCATATCATGTTTCTACAAGTCAAGTGAAAACTTGATTTTTAATTGACTGCTTTGAACCAAGGATTTCAAGTATAAAAAGGGCTTTACACAATTGCTCATCGTACAGATGTTGGCAGTTTCAACCATTCGACCGTGCAATATTGCAACTAGCTCGTCGCATGCTTGCATCCAAACAATACAATAATCGCACACAACCATCAAATAGCAACCGATATTGGTACAGCCCTTGTGTCGTGTAGAAGACCCTTAATACCTATTTAGCCGAGTCCATCTTTATACGAAATGAGGTGATAGAGTAGTGGAAGGGAAGGGGTAATCAAGTGAAACATGTATATGATGTTCTAAGCGCGGTGTAAAGCCGTAGAAACATATCTGAGTCAATTCAAGTTATATCGCAATCTCCTCCACAAACTTCTCTTTTACCAACTACGACTTCGAGTCACAAATGGTGATGAGTTTTCAATTTTAGTTGATTAGAAATGAGGAAATAAAAGTTGCGAAAAGTTAAAGCGTATGACCATGGCCTGGCCGGGATTCGAACTTGGGACCTCTGGGGTGGCAATCCAGCACGCTACTTACTCGACTAGCACCGCCCAAGTTTTCTGTGTTGGTTGGAAAGTATTTGACACTATGCAGCGTGATTTCAAGTATTAGTGTTGATGGTTTTATGGCTACCATGATGTCGTTCACCCAGGTAGGTGTTGCTATTAGCTGATATAGCTCAAATTGATCTGGTTCAGTTGGACCTTGAATTTGGTTTGTGGTAATTGCGTCGTGATTTTTGCAATTTCCCTGTTGAGTTATTGTTGTGATCAAAACTTTGATTATCGCTGATTGTATTCATCGTATGTTTGATGATGTAAGCAGTATTTGAATAGCTCTTGCTCTTCTTCTTGAACCATGTTCACCATCTCAACAAATTTTTCCTCGAAAGGTTTTTTTGTGCGGTGATCTGGTCGTGTTTCATGATATTTATCGTTGAATCAATAATCGATGTTTTCTGCTTTAACAACATCACCATCTCTTGTGCGTTGTTTTCTGTAGTTGCTATGGTCTCAGACAGTTGATTAGCACACTTGGAGTCCAACAAACCAAACCAAGAATTAACTATGTTTCCCACAAAATTTATTGCTCCTCTTTTTTGACGATGAGAAGTCAAAAAACTGTTGTCCATGGCTAATTCTTTGCCAGTATCTAGAAATTGCATGACCAGAACCTCACATAACTTTTTTGCTGACACACAAGTTGCATGGCTTATGTGCAATTTGTAAACAACTTGATTTCAGTAAATAACGGTTTGAGATCATAAAATATCACCTGGTTTCATTCGTAATCGTTTTCTTCTGTATTGACAGATAAAAGAGGTAGCCGATAATTTGTACGTTTGAAGATACCCTTAACAGTTTTCACCAGTTTTATAAACCTGCACGATACGTCCCAAGGGCCAATGCATGACTGGGACATTATCTTCCGTGATGATGACCATGTCTCCAGGCTTGATGTCAGCAGTCCGTGTCTTCCATTTATGGCGTTACTGGAGCTCGTTGAGATATTCACTGGACCATTTCTTCCAAAAATCATGCTTTAGTTGAGATACCTGCTTCCAGCGAGATAATAGCGTTAATTTTGTTGGTTCTGCTTGATTGTCTACTAGTGCTAGTATTGCTAGTAAGCGCCTCAACTATAATCAAATGGTTATGTCGTTAAATCAGTTGGATCATTTGACATTGGAGTTTAGGACCTTGAGTTGAGAATTGCTTCCACCTTTAAAATTACCATTTCCATTTCTTCGTACGTCAATACGCTCTTGAAATGCTTCGTAGCAACAGGTGTTTTGCAGATTTTAATACCGATTCCCACAAGCCTCCAAAATGTGGTGCCCTAGGGGAAATGAGGTGGAATTGTATTCCCTTTGTGTTGCATGTGGAGATGATTGTTCAAGTCAGAATAGATGTTCTGTGCCAGTTCTAATAGTTGATTTTTGGCCCCTACGAAGTTTGTTGCATTATCAGAATAAATGTTGTGACAACGTCCAAGACGGCTGATGATACGTTTTAGTGCCCTCTGATAAAAGCGTCTGTCGAAAAATCATTTACTAATTCCAGGTGGACTGCCTTAATGGCAAAACAGCAGAATACAGCAATATGTGTCTTTGTTGCTCTTTTTCCTCTGATTTTGTAATGCAACCAAAGCGGCCCGCAGTAGTCAACCCAGCATTGATAAAGGGTCTTGATGGACTCAGAGGAGCAGGTGGTATTTTAACCATGATCTGTTGGAAAAGTTGTGGTCGAGCCTTGTTGCATATTATGCATTGTTGAACAGTTGCTCTGGCTGTTGATTTTCCCTTAATTGGCTAAAAGCGCTGTCTTAAAAAAATATAAATAAACTGTCAATTTCAGCCCTACTATTTTTATGCCGACTCCAAACGACTAATTTGCATGTTCTCCAGAAGCTTTACATGGCATTATTTACTCTCTTTATTGACGGCCGAACAGAAAAATAATTAAATTGAAAAAAATGTTCGGTGTCAGATGGAATATGAACCAGGGTTCTCTAGCGAATGGGTCACGCACTCTACCCATTGCAGCACGGCCGCCACCGCTGTCTTAATATTCCCAATATTGCTTGAGATCCGCAGTGCTTGTTGTCTTGATGTAATTTAAAGAAAAAAGCGACTTGTTAATGAAAGCCTGAAAGCGACTTGTTAATGAATCATTTGTTTTCAGTATAAAATAAATTTTCTTTTGGTAATTGTAAACTAGCAACGAGTGTTTGATAGCGAAGTAAGCAATCGATTATTTACTTCGGCCACCACATTAATAGAGGCCATATATGGCCGTCAAAAGATAACTTAAATTTACTTTGGTGAGCGGCACAGTGGAGGAGCTAAGCAGAGATTTTGCAGCATTTGCCACTGACACAGAAAATTAAACAAAATGGGAGCATCGGCTACAAGAGCTTGAAATTAAACACACTGAAAAAAGGCCTGTGTCACCAAGTATGTTCAAGTGCCAGAGGTGGTAAGCAGACGTGATGACGGAGTGAGGCACAGTAGTGTTATAGACCAGGTACGGAGGTGGTCGGTTAAATACGATGGTGGTCGGGATCCACTGGGGTTCATAGAGCGAGTCGAGGAGTTAGCAGACATGTATAACCTCGACAAGGACCACTTAGCACTAACGATGCCATAGCTGCTCAAAGAACGCGCACTTATTTGGTGGTGCAGTCATAATTTACAATGGAATGACTGGAGAAGCTTTAAGGTAAGCTTTATAACATTTTTTCTACCGTCACATTTTTTTGAACGACTCGAGGATCAGATCCGGGCCGAGTACAACAAAGTCCAGAAAAATTTAAAGATTACTGCTTAAACATTCTAGATCTAATGCGCCATGCAAACTTCTCTGAGGCTCAAAAGCTGGACCGAGTGTTTAGAAATTGCCACCTTGATTATCAGCACCGTTGCCAGATTGGGCGATTTATCGCCAATTGGGCGCTTTTTTTCTTGTTTTTGCGCTTAAATTTTTAGGAAATCGCTTGGCGATTTTTTGGGCGATTTTTGTAAAAACAACCTTTTTTCATAAACTCATCTAATGTGTTTAAAATTTCAATTAAAGAAAATAACAATTGTTTTAAGTGTTTGGAACTCTCTGTTAACAATGCGACTGAACACAGCTCACAAGCCCTTATCGATAATTTGTTTATATCGAAATACTTATTTTTTTGAGACCGTTTCTTCAAAACATCAACTCACTTACTTAATTCATATTTTCAACGAGAAAAAGTTGAATTTTTTCAAGCTTACGTTGAAATCACAACATTTATTCAAAGGCTTGTTTCAAAAATTATAAAAGAAGACATTGTCAAAAATTTCAATTTTGATAATTTAGCTACATTCAGTTTAAATAAAATTTTAGCGGATAAAAGCAATTATAAAAGAATTAATGACCTTACATTTCATTATCAGTTCCATGAAGAAATTCACAAATTAAGTGATGCCAGAATTTCATTATAGTTTTAATCAAGGCAATGTTAAAACGATTACCAAGTCTGTTAGAAATTTTTGAAAATGCTTTTATTTTATGTCCTGAAAGATGTTTAAACTATATAAGACCTTCTTTCCGTGAACTCCCTCTTCATTATCTATCTCTTGAAGAGCGACGTGCAGAAGAAATCGAATACTAATCTTTGTTGACATTTCCATGGAGCAATGTTTTCAAAAACAAAGTGCCATCTGAAAGTGAAGAATTTTGGTAATCGGCATACAAAATTAAGACAGCCGTAGGCGGAAAAATGTTTGACAATATTTGTTAGTTGGCATTCATCTTGTATAAACTAAATCAATGTATGATCTAAACAATACTTCGAGAATTGACGAAACGGAGGAAGAGTCTAATATGGCTGAAGGAACTACGTTTTTTTGTAAAAAGTTTTTTTTTTAAAGTTGCATATTGAAAAATTCTAAAAAGTTATAGTCTCTAAAAAAATGTTCTTTAACGATAAAAATTCTCGTATAAAATGAAGTAGTTTTTTTATTATTTTTTATAGATCTCAAAAATATGAAAATAAGAATACCTAATACTATTAACAGATCTCAATATTATTTGAAAAAAAATGTATATAATTTGTTTTGTTTTTTCTAATATAATAAATTTCTTAGAAAAAATGGCGATTTTTGGCGATTTTTTTTTCATTGGGCGATTTTGGGCGATATTTTTTTTAAATCTCGCGCTTTTCTCAAAAAAGTTCTGGCAACACTGATTATCAGCTCTTAATTAAGAGAATGGACTGCGAGTCGATGGATAAGCTTTTGGCTATGGCCTAAGAGTACGAGAGTATTCGAGGAGGGAATGGGAGACAAGTTAAAGCACCATCACGGAGTCAACCAGAACAACATCGAATGGTTACGCAGCCTGTAACAACGCACATGTCACCTTTTGTTGGCGCTGCGGATACCGTGGCAAAACGACTTTTGAATGCTGTCTATCCTGTCAGGGAAACGCACGGGGGCCCGCTAAGAAGAGAGGGGAGAACAGGGCCCGCCCTCACACGCCTCAAACACAACGAAAATACTAGATTTCGACAATCAACGAATCTTCGTCACAGTGAACCTGGGAGGATTAACATTAACCGCCACCATCGATACTGGAGCCAATCGCAGCTTTGCCAGCCAAGTACTCGCTCATAGATTACGACCATTTGGGGACAGGCGAGTAACCAAGACCAACGTACGGATGGCAGATAGCTCGTTGACCGGATAGTTGAATGCGAAATCAATACCCGACGCATACCCACTACCGCGGATTCACTACATATTGGACAGCTTGCCCAATGCCAAATATATCAGCAGTTTGGACTTGAAGAATGGTTACTGGCAGATACCGATGGAGGAAGATAGGAAGCAGTACAACATTCACTCTTCCGGGACGTGGTCTATTTCAGTGGCGCGTGATACCTTTTGGACTTCATGCAGCACCAACGACATTTCAAAGGGTGCTCGATAAGGTGATTGGACCAGAGTTGGAACTGTTTACGTTTGCGTATTTTGATGACATTATTAATACGGGTAGTTCAAAGAGGGAACACCTAGAAAATTTAAGGCACGTCTTCCGGCAGCTAAGAGCAGCAAATTTAAAATTGAATGTTGAAAAATGTGAGTTTTTCCGCTCATAAACTAAGTATTTAGGTCATGTCGTGAGCGAAGGCGGCATACATACAAATCCGGATAAAATTGCTGCAATGAAAATGCTAGCACCACCAACGAGCCTTCGAGAATTACGACAATATCTAGGCGTAGCCTCATGGTACAAACGGTTTGTAGCCGACTTTTCCACCATAGCACACCCTATGACCCTTCTGTTGAAAAAAGATAAACACTGGCGATGGGGACCAGACCAACAACAAGCCTTCGAGGAATTAAAGAAAAGGCTCACAAAGACCCGATCTTGGCATGTCCCGAATTTAGTAAAACATTTGTGTTACAGACGTACGCCAGTCAGTATGGGCTAGGAGCTGTGCTGACGCAGAATATCGATGGCGTAGAACGAGTAGTTGCACATGCGAGCCACCATCTGATACAAGCATAAAAAAAACTATAGCCTCACAGAAAAGGAATGTTTGGCTATAGTATGGGGTATAAGGAAAATGCGATGTTATCTAGAGGGATATAAATTCACGGTGATTACTGACCACCTTTCTTTGAAGTGGTTGAACTTCATCGAGAGTCCATCTGGGCGTATAACGCGATGGGCCCTAGAGTTGCAGCAATATAACTTCGACGTCCAGTACCAAAGAGGCTGAACGTGGCTGTGGATGCGCTTTCCTGGCAACCACTGGAGAATACTGTGCAAGGCCACCACGGTGGCAGAGGATACCCAGCATTGTAATTGGTTGGAGATAAGAAGGCTGATGTACGTGAAAATCTCAGTAAATTTGCAGATTACATCGAAGAGGACGGTCAATCATATCGGTATATCCCCAATCAAATTTGCGACTAAAACTCAGCGCCCTGGAAATTGTGTGTTCCAGTTTGCATGCGTAATAGCGTCGTGAAAGAGAACCATGATTAACCTAGTGCAGGACAGCTTGGTGTGCGCAAAGCTATCATACGAGTGCCCAGTCACCATTATTGGCCTGGTCTTTTCCGAGATGTTAGCCGGCACGTGAAATACTGTGAGATATGCCAAAAATACAAGATAAGCTAGCAAGCACCGGCGGACAAAATGCTGTCACATATCGCAGAAGAGCCCTGGTCTGTTATCTGCGCCGACTTCGTTGGACCACAGCCGCGATCCAAACACGGGAACACCATGATCCTGGTCTTCTATGACAAAGTCAGCAAGTGGACAGAGGCCATCCCACTACGCAAGGCCACCAAATTTTTTTTCATACGAATTTGGGTGATTTTTCATAGGAAAATCCTTGTGAAGAGGACAATCCTCACAAGGCAACGTGTGAGAGTCATGGGGGCGAACTTCACATGGCATCGTTTCTGACTGCCTCAACCTGGCGAGGCCAGCATTATCCATGTCGAAATCGTCGCAAGTCGACTCAAACCTCTCCGTGGTGTCCTCTAGAAACGGCAAACTGTCAACCGTTAGTTTGACGGCTAATCTGAGCGGCAGGCTCCTTGCCTTTAATGGGTTGTGCGTTGGGTTTGAAGCCCACCACGTAAAAACAAAATTTCAATGAAACATAAGAAATAAGACAAAAATGATCCCCAAATCTGATGACGACTACCGCAAACGAAAAACTGACAATGATTTACGGATATGCACCTGGAACATCCGAACCCTTAATTGGGATGGTGCCTCCATCCAACTGATAGATATATTAGAAAGATACAAAGCTGATATCACTGCAATCCAAGAAATGCGATGGAAGGGACAGGGTTGCTTACGGCAAGCATCTTGTGATATCTACTACAGCGGCCATGCGGATTCGTGGTTGGCAGGCGACTACGGCATCATGTCCTGCGATTCACACCTGTGAACAAACGACTTGCCATAATCCGTGTCAAGACAACATTCTTCAATATAAGCCTGATTTGTGCGCACGCTCCGACAGAAGAGAAGGACGGTGAGACCAAAGACAGCTTCTACGAGCGCCTTGAAGAGGCCTATGAGCGCAGCCCCCGACACGACACAAAAATCGTGCTTGGTGACTTCAACGCCAAGGTGGGAAAAGAAAATATCTTTGGTCCAACAGTCGGAAAGTTCAGCCTCCACGACAATACCTCCGATAACGGAATGAGGCTGATTGACTTTGCCGCAGCGCGAAACATGGTCGTTAGTAGCACTAGATTCAAGCATCTCGATATTCATAAAGCAACTTGACTGTCTCCTGATCAAAAGACGCGTAACCAAATTGATCACGTTTTGATTGACGGAAGGCACTCTTCCAGTGTTTTAGATGTACGCACGATCCGTGGTGCCAATATATACTCGGATCTTTATCTTGTCGCAGCCAAGATCCGTACATGTCTGTGCGTAACCAAGAATGCGCAATTCAGCACGGAGAAACCTAGACGTCGAAAAGCTACAATCAAAACGAACAGCCGAAGACTTCGCTACTCGACAATGATATATGCGCGCAGTGGAATCATATTTCCCACTCTAAGCGTACGGCTGCTGAATAGATGATTGGCTATCACCGCCCTTGCTGAAACAAGTTGCATGACCAGGAGTGTCACGATGCCACTGCAGAAAAAGCTTACAAAGCTACCCTGCAGTCGATTGCAACGCGTGCTGCTAAGGAGCGATACAAAGAGAAGAGGAGGAAAGAGAGGCGCATTTTCAGGCGAAAGAAAAGAGAAGCGAAAATGCGTGAGTGCGAGAAAATTGAGATGCATGGTACAGGAATGAGGTCCGAAAATTTTTCGACAAAAGAAGACTCCTAGCCGATGGTTTCAAGACCGGGGCCTCTTCCTGCAAGGATGAAAATGGGAATCTAGTGACAGATGTCCAGAGTACACTGATGATGTGGAGGGAACACTTCTCTAGGCTTCTGAATGGTGACGACGACAACAATCCCGCCAATAGAGATGATATCCCGGAATCCCCAATTTTGTACGACAACGTTAAAGTTCCGCTGCCCGAGCATAGTGAAGTCTTGAAAGCTATAGCTTGGCTTAAAAACAACAAAGCCGCATGATCCCATGGCTTACCTACTGAGCTCTTCAATAATGGAGTCGAAGCTCTATTTAAATGCATTCACGAGCTTCTATGCATAATAAATATGGTCGGAAGAACGCATTCCAAACGATTAGAACATCAGTGTACTCTGCCCAATCCACAAGAAAGGCAATCCCACAATTTGCGCCAACTACCGTGGGATAAACCTTCTTAATATCGCATATAAGGTCGTGTCGAGCGTATTATGTCAAAGACTCACATCGTAAACCAGCTGATTGGACTTTATCAGTGTGACTTCAGACCTGGCAAATCCACCATAGACCAGATATTTACGCTACGACAAATCTCGGAGAAGACCCTAGAAAAATAAATCGACACACACCATCTTTTTATCGATTACAAAGCCGACTTCGACAATCCAATAAGGAATCATCTATACTCCATCATGTCTGAATTTGGTGGATTCAACACCAGCAGCACAGTTAAAATCGGGAAGGACCTCACTCCTCCATTCATTACCAAACGAGGTTTCAGACAAAGTGATTCCTTATCGTGTGACTTTTTCAACCTTATGATGGAGAAGATCATTCGAGTTGCTGATTTGAGGCGCAGTGGCACGATATTTTACAAAAGTATTATGCTGATGATATCGATATCATGGGTCATAATACGTGCGAAGTTAGTGCAGCATTCTCCAGATTAGCGAAAGAGTCGAGTCGAATGGGTCTTGCAGTGAACGCAGATGTCAACAGATGCCTAGTGTCAACAATTAAACAGCCCCAGCGTCTTGGAAACCACGTCACTTCGAGGTTGTTAAGGACTTCGTCTACCTGGGATCCAGCATTAACTCTTTCAACGATGTCAGTATTGAGATAAAGCGAAGGTTAACTCTTGCTAACAGGTGTTACTTTGGGCTGAGTAGGCAATTGAGAAGCAGAGCCATCTCTCGGCGAACAAAACACTTGCTCTATAAATCACTAATCATGTACGTCCTATTATATGCAGTACAAACCTGGACGTTGAGCAGTTCTAATGAAAAGACTTTGGGAGCCTTCGAGAGAAAGATCCTTCGTAAGATCTTCAGTCCAATTTGCGTCAATGGCGAGTACCGAATTCGATGGAACCATGAGCTGTATGAGCCGTACGTTGACATCGACATAGTTAAGCGCATTAAAATCGAGCGGCTCCGCTGCCTAGGTCATGTTGAGCGAATGGAAAACGACGCTCCAGCGAAAAAAATATTCGATTCGGTGCCCGGTGGTGGTCAACGCAGAAGAGGACGCCCACATCTTCGTAGAAAGGATCAGGTGTTGGATAACTTGACCACGCTTAGTGTGTTCAACTGCGCCAGCAAGTGCAAAACAGAAATGTCTGGCGCAATTTCTCTTACGAGGCCAAAACCGACCAACGGTTGTAAGCGCCAGATAAGTAAGTAAGTAAGTAATGTTTATGTTCAGCCTTTGGTTTTGGGTGAAACACCGAAAACCTCACAACTGAATGTGTTTTGCTTGCTGTGTTCAGCTTTTGGATTTTTTGGTGAAACACTTAAAAACTATCGAGAATTAATTGTTAGTTTTGCTTTGCATAAAACACCGAAAGCTGTATGTTGAATAAAGCAATTGGTACCAAAATAAGTAGCACTAGTTCTTGATTGAATTTGTACTGTTTTTAATATTTATTTATATGTTTGTTTGTTATGTTTTTCTATTTATACTAATTTTCCTTAAAATACAATATGTAAAAGTGTTAACAAATCATTTTATATAAAAAAGAAACAAACAAATTAATAACTGATATAACAAATATTAATAAAATTAATTAAAATGTTAATTTGACAACATTAACGTGTAGTGACGGACACAGTCAGTCACCTGCTTAGTGCAATTCAAGGCTAAGCTAAGGGCATGCAGTTTTCAGCTTACGGTTGTTTTTTTGTTTTCCCTTGTCGATTGCTTGTTGGGCGCCAAGGTTGTTGTTGTCGTAGCGACTGATGGTTTTAAGTTGCAAATGTAGTTTTTTTTGCAGGTATTAACATTCTCCTCCGCATTGAGAACTGTATTCTTTGCCTAGCTGCTGGAGGCATTTTGTTGATAAATAAGGTGCTGACCGAGTGCCGTATGTGACCGCGTTAAGCTGGTAGTATTGTAGATCTTGTTTGGCGTCCTTCCTCCAAACTATGAGTTGATATCTCCGGTCTTCAGGATGGACCAGAATTTGTCTATACATCTTTTGTATATCTGACGTGGACATCGGAATCGTAGTAGTAACGTAAAGAGTTCACTTTGAATAGTTGGTCCTGTGTACATTAAGTCATAAAGAGCTAGTCCTGTAGATGTTTTTGATGAGGCATCGAACACTACTTTTAATTTTGTGGTGGAACTCTCCGGTCTTGTCACGCAATGATGCGGGATGAAGTAACATGATTGTAATATGCTTGCCTTGTCTGATGCAATGATTCATATTCATCCATAAACTCAGTATATTGTATTTTTATGTTGACAAAACCTATTGACTGCAATTTGCTTTGATTCAGCTAGCAAAGACGGGCTATCTGCAAATTGGAGTTTTACTACGAATCTTCCTTGGCTGTTTCGTATTGTGTTTAGCGCAAAATGTGATTTACAGTTTTTTGTTAGTTTTACTTTGGGTGACTACAACATTGTATTATGAAATTGTGCGTCCTCATTTAGAATACGCAAGTCAAGTTTGGTGCCCAAGTTATAGTGTGGATGTTGATCGTATAGAAAGAATCCAAAAACGGTTTGTTCGGTTGGCTCTAAAGGGCTTAAGTAGATTTGACATTTTAAACCTTCCTCCTTACGAGGATCGTTTGAAACTATTAAAAATGCAATCATTGAGTGAGATATCGTATATTTACACCAACTCATAACCGGTGTATTCGTTTCTCCAGAACATCTTTCTCTTATAAATTTTAACTCGAATCGTAGAAGCAGTAGAAACGCTAACAATTTAATTTATTTACCATTTAGTAGAACAAACTATATGTTAACTGCTTCATTAAACCGCTTGAGTACCTTAGTTAACAATTGCAGCTTTTTTGATGTTAACTTGTCAAAAGGTCAACTCAAAGGTATATAAAAACTATTGTGTAATTGCATGATTATGTGTCTACATGGTTAGCCGTGACGTCTTGTGTTATCCTCGAGCCCAACTACTGTTTTGGTAGGTAAATTTTTCCCACATAAACTCATTCTGAACCACTATTACAAATATAGTTGAAAATCCCAAAGATTTTTGGGTTGTGGCTTTAAATGGGTAAATGCTGAGAATGTGCGAAAAAGCTGTAGTAGCTAAACTCTATTGTTATTGCATGAAACCATAGTGTACAAACGTCCATCTTAATCCTCCCAGAAGTAATGGAAGACATAATCCTGGTAATGGTTTTTTCTGCGGTATTGGAACATCAATACAGTGCTGTGATTTTAACCTCGAATTATGAGCTACGCCTGAAGAATAGATATGCCAATCGAAGTCACCTACCGCATCGCAGCAGCACCTGCGTCACCAAATGCCAGCGCAGCAGCACCTGCATCACCAACTGCCGTCACAGAAGCACCTGCGTCACCAACTGCCAGTGCAGCAGCATCTCCATCACCAACTGCCGTCGCAGCAGCACCTGCGTCAGCAACTGCCACGGCAGCAGCACCTGCATCACCAAAGGCCATCGCAGCCGCAACTGTATCATCAACTGCCATCGCAGTAGCACCTGTGTCACTAACTGCCATCGTAGCAGCACCTGCGCCAACAACTGCCTGCAAAGCAGCAACTGCATCATCAAATGCCAGCGCAGCAGCACCTGTGTCTACAACTGCAAAAAGCGAAGAAAGAAAGCAACACCACCAGCAAAGAATATGAAGAAAACATCAAGGGCAGCAACAATTTCACTGACAGCGATGAGGTCACAAATTGGCCACCACAGCAAGGCAGGCGTAGCCAGTCGACTACAAAAAATAAAGGAAATGGAAAATCAGGAAATCAACACGTTCTTAGAGCAAGAATTGAATAGCTTCGAAGGCGTTCAGAGGATATCGAAAGTTACGGCGCATCGCATAGTGATGCCAGATGACCGGTCTATCAAGCAGAATGTTGTGGCCGATGCCCTGTCCAGGCAACCAATAGAAGTAGTTCGAGGGTGTGTCATACACCAGCGGGACGAGAAGCTAGGAAAGTGGTATGAGAGACGCGTTAGCGAAGAGCATATGAGTCCGGGAAAGCTCCCGGAATATATGATCGAGAACGGGAGTTTGTATCGCCATTTCCCCAGGTCGATTGGCGACTGTGCGTACCGAACCACCTGAAACAACGAGTGATGACCGAAAACAACGACGCAGACACCGCGGGTCATCGCGAATATGGAAGACAATGGCTAGAGTAGCGAACAAGTACTACTGGTCCAGTATGCTTAAGCCAATATGTGAGAAAGTGCGAAGTCTGTCAACGCTACAAAGTAAGCCAACAACGCCCGGCTGCCGAAATGCTGACCCACCTAGCCGAAGAAAATTGGTCCGTCTGTACAGATTTTGTGAGGCCGCTACCCCGATCAAAACACGGCAACACGCATTGCAGCGTCATACATTGCCGTATCGACCAGCGCACCAACAATGTGCTATATCGAAGCAGCAAACTAATTAGTAGCAACACTCAACACTCACAGCACAGGTTACAACATTGACCAGCCAGATAGCAGCCAGCATTGCAGTATCATCCAGCTGCACGCAAACCTCGCAATGAGTAATGATCACAAAACTATAAAAATGAATAATATCAGTGATAATATGGTAAATAAATTTAAGAAGATCATAGGTCGGCGAACTCGAGAAAGATGCCGACGCGAAGTGAACGGAATATGGTACCGCATAAGGATTAGTCGGGCCGGAGAGGTTAATATCCAACTCGACACCCCGGCGAAGTAAGAGGGGGGTGTGACGAGTAAAATTCAGTAAAGTGAGTTTTACGCACACAAACGTAATGCCATCGTGCCAAATGTAGAGAATGAATTAATTTTTTTTTTAAATCGAATTTAACTTTTATTAATTTTGGTATTTATTAATTTTGCTATTGAAAAATACTTACCTTTTCTTAATACTAAGCTTTGTATAATCATTGAATTTTTACTTACCCTAGCTATGTATAACGGCAAGCTAAAGAAACTAAGCAACAACAACCACGATGCCAGCAACGAAATATTCAAACACACAAACCTACAAGAGCGCAAGACACGCAAGCTAAAGAAACCAAGAACTACAACATAAGCGATGCCAGCAACGAAATATACAGACACACAAATCTACAAGAGCGCAAGACAAGCAAGCTAAAGATACCAAGCAAAAACAACCACGATGCTAGCATGGTATAATAATACAAGGTAGCATTGACAGTTGCTTGGGAAATCATATACTGTCAAAAAATATACTCAAAAAGAGAGCGCTCACAATCCGCCATTAAAAACACAAGCAATGTTGAAAACGTTGAAGTGAAAAAAAAAAACAACAACCACAGCAGCTGCTGATGTATTTGCACAACAAGCTGTGTTTGACAGTTTATGTTTTCCTGTTGAAGAGAAAATAAGCAGTTGTCAATGCTACCATGTATTATTATACCATGGATGCTAGCAACGAAATATACAAACACACAAACCTACAAGAGCGCAAGACAAGCAAGCTCAAGGTATATTCAACAAGGTAGTGTAAGTTGTTGAAATTCTCTCTTGGGGGTGGGTACAGCACCTGTCAAAATCGGCTGTTTACGAATAAAAGCAAACAGTTTTCTATTCGCTGTTTTTTTCTATTTTATATTCTTGTGTTTGATAGCTGATGTACCCAACTCTCCGACACGAGAGTACCTTGTTAAATATGCCTTGAGCAAGCTAAAGAACCTAAGCAACAACAACAACATAAGCAATGCAAGCAACGAAATAGACAAACATACAAACTTACAGGCATGCAAGGCAAGTGAGTCAAACAGCTAAGTAACAACGACGCAAGAAATAACAGCAGCGAGACAAGCAAACGGGAAAATGGGTGAAAGTGAACATACCGAATAGTAAGAAGAACGATTGAGCCAATTTAGCTGGGTCATAGTTAAAAAGTTATTTTAAAAGTAGTAGCTGAAGAACCACCGACGGAGAAGGAAGTCTTCAAGGAAAGAGCTGCCGATCAACCGCTGACCAAAGGAAGTGCCTTCGGTTCCGTCCCATAGGCAGGAGTTGTATTGGGTACTGGTGGCTTCGGTTCCGTCCGTTAAGCAGGAGTTCTATTGGGTACTGGTGGCTTCGGTTCCGTCCCGTAAGTAGGAGTAGAAGCAGGAGTACGGAGACCGACAATTACATAGACGGACACGAGTCACACCTGCCGTTAGCTGAACCTGGCGAACCAGAAGCCGAGAGACCGCACGTAATCCAATCATCACGGGATTAAAACACCAATATTAACTGAAATAAACGCTACTATGGTACGTCCGCATCTTCTATTTATGAATTCTGCAACAGACTCTGAATTCCCGGTGAGTTTAGCTCTAGACCCGGAAGACCAGGAGCTTCGTTACAAGCAATATCTTAAAAGTGTGATATCTCGGATAGTTTATCTGAGGACATATACATATATATAGAACAGTAATTATAACATAATTTTTATCAAATTGAAGGATAAAAATATGATTTGTTTATTGTAAAAATTAAAAATTGATATAATAATGTATTTTTTTCATTACAATTAATTTATTGGAAAAAAAATCTTAAAAGAACATAAATCGTATCTGCAAAACCATCAAGAAATTTAGTAATAATTTCAATAAGTGTAATAAAGGCAATCAAGTTACCTTTTCCCTGGTACCATCTTTGATGAAATATCTTCGAAACTTTCAGAGATAGCACACTTTTAAGATGGGACTTTGAACCACTACGAGTATATCTTCTAAATCAAAAGAGAACTATACGTTTCCTTTTCACAATCTTTTTAAACGCATGAATATTTATTAATTTTTTTGAAAATATTTAAAGAAACATAAATATAATAAAACCATTCTGCACTTGAATTATCCCCACAAAATATTTGATCAAATATGAAAAGAAATATTGACAGTTGTCAATATATTTACTCTTGTTAATATAGTGAAATTTGTCAACTCACCGAAATAGATCTGTTATTTTTAAAAAAAATGTTGTCTTCTGTTTATTCATTTATATATGTCATCGGGCACCGTATCCATCCGTCGTTTTGAATTTTGAAAATCGAATCTTGAATTCGCAATCAGCGACCTCACAAAGCCCTAAATACCCAGTTTTATTAAAATCTATTAAGTTTATATAAAGAAATTAATTTTGCCTTCGTAATTTGGCTATTCGTCCCTATGTGCGACGCACAGTAATATGAAAGGGCATGCTCGACGGGAAAAATTCGAAAACGATTTTTTTTACATTCAGAGCATGTAGAAATGTTAAGAGATATCCACTGAACTTAGAAACAATTTTCCAACTACCTCCGCTTCCTACTCTTAAATTCTTGAAGTTTGATCCAAAAAGGGATATTTTTGAAATTTTTTCATGAATTTTCTAGTTTTACTTAACCCTTTCAGTGCCAAATTAGCCCTGACAATGCCAAACATTGCAAACTTCGTTCAGGGTCAGTTTTTGACTAAAATAAGCTGAGTGTGAAGTTTGAAAGCTTTCCTAATAGATACTACAAAAATTTTTAGAAATATTCAAAAAAATTTTAAAAACTTCTAGCGCTATAATATCAAATATGTTTTCTAATTAAACATGTAAATAAGATCTCTTACATTCGTAGTATTAAATTTAATTACCTTCAGCTTTAGAAAATTCTCAGAAGTATTTGAAAATATGATTTTTTAATTTGCTCTTTTTTTAAGTCGCGTGGCCTCGTTGTCGCGCATATGAATTCACTTGGAAAAACCTTGAAAAACATGTTATAAAAATTAATTTTCGTATTTTTGATTTTGTCTTCTTTTTCATCACATTTCAATCTATTATTAATAAAGTATTGTTAAAAAGCGGGGTGTCCCAAACTAGAAACAGAGCCACAAAGCAAACTGTTGCCGTATGGCAACAAATATGCCGAAAGGGTTAATTATATTTTTGAAATATTTCCCAATATCTTAAAAAAATTGAAAATCAACATGTTCATGACAAATGAATATTCTTTTGAACTAAAATTAATTCAACAATGTCCCAGCTAGACAGCTCTAACGTAGTTACGCACACAATGAAACAAAATTTGGCGTTCACTAATACACTCTTACATTTTGATGTCATGTTAAACAATGAAAGTTGTGTGAGTTTACATAGCTTGCTCTTTTATGCAGCAAACAAGCTGAGGGTGTGAAAAAAGTAGCAAACAAAAACTTTGAGCATTTTTTACCCTAAAATAAACAAAATTAGGTATGGCGGCTGTGGCGAAAAGGATAGAATGCGGGTACCCTAGGCCAAAAGACCACGGTTCAATTTCCGTCTGATACTGAATGTTTGTCAGTTGAATTTAAAAGTAAATCAATTAATACATTAAAGTAAAAAATTGTGATGATTTAAAATGAACAAATTAAAATAAATAATCTCTTTCTAAAGAAAAGCAGGATATCCCTTGCTAATCTGAGAAAAACTATTGCAATATTTGAGAATTATTTTTTTATTTTCTTTAAATCTTTTGCTTCAATTTATCCTTTATAAAAACAAATTTCTAAAATTTACAAATATAAAAATAGAAAAAAAAACAAAATTATAAAAAAAAATTTGGTTTTATTTGTGGAGGATATGAACCCGCGCATGTTTGCGTTAAAGGCCAGAGCTCTAACCAGTAGACTATGGGCGAAGTGCTCTGCGGCACGCTATTTGCAGACCATATTAAACAGTTGAATTTGTTTTTGAATTCTTTATGGAATTTGAAATAAGTGTGAGTAGCGCATTTAAAGCTTTTTTAAAATCGATAAAACATGTGTGTCAGACAGAGATGCCAGAACACACGGATAGATTAAAAGCGTTCGATTTTGCATGACGCTATAACAAATATAACGTAATTTGTATGGACATTTTATTTGAATATAACGTCAAAGGCGTTAGGTGTATGCCATATATATGGCATATCTAACAGCTAGGTGTCTAGCTGGGGTCCCAGCTATCGACTGGGAGTGACACAGAAAGATTTTCCTTATTAATTAATAAAATAAAGTTCAAAAGTGAAAAGAGATTGAAAATATACAAATTAACAAAATAACCTTATTTGTAAAGAAACGCAGTTTTTCCTTGCTAGAGTAAAAAAATAAAAGGTTATGTTTTGTTTTTTTATTTTCTTTAAATGTTTTACTTAAATTTATCTTTTGTAAATACTATGTTACGCGTCCCATTGTTTCGTACCTGGTCTGATTCGCACCAACTAGCTCAGCGTTTTTACCGGAGCTGTTCATAACCCGTCAGGCCAGGTCGAGCCGCAAAACAAAAAAAAAAAAAAAACTCAAATTTAACGGATATCTAAAAGAAATTAAATTGCAGCAAAAGAAATTGAAACAAGGCAAAAATTAACCGAGACAAAAATTTAACTAAATTAAGTAAAAATTTAATTAATTCAAAAATCAAATGGAATTAAAAAATATAAAGTAAAAGAAAAGAATCAAAGCAAAAGTAAATTATGTATTTCAAAATCAGATGGAATTGAGGAAAAATTAAAAATAAAACGAAATGAACTTAATCGAAACACAATTTAAATATAAGGCAAAATTAAACTAAGTCATTCAAAATCAACTCGAAAATTAAAATAAGATAACTCAAATGTAATCGGATTAAAATTTAAATAAAGGCAAAATAAACTAGTTCCAAAATCAAATTGAAATAACAAAAACTCAAACTAGATCAGAAAGACATTATATTACGGCAAAATTTTAACGAAGAGGAAATCAACTTGAATCAAAAGCCGA
This sequence comes from Pherbina coryleti, assembly GCA_943735915.1. NCBI lineage: Eukaryota > Metazoa > Arthropoda > Insecta > Diptera > Sciomyzidae > Pherbina > Pherbina coryleti. Next base: position 44,950,579 of record OX030952.1, on the reverse strand, counting down.
ACCAAACTTTAAACTCGAACCGTGTCATCTTACCCTTGCATACTCACCACACATAAACACTTGACGAGATGGAGGAGGTGTCGGTCCCCCTTTTTTTTTTTGTGCCATCCTTGCTTTATATGTTTGCCCGATATTCAAAATTGTTTCCTCTCTTTTGATTTGACCGCCTTATAATTTCCATAGAAAACTTGACTTTTTTGCTGTGGGATTTTTTTTTTCTTTCCCTTAAACTTTTAAAAAGTACCACTATCAGTTTTCTATTGAACGTTTTGTCTTAGATTGAAACTATAGAAGTTTTCTTTTCTAATCGAACCCTCGGCCCAACTTCGCAGGAAATGGACTTTTCCAATTTTTTTTTTCTAATCGTCGCTATCCCTCTAACGTTTATACCCTCGCCACTCTTTCCTCCTGCAGGGTTTTTCATTGCCTTTTCTTAATCTAATTTTCTTCCCTACCCAATTTTTCCCCTTTTTTCGGACACCCCCTATCAATATAACTATCTTGTTCTGATAATTGTTCTTTTTTTTTAAGTTTATCTCATCCGCAACCCTTTTCGATATTATACCTATTAGCATCCCCTAACGTGAGATTTCCAAACTGCCATACTAATCCAATCTTGACGTTTATTCTTCAACTGCTTGACCGACTTTTCAAATGGCGTTAGCAACGCGAAGAATTACACCACTGATAGCTATGATACAATTATACAGGTAGCCTTGATACGTGTTGATTTCTGTGCTATAAGGAAACCAGCATCTGTCAAAGCAGTTCGTGCAACAAAGTGAAATGGATAAATTCTACAAAATATTTGAGTTAAATAAACAATTGTCTTAACAAAAGTTAAAAAAATTATGTGCTTAACGTTTCCCAGTCATAGTGTTTTAATTTTTAATAAAACAAAAAAATTTTCATCCTACCAGAGACACGCAACAAAAATCTGGTTTTGGTTAGAGCTACTTTGACCAAAGACATTGTGCGCGTCTAGCTTTCGCTTTGACTACAATTTGGGTTTTTTCTTTTCTATAATTTTTACTTTGTTTGTCCTTTCTTTTTTTCAGGTACTACTGGCAGGTGATACAGATGACTGAGTGATCGGTTTAAAGATTGAATTATAACTGCCTTAGGAATAACGTTGTGGTAATTTTGTTGTTCAGCATCTCTCGTGGACTGGATACTTTTTGATAGATTTTTTCAACTGTTTAGATCGGTAAGTCTTGTTAAGTCATTTTGAAGAGTCGTTGTGTTTATTTAGTGGATTTGTTTTTTTTTTTCAATGCTTGATGTCTTTCGCATGCAAAGTACTACCTAGTGGCTTTCCATCCAAGCTTTCTAATTTATACATATTGTTTCCAACTGCTTGGCTTATATGGCACTTCATTGATTTCTGGTTCACTTCAGCTTGCGAGCGAGTTTGTAGTCAGATCCGCTGAGAAACATGTTGTACCCAAATAGAGCACAGAATGGTGTAATTCCAGTTGCTGCGTAAACATAACTTCTTAGCGCGCATTCAGTCTCTGGTAGATATAAGTCCCAGTCACGATGATCAGTTTCGAGATAAGTTCGCTTGCTGCTAGCACTGATTATTTCACTCGCTCTGCTGAATTTGACTGTGGTGAGTAAATTGCGGCTTTCATATGAATGATATGAAATCTTTCGATCATCTTCTGATATTCCTTTGAAGAAAACTGAATTCCATTATCACTATGGATTACCTTGGGTACTCCAAATTTATAGAAGACCTCGTGAATTAGAAAGTCAACAACTTTAACAGCTATCGCTTCACGCTAGGCTTTTAAAAATGTAAATTTTGAAAAATGATCCACTACGATAAATATGTACGTATTTCCTTTCATGGAGCGCAGGTATTTGCCTATAAAATCTATTTAACTTTTTGAAATGGACGTTCAGTGATTACCTCCTGTCCTATCCCAGGTCGCATTTCTACATGTACAATTGTAGATTTGTTTTCTTTGCAAGTGACACATTCGCTTATGTACTTGCATACCTGCTTGGTGATTCCTGGCCAAAAGTAGAATTGCCGTAAACGATGGAGTGTTTTTGCAACCCCGCCATGCGACGTCGTTTGATGCTCGTGCGCCTTCGAAATTGGTGTTGATATTAGCGCCTCCGGGATCCATAATTTCCAGGTGCTTTCTTCCAACTTACTGTCGTTTCGATCGAATTTTGTCCTTTTAAAAACCATCCCATTATCGGCCTTTACATCCGGCAACCTTTCGTCGTTTTGGCTGACGTTTTCTATCAGGTCCAGATACTCCCTTGATGTAAATTCCAGTGTTTCGATATCCAATAGCTCGTCGCCATTTAATTTCACTTCTTCAATCGCCCAGGAGAGTGTGTCGGCTACCACGTTGTCTGCACCTTTCCGGTGTACGATTTGAAAATCGAATGCTTACAATTGAAGAGACCTTTAGCTAGTCTGCCACTCAAGTCCTGCAATGACATTTCGACATATGGTAGAAATAGACATACGGCATCATTTCGACATATGGTAGAAATCTCTTCACTGCCAGTACTTCTGCTAAGCACTCCTTTTCCGTCACGCTGTAGTTTCGCTGGTGACCATTTAACTTTTGTGAGTAAAACGCAATCGGGTTTTCGTGTTTGCTTTCGTCTACTTGATAAAGCACAGCTCCTATACCAATGTCTGACGCGTCACACTGTATCCAGAACTGTTTGCTGAAATCTGCATGTTTCAATACAGGAGCTGACGTTAGGGCTTGCTTTAATTGGTTAAACGCTTCATTTGCTGCGGGCGTCATTGTGAAGTTTACTCCCTTTTTCAGCGTCTCGCTAAGAGGAGCTGGTATAGCCGCAAAGTTTTGGATGCCGGTACCATCCGGCGATAAAGCGTATACCAATTTCAAGGTCTACAAGGTAAGTCCGGAGTTTTTCCAAAATGCAAATTTTAAATCGACGCTGCTTATAAAATACGTTTCAGCGATACGGCTGCTGCTCCATGCACTCTGGCTCTCTTCTATTACACCCACCTCTAACATATTATCTATTTCTTTGTAGACGATCTCCTGGACTGCTGGTGATATTGGGTAATGCGATCTTTAACAGGCACGGTTCCTTCAACAAGTTCGATGGTGTGTTGCTCAAAATGTGTGTGCCCTAAGCCTTATTCTTCGAATGTTCGGAACTGTTTTATGATGCTTTCAAGACGCTCTTGCTGTTCTGCTGTTAGCTCATGTGCTGTGTTTGGTGCAGCTGGCTTAAATTGTTAAGCCATGTCGGTAATATTAAGCTCGTCTACCCCTATTACATCGTTCGCTAGTTCAAAAGCTCTCCAAAAATCAATTCCCAGGTAAACGTCTTGCTCTAAAGATGGACATATAAAAAAATAAAATTTTTCTTTCTTTATTTTTCAATTTGACAGGAAGTTATTGTTGCGACCTGGCCTGGCGGGTTATGAACAGCGCCGGTAAAAACGCTGAGCTAGTTGGTGTGAATCAGGCCAGGTACGATACAATGGGACGCGTAACAACTACCCATTAATAAAAATAGAAAAAAAACATTTCTAAACAAAATAACAAGAAAAAAATTTGGCTTAGTTTGGTGAAGGGTTTGAACCCGCGCATGTTTGCGTTAGAGGCCACTATGGTGGAAATTTTTTGCGGGACGCTAACTGCGTACTTAAGTAAACAGCTGGGTTTGTTATTAAACTCTTTATGGAATTTGTAATTGGTGTGAGCAGAGCAGCTATAGCTTTTATTAATGAATAAATTATATGAGGCAGATAGAGATGCCAGATCACACGGATAAGCAAAAAGGCGTTAGATTTTTCAAAACGCTAGAACAAACCTAACGTGCTCTGTATGAACAAGGCGTTAGGTATATGCCATATATATGGCATATCTAAAAGTTAGATGTCTAGCTGGGGTATCTCTAAATATGTTGGCACTATAAAACGGTATTTAGGTAAATAAATGCGTAAAAACGGAAAAGTTTGTAAAATATTTTGGAAAATAAGAAAAGGTACATATTTGAAAATTTTTTTTACACAATAACTTTTATGTCTTCTTTAAGCTCTGGTAGTGCCATGGTATTTTTTCACTAAAAATAAAAAAAATCAATATGTATTAAATAAAACAAAACATATATTAGTTGAGTTTTTCCTTTTTTTTTTTTTTTTTGTAAAAACGAAATATTTGGTTAAAGGATTTGAACACTAATCGCTCAAATTTCAGGTGGGTTTTGTTTAATTATTTAAAAAACAAAGTGGCTTGACATATAAATACATGAAAACATTTTATATCTTTTTCTACCCCCTCGTTTTTACCTCTTAAACGCCGTTTTCTCAAAATCAATTTTTTTGACCGCGTTGACAACATAACTGAAAGAGTTTTTGTCCGACCGGCTTGATCCCAATGGGATTTTGTAGAAAAAGCGTGTCTCTATGGCATGGCATAGCCGTTTTTTATTGTCCTATACTTTTTTATCATAAATTTTTTGTTAAATAAAAAAAAAGTGGCGCAGTGGGTAGAGTGCGTGACGCATACGCCAGAGAACCCTGGTTCAATTTCCGTCTGACACAGAAATTTTTTTCAATTGAATTCATTTTTCTGTTCAGTTGTCACCACTCTGCAGACAATGGCAAACCTCAGAGAGTATATAATGCCATACAAAGCTTCTTGAGAATATGCACATTAGCGATTCAGATTCGGCATAAAACTAGTGGGTCCATTTCTCGATCAATTGTGTACAAACATTTAATAACACGCACCACACAATTTGATTATAAGACGTTCGGTTAAAGTCTTTTCAAGGGATGAAATGGTCAGTTTATTTATTACTTACTAGTATCGCTTGTGGTCGAAATTCGACCATACCAATATCGATTTCTCCGTTGTTTTCTTATTTTTATTGAAAGACGCTTGGTAAAGTTAAAAAGAAGTTGGCTGTATCGTGGACACATTGGTAGGTTTTGAAGTGACAGTGAATCTTTATTCTTGTCCCTATCCCTTCATTAGTTCCAAAACTTGTCTTCATTCATATTCTTATTCTTATATTTGTTCTAATAACTGACCTCCTTCCAGTCCAAGCTCTTGTTTTAATCCATGTCCAAATTCCTGACCTTATCCTTATCACATTTCATTTCTAAAGCTTTGTTCTTATTGCGTTAAAATCTTTGTTCTATTTCTTGTTCTTATACTCTTCCCAATCTTGTCCCAAACATTGTTTTAGCTATGTCCCAATCTTTGTCATTACCCTTGCCTCAGTCCTTGTGGAAGTCATCCTTTTCTTATCTTTGTTATAATCCTTGTTATAATATTTGTCCTTATTTTAATTTTAATTAAATTTTTTTATGTATTTTAACTTTTTTTTTTTTGCTTTTGCATTTGGTGCATTCTGATTACTTTAAAGAGTTCCCTTAGAGATAATGTGATGCAGTTAATTTAAAAAATAAATTTTTCCTAATAAGGACGTAGAACCACTTTTAATTGTTGTTAATTATCGTAGCTCTGTAATTTTTGTTTTTTCACATTTATCGTGCCTCATATACACCCGAAATAATAATTCTATGCCACTCCGTTGAATGATTAATGAATTTTGGCTCTCTCCGCAACACCAACAATGCTACACAGTTCTGTTAAAGTGTCTGAGTCAATCTCGCGTTCTACTCTTCTTCGTGCACGCTACAGCAACGATGTTTAACAGAGCTGGGTCGCTAAGTATTTTGTAGTTGTTTTTCTCTCGAGTAAGAAAGAGCCAAAGCTGTATTGAGGCCTTTCTCTCTCGCCTTCTGCTCAAAATTGTGTGGCATTATTTATTGTTTTTTTTTATGTGGGGAAAAAGTGTTTTTAATTTCTAATATTTACCTATCTTATTGACAAAACATTTGAATAAAAATTATATTCTGCAGTTGGTATAAGCCAGACCTTTCAAATGATATAAGTGTCATTGAAATGTGTTGTCAACAACTTGAGAAAAAGGGGGTTCAAGTTTTGTGTTAGCGTATTAATATATAAGATTTATAAATAAGGACCACTTCAAAATTCATGTATGCACAATTTTTTTATATAACCCACTATTATGTCACTTGTTGTTTTTTTAACCTGTTTGATGGTCCAATTGTTTTTATAACTGTGAAATTTAAACAATTTAAGTGTCTAAAGAGTATTAATTTCACATGTTATTTTAGTAATTAAATAAATTTTTGTGGAATTTCAAGAGATTCTACCGTTTTCATAAAGTCACTTTGTGTGATATTTTATGGTATTTATGCTGGTATTTGTATAAAACGTTGTAGCTGTAATTTTATGCCAGTAAATATTCATAAAATTCTCTGTCATGCTAAAGATATAGTGTAACAATGTATCGTTGGAATAAGGCAATTATCTGAAAACTCACAAAAGGCTCGTAACAAATACTAAACAAATTGGCTGCTGTTTGTTCCTGTGATTGTTTCACTGATGCTGGCGTACAGGCGGCAATAGGTGCTGCGATAGAAGCTTGGTCAGGTCTGGAATTGCAAGTAAATCTTGTTCAATTGGTGACCAAGATTTACTCGCAAACGCACCGAAAGTCAAGAAATAAAAGAGGTAAGTTTTAATTTTATATACAATATTAGTTTATTTCAATATACCTTTATTTACAGTTTCCAATATGTGGATTGCTGCGGAATTTCAACAGTCGATGCTGGCACGAAATATGGATCACAAAAAGATTTAAGTTTAGAATTCCAAAAAAGGGCGTCTGTTCGTTTCGGCTGACCAAAAAGGAAGGAAGGGAAGCCATTAAGCCGACCGAAAACTCGTCGGAGAAGCCGATCGAGGGACTCGTTCGGCCATCGAAAATCGATAATCGAACAAGTCGATAAGTAGGTATGTAATCTTTTACATCAGTGGGCATTAATCTTTTACCTTTCCCTCTTTAGGGTTGCCGCCTAAACATGCCGGCCCCCTTGCAGTATTACTGTAAGATAAATTCATATATAGCTTAGAAATACCTTAAATCTAGTAAAAAAGGGTTGATCAATTCATTGTCTCAAAGCTTTATTAAAAATAAAATTCAATTGTGCAATAACAAGTTCAGAAATTCAAATGTTCAAGACAAAATATATTGGATGAATGATATGACATTGTTGTGGAATCTTACTGGGCGACCGTTCCCGACAGTAGCCAACCAAAAATGGAGTTTTGGAGTACGACTCCCCCCAAACCACTCGGAGATATTCCCGGTTGAATAATTTTAGGGTATACGTCTACCCCTAGCACCATACCGACCGGAGATGAAGTGAGGAAGTCGGGGTCCGCAAGCATCAGGTTCGAAAAGTGTGCTCTGATAGCCGTGTCCAGACTCTGCCTAGGCGTGACTCGTGTGAAGTGACGTAACACCTTTGCTTGGGTTGTCACCGATTGGTTTGACTCATAGTTTGCTCGGAGGGTTAAGGAGCAAACCTCTTGAGGACCAACCATCCTCGATGGCAACCCAAGTTGGCGGACGAGACGCTGGGAGATGATGGAACTTTCCGAACACGGGTCTATCAAAGCACGAACCCGATGCAGGCGACCCTTATCTATCACCTTGACGACCGCCGTGGGGAGGAGCGAAGTCACCTGTTGCAGACATGGCAACGGTGATGGCGAGGGCAGGCGCTGAGCGCCACTATTTGAGCGGCGGTGCGTTGGTCGTGTCCGTCCTTGACCACGATTGCGATGCTCTTCCTTGGACGCTCGTGACCGTCTGCCGGAGCGCCGCGTTTTACGCGATCTTGGCTGTGCATTGCTGTGCAGCGATGGTCGGAACGCACGCGACTCTTCTGCGTTGCGGATGCATCGAGCCAATCGCGCCTCATAATTTTTGGAAGGCACCTGATCCCCCTCAACGCTCAATGCAACCACATTAGGCTGGTCGGCAAAACTCCCCTCGGCGCCCGTCCCACGCTGACTAGAAGGCTTAGATAAGCTGGGCCTCTCTACGTCTTGCGGCTTGGGCGGTGACGACTTTCCTGCGTCCTTAACCTGGTTCAGATGCAGCATGGTGTGATGCGACCCCTCGCATTTGCTGCAACACCCGTCGCTGGAACACTCGCTGGTTTTGTGATTTGGGGAGAGACACCGGGAGCAAAACTTGAACAAAAGCACCAACCGCAGGCGATTGGCAATATTCCCGGCGACAAACGCCTTACAAAAACGAAGCGGGTGCCGCCCCAAGCACACTCGGCACTTTAAGGCGACGTCAGCGGGCGATTGTCCGACACTCGACATTTTTGTTGCTAGAAAAGAAGAAAGATTAAATATGTTAATCCCTCGAACCGAAAATAAGGACAACACGCACACAATAATTACGGACGAAGACTTCTAGCTACGACTTGAACGGACGAAGATATATATCTACGGAGGTGAAGGCAGAATAATTAGTTTGACGACAGGCCGAGTAATAATGCCACGTTCCGTGCGCAGATCGGCGACACGGACACGATTGTCAGAGCCGAGATACACCTTCACGACTCTCCCTAATCGCCATTCGGTGGCCGAAAGGTTGTCTGCTTTTATTACCACCAAGTCGTCAACTTGCAGGTTTTCGTGGGGATGTTTCCACTTATTTCGTTTGTGAAGTTCTTTGAGGTAGTCATTTTTCCAAATGTGGCAGAACGTCTGGTTCAATGCCTTCAATTTTTGCCAACGATTTATGATAGACATTGGATTTTCATCAATATCTGGCTCAATTGGAGCAAGTAAAGGTCCCCCTACTAAGAAATGCGCAGGAGTTAAGGACGCAAGGTCATTTGGATCTGACGACATTGGGCTAAGAGGGCGTGAGTTCAAGCATGCTTCGATTCGCGATAGCAATGTTGAGAGCTCCTCAAAGGTATATTTCAAGTCTGAGGCTACTTTACGAAAGTGTAATTTAAAACTTTTGACTCCCGCTTCCCACAGACCTCCCATATGGGGAGCGCCTGCTGGAATAAAATGCCAAGTTACGTGTTGGTGAGCAAACTTGGACACCACTTTATCTTTAGAGTCGTTAAGAAAAGCTTTAAAATCTTCTTTAAAGGCTCGCGAGGCACCGACAAAGTTGGTTCCATTGTCCGAATACATTTTTTCCGGACAACCTCTGCGTGAGACAAATCTCGAAAATGCTGCCAAAAAGGTGACAGTGCTGAGATCGCTAGTCGCGTCTAAATGAATTGCCTTTGTAGCAAAGCAGACAAAAACACAAATATAGCCCTTGGTTATGAGACAAGCGCGTCCCGTATAATTTTTAATATCATATGGACCCGTAAAGTCAACTCCAGTGGAGGCAAATGGACGGGATATTTTGGTGCGCTCTGGAGGTAGTGATGCCATCATCTGAATCTGCAACCTCTTGCGGTCGATAACACAGACCTTGCAGTTGTGTATGATGGATTTGATCATATTTTTTACTCTGGGAATCCAGTATTGCATCCGAATAAGTCGCAACACAAGTTGGTTCCCACCATGAATGGAGATTTCGTGGGTGAACGTCACGAGTAACTTAGAAAATTGACAATCATATGGTAGAATTATCGGGTGACGTTCATCATAAGTGATGTGTTCCGTCTCCGATAAGCGACCGCCAATTCTAAGTATCTTTTGACTGTCGAGAAAAGGGTTCAAATTTAATATTGAACTCTTTGAATCAATTAGGATCTTCTTCGACAACTGGGCATATTCAGATGGATAGCCCAATTTTTGACTCTCAATAACGAGTCGTTTGGTTGTATCTTTAATTTCTTGCTGGGATATTGCCACAGACTTATGAGAAAAAATGCTCTTATGCTGCCGGTGAGTTCTATGGAAGAATCGTAATACGTACGACAGAACTCGCAAGGCTCGAGGCAATGAAGAAAAGCGCTCTAAGAAGTTGATATGCTTAGAGCATGCCACATGAGCTTTTATGGCTTTTGCTTCCATCGTGGTTTCGTATTCGTCACCTCGATTTGGCCACGAGCTGGGCTCCTGTTGTAGCCAGACTGGTCCATGCCACCACAATGAACTATCCTTCAAGTGTTGTGGCTCCAAACCTCTGCTGGCCAGATCTGCTGGATTGTCTGCTGAATCCACATGACTCCAGTTATCGGTTCCTACCTTTTCGCTGATTTTTGCGACTCGATTAGCGACGAAAGTGGTCCAGGCACATGGCTGTTTACGCAACCACGCCAGCACAATGGTCGAATCTGTCCATAAGTACAGCTGATTGTTAAACGTTTCTAAATTTGTCAGAAACGCTTCAACCATCTCGGCCAGCAGAAGTGCACCGCACAGCTCGAGTCTAGGTAAGGACACCGTCTTGACTGGTGCCACTTTTGTTTTCGCTACGAGGAGATGGACGCTTATGATGTCTAAGCGTCTAACGCGAATGTAGATGGCGGCTCCATACGCTTTCTCTGAAGCATCGCAGAAGCCATGGAACTGGAGATCGCCTTGGGGAGAAAAATCTATCCAACGTGGAATTCGGATACTGCTTATGTGAGGGTAGTTTTCCAAAAATGCTTGCCAACGCTGCAAAGTCGCCGGGATCAGTTGATCATCCCACCCGATGCCATCCAACCAAACTTGTTGCATCAGGATTTTTGCGATGACCACGACCGGCGCCAACCATCCTGCAGGATCGAAAAGTTTTGCGATCGCTGACAAAACCTCTCGTTTGGAAAAACTACCTTCTTGATTAAGCGGCCGAGCGTGGAAGTAGAAGTAATCAAACCGGGCGTTCCATCGAATGCCCAGTGTCTTCACGTTGCTCGTGTCCTCCAGCTCCAGAAAATCTTCACGTAGCCGATGACTTTTCGGGACTCCACGTAGTACTTCATCGGAGTTGGCCGTCCATTTTCGCAGTGTAAAGCCTGCTGATTCGGCCGCTTTCTCCAAGTCGATTCGAGCTTGGACTGCTGACTCTACGTCATGACCTCCCGCCAGTGCGTCATCTACGTACATATGGTGACGCAAAATTTTTGACGCTAGTGGCAAGCTACTTTCCACATCGTCGGCTAGTTGCAACAATGTTCGCAGCGCTAGGAATGGAGCACAATTTACCCCAAAAGTGACGGTTTTCAGCTGAAAATCTTGAAGATGATTCCCTGTTTGGTCGCGAAAAATTATTCGCTGGAATCGCTGATGGTCTTCCCTTACTAAAATTTGGCGGTACATCTTTTCGATATCACCGTTAAAAACAAATTGGAAGAACCGCCACTTCAGGATAAGCAAAGTTAAATCACTTTGCAAGACTGGCCCCGCATGCAGCACATCGTTCAGACTTATACCATTCGATGTAGGGCTTGACGCGTTAAAGACCACACGAACCTTGGTAGTGGTGCTATCTGGTTTCATGACGGCGTGATGAGGAAGGTAATAACTCTGAGTTTGCCTCGGAGTACGACAAGAAGACACTTCTCTCATATGGCCCAATTCCAGATATTCTTGTAATACACCATCATACTCCTTCTTATGATCGAGATTCTTGTTTAACTTCACCTCATTGCGCAGAAATTGCCGGACCGCAATATAGCGTGAGTCACCTAAACTGGTTTTCTGCGGATAACTTTCCTTAAAAGGTAAAGTCACTACATACCGACCATCAGGATTACGCCTTGTTGTGTTAACAAAGTTGTCCTCACAGAATTTGTCTGCGCTGTTGGACACAATATTTTGAGGTAACTCCTCAATCTCCCAAAATGATGCTAACTGTCGATCCAGTGAAATTTCACTGAAATAAGACACGACAGTCGAGGAGGGAGGTTTCTGCGCGGTGGTCGGAATGGAGCCGGTTAATATCCAGCCGAATATTGTTTCTTGAGCAATAAGTGACCCAAGAATATTTCGACGGGTACCGTCAAGAAGAAGTTGTGGGTATAAATCACCGCCTAGTAAAACATCTACTTGATCGCTGCAGTAGAAACGTTTATCCGCAAGAACAAGCTCTGGAAAGGCTTGCTGCATCAACGGATCTACTGAGCATGAAGGAAGGTTTCCTGTGATCTTTGCCAGAATTAAAGCGCTTGTGGTAAGTTGAATAGTCGGATCAATAGGTGATCCTATCACCAAAGTGCAGGCTTTTTGAACTCTGGCAGATACCACATTATTAAGTCCGGAGACTTGAGCGCAAACACGGCGAGTGGGCAGCTGGATGATTCGCTGTAGTCTTTCCGAAATGAAAGAGCCTTCGGAGCCAGAATCAATAAGTGCTCTGGCTTTGAATACAGCTCCTCGATGGCAAATGTTAATAATGGCGGTTCCCAGCAAAATACCTTTGCTGCTTGAGGCAAAACACGATTGTACATTCTCGCTAGCGCTTGCAGATGTTTGCGATGGCGCTGCGAGCGGTCGAGTGGACTGTATCGAGCTTGTGTTTGGACCTCCCGCATTTCGATGATTATTTGCACCTCGAAAGTCTCTATGAAGCAACGAATGGTGTTGTTGTCCACATGTGGAGCAGTTGTACCCGCTTTTGCAATTCTTTGCAACATGGCTAGTTGACAGACAGTTTAGGCAGCAATGAAAATGCCTAACAGTTGACGATCTGTCATTAATACTCATCGCCAAAAACTTTGGACAGAACTTCAATGCGTGTTGCTGGTTTTTGCACAGTTTGCAATTGTTGTTCGTCACATTTGCCTGGTATGTGTTGACTTTCTTCACATTTGGTGAAGGTGCATTAGGTTTTGGCCCTTTTGGCACAGCACCTCTAAAGTCGCACACTGTTTCTAAAGTCTGAAACCGACTTGTTAGAAACTTATCAAGGTCAGCCCATTTGGGGATTTCTGCCTTGTTTTCAATCGACTGCTCCCATAAGGAGAGCGTCGTTTCTGGCAATTTTGTGGAACACAAATAAGTAAAAATAGCATCCCAGTTGCTAATGTCTACTTTGTGTATATTTAGAGCAGAGATACAATTATTTATATCTCTCTGTAGCTTTTTAATGCCACTTCCAGACTCAGTTGCAACAGCTGGCAAGTTAAATAGAACCTTAAGTTGACTGTTCACCAAAATCCGCTTATTCTCATAGCGGTCAGTCAAGTTTTTCCAAGCTGTTGCAAAACCTTCATGCGTGAGAGGGGATTTTTGAACAATCTCTTTTGCCTCTCCGCGGGTTTTCTGATTGAGATGAAAAAGTTTCTCAACAGGTGTTAGCCGATTATTTGAAATATAAATGGCTGAAAACATATCTCTGAATGAAGGCCATGTTACATAATCGCCATGAAAAATTTCCGTGTCACATGGCGGCAAGTTGATATTGTGGCCTGACATCGGCAGCTCCACTCGTGAAATATCAACTTCACTACGTATCTTCGCCCTGGACAACTGATCGCTTAGTTCGTTCATTGTTGCAAGACATCGAACGTATGTTTGATAACATAGGCGATATTTTACTTTCACGAGGGTGACAGTCTCATCATCATCATTACTCGCTGCCACTAATTTCAGCAAGCAAGCGTCATATGAAGACTTAAGGTTGTTCCATTGAGACTTCAGTTCATCCTCTTGAATTCTAAGCGCGAAAATTGTGTGTTCCTCTTGAGGAATTTCATTGAAATCTTTCTCCAGATCAATAATGGTGTCCGCATTTCTCATGAAAGAGGTTAGTTTCGCCATTTTAATTTATTGAGAAAGTGAAGAGGAAGAGAAAAAAAATTAAAATTTCGACAAAAATCTATAAAATATTTTTCTAATAAGTAGAAAATTCTTGAGGGTTTGGTAAAATTGTAAGCTCAAAATGCTTAAAAGTATTTTTTACCAAATTTCTGACTCGTCGAAAACAATAAAAAATTGACAAGATCGAGAAAGTATTTTTCTAATATGTAGAAAAAAAAATGTTTTTGTTTTGGTAAATTGTAAGCTCAAAATGCTTAAAAATATTTTTCACCAAATTTTTGATTCGAAAAAAAATCGAGAAAATATCTTTCTAATAAGTAGAAAAAAATGTTTTTGTTTTGGTAAATTTTAAGCTAAAAATGCTTAAAATATTTTTCACCAAATTTTTGATTCGAAAAAAAATCGTGAAATATCTTTCTAATAAGTAGAAAAAAAATTTTTTGTTTCGGTAAATTTTAAGCTTAAAATGCTTAAAAATATTTTTCACCAATTACTAATTTGTCGAAACTAAAAAAGTCGACAAAAATTCAAAAAATATTTTTCTAATGAGTAGAAAAATCTTTAAGTTTTGGTAAAATTTTAAGCTTAAAATGCTTAAAAGTATTTTACCAAGTTTCTAATAAGTAGAAACTATGAAAAATTGGCAAAAATTGGACCAATAGTTTTCTAATAAGTAGAAAAAAATTTTGGAATTGTTTATTTGAAGCTCAAAAATGCTTAAAATTTTTATTTTTTGACAGTTTCTAATTTGTAGAAACCATAAACCAGTAGGTAATTTCAGGCTTAATTTGCTTAAAACGTTGTATACCTGGTTTATATTCCGTTTGAACTTCACAAATAAAACTAATATAAGTGGTGTTAAAAATTTTTTTTTTTTTTTTCTTCTTGCGAAATAAAATCGCTAATTAACAAAAAGAACAATTTTTTTCTTTGCGAAATAAAATCGCTGATAAACAAAAATAAAAACAAATTTTTTTTTTTTTTTTTTTTTTTTTTTTTAAGTTTATATTTTTTTTTTTTGAATTTGTTATTTATTACAATTTATGCTTTTTCAATATATATTAAAACTTAAAACAGAACTCCCACGAAGATTCGTAAAGCCTTTTTGATGACGAAAGCCCCAAGGTTGCAAGTCGCAATAGGTGCGATAAGCTTTCATCGAGTTGGCAACTCTTTTTCGAAGTTGCTTATCCAGCTGTCTCGAATGTCGAAACTTCCTTCTCAATTTTATGTGTTGTTTATTTTCGTGTTGTTGATTTTGTTGTCCGCTTCTTGGTTTGTTTTTGCGTTGTTTCGCCGAGTGTTTTTGACACAATTTTAAGCCAATTTAACAAAATATAATAATATAATATTAATTAATACCGTGCGGTAACAAAACAAAAAACCGAAAAAAGAACGTTTAAAAAATCGTGACGGGCTAATTATGTGACGAAGCAAGTGTGTGCGTGTGAGTGCTTGTTTTTGTTTAACAAAAAATTGTTCCAAATTGCGTGCTTTATTATAATAATGAATTTATAATAACTCACTGTTTTTTAAAAAACATAAACAAAAACGTGAAATAATAAAAAAAGCGAAATATATCGATTAAGAATCGAATAAAAAAGGTAATAAAAAACCTCAACGAAAGTGCAGAATAAAAACCTGCTAAACTTTCGGACGGACAAAAAAATGTCTTTTTTTTTTTTTTTTTTTCTTCTCGCGCGTATGTATGTGAGTGTGTGCTCTGTTTTCAAACCAAGCAAAAAAAAAAATTGTTTTGTTGTGCAGCAATTGCCGACGGACAATTGCTTAAGGTTATTTTTTATAAAAAATGTAATTTATCCAATAGGCACGTTTTCTAATATGTAGAAAACTCTTGCTCTATTGTATTTCACCGTGGACAGACACGCGAAATGTGTTTGTTTTTGTTTTTTGTAGCACAAAATTTTTAGTGCTTTTTTCTTTTTTTTTTTTTTAAAACCAATGATTTTTTATATATAGCCGGTCGTTATTAACTCGGCTTAAATCATTCAAAATTACACCTATAAAAATTTTAAATTTTATATAGAATGTTATAATAAACTCGAGAACATAAATTTGTTATGTGTAATTATATGTGAAATTAAATATATTTTGTTTTCGTGTGTGTGTGTGTGTGTTTTGTTTTGCACAAAGTAAATGAAACAAACGAAAAAAAAAAAAAGTGCTTAGTTTTTATTTGCGAATTTCAAAATTTTAAAAATGAAATGATTAATGAAATTTAACCGGTGTAATTAAGTGTTAAAAACTAGTATTTTGATAAGCCATTAACCCTAATGTCGAACGTTGAAAACAAATAGTGTTGAATACATGCAAATGCCGACGGTAAAACACACTATATTTTCGTTTACTTTGTGCCGATTTTTGTTTAATTTCTTTTTTTTTTTTTTTTAAATGCTGATCTTCAGCTAAAACACAGGTAATTTAATTTATATGAGAAAATATAAAACTAATTTCACCGACGATAAATGAAATTGTCGCACGTACGGACGGACACTTTGTGCTATGTATAGATTGTGAGTGTTTATGTGTGTGTGAAGAAAAATTTATGATATGAACATTTATTGCCAATTCAGTTTGTTTTTTTTTTTTTTTTTTTTGATTTTCGCGTCAGCTGACGGTAAAGCAATTTTTAATTTAATTACAACTATTTTTTTTTCCTCTTTGTTTTATTTTTTCAAACACACATTTTTCTTTACCACACTTTTATATACTTTTTTATCTTTTTTACTTGCTTTTATTTTGCACAATTTCTTAACTAAGTATTACAAATCTTTAAGAGACAATACTTTACTGAATTGACCAACTCACTTTTTTAACTGCTGGGACTAGGTCTGTTGCTTTTAAATTTCCTCTTTGACTGACGGATCGACGGCTTCAGAAGGACCATAAACAAATTGGCTGCTGTTTGTTCCTGTGATTGTTTCACTGATGCTGGCGTACAGGCGGCAATAGGTGCTGCGATAGAAGCTTGGTCAGGTCTGGAATTGCAAGTAAATCTTGTTCAATTGGTGACCAAGATTTACTCGCAAACGCACCGAAAGTCAAGAAATAAAAGAGGTAAGTTTTAATTTTATATACAATATTAGTTTATTTCAATATACCTTTATTTACAGTTTCCAATATGTGGATTGCTGCGGAATTTCAACAGTCGATGCTGGCACGAAATATGGATCACAAAAAGATTTAAGTTTAGAATTCCAAAAAAGGGCGTCTGTTCGTTTCGGCTGACCAAAAAGGAAGGAAGGGAAGCCATTAAGCCGACCGAAAACTCGTTGGAGAAGCCGATCGAGGGACTCGTTCGGCCATCGAAAATCGATAATCGAACGAGTCGATAAGTAGGTATGTAATCTTTTACATCAGTGGGCATTAATCTTTTACCTTTCCCTCTTTAGGGTTGCCGCCTAAACAAATACTGTAGACGTTTTCGTGTGACAAACAAACGTAAAAGTTCATAAGTAAATACAAATTGCATCCGGATGTATTAGTTTTTCTTGTTCCTGCTGATGCATCAGAAATAACAGCAGTGCGACAATCTCTTATATGTGTTTTATTAGTTTTTGAATGTCTCCTCAACTTTGGTACTTTAAACGTAGAATACGTTATACGGGGGTGTTGATCTGGAGCACAAAATTTTGAGAAAATGTATGTCACTTTCATTATAAGTTTTTAATCCTTTATGCATGCATTGAAGAAAATTCAGGTATGGTCGTAACATATTTAATATGTCTTCTTTTGATTTGTATTTAAATAATCATATTGCTACATATAATTTTTTTGATTCTATAAGTAAATAAAAAGTTAACTCCTTCAAATTTTGTATTAATTTTCATATGCTTTGTATTTTATGTATTATAACATCATGTGTAAGAGCAGTACGATTATCTGTGTGTTCATCACAGAACCAGTGTGAGAAAGAGAAGAAGTATAATGACTAAGTAGCGAACGATGTGTACATACACAACATTGATAAGCGAAGCAGAGAAACAAAATTGTGCTTACCCAGTTGGCCACGTCTTTAAGACATCCTCAATGTCTTACAGCCTTATTCATAAACACATTTTAGAGGCAGCGTAACTTTCAACGGGCTTTAAACAAGAAAACGTTATTCATAAACATTCTCCGTAGTTGTTTAAGAGCTGCGTAACTTAAACGCCGAAATTGGCGTTTAAAGGTTACGTAAATACAACCATGATTTTTGTTTGTCTTTTCTTTTAATATCAAAGACATGCTCCATATGCGCCCTTTGCAGCATTTTTTTATGAGGCGGCCATTGTAAATCCATAGGAATTCTTAATTTTTGTAGAGATTTTCTATAGTTCAGACACAAACCTTACAATCATAAGCAGAAAATGAAAATATGTTTATGAATAATAATGTGAGCAAGGTTGCATAGAAGCTGCGTAAAGCCTTAAACAGTGCGTAACTAAACAAGCGTTTAAAGGTTGTTTAAGGAAATCTATTGAATAAGGCTGTTAATGACTAACGTATTCTACGTCTGACCTATGCGCCCGTGTTATCTAACACAGGCTTGAGCTTTTTTTGTATGTTAGATTGCATTTGCATAATACTTGTTGATGGAATCTCCGAAATCAGAGGCAAATCTTGTTGATTATTGCCTCCTGCTTCCTGATCATCATAGCTGCTATGTTGAGTGAGGGCCTCTTAAAGTAGCGAGCATTGATTGTTATCAGTGTTGCCAGATTTCTTTTTTTAAAAACTGCTAAGCCTGAAGAAAAAAAACTGCATTTTGTACACAAAAACTGCCATTCTAAAAAGCTTTTATTTAAAAAGTTTTATTAAAATTTTTTTTTTAATTTTTTATCAAAAACAGAAATAAAACAAATTCTGGTACCACGGCTACAACAAAATAATGGTTATGCTAATTTGATGAAAGTAATTAATCCATATTAGATAACCAGGAATAGCAGAATACCTTATATTGTTTATAGCTGGAAAAGTATGTTCGCATTAGTTAATAGTTGTAAATATGAAATCTATTTATATTAAAAGTTGTGTACATTTTTATGTCACCATTTACTGCGGAAACGTGTCGACCGATTTCAACCAAAATTTTAGGGAAAGTTGGGAAAGTTTGCACGAAATTGGCCCCTTGGTTCCGGAGATATGGCATTTTAAAGATTTTCCCATATCTACATCTATATATATAAAAAAGGAGCTTATGTTTGTAACTATGCAATAGACTCATAAACTACTCATCCGATTAGCATGAAAATTTGTGAATAGACGTTTTTTGGTACGATGCGTGTTTGTGGGCTATCAATTTTTATCCACCTTGAACACTAAAGGGCGCTGTAGTACAAATTTTGTACAAAACTGCCTAAAACTCACAAACCGCTTGTGCGATTAGAATGAAAAGTGGTATACAGTGGTTTTCATGTACGTTGAGTGTTCTGCTGCTATCTTTTTAGACCTATCTTGAACACCAGAGGGCGTTGTAGTACAAATTTTTTGCAAAACCACCTAAAACTCCCAAACCGCTCATGCGATTAGAATGAAAATTGGTATATAGTAGTTTTCAGGTACGATGAGTTTTTTAGCACTTTCTTCTTTGAACCACCTTGGACACCAGATGGTGCTATAGTACAAATTTTTTACAAAATCGCATATTTTTAGATATTTTCTTAGATTACATTTGCAAATATTTACAAAATATAAAATATTTCTTAAATTTAGCATAATAAAAATAATTTCCGTTATTTTCACATCAAAAACATGAACATATCTTGAAAACTATGAAAAATTTTACCACAACGAATGCAACATCGCTGCTCAAAAATGAGAAAAAAACAATCAGAAATTTAATTTTTCGACTTTCGAGTCAAATATCTCCGCTGCTTTTGTATACATTTTGCTAAATTTTTTTGTCTTAAAGCTTCATCAAAGTACTATGAAAACCTTATTGCAAAAATACTGTTAGTTGAGTATATATATTTTAAATTTTTTTCAAAAAAGGTCAGAAATTTTGGAGTTTTCCTCAAAAAAGGCTCAACATTTTTTTTTTGTTGTGAAAATAATTTAAATTCAAATTCGCAAATTTTCAACTCTATTTAAAAGTTATAACATTTATAAGCAAAAATTATTTACATTTTACGCAAAAATTAAAAACAATTTTTGTGATTCAAAAAGCTAGGCCTACCCCTAGATTTTTACGAACAACATTTTTTTTTCCAATATTGTGTTTTTATATTTTTAAGAAATAAACAAGCTAAAAAATTAATTTTTTAGAAAAAATTATCTTAGTATCTCTTACCAATCAAAAGATATAGCCAATAATCTATATATACAAAAAGCAAAACGCTGTAAATGTGATGGCTGGAAACTTCAAAATTTCTGAGCCGATAGAGCTGAAATTTTGGCAGTAGGTTTTTTTCAAGTACGAGATGGCTTAAATTTCTGTCACACCCCCTTTTACCGCCCACAAATCAATAAGAATGCTATATTTCCTACGGTTTTCGTCGATTGGGCTACATTTTGGTAATTTAGTCTATGCTTACTGTCGGCAACTGTACTAAAACTGGGTAATGTCCATCTACTAGAAAACTGGGATGAGCATTATATAAGAGGGTGTGGCTCTGCCCATACAGTTAACATTTGTATTATCGAATAGCTTTGAAAGTAAAAGTAGCAATACTTACATACAAACTCAAAATGGAGTTACTATTTGGTGATATCCTGCTACTGGGAAACTGTAACGGGCAGTGGAAAATAACAGTGGTGTCAAACTATGAGTCTAAGAAAAGTTTTGAATACACCTATTATGTTTCCATATAGTTACAGGGTGCAGCAACGCGCGCCGGGAAAAGGCTAGTATATACATATATAAAAAAAGTCGTGATTTGTGTTTGTAATTCCATATCTGAAGAACGGAGCGTCCGATTTGCTTGAGGTTTTCTTTGTTGTGTTCTTATTGGCCGTACCATGGTTCGTATGTGAAAATTTTTGCCACACCTCTTTTTACCGCCCACAAATGAATGAAAATTTTATATTTCAGACGGCTTCGGTCTTATCAGACCAAAATTTAGTACTTTAGTTCATATGGTCACTGTTGGCAACAGTACTATAAATGGGGGGAGAGCTACAGGCACGAGCACACGGGGCGGGGGCTGGGTTTCCAACTATACTTTTGAAATTCACAGTACTGATTATGAAAAATTTCCATGTAGCAAAGTTATATTTATTATAATTTATTATAATTCTTCATCATTGAGGCTTCCCTATCAAAGTTTAAATTAAACATGGCAACTCTATTGAAAAGTAACTCAACTGATGTAACGTTATTTTAAAGGATAAGTAGTTTTAAAGCAGTGTCAGGTAGTGTGGAATATTATCGAATTTTAGATGTCTTTTTCCATGAAAAATTTCAACCCTAGATGAAGAAGCCTGCAACCAATTATTTTAGAAATACTACACGATTTTGCATGATGATTCCTTCGAAGTATGGATAAATGCAGTGAAACTTTGGCCAAGACGGATTTTTGATAAAAAATATCAACAGCCCTATCGAAGCTCTTGACATCTGCAATACAACTGCTTTTCAAATGTTCGCCAAATCTTGCTGGTAATGGTTGCGTTACCAGTAACGACATCATAGAGCGAACGCTCTTTTTCAACATTACGCCGGTTAAAAAATTACTTGCGTTCTACTATGAGCGAAAATCGGCTGAACGGATTGGCTGCACTTCATTCATCGGGACGTTGAAGTTCGTGTAGATGCATTATTGGACGATTTTTTTTCTGTACCCTGACACATTAATTTATTGAGAGAATAGTTTCGTATAGAGTATTTGTATTTACTGGGAATACTAAAAAATATTCTGAAAATGTATAACTGAAATCTTATAGTTTTATATCCAATATATATTTTCTGTACATCCATTTTTTGATAGTTTTCTTTGTACTTATAGGTCACACAGCATCGAAATTTGATATTCGAATGAAATTTTCGCGTGCCGTTCCACTGGTGAAAATTTATGGGCGTTGGACGAGGGGTGTGGTACTTTTTCAGCAGCTCAAATATAAGGTATAATTCTCGAACTATAAAGGGTCAACCATAATAGGCTCGAGCTGGCTGCGCCATGTGTCAAAATTTATACGACTACACAGATATGATGGGCACAAACCATAATGGCTTGAGCCAGCTTTTTCGTCAAGTTTCGTTAACTTGATCTGGCTGCAGCCAGAGCGATTCAAATCGAATGCTCCGCAATGAATCGTTTTTTTTAATTTATTTATAAATTTATTTCCGCAATCCGTTCTAATAATTATAAATTCAAACGAACAAAACGAATTGATGTAGAAATTGTTGAATTTTTCAAAGCAAATGTGAAAAGTAGTTATGACATAAAGGCGAGCACTGCTGAAGTCATTATGGTCAAATTAAGCATTTGACAGAACTTGAGCTAGCTTTTCGTTTATTTTGGACATTAGCTGCAGCCAGCTCGAGCCTATTATGGTTGGGCCTTAAGTCACATATCAATTTAACTCGGTAAAAACGTACTATTTAGTTGTGTGCTTTGACTGGCAAAATTGAGGGACCATTTGACAAGTGGGAGTGGCACTGCCGATAGAATTCAAATTTAGGTATTGAATATCTTTGGAAGTAGAAGTCACATAACATTGAAACTCAGAATGAAGAATGTATTTCTACAAGAGAACTGGGACGGGCATAGGAAAAGGAGTCATGGCTTCGACCACACAAGTCAAATTTTTGATACTGAATAGCTTTGGAACTAAACGTCGCATGACAATAAAACTCAGTATAAAGGCCTCTTGCTGTAAAACTAAGCCTTCGGATGAGGCCTCGTTCGTTTTCAAACGATGTCGGATAAAATAGGCTTGCTGTATTTATGCTTTGCGTCATCGTGTACTATTACGTCGCTTACGTTACTCAAATACTCTCGACGTGAATATTTGTCAAAAGAAGTATTACCAGATAATAAAATTGCAATATTTTTCGTAAATATTCTAAAATTCTTAAAAATTTGAATGTTAAATCATTACATCTTTTTACGTTGGCAATGCTTTTTTCCATCAGCTGTTTCATTTATTTTTGCTTAGAAATAATTGCTGACTTTTGCCGCAATCTGCAATTTGTTTTAATATATTTTGTTAAATTTTATAATGTTTTCTACGATAGCATTTTATAATTTTAACAACGAAAGTGAAAGTGAAAGTGAAAGTGATAGTGATGAGCAGTGCATTTCCTGCACAAGAACCCCAAATTGCTCGCTTGTAGTTTTCTTTGTGCTGAAAACATATAAAATATTGTTAATTTATGTTTTTATTATAATTTTACTACCCTTTTCCCGGCGCGCGTTGCTGCACCCTGCAACTATATGGGAATATAATAGGTATACTCAAAACTTTTCTTGGACTCATAGTTTGACACCACTGTTATTTTCCACTGCCCTTTACAGTTTCCCAGTAGCAGGAGATCACCAAATAGTAACTCCATTTTGAGTTTGTATGTAAGTACTGCTACTTTTACTTTCAAAGCTATTCGATAATACAAATTTTAACTGTATGAGCGGAGCCACACCCTCTTATATAATGCCCATCCCAGTGTTCTAGTAGATGGACATTACCCTGTTTTAGTACAGTTGCCGACAGTGAGCATACAAACTAAATTATCAAAATATAGCCAAATCGACGAAAACCGTAGGAAATATAGCATTCTTATTGATTTGTGGGCGGTAAAAGGGGATGTGACAGAAATTTAAGCCATCTCGTACTTGAAAAAAATGTATTGCCAAAATTTCAGCTCTATCGGCTAAGTAATTTTGAAGTTTCCAGCCATCACACAGACAGCGTTTTGCTTTTTGTATGTATATTTTGGATAAACATTATTGGCTATAACTTTTGATTGGCAAGAGATACTTAGATAATTTTTTCTAATAAATTCATTTTTTAGCTTGTATATTTTTTATTATAAAAACACAATATTGGAAAAAAAAAATTTTGTTCGAAAAAATCAAGGGGAAGGCCTTGTTTTTTTAATCACAAAAATGGTTTTTAATTTTTGCGTAAAATTGAAATAACTTTTGCTTATAAATGTTACAACTTTTAAATAGAGTTGAAAATTTGCGAATTTGACTTTAAATTATTTTTACAACAAAAATAATTTTTGAGTCTGTTTTTGAGGAAAAATCCAATATTTCAGACCTTTTTTGAAAAAAATATTTAAAATATATTTACTCAACTAACGGTATTTTTGCAATAAGGTTTTCATAGTATTTTGATGAAGCTTTAAGACAAAAAAAAAAAAAATATAACACAATATATAAAAAAGCAGCGGAGATATTTGAATCGAAAGTCACAAAATTGAATATCTAATTGTTTTTTTTCGTAATTTTATGTAACCGATGTTGCATGAAATATATCGTTGTAGTAAAATTTTTCATAGTTTTCAAGATATGTTCATGTTTTTTATATCAAAATAACGGACATTTTTTTAATTTTACTAAATTTAAGAAATATTTTATATTTTGTAAATATTTGCATATGTAACATCTTAAAATATGCGATTTTGTAAAAAATTTGTACTACAGCACCATCTGGTGTTCAAGGTGGTTCAAAGAAGATAGTGCTAAAAAACTCATCGTACCTGAAAACTACTATATACCAATTTTTATTCTAATCGCATGAGCGGTTTGGGAGTTTTAGGTGGTTTTGTAAAAAATTTGTACTATAGCGCCCTCTCGTGTTCAAGATAGGTCAAAAACGATAGCAGCAGAACACTCAACGTATATGAAACCCACTGTATACCACTTTTCATTCTAATCGCATTAGCAATTTGTGAGTTTTAGGCAGTTTTGTAAAAAATTTGTACTACAGCGCCCTCTGGTGTTCAAGGTGGATCAAAATTGATATCCCACAAACACGCACAGTACCAAAAAACTTCTATACACAAATTTTCATGCTAATCGGATAAGTAGTTTAGGAGTCTATTGCGGCCTTACAAACATAAGCTCCTTTTTTATATATATAGATATATAATAATGTTAAATAATATTTAACATTTTGTGTAACCGATGTTGCATTAAATATATCGTTGTAGTAAAATTTTTCATAGTTTTCAAGATATGTTCATGTTTTTTATATCAAAATAACGGACATTTTTTTAATTTTACTAAATTTAAGAAATATTTTATATTTTGTAAAATATTATGTAGCATATTATGCTTATGAAAATGTATTTAAATGTTTCTTCACAGCAACTTCCATTAATAAAATTTTGTAGACGATGGCAATTTCTTTATCGTCGTTTTCTGACGTTCCGCTTCGGATAATTTTCTTAGAGCAAGCCAAATTTGTACTGCTGTTACGTCTTCGTTCGTAACTGAATCAGCTGTTCTCGTTTGTATACAATACACGTTTTACATCAAGCAAAAACACCTGATTATTGGCTTTTGAACGAAGCCTTCGTGATATACACGTTTCGTTCGCTTTACAGCAAGATGCTATAAGTTACAAATTGCCAAAGTCTTTCTACTGGAAAACTGGTACGTGCATTGGAAAAGGGGGTGTGGCCCGATTTTCTATACAGAATAGCTATGGAAGTTAAAATCACAGGACATTGAACTCATAATGGAATTGCCACCTAGGAGTGATGTTCTGCTACTGGGAAACTGTAACGGGCAGTGGAACATGAGCGTGGTGTCAGACTAAGGGACTAATAAAAGTTTTGAATTTACTTATTATTTCCAATATACTTGCCGGGTGCAGCAACGCGCACCGGGTACCTCTAGTAATTATATAAATTAGCAATTATAATGAATTTGACGCAAAGAATTTATTTATTTTCAGTCATTTTGATTTTTTCAAATCAAGCAATCAATTTTAGAAAAGTTTTCATTTTTTAAAATGTTTTATTTATTGAATTTTAGGAAGTTGTAAATAATAACATACAAAAAATTGTATAAATAGTCAAATAATTGGGAAGAGGGGAAAAATGTAGAACAAGTTAGGAAAAAGCTTATATTTGAAACGCTTTAGTAAATTTAAGTTATCTTTTGTATAAAGCTTTTATGATTTCGTATTGCTGCATAATTAAATTATTATAAATTTTTTCCTCAAAGAGTTTCCCTTTTTTTTTGTATTATTTGAAAGAAATTGCATTTTGTATTTTTAGAAAAAAAAATTTTACAAAATTTCTATATTAAATTAAATTATTTTTAACTAATGGTAAAATGTTAAAATAAAATATATTACGTAAACATATGAATGTATAATCTACCTAAGCTTAAAAAAAAAATAAATAAAAATGACTCAAAAGAGTTCTTTGCCTCAAATTTATTACATTGCTAATTCATAAAATTATTTATTTTAAATTGTATTAAAAAATAATAAATAATGCATAATATAAAAAAAAATCAAGGCAGCCGTAAGACTCGATACCACGCCTTCGCGATCGTCCCAATATTTAAGGCCCAGTTTTCATTTTTTGAGTAAAAAAACGGGCTTGTTTGAATGCCTGTATTTTTTTTTATTTTATTAAATATCAAAAAAAAATTTTTCTATTTTTATTTCAGTCTTAGATTAACAATTTGTTTATTTGTTTTTTTTTTTTGCAGCCATATTTACGGTTATACAGCGCGTAAGAGTTGAGGTCGCGAACATGAGGCCTCTTGCGGCTTGCACGATATCACCTCTTCAGGTAGTTTGATAAAAAAAAACAAAAAACCGAAATTTTATAACAATTTTGTGTTGTGCGTGAACCAACAAAAAGTGTAAAATTAAAAAAAATAAAAAAATGCCGCATTAAAGAAAAAAATTTTTTTTTCATACACGAAATTGGACCTTATAAATGAAATAAAAAGCAAAACAAAATATTTTTTATTTGATTTTTTGGTTCACGCACTGCGTATTCAATTATTTTCCAAAATGAAAAAAGATTTAAGTTAATCGGAGTTAGAGTGCAAGCCGTTTCAAAAAATGTCATTTCGAGAAAACGCGTTTAAAGTTTAAATCATAGCCAATATCAAGCTGTCTGATAGAACAGCAACAAGGTGTATGTCTTAAACGGCTTTGAATTTTATTCTGAAATTTTTTTTACACATTCTTAGGATGTTTTTGAAAATAATAAAAAAAAAAAATTCGTAAATTTATCAAAAAAAAAAAAATTGAAACGAGGCCTTAATGCAATATTTATTGCATTTCGTTTGTCCATTTGAAAGCATCAATGTAGCATAACGCTAGAACGTCCGACTCTTATTCGACACTTGCGACATTCCAAGGTTCAATGTCAGCTTGTGGCAAAAATTTTTATATAAATATTTGCTTTTGACATTATTATAAGCTTCACGAATAAAATGGCCTTGAAAATGTTCATATAAATGGAAAAAAATTAAAAATTTTTTAAGTTAGAAATTTTTAACTTAAAATTTCGTAATCGTAGCTTTTTTTTTTTCTTAGGGGCCTAATTATATTTCACATATATGGCGCAGCACTCGCCTACTTGTCCAATTTCGCCCACCGAAGTTTTGCAAGAATTTTTAACATCAAATATTAGTTATCCACCGATAGTTCTATTAGCATTGCTGTTAACATACATTTTAGATACAGCGCAAAATGTGTTTAAGTTGTATTGCAGCTGCTTGTCCAATAGCGCCGAAATTTTTTCGACTTTTTGGAAATCACATACTAGACGTCTTCGTTTGATTTTGTTATCGTAGTTTATCTCATTTCTTAGATATAGAGCGAATCGCACCGAAATTTTGTACACTTTTTGGAAATTGAAATGGAATACTAGACGTCCACGCTTGATTTTCTTATCGTAGTTTATCTCATTTCTAAGATTTAGCACAAAATGGTTTTGAGTTGTATGGCAGCTGCCACGCCAACTTGTTCAAAATTCTGAAATACATTTTTTGTATTTCCTATATCTTAAACATCGAAAACTACCAAAAAATTCACAAAATAATATTTTTCTTTCAACATGTACCAATCGCAGCACTGTGCATCGCGTACACAGAAAAAAAAGAGTAGAACTTTTACCTAAAAATGTAGTGAATTCAGCTAAAGTAATCCGGTGATTTT
This sequence comes from Pherbina coryleti, assembly GCA_943735915.1. NCBI lineage: Eukaryota > Metazoa > Arthropoda > Insecta > Diptera > Sciomyzidae > Pherbina > Pherbina coryleti. The sequence goes on along the minus strand of OX030952.1, from coordinate 44,922,920 downwards.
CAGTCAACGAATTTGATTAGGTGCGCTACCAATTTCTAAATGTTAATTATATGCAATTATATTGGGTAGTTTAACTGCGAGAGTAGCTAAAAAAACCTAAATATTTAGGTGTACCTTCAACCATAAAATAGATAAGACACATAATTTATTAGAAGAATAAGCTAATTTTTTTTAAACTATGACCACTTCAGATTAGGCATGCCACCTACTAAGTGTAGAAAAATCATCTAATTATTTAGATAGCATTCCCACTTAAGAGTGCAAAAAATATGCAAAAAATATGTTTTTTGTTTTGCAATTTCTATTTTAAAGTGAAACTTTTCTTAAGTGACTTTACTTCATTTCGTCACATGATAGAGAAGAAAAATTTATTTTATAGTAGATAGAATGAGAGAGATATATACATTTTATAAATTACTGAAAAATTTCTTTGCCACCGCTGAGAGTCGAACCTGTGATCTCAAGATTTCAACAACCAACGCCTTCTATTGAGCTAAATTTCCAATACAGTAATTTACTCTACATACCAATTAATCAAATTGCTGTAGATACCCAGTGGAAAAATAATTTCAGAGTTGTGGACCTCATATTTTTATATACATTTTGTTCACAACTTATCAAACGGCGTAACAGCACAGCGGTAAAGCGTTTGACTATAACGCCAGCGGCCCGAGTTCAATTCTCGCATTAGACTTTACTTTTTGTAAAATTTTCTCACTTTGTTTTTATTTATGTTTTTTATAGGAGAGCGCTGTGCTCCTATTAAATTCAAATACGGGAAAAAACAAGTTGTAAGGGAAGCATTTGATTTATCCACGTAATTATTTATATAAAATTTATACTGAGGCGTGGATAATGCTAATATGCGTTATTTCCCTAGTGTACGAACAAATCGACAACTTGCATTAGGTAAAATAACTAGAAGAATTAGATGATTTAATAAGCAAAATTTTAGTTGAATTAACTAATTTTAATTAGGTGAATTACCTAATGCATGATTGTTAAATTAACTGTGTAAGTAGAAAAGTTGTTGAAAAGATTAGGTGAAATAGAAACTTTCACATTAGCTAAACTAGTTTAGGTAATAAATCAATTCTTTTATTTTCTGTGAAGAAGCACAAACATTATATTTTATTTAGAAAGCATCAAAAAACAGTTGGCAGTACCTTTTCATTTTTTTTTTTTTCACCTTAAAATTTTTGTACCCTACACTCGGAAGTTTAGCTTCTACAAGCCTTAAACATGCATAGAAATTATTTTTTTGAGAATCGAATTTTGAATTCTAAAATATAATCAAAATATATTTCAAGGAATTATTTAAAATAACATCCTCCTCAATCCTTAAATACAATGTTCTCTGTTCGTTTTCGACTCAAGCTTAAATGAGTAAAAATTTTTCTCACTACCAGAAATTTTGTTTAACCCTTTAACGACCAAATAAAAAAATCCGAGAATTTATATTCTAGCCATTAACGTAAAAAGAATTTCACAGCTAAAAGCTAATAAGCATGGTAATGAAATTGTATCACAGAGAATGAATTTCAGACAATTTTCAAAAACAATTTTAGAAATTTTGATATTTTAAAATTTCTTTCATCTATCACTTTTTATTTACATTTTTCCACATACATTTTAAATACATTTCTTCATATCTACAAGTCTATACCACCTATCCAAGTAGAAAAGATTCACAAATTTTTTGATTTATTATAGCTTTGTCAAAATATTTGCATATTAATATAAATACCTTATTTTAGATAACATATAGTAACTTTCTTCAGTAATTTTTAAAAAACACACCTCGTTTCATCTGAATAATAACAATTGATCGATTGATTTCACCACGTTCACTAAATCATGACTGATCCAATATCCATGAGTTATTCAATTTTTTTTCGATGTTTTACGAAAAATCGTTAACTTGTATTAAGTAACATTTCTCAGTGGTATTAAGAGGAATTTCTATTGATAGATTAAGTGCAGTGTTTGCAATAACAAATGTGTTAACATCTAGTTATTCTTATGATAATTTTTTCTTAAAACTTTCAAATAATTTAAGTAATTACCTTTTTAGAACATCAACTGGCGTAATTAACTAGTGTTATTTTGGTAAAACAATTGTTTGTTCTTATATTCTGACCTAACGCTCAAAAATTATTTAAACGATCAAACAATTAGAATCTGTATTTAACAATCCGAACAAGTTTTTCTTAAAAAGGGTTTAGGAAACACTCTAGATTTTATAAAATCGGCCGTTAGTTTTTATTTTTGTTTTTGTAGCTGTTGTATGAGTCATAGTCTTGAGTCTTTCCACATTTATTTTTTTTTTTTTTAGCTTGAACCAAGGATTTCAGGTGGAATACCTATTCAGTCAAGTCTGCCTTGGTTCGAAATGGGGTGATAGATTAGTGGGGAGGAAAGGGCAGTCAAGTGAAACATGTGTAAGATGTTCTAAGCGTGGTGGAAAGCCAAATAAACATGTGAATTTGAATCAGAGGCAAGTGTTATGCCTTTACCTCAGTCAATTCAATTATGAGGCAAACTCGTCCACAAACTTCTCTACCATCAACTACAACTTCAAGTCGTAAATATTGATGAATTTTCAGTTTCAGTTGATTAGAAATGAGGATAGAAAAATTAGAAATGTTTTAAAGCGTAGGCCATGGCCTGGCCAGGAATCGAACCCGGGACCTCTGGGTATGCAGTCGAGCACACTACCTACTCGACTACCGAGGCCGTCCATTTTTTTCAAGTTTTATATCCAACCATACATGGCTAAATTTGTTGTACCTTGAACACAAGCCATTTATGTTTTAACAATAGTGTGCAATCAAACGTGTCAGCTTCAGTGCATACTCGAAATAGCCATACTTTAAAGTTCAAATAATCGAAAAAGCGCAAGTACACTAGAGCCTCGAGTTGTGTCGTTAATGCGTTCCAAAAATCGCAACATAAAAAAAATTAAAAATTTCATAAAAAAAAGCAAACACAGTCTCTTCGGTTCATATAATATACGAGAAAAACAATTTAATTTTTGTTAAATATAATGTACTGTGCATTCAGAATATTGTATCGACTTAACTCGAAATATGACGCAACTGGAAACGACGCAACTTGAGGCTCTAGTGTAGTCTCAAAAAAATTTTGTACCAATAGTAAGAGGAAAATTTGAAATGTGGGTTCAAGGATTTTTTGGGAATTTGAGTGGATTTAAAAAAATTAAAGTTCATTTAAAATGAAAAAGTTTTAGGGAAAAATTCAAACATATGTTACTATTCCAAGAACAACAATTAAAAAAAAAAAAATGTGCACAGAAGTGACCCCTTGTTTGATAATTAACGAATTTATAGGCATTTTTATTGAGTAGTGTCAAATATATAAAATTTTTTCCAAAAAGCGCCATCTTTAGGTGACCGCGAAGACTACATCATTTATTTTTGAACATTAATTAATGATTATTAATTAATAATGCAGTAATTAACAAACAAACCCAGTTGTCTGCATAAGAAATTTGTCTAGAATACAAAAGGAAATGAAAAATGTTAACCCCGTAACTTTCCGATGACCCTTAATGCGAGAGTTTTGCCATCGTGTTTATGCCAAAACTATAAGAATCCCCAAACATCCTGAGGTGGCAACCATATTTCGTAATAAGAGCTTTCGGCAAATTCGAAAGCTTTAATCTAGTTTTTAAGTTATCTATAGCTTAGTAAGATAGTCGTATGCAGTGCTGCCAGGAAAAAAAATTTCGCAACGTAACTTTTGCTTTCAGCCCGTCGGATTTTCGAAGCGTTTGTCGGAAGGAAGACAAATAAAATACAATATGGATGTATGATCCACATTTAAGGTTTATTTATTTAAATAAACTAGTATTGCCTGTGGTCGAAATTCGACCATATCAAAATCGTTTTTTTCTCTTATGATCTTTTTATTTTTATTGATAAATGCTTGGAAAAGTTAAAAATATGTTGGCTGTATCGTGGTCACATCCGTAGATGTTGACATGTCAGTGTATTTTTATCCTTGTCCCAATCCTTTCATTTGTTCTCAAATTTGTCTTCATTCGTATTCTTATATTTGTTCTAATAATTGTCCGTCTTCCTCTCCAAACTCATTTTTGAATCTATGTTCAAATCCTGTATCCTAACCTTACCCTTGTTCAAATCCTTTCCTAATCGTGCTCCCACATCCTGTCTAATGCTTTGTCCTAAGTTTTGCTTTTAGTATGCTTAAAACCTTGTTCTATTCCTTTTCCTATTGTCCTTATTCTTTAACCAATCTTGTCCCAAATATTGTCTTAGGTATGTTTTAGTCTTTGTCCTTACCCATGTCTCAATCCTTGTCAAAGTCATTTTCTTAATTCTTGTCCAATTCTATACTCTAATTTGTGTTCAAATTTTTGTCCTACTCTTTATCTTATTACTGGTCCTAACTTTTGTCCAAGTACTTGCTCTCATCCCTTGTCTAATCATTGCCCTAATGCTTAATCAAATCCTTGTCCTAGTATTAATTTAAATTTATATTTGTTGTTATTTTTGTTGTAAGACAAAAACAAAATTCTTAATTTTTGTTTTATCACTTTTATCGTGTCGCATATACACTCCAAGTATTAATTCTATGCATCTCCATTGGATGATTAATGCATTTCGGATCTTACAGCTACTCTTTCCGCGGTCTTATAACTGCATGAATATTTTGTCTATTTTTGCCATGATGCTATGGAAGAGAGATAAATTAAGAAAAAGGAACAACACCAACAATCCCACACAGTTCCAATTTTAGTTTAGCAAAATGATGTGAAATACGATTAACAAAGAGAGAGAGAGAGAGAGAGGAAGAGAGAGAGAAAGAGAGAAAGATAGATTCAAACTACAGCCATGTGAATGAGAATGCATACATTTTTTTTTAAATACAATAATTACATAATAGGGGTATTCTCTATGCCTAGGATATGCCGTTGCACGGTGCAAGAATAGGAAATGTACAATCCGCCATTGTTGTTTCTCAATTGCAGGAATCATACATTTCCTATTCTGCACCGTGCAACGGGTTATGCTAGGCATAGAGAATACCCCTAATGTATTTAATTTTATTTGATAATTTTTATTTTTCGGCACATTTGTGGCACACTACCTTTTGAATGGCACAAGTTTCATTATTTTTTTTTTCAATGTTTGCGTATTAATATATAAGATATAATAATAATATATATAATATATAAAGTAGATAAGGAATTGGCTTAAAACATAGATTTGTGTATATAACTTTCGAGTGGTTTGAAGTATTTGAAAAATTTTTTCCCAGAAATTATTTTTTAAGCTGTAGAACTTTGTAAAAAATACAAGAAAAATGTAATTTTCATCAAAAAAATCATAGGGGGTAGCTCATGATTTTCGATGATAGAAACACTTAATTAAATAATCTGTCAAAATGAAGCAATTTTTGCAAATAACTGATATGGTATATGAAAGAGTGTGAGAGAAGAAAATAGAAAAACAAAAATAAAATTACAAAAAAATAATGTCTGGTCTAATTTTTAAGCAAAAATTGAATATTTTAGAGTTTTTTTGAAAACAACATAAAGTGAAAACACATAGTGAGATAACGGTAAATTTGTTCTTATTTCTCAAAAGTTATTTAATTAAACTTTCAGACAAAGAAAATTTAGGGAAAATCGATTGAAAAATTTCTGAGATATTTGCATGCAAAATCAAAATTTGAAATATCAATTGTTTTTTTCTCATTCTGAGGCAATGACATTGCTTTTAGAAATGCATTGCATGGAAAAAATCTACAGGTTTCGAAATACCGCAATACTTTTGATGTCATAATAAAGGGAAATTTTTTTAACATACTATTCGTGGAAAATATTAGCAAAAAAGTTTTCGTGTACCGTTATTTTTCTCAACCAACGAATTTTCATACAAAAAACGTACTGAAAACATCTATAGTTTTCGAGATATCACAAGCATTTTTATGTCAAAATAACGGAAATTTTTCAAAATTTACTATTTGTAAGCAATTTTACCATCACAATATAGATTGACACTTGTTACAGGAAAAAGTGCTTATTGTAGGGTAACCGTAAGCAATGGTGAAAAATATTAAATTTTTTTTGCACATCTTATGAATGTCTAAACTTCTCTCTTATATCATGTTTTTCCATCTCTTATAGTTTAGCTTTTATTTAATAAATGCTCTCTTACCGCTCATATTTGAGGTCAAAGGTCACCAATCTTATATTCAATCATATTGTGCAGCCAGACCTTTCATCTGATACCACATTCTTCATTCTACCTCTTCCCAGTTCTGAGATCCCTAACTAAAACGGATATAAACTTTCAACGTTAATATTTCGGGTCAAAGGTCATCAATTTAAAATCTAACATAATTCGGCACATCTATGGTGCAGTACCTTTCGAATAATGTACGCTTCATTGTCATTATTCTAAAATAAATATTGAAAAAGTGTACGACAACATTCGATGTTTGGGTATTAATATATAAGATTACATATTCTACATAATTCATTTCTTTCAGCAATGTAATACTAAAAACATACAAAATTAGAGAAATTTTGCGCTGCAGAATTTGAGGTACAAACTACTTACACCTTAACAGAATAGTAGAAATTATTACTAAACTCGTGCATCTATTTTACAACAATAATTAACTAGTTTTTTACCTTTTTAATCAGAAATTTATCCATATCCAAATAAGAGATTTATTTTCATCCAAGACACAGTTAAGCACAAATATAACAGTAAATAATTCAAACACAAAGAAAAGTTTTTAAAGCAATGCAGCGAATGTATGTTAATTGTCATTCTTTATGTTGACATTCGTGATCAGAAGTGCTACCAATGATTTTTAATTAGAAATAATGCTTCAAAGTTATCACCATGTTTTTTATTTGAAATTTTTTTCATTTCATGCACATAAAAAATACATATATGTATGTGAAATCGGACGTCGGATCTATTTTTCCTGAAATCGTAACATTTTGAGGAATTTTGGCAAAATTTCGGATCATCGTATCCAATGCTAAAAATCGTAACGAATCCGATATATCGGACCATCTGGCAACACTGGTCGTATGAGCTAAGCTTATCTTGCTTAGTTTTTAGTCTTAAGTGAACAAGCAAATGTAAAGGTAAATAAGCATAAACGAATATAAAAAACCTAGAAAACAAATAAAGTTATAATTTTATATTTAACACTAATCCTTCCATTCTTTTTATTCCGAGCCACTCTGGATTCCACCCAATTCTGAAATTGCTAATTTTTCCAAAGATTCAGATCGATTTTCAAAATACTCAAGCTATCATCTTCACTCGAATCATTTACAAACAATGAGTTGAAAAATTGATCAGTATTCGATGTATCGAAATTATCGATTCTTATAATACCGATTAGCTATGGTGATTTCATTCCAAAATCAGTTTCAGTTTCTGGCCATTACAAATATTGAAAATGGTCTTGGGGAAAGTATTGCGATATGTGTCGTTAACGTTGATGCTGAGAGAGTAATAAATCTCATGTCGAGATACAACGATAAAGTGACGTCATTGGAAGCGGAAAAACGGTATTTTCTTCACGTGGTAGAAGACCATTGTAAGCTCTTTCCATGCGGTGCAACAAAATCCAATATTTCTAAACGCGTGCAGCAAAAGAAAATCCATATTCACAATGATTAAAATTAAATCCTTTAAAAATCACTGCACCAAAAATATAGTATCTCATTCATATAAGTGTCGATCCTGCTTTTTGTTTTTTTAATTATTAAGACCATAAAATGGGCTGCATTAATTCATTAATTAATTTTGAAAAAATGTCCTAGATCAATGCAAAGGACCAACATGAATAAAAAATTATATGAAAAAATTTTAAAATGTTGACTTAAAATCTAAGTCCAGAATCAGATTCTTCAGCTAGTTAAACATAGAAGTAGGTACTTTTGGTTTCTTTAAAAAAAATTTGAAATGCATTAGAAAAATGTAAATACATTTCATCTAAAATTACTCTCCGAAAACCGGATTTTGGACCAGAACCGGGCCATTTTTGACAATTCTTGAACTTTTGAGGGCTCTAATTACTTCATTTGCAACCAACTTGTTTTTCAGGGGGGGGCACGGAAGATCCCAGATACTTTAACAAAATCCATACAAATGTGACTTGCTCTAAAGTTCATATGATAAAAAAAAAACAAAGGCAGTTATAAGGACTGCCGCCCGAAGTAAAAACTTAAAGCCATGAAATGAAAGTGGTTTTGTTTTTGAATCTTGAAATTATTTTTAGTTTTAAAAATTAAAATTTCATAGTTTGTGTTTTATGTTCATTAATGAATTAATTAACGAATTCTATAAATTTTTATATAGTGTTATATAGTTGACTATATATAGTTTATATAGTTATAGTTATTAGTCAAAACATATGGGTTTAAATATAAATAGCAAAGCAACAAATAAAAAACATATGAATTCAACTTAATGAAATAAATAATAATTAAAACTTATAATGTGTTTATAAAGAATACATACATAAATTTTGTTGAACTTAATTTACATGATTTTTATTGTTTGCATCATTAGTCATTTCATTATATTCTAAATGATGGGTTTTAATACACAAATCAAAGCTCTATCAAAAATATATATTGAAATACTTAATTATTAACAAACACTTAAAATATTTAAAAATATATACTAAAATTTTATATTTAATTATTTTTAAACACTTAAAAATTGTATTGCATACATTTTATTGAACTTAATGTAAAAGTTAAAAAACAACAAAGCAAAACATAAACAATAATAACTAGTAAGAAATGATCTTCGACTGGGTCGAAGTTAAAATACCCCCACGTCCGAACCAAATATTCAAAGTCTTAAGCAGTCAAAAAATGTTTATCTGTAAAAACATTTTCGTCATAGTTTTAACAGAAAATATTCTCTTTTGTTTTTTGATAAAGTCACTTTGTATGGGAGGTGGGTGTGGTTTTCACTCGATTTGGTTGAATTTTGTACACAGAGTACAGGTTGTATATCAAAGTTCATATGCAAAATTTCAAGTCCATATATTAAGTTTTGGGGAATTTAAAGAAATTTTACATTTTAGGTGAAATCACTTTGTATGGGAGGTAGGCGTGGTTTTCACCCGATATAGTTGAATTTCATACTCAGAGTGTATATTATATATCAAAGCTCATATGCAAAGTTTTAATTTCATATATTAATTTTTGTGGTATTTTAAGAGATTTTACCGTTTTGATAAAGTCACTTTGTATGGGAGGTAGGCGTGGTTATGATCCGATTTGGCTCATTTTCGAACTTGACCTTTATTTTTTAAAAAAAAGCTTAAATATCGAATTTCGTGATGGTAGCTTTAAAATTACGGCTGTAATCGTGATCACAGACGGATAGACGGACAGACAGACGGACATAGCTAAATCGACTCGGGTAGTGATGCTGATCAATAATATATATACTTTTCTATACCTAGCACGCCTCCTTATGGGCGTTACAAACGGAGTAACAAAATTAACCCTTCGGAGGGCGCGCCGCGGCAAATTAGCCGCAAACTGTTTTATTTGTGTTTTTCAAGTATTTATAATGGTAGCCGGCCGCTGCCACTCAAGTGACTTTGTAAGTTTTGAGATGCAGCGTGATTTACCGTTAACCGCTGGATGCTACGATATTTCATTTAGGTGCTATTTGTGTTTGAAATTAAGTGTCTCGTTTTTGCGGCTAAATTGCCGCGGCGCGGCTTCTCTTGTAACAAAAAAAATCAAGTGTAGCTTGCAAACATTTTTTGTAGTTAATTGGAAAAACGTGTTTTGATGAAGGTGAAAATTTCTATCATTGTTTTGTGTGAGTAAAAAGTATGGGCACGTGCATAAAAACGTGTAATTTTTAATTGTATTGGGTATAAATTTTGTTGCGATATGATATCAATAATTCATAAGTAAAAAAATCACGTAAGGATATATTGATGTTTTTAAGCCTACACCAAGGTGAACCAGCTGCGCAACAACAACCGAAATCAGGAGTTTGTTATATTTGTGGACCGCACTAAAATAATAGAACAAAAATTTGTTGTAATAATTGTAATAAAAATGTCTGCAAAAAACATTGTAAACAAATTTCAGAATGTGTTGAATGTATTAACATTTGTTAACGATAATGAAGACACAGAAAAAAAAATGTTTTAAAATTGACGACAATTGTTATTAATTTGACGAATTTTGTATTTTAAAAATAGCTTGCAACAAATTTCGTCAAAGTAAGAGCAAATGTGCTTAAAACTTTTGAAAAACATATGAAAAAAAAGTCAAATTATGAACACATTTTTTTAACACATTGTGTTCAATTTTAAGCTAATCTTTTTTTTCAGTGTAAGTATTAAAAAAAAAAGCTTAAAAAAAAATTTCAAAACCAATAGAAAGCAATGGCTTGTTTTATTTAAATGGTTTTTTGCTATAAATAGGAAAAATTCCAGTCGAAACTATTTAAATTACCTTGCGGCAAATTTGCCGCGGCGCGCCCTCCTGTGTTACTTTTCAGAGCGCGCCCTCCGAAGGGTTAATATACCCTATATAATATATAGGGGTATAAAAATTCAACTCATTGAAATAATAATAAATAAACTCTTAAAATATTTATACATAAAATTTTAATTGAATTTCATTAATATCATTAAACATATGCAATAAAATTTAGATTTAGAAAAAAATTTGACGATTTTCAATATTAAGTGGCGACTTCAATACAAACTTTACAGATAAAAAAAATCTTCCATTAATTTACTTCTTGAATGAAGCATTAGGCTTGACTATGTCCATAAAATTATCGAAAAATATGTACTACAATATTTTTGTATTCTTTATTAAAAAATAATGAACAAAGTAATATTGAATGGATTTTGTACATAAATACAAAAGGGTTCGGTGGAGTGAAGCGTTTCGGTGGGTGAAGCGTTTCTGTATCATCTATGAAATTTTGACAGCGCCCTTACATATAACAAGTGTCATACCGTCACGTATTGCTTTCATTGCCGCACAGTTTTTCATGATACAGCAAAGCGCTTAGACGTACATTGTGTTGCTCTTCCAAAACTGTGATAAACATTTATTTTCAAAAGTTTTTTCGATCGAGTGAATTTATCGTGTTTTATGCTACTCAACACAAATTCAAGGTTAATATATCAGTCGTGTTGGTTAAATATTTTCTTAAAAAATATGAAGTGTTTGTGAAATTTCAATCGAGGTTTTTCTATCTATGTGATGCCAGCCGTGTTTTCAAAATGATAGGTTTCACCCCACAAACACCGTTTTAATGCGTATTTAGTGTTTTTGTGTGTGTTTAATGCGTTTTTATTGGTTTTTTGGCATTTTTCAATTCATTGCAACAAATGCGACTGGCACGGGCGTAGCCAGGGAGGGGAAGGGGGCAGCTGCCCCCTAAATCTGAGATTTTTTATTTAATTGATGGCTTTGAAAGTAGTTTCTATATGTAATTCTTTTTTAATATGTGGTTTTTCCTTTTTCTTTGAAACTAGAGCTGGAAAAAGCAAAAGTAAATCAGTATTTTTAAAGCGATATTGTATAATTTTGATGATAATTATTTATAAATATATAATTATTTAAATATTTTTGAAGCGAAGCTTTTTTTAAGGTTTGCATTAAGGTTTGAGTATCGGTAGTAACTGAATAAATCTGGGAATTGCTAATATCGAACAGCTTCAAAATAGTTTCCACTTTTTCAGCACTTGATCGGTTCACACAAAAAAAAATACAAATTTAAAATACCAAAAACAAAACAGGTAAAATATTAACCCTCTCGGCTATTGTCAGTGGTAGGTGAATCGTGGTAAACTTTCCGTTAGAAACTATGGCCAGAGTAACATTTCAAGTTTAGGAGAGATACCATATGGTTAGCAGTCAGCGCCATCTATCTGTGAATTAAAGCAAACAAAAAAAACTTAACACCTCCGCCGGATAAATACGCTCAAGAAATGATTTTTTTCTGATAAAAAAATAAAACTATTTTTCGATGTTTGAAAGTGTTTGGAGGATTTTTTCATTAAAGCCTTGTGTGCTTTAGGAACGAAAATTTTTAGGCACATAATTCTACAAGAGAAATTTTGGTGTGGAGTCAAAATTTTTGTGTGGAAAAAGCACCGGCTGTTCTAGTTGACAGATTCATATTTTTATTGCTGCAATTTTATATTTTATAAAAGGCCAAAAATACACATTAAAAAACTAAATAAATCTAATAATTAATTTGTTCCAATTATATTTAACACAAACACATACTTACTGCTTATTTTTTTAGTGTTGAATGTTGAATTTCCACGTCAATTAACAGACCTATTCTTGCAAATAAAATGTAAACCAGTATTTATTCATATTTCTATTCGAAGCTCCAAAATAATAAATTTTGATTGAAATGGTCTGCTGTTTTTCATATATTGACAATTTCATTGGTAAATTCTGTTTTTAGAGCATCAAATTTTGTTTTGAAATGAAAAACTTACAACAAACACATAGAAAGATAAAAGAATAGGTTTGTTAATGTACGGGCATATAATCGACAGCGAAATTTTGTCATTTCAACTTTCCACTCATGAATGTAAACTTGGCAACTTTGCACAAATTTGTCAAAAACTGAAAAAATACTGAGTCCCTATTTTTAATTCCTGATAAATTGTAGTAAATGTTTCTCAACACTGGGGTCGATGACAGTCATTTTAAATCGATGTCTGCCGATTGATCAATTACTGCTGTCAGCTGATTCGAGTCATAAGTGTCATTGTTCGCGCAGATTTCAAAAAGTGCAAAAGTGAAATAATAACTAAAAGTGAAAATGGGAAAACGCATTACAGATTTCTTCGGTTCACTTGAGTTTGAGTTTTTGTAAATTTTTATTGACTTTTTTTAAAGAGAATTTTTAATCGATTCTATATTTTAATATGAATTTTACTTGAATTCAATAAATGTAACTTTATTTGATCTTATGGCTTGGGTTTGTTTCATATACATAAGTTGAAAATCTTTTTCCCATTTAGCTCGATTATGTATAAAAACATCAGACAAATAAGACACCATACATTAATTTTTAACTATTTTCATTGACTCGTAAAATGCATGAATGAAAGATATGGTAAAAAGAAATTTATAAGGTATTGTCCCCCCTAATTTTCATCCTGCCTACGCCATTGGTGACCGATCATATCACTTGAAATACGTTAATATGGGCAACCGTGACTACTACACACAGTGTAACTAGCCCATATAGCGAGTGGACAAAAATAGAAGGAGTTATCCTAGAATCATGAAATTTTGTGAAAATGAGTTTCACAAAAACGCCTACCTCCCATATAACCGAAATCGGCGAAATAAATTTTGTGTTTTTTTATAGACTAGGAAAATAATAATTAATTCCATATATCTTTTAAAAATTATTTTATTTGTTTTTTTTTCTTTTATTTAATATTTTTCACTGCACTTCAACTTGTTTTTAAATTGTTTATTGTTTTGTTTTAAAGACAACGATTGTTTTCATACTTCTTTTTGTTTTCATTGGTTTCTTTAGTGACAGTACAAAGCATTTCAATAAAACCCTACCTTAGTTTACTCCAAAAGTTGTTTGATTGAAAAAAATAATAATAAACATACATATATAGCAATAATAATAAAAAATATATATAAATTGATATATGTAATTACTTAAAAAATTAATAAAGTTATAAAGTAATAAAGGCTTAAACCAATGCAACCAACTCATTTTTATTTAACTAAGCGTATGGAATCAATAATATGCAGAATTTCCACAAACAATACATAATAAAAATATTATATCTTCTTATTTTCTTCTTAAAAGACTAATCTATGTACAATCTTTTTCATTTCGCTACGCGTTACCAACTTAAAATAAAAACCAAAATGCAAATTTCAAGGTAGCAAAACAAAAACTAAAATCTTTCAAATTCTTAAGCATTTGCAGCTTTATACATAGGTATGTATTTTAACCTATATATCATATTAATGTGTTTATTACTTAATATATGTTTATTTACTACGCGAAGAGAAAACTATCTTGAAATTTCTTAATGATTTTTAAGAAATTCTAATTCGTATGAATTATATTAAATGTTAAATTATTTTGTTCAATGTATTTTATAAATGTTTTTTAAACTGTTAAAATTGTGTTTATTAACTTGTGATTGTTTGACTTGAGACTGTGTTAATTTAAGATTGTGTTTTAAACTTGTTGACGCGTGGAACTCGAACGATTTAAATGTCGGTTTCGTGGTTAAATTCCAAGTGGTTTCTAATTCATTTTTTTAAAAAGTTCTTAAGCCTAACATATGCACATAAGTATATAGACAAAGAAGAGAAGAAAGTTAACGAAAACAGTTTTGACGAAGCGCACAAATAAAGTTGTGAAGCTTAATACTAATTAATAACTTAAATTTAAATTCGTTAACTTAGAATAGCTTAAACAGTAGTATAGCAGTAAATTATAATTATAAGTATTTCATAAATTCATTATTCATTTATTATTCAATTCATTAAGTTAGAATGACAAAACATATCTTTTAGATATATTTTAATGCATACACTTAATTTCCAGTATGAACGTGAAGGGCATTGTGGACAAAGTGTTTTATTTGAAGGTTTTATTAAACAAATTAATTTTTTTGTTTTAGTTTGAGAAAGTTTTTTTATTTTTTCATATAAAATTGCTTATTTTCGACAAAACATGCTTCAAAAAAGTGGGCGTAAAGTCGTTATTATTGTTTTTCGGCAAACCAAGTTTTGGGAACATATTATAGAAGTGTTGATATTACACATATTAATGTTTAAAAAAAAAACCAAAACTGCTTTTTTTATTTTATTGCGTTTTTAACTTTGTGAAGAATTTGTTATTTTTTCATATAAAATTGCTCATTTTCGCGAATACATGCTCCAAAAAAGTGAGCGTAAAGTCGTTATTATTGAATTTCGGCAAACCAAATTTTGGATATATGTTGAGAAAATGTTGATATTACACATATTTAAATTAAAAAAAAAAAACAAAAATGCTTTTTTATTTTATTGTGTTTTGAAATTTGTGAAAAAGTTGTTATTTTTTCATACAAAATTGCTCATTTTCGCTAAAACATGCTCCAGAAAACTAGGCGTAAAGTCGTTGTTACCGCCACTGCCGAAACTATTATTTAAATTTTATCGCTTTGTTTAATTTAAGAACTGGTCCAAGTCTGTTCTTCTGAATTCCGAACATTGACTTATATTAAACAAACCCTTTTTAAATTGTCCAATGTCATTTAAAGAAGTTGCGTAACATGAACACGAGGGAATCCTCCATTTGCTAATTCAAGCTCCATTTTCTAAATTAATCACGAAAGTTTCAGAAGTTCAGATAACAACTAAACCATATTGTACAATATCAGAATTTTAATATTGAAGTATGGAATTATAGTACTGGAATAAATAATGAATTATATGGAATAGGCGTCAAACAAATCGCCTTTCAATTCATCTTCCGCCGCTTCCATCAGTCTTCGTATTCAGAATTTAGACGTCAGAAATCGACTTGCAGAGTTCTGAAAATTATCGACCCTGCTTTTGTTGCTGAGGCAAATTCCTCAACAGTCGTTACTATTGAATTTCAGCAAACCAAATTTTGGGAACATATTGACAAAATGCTGATATTAGACACACTTAATTTAAAAATAAAATAACATAAATGTTTCTTTTTGTTATTGCTTCTCAAAGTTTTGTTTTTTTTTGTAAGATTTCTAGAACCTGTCCTTAGTTACACAAATTTTTTTTACGCTTGTTTATGATAAAAATATTTTTGCTAAAACACAAAATATATATCAGTTAATTTTTGCATATTTTTTATACTAAAATTTACGCCTTATTAAGAAATATATAGTACTAGCAACCCTCCACGGCTTTGCCCGCGATGTATCTTAAAATAAAGTAACGCATTTTTTGTAAAAAATTTGTCTAATTATTGTTTTAATAGGTTTATTTTTTCCATGTCATATTAATTGCATAACATATTATTGCTTTAAAGAAGTGCTGGGGTTGATTCCACCCCGTGTGACCTGATAGGGTTAAGATACGGCAGCACTGTATATAATGATTTTAATATTAACAAACTTCAACTTTTATATCAATTGAATGTTTACACTTTTTCCGAGTAGAGGAATGTCTTCGGTTGTGAGCCATCCCCGGTTGTGCGACTGTCCTTTTTTATTAAGTTGATACGATAACTCTACTGTTAGTACCAGGGACCGAAAATAACTGTTATTTTCGAAATTTCAATTCAAAAAGTCAAAAGTCAGTTTGGTCAAAAATAAAAGTTGAAATTTGACTTTTATTTTTTCGGTCAAAAATAACAGTTAAAATTTGACTTTAATTTTTTCACTCAAGAATAAAAGTCAAATTATGACTTTTACTTTTTCGGTCAAAAATAACAGTTCAAATTTGACTTTTATTTTTCTGTTAAGAGTGAAAATCATAACAAATCTATACATTCTATTCATTCTACTCTGTCTTACCTTCGTTTCTCTGTTAATTTATTGCGTTCCCTGTCACTGTTGTTTGTCGAATCACTACACATCAGAGTATTTAACTCGAAAATAAATGTCAAATTTTAACTGTTATTTTTGACCGAAAAAGTAAAAGTCAAATTTTAACTTATGTATTTGACCGGAAAAATAAAAGTAATTTTTTAACTTTTATTTTTGACCAAAAAAAAAATCGGTCAAAAAATAACTATTATTAATTGACTTTTTGAAAAAAGTCATAACAGTTACGGTCCCTGATTAGTACTGTCAATGGTAACGCTTTTCATAAGGTCACTTTTGTTTTTTCATCGCGCTGGATAGACTGTCGTTTGATATAAAGCAAAATATCTTGTAAAAAAACGGTATTGAAAGTAATATTGAATTTTTTTTCAAAAAGGTAGACTTGGATGTGACTCGCTAAAAAACATCAGTATTGTTG
Organism: Pherbina coryleti; assembly: GCA_943735915.1. Classification (NCBI taxonomy): domain Eukaryota; kingdom Metazoa; phylum Arthropoda; class Insecta; order Diptera; family Sciomyzidae; genus Pherbina; species Pherbina coryleti. The sequence continues at coordinate 44,905,900 of OX030952.1, read as the reverse complement.
CTTAAAATATAGATTGGGACTTGTAGGACAATATTGGCTGTTTTCGGAAATGCAGAAAAATGCGCAACCTGCAACAGTGCAACGCGAAACAATGCAAGCGTACGCAGTGTAATAAAAAATGATGCAATAAATGCGCAACTGCTGATGTATAATTGAAATAACAATACACATGACGTACGCAGTGCTGTCAGATTTGCATTTCAGAACGTAATGCTTCCACTGTAAAAGCATCTTGCGCATTTTTTTTACATTTTCGAACACAGCCATTATTAACTGATAAGAACGAATAAGATATCATAAAATAATGCAATGTCATGTACAAATTGCTACTCAGGCCACTCCAGTACCCGGCTGTGAGCCAGCTTACAAAATTTGATATTTAGTATTTTTTATGAAGCATTGTCATTAAATTAAATTGCAATGTTTTTAGTTAATTATTTGTTTATTTATACATTTTAGTTATTTTTAGCTACTAACTTTCCAAATCTGTTGATGCACGTGCTAGCTTGTACACCTGCAAGCATTGCGCTTCAATAGTTTTTCTTGATTATTCTAGATTGCTTTGAAATGTTCCTTTTTTAATAAAAAAATAAAATTCATTCATAGTCTCTACATTTGTGTCGATCTCACATCAAGTTTTTTGATTTCCAACTGATTTTCTGGGGTAGTTCATAACCAGGATCAAATTCTTTAAGCAAAAAATAAGGTTTTACACAATATTTTCAAATTTTGACAAATATTCATAATTTTTTTGCTTGTAACTAAAGCGATAGGGTCTCTTTGGGGAAAAGTAAGCTTAAAATATTAACTTTCGTTTAATATTAAACATGGCTCATAACCGGAGAAAATCCCCTACTTATTTAACCATATTATTAAATGGTATGAAAATACATATTATGCAATGCACTTCGGCTAATTAACACAATTTGTAGCTCAATTATATAAAACTCGTATTCGATCACGTGAATTGTTTTGGAAAGATATTGGTTTTAATAAGTCCTTACCTTTTCAAATGTAAATTTATGTTTATGGAATGAATTAAAAATACTTCTTATCACTTTTAATAAATAAAATAAAATTAAGTTAAAATATTTTCATAGGTCTTATTTCAGTGACGAAATTATACACTAACGCTATGTAATGCCGTAAAAACATGCTAAAAAAGCCATTCAACCCATACCAATGCGCATCTTCAAAGAGATGTAATTTGCATCGCACGGCGTTTCAATTTAAGCTTAAATTTTTACCATAAATTTCATGCACTTCTATTTTGCAGCTTAAGAATTCTGCACGCAGCTATTCAACATTTTGAATATAAAAACTCTCTCTGAATAATGAAACTTTGAAGCAGCAGCAACAAACGACGCGCTTGGAGAAAATGCTTTAAATCAGCGCAGGGCACTCCATAGCTCACTGAGCTCTCTGAGAGCGTAACTTTTCACATGTACACAAAGCTCACAACAGAAGAGAATATAATTCAGTCGTTCGCAGACCGTGATGCTGTCAGGTCTATGCCGCTTTGCGCTGCATATTTTATGTACACTCTTAAAAAAACCAACCTATTGATTTGTAGTTTCATAATAGTTATGCATATATTTCTTTATTTTATAGAATTTCATATTATTCGCATATCCTAAGGTTTCATATAATTCATACATCATATTACCTATTATGATTCTTTGTATCGTTCATTCATTCTTGTATTAATTTTTTAATAATTAATTTTATGATTACTTGCTTACTTACGTATTTCATTTACTTACTTATTTTATAATTAATTTTTTTTTATTTTAATTATTAGCATATATTAAGAGTATATAATATTAATATATTTATTCGTATATATAAGGTTTATATAATTTATCATCAGATTCTTTGCAGTATTCATTTATATTAATTGTATTAATTAATTTCATAGAAGAAATATTGAAGTGTACCGATGACTCAAAATAAAAACACAAAGTAGAAAATAGAAACTTGCAAATTAAAATAATTGTGACAACTATTTCGCACAGTGTGCGCGAATCGAGAGCGCACCAATACTAACAAGACAAAATAAAATGTGACTGTGTTAGAATGCCCAGCCCTGCTTTAAATTTTAACTGTTGCTCGCATTCTGCTGCTCGTGAACAAAGAGATAGCTTATCTCTGCTTCCATGCAGAGAATCTCTTTTCTGAGCATTGAACATTTTGTAGCGAAACCAAAGCAACACTCTGCTAGCTGCAAGCAATGATAGCGCCGAAGCCAATCAACAAATCAATGCTTGCAACAAAATGATTTAATTTTTCAATAAAATATTAATTTTCTACCAAACTATTGATCTTAGATGCACGTCACCATCGACTTTTTTGTTGGAATCGGCAAGATCATTCATTTGTCCATATATCATATTCATTTATCTTTTACGGTTTAAGCAGAAAATGGAAAAAGGCGCCAACTTTTTCTAATAATACCGAATTTCGCCAGTTTCTTAGCCAATAATTTCTAAGCTTTGAAATAATTTAAAATTTTAAGTATACGGTGTTAATCTACAATTAATTGCGATTTGAATAGTGAAAATTTCATTTAAATCCGTTCAGCCGTTCTTGAGTTTACTTTCATCAACGCCAAAAAGGCAATATTTCAAGTTTCATTTTTATATAATAGTAAGACTAGCAACCCTCCGCAGCTTTGCCCGCGATGTATCTTGAAATAAATTAACGCATTTTTTGTAAAAAATTTGTCTTATCGTTTTAATAGGTTAATTTTTTTCATGACATATTAATTGCAATCATGTAATAATTTCTGTATAAACAATGTTTTTTATGTGTTTGTGTTATTCGTAAGAACAAATTGATTTGAGGGATTTCCTATCCTAGAAATAGCAACATATAACTGCCCGTGGGAAAAGCAGCTTTCTCGTAAAAAATTAAAATTCATTCATAATCTTTACATTTGTGTCGATCTCACATCAAGTTATTTGATTTCCAACTGATTTTCTGTGGTGGGGTTTTTTAAGTAAAAAAATCAGGTTTTAGGCAATAGTTCATAATTTGTTTGCATGTAACTAAATCGAGAGGGTCTCTTTGAGGAAAAGTAAGCTTAAATAATTAACTTTCGTTTGGCATAACAACCATGGAAAAATATTAAGCACAGACAATTTTATGCCGATTTAAGGAAACATGGCTCTTAACCGAAGACATTATCCTAACTTATTTTAATGGTATGAAAATGCATTTTATGCAATGCACTTCGGCTAATTAACACAATTTGTAGCTCAATTATATAAAACTCGTATTCGATAACGTGAATTTTTTTAGAAAGATATTGGTTTTAATAAGTCCTTACCTTTTCAAATGTAAATTTATTTTTATGGAATGATTTAAAAATACTTTTTTTCACTTTCAATAAATAAAATCATATTAAGTTAAAATATTTTCCTAGGTCTTATTTCAGTGACGAAATTATATACCAACGCTATAACGCTAAAAAGGTAAGGATTTATTTTTATTTTTTAACGCTAAAAACATGCTAAAAAAGCCATCCAACCCATACCAATACGCAGCTTCAAAGCGATGTAATTTGCATCGCACTGCGTTTCAATTTAAGCTTAAATTGTTACCATAACTTTCATGCACTTCTATTTTGCAGCTTAAGAATTCTGCACACAGCTATTCAACGTTTTGAATAGAAACACTCTCTCTGAATAATGAAACATTGAAGCAGCAGCAACAAACGACGTGCTTGGAGAAAATTCTTTAAATTTTGCATTCTGCTGTTCGCGAACAAAGAGCTATCTCTCTCTGCTTTAATGCAGAGAAACTCTTTTCTGAGCATTGAGCAGCATTTTGTAGCGAAACCAAAGCAACTTTCTGCTAGCTGCAAGCAATAACAGCGTCGAAGCCAATGAACAAATCAATGCTTGCAAGAAAATTATTTAATTTTTTAATAAAATATGAATTTTACGACCAAACTATTGATCTTAGATGCACGTCACCATCGACTTTTTTGTTGGAATCGGCAAGATCATTCATTTGTTCATATATCATATTCACTTATCTTTTACGGTTTAAGCAGAAAATCGAAAAAAGCGCCAAATTTTTCCAAAAATACCGAATTTTGCCAGTTTCTTAGCCAAGAACTTCTAAGCTTTGAAATATTTTAAAATTTTAAGTATACGGTGTTAATCTACAATTAATTACGATTTGAATAGTGAAAATTTCATTTAAATCCGTTCAGCCGTTCTTGAGTTTACTTTCATCAACGCCAAAAAGGCAACATTTCAAGTTTCATTTTTATATAATAGTAAGATTAAATCGTAAAAAGAAAAATTTGATCATATTTTCAAGTTAACTTTTAAAAAGGGGCATGTCCGTAATTTAAAAGATATCGCAAAGTTCTCTTAGATTAAGAATATTAATACACTAAACTAAAATTCTGCATATTTAGATTTATAAATTGATGATTTTTTTTCGTAAGCTATTTTTGTCCGCACTCGTTACACTGTGCTACACCTGTCGAAACTACGACTCTAAGCTCGATATTAGCGATGTATAGTAAATTTGGATTCAATGACTTTTTTCAGTATTTTAGTTTCTTGCTGACTTAGGAGCCTGCCCGAGGCCATTTAACCAATTTATGTTGATGTTTATACATGTAAATGGAAAGATTCTTTTGGTGAAACGCTTCACCCACCATTTTTCAAAAATGGAAAAACAAAAAATTTCGAAGTTCAAATCCAAGCGCATAGAAACCAAGAAAATGTCCTTTGTTGCGATTTAAGCCAAACACCATTCAAAAATTATAATTTTTGAGGGTTCTGTGAACATAAAAAAAAAAAAATCGAAACGCTTCAGCCTACCGCTGTATATTGAGTGTAAATAAATTATTTTTTTCAATAAGTTAAGTTTATATTTTTGTTTAGGGTTTGCTTTGTTTTTATATTTAAACCCATAATAAATTTAATAACGAAAATAATGTATAACCATTTTATAATGTATATGTTATAAAATTATTAATAACGAACATAGTGTATAACCCGATATATTTAAGCCAATCATTTAGAATATGATGAAATTATCAAATTAAAATGTTCATCATTATTTTATTTACACTTCCCCATGTAAACTTTTAAAATTATTTGAAGACTGCAGCATCAATAACAACAAAACCTAACAACACTAACATTTTAGAAAAGTTAACATGCGAACGTAAGTTTGCGACGATCGATGGTGCGTAAATACAAAAACAAAATATTATAAACAAGTTCGTTTTTGATATCGCGAATCTATTGTTTTACCCTCTACCAACAAGTGCTCAACGCGCCTAAAGAAGTTTTCACTTCAAAAGTGAAGTCAATATTTTTGCATTTTAAAAGCATTTTTTCGAATTCTGAAAGAACATAAACTACATCAAAAGTTTTCTTGCGGCATTTTATAAGCTTATATTTTTAATTTGTTATTATAATTTTTTTTTTTTAGTATTGATATTATGAGCACGATTTATTTAAAATTTATTGGTTGATTTCAATTTCAATTTATACTTTTAAAGGATCATAGTTCTTGTAGGACCTTTCTAAAACGGTCTAAAACAATATTTGCATGACTTTCTTTAAATATCAATGCCGGTCTAAATCGAATTGCGAGGTCACCACATCCACCCGTTTGAACTCCATGTTGTTTTAATTTATTTATTATTCCATCTCTTACATTCGAATTTGTGCAATTAATTGCAAGAAAGGTGCCACGGCCACGTGTTGAGTTAAGAATATGAGGAAATTCATTTTCCAAATTTAATAAACCAGCCTTAAGACAATTTCCTGCAACAACAACGTTGTCTAATAAATTTTCTTTTTTTATTACATTTATTATTTCTTCCAGAAGCAAGATTTTTCCAGGATCACCCATCCAAGTATTGAAAATTCTATAAGATTCTTTAGGTCTTAATTCTTCAGAGTGAAAATAGCCCCCTAGTTGCATTTTCTTACTGAATGTAACTATATCAGGGGGATTTTCCAGGTTAAAATGCTCGTGACACCACATTTTTCCAGTTGGTCCACCTCCTGTTTGCACTTCATCAATTAAAAATGCTATTCCATTTTGTTTACATATATTTTGAAGTTTTCGGAAGAAATCTGGCGATGCTTCATTATCTCCACCTTCACTTTGAATTGGCTCGATTACGACTCCAGCAACAGGAATATTCTTATTTTTATATTTCAAGATTAAGTCTCTCACTTCGTTCAAACATTTCTCATCTTCCAACGAGTTTTCTCGAAGATATTCTGGTAAAGGGTATTTATATTGTGGAAAAGAAGCAACAGGCCAGTCGAATGCGGGAACATCAATTTTATGAATGTATTTGGAATGAGTTGTTGATAAAACTCCTAGGGTTCGTCCATGAAACGATCCTTTGAAAGAAAGTATACTTAACTGCGGGGACCCAGGTGGCATATTTATCATGCAGCTCTCTTTTTCTAACTGGCTAAACTCCACATTTTCTCCCCTTTGGGTTCTCCTATACCTGGAAAATTATAAAACGTATTTTTGTTATAAAATGTATACTATGTGCAAATATAAAAAGTACGTTTTTTTTTTTAAATACAAAAATAAAGGTCTGCCTTTCTGAAAATTTGTTAAGTTCAACACCAATAATATCAGGGAGATACCAAAAACAGGTGAATTAAATTTTTTGATCAATTTTTCGAGGTTTCGTTATATTTCGACTTCTTAAACATGGATGGAGAAGAGCATGAGAACTGTTGTATCGAGAGGAAATGGCACGACATTCAACACGAGACATATATGCATGTCTGTTGAAAACGTCACAGGACTAAAAATAATCCGTTTTTTATGAATTAAAAATTTCTACTAACAAGCAAAAAATGGCAAAACAACATTTTTGCAACTGTCCAACCAGTGTGTATAACCTTCGACATGCTTACAAATTTTCGCTGATGTGTAAACTGCATTACTGTTAAGTAGGGATTTTTTGCATATTCTGCGACAGTGGCCACTAGCGTGCACCAATGTGCACACTCGGTTGCTGGATGAATTCGGATGTGAATCGGAAAGGAGAAAATATTAACGAGTAGTCATAAGCAGAGCTGCATATTCGGAGTCGGTAAGGTTTTTTGTCTGAAGTAGACAGAGTTCCTTTTAGTTCCCTAAAAGTCTTAAAAAATGGACCGACTCCGATAAAATAATCAACACATATTTATAACGAATATCGCCAAAGAACAAAATCTTATAGAATAATTATTAATTTTTGACATTAATTTGTAAAGGGCCCTATAGATTAGTGATGCCCAGCTCATCAGCTCGCTCTACTGACGTAGAGCTAGCAGCGGCTCTTCACATAAAACAAAATAACGCGTGTGTATATTTGTATTTATCAACATAGCACGGTGGACAAAAGCATTCATACGAGTATGCGGCTTTATAATTCCGCATCCATAAAATAAGTACAAAAATAATAAAATACAAGGTAACTTATTGTGCAGGTTGTAAGTAGTTGTGCCACTTTTCTGTGTGTGACAACCTACTCGTATCTAGCGTAAAAATAAAAAAATATCATAAATTCAGTTCTAACTCACTCAAACTCACTTTTTTATATATAAAATATTTTTAAATTAAACTTATCTGAGAAATAACAAAATTCAACTAAATTTGTAACGCAACAACCAAATTTGTGAAATGTTCCACTGTAAGAAAAAAAAGCACACACAAAACATATACACAAACACTCAGAGAGCTCGCCAAGCGACGTCAGTAGTTCGTTTCTGTAACTTTTCTCACGGTAGTTCTCACCAAATTTTCTCACTTTGACGTCATTATGACGTCATTCTCACTAGAACTGTTCCTGTAATAAATTGAGATAAATCGATGATTCGTCTCGAATGTTTCAATTTTATTTTCCTAGGAATGCGATAGCCGAAGTGTTTCTGTAAGCCAAATATGCGACTCGAGTCGCTCGAAGATCTGACTATGTTTGAACGTGGTGAGACATTTTTTTTTTTTTATGCAAGTCATTTTCAATGATAAAAATACGAATATATTATTAACAGAATATTATATGAATTGCAATAAACATATTTTTAAATATATAAACTGAAATATTTCACAATGAGATTTATTACATTATTGTTGCAATTTCATATATTCCCTTTCGCTTGTGCGTCTTTCCTATCACGGACAACTACAGTATAATTCGCTTAGCTGCCTATTCGCTTAAGAGAGTATGTATGTTAACAGCACAAAACCAATGTTCTGCTGCATTTTTTAGCGTTATTGTAAGAAAATGTAATTTTTAGCAACCTCCCGTTTAAAAGCACATTTGCTTTAACATCATTAGATTCTTGGTTGAAAACTCATCAGTTTAGATTTTTACACTGTTCAATGGTAGCAGCCTTTGTTAAAAATTGCAACACTTCAGATTTTTAATCGGTTTATTATCGTCCCTAATTGTCAAAATGAGCAAACGTGTTGTGTCATTGTCCGTAAAACAAAAGTTGCAAATCATAGATTTCGTTGCGAAAAAAGTGGATAAAAAGGAAATTAAAAAGAAGTATAAGTGCGTCATATCAACAATCAATAAAATTATTAAATTTAAAGACGCAATTCGAATTGCTGCTAAAAGTGGTAACCTCCAACGCAAGCGTTAAAGGGTGCTCATGTAAAAATTGAGGAGGCTTTGTATGTTTGGTTCAACCAGCAAAGGCAGAAGGATGCCGTAATAAGTAGCTTGATGGTTCTGAATAAAGCGAAGGAATTCGCTGTGAAGCTTCACGATAATTTTGAGCCTGAGTCGAGCTGGCTGTGGAGATGGAGGAAGCGCTACAACATTAAATTTGGAAAAATTATGGTAAAGTCAAAGACAACGATGAGCAGGATGCCTCCAACTATACCAGTACTATTCTATCTGAAATTATTGCACAATACTCCCCAGAGAACATTTTCAATGCCGACGAAACTGGTCTCTTTTACAAAGCTTTTCCTAAAACAACATATCTCGAAGCCGGAAATCAGCCAAGAGATCGCAAAAGTCAAAATGTGCGACTAACATTGTTGCTTTTATGCAATGCAACTGGCTCTTTCAAAAAGGCTTACGTAATAGGAAAGCCTGAAAATCCTAGGTGTTTTCGAAACAAAGAAGCTCCTGTGCCGTATTTCGCTTCAAAGCATGTATTTCACAAAAAAGCATGGATGACATCTGATTTATGGGATCAAATTATAACTTCGCTTGATAATGAACAAAGAGCATATATTGTAAAGAGGTTTCATGAACTTAACAGAGCACTGTTAATGTTAATTATAAGCGGCCGAGTTTAATTCCTATCGAAAGCATCACCGTGAATGACATTTTTTCACTCTCCCACGAGCGCATCAAAATTTTTTGAGAGTGGCAGCTAGAACTTGAGACGAATGCATGAATGAAACTTCCACTATTTTTACCGTTTTTCATTTGTATGTATCGACCTATGTTGCCAGAAAAGCACGATAAATAGTGCCTATGGTGTTTTCGAACGATTGTGGGATGTGGGAATTCCCATGGTATTTTGTGGTAAAAATCTCTCGCGTGGGAAAAAAAATACCACATGTGAGATATTTACCACGCGAGGGAGAACAAATACCTCGAATTACCACAAAATACCTCAAAATACCATAGAATACCTCAAATTACCACAAAATACCACAATACCTCAAAATACCTCAAAAGAACATTTGAGGGATTTTGTGGTATTTTGTGGTAATTTGATGTATTGTGGTATTTTATGGTAATTTGAGGTATTTTATGGTATTTTGAGGTATTTTGCGAGTGTGGTAATTTGTGGGAAGTAATTGTGAGAAAAAGAGAATTCTGGTGGTAATTTCATCTGGCGACAATAGTATGGATGTGTATCCGCCTCGTAGCTGACATAAAATAAATTTGCGATATCTGACCTTTTTTCCGATCTTATTTGTTAGGCATGATTTTTGTTGATTTTAGCTTAGCTTTGTGGTGTTGTTTTGAGCATTGCTTTGTGTTGTTATTATCCTTTGCACTGAGTGAGTTGCTCGTGTGTTGATCACAAAACAATGAATCTGTTCTCATTTAGATCAAACATTATCAAACATTAAAGAAATTTTGCGGGAAACATTGCGGAAATCGTTTAAAGGTAATTTTGAAGCTACATATTTACGAGTGAAACCATTTTGAATAATGTGGTTACAAACCGAAATACATATGGAATATATTTTGATGAAAAATCATTTATTAGCATCTAAACTTTTTTAATTTTTTTTTTTTTTATTTTTTAAAATATGCATCTGATAACTTTTGGACATACTTGTTCAAGTTCGAAAAGAAAACAACTTTAACAAAAAAGAAATATCCACCTCAAATGTTGGTATTCTTATAAGCATATCTTATATTATTTTAAAAATTACAAAACATTATTTGAATAACATTAACAAAAACATAATACGAAATTATCTTGTTAATTATGATATATTAATAAATAATTATTTATTTATTTCATGTATATAAAATCAAAGCCAATTAAGGCCAATGTGATTACAAGTACATATATCTAAATTTATATTTTATATTAATAATGTTTACAATAATTTAAGTTAAAGTTTTTTATTAATAAGTTTAATTTTCTATTTTAATGCAAATATGTTGTGGAAATAAACTTAAATTTAAATTCCGTAATTACTAAATTTTTCACAAGATAACCCATAGAACAGATCAAAAGAAATTATAATATTAAATTGAAAAATTTATTTTCATAAGTAAACATGTGTATATAACATATCGATATAAATGTATTAATATTTAATGTAAGTATTTACAATATTGCAATTTAATAAAAATAATATTTAGTTACATTTAATAAAAAAAAATATTTGCTTACATTTTTGCCAAACTCACCCAATCACCCAGATTTTAAAGTATTTGAGGAAGCTATGCAATATTTTATAATCCTAGCCTTTTGATTCGTGACATATTTTTCGAAAAATTATTTGTAAATTGAGGATTCTGATGAAATTTTATGAACTTTTTTATTTTCTATGTTTCTAAATGGATTAAATTTTAATTGATGGTTATGTATACGTTTCTTATCTATAGTTTCTATTATTATTAATGGTAATAAACACTCAATAATCGAATACATTGCTTCATATTATCACTTGATAATTTCTTTTATTCCCTTAATTAATTATTAATAAACATATTTTATCATTACATATTTATTTTGAAGAAATTTTATATGTTAAGAGAGATATTTATCTTCAAAAAAATTTTCACGGATCATTTATCAAAGAAAAGTAATTTTATTAACATGTTATTACTTAAAAACTTATTTAAATAAATAATAAATGAACTAAGAAAACTTTTTTTTTTTATTAAATTGCAATATATTTTGTCAATACCTAGATACAAACTTTAATAAATTAATATCGATATTTGTGAAAGTAAATAAATACTTTTCAATTTAATATTGTAATTTCTTTTGATCTATTCTAGGGGTTATCTTGTGAAAAATTAAGTAATTAGGGAATTTAAATTTAAGGTTATTTCCACAACTTTATTTGCATTTAAATAGAAAATCAAACTAATTACATCATATAGAATATGTATAAAACTGTTACATAAATTTTTATTAACATTTTTAATATAAAATGTAAATTTAGGTTTACTTCTACAGCTATATACAAGTATTATTCGTATTATTTGTACACTAAGGGAAAAAAATATTAAATTTATCCAAAAACTTTTTTAATTTATCCAAAAAGCGAGTCATTTTTGCACCAATAACGCATTTGAATAAATCGACTACGTAAATATTTAAAATTTATTTGAATACTTTTTTAATTAAATTAAATATTTAAATATTTAAACAGAATTAATAAAAAATATATTAAAATTATGCACGAATTTTTTTTAAATATCTTTCAAATATTAACTATTTGAAAATAAACTGTCGCATTTAAAGAAAATTTGAATAAAAATATTGAAATTAAAAAAACATATTTAAATTGCATATGTTATTAATGGTTTTATGGTATTATTTTCTTCATATTGCGTTCATCAAATGCCATTGCCTGCATAATTTATTATCGCTTCACTTTTTTCGTTCTCTAATTTATACTATTTTTGACAGTTGGTGCACTAATATTGCACCAACTGTCAAACATAGTATAAATTACAGAACGAAAAAGTAATGTACAAAACATGTTTAGGCAGAAGCAAATTATGCAGGTAAATGACAACCGGTACAAGATATTCTTGAAAATACCGAGTTGTCACTCCACCCTACATAATTTCATTTCTTTGCCAAACATGCATAATATATTGCTCTTGTAACAATAACTAAATGAGAACTATAAGAACTGCAAATGCAAGAAATAAGCTCAGGAACAGAGTGCGATGCTGTTGCTGCTTGTCGGAGTTTGTGTGTAAGTGTGCGATGCTGTTGCTGCTTGCTTGTATGAAATATGTGTGTACGTGTGTGGTATAAATAAAATTCAAATACGGGATAAAAACGAGTTGTAAGGAAAACATTTGATTTATCCACGTAAATATTTGAATAAAATTTATACTCAGGCGTGGATAATGCTAATATGCGTTATTTCCCTTAGTGTAATGATAGCTTAAAAATTACGGCTATAATCGTGATCACAGGCAGACGGACAGACAAACGGACATGGCTAAATTGACTCGGGTGGTGATGCTGATCAAGAATATATATATTTTTCTATATTTACCACGCCTCCTTATGGGCATTACAAACGGGCTGACAAAATTAAAATTCCCCGTTTACGTTTTTTAAACGTGGGGGTATAAATATAAATTTTGGTTTACTTGTAAAGCTAATACTTGTAATCATATTGGCTTTGATTTTATATACATGAAATAAATAAATAATTATTTATTAATGTATCATAATTAACAAGATAAATTCGTATTATGTTTTTGTTAATGTTATTCAAATAATGTTTTGTAATTTTTAAAATAATATAGGATATGCTTATAAGAATACCAACATTTGAGGTGGATATTTCTTTTTTGTTAAAGTTGTTTTGTTTTCGAACTTGAACAAGTATGTCCAAAAATTATCAGATGCATATTTTAAAAAATAAAAAAAAAAAAATTAAAAAAGTTTAGATGCTAATAAATGATTTTTCATCAAAATATATTCCATATGTATTTCGGTTTGTAACCACATTATTCAAAATGGTTTCACTCGTAAATATGTAGCTTCAAAATTACCTTTAAACGATTTCTTTAATGTTTGATCTAAGTAATGAATCTGTTCTGTGATCAAACAGTGCAAAGGATACCAACAACAATGCTCAAAACAACAACACAAAGCTAGGCTAAAATCAACAAAAATCATGCCTAACAAATAAGATCGGAAAAAAGGTCAGATATCGCAAATTTATTTTATGTCAACTACGAGGCGGACAGACATCCATACATACAAATGAAAAACGGTAAAAATAGTGGAAGTTTCATTCATACATTCGTCTCAAGTTCTAGCTGCCACTCTCAAAAAATATTGATGCATTCACGGTGATGCTTTCGATAGGAATTAAACTCGGCCGCTTATAATTAACATTAACAGTGCTCTGTTAAGTTCATGAAACCTCTTTACAATATATGCTCTTTGCTCAATACAAGCAGATTATTGTTAATATGCAGTGTTGCCAGTCTAGCCTTTTTGAGGCTAGATCTAGCCTTTTTTTCTGTCGTCTAGCCTCGAAAAATACCATCTAGCCTCTAGCCTTTTTTTAGCCTTTTTTTGTTTCGTTCTAGCCTTTTCTAGCCTGTTTGATGTATTGCTTAAGATGTTTGGACCAGAGATCTGCATGAATGGATCCATTTGTTGTTTCAAGTTCCTTTAATTTTTCAACTCCCTGTAAGTCGAGGCAGGGAAACAAGTTTGCGCGAATCATAGGCAGCAAGAATTAAGTCGCCAAATGTAGAAAACTGGAATTTTAGAAACTTGAAATGTAGGGAGAAAGTAATTATTTTCCCTACAAATCCTTTATTTTCAAGTCTGTTTACGAAGTTCGAGGAAATAACTTTGTGTCGTCAGTGTAAACTTCGTTTCTCGAGTTAAGAATACAGTTTAACTTTAAAGCATTGGATTGAAGTATGTTTGTGTTCTTTTTATTGTTTTTTTTTATTTCCTGCACCTGAACAGGGGAGCTTTAAGTAGGGCCGGAGAGGGTTAATATGTATGACCGACCCCCATTACTTTTGCAAAAGGAACATTTTTCCTATTCCCTCCGACTTTCCTATTCTCCGTAGGGGTTTATTAATTTCATCACTTTGTATAGAAAAGTATAAGTAGACGCTCGTTAGTGGCTTGTTACGGCAGCGCAGTCGCTTAGACTTGAAAAGTAGAAAGCTTGATTTTTTCTACCAATTAATATAGGGTAGAAACAAAATAGCATCAAGTCTGACTTATGTTTCGTTTTTCAGAAGCTAGTCGTGGCTTGTATGGTAGAAACATATCAAGTTTCTACAAGTTAAGTCAAAACTTGATTTTTTTCAAATTACTTGATTTTCAATTGACTTGTTGTAGATCTCTGGTATGGACCCAGTGCAACCCTGGGCTCTAAAAATAATATATTTGGCAGGTCTTCATAAATGAAACGTTATTTCAGCTGGAAATGGAAAAAACAAATATTCTTTGCAATTCTGGTTTCCATTTACTAGATATTTCAATAAAGTTTCTAAATTCATACAAGAAATGAGTTAGAAAATAGGTGATTCTAATGATGAAATTGAAAGTACTTCCAGCTCCAGCAATGGGGCTTCGTCTGATTATTGGAATTTGAGGAGCCCAGAGCAAGCAAGAAAAATCCGAAAAACTCGAAAAAATACGGTTTTTATACTTATTATATATTTGAGCTTGAAGAACCGAATTCAATTTTAATCAATTTCAAATATGTTTTGTTCTTGGTATTGTTTTATATCATATTCATATAGTATGTAAACATATAAATACGTACGCATATTCACAAAGTAAAAAATAATGTAAAAAAGCTAGCCTTTTTTTAGCCCTTTTTTTAAGTCATCTAGCCTTTTCTAGCCCTTTTTTAAAGCCCATCTAGCCTTTTTCCCCAAAAATTTCTGGCAACACTGCAAGTCAGTGCTTTTAGCACTAGATCTAGTGGTTTTTGATGTTCCAATACGCGTTTTTTTTAAAAAAAACCAATAAATGGAAAAGCACCAACATTAGTGCATTTTCATTTTGAATTTAGTGCTTTTAGTGCATTAGGAGTATAGGAATATTTTTTTGCAGCCCTGAATTAAGAAATGAATATAAATTTCCGAACCCATTTTTTCGAAATATGGTTTATTACTAAACACTAGCAGCCTTATTAAATAGATTTCCTTAAACAACCGTTCGACGCTTGTTTAGTTATGTACTGTTTAAGGCTTTACGCAGCCCCTAAGACTCTTGCTTAAATTGTTATTCATAAACATTTTTTCATTCGCTGCTTATGTTTGTAAGGTTTGTGCCTGAACTATAGAAAATCTCTACAAAAATTAAGAATTCCTATGGATTTGCAATGGCCGCCGCATAGAAAAAATGTTGCAAAGGGCGCATATGGAGTATGTCTTTGATATTAAACGAAAAGACAAACAAAAATCATGGTTGTATTTACGCAACCTTTAAACGCCAATTTCGGCGTTTAAGTTACTCAGCTCTTAAACAACTGCGAAAAATGTTGATGAATAACGTTTTCTTGTTTAAAGCCCTTTTAAAGTTACGCTGCCTCTAAAATGTGTTTATGAATAAGGCTGTAGATGTGTTGTGATTCTTTTAATATACCTGATGGAATTCCTTGTAAAATTAATTCTACTAATACTAAAAAGTCAGATTATTATATACCAAAGAATCTTAACTTTAGTCAGATAATGATTCAGCTGGTTTTGATGAAGCAGAAATGCTGTATTCTTTGATTGATTAAAAAAAAAAAGTAAGATTTGTGTTCATTCTTTTCGTTTTTTTTAGAAACTTACAGCCTTATTCAATAGATTTCCTTAAACAACCGTTCGACGCTTGTTTAGTTACACACTGTTTAAGGCTTTACGCAGCCCCTAAGCACCCTTGCTTATATTGTTATTCATAAAGATTTTTTTCATTTGCTGCTTATGTTTCTAAGGTTTGTGTCTAATCTATAGAAAATCTCTACAAAAATTAAGAATTCCTATGGATTTGCAATGGCCGCCGCATAAAAAAATGTTGCAAAGGGCGCATATGGTGCATGTCTTTGATATTAAACGAAAGGACAAACAAAAATCATGGTTGTATTTAAGCAACCTTTAAACGCCAATTTCGGCGTTTAAGTTACACAGCTCTTAAACAACTTCGAAAAATGTTGATGAATAACGTTTTCTTGTTTAAAGCCCGTTTAAATTTACGCTGCCTCTAAAATGTGTTTATGAATAAGGCTGTAAATGCTTAAATATTTATCGACAAATTATATGAAAGCTTTTAAATATTTTTTCAGTTTTGTTTTAAAAATAATGTTTATTTAACCATGCCTTATAAATTAGAATATCTTTGAAAAAATTTTACATAAAATGTTTTAATTAATTTTTTGTTAAAAAAATCATTTTAGGAACGCATAGTTTTGTAGCGTGTCAAAATGCCTTCTGCAGATTCACAAAGCACTGAATACACTAAACGAAAAACATTTAAAAGTTTATAAGTCAGCTTAGCAAGAAAATTTGGTTGAAGCCTACAAAACTTGAATAATACAACAAAGAAAATTTTCTATATGTACTTGCTAGGTTTTACCTTTTCTTCGTTTTCCCTAAACAAAATCTTTTAAACAAATATCGAGGTAAAACAAGATTACTTAAGGAAATTGTATTTTGTATGAAAATTCGAAATAAAAATTATAAATTCACCTAAAAAAAACAGTGAAGTTTCATTAAAGTTGAATCAACAAAAAAAAAAAAAATTTGTAAGTAAAAAAAATACAAGTTTTTTTATCATATACTCGATACTCAGACAACTTTACAAAGTTTTTGCTGTTTATAATAAGTAATTACTAATTTTATCTACTTTTATACAAGATTTCTTTTTTAGTGCTTTTTCCTCAAAATTACGCGTTTTGTTTTTCAAGTTGGTGCTTTTTGGCTTGGAATTGTTGGCAACACTGTTAAGTAATTATGCGTTCTTGAATGCCATGACAGTGCAGCAGTTTTTGAAATCAATTTCTATTTTGGACGCATTTTATTTCGAAAAAGAGCTTGGTGGATGGTGAAGCCACAAACAATTATAAATTGTTTTAAGAAGTTAAGAACATATACTCTTATTAATTTATTTAGTAATATATAATTGATTCCTTTACAGCCAGGGTTCGGAACTATTAGTGAAACTAATTCCGAACTATATGACGTTAAGGACACACTTCTACCAACAGAATTTATTCATTGTGATGATGATTTAGAGCAGTGTCGGCCGACGCTTATGCACGCGTGCTTCGTGAAACTTCGTATTTTCACATCGACATAAAACTGGCTGTCGTTCTTGTACACCGACAAGAATTCAATTTGTGTTTAAAAATTCAAATTTACGAGCTTCTTTGCGTGAAAAAAAAATTTCACAGAATACACAGGCGCATGCGAGCTTTGCGCTGCGGAAAAAAGTATTATTATAATATTTATTGTGAAAATAGTGAAAGTGTTTGAAAAGCTGAATTTTTTTCTTCTTCATGACAACTGATCTCTCAAGTAATTAAATAATTATTGTTTTTCTTATTGGTGCAGATGGTTATTTTAAAAACTAATGGCATCATTTTATAAACCACCGTGATAAAACGCAACGCTAACGCGGCGCATCACTTTGATTTAAAATCTGCATTTTATTAATCACTACGTTATTGCGTTAGCTATGTTACGTTACCACGGTGAACTGTCAGCCAACAGCAGTTTAGGGTTGTCACATGTGAAATAAAACTAGCATCATTATTGCAAATCTTTGAAATATTTAAGATTCATCAAATTCTGACTAGATGGCAACCATATCAGCTGTCCTTTTCAGCCATCATTAAATTGAAATTGCAATATAAACGCCAAACACTGTCTGTCATTTGCTACCTGCGGTATTTTTTTTTATTTCTTTTAGCAACATTTCGAACTGTTGGTTCGTTGTTGCTGTATTTAACCTATATTCAAACGATATATGTAAACATTTAAGAATGTATGAGTGAAAGAAACAGTTATTACCCTTTCAATGCCAACTTATTCGTTCTAACGGCAGCTCAAGAGCAAGTGATGAAAGTGACAGTTCAAGTGAACGAATTTCAAGTGCAGCGTTTTATAAAATGCTAACTTTGTACTGTTTTCACTACGCTATTGCGTAAGTCAACGCTGAAGATCACGGCGTGAAGCTTTGCGTTTTATAAATTGCGAATTTCAACAACGCAGCGTGAAGTGATGTGCAGGGATTTATAAAATGATGCTATAAATTTACTGTTAAGTATAAAAAAACATTTTTTAGTAATATTAGTAAGAATTTGTTGTAGTAGAAGTAACATGAACCGTCTTGAAATGTAAAATTTTGTTTTTTGTATTTTTGTACATATATTTAACTAAGAACTGGTATTAATTTTTTGTGTTGCAAAGTTGCGCATAAGTGCACAGAGGTACAGAACTCTTTCAATAGCCTAACCCTAGAAGAGTCAGGGTTCTTTGCGAAAATAATATTCTATAATTAATAATAATTCAATATAATATTAATTTTTGAATAATATAGATGAGGTTTTAAGGTTTCCTGTAACATTGACACCTTTTCGTGCGGATTATCCACACTGCATGCACATATCCGATTTTTTGTGCATACTTCATATCTCGTGCAGATTAAGCTCGAAGAAGTAGCGAATGCAAAAATGTGACAAAGACGCAATGGAACATAAGAAAACTTTCGAAATAAATCAATTTCGACAACGAACCAGTCTTCTAGTTGATATGGTAAAACAAGGTTGCGGGACTGCAAACGACGTTAATACTGAAATTTTTTTAAGGATG
This sequence comes from Pherbina coryleti, assembly GCA_943735915.1. NCBI lineage: Eukaryota > Metazoa > Arthropoda > Insecta > Diptera > Sciomyzidae > Pherbina > Pherbina coryleti. Next base: position 44,886,876 of record OX030952.1, on the reverse strand, counting down.
TGAAGTTCGTATCAGAGGTCACGGGAGTGGACGAGAACTTGATCAATAGATTCTCGGTGATTTTGCAAGCGCTTTTGTGTTGGTTCAAGATAAAATCTCATCTTTTAAGATATATGCTCTGAGTACGGTAAGACATTTGGTTCCTTGTACCCATGGTACAAGATGCCCACCAGTGTTCACAAAATATTACTGCATGGTGCGGACGTTATGGACGTCTATTGCCTCCCATTGGACAGCAGTGCGAAGAGGCTTAAGAATCCAGGTATAAAGAATGCAAATTCTATCGAGAGCATAAAACAAGAAAAATTGGTCCGAAGCAAAATCTGACCTTTTCATATCTAGCATTAGGCCACTACCAAAAAAAAAAAACATCGTCATTGACACATGAGGTACTTACTTTGAAGTAAGGGTTCAGGTACCAGAAGAACCAGAGACATCAATTAGCAAATGTAGTGACATTGAATAATTATCATTCAAGGATGTTTACTTGTACTATTATGTATAACTACCATTTACTTTAATTTTTTATGAGTTTTTAATAAAACATTCAATGTTTTGATTCTTTTAAAAAATTTTGTATAATTATTATATTAAATTTGTATACTTTTTTGGTGTTCTTTGTGATTTTTATTCTGTGGTTATTTTTGATTCCTTTAATGCAATTTGTAGTCATATCTGGCCATACTAAGTATACATGGTGCCCTTACTGCTGAAAATGCTTAAACACCATTTTTGTCGATATATTTTATATTCATTGCACTTGCGGTGATATTGCAAGGCGTATAGTATTTTATGTAAAGCCACGCCCCTTTTAAAATTCACGCCCACCTTTTGCAACCTGTTTACAAAAGACCACGCAAACTCATGTGCAAAATTTCAACACTCTAGTATCAATATTTGCCAAGTTAAAGTGTATATATTGCGGTGCCACGCTCTTTTATTCAATATCACCTACTTTTTTAAATGTACTTTAAACAGTCCTTGTCTAGCGGCTTACCAAATTTTAAGACCCTATCTCCAATATTACAGTAGTTATAGCAATTACAATTGAAGTAGCTCGTAAATTAGCATTTTCGAACACTGTGCGACGCTGCCGATTATTCGTAGCAAAAGCGCTCAGTCGATGTTTCGCTTTTGACTAGTTAACACCACGCTTCTATGCAACCCATGAGAGCAATTTATTACGTACTTTAATATGCTTACACGTAAAAAAATGTTCAACCAAATGTTGGAATTAGCATATTTTTTCTTTGAAAATTGTTTTTGGGGAAGTGGAAACTTAATTTGTCAGAAGAAAGTAGGGTGTGCTACCAGATTGTTTTTATTATGAAGTAATATGCAATATAAATAATATTATAACAATTAAGAGTCAGTAAAATGTTATAAGTAAAAGATAACTTTCCAATTAAATATGTAATATTGATATTAATAATGTTAATTTAATAATTATATTATTATTTATTATTATTAATAACGCGACCTCTAGACAAGAAATAATATTGCACATTATATACCTATTAAGAATTAATTTAATTTCAATTCACTTTTATATACCTGCATTCATTTAGAATGCCGCTTAATGTTAATAATAACAAATTTCTTTAAGCCTCCTGCGAAGTAAAATTTTCACAGTGTAAGCCAAAGAAAGATTCTTTGCTCTCACTTGGGCGCACACTACTACAAAACTGAAAGAACTATGTATGTATTTTTTTGGCCGACACTGATTTAGAGTGTTACGGTCAGCTTACAGATGAAGAAATTCTTCAAAGTGTAGAATCTGTTGAAGAAATGGCAGCAGATATGCAAGAAGATGAGGACGAAGCAAGTGATGCCAATAATCCCACAACAAAAGAAGCTGTTTTGGCATTAAAAACTTTAAAATGTTACTGCATTGAAAACAACATAAACACCGATTTTTATTTCGATCTCGAAGAATCGAGAAAGTCAAAGCAGAATTACTGATCATTTTGATAAAAATTAAAAATTAAATTTTACTTACACCTGTACCTACATACATATAGGGTGTTTTTTTTAGGGGTTTGTTTTTCGAATAGAGATAAAACACAAGAAAATCGTTTTAATGTCCATCAATTTGGCTTTATTGGAAGGATAATTTTATGCCATTAATGTTTAAATATGATTTCGGGCATGTGGCCGCCGCGGCTGGCTCGAATAAAGCCAATTCTACAGGTCCAATTTTCAACCACTTTTTCGAGCATATGGGGCCGTATGTCGGCAATAACGCCACGAATGTTGGCCTCCAAGTCCCCTAACGTTTCTGGTTTGTTGGCGTAGACGATCGACTTCACATATCCCCAAAGAAAATAATCCAATTGTGTCAAATCACACGATCTTGGTGGCCAATTGACAGGTCCATTCCGCGAAATTACGCGCTCATCGAATGTTTAATTCAATAAATCGATTGTGACGTGCGCTGTGTGGCATGTAGCGCCGTCTTGTTGGAACCACAACTCATCCACATTCATGCCATCCAATTCGGGAACAAAATAGTCGGTTATCATGGCTCTATACCGGTCTCCATTAACGGTAACTGACTCTCCAGCATTATTTCGGAAGAAGTATGGCCCAATGACTCCACCAGCCCATAGAGCACACCAAACAGTCAGTTTTTGTGGATGTAATGGCGTCTCAAGGATCTCATGTGGATTCTCTTCACTCCAAATGCGGCAATTTTGCTTGTTGACGTAGCCATTCAACCAAAAATGAGCCTCATCACTGAACAAAATTTTGCGATGAAAATCAGCATCGAGATCAATCTCATTTTCGGCCCATTTGCAAGCGTTGTTCTTTTGTCAACCTGTTCATGATGAAATGGCAAACCAAACTGAACATAAATGACATTAGAGTTGCCAGATTTGACCACAAAATGCCAGTTTTATCTCTATTCGAAAAACAAACGCCTAAAAAAAACACCCTTTACATATCAGAGCTGTAAAAGATGGAATAATTTCGGAATGCACACACCTTTTATGCATTCAAAAGCTGCATCAACCAGATTGCAATTTTATGCTTCTGTCCAGAGCTGTAAAAGATTGAATCATTGAATGATTGCAATACGATGAATGCACTCAGTGTTATCATTCTTTTCAACTCTGAAACACTGGACATTTTTTTACTACCATGAAATACTAGTATATATAAAGCAGCATTTTGCATTGTTGTTGTCATTTGTTTTCGACGGCCGATCTTAGTGACATGCTTTTTTCTTTCCTTTGACATTTTCTTTAATAATAAAGTGCTTATTAACAATAAATATTATTAACAAAATGTATAAAAATTAACATCTACAATTTGTTGTATATAATACTTTTTCTATACATGATATCAAGCCAATGGCAACCCATCACAGTCATGCCCAACAGTCACACACGCATACAGAAATACACACAAAACAACTTCAGACAACAACAAATCTTTGGGGCTGAAGCCATCGCCGGCTGCATTCACTAAAATTTCAATTCGGCTGCAACTATCGATGGCTACACTCGTTATAATTTTAATTCAGTGTGCATTCTTTACGTTTTGCAATTCATGACTTCAAAATAATTTTAATCAGCCTAAAGACTTAAGACTAAAGAGTTCACACTTTGAATGCTACAAAAAAAGAGTTCAGCTTTTGAATTTTTAAACAAGAGAATGAAAAGTGAAAATGAATGCACACTTTTACAGCTCTGATACATATGAACATATTTTATTTCTTATTCAAATATTCACTTTATAACTTTTATCATATATAACTATATATGTAAATTAATTATTTTGTTTTTTCCAATAAAATACACTATATGTTTTTGTTGAAATTAAATCTTTTAAAGTGCATAAGTCTTGATAGGCGCATTTATTTATTACTTTTATGAGCCTCAATTAGGTGCTTATGCGAATTCAAATATCTGCCTCTATAAGACCGTAAAAAAATGTTCGTTATTTTGGAACAAAACAGTATGACGTCAGAAAAAGTACCTATCAGTCGCAAAAGTTTAAGAAATGAGCTACAGATCTTAAGTGCTGAGAGCTCGTAGGAGCTGCGTTAGGCATCACTACTATAGATGAACAACTGGACTGGTTGATCAAAAAGTTTTGATTTTTTTGCGTTTTGATGTGTTTGTAGTAAAGTTAGCAACCAATTGAAAAAGTTCATTGTAAAATCAATTCTGACGATGAGTTTCATGAGAGATTCCAATTAAAAAAATATTTCAATTTCAATTTTTAATTTCAATTTCAATTTTCAATTCAGAGATTTTCAATAAAGATAAAATCAAAGACACAACATAATAATTATTTTATGTAAGGAAGGCAAAAAGGTTGCAAAATGTAAAATTTATTTTTATAGCAACGAAATAGACAAACATACAAACTTACAGGCAGTGAGCCAAACAGCTAAGCAACAACGACGCAAGAAATAACAGCAGCGAGACAAACGAACATGAGTGCACACATGAAGAAAACACTCAATGCTGCAAACGGGAAAATGAGTGAAAGTGAACGAACCGAACAGTAAGAAGAACGAGTGAGCCATTCGAGCTAGGTGATAGTCGACAAGTTATTATAAAAGTTAGTTGCTGAAGAACCACCGAAGGCGAAGGAAGTCCCAAGCCCCAGAGTTGCTGAAGAACGGCCGAAAGCGAAGGTAGTCCCAAGTTTCAAAGTAGATGAAGAACCACCGAAAGCGAAGGTAGTACCCAAGAAAAGCGCTGCTGATCAACCGCCGACCAGAGGAAGTACCTGCAAAGTTCCTACAAGGAGAATAATAAGTACTGCGATATCGAAGCGAGCTGTCAGCAATGAGTGCCATGAACCAAGGAGAAGAAGCAATCAGAAGGAGAAGGTAAGGTGTGACGACGGAGACGAAAAGGACAAGTAGGACAAAGGCAGGGTGTAGTGTATGATAAGTTATCGGGTACTGGTGGCTTTTGTTCCGTCCCATAGGCAGGAGTGTGATAGCCGTAGGGATCGTAAGATCCAACAACAAGTAGAAGTTGTATTGGGTACTGGTGGCTTTGGTTCCGTCCCATAGACAGGAGTTGTATTGGGTACTGGTGGCTTCGGTTCCGTCCCGTAAGTAGGAGTAGAAGCAGGAGTACGGAGACCGACAACTACATAGACGGACTCGAGTCACACCTGCCGTCAGCTGAACCTGGCAATCAGAAGCCGAGAGACCGCACGTAATCCAATCATCAAGGAATTAATGATAATGATATAATTAAGGATAATGAATAACACCGAAATAAACTGAAATAAACTCTACTATAGTACGTCAGCATCTTTTATTTATAAATTCTGCAACGGACTCTGGATTCCCGGCGAGCTTACCTCAGCTCTAAGCCCGGAAGAATTTGAGCTTCGTTACATGGCGCCCGAGCAGGGACGTCAAAGCGTTGTTGCTGTTGAATAGTTTTGGGATCAGTTGATAAGTTGTTGTTTCAATACGTTGCGGTACAGAAGGGAGGCCAGATTCCGCTAATATATTTTTGATTGGAGAGGTGGGAAACGCTCCAATACAACGTCGAACTGCTGCTAATTTATATAGCTTTCGGCACACCATCCAAAAATAGGAAGAGCATAATCGATTTTTGACAAAATTAATGAACGTGTAACATTGATAAATATTTTAACATGTAACATATGTAAGAATGCTTTGATGATAAGTATTTTATTATGTTGAGCCTGGCAGCAAGGTTTTTTCTAAGTTGTTGCTTAAATTAAAATTGTTGCTTAAAACTAAATTTTTTATCAAATGAAATGCCCAATATTTCAAGATTGTCTACAGATTCAATAATAACATTATTATAACTTATACTAAACGGTGTACAATTTCTTTTTCTACATATGTGTAGAATTTTACATTTTTCTAATGCTAAATTTGTTATTGACGTTTTACTCCATTCTTTGATTTCTTTTCAAACAGTCGTGAAAATATCTTTTACTTTGTTTTTATCTTTAATGTTAGAAAATATGATTGTATCAACGGCATAAATGCAGTGTTCTAGTTTATTGTTTTGTGCAATTATTTTGGTAAATTGGTTGAAAGCTGTTATAAATAATATAACTGATAATGGGGAACCTTGAGGAATCCCGTTGTGTAGTGCTGAACGCTCTAATAAATAATTGTTAATTTTTATTCGAAATTTGCGGCTTGTCAGAAACACTTTAACAAAATTAAAGATTTTTCGACCAACTCCCCAAACTGCAAGTTGCTGAAGTACCACATGTATCCAAATGCGGTCAAAAGCTTTTTCAAAATCCGTAGCTAGAATAAATACGTGATTTTTTGCTAGAAAGAGCGGAAGACGCATAATGCTGTAGGTGAAGTAGTACATACTTTGTTTTCTTTTGAAGGCGACTTCGTTTGGGGAGATTAAATTGTTTGTTGTTATATACCACAATATTCGCTTAGAGACAATTTTACCAAGATTTTTCCCAAGCACGATAAAAGTGAAATGGGCCTATAGCCACTGATATCACAGCTAGGTTTGTTGGATTTGGGTATTGATAAGAGATATATCTAACTCAGTTTTGTTTGCTGAAGATGATAAAGAATCATATGAATATCGATTTTGGAGAGTTAAGTTTTTGTTTAGAACAAATTCTCGTTTGGAAATTTTCATCTTTAGAGCAATTAGACCATGTAGAAACACATAAATTTACAATTTCTCTTGAGTTTGTTAAAATTTCCGTTCCAGATTTAAAAGAATTGGATTATTTTTTCTTCCACTTAACATAATTAGGTCGGACCAGATTTTCTCTGGGCTTGAATTTGGGTTAATGTTAGAAGTTATTTTTTGTAAACTTCTTCCCTTAGCTACTTTGACATATTTTTTAAATGAGGCATTTGCTTTTTTATACAGAATTATATCTATATATTAATAGGCAAACAAAAAGTTTGTGTTCCCTTTTTTTCTGTGTTACCTTCAACATATTCATATAATACTTATATCGATGGATAGGTATTTTCGAGTAGATTTGCACAATATAATCTTTATTCGAATATGTTGTCATTAAGATAAGTAAAACTGAGCAAATGTAAAACGCTTTTTTTACTAATGGGACAATGAGAAACTACAAAGCAACAAAGCTCTCTTGAACATCGCTGCTGTAGCTTACAAAAGCTAGAGTAGAATGCGGGAGTGACGCAAACACTTAAAAAGAGCTGAGTAGCATTATTGTTGTTGTTATTGTTGTGGGTGTTGCTTTGGCTGACTTCATAAACGCAAGTTGCAATGCAACACTGCAAAGTCAAATGTTCATAAACATCCACACTTTATTTTTGACAATGTAGTGTGTTCACTAATGCATCGCAACCCTTTGCGATGCGCATCAGATGTCATTTCAGCGCATCATTTCATTTTATGATGCAACATTGATATCTCACAAACAAAACAAGTATACTTATACATTATTAAATTGATTAAATTAGAAATTTATAAAATATTTGATTTTATTAATGCATGAATTATTTACCATTCTATTTAAAGTAATAATAAATGGACACACGAAAGGAAGCTCTTGCTAATAAGCACAAGATTGTGCTTTGAAAGTGACTTTACCGCCAACAAAAAGAAAAGGAACACAATCTGGGAAAAAATTTTGCTGGAGATAAAAGAAATTGATGGCACGTTTCCTTTCACAAGGGACTTCCTGTCACTTTCATAAGTAGATGATTTTTGAATATAATGGTCACTTACAAACGCATCAAAGATGTACTTTCTGCCAGTTGCACAAAATTTAAAAGCTAAAATATAAAAAGCATGGAATATATATTCCATTTTATTTATTTATTTTATTTATACAAACAGTTGGCGCTAAAGTACAAAGTGTTCACAAACGCCTTCAAATGCACTGCATCATTTGACAAAGTAGTGATGTAAGGCAACATTGCTTTGCATTAGTTGCGCAATGCTTTGCAATGTTGCATTGCAACTTGCGTTTATGAAGTCAGCCTTTCTCTTAATATCTATCAGCGTTAAAAAAAAACTGCTGCTTGCTTCTATTATCTTGAGAATTATCATTTATCTTGATTTATTTGTTATACTTTTTTACCGTTTATTTACTTTTACTTTATTTACTTTACTTTTAATTTATTTATTTACTTTAAATGAATATTATATGTTGAATAAATTTTTGTTATTGATTGATATATGCTTCCTTTTTTGTCCTTTACCACAATTTTCCTCATAGCGCCAAGGAAAGCATTAAGAATTTCCATGCAAATTAATAACCATTCATTATGTGAAAAACAACTTGAGTTTCGTTACCTTACAGAAACAGATGGCCGAATTTCGGCCACTGGCGATACTAGTTATAAGTACTACGAAAACATTTAAAGTTATTAAGGTTGTTTTCGCTTAATTTTTGGAGTTCACTGCTCCACCAAAGCATAGAAGCTTTGTAAAAATTTGTTTTTGTTTGAGGGATTGCAATATTGGCAGCAGATCTAATAATTTTAACTAAATTAGCTGCTTCTTTGTTTATATTGTTAGAAATTTCTTTTGTATCGCGAATTTGCTCAGAAATATTTTGAAATGTCTGCCAATTTTCTAAATTGATTTTGAACTTCCGTTTAGGTTTTATATTTTCGAATCTAAGATTAGTAAATATATTATTAAGAGTCGGATAGTGATCACAGCCACGAAGATTTGCAAGGATTTTCCATGAACACTTGGGAGTAAACTGCGCAGAACACATAGTGATATCCATGTGAGTGAAAGTTCTATGCGTGGAAAAGTGGGTAGGAGAAGAACCGTTATTTGAAACCACAAGATCTTTATAAAGGACTACATCTTAATAAATTTTTCCTATGTTATTGAAGTCACTGCATGGAGTATAACTCAACTAATGCATGGAGTATGGATTTGTTGCAAGCTTGCAATAATCTCATTGGATATAAATGTTTTTTGTAGTGGTATGTACATATTCAAAATCGTTAAAGAGAATCCAATACAAAGTTCAATGGCAATAGCAGAAATGTTGAATAGACGCTAAAAAGTTTGTGGGGTATTCCCCATGTTTTTTTATCAGGATCCCTATTCCTTGTTTTGCTGTAGTGTTGGTTTATACATAGATTATTGAAATATCCCAACTATTGTGTGGATGTTTTTATTTTATCTATTGTTTAAGGACAATGGGTTTCTTGCACAGAGATTATGTCTGAGTTCAGGTCTTTGATTAGTAGTATATGGTAATATATCCCTTTATATTCCACTGAATAATTTTGATCGTCATAACCAGAATAAAAAGAAAAAAGTTCATGAACTCTATTTGAAAGTGTACTGTGTCGCATAGTGAATTGTATTAAGATTTTTTGAAAATGTTTGGTGTTAGTAGTTATTTTTTTTTATTGTTTTTTTTTTAATGGTTAAATTGAGTTATCCCTTTCGTCTTCACTTATTTCGTTATTTTTGTTCAGAGAGTCGGAGAAGGGATTGGATATAAAGAATTCGTCATTGCTTGAAATTGAACTGTAGTCTTGTGTTTTAAATGTGAGTGGTAGAAAGAAATTTGTTGTTCTTGCGGTTTGCAAATTATTTTGATCTGATTGAGTTATTACAGCATGGGATGTTTTAGGAGTTGTTGTGGTTTTCAGTGCAACATTTGTTTGTATAGGAGGGGAAATATCGTTTTTTGTTTCGTGATTATTGTTGTTGTTTTTTGTGGCGAGAGAAGTGGTGTTTTAGAGAAAACAGGTTTGGTAGTTGTTGATGTGGACTGCATTTCTACAGTCGATTTTGTCGTAAGAGTGATTGAGGATTGTGTTTTTTTTATTGCTTTGAGAAACGATTGCGGAGTAAGTTGTATTTAAGGTATTTGTTGTTGGTAGGGATCTGTGTATTTGAACAGCTTTTTTTTAATGGGCAAATTTTTTGCACTCTTTTAAAGAAGCAGTTTAGTTTTCGGCACAATTGGCGCAATTCGGGAGCATTCTGAAGGAGAGTGGGCAGGAAGGTTGCAAGTGACACATGCTGGATTATTTTTACACCGTTTGATGGTATGGCCAAGAAGTTGGATTGATTTGACAGGAGCGGAGCGCCAGGAGATATCAATTTTACCGGGAAGGTGATACAAATCAAAAGTTAGTAAGACTACACCGCTTGGAACGGACCCACCATTTATATAAAAATTCGTTATATTATAATTACTTACTCTCTTATAATTTCATTTTCGAGTATTTTGTTTAAATGTGGAGCATGACCTTTGCTAGCGTTTAATGAGTTGTGTAGGCTACATTTCATTTGGCATACTCCTATTAGTTCCTTAGCTAAAATAAACTTGTTAGCAATTGTTTTGTCCTTGACAAGTAAAAGCAAGTTTCCATCACGCAACTCGGATACTGTTCTTATTTCTTTGCTTATTATGTGGAGAGCTTTTTGAACTACAAAAATCACAAAGTATTCTGGGTTTGACAGCTGAACTGCTGGTAATTCAGGAAAGTCTGTAAAAGTTTTTTGATTATAGCGTTTCTTGGGGCCGTCTGCTAAAAGAGCAAAACGGTTTGTCTTAATGCGGGGAGGCCCAGGTTATACGCCGCACAAGTGCTAGTCGCGGACGATGTTAAAAGTGCACAAAAGCAAAGTAAGATTCACGAAAGAAAACTATGAATATCGTGTTTAAGAGAATTAACAATTAAATTCTTATGTTTGCATTTTAATGAGTTTTATTTTAATTTTAACATTCTTAAGTATTTAAGTTTATTTTTAATATTATAGGAACAATTATTAGAATTTATATATTATATTTATAAATCTTATTCTTTAAATATTAGATCAATTTAAACGAAAGACATGAATTATTAATTTATTTAAAATTTAGAAAATTCTCCATCGCACGTTTAAGCAAGCACACTTCGTTCGTTCGTCTGCCGCGTCGTTCTTCTTAATTTTCTTGTTTATCGTTGCCAACACTCTTTTTTTGATTCTGGGTCGCCAGAGTGTTTTCTTCCCTTACATTCAGCCGTTCCTGAAAAATCGAAGTGACCTCGCTTCGTTGTATTTTGTTATAATCTTCGTCGACCTCGTCGGCTTCTTCGCCACTTTCGTCATAGTCTTCGTAGACTAGAAGGATACACCAAGGGTTTAGCTTATCATATGAATATACTGATGAGTAGTGTCTCTGCTTCCGATGTAAACCCGGTATATCTTCAACTATGTAGCGATCTTTTCCCAATACAGCTTTAATTTGAAATGGTCCTTTATAATGAGGTTCGAGTTTACGCGACCCTCCCGTGCTAGCTGGCTCGTTTTCTGCTAAAACTAAATCACCGATGTTGTATAAAGTTGGCTGCGCATGTTTCTCATCAAACCGTATTTTTGCTTTATTTCGTTGCTCGTTTACCTTCATTGCCGCTGATTCTCGAGCTTGTTGTAAATCAAAATCGTCATCGCCATCACTTGTATGAAGAGCCAGAATTATCTTGTTTTTGAGGATATCCCTCGGTTGGTACCCATACAGCAGTTCATGTGGTCTACATCCGGCCGTCTTGTTCTTCATCGAATTCATTGCCCATTGGATTCTTCGCAGCTCATAATCCCAGTGTTTATCTGCTTGCGTCGAAGGTAACAACATGGACAGAAGAGTTCTATTTGTACGCTCAGCGTGCCCATTTGCCCTTGGTGTGCGTACGGCGTTCAGAATGTGTTTTATATTATTTTCCGTGCAGTATTTACGGAAGTCTTTTGACGTGAAAGCCGTCCCAAGGTCGGTCACTATTCGCTTAGGTTCTCCTACGTAGCTGCTCACCTCGTCCAGAATGGTAAGAACATATTTCGTTGCTGTGCTTCTAACAGCTCTAACTATTGTTAATTTTGTAAATGCGTCGACTATAACTAGAGTATGGTCATTTCGACGTGAACTTTTCGGAAACGGACCTAAATGGTCTAAGTGGACAGCTTTGAACGGAACCGGTTCAATGGCATCGTAGTGGTACTCCGCTTCTTTCTTCCCACCAGGACATTTGTTATATGAGCACTCCACACACGCTTTAAGATAACTCTTCACATAGTTTCTCATTCTTGAAAACCAGAAATTTTGACGTATTCTGTCCAAAGTCTTCTCCAATCCTAGATGTCCACATTTGTCATGACAGTCCTGTTCAACATGCCAACGCAAAGCTTTCGGTACGACCCAGGATTTCACTCCGCCATTCTTCCGAAATAGTCGCCCATTCTCGATTTCGTATTCCAATTTTGTCGTTTTGTCGTCCATTTCAATTTTATTCACGATCTGCTGCAAATTTTTATCTTGAAGCTGCGTGCTAAGCAACCAGTCTCCGGGATCTAAATCCACTTTTCTAACACGTAGTGATGCCGTATCCATCTCATGAGATTCTTCATTTGGCGCTCTGCTCAGGGCATCCACGTGAGCCATCCGCTGTCCTGACCTATGTTCGATTATGATGTCGAAATCTTGGATCTTCAACCACCAGCGCGCAATTCTCGGTATTAGCTCTTTCTTCTTCATTGCCGTTCTGATAGCATTACAGTCCGTAATCACTTTGATTTGCTTTCCATAAACGTAGTCTCTCTAATGTTTCAACTACAGCCAGAGTTTAAAACTCGTAACTATGAAACTTTTGTTTATCCGCGCTCGTTGATCTGCTGTGGAATACAACAGGTTTGAGTTCTCCACCCTCTCTTTGATGCAATACACCCGCTAGACCAATGGCGCTGTCATCAGTATGAACTTCATGGTCAGCGTCAACTCTATAAACCGTCATTACAGGTTTTGAAACTAGTGCCAGCTTAAGCTGGTCAAAGGATTCTTGTTGCTCATGCGCCCACAGAAATTGCGTATTTTTACGTAGACGTTTTCGAAGGGGTTCAGATAGCAGGGCATAGCCTGGGACAAATTTTCTGAAAAAGCCGCTTAGTCCAAGAAATTTACGCACGTCAGTAACGGTCTTCGGGATAGGGAAATTTTGTAACGCTATTGTTTTAACATAGCCTGGACTAATACCTTCAGGAGTCAGACGATGCCCTAGGAACCCAATTTCCTTTTTCAAAAATTCACACTTATCAATATTTAATATGACGTTCGACTCTCTTAGTGCTTTAAAAACTCTTTTTAATTTCTCAAACATTTCCGGAACCGTCTGGCTACCCACCAAAATGTCATCCATATAATGCATCATATCCCCAGCCAGTGTCTTTTCTTTAATTTTAGCCACCAACTTTTGAAAAACCGCGGGCGCTTTTTTAAGCCCGAACGGCATTCTTTTAAACTCATAGAGTCCGTCAGTCGTTACGAAAGCCTTGTATTTTCTGCTCTCTGGTTCGATTAGAATTTGATAATATCCACTGTTTAAGTCTAAGGATGTAAAGTATTTGAACCTCTTGGCTTCTTGCAATTGTTCCTCTACATTAGGTGTTGGATAAATCTCCTTCTTCATATGTAGGTTTATGCGTCGATAGTCTACGCACAAACGTTCTCCACCACCCTTTTTCTTTACTAATAGAATAGGACTCGCGTACTCAGAATTCGATTTTTTAATGATATCGTTTCGTTCGAGTTCATCTATAATTTCAGCTACGAGCGCACGTTTGGGCTCTGGAACTCGATAAGGTCGTTGTACTATCGGCTTATCTGAATCTACAACAATTTTCATTTTAACAAGATCGGTCTTACCTATTTCACTCAAATTGCTAGCGAATACATCCTGAAACTCCTGAAGTACTTCAGATAATTCAGTCAGAATTATTTCGTTCTCAACACCGCATTTAACATTTTCTAATTTTATCGGTAGTGTTTCAGTAGCAGATATATTTCTTACAAGCTTTTTTTTTATTTTGGTTCGCGACTCGAATTCAAATTGGCCGTTATGCACATTTGCTTCTCTATCTTTGAACAAGTCCTGCCCGAGGAGGATATCGGAAGATAAAATATCATCGTCAACAATGTACAACTCTATCTGACACGACAACATATCGATTTTTAGTTCAACCGTAATTTTTGCCTGTGCAAAACGCGAACCACAGCACAAGCCATTAATTTTTAATGAACATTTTTCACGATTGCATTGAAAAGTATTTGATACGACTCGACGAATCATATTGCACTCACTACCAGTATCGATAAACGCCATTTTGTCCATGTATGTAAACCAATTTTTCGAATGGATTGTTTTGCAAATCACAATTTATTTTATTAACATTGGCTTTAGATTTACCACAGTTTTCCGGTATGCCTTTGGATGCACTTTTTGACAACTTTCACACCTCTTTCGTCGCTGTGGTTTTGTGCACTCATTTGAAAAATGTCCTTTTTCGTTGCAATTACAGCAAGTAATGTTTTTAAATTTTGCACTATCCGTTTTAAAACCGCCGGTATTACTTTTTATTGCATTTTTCTGTTTGTCCGATTTTATGTTACGATTTACTGAATCAGTAGGAATGTTTCCTAAATATTCTTCGCACGTTTCACGTATTTGTTTAACCGAATAAAACCGCATTGGTGCAATTGCAGCTTGCAATTACCTTTGTCTCAATACCTCTCGCGTGTCAAACTATATCGACGACCTAAGGCACTCATTCTAAAAGTTTAATCACTTATGCGTTCTTCTTGTCTACGTGTTGCTGCAACCATTTTAAAATGAACATCGGCTTTATCATAAGCGCGACCGAATTAATTTATTAACTTTTGTGAGAACTCAGCCCAAGTCGTTGCCAGAGCTTGGGCTGCATCGAGCCATTTCGCCGCACCTTTCATGCGACTATACACAGCAAGGAGTAGACACTTTTCATCAAATGAATACGCATTTTTAACACTTTCTACACGCGCCACGAATTGTTCTGCATAAAGAGATACTTCCCTCGTAGGATCGTATTCTGGGATTGTTTCCGCTATTTCTTTTACCGAATATTGATTTTGACTCGCGATCGTATTCAAACTAGGTGATTGGTTTCTCATCGTAGCCGAACTGAAACCCAAAAAATCAGTTTGGTTGCCATTAGGTCTATTTGTTTCGCATCCAATCATGAGTGGATTATTTGAGCTTTGCATTGTGGTCATAAAATTACGCATCATTTCACGCAACTCAGCCACTTGCGCATGTAAAGTTTCTTCAACTTCAATTTCCACTTCATCACTGTTTAATGCTAAGCCGTTGCATCAGCTCTGCTTTTGAGCCGGTGGATGTTAAATTTTTTTCCCTAAGCAACTGTTAAAGCTGATCTACTTTCAATGACGAGATTTGAGGCATTTTCGTTTTTTTTTTGTTTTTTATTTCATTAAAAATGTAATACATAAAGTACACAAATTTCAAGGATCAATAACAGCCACAAATTTGTCACAGCTCTGTGATTTGTTTGTAACTTTTTTCTTTTTTTTTCTCGCACTTTTTGTTCATATAATTTAAGTAACTTTTCTTAACTTTAGCACTTAACTTTTAGCTTAACTTTTGCTTTTTTTGTTTTTCTTTTGCACGAATTATTCGTTTTTATTTCTTTGTTTCCACATTTTGTTTGGAAAATTTTCTTTCTTTGCTCGTTCGTTAAATTTGCTTCTTGCTCGTTCTGTGGCTCGTATTTTTTTTTTACCGAAGAGTTCGTTGTTTTGAGGGGAAATGCACGCCGTTCTTTTTCAAATTTTAACGTTACTAACGTTTACGTGCTTAGCTTTAAACTTTGTCGCGGGAGTCTGACATTTTCGCGGAAGTCTTAAATTCGCGTTACCTTGATTTTTCTGAGCACAAATTAGATGCAACGTATCCCACTTCTGATATATAAGAGAATTAAACAAAATCAATTCCTTATGTTTGCATTTTAATGAGTTTTATTTTAATTTTAACACTTTTAAGTATTTAAGTTTATTTTTATTATTATAGGTACAATTATTAGAATTTATATATTATATTAATAAATCTTATTCTTTAAATATTAGTTCAATTTAAACGAAAGACATGAATTATTAATTTATTTAAAATTTAGAAAATTCTCCATCACATGTTTAAACAAGCACACTCCGTTCGTTCGTCTGCCGCGTCGTTCTTTTTATTTTTCTTGTTTATCGTTGCCAACTCGCTTTTTTTGTTCTGGGTTGCCAGAGTGTTTTCTTCCCTTACACGTGGAGCTCTTCGAAAAAGAAAAACGTCTACTAGCAGCGAACGTTAATCGGAGACTGTGTTAGTGAAAATAATAACTATTTTTTCTGACCGTTTGTTTTTTAAACCACCACACCAGCCAATATTTTTACAAAAAACTCGACTTTCAGAAACTATTTCAAACTGTTTTAGCCCACGGATGGCTGTAGCTAGAATCGAAATATTTGGGGAATCATCACAACATAAGCCGAGGATTATTTTGAAAAACCGACCCGAACAACATTTTTTTCTATGTAGCATGAAACACCTTAGTCTGCATATAGCTTGATTTCGACAATACAAAAAAAAAATCTCAACAAAAAAAAACCACTTGCCTGATTTGCTTGACATTTTCACAGTATGTTTCCAATACAATGTTAGTTCATATGAGCAAAAAAATTTCCAAAGTCTTGGAAATCCATTGTCTTGCTAAACGTTCTAAGCGGAATTTCAGATTTAAGTCGCTTGAGTTGATTAAAAGCATATTTTTTTTTTGGAAGCTTAATAATAAAGAAAAATTGCGTCCGGCAATACTGAACTGCGACACATTAACCAGTGTTGCTATTTAAAAATTTTTGAGCGAAGTGAAATTTTAAAAAAGAATTAAGTGAAAAAGTGAAGTGAATTAAGTGAAATTTTTTAAAAAAGGGATTGTTAAGCGAATCGACGAATTTTCAGATGGTAAACACATAAATTTATTTCAACGGTTAAAATACACATCTTTATTTTTACCAAGAAAGAAATAAAATTAAACAAAACAATTCAATACAAACATATGAATAAAATGTAGATAAATGCATATCAAAATTATATACAACATTAATAATAATAAATAAATCTATATATATAAAAAAGGAGCTTATGTTTGTAAGGCCGCAATAGACTCCTAAACTACTCATCCGATTAGCATGAAAATTTGTGTATAGAAGTTTTTTGGTACGGTGCGTGTTTGTGGGCTATCAATTTTGATCCACCTTGAACACCAGAGGGCGCTGTAGTACAAATCGTTTACAAAACTGCCTAACACTCATCAACTGCTAATGCGATTAGAATAAAAATTGGTGTACAGTAGGTTTCATGTACGTTGAGTGTTCTGCTGCTATATTTTTCGACCTATCTTGAACACCAGAGGGCGCTATAGTACAAATTTTTTACAAAACCACCTAAAACTCCCAAACCGCTCATGCGATTAGAATAAAAATTGGTATATAGTAGTTTTCAGGTACGATGAGTTTTTTGACAGCATCTTCTTTGAACCACCTTGGACACCAGATGGTGCTGTAGTACAAATTTTTTACAAAATCGCATATTTTTAGTTGTTTTCTTAGGTTACATGTGCAAATATTTACAAAATATAAAATATTTCTTAAATTTAGTAAAATTAAAAAAATTTCCGCTATTTTGATATCAAAAACATGAACATATCTGGAAAACTATGAAAAATTTTACTACAACGATATACATATTTAATGCAACATCGTACACAAGATTACGAAAAAAAACAATCAGATATTCAATTTTGTGACTTCCGATTCAAATATCTCCGCTGCTTTTTTATATATTGTGTTAAATTTTTTTTTGTCTTAAAGCTTCATCAAAATACTATGAAAACCTTATTGCAAAAATACCGTTAGTTGAGTGTATATATTTTAAATTTTTTTTTCAAAAAAGGTCTGAAATTTTGGAGTTTTCCCTCAAAAAAAGGCTCAAAATTTGTTTTTGTTGTAAAAATAATTTAAATTCAAATTCGCAAATTTTCAACTCTATTAAAAAGCTATAACATTTTAAAGCAAAAAATATTTCAATTTTACGCAAAAATTAAAAACCATTTTTGTGATTCAAAAAGCAAGGTTTCGTAAGATTTTTTCGAACAAAATTTTTTTTTCCAATATTGTGTTTTTATAATTTTGAAAAAATATACAAGCTAAAAAATTAATTTACTAGAAAAAATTATTTAGGTATCTCTTGCCAATCAAAAGTTATAGCCAATAATGTTTATCCAAAATATATACATATACAAAAAGCAAAACGCTGTCTGTGTGATGGCTGGAAACTTCAAAATTACTTGCTGAAATTTTGGCAGTACATTTTTAAATTTCTGTCACACCCCCTTTTACCGCCCACAAATCAATAAAAATGCTATATTTCCTACAGTTTTCGTCGATTGGGCTACATTTTGGTAATTTAGTCTGTCGACAACTGTACTAAAACAGGGTAATGTCCATCTACTAGAAAACTGGGATGAGCATTATATAAGAGGGTGTGGCTCCGCCCATACAGTTAAAATTTGTATTATCGAATAGCTTTGAAAGTAAAAGTAGCAATACTTACATACAAACTCAAAATGGAGTTACTATTTGGTGATCTCCGGCTACTGGGAAACTGTAACGGGCAATGGAAAATAACATTGGTGTCAAACTATGAGTCTAAGAAAAGTTTTGAATACACCTATTATGTTCCCATATAGTTGCAGGGTGCAGCAACGCGCGCCGGGAAAAGCTAGTTAATAAATAAACATTAAATACTAAACATAAGATAGTAGAAATTTATTCCGGCAAGCTTTTGTTATATTTTGAAGAACTCGTTCAGATGGATACGACTTAAGAAGTGTATCTTCTGAAATACATTCTTGAATCAGCATAAGAGAATTAAGTGTAGTTACATTTATAGCCATATTTTGTAAAACGAACGCAGTCACTTGCGTTAAGATTTTCAGTCTGGCAATGCCTTTTTCATATGAAGTAAAACAAAGTCTCTTTCTCACTCAGAAATTTTCTACTAAAATATATTGCCAGATAAGAAAACCCGAAGTGACGTGATTGCGTGCGTTTTACAAAATATGGCCATTAGTTTATTTCGCATTTGACATTTTATTAGTTTCATCTGCGAAAATACCGGTTCCGTTGTAGCGCTGCTATGGGGCAAGCACAATGAAGCTCCAACAAAACGGTAAGCTGTGGATACAGCAAATTTCCAAGATCATTTTTAAATTTGAAAACAGATATTCAAAATTTTTCGAAATTTAATTCATTTTGCAAAAATTCATTTAAATTTAACAGTCTCCATTCATTCATTAATTTCCAACTCTTCTATTTGATTTTCTCTAACCAAATTCGAGAAAAGTTGGATAAGTGGAACCAGACTACTTAAAAGTAATGCCGCAACATAATTTAAAAAATTTTTAAAAAGAAATTACACTTTGTACAAAATGGAAGTGTTTGTGCCAAAGAAGAAGTGTCGAACCATGAGCCTCGAAAAAGAAGTGAAACACTTAAATTGAAGTGAAAACGGCAACACTGTCAGTAACTTGTGAGCAATATTTTTAAATTTAGCATTTAATGCAATTTTGCGATAATTTTAAAGTAGGCTGTGTTGCATGATTTAATCATTATAAAGTTATCCAGATTCTTACTTACTTACTTAGGTGGCCATCACAACCCGTCGTCGGATTTCGGCCGACCTCATCAGCTCTCGCCAGGCACCTCTACTTCGCTCGAGTTATGGGTTTTAATGATACGGCCAATAAAAAATATGTATAGTTTTATTTTCACTGTTCTCAACTTTAGTTGAGAGATAAAGCACTATATTTAATTTTTTAACTATTCTCAACTTTGGTTGAGGAATAAAACACTTTTTTGTTATTTTAGAATAACTTTATTTGTTAAATATCTGTGAAATACTAACTTAGAATGCTTAAACGGATACATTCATAAAGTTTCGTAGAATGCTAAATACAATGATCAAAAGGGAATACAAAATGTGTAATGTAATGCAACTGATGCAGCTGACCTAATTAACTTATTTGTCGCAAAGTTCTTTGTCATAATAAATAGTTTTGCAATAACATTGAAAGAAGTCAATGTTCTTGAAATTCAGCTATTGGTTTTATGTTACTTATTGATTGATAGTAAATTGTATTGCAATAACATTGGAAGAAGTCAATGTTCTTGCGATTCGGCTTTATTATTTTGTTACTCATTATTTGCCAATGTTGTTGCTTAGGTTACCCATCGATTGCGGGAACGAATTTTGAAGCAATTAATTTCAATATATACTGTCAGCGTCAAAAGTGAGTAAGCACACAAAAAAAAATTAATGTTTTCTTCACTGCACAAAAAATAAGCATAACCAATAAAATGTTATAACTGAAAATCAAACTTTATTTCATTGTTAACAATTTGCAATTTTACTATATTTACTAAAACAACAACAAAAACAACAAACATAATTTGTTTCGCATCAAACAATATAAGTTCAGTTTTATCGCGTCAAAAGTAAGTAAACACTAACACTGTTCACTGCATTGCAAGGCAAAAAACCATTAGATATAATGTTTAAATTATTTTTAACTATCTGAGTTGCAGTTTTAATATGTATTCCAACTCTTTCATTAGTTTGATTCGAGTTCTTGAGGCTTTATATCGTTTTTAACAATGCGAAAAGAAATTTCTATTGAAACTCGCAAAATAATAATTGACTTTCACAAAAAAGGCAAGTCTCTCCGTGAAATTGGTAAAATAGTAAATAGAAACCACACCTCTGCTAAAAAAATTATAGACAAATTTATTAAGTGCAAGAAAATTGATAATTTCGAGCGACCAGGCATCGGTTCGTCGTATCGTCACAGAGGTGAAGGGGACCGCAAGCAGCAGTGCAGTTAAAATAGCAGAAAGAATTGCAGCAGAAGAAGGAAAGCCTGTCAGCACAAGTACTGTGCGTCGTACACTTCATAGTCATGGATATTTTGGCCGTTGTCCTAGAAGAAAGCCATTTATTTCGAAAGTCAATAAGAAAAAGCGCTTGAATTTTTGTCAGTTTTGTCGATCGAGATAGGGCTCTGCAACGTAATTGCTTACTAAGCACCTATTAGCAACTGTGATTCTTCGCATTATCTCCAGGCTGATGTCATTGTTGCTGTTAACGGAGGTGCCAAGGTAGGTAAATTCCTTGACCACTTCAAAGTTATATTTGCCTGTTGAGACGTGAGAGCCTAGACGACGCGCCCCCCTGCCTGTAGGCAGCATATACTTCGTTTTGCCCTCGTTTACCGCCAAACCCACCTTGGCTGATTCCTTTTCGATAGCGGTGAAAGCAGCAGTGACATCTCTCTTGGTCCGACCGATAATGTCAATATCATCAGCGTACGCAAGGAGCTGAACACCTTTATAGCAAATGGTTCACAGCGATGTACACCGGCCCTTCGTAGGATCCCCTCCATGGTGATATTGAAGAGATCGCAAGTTAGCGGGTCGCCTTGTCTGAAACCTCGTTCAGTATCGAAGGTTTCAGAGAGGTCATTTCCTACCTTGCGGAGCTACATGTATTGCACAACGTCATCCTGCAGAGTCTTATCAATTTTGCAGGTATACCGAACTAAGACATTGTTGCGTATAGGCCATCCCGCCTCGGGCTATCGAACGCAGCTTTATAATCGACAAAGAGATGATGCGTGTCGATTTGGTTCTCGTGGGTTTTTTTCCAGGATTTGACGCAGTGTAAAAATCTGGTCTATGGTGGATTTACCAGGTCGAAAGCCACACTGATACGGTCCAATCAGTGTTTTTGTATGCAGCTTGAGTCTTTCACACAGTATGCTTGAGAGGATCTTATATGCGATGAAAATAAGACTTTTTTAAGAATAGGACAGAGCACGCTGAGATTCCAACCGTCAGGCATGCTTTCCGCTAGCCATATTTTGCTGATGCGTTGATGCATGTATCCTATCAATTCATCGCCGCCGCATTTTAACAATTCAGCTGGTAGACCGTCAGCACCCGCTGCTTTGTTGTTTTTGAGCCGATGGGTAGCAACTCGAACCTCGTCATGGCTGGGTGGTGGAATTTCTACTCCGTCATCGTTGATTGGTTGCATCGAACTGCATTCTCCATGGGCGGAATTGGTGGGATCATCGCCCGTAAGCAGATTAGAAAAATGCTGCCTCCACAATCTCAGTGCGCACTGCATATCAGTAACCAGATTTCCGTTCTCATCTCTACAAGTGGATGCTCCGGGCTTGAAACCTTGGGTTAGATGCTTAACCTGTTGGGAGAATTTTCGTGCATCCTTTTTGCCGTGGCACTCCTCAATTTGCTCACGCTTTTCTTGCTCCATTTTTTGCGTTTGAAAAGGCTTCCTTCCTCTTTGCGCGGTATTTTTCTCGCATGGCTCGTATTGCAACTGACTGCAGCGTTTTTATATATGCGGCGTTTTTTGTTGCTGTTGCGTCGCGACACTCCTAAGAAACCGCATCCGAATTCACACTTCTCCGCATGGCAGCTGTAGTATATATCGCAGTCTGCTCGTTTAGAGCAGCCTAGCCCTTTCCATCGCATCTCCTGGATGGCGGTGATGTCAGCCTTTATTTTACCGAGGGCTTCCGCCAGGTGGGTAGAGGCATCTTCTCTATAGAAAGTGCGGACATTTCAGGTGCATATCCGTAAATCATTGTCTGTTTTTCGTTTGCGGTGGTCATCAACGTATTTGGGGTTACCATCCGAGGCTATTTTGGTTTTCATTGGGCAGTAGTAATATGGAGGGACCCAAACCCTGCGCACATTCCAAGTTTAAGGTCTAGGAGAGACCCCACAAGTTTAAAGTCTAGAGGGCGACAAGGGGCTTTTGGCTAGGTACTTTTAAGGTGGCACCGACTCTCCTTGTCTGTGCCAGCTGCGGGCTCTGTGGGTTTTTTGTTCAAGACGCAGCTCTGCCCAACACTACGCCCTTCCACACCCTAGCTGGTCACCCAGCTAAGTTATCCAGATATTAATTAATTTTTTCGGTTAAAGCAAAGGCGATATCTTATATTTTAGGTTGATCTTTTTGTTAATAAATTATCTTTTCTGTAATAAAATAAGATGTTTTATTTATATGAATAATTTTGTGTATTAGTTATAAGTAATTTCTGGGAAAAAATGAAATAACGTCCCTGAACTAACAATTAAAAAAATTTTCGCTCCAGCGTACTTGCCAGTACATCTACACTTATCAGTACTTTCAACGATAAATAGGCATATCAAACCTAGTCGATTTCATTAAATCGAATTAAAATTCAACTATTTTACTATTTTATCGAAGGCAAACGTTATAAAAATTAATTATTGAAAATATTTATTTCGCTTACCACATAAATATATTTTTATAGGCATTTTCATTTGAGCACGACCCACACATCATCGTTGTGATATTGTTCAACCCTGCAGGTGCAACTTGTTGTAAAATAGAATTTAGTTTCGTAGGCCACTCCTTTCCAGGAAATACTCCAAGAGCAGGTCGATTAATAAGAGCTAATTAAAAAAAAAATGTTTGATACAGTTGACGAATAGTTGATATAAGACAAGACAAGGTATGAATTTATATTATTGGCATATCTACGGGTATTAATAAAGAAAGTGTTATGGAAATATAAGAAAATATTGTAGGTATTATTGCAGTAAGAGTTGTCAAACCCGACATCGAGCTGTTCGAGATTTTTGGTTTTCTTGAAAGCAAGAATTTGTAGTTAATCCAACTTTATGGTTTTTACGAGAAACCAAATGAATTATATTTGAAATTTGATATGTTTTTACAAGGTTTTTTGTTAAGCTTTTTGTTAAGTAATTATTTCTGTTTCTGTTTGAGTAATTATTGCAGTGGTGCAGTGGGTAGAGTGCGTGACCCATACGTCAGAGAACCCTGGTTCAATTTCCATCTGACACAGACAGTTTTTTTAATTGAATTAATTTTTCTTTTCGGTCGTCACCTCTCTTCAGACAATGGCAAAGATCAGAGAGTAAATAATGCAATGAAAAGCTACTTGAGAACATGCACATTAGCAGTTCAGAGTCGGCATAAAACTAGTAGGTCCAAATTTTGATCAATTGTGTACAAACCTTTAATAACACGCCCAACACAATTTGATCATAAGAAGCTCGGTCAAAGTACTTTCTAGGGTTGAAATGGCCAGTTTATTTATTTATTATTTATAAGATTTTATATAAAAATTCGAATGCATATAAATTATTTTTGTTCTAAAGTTTCAAAATAAATTATCAAAGTACGGGAAAAGTATTACAGAAGTACATATTTGTGCCAAAACTTTATACAAAGATTCGGTTATTAACATCTGAAAACAGAAGTTACGTTACCCATTCGAAAACTTAATTATTAAAAAAAAATCGACTATCATAATATAATAATTTTTATAATTTTCCAGTGTGTGTATATTTAAAATTCTAATAAATAACAGGTTTTCTAAAAGACATTCAGCAACCAATGAAATATTTAAAATCGAATATTGTTATATAAGCAAGGTTCAACAATAAAAAAAAATAATGCTTTCAAAACTAATTGAGAAATTTCAGAGCTTCATTATAAAATAATATAATTTGAATGCATTTAACATATAGGTTATAAGATGTCAGTTAAGTCGTTGGGTTTAGATTAGAGTTGGGTGAAATTCGCACATTGTGCGACAGAGCATGCTGCCAGCGTGCTGACTGCGTGCTAAGTGTGGCTGACTTCATAAACGCAAGTTGCAATGCAACACTGCAAAGTCAAATGTTCATAAACGTCCATACTTTATTTTTGACAATGCAGTGTGTTCACTAATGCATCGCAACCATTTGCGATGCGCATCAGATGTCATTTCGGCGCATCATTTCATTTTATGATGCATATGATGCAACATGGACGTCTCACAAACAAAGCAAGTATATTTATACATTATTAAATTGATTAAATTAATGCATGACTTATTTACCATTCTATTTAAAGCAATAATAAATGGACACACGAAAGGAAGCTCTTGCTAATAAGCACAAGATTGCGCTTTGAAAGTGATTTTACCGCCCATGGTATAATAATATAAGGTAGCATTGACAGTTCCTTGGGAAACCATCTCCTGTCAAAAAATATACGCCAAAAAAGAGCGCTCACAATCCGCCATTGAAAACACAAACAATGTTGAAAAAGTTGAAGTGAAAAAAAACAACAACCACAACAGCTGCAGATTGATTTACACAAAAAGCTGTTTTTGACAGGAGATGTTTTCTTGTAGAAGAGAAAATAAGCAGTTGTCAAATGCTACCTTGTATTATTATACCATGTTTACCGCCAACAAAAAGAAAAGGAACGCAATCTGGGAAAAAGTTTTGCTGGAGATAAAAAAAATTGATGGCACGTTTCCTTTCACAAGGGACGAAATAAGTAGATGATTTTTGAATATAATGGTCACTTACAAACGCATCAAAGATGTACTTATTGCCAGTTCCACAGAATTTAAAAGCATAAAATATAAAAAGCATGGAATATATATTTAATTTTTTTTTATTTACTTTATTTATACAAACAGTTGGCGCTAAAGTAAAAACATTGCACGGTGGTGTTCACAAACGCCTTCAAATGCACTGCATCATTTGACAAAGTAGTGATGTAAGGCAACATTGCTTTGCATTAGTTGCGCAATGTTTTGCAATGTTGCATTGCAACTTGCGTTTATGAAGTCAGCCTGTGCTAGAAGGGGGGGTTGCCACTCGTGTAAAAGAAAGAAAAATTGAACGAATAAAATAAGCAAATAAGAGAGTACTGCAGAGCGCAATTATGATTTTCGCAAAGCATTTTCTGATACTAGCGTTGCCATGCCATTATTTTTTTCAGAATACGAACTCGATATATTTTTAATTCAATATATTTTCAATATTCAATATTCTATATTATATTGAGTTTTATAATTCAATAGCAACTCTGACATTAAATTAATTCACTTTAAACCAACTCTGTTATATATCACAAATGCCAAAAAGTATCAGATGTATCTAATATTTTCATAAGCACTAAAGCTGATATATTTCTAAAAAATAATGCAAATTCTTGGATTTTAAATTTTGTAAAGTAACTTATATATATATGTATATACATTTTTTTTTTTTGTGAATTTATAAAGTGCAAACTGAAAGTAATAATGCATGTGTTGTTTTTATTTTTGTGATCAAATTTTTTGGTACATAAGTTGCAAACAAATTTAGGGTAAGTTTTCAGTGAAAATTTGGTAGAATAAAATGTTTTAAGTGGCAACTCTGGTCTGCATTGTGAAAATCTCAGTTGCGCTCAGTACAGACCAAAACCAATGTTGCTTACTCAGTGATTTCAAATAAGGGGCATTTTATAACTACTCGTTAATATTTGGCATATAATAGAGAGACCGGTTTGAGTGTGCATTTTATACTTAAAAACAAAACGTTTAACTTATCTATAAAAAATAATAATTTTCGGTTTTTAGTTTTTAAGGCATAATAAAAATTAAAGTCAAGTACCGTTGAGGAAGATTTATTGTTGTGACATTGTTTTGCGAAACTTCTTATGAATATGCCAAAAATATTCTTTTGAAAAACCATTTTATAGATGCACCTGAAGACCCATTGGCAAAGAAATAACATCGCTTTTTGTAGCTACGTTAAATAAAATTAAACCCTTTTTAAGAAACCATCCTCTTGCAGAAACCAGAACATGCAACACTTTGGTGCACGCTGGCGCCCACTGCCGCAGAATGTGCGCAAAATTTGCCCATTCCTAGTTTAGGTAAAGAAATAATTGAATATTATTACAAACATATACAAACAATTTTTTAATGGCAATTCCTTAATACAGTACACTCTCACAAATTCGAACTGTCCAGAAATTAGAACATGCCATTTCGATATTAGAACCACAGGTTCTAATTTCTGGACGTGTCTTTATTTATTAAATTCATAAGCGATCTTTGCTCAGTGATAAAAATATAACAAGGGGAATTATTTGAGTTTTATATTAAAAAAAATTAAATATTAATAAATAAAAATTCTTTTACGTTAACGTAATTTTTCAACCAGTTTCTTTCATTTCTTTTAAATTTCTGTAAAAAAAGTCCAGAAATTAGAACATTTCAGAAATTAGAACCACAAAGTGGAACAAAGTGGAACAAAGTGGTTCTAATTGTGAGAGTCTACTGTAATTGAAAACAGTCTACTGTAATTGTTTTCAGAGGATTTATATACGTTGGAAATTGAGTGAACAGAGTAAAGCTCATCGGGCATAGAATCTGATAAATATTGACAAAAAGGCGCTAAGGGTATGATATTGATTATTTTTTTTCTGCTTTAAAATTTTTTATTTTTAATTTTATTTTAAATTTTAATTAACCCTTTCAGTGCCTTTCGGCATATTTGTTGCCATACGGCAACAGTTTGCTTTGTGGCTCTGTTTCTAGTTTGGGACACCCCGCTTTTCAACAATACATTTTTAATAATAGATTGAAATGTGATGAAAAGGAAGAGAAAATCAAAAATATGAAAATTAATTTTTATAACATGTATTTCAAGGTTATTCTGAGTGAACCCATGAGCGCGACCACGCGGCCACGCGACTTCAAAAAAGAGCAAATTAAAAAATTATATTTTTAAATATTTTCGAGAATTTTCTAAAGCTAAAGGTAATTAAATATAATACTACGAATGTAAGATATCTTATTTACATTTTTAGTTAGAAAAAATATGTGATATTTATAGCGCTAGAAGTTTTTAAAATTTTTTTAAATATTTCTAAAAATGTTTGTAGTATCTATTAGGAAAGCAATATGGCTTTCAAACTTCATACTCAGCTTATTTTAGCCAAAAACTGACCCTGAACGAAGTTTGGAATGTTTGGCATTGCCAGGGCTAATTTGGCACTGAAAGGGTTAAGAATCAAAATCAACTTAGACTAAAATCGCAAAGGATACACTTTTTTAGAAAAATCAAAAAACTTTTAAGATTGCGAAAAGCATTATATTACGATAAGAGCAAAAGGCAATAAATATATGTCTATAGAACAAATATATGTATACATAGAACAAAGATATTTCGCGGTGTTTTAAGTGGTTAAAGTTGAATTTTTCAACAAATTTTTTTGTGCAATTTTTGCTCAAATAATTCCCATAAATTTTAAAAGGGTGATAAAAAAAAATTGCTAAATTTACGTTACAAAGACCTTTAATATTTTTTATAAATCGACACATATCGCAATAGTTTTCCAAGACCATTTTCAATCTTCGGAATGGCCAGAAACATAAACTGATTTTGAAATGATCACCACAGCTAATCAGTATTATAAGAATCGATAATTTCGATGCATCGAATACTGATCAATTTTTCAACCCATTGTTTGTAAATGATTCGAGTGAAGAGTTTTTTGAAAATCGATCCAAGTTGTTGGATTCAAAATGAAAAATACTCGCGCGCAGAAGAAGTCGTCAAAAACACTTGTCGTTAACGTCGTTAACGTCGTTAACGATGCTGCTGAGAGAGCAATAAATCTTATGTCGAGATACAACGATAAAGTGACATCATTGGAAGCGGAAAAACAAGCTTTTCTTCACGTGGTAGAAGACCATTGTAAGCTCTTTCCATGCGATACAACAAAATCCAATATTTCTGAACGCATGCAGCAAAAGAAAATCCATATTCACAATGAATTAAATTAAATGCTTTAAAAATCACTATACCAAAAATATCGTATCTCATTCAAAAATGGGTCGATACTGTTTTTTATTTTTTAATTATTAATACCATAAAATGGGCTGCAATAATGCATTAATTAATTTTGAAAAAATGTCCTAAATCAATGCAAAGGACAAACATGTATAAAAAATTATATGAACAAATTTTAAAATGTTGACTTAAAATGCGTTTATTGGGACCGGACTTCATTGTACATCAAATCTAAGTCCAGAATCAGATTCTTCAGCTAGTTAAACATAGAAGCAGGTACTTTTGTTTTTTTTTTTAAATTTGAAATGCATTAGAAAAATTTAAATACATTTCATCTAAAATGACTCTCCAAAAACCGGATTTTCGAACAGAACAGGGCCATTGTTGAAAATCCTTGGATATTTAAGAGCTCTAATTTCTTTATTTGCAACCATCGTGTTTTTCAGGGGGGAGGGGGCACGGAGGCTCCCAGATACTTTAACAAAATCCATACAAATGTTACTTGCTCTAATGTATATGTATATGTATATGTATTGTATATTAGGGTGATTAAAAAAAATTTTTTTTTTCGAAAACCAACCGAGCTCGTTTGAAAATGCGAAAACCAAAACTTAAAAAAATTTTGTTTTTAATTTTTAGATATTGGTTTTCGAATTTGAAATATTAATATCTCTCTCATTTTTAAACATATTATTATGAAACTTTCATGGCATGCGTACAATAGACCATCATTAATAAAAATATGTTAACATTTTGGATTCTTGATCAAAATATTTTTTTTATGTCCTTGACGGTTAAAAAAAAAAATCGCTTGTAACTATGTTTCGCATGGGAAAACAATATTTTTTTTAATGAAAACCCATTCCTCGACAACCATTCATTCAATTCTTCAACATTATTTTGTAGACGTCGAATTAACCTCATTATTTTTAAACTACTTAATAATACTTAAATACAAAATATTATCTTCCTACGTTAATATTAACCCGTGCCGACAAGGCTCTTAAGTTGTTTGAAAATAGCTACTTTTAAACGAGTTCTGTTATGTAGCTAGATCAGAAGAAATATTCGTATTTTACGAAAAATTTATTAAAACCATGTTAAAATTATACTCATTTATTGAAAAAAGATGGAAATTTAGAAGTTATTCAGGATATTTGCATTTAAAGGTATCTTTTTTACAATCGGGATACAGCTTTC
The DNA here is from genome assembly GCA_943735915.1 of Pherbina coryleti. Taxonomy (NCBI): domain Eukaryota; kingdom Metazoa; phylum Arthropoda; class Insecta; order Diptera; family Sciomyzidae; genus Pherbina; species Pherbina coryleti. The sequence continues at coordinate 44,857,110 of OX030952.1, read as the reverse complement.
TTTGCTTTTGCACATAGCTCAACAAAAACTGTTTTTGTTCTTCTTCTGCAATTATTAAAATATGAAAATTTTGCGTTTCTTTAGATCAGGCCTAATCAGCGAAATGAGTAAAAGGGCCAAAGCCTAATTACGAAAGAAAATCGCCTGATTAAAATAAACAACAAAATACATTAACAACAACAAAAGCGAACATTTTAGCGTCACCACCATCGACGGCAACCTAATTTGTTGCTTTTTGCAAGTGCATAGAATGTGTTGATAATAAAATCCCAAAAACAAAATACATACGCTGCAAGCATGCGTAGCAGGACACGAGATCGTCTAAATTTCTATTCCACTAACAACAAAACACACGCACAACAACAATGCTGTATGTTTTTGGTGGTCGCGCCGCATGCTTGTGCGTTTCGATGCATATGTTGTTGTTGTTTGTTATAGTTAATTTTCGCAAGTGCATTTCGTCGTAAATTTGGCGCAAGCAAAATGTGAGTTTTATGCAATTTTAATAAATGGGCCAATTATTACAACAAGGGCCACAAGGGCCATCTTTGTGATTAGGCCTGGTTTAGATGCTCTATCAGCTGTATCATTAACTGTTATTAAAGAAATAACCTTAATTTTTGCATCCACAAACGCAGCGTCTTTTTTCCACAAAGAAACGTGTTTTTGAAGGAAACTGGATTGAAGGAAGCTCAATCGCGAAAATATATTTTTACCCTTAACGGACACGAAATCGCTCAATGATTTTCCTGCAACAAAAAGTAATGTTATTGTCAATGTACAATCAATATCATAAAAAATATTAATGGTATTCATGCAAAGCGGCAAAGTTATATTTAGGGCAATTAGTTATTTTTATCAGGTAGATTGTGTGAACGTCCCCTAAAACCGATTGTGGATTTTCAGAGATATGTCAGCTGTTAACTTGTGAATAGTAATTGCTGATTGCTGTTATAAGTTTGCCACCTCGTTTGCTCACCTTAATCGAAGAGCAAATATATCTGGTTTGTGCAAAAGCTTCTCAGTACAAATTTTGACAGTTAATTTATAAGGGTGATAAAGTTATCTTGTTTATACCATTTATAAGGGCTTTGCCCATTTGCATGAATACCATTATTATATAGTTATAAAGTTTTTATAACGTCTTTATTAGACGTGTAGTCTAATTTGTAGTAGTAAGTAGTAAGTAGTAAGTAGTAAGTAGTAAGTAGTAAGTAGTAAGTATAAGGTGAGTCCAATAAGTGACTATATGCAAAACTACTTTTTTTTTAGAAACGCCGTAGAAAGAATCAAATAATTCTTCTTTTAATGGCACGTATCTCTTCCCAATATCGTATCTGGAACTCATTTTTTGTAAATTTGCTACAATACTCTCCTTGTGTTGGTCACTAACTTCGTCATCAAATAATGACAATGTCGAAATTTCTTCAGACAAGTACCAAAGATGCCGGCAAAATTTGCTCAAGGCTGCATTGGAGATTGATTGGTCCACAGTTTCATAATATTTTAAAGCCTTTAAAAGCACAAATCTTGATTTGGTGCCTCCACTGCCAAATTGCACCCGAGCCAGGGTTTCACATACTTAGTAGCAATGAAAAGACAAGTCTTGAAGTGCCCGTTTGTCCTTGGCGCTCATTTTAAACTGAGATTGCAGCAAACAAATTTTGAAGGAATAAATAGCTCTAGCCATAAATCTGGCTTGGTGCATCGCTCCAGGAGGTTTGAATTAAATTTAAATTTTCTCTCTTTATCCCCTCCTAGGAAAATAATAGAAAGTTGCAATTCCTGATTATAAAACGTTATCAACCCTTCAATTGTTGTAGAACAGAACTGTTTATTGACGAAGTAGTGCATGTTTCGATGGCAGTAGAATTAATGTTTTTCCAGTTGTCTCTGAACCTTTTGAACAGAGGAATATCGGAGCTGTTTGTGACTTCATGGATCTTTTCATCAGACACACTTCGTAAGACCAATTCGTAAACGTAATGCCAACAGGCAAAGAGTGGCAACTCTCTTTCTAGTTTTTGTTCCAAAAGCACGCAAGCTCCATTCAAATGCCCTGTAATAGATGCAGTTGTATCACAGCACATTATTTGCACTTTACCGTTTAGATTTCTATCAAAAAAAGCCTTTAAAACAGCTTCAGCTTGATCCTGGCCAGAAGAACTCTCTTGAAGAAGTTTTGGGACAGCTCCTTCTCTCCAAAGAAATAAGAATCGGCAAGCGTTCTTCCTTAGAACTTCTCACATTTAGGCCTTGTAATAATTTTCCATCCCAATGAATAGTCACTATTTTGGGCATGTTGCTTTGAAAATCGAATTTTATGGATTCCGCTCTATCTTTCTAGTTTGCGTTCAAATGCGCTGAATAGAAGATTTGTTGATTGGGAAATCATCACAACTGAGATCTAGGACTTTTACCACAGCCTGAAGTATATAAACGGAATTCCTTATGCTAAATTGACATTAATTGGCATAATATCTTAAGCTGCAACTAACTTAGGCGTGATAAAGTCTTTTCTTCCTCTTTTACAAGAAGTCGCAGAACTAACAGATTGTGATGTCAATGGCAAAGGTTCATCCAGAATTTCATCAGAGCTAGGAGATAGGCCAGGTTTTTCCTGAGGTTGAATAGATCCTTGTGTAGTAAGAGACGTCAACAAGCCCTCTGAAGATAGTTGTTTGAGTCTTTTTTTTCTCTTCGTTTAGTATTCAATGTCGTATTCTTTCTTCCTTCTCGGCCAACTTTTTGTTCACAACCGCTTAACAGCCTGGACGCCCGGCTCTCTTCATTTTTGTAAAAACATTCTGTCTTCATCTATTTTCATACGCTGCAAAGCATTAGCATATCGTCATATGAAATCAAAAAAGCCCTAAGTTACTAAAAATTCAAAATTGACTTTTTGTCTGATTATGAAGCACCGTATCAAAATACATGTTCACGCAAAATTTTACTCTCCCACTACCAAAAACAACTTTTTTTATACAAAATTAAATAAGCTTTTCAGTGCAAGCGCAAAGCAAAGCCCAAGTATTTTTTGCTTCTCCTGCAAAATTTTTCAAATGTAACTTAGGGCTATTTTTATTTCATATGACGATATGCTATATCAAATAAATTTTCCAAATTATTTGGAACTCTTCCTCACGGCGCTTTTTTGAGTTTTTTGTAGTTCTCGCCAAGCTTGATGAAGCTTGCTTATTCACACAGTTATATACAGCTCTTGTTTTTCCCAGAATATAATACATTCTCGAACAACAAGATTTGCGATTTGACTAACAGTCAAATTGACTTCGCGAATATTATAAAATAGAACCGCAAGAACTTGGTATTTAGACGGTAACCAATCAAGAAAATATTTTTTTAAAACTTGTATGAACATGTTTCGATGCATGTCGGCACAGGTTGTCATTATCCAAATGAGCAGAAATTTAATTTAAGTGTGTTTTAGGGGTAAATGAAAAAAATTAGGGCCTAAGCCTCAACAAATTAAAATATTAAAAAATAAGGGACACACTAATGTACATATATGAATATGTATACGTATATGTATATGTATATGTATATGTATATGTATATGTATATGTATATGTATATGTATATGTATATGTATATGTATATGTATATGTATATGTATATGTATATGTATATGCATGTGTATACGTATGTGTACATGTATATGTATACGTATATGTACATGTATATATACAGCGGCGTATTTGGATCTTGGGTTGATCTTGGGGGTGGGGGGGAGGTGTGGTAAATTATCAATGACACACATTTTCGATTTAAGAAAATGTTGTCTTTTTACAAAAAGACAAATTGTAGTTTTTTGAATTGAAATTATCGAATTGTTTAAGAAGCATTTTTCCCAGACACATACACGCACATTTCCGTATTTACCCTACGGAGAAAATAACCGGTTCTGAACCTATCACGTGATAGGTCCCCAAGGGAGATGGATCAGTCCCAATTCTGCCACCAACATATGAAACCAACCGGTCTCTTTAACACGGGGTTGTCATTGACAGGGGTCAATTGACACGTGCTGCGTCACCTATCCCGTGACCGGCCTTATTTTTTGTATCATATGAAATGGATCCAGTGTTGAGTAAAATAAAACCTGCCCCGTATCAAGCACAAAGAATCTGTTCGGTGACAAGTTATATTAGATCTGTCCTGTGATAGGTTACATTTGAGCTGTCACGGGACCAGTCTCTTAAGAGCAATTGACTCTGCTTTCTCCGTAGGGTATTTGTTTCTCTTTTTTCTGGAATAATATCTTAACGAAAATGAAATAATAACTTTAAATTTAACTCATTTTGGAATTAAGGTTGATTTATTAAAACTTTTCACGTTTATTCCATTATTAAAACATTGCACAATTATATTTTCAAGTTTGTGCAATAAAAAAACATAGTACTTTTCAATAAAAAAAAAATTAAAGGAATTTTAAACTTATTGTTCTGACGTTACGACTATTATATGGTACACTTTGAAAAATAAATGAACAATACAAAATGTATACTGATTATAAGATAGTCATTAGATAGAGAAAAAATTACTTGACAAAATCATCGCAGCGCTTCTTTTTTAACCGACTTCAAAAAGGAGGAGGCTCTCAAGTTCGTTGGTTTGTCCGTTTTTTTTTAAATGTATGTACATCGATAACTCCTAAAACACTTGGCCGATTTCCTAATTTATTGTCAACACATAGATACCATTATTGCCATTACCATTATTTAAAAAAGTGTGCGATATTCGACAAAGGGGCGTGTCACAATTATAAAAACACTGTATTTAAGTTAATATTGACACTAGGATACTGAAATTTACAGTAAAAATACTAAGGTATTCAGAATTATTACAGATTACGGTCAATAAAGTGGGCGTTATTTGACAAAGGGGTGTGGCAATATTAGAAAAACTCTGTATGTCTTAAAAATTATGGTCAAGAAAGTGGGCGTTATTCACCAATGGGGTGTGGCAATATTAGAAACACACTATATATCGAATAATATTGATACTAGGGAGCTGAAATTTAGTAGCTGGGTAGGCACAGTTACTACAAATTTCGGTCAAAAAGGTGGGCGTTATTCAAAAAAGGGGTGTTGCAATATTATGAAAATACTATATCCCAGTTAATATTGATACTAGCGTACTAATATTTTGTATGCAGGCATGGTATAATAATACATGGTACACAGAAAATAAAAGAATTGATTTATTACCTAAACTAGTTTAGCTAATGTGAAAGTTTCTATTTCACCTAATCTTTTCAACAACTTTTCTACTTACACAGTTAATTTAACAATCATGCATTAGGTAATTCACCTAATTAAAATTAGTTAATTCAACTAAAATTTTGCTTATTAAATCATCTAATTCTTCTAGTTATTTTACCTAATGCAAGTTGTCGATTTGTTCGTACACTAGGGAATTAACGCATATTAGCATTATCCACGCCTCAGTATAAATTTTATATAAATATTTACGTGGATAAATCAAATGCTTTCCTTACAACTTGTTTTTTTCCCGTATTTGAATTTTTTATTTCTGTGCAGCCCAAGGAGAGCACAGCGCTCTCCTATAAAAAACATAAATAAAAACAAAGTGAGAAAATTTTACAAAAATTAAAGCCTCATTGCGAGATTTGAACTCGGGCCGCTGGCGTTCAAGTCAAACGCTTTACCGCTGTGCTGTTACGCCGTTTGATAACTTGTGAACAAAATGTATATAAAAATATGAGGTCCACAACTCTTAAATTATGGGCATCTACAGCAATTTGATTAATTGGTATGTAGCATAAATTCCTCAATTGCAAATTTAGCTCAATAGATAAGGCGTTGGTTGTTGAAATCTTGAGATCAGAGGTTCGAATCTCAGCGTGGCAAAGAAATTTTTCAGTCATTTATACAATGTATATATCTCTCTCATTCTATTTACTATAATACAAATCTTTCTTCTCAATCATGTGACGAAATGAAGTAAAGTCACCTAAGGAAAGTTTCACTTCAAAATAGAAATTGCAAAACAAAAAACATATTTTTTGCATATTTTTTGCACGGCATTCCCACTCTTAAGTGGGAATTCTATCTAAATAATTAGATGATTTTTCTACACTTAGTAGGTGGCTTGCCTAATCTGAAGTGGTCATAGTTTAAAAAAAATTAGCTAATTCTTCTAATAAATTATGTGTCTTATCTATTTTATGGTTGAAGGTACACCTAAATATTTAGGTTTTTTTAGCTACTCTCGCAGTTAAACTACCCAATATAATTGCATATAATTAACATTTAGAAATTGGTAGCGCACCTAATCAAATTCGTTGACTGAAAATCACCGGATTACTTTAGCTGAATTGACTACATTTTTAGGTAAAAGTTCTACTCTTTTTTTTCTGTGTAGCATTGACAGTTATAATTATAATTATACCATGGTATGCAGGTAAGTGGGTAGATAGAATCAAACAAAAGTGGGTGGGATTGTACATAGGGTGTGGCATTTTAATGAAAGTAGTATATATCGGTTAATATTGATACTTGGAAACTGAAATTTGGCACAGGACTAGGTAGAATCATTATAAAGTACTATCAAAAAAGAAGGCGAGATTATAAAAGGGGCGTGGCACTCTTATAAAAATTTTAAGGAGACAGAAATGGAAAATACCCAACAAACTTTCAGGAATTAATAAAATAAATTTTTTATGAAAAAAATTTCATATTTAAAATTTTCCTCAAAAATACTATGACATAAATATTTTCTAAAAAGGAAGAAATAAAAACTTTATAACAAAAAAAAAAAACCGACTTCAAAATCACTACAAAGTAAAAAATAATTTTAAGTAACTTTTCCCATTAATTTCTTGGTTAAATTTTAAAAGTTATTTATATGCATTATAATATTAGAAATCTAATCATTTCCATGTTTTCTAATTTGTTTTATTATCATCAATATATATCGACTCATAACCGCCAAAATATCTTAAGCGACATAATATCCGATTTATGTTTTTTGATGAAAATCGATAATTTGCGATGGTTTACATCGTCTGTCAAAATTTCATAGGTGTACGAAATTAGATTATGAATTTAAACCAAAAGCAATTTTAGCTTAAGTACACACTACATGTTTGTTTACATTTTTCATGACAGCAAAGTGTCGCTTAAGATGAAATTCTCTAAAAGAAATTAATCAATATAAGAGATAAAATTATTAAAATAAAATTAATAGCAAAGAGATAAGAGATAAAAGATAAAATTAATAGCAAAGATAATTAAAAAAAACCTTCTCCTGTAGAATTTTCTTTTTGGCGCTTAAGATATTTTTGCGGTTATGAGTCGATATAATAAAAATTATCATTAATCGTCGCAGTTTAGAAAAACTTCGCTCAGCTGTTGCTACACTCATAGGAAGCGTGGCAAAGATAGCAAACATTTTAGAAATTAGTGGAAAAATTTCATTATCACATAGAGTAAAAACGGTGTTGATATCATTAACCTTAGTTTTGCTCACCCATTTACACTGCCAAATTTGAAGTTCATGAAATAATTGAATTGTAATTAGTTCCTTATTACCATCACAAAATGGAATTATTATCTTTGAAAAGTTAACACACAAATTGCTTAACTTTTCATTGTGTGTTTATCAATTTTTTTTTGGCAGGATTTCGTTTATATATAGTTTTTGGAAAAATTTTTTTTTTCGCTGAAACGAGCCTCCATATCAGTAATGATATCATCTAGTAATGGTACAAATATAGAAATTCGAAAGTAGTCTTCTGGTATTGAAGCGCTGAGATTACTACGATGAACTTGTCTTCCAGCAATACGAGGTATATTAATTGACATACCTAACCTCTCGTGTAATACCTGCACATCTGCAAGTATTGTCTTAAAATATAATTCTGCGTTTTCTCTTTTTTTATCAAGTAGTATATGTTCGGTTGGTGAACGTGGGGTTGGAAATAAAGAGATAATAACACAATTAGTTGGTTTTAAATTGGGTGGGTGTGTGTGTTTATTTTTTACCTTTTTTTCGGTGTGATTTTGTTTAACAATGTTTCTGGTTATTTCTTTAGTTTAATGTATATTTTCTATAATGTTGTATTGTTGAATGTTGAGTTCTTCTGGGTAATTCTTCCTTCTTTTTGTGGATGGTAGATCAAAGATGTCCGTCCTCGAACAAGATCGCTTCGTGTCCCTTCGTGTCCCTTGATCTTGCCGAGCGTGAATCGTGCAGCGCCGACCACCTTGGCGACTGCAGCGCCCTTCTTGCCACAACGGCGGGTAGTCGGGAGGGAGTGTTCAGTGACCACAGGGTTACGTGGCCACGTAAACAGTAATCTTTAAGTTATTATTGAACGTTCTGCTGCATTCTTATAGAAGTTTATTTTTTGCAAGATGCTACTTAAAACTTTAAAAAAACTCGAAGTCACTACCAAGACGTAAGAGTTCATTTTATAATTATGTTTTGTTTTTTTTCAGATGACTACAGATCATGTTATTCTACAAGCAAAATGGTCCTACTCTTCTCGCATCGCTTCATAAAAACGTCACCTAAACGCAAATGACGTCACAAAAAAAAAAAAACAAAATTTTTTGTTATATACTTTCATAATTGTTGAAATTAATAAAAAAACTTTATGTCAATATCTCTGACTTGTTTTTTGTAGCATTCTTTAAAAAAACGCCTCCAAAATCGCTTATGTATGCATAAAAGAACCATTAAGCTGTGAGCACAATTATTTACTTCAAATAAAGTATTAAAAAGTTCTTGGAGGGGGTAATTACCCCCTTTACCCCCCTTGTATCCGCGCCTGTATATATACAGGGTGGGCCATCTAGTGGTTTCTTTTTAAATCATAGGGTATTTTGACAATGACAATTGTTTTCCGCTCAAAATCTTCACATAAAGTCAGTATCATAGCTCCGCGAAAAGAAATGAGTTACTTTACACTTGAACAACGTTGGGAAATATTGGAAACTTATTTCCGAAGTGGGTGCTGCGTATCCCAAATAGTGCGTTATTTGGAAAAAGCGAAAAACCATATTTTCTGAAGAGACGGATTTTCATCTCGGCGGCTACGTTAACAAACAAAATTTCATCATTTAGGGTTCGGAAAACCTGCAAAATGCATCCACAGAGAGTGACAGTTTGGTGAGGATTGTGGAGTGGTGGCATCATTTGACCATTTTTCTTCGAAATTGAGGCTGGGAACAACGTTTCGGTTAACGGTGGAAGTTACAGAGCCATGTTAAAGCCTTTTTTTTACTGAAATTGGAGACATGAATTTGAATGAATTTTGGTTCATACAGGATGCCGCGCCACGCCACACAGCCCATGCCACAATTGATCTTTTGTGTACCAAATTCCCAAATCGTGTTATCAGCCGTCTTGGCGATGTCAATTGGCCGCCTCGGAGCTGTGATTTGAACCTTTTGAACTTTTTTTTGTGAGGAACCGCGAAGGACCGATGTTATGTCAACAATCCGAAAACGATTCAAGCACTTAAGGCCAATATCATCCAATCAATCCGTGAGCTACAGCCCGAAGCCATCAACAAGGTCTTGGAAAATTGGAGTGACAGAATGCGCTACTGCAGAGCCAGCCGAGGCAGCCACATGAATGACGTTGTGTTCCATAATTAATGGGATTGTTTGATCTTACTAATAAAGACATAATACATGAAAAAAATTTAATTTTGTTTCATTTTATTGGAATTAAAAAAAAAAACGTATTTGCCCCACCCTGAAAACGAGTACTTACCCTGTCGAAAGGGAGTGGTAGCCATGAACGCGTTAAATTACGTAGATCGTTTGAGACCAATTTTATGATCCGCAAGGTCCGAAGTCCCCATCCCCATTCCAAATCCCAGCTGAAACAGAAAATTTTTTTAATTGAAATTAATTTTTCTGATCGGTCGTCACCTCTCTGTAGACAGTATCAAACCTCGAATACCATCTTGAGAATATGCATATTAGCCGTTTGGAGTCGTCTAATAAGCGTGTATGTTCAGTTTTCGACCATGTACATTTGGGTGTCCCAAATGAAAAATTTTTTCGAATTTTATAGTTGCTCAGCCTTCGTTTGAAAGCTTACAGGGTAAAGTATTTTTGAGATTTTTTTCAGATATTTTGGAAGAGGTTTAGAGGTCAAACTAATGGGATTTTCCCTAAAAATCAGGATTTTCGGATATTTTTTTAATTTCAAGCATAAGTTAATAACAAACATTTTCCAAGTATTTGAGTCATAATTTCGAAAGACAAATATCCAAAATTTACTTTAATGTACATATATCAGAAATGTTGGCAATTTTTTTTTTTTTTGTTTACATTTTGGATGTACTATATTTTATTTTTTCGTGAAATTTGCAAAATTTTTTGAAAAACGCTTCTGAACTTTTAAAAATTTCATCAAAATGAAAAAAGGAATGATGCACTTTAAACTGTGGTAAAATTTTAAACAAGTTAAAAAAATCTTGATTTAACTTTTGCCGTTTTGAAGTTATAGCCTTTAAGGCTTTGTAACCGTTGGTTGAATCGTTAAATCGTTGGTTGATGCATCGATTATGAAACTACTTAAAATATGCAACAGGTAAACCTGTCCTTTCAAACAGCTGGGAGAAAGCATGCAAGGTGTAAATCTACTCTAATATTGAGCTGGTCGAGTAATTAAATTAAATGTTCAAACATTTAATAACATGCACAACAAAATTCAACCATAAAAATCTCGGCCAAAGTCCTTTTGAGGGCTCAAATAGCTTATTGCTTTTTTTATAGCACGGTAAAACAAAATGGGGAAAAAGCGTCTGTTTCCCTCTGCTGCCCGTAATTTTCAACCAATTTAATTAATTTTTTTTAAATGTATATAATTATTTTAAATGTAAAATAATATAATTTTTTTATCTTAGGGCTGCCATTTAAATTTTTACGAATTTGGTGCTGGGCGAACTCTGAGTTAAAATGAGTCGCTGTATCCGAATCCGTTGTCAGAAATTCGAAATTACGTATTTTTGTCCCCATAGGGCTGCCACTAAAGTTTTATTTTATTTTAACGAATTCGGTGCTCACGTGAACTGAAAATGGGCCATTGAATCCTGATACATTAAATCTTAATTTCTGGAAAAATTTCAGAACAATCTCACTAAAAACAAACGTACGCGTTCAATTGCAAAAGGGTCCATTAGCAGCTGAATTTACAAAGCAATTGCTGAAAATTGGGGATGGTACAATGTCAATCAATAGGAATACAGGAAGGATAACAATACTAAACGATTTTTGCAGTTTCACTCAATCAAAAGAAGAATAACGTGTTCCCAAACATAGCTCAAAACTACAAAAATCATGATTGGTTAAGCGAGCGAGCAATACTGACCGGAAAGAACAAAGATGCCAATTATCTTAACGATTAATTCCATTATGAATGATCTTACAGGATTTTTAAACGCACTTGAATTGCCAGTAATACTACCACACGTATGGCAGCTAAAAACTGGAGCGCCGATTATTATGCTTCGCAACATTAATAAACCAAAACTTTGTAATGCGAGAAATGCGATAAAAGCAATGATTTTGAATAGAAAATTCGAAGGCGAAGACGTTTTGACACCTCCCCCTAACTGACGAGCGATGGTGGAAAAAAGAAACCACAAAGGTTGTTTATCTAAAAGCATTGCAATAAAAGTTTTAATTTTTTTTAAATTGTTAGAAAAAGCTTTTCTCTTGCCTGGCGAAGCAGGCGGGGGTTTAGCTTGTAATTTATAAAATGGGCTTATATAATTTTAATTGATTATTATGAAATTCTTCAGTTTTACCATTTATATAGTATTTCCACAATGGAATTGATTGGAATTGCAATTATTTTAAAAGGGCTTTGATTTTCCTTGGTAGTGATTGGCTTCTAGTTTATTTGCATAATCTTTATTTTGGTTTCTAATTCTTCTTTTCTTTGTTATATCTAATAATTATCATGCGTTACTTAAAGTTGTTTTTAATCTAAACCTTCGTTAATTTACATAATTTTCGAATCACATACTATTTTGTTATTTTTTTTTTGTGAAAAATTAGGTCTGTTCCCGTACTTTTTGGACTAAAAATGGTAAAACTGTCAAAAATGTGAGAGTAAGAAAAAATCTCTCAAAAATAGAGAAAAACACAAGAAATTACGGGAGGACGATCCTCACAAGGCAAGGGCCAAGGGGGCGATCTTCACATGGCAACGTGTCTGACTGCCTCAACCTGGTGAGGCCAGCATTATCCATGTCGAACTCGTCTCAAGTCGACTCAAACCTCTGCGTGGTGTCCTCTAGAAACGGCAAACTGGCAACCGTTAGTTTGACGGCTAATCTGAGCGGCGGGCTCCTTGCCTTTAATGGGTTGTGCGTTGGGTTTGAAGCCCACCACGTAAAAACAAATTTCAATGAAACAAATAAGAAAAAAGATAAAAATTATCACCAAATCTGATGACGACTACCGCAAACGAAAAACTGACAATGATTTACCGATATGCACTTGGAACGTCCGAACCCTTAATTGGGATGGTGCCTCTATCCAACTGATAGATATCCTAGAAAGATACAAGGCTGATATCACTGCAATCCAAGAAATGCAATGGAAGGGACAGGGTTGCTTACGGCAAGCATCCTGTGATATCTACTACAGCGGCCATGCGGAGAATAACGAATTTGGATGCGGATTCGTGGTTGGCAAGAGACTACGGCATCATGACCTGCGATTCACACCTGTGAACGAACGACTTGCCATAATCCGTGTCAAGGCAAGATTTTTCAATATAAGCCTGATTTGTGCGCACTCTCCGACAGAAGAGAAGGACGATGAGACCAAAGACAGCTTCTACGAGCGCCTTGAAGAGGCCTATGAGCGCAGCCCCCACTACGACATGAAAATCGTGCTTGGTGACTTCAACGCCAAGGTAGGAAAAGAAAATATCTTTGGTCCAACAGTCGGAAAGTTCAGCCTCCACGACAATACCTCCGATAACGGAATGAGGCTGATTGACTTTGCCGCAGCGCGAAACGTGGTCGTTAGTATCACTAGATTTGAGCATTTCAATATTCATAAAGCAACTTGGCTGTCTCCTGATCAAAAGACGCGCAACCAAATTGATCACGTTTTGATTGACGGAAGGCACTCTTCCAGTGTTTTATATATACGCACGATCCGTGTTGCCAATATAGACTCGGATCATTATCTTGTTGCAGCCAAGATCCGTACATGCCTGTGCGCAACCAATTATCGTGCGACTTTTTCATTCACCTTATGATGGAGAAGATCATCCGAGCTACTGATTTAAGACGCAGTGGCACGATATTCTACAAAAGTATTATGCTGCTAGCGTATGCTGATGATATCGATATCATTGGCCATAATACGCGCGAAGTCAGTGCAGCATTCTCCAGATTAGCGAAAGAGTCGAGTCGAATGGGTCTTGCAGTGAACGCAGAAAGGACGAAATACCTAGTGTCAACAACTAAACAGTCCCAGCGTCTTGGAAACGACGTCACTGTTGACAACATTTCCTTCGAGGTTGTTAGGGGCATGGTCTACCTGGGATCCAGCGTTAACTCTTTCAACGATGTCAGTATTGAGATAAAACGAAGGATAACTCTTGCCAACAGGTGTTACTTTGGGCTAAGTAGGCAATTGAGAAGCAGAGCCCTCTCTCGACGAACAAAACTCACGCTCTATAAATCACTAATCATGCCCGTCCTATTATATGCAGCACAAACCTGGACGTTGAGCTGTTCTGATGAAAATACTCTGGGAACCTTCGAGAGAAAGATCCTTCGTAAAATCTTCGGTCCAATCTGCGTCAATGGCGAGTACCGAATTCGATGGAACCACGAGCTGTATGAGCTGTACGCTGACATCGACATAGTTAAGCGCATTAAAATCGAGCGGCTCCGCTGGCTAGGTCATGTTGAGCGAATGGAAAACGACGCTCCAGCGGAAAAAATATTCGATTCGGTGCCCGGTGGTGGTCAACGCAGAAGAGGACGCCCACATCTTCGTTGGAAGGATCAGGTGATGGATAACCTGACCACGCTTGGTGTTTCCAACTGGCGCCAGCAAGCGCTGAACAGGAATGGCTGGCGCAATTTCTTATACGAGGCCAAAACCGACTTGTAAGCGCCAGATAAGTAAGTAAGTAAGTAACAAGAAAGTACGGGAACGCTGTTCGGACTAAAATTGTGTACATTTTCAAATAAAATCGTTTGTTTAATGAGAACATCTTCAGAGAACGCTTGAATTTTGTAACTGAGTTCTTATCTACTTTTGATGCAAACTGTACCAAGGTTAACCTAGATCGTATCATACTTTTAGCCATAGCCTTAATTCATGTGCATCTTCGAAATTCGATCACAACGGTTTACTGCTATCAGAGCATATTGAAGTTGTTGTTATTTTTGCTGTTTAGGCTCCTCCCTCCTCTGCCAAAAAAAATAAATTCCAGGTAACTTTCTCGGCATACTGGCAGTATAAGTAGAACCTAAGAAGCTAGAGTGGATCACAGTGTAAAGTCATACAAAGGCTACTGATGAGTTGGTGTAGCGGCCAATGAAACAGTCTGTATAGTCAAGCTGTGTGATTTGCTCTATATAGAGCGGTTGTTGTTGTTGTTGGTTGTTGCCTTCTTTGTTCTTCATGTTGTCTTGTTGTCAACATGATTGGCCTAGAGCTCAAAAATTTGTTTTCAATATATTTAAATTAATTCTATAATTAACATTTATATTTAGTTTTTACACAATTTACCATATATCTGGTTGCAGTCATGGCCCCTTGGAAGGATGCTAAGCTGCGCATGCTGGAGGGAGATGATCTTCCTAAGCCGTGCGTCGCCACTGCATACTTTCCTGGAGCAGACTGCGGTGCTGAGGAAATACTACGTGTACTAAGCGTACAAAATAATACGCTGCCAACCTCAGACTGGAAAGTCTTGAGGAAGGTCGTGAACCCTCAAGGCACTGCCCTTAATATCTCGATGGATGAGAGATCGGTAAAACTGCTCAAGAAACTGAACAATCTGCCATATTACGATATGAACAGAGTACAGTTTCGCATCAAGCGGAACCCGCACTCTCGTCCATCCCCCCATGCTAAGGTGAGTGGGAACTTGGTAGGAAGGGGGCTGATCATCGAACTTCCGCTACAACGAGTCAAGATACTAAAAAGATAGTCTCGACTCCGGGGCCTAAGATGGATGACCAGCGCCCATCCTGCTCCGGGTCCACATCAACACCTGTAGCCTCTGTGTGCCAGGAGGGAAGATTGACTGGACAGCTCCCCTCTGACAAAACAACACCACCTCCACTGTCATCTACCAGTGCAGAGGCAAAATCATCTGCCCCTGCACTGCCAGCTGGCAAAAAAAAGGAACCCCAAAAGGACGGACAAGTACTGCAAAAGACCGCCCACAAGACCAACGGACGAAAACCGAGGACCACAACGAAGGGGACGTGGCGGAAAAAAGGGGGTTTCCTTTAGCAAGAATCCCCAAAAAAGGCACTAATGGTGAAGGCTGTACAAATCAACCTTCACCACGCCAAAGCAGCTTCCGCAGTCCAGACAATGCTCCAAGACGGAGCAGACATTGCATTTGTGCAAGAGCTCAGGACCATCACAAACGGCGACATCCTGGGCCTAAATAATGCAGGTAGGATTATATAACTCATCCTCTAGACCCAGAACCTGTATTGTTCATAATAATAATATCTCTCTTTTTCCTTTAACAGAGTTCATCAACCAAGACCTCACTGCGGGCCTGGTGAAGCTCAATGATGAAAAGGAAATCATTGTAGCTTCAGCTTACTTTGCGGGAAACGAGCCCATTTGTCCCCCGGACTGTATAGCTGATGTGCTCCGATTTGCTGCCAAACACAAGACAGAAGTTGTCTTGAGCTGTGATGCCAACGCTCATCATATACTGTGGGGCAGCACAGATACAAACCAAAGAGGTGAGTACCTTTTAGACTTCCTTATTTGTAATAACTTGTATGTATGCAACGTTCGGAAATGAACCAACATTTATTACCGCAAATAGAAGAGAGGTTCTAGACCTAACTCTTACCACATCAATTCATGATGATATAATAAATGACTGGTATGTTTCAACCTTCGTGAACCTTCGTGCTCAGATCATAGACTCATTAAGTTTGAAATAAAGTCAGCCATTATACAAAACATTTATTATCGCAGAAAACAAGACACTGACTGGAACTCCTATAAAGAGCAGCTTGGTCAGGTCACCCTCGATAAACTTCCCCTCAGAATCGACACCATATGCAAATTGGAATACTCAGTAGATTATGTCCAATCATGCATTACTCAATCTTTTGCGGACAACTGCAGTCTTAAACTGAAGAAGTTCAAGAGACATGCACCCTAGTGGAACAACAACCTCAACGACCTCAGAAAAGGAGTAAGGAAGCTGTTCAATAGAGCTAAGCGCAATAATGATTGGCTATCTTACTCCCGATCTCTTACTAATTACAATAAGGAGATCAAGAAGACTAAAAAGGACTCGTTTAGGAACTTCTGTGGGTCCATCAAAGATGTTCACGAGTTGTGGCCTTCAGAAGATCTTATCAACTGTCAGACCACAATCCTTAGGAAGTCTATTACATGAGAACGGTGTTCAGACAAAAACAAAGAAAGAGACCCTAGAACTCCTTCTCAACACTCACTTCCCGAGTTCCGTCATTCAAAACGGTCCCACTTAAACCAATCTTACTTCTACGAACAGACAATTCTACAAAGTAGAGAAGATTGGAGAGTCAGCAAACAGATTTGCAATATTTCAGCAGTTAATTGGGCCATAAACTCCTTCAAACCCTTTAAATCTGCTGGTGGAGATGGTATTTTTCCAGCTCTTCTACAACAAGGTTCAGAACATCTGATACCACTACTATCAAAACAATTCAGCTACAGCTTAGCCTATGGCCATATACCTGGAGCATGGAGAAGTGATAGTAAAATACCTTCCTAAGGCTGGCAAAGGCTCAGAGAGTAATCCAAAATCTTTCAGACCCATCAGCTTTATGTCCTTCATACTGAAAAGCATGGAGAAAATAATTGACAAATACATCAGGGAGAATGCCTTGTCAATATATCCCCTATGTAAGGCACAACATGCCTATCAAAGGGGTAAATCAACAGAGGCAGCACTTAATGACCTTATAACCACAATTTAAAAATCTATCGACTGCAAGGAAATATGTATTGTCGCTTTCCTTGACGTCGAAGGAGCTTTCAATAATACGTCATACGAGTCCACTAGAAGGGCACCCAATAACCTTAACATGCCAACAATCATAGGCAGGTGGATTATGACGACACTCAATAGTAGAGTTATCCAGACCTGCCTGGATAACACTTCCTTCAAAGCAACTACAACCAGGAGATGCCTGCAAGGAGGCGTCCTATCACCTCTGCTTAGGTCAATAGTTGTAGATATCCTCCTAGTTGAACTCAAAGAAACTGGGATAGAGGCGGTTGGGTATGCTGATGACGTAGCAGTCATCATACGAGGGAGCTTTGAAAGTACAGTGTCTGATGTTCTACAAGCAGCACTGAACACAGAACAGAGATGGTGCAATAACGAAGGCCTCTCCGTAAACCCAAAAAAGGCACCTGGGAGTGATCCTGGACAGCAAACTGTCCTGGAACCTCCACATAGATCGCATCATCAGCAGACCAACAGCCTCATTGTGGACCTGCAGAAGAATTTGCGGCAAAAACTGGGGGTTAAGCCCTAAGATGATGTACAATCTCTACACTTTGATCGTCAGACCCGCACTTACATGTGCGTCTGTAGTGTGGTGGTCGAAACCCCTAGAAGAATCAACCATCAAGCGGTTAGGACGAGTACAAAGATGTGCAAGAATATGTATGACAGGCTGCATAAGATCCACGCCAACAGCAGCCCTCAATATCATCTTAGGGCTCACTCCAATCCACATACACATCCAGATGGAGGCGAAGCTCAGCCTTCACAGACTTTTCCATCTGGGTAATACTGTCCCAAACCATCCCTTAAAGGGACACCTCACCTTAATTACAACCCTAAAGCGAGAAAAGGAATTCTGCATGCCATTAGATGGCATGCTTCCCAAAAGCCGCTTTAACAAAAACTTCATCGTAATTATCCCCCCCAGATCCAATTGGGAACACGAGAAACTAAGCCCGTCCAAAAACGACCTTGTGTCGTCGACAGATGGCTATAAAATGGAGAAAGTCATGGGAGCACGGGTCTTTGGAGAACATTCCAATGAGATCCACTTCTTCAGTGCAGATCTATTTACCACAATCTTCTTTCAAGCGGAAATCCTTGCCATTAACTGATGTTACTGAACTGTCTGAACAATGTTAGGGGCAAATCAACTTTCGTCTTCTCTGATAGTTAAGCTGCCCTTAAAGTTCTGACATCACCCATTATAAAATCCAAGCTAGTGTTGGAGACTGTCAACGTCCTCAACGACCTGGCTGCGCAAAACAACAAAGTTACTCTACAGTCGATTCCTCCCCACTGTGGTTTTGACGGGAATGAAAGAGCAGACTCCCTAGGCAAACAGGGAGCAGCATCACCACTCATAGGACCGGAACCGTTCTGTGGGGTTGGTAAGAATATCTTTAAGCAACACATCAAAACAACCTCATTCCGCGAATCTCAAGACATCTGGAAGAACTGCTTAGGATAGATGTGCACTAAGCAAATATTTCCAGAACTTTCTCCCATGAAATCGAAATTTCTTATCAACTTAGGGAAGAAAGACTTAAAGATGATGACCGGAATTATAAATGGACACTGTTAACTAAAGAAACACCTACAAAAAATGAATCTCGCTACTGATTCATTATGTACATTATGCCTTGAGGATGAAGAAACCTCCAGACATATTCTCACTAAATGTCCAGCTCTTCTCCATATAAGAAAGAGAATCCTAAATAGCGAAATAGTCTCACAAGGACACCTTGCGATCCTCAACCACGAAAACATACTATGTTTTCTGAAAAAAACTAAAGCAAACGAACTGATTTAAGCAAAGAAAAGGTATGGCACAATAGGCATCACAGATGCCGCAGTGCCAGAGCTGAATTAGCTCGCCGCAAACATATCTATCTATCTATCTATATATCTGGTTTCCATTCCAATAGTTTTTATTTATTTCAAAGATGTTTAGAGGATCTGCAATTTCTTTCCTAACATGTAAACATATGATTTTAAGCCATTTGACACTTTTACCATTTTTGCCAGAAGAAATTTCTCGGACTAAAACTTGCAGCTTTTGACAGGGAGGGCAAATTTTTTACTCTCTTGATTGCACTCTCTTTTACCATTTTTTCGAGTATGGTGCATTTTCAAATGGTGTGTAACCTGTGTCTATAACATATGTCGTATTATATACAACCGTAAAATATGGTATTCACTTATCCCATCCACGCCACCTATCGTTGGCGTATGCTTATAGAAATTTATTTAAAACTCTTTGCTTTCGATCGATTGCGCCTGAAGTTTCATGATGATAAGGAAAAAAAATGTTTGCTTAATTTTAAGTAGTGGACATACAAGTACATTTGTCATTAGCTCGTCAGAAATTCGGTTCCTCGGTTAGATTTTAATGTTTTTAAATTACCATATCTTAAAAGGCATTGTTCAACAAGCGTTTTTCCTGTTTTATCGACATCTTTCGAAGTTAAATTGTGCAATTACAAATTTTATTACAAAAGGAGTGTGAAATTACAAATTTGATAAGATCATTTGCATAGTTAGAATGTATCCTACTGCGTCAATTGATAATGTCTCAAAACTTTTATTAGGTTTGGTTTTTGGGTGGTTATATAAGTCATTGGTTCTTTTGTGTGTATTATTTGTTTGTTTTTTGTGCATATGTCACAGTTTAAAATAAATCTTTTTGACATTTTGTTCATGTTTTTCTATTCGTATCGTTTTGATTATAAGGTGGTTTTCCTAACTGCTAGGTATCCTCCATGCGTTGAGTTAGGGAATTCGTTAATTAGCTGTTCTGATCTGTTATTTTAGGGGGTTTATAAATTAATATTTGGTTGTATATTCTTACATTTGTATGCTTTTTTAAGCTTTTTTGTAATATTTTTGATTATATTATCATCGGCAGCAATTGCTATATGTTTGATGTTTAATTTATCTTACTTAAATGCCAGTTACTTGCCAGATGCTGAATCTTCTCTGTATCCGAGCCGTTATCTTGTATATTAATACGCTAACATTAAACTTGAGCCCCCTTTTTCTCAAGTTATAGACAACACATTTTAATGAAACTTATATCATTTGAAAGATCTGGTTTATACCAACTGCAGAATACAGTTTTTATTCAAATGTTTTGTCATTAAGTTAGGTAAATATTAGATATTAAAAACACTTTTTCCCCACATAAAAAAAAAACAACAACAATAAATAATGCCCCATAATTTTGAGCAGAAGGCGGAAGAGAAAGAAAGGTCTCAATACAGCTGTATATTTTACTCTTTCTTACTCAAGAGCAAAACAACAACAAAATACTTAGCGACCCAGCTCTGTTAAACATCGTTGCTGTAGCGTGCACGAGGAAGAGAAGAACGCGAGATTGACTCAGATACTTTAACAGAGCTGTGTAGCATTGTTGGTGTTGCTTTTTCCAAGAAAAATATATAATAGATTACGCAAACAATGCGCAGAAATGAAAATCTACTGCGTAGCCTACGTCACGGGTGAGAGTCACGTGACACTTGCTACGAAATATTCAATAATATAAGCAAAAAACGAAAGGCCGGCGAAATAAAAGCAAAACAACTGTGAAACTACTATCAAAAGAAATCGATCTACGTAGCTGCTTTTTTTTTGTGAAGGGGTAAAACGGAAGTTAATGCCCCTATGATACATGCAATTTTTATCAAAGTTTGTATTAAAAACTATTTATATTTTATTCTGGTCTTTCTTGAGAAATATTCATTTCATTTTAAAAAACAAACATTGCATAAGAAAATTAGAAGGTTTTCGAATGTTATAAAAAAATGTGTACTACTTTTTTTTTATTCAGTTTGACATTTTCTTCTTTCTCACAGCTGACGTCACAACAAAGATGGCGGACATGCGCATGGCGTAATCTGTTATATATTATTCTTGGCTTTTTCTTCATTTCTCTCTCTTGCCTCATGCCTCATGACAAAAATAGACAAAGTATTCATGCCGTCATGAGACCGCGGAAAGAGCCAAAATTCATTAATCATTCAACGGAGTGGCATAGAATTATTATTTGGGGTGTATATGAGGCACGATAAATGTGAAAAAACAAAAATTTTAGAGCTACGATAATTAACAACAATAAAAATTGGTTCTACGTCCTTATTAGGAACATTTTCTATTTTAAATTAACTGCATCACATTGTCTCTCAGGGAACTCTTTAAAGTAATCAGAATGCACCAAATGCAAAAGCAAAAGAAAAACAAGTAAAAATATAAAAAACTTTAATTAAAATTAAATTGGACAAATATTATAACAAGGATTATAACAAAGATTAAAAAAGGATGACTTCCACAAGGACTGAGACAAGGGTAAGGACAAAGATTGGGACATAGCTAAAACAATGTTTGGGACAAGATTGGGAAGAGTATAAGAACAAGAAATAGAACAAAGATTTTAACGCAATAAGAACAAAGCTTTAGAAAGGAAATGTGATAAGGATAAAGTCAGGAATTTGGACATGGATTAAAACAAGAACTGGAAGTAGGTCAATTATTAGAACAAATATAAGAATAAGTATATGAATGAAGACAAGTTTTGGAACTAATGAAGGGATAGGGACAAGAATAAAGATACACTGTCACTTCAAAAGCTACCGATGTATCCACGATACAGCCAACTTTTTGTTAACTTTACCAACAGGCGATACTTGTTATTATTATTATTATTTTAGCAATTTGTATTTGTTTAGCTGTTTGGATTGTAGTTTATTCAGGGACGAATCGAGATTTGCTGAATTATTGCCACATCCTACGTGCACATATTCGTTATGGATATTTATCTTCCATTTATTTATTACTGAGCAACAACAAAATACTGGGAACTACTGAATGTATTTTGAATTTGCAATAGTTCATAAGTAAGGCAATAGTCTGAAATGGTCTCTTCAAAGTTTTAATAAGTAAGCCGGCGAAACAAAACGGTACCAATAGAAGAAAGAGAAAATCTTGAAAAATGAAGCAGTTATAGCGCATTTGTGCTGATTGAAAGATGGAACAAAGAAAAATTGGGTGTTTTACTCTCGAGGTGTTCTTCTTATATTAATGAACTTTGCTCCAAAAGAGTACCTTGCACTCTGCTTTGTTTATACCTTTACGTGTGGTCTTAAAAGCTGCTCTCTCTGCGATCAATAAAACGGTATAATAAAATATCACTTTTAAATTTTTGTCTCTTCTATTTATTAAAATATTTAAAATACTTATTCAAAGTCTATTGTGAAACTTCAATACTGTTTTTGAAGAACTGTTACTAAAATAAAATATAAAAAAGAAATGAAAAGAATTGGTCAAGAAATGGCTAAAATATTCGCTTTGAAAATCATAATTTCTCTTTCACTAAGCGAGTTCGTGGCTTAAGTCTTTTTACCATTTTTTCAAATTTAAACGCTCATATCTGCAAAACGTTACCACTTATTATGAATATAATAATATTTGGATTATTATATTTATGATAGTATTATCATATGATAGTATCATATTTATGATCTGATGATATGATTTGGCCCTGGGGTGGTTTTGACTAAATAATAAGGAATTCGAAGTACAAAGAAAACTATCAAAAAATGGATGTACAGAAAATATACATATATTGGATATAAAACTATATGATTTCAGTTATACATTTTCAGATTATTTTTTAGTATTCTGAGTAAATACAAATACTCTATAGAAAACTATTCCCTCAACAAATTAATGCGTTGGGGTACAGAAAAAAACGTCCAATACTATATCTACACGAACTTCAACGGTTGTTGAAAAAGAGCGTTTGTTCGATGATGTCGTTACTGGTAACGCAGCCATTACCAGCAAGATTTGGCGAACACTTGGAAAAGCAGTTGTATTGCAGATGTCAAGAGCTTTGATAGGGCTGTTGATATTTTTATCAAAAATTTGTCTTCGCCAAAGTTTCACTTCATTGGTCCATACTACGAAAGAATCGTCATGCAAAATCGTGGAGTATTTCTCAAATAATTGGTTGCAGGCTTCTTCATCTAGGGTTCAAATTTTTGATCTTAAATTCGATAATATTCCACGGTGCTTAAGAAAACTATCTGCAAGGTGAGTGACGAATAAATCTGAACGAATAAATAAATATGGTAGAAAGGTTGAAATTCGATAAAAATCTTCAATTGAATTAGTCTAGATATTACAACGATAAGTTTGACGTGAAGCTTGCCTCGGTTTCTTGCTTACTTTTTGGAAAATCTTACGAAAGTGTTTCTCCGCTCTTTCTCTTCTTTCCAATAATTATGTTTTTACGCCATCTGCCAACTGTATGGCTTCATCGAGATATTGGTTTTTAATTTGAAGAGAGCGACTTAACGATAAAGGTACATACGTACTGAATCGAATCAAGCACATGTAATGAAACCTGAAAATCTAAGGTATCGCTGTAAGCAACTGAAAAGCAGCTGAGGTTGTTTTTGTGTCTGACCAAATATTGGAGATGTATCCTTAGGCGTCCATAACTGCTGGTTGTAAGTGCTGATAATTTCCTACGGATTCGTGTTGTTCCACCCATCTCGTCGCACAGGATTTTTTCAGTTTCGTCTTCTTATCGCCTTGAAGGTTTTCGTTCCTAGAAATTGCTTCTTGAAGTGCAAGCAAGCGTTTGGGATAGTTGAAAAAATTGTGCACACTCTGGATAATGGCTAGACCATTTCTTAATGGTACAACTTTGCTATTAACAACCAAATTAAAACTGTGAGTTGAGTTACTTTTCAATAAAGTTGCCATGTTTAATTTAAACTTTGATAGGGCAGCCTCAATGATGAAGAATTATAAAAAATATAACTTTACTTCATGGAAATTTTTCATAATCAGACAGTTTTTGGATTTCAAAAGTATAGTTCGAAACCATCCTGGGGGGGAGTTTGAACCCCCAAAACCCCCCAGTGCGCACGAGCCTGTTTGGCTTACCTACAGCTCAAGGCTTTAGGTTTCCAATGATATATCAAGTGTTGCTGTAGCGTTTGAAGGAATAAGGGGACCCCCACAGAAATATATATATAGATCATTTCCGACACTAAATTTTAATAAACGCCCGTTCAAGAATTCAAGAAGTTCATTCCCATATCCCAAGTTGATTAGGTTTCTTGCATTTATATTTATTATTTATTTAAGCCTCTTTATTTTTTATGTGTATAGTACCCATTTTGAGGCACATTCCCCTACTAGTAATTAGTGATTTCTTGCTTTTTCATCGGTTTCAATCGGTATTATCGATTTTGGAATGTCAGAATCTACTTTTATTCCCAATAAATCATCTGCATTTGTGTTCATTTTTCCTTTTTGACGTGGCGAAGTTACGTTTTACCGTGCATGTTTCCGAAAAGTTAAAAAAGGCATTTTTACAGAATGCATCGGCGATGCATTAAAATGTTACTCGCTGAGTATAGATGCTATAATTAAAATAATGGTACGACCGTAAAGGTTAATTCTTTGACTTCATTATAAAAAACAAAAAAAAAATTATAATAATGCAAAACATCACCGGAACGCAGTTGAAACTGCTTAAGCAACGCAATTGCAAATTCATTACATTGAATTATTACTCACTCAGGAAACGTGCTACTATAATTTTTATATTACAACAGTATAGATGTGCTATTAAGCTTCACAACTAAAATATAAGAAAATCTTATCGTCATAATTTCAGGGTGGCAACCATATAATGTAGTAAAAGTGCTACAACAATGAAAAAACGTTGCATGGAATTTTAGGTCTGTGGAGGTCATCGGGCACATGATAAAAAATTTGAAAAAAGTTTACGGCGTCATGAGTCCCCTCAGGGAACTGGCTTATGTAATCTTTTTTAAATTATTAAAAAATAAAAAAAAAAAACTATAAACTGTTTTAACTACTTCACCTAACTTAAAAAGAAATAGCAAAAACCCCGAGCGGTTTTTATAATTGATAAAAATTTTAAAAAGGCTTTTTTGTGTCTAACAAGATGTTTTGACAAAAACAAAAAAAAAATAATGTTTTTAAAGTGTACGTTGACTGTGTTCTTTTGATAAATATTAAAATATGTTTATTCTAATTTTGAAGAATACCGAGATCAGGTGATCTCGCGTATTAGTCGGTGTCGTTAGTGTTTTGTGCTTGTTTAAGTCTGATTGTTTATTTTTGTGTGCCTTATAAATATTGGTACGTCTCAAAACGTGGCGGCCGTGGCGCATTGGGTAAAGTGCGTGACCAATACGCCAAAGAACCCTGGTTCAATTCCATCTGACACAGAAAGTTTTTTCAATTGAATTAATTTTTCTGTTCGGTCGTCACCTCTCTTCAGACAATGACAAACCTCAGAGAGTAAATATTGCCATGTAAAGCTACTGGTTTTGGTTCATTAAATGGTAAGGTAAACAAGCGAATCATTGTTAAACTTGGATAAACAACTTAGCTCGTCTAACAACTCCTCACTATCCAGCCTCCTAGAAGTCAGAGAGTGCCATCAGTGCAGCTGGCGGGCGTGAACCGGATAATGCAAGAAACTTTCGCGGGGCGAAGACATATGGATAGGGGTGGGTGGGTGATTGAGAAAAGTGAATTGTTTGAAGCGCACCAGCCACTAAAAGTTCTTATTGACTGACGCAATTTTGCGTCTCGATTCTTTTATTCTCTCTCTTATTGGAGTCCGTTTTCAAGGCGACCTACAACAAAAACTGTAGCGGAAGAACTCAGAAGCGAGTCAACGGTGGCGTTTACAGTCCCAGTGAGGCTGAACTACTTGGAAGCTGCAGACTGACCCATAGTGGGCAGCTGCAAACAGCGTCTGCCTCGTAGCGAGCGGCTGAATTCAAACAAACAGAATGCCGGATTCTGCAAGATGGCAGCCCCAACACCAGGCCAGAGTTATCTCCTGTAGTCGGCGTCCATGTTCACCCGAATAACCAACAGCCAGCGAAAATCCAACAACACAGCCTCGGATAAAAAAGAAGATTCACACGATGACAACTTTTAGCTATTGTACCCGGACAAAGATTGGTTTCTGGAATGTTATGACTCTCCTTGACGGTCGTGCTCAAACTAGCCAGAACCCCATATTCCTACAGCTAAAACGCCAGTTCATGCGATACAACATCGATATACTGGGTGTAAGCGAGGTTCGCAGGCTCATTAATGGAACATACAAGGTTGATTACTGCGAGTTTTCGGAGCAAAGTCAGGAATATCACCATCATACAGTGTTTCGCGCCTTCCGAGCTAGCTCCTGACAGCGAAAAGGATCCCTTATACAGTAGGTTAAGCGTCACCTACAACGCCGTACCCAGAGGAGACCTAATAGTGATGGGCGACCTAAATGCCAAAGTCGGGCAAGTCAACGATCACCTGAGACACGTTATGGTCAAACATGGCGTCGGTAACCAAAATGACAATGACAATACAAACCGCCTGATCATAGGTGGAACCATGTTTCAGCACAAACTCTGCCACAAGGTTAGCTGGGTCTCCCCCGGTGGAAGAGCAGAAAACCAAATCGAGTACTTTGCCATCACGCGCCGGTTTAGAAGCTGCCTTTTGGATGTAAGAAACAGGAGAGGCGCCGATATCGGAAATGACCATGACCACCATCTAATGATAGCGAGCATTCGACTTCGCACCGCAGCAGTACAACATTGCTTGAGCTCTAATCGGAGAGCGCCTGTGTATTTTACCGACAGGCTGAAACACCCACAAGCTGCAGCCAACTTTCGGGAACTGTTAGAGGAGCGTACATGCAACCTTGCCATGACCCCGGAACTCACAACAACAGAGTACTGGGAAGAAATAAAGGCAGTTTACCGCTCAACAGGAGATGAAGCTGTCGGCAGGCCACCACGCGGCTTCAGCCCTTGGATGTCCGAAGACATCTGGACCCTGATTTCAGAGCGTGCGAAGCTCAAGATCAACATGACCGCAACTACTTCCCCAGATCGGCGGAAACCCAGTATTGCATGAAGCAAAAAGAAGCGAAAAGAAGGTTAAGACGCGACAAACGAAACCGAATAGACGATTTAGCCCACAAAGCAGAAGAGGACGCATGGCAAAATGAAAGTTTTCGAGATGAGTGGTCCAACGGCATAATTATCAAGATTCCGAAGAAAGGCGATTTAAGGGAATGTGATAATTGGCGTGGAATCTGTGTGCTGCCCGCGGTTTCAAAAATTCTAGCGACAGTAATACTAGAGCGATTGAAAGACCACCTTTACGCGACGATCGATGCGGCGCAAGCAGGTTTCCGTGCTGGTTCTTTCTGTACGGACCATATCAACTCAGTACGTATCATCATTGACCAATGTGCGGAATATAGATCCGATTTGCACATGATGTTCATTGACTTCGAGAAAGCGATCGACAGCTTTCACAGTGACTGCTTATGGGTTGCCTTTCAACGGAGGGGTGTACCGGAGAAGATAATCGCTATAATCAAATCAACTTACGAAGTTGCAAGGTTTCGAGTTCGAAACAAGGGAAAAGTATCTGATCCCTTTGAAGTCCGCAGTGGTGTCCGTCAGGGCTGCATTTTGTCCCCAGTCTTGTTTCTTCTTGTGATAGGAGACGTTTTAAATGCTGTTTTACACCAAATACCAAACAGCGGTCTGAGGTGGACAATGACGAGCTTTTTGCAACCTCCTTGCTAATCGATCTTACACGTTTGGCGGAAAATTTAAATGCAGAGGCGACAGGCCTTAAAATTAACTTCAGAAAAACCAAAGTTTTAATCCTGGCAGGAAATAACAGCGATCCAGTAGAAATATCTGGTAGTCCCATTGAGTTGGTCGATAGTTTTACATACCTGGGAAGTGAAGTTGCTGATGGAGGCGGAACTGAGGAGGACATTGAGTGCCGAATCAGGAAAGCTAGAGCAGCTTTTGGTATGTTAAACGATATTTGGCGAAACAACATCCAGCCTAAAAGTTCGACTGTTTAAATCGAATGTTCTATCTGTGCTTCTGTACGGCTGCTGTACTTGGAAAATAACCCAAGTAATCACCAAGCGATTGCAAGTCTTCGTAAATCGTTATCTTCGAATTGTTCTCACAATTTTTTGGCCTAACACAATAACTAAAGAAGAACTGCTCCGCAAAGCAAATATGGAGCCCTTAGACATCATGGTTAGAAGACAAAAGTGGAAATGGATAGGCCACACTCTCCGCAAAGACAACAACAGCATCGCGAAGAAGGCAATGGAATGGAACCCCTTGATGCGAGGGGCAGAGCATCCGGCAGACCACGAGAAACATGGAGAAGGACGGTGGAACGCGAAGCTAGTACACTTGGCAAGAATTGAAAGGAGCTCAAAGCGACTGCAAGAAATAAAACACGATGGCGCGTAGGCTTAATTGAATGCCTATGTCCCACTAGGGATTAAAGGACATTAAGAAGAATAGAAAGCTTCTGGAGAACATGCACATTAGCCGTTTGGAGTCGGCATAAAACTGGTAGGTTTTGTTCTCGATCAATTGTGTACAAACATTTAATAACACGCACAACACAATTTGATCTTAAGAAGCTCGGTAAAAGTCCTTTCAAGGGCTGAAATGGCTAGTTTATTTATATATCGCAAATGCCATATGTAGCGCTTATTGTTGTAGCATTTAGACATCTTAATGTATTTGTATTATTATACCATGATTCAAACATACATTGTAAAATTTGTGTAGCACATAACTGTAAACGAGAGAAATAAATATAGCTAGGCTATAACAAATACAGTGAACTGTTTTCTTTATTGTGCCATGGTCATTGTGAGTCAGAACTTGTGACTGTGTGATCAGAGAGAACGAGGCGAGTGAGTGAAACTTTGCCGAGTATGGTCGTGAGCGACAGATAAAAAAGAAGGAGAAGTGCAAAGAGTATAGATTGTACCATTGATTGTTTTTGTGAGCAACAAGAAGTTCAGTTGCTGTTGAACGTTTGCCCAATCTAGTTGTACGGAATCTGTTCATCACGAACTTGATGCGTTCTGGAAGAATCTTAATGGTGGACGAACAGCAACAAAATGTAGCAATCGCGGAAGATTGCTCAGCGGAATATTGGCGTACACTTTTAGACTCACAAATTCTACACTTTCTGGAACTTATTAAGGCAGTGCAGGCCCCAAAAACAGGATCAAATGAGACAAAAAAATATTTCACTGCCAAAGTTTAATCCAGAATGTGCTGGTGCGGACGCTGTTTCTTGGTATTCAACAGTCGACATGATTTTATCTGAAAATCCTTTGGAGGGAAGCGCGCTCGTTATGGCTCTCAACAAGTCTTTGGAAGGAAGTGCTTCGCATTGGCTTTCTCAAATAAGTTTCGTTGGTATTTCGTGGCCTCAATTCAAAGAGCTGTTTGTGCAACGTTTTGAGGGCGTTGAAACTCCGGCAGCTACGTTGATAAACAAGCTCAACGGACGCCCAAATGATGGGGAGTGTCTTTCTGTTTATAGAAGTCACTTGGACATTAACATCTCTAATACTATTATATAAACGACTTATCACGTATCTTCGTGTACGCTAAGGTAAAGAACTACTGAACCGATTTTAATAATTATTTTACTAATTCAAAGCGTCATTCTTAACTTAAGCTATTGCATACTTTATTTTTTAAAACCTACCCTAAAAAGTTATTAAAATTTGAGATTAAATACCAACGCTGGTTCGTATTTTTAAAATATAAACGCTGCATTAAGCAGTACAAAGCTTTCTCTTTCTTTTACATTGTGTATGTTAAAAACTCTTTTTAATTACGCCTTGCTTATAAGCATTATCAAAAAAATGAGCTAATGAGGCAGCAATTATGTTAATATAGGCAGAATCTATTTTTTTTTTATTGAAATTCCCCACAGTAAAATGCTAAAAATAATTAAATATGTAAACATAAGCATATGTAAATAAATATAATTCAGTGTCTATAACGTAATACTCTCGCAAAATAAGCGATACTTCTTCTTTATACGAAAACACGAACGAGGAAATGAGACAAATGCTGTTGCTGTTTTCGACTCAGACTCAGTGCTGCCACACAGAAGCAGCGGTGCTGACATCTCTTATCAAGTAGCTGATAAAAAGCTTTTATTAGCAGTGTTGCTAAGCTCACATTACAAAGGTTGAAGTTTTGATAAAACACTTATCAAGATCCATTTTTGTGCCTCTTTTTTGTGTGTGATGGTACCACGGTTACGACAAAATAATGGTTATGCTAATTTGATGAAAGTAATTAATTCATATTAGCTAACTAGGAATAGCAGAATACCTCATATTGTTTATAGCTGGAAAAGTATGTGCGCATTAGTTTATAGTTGTAAATATGAAATCTATTTAAAAAGGGAGTTGACTCTGAATTGTGAGTTCGATGTGAAAAATAATTTTTAGATCCGATATAAAAGAAATGAGAAAAAGGAAACACGCGCTACGGGATCACTGCGTTGACGAACTTCCAACTACCGATAGCGCGACATCAGAAGTGGGATTACCTCAATTATCAACTATTACCAGAGAAATTATGGCGACAAATGAAAGCGATGGTGGTAATATTGAAGCAGTTGCTGGCGGAATTTAAAATTGTGGCGGCGTTGAAGAAACAAGATGGCGGAGCTTGTTTGAACAGCAAAATCAAAATTTTAAGGCTTTACTAAACGCAATGGATAAGTCAAGAACAAATCAAAATGTAAAGCTACCTGAATTTAATCCAGATGCAGTTACTATATATGCATCTGCCTGGATATCAACTGCGGACATATGTATGGGAGACCATACATGGGTGCAAGCCTTATGATTGCACTTAGTATTTCGCTAAAAGGTCAGCATGGTTATCACGGGTATGTTTCCCGGGTATGACCTGGCATGATTTTAAAAACATTTTTGCGGCGCGGTACGAATGTTCAGAGACGGTAGCAGCATTTTTGATTAAGCCGCAACATAATAGACCAAAGCAAGGCGAATGCTTAGGTTCCTATGCGGCAATTTTATTGACGTCCCTTATGGCAAAATGTAAAAACTTATCAGTAGAGCAAATGTCAATTTCCATTGTGTTGGCTCATATCGCTCAATTTCAACCACGTATACGTCGTTTGGCATTCACATCAGTTATAGCTACTAGAAGTCAGTTATTAAACGAGCTTCAGGCTATTGTCGTTGACATGAGTGGAGCATCTGTCGTTCATAATGAAGCAGGACCTGAAGCCAAACGATCGAAATTGTCAATAAGTGCTGAATCATTTAAATGTTATCGGTGTGGAAGGTTAGGACACAAGGCAGCAGCATGCAGAAAAAACGATAGTGGACCTCGTCATACTGACTTTCAGAGGAAAACACTGACATCAATTGCCTGTTACAAATGTCACAAGATTGGCTATTACGCATCTAATTGTACAATTAAAAAAAAAAGATTCTGCAGGGTCTGCCAATAATGTAATAAAACGTGTGAATTCGTGCACAATTAGTATACCAATGGGTTATTTGCAGCATTCGGGTGTGAAGACTTAATTTTACTTTGACTCAGGAGCAGAGTGTTCTCTCATTAAGGAATCTGTGTCTAGTAAATTTAAGGGGAAACGTATACGCACTAATGTAAGAATGATGGGTATAAGTCAAAGCAGTGTAAACAGCACTTTTCAAATTTTGTCGGTTGTTAAAATTGATGACATCGATCTTGAAATAATTTTTCACGTTTTGCCAGATTCAACTATGCATTATGATGTAATGATTGGTCGTGAGATATTGAGCCAAATTACGTCAGATTTTATTCGATTTGATCGGTTGAGCTTTGTGAATGTATGTAATTCAGAAAATTTTCAAAATCAGATTGATGAAATTGATACTGACATTCCTTTGGATTTGTCGTCAAAGCTTTGTTAAATATTGAATGAATTCAAAGAATTTTTTGTTCAGGGTACTCCGAAAAGCCCAGCTAAAATAGAGCCAATGAAAATCAATTTGAAGGACCCTAACAAAACTGTTTATAGGCGTCCTTATCGTTTAAGTGAAAGCGAGCGGAATGTAGTTCGCAGTAAAGTCGATGAACTACTTGCAACAGATAGTCTTAGATGTAAATTCAAGTAGGTTAGTGACAGTCGATTTTCCAGAAAGAAATCCATGTTGGTATGGAGACATCAAAGACTTTACGCTATGTGATGATTGTGATGTAACAATTGCCTCAAAAAGTTTGGGCAAAGTACTTAATTTAGCAATTCCACGATAATTATCAACTAAAGACCTACTAAAGAACCCACATTATTGTATTTCAAAAAAGAAGGATAGGAATCAATTTTGCGTTTTGTGTTAACAAAGCTCCAGAATGATTTTGCATCAGATTTAATGTTTAATTTTACTTTTGTGAGGTAGATGTGATAGGATTGCTTGCACAACTGTTGGTAATTATATTTAGTCGAAGTATAACGTGCAATCATATATGTTATGTGTTTTTTTATATTTTTTATAATATTTATTTAGTTTTCAAGTTTCTCAATTTTCGTAATTCATTGGTATACCACACGGGGCCAGAAATTATAGAGGCTTTTCGTTGAGGAATAGATCTAAGAAAGCAATCCATGAGCGTTGAGTTAAACGCATAGACCGCGGCATCCAGATTCTGTGATGATAAGCATTCTGTATCTAGATTCAGTATAGCTGACCAATTTATATTGGACAACCTATTTTTCAAATTAACATAATTAAATAACAACGGTTGAATAGTATGGTTCTGCACAGATGGTTTAGGAAAATTTAAACAGATTTCTATAGTCGGATGGTGAGAATCTTCGGGAGTGACCAAGGGATCGGACCTTGACACTGAAGCAATATTGCTATCATCAAAAAATACCAGATCGAGCAAACGGTTCTTCTTGTTCAAGTGACAGTTTAGTTGGAAAAGACCTTGGCTTGAGAGATCATTTAAAAAGCAATTGTCAGATGAGCCTTCAGAGAAAGGTAAAAATATTGTAGGGTTTTCGGAACAACAGTTCCAAGAAACGTTGGGCAGGTTAAAGTCACCAGTTATTAATATATATTATCATTTGGATGAAGCTGTAAGCAAACTTTACTTATAGAGAGCAAATGTTTGTTATAAACTTCTAAGTTAGAAAATGGTGGGATATATGAGCATGTAATGTAGATACTCAAGGAACCGAACTTTACGTGAACACAACAAAATTCTATGTCTGCAGTTTCTCGGATGTCTATTTCTTGAGAGTAATGTGTTGATTTGACCTCAATCAACACACCTCCACCGTTAGAGGAATTGCCAGGAATGGAGTTTCTATCTTTACGATAAATGTTAAATTTGTTGCAAAGAATTTCAGTATTTAAAGTGTTGGGTTTTAGCCAAGTCTCACTGAAAGTAATTATATCATAATGAATGTTGTGACTCATAATGAATAAATTAATCTATTTAGTATTAATGCCACGAACGTTTTGATATAAGATTAGGAACTGAAGGCAGCAATCTAGTTTTTTTGGTTCGTGTTGCGAACAGGTAAAGAAGCTAGTACAGTTCTAGATTGTGATCTAGGGACGTATTCATGAACTAAAGCATATTCAGGCCAAAAACTTTGACTGATTACTTTATTGTAGAGATCATCAGGCAGAGTTATTTTAAATGAAGACGTGACGCGTTCTTGAGGGAACTTGAATTTATAAATCGAAATTCTTTTGCTTAAAAGATTTAAATTCGATTGCAAATAGAAAATAATGTCATCCTCAGTCGTATCAGCTGCAAAACGGGATACAAATATTGATCTTGCAGGCGGAATTATCACAAGATTTTTGTGAACTGGCTGATTTAAACTGCTCATCGATATTTGTTTTGGTATTGCGCCTGTATTATTAGTTTTGAGTAATGCAGGAGAAGTGGCAGCACTTGATAAAGCACAAGTCTAGAAAAGGTTACCTTAACGTCAGAAGTAGAAGGAGAGTCAGTGATTAAATTTATTGTGTGTACAGCAGAGGCTTCTGTCAACAGTAAATTCTCACTGACTGATGCGGGAGCTCTAGAAAGGGCCACAACATCAGTATTTCGAGCTGTAGTTACATTCTCAGTTGAAAATGTTTCACATGAAGTGTTTAAGTTTAAGTTGGGTGAAGGCTCAACATTAGATTCAGGGTTAGCTTGAGGAGTACCATTCGTAGTCGGAGTGGCTGTTTTTGTATTAGATTTGGCAGAGCTTCGAAGGTTTTTGCTGTTACTAGAGGTGGGTAATATCACAATTTTTGGTGTGTTAACTCACTAGCACATGTGCACCCTTATGTGTCAGCACACTGTGCTAGCACAATTGTGACACGGGCGAAAAAAACACTTCGCAGTCGAAAAGCAAAAGCAGTCGAATATTCGTCCCATAAGAAATACATGCAAATCAGCTGCGACCACAGCAACAGCATTTGTCTCATTTACTCTTTCGTGCTTACGTTAAAGACGAAGTGTTGCTCCACACGCGTGTGTACTAGCACACATGCTCACTACTGAGTGTCACACAATACATAATAGACACTTTAAGCGC
This sequence comes from Pherbina coryleti, assembly GCA_943735915.1. Taxonomy (NCBI): domain Eukaryota; kingdom Metazoa; phylum Arthropoda; class Insecta; order Diptera; family Sciomyzidae; genus Pherbina; species Pherbina coryleti. The sequence goes on along the minus strand of OX030952.1, from coordinate 44,822,373 downwards.
AAAAGTGCTGCTCTTTATCGTGTGCTGTTGTCACTACGTGAGTCAACGTAGTGTGCTAGCACACATGACACACTACACAGAGTCAGCACAGTGCCATAGCACAGCACTGAGCTACCCACCTCTAGCTGTTACGCTTTCGCTTAGGAGAGACAAAAGCCTCATCCATGCACTTAAACGATTTGAAAGATTTTTCGTACTCCGCCAATCTAATCTGAGCCGCCTCTAGGTCTTTAGAAACCTCCAAGAAGCCCTTTCTTGCCTTATAAGTTTAAGTATTGCCATATCGGTTGCTCTGCAATCCTCGCATGCCCAACGGAGACCCTTATTTTCACCCAGTGCGTCGGAGATACGCGCATTTAGTACTACACACTTAGTGTGAAAAAAGGATTCGCATAACCAGCACTTTACAATTCGGTCGGATTCTTCCTTAATGGTACAGTTGCGGAAATTGCAGACCATATTTAAATATCTTATATTAATTTATAAGGTAAAAGTTAAAGCTTAGCTTTGGCAACCCTGTTTGAGAAATTTTGAAAGACACAGTTTAGAAGGCAACAGTTTGAAAGGCATTCGAAAGTTGTTACCAATGACAACAGTTTGAGAAGCTTTAGATTCAAGCTGACAAACGTCAGAAAACAGTGGAAGGAAAAACAAGAACAAACCCGCTCTCACAAAAAATAAACCAATGTTTGTTGTTGCTATAGCAGAGAAACAAAAGAAAAAAAAACAATGAAAATATATAAGTATGATATTTAAAAAAGGATTATTAAAGCGATTTCTTGGCTTATAGTTGTATAAATCCAACGAAGGTCACAAGTAAGGCACGGCAAGTCCAATAGAAATTAATTTTTAATTGAATGCGCGAAATTCGGTTTAAAATAAAACTTTACGCAACAAGAAAAAAGCACGCCTTTCGGCAAGTAGTAGTTTGACAGATTTTTCAATCAATTCAAGCAAGTTTCTCTCCATTTGCCAGTCCCATTGTACTGGTGAAGAAGAAAGATGGAATCGATCGAATGAGCGTGGATTATAGAGAGTTAAACGACAACACAATACCTGATAGGTTCCCTCTTCCTTTAATCACAGATCAGATTGATAGACTAAATGGTTGTTATTATTTCACTACATTAGATATGGTAAGTGGATATCATCAGGTGCCAGTTCATCCTGATTTTATTCAAAAGACTGCTTTTGTCACACCTGATGGCCATTATGAATATCTAACTATGCCTTTTGGATTGCGAACTGCGCCATCTGTATTTCAACGTGCTATGTAGTGGTCTATATGGACGAAATACTTATAATGGGAACAGCAGATGTTGATGAAACGTTATTCAAAAGAGCGGATTCAAAAAGTTTTGAAAATATTAACGGATGCAGGCTTTTCGCTTAACATGAAAAAAATGTACGTTTATGAAACAGAAAGTGGATTATCTTGGTTATGAGGTATATAATGGAGAAAAAGGAAACACGCGCTACGGGATGACTGCGTTGACGAACTTCCAACTACCGATAGTGCGACATCGTGGAATCGTAGCTTATGTGTTTTTCTTAAAAAGGGAGTTGACTCTGAATTGTGAGTTCGATGTGAAAAATAATTTTTGGATCAGATATAAAAGAAATGAGAAAAAGGAAAAGGAAAAAAAGAAGACGGCTTGGGTTTTATCAGACTAAAATTTAGTACTTTAGTTCATATGGTCACTGTTGGCAAATGGGAGGAGAGCTATACAAATATGCTGGGGGTTCCCCTCTCTTATATATGTATATCTATCTATATTCTTATCTACCTTGGTTTGTTAGGTTGCTTAAAACTTGGAAATTACTGGACCAAATTGGATACTTCCTTCTGCGCATATTTGATATCGAATTTTTTTGGAATTATGGGTCACACAGCATCGAAATTTGAAATTCGGAATAAATTTTCACGTGCCGTTCCACTGCTGAAAATTTATGGGCGTTGGACGAAGGGTGTGGCACTTTTTCAGCATCCCAAATTTAAGGTATAATCTCGAACTATGACTCATATCAATTTAACTAGGTAAAAACGTACTATTTAGTTGTGTGCTTTGACTGGCAAAATTGAGTGATTATTTGACAAGTGAGCGTGGCACTGCCGATACAATTCAAATTTAGGTATCGTATAGCTTTGGAAGTAGAAGTCACATAACATTGAAACTCAGAATGGAGAATGTATTTCTGCAAGAGAACTGGGACGGGCATAGGAAAAGGGGTTATGGCTTCGAGCACACAAGTCAAATTATTGATATTGAATAGCTTTGGAACTAATAGCTGAATTACAATACTGCGTTAAGTCGGTCTTGCGCTGATTGTACGTTGGTCTACGTTGTAAGAACTTTACGATACAAGTTGTCAAAACGGACGACCTGAAACTTTGCAAAACATAATGTTGCGCTGACAGATCGTGCTTCTATCAATTTGGAGTTCTACTAATAACAGCAGCTAACCAAGAAATCCCACGAAACATATCTTTTCCCCAAATAATGAAACTCTTAATGAATGCAGATTGATGATTACACTGTTCTACACGAAAACTGTCCAAGATATCCCACGCATTCATTTCATTAAGTGGTAATATATGATGACTTTCTGCATTTACAGAATTTTTGTATCACTTCGAATTTTTTGTCAAAGACCTCATAAATGAATCAGTCAAAATATTCGTACCTTGCCATTCTTGGTATGTCATAACATTGCTTCGGCTCAACTGATTTTAAAAACCTTTATATTACAACAAAGGTCAGACTTGCAGTTTTGTATTCTAATTTAAATAATAGAAATATACCAATCCATTTCAAAATAATAAACGCTAAAACAATCAACGCACATTTTTTTTCATTTTTACATTTTCTAACGTTAAGAAATCAAAAGAACCCTATTGACATAATTTTGTTAATGTTTTTCTTCAAAAGACAAGGGTTTTAATTTTCGAACTTATTAAAAAAAATTAAATCGGTTATTAAATAATAAAGTTATTAACGAAAGAAGGGTTTAACATATTTTCAGAAATAAAAATTTGAAACAGAAACAACAACTTGCTTCTTTGTGAATGCTTTGTGAAGCGAAATTAAATGCATGCATCTCCTTGTATTTAGTTTAGTGTTCCTAATTTTTTTACGTTCTTCCTAATTTTTTAAGGTTATCATATCGTCTGACCCCTCTAACTGTGCGTCTCGAATTCCATAACCCACTTTAGGAAAGCCAAATCTGGTGTTCTTTTTGGCCTATCTTGCTTCGTTTTCGAGATATAACGCTTTTTTTAGTTTTTTAAATTAAAATTATGTTATCGACTGACCCTCTATAATTGTGAGTGCATGGTGTGCTCGCTATGTTTTCCCTTACTTTTACTTCAGTGTCGCTCTATGATTTGATATTTTATTTTATATCAATATTTTCAAAACACAATCATTCTAACGAAGAGCTTTCAAGACATGACATTAGTGTTTTATTTGGCTTCACTTTACACAAAACATTTTTGCTCGTTGTCATGGCTACACAGAAATACTCTACACCTTCATAGTGTACACTATTCTAATTCTATGTATGGAATGTTTTGTAGAGCTCTTGTATGTACCACTTGTTGCGCATAACACACCGATTAAAATTTTTTTTCATACAGTGAGATTACTTCAGGGTTTTTCAATTAATCAATTTTAGGATTCGAATCCGTAAACAAACCACATAAGAACAAAAGTTATCCCGTTTATCGCACATTTTAACAATGTCTTTATTAAAATTTCTTAAAAGTGTTTCACCGCGGCACTGTGGTCAGTTTTTATTACTGTAATAAAACCATAGATAAAGAGATAAGAAACACTTTGACAGCTGATACAAAATTGACAAAAATTTCAATTAGTATTCTTAGATCAGAAAATTGCGCTGCAGTTCTGAGGTTAGAAACTCACTTATTTCATTGTTGTTATTTGTTAAACAGTTTTGTTTTTTTACTGAGCTTTATACACAATAACCCAAAATTTTATTCTTTTTTAAAAAGAAGAATTTTTTGATTATTTTTAATAGGTAAAAGCAAATTTAAACAAAAAAAATGCTCTTTCTGCTCACGTCATCCCCTTACATTTATTAAAAAATAAAATAATTTAAGACATTTTAGCAAAAATGGAAGAAAATGGAAATAAAAATCAAATTTTGATGAATAGAAGCAAAGTTATGATACATCTAGTTAGAGCAAAGTACGAAAATCGAAGTGTATTATTAAAAAGTTCCTTGACGAAAAAATCGAAGTAAAGAAAAAATTCTAAAAACGCAGAAAGTCATCATATGGATTGGCAAAACATAAAATATCGGTGGGAGCTCTTGTACATTAAAAATTTTTTTTTGTAGAACAGTGTTATTATTGAAGAAGTAACTAAACGTAAGTTTTAAATTTTGTTTTGTAGAAACGCAAACGTTTTAAATTGCAATATTAATTTTTTTTTTTTTTTGTTTAATTTTAAAGTATGTTTTTCTTCTCAGTTTACATATAAGAAAAAATAAATATAGAAAGCAATATTAAAATATAATATAATATAAATATAAATAAAGAAAGCAAAACAATAATTTTGTATCGAATTTTATTCAAATGGAATCAAAATTTTAAATTTCATCTGAATAAAATGAGTTGTGAAGCCGAATTCTTCTGGAAAATTTTTGTTACCAACCCAGAAGACTATAAACTCTAACCATAAGCAAAAGTTTAGCATTTATACCATTCATATGGACCATTCATATTAAAAATATCTCACATTAGATTTCTATATCGGAAACGAAAAATTTTCATAGGGCAAGTGGCGTAAGTCAAAACTTTTTCACTAGTATGCAATATTCTCCATAATTTTTTATTGCTTACTTTATTTTTTAAGATATCAATAGCTTTTTTATGCATTTGACTTAGCTTATAAGCAGTTCTTTATGCTTAGAATTTCTTATAAGAATTTTTTTCAATATAAGAAAATATTTTTCTTTCAACTTTCTTTGCATATGCGATTGCGTTTGTCAAAATAAATTATGAAGAAACTTTATTTTTGACGAAAGTAAAATATGTATGTGCCAAATTAAGGTAACCTCCGTTGAGCCGTTTAAATTTGTACTCCGGTCAAACAAACAGAAAGCTACTTATCCTAATATGGATTATATGTAAAATATTTATTAATTTTAATAGGATATATATTTAAATTATATTTATACCCCCACGTTTAAAAAACGTAAATGGGGGTATATTAATTTTGTCACTCCGTTTGTAACGCCCATAAGGAGGCGTGGTAGGTATAGAAAAGTATATATATTATTGATCAGCATCACCACCGTCCGTCTGTCGTCACGATTACAGCCGTAATTTTCAAGCTATCATCACGAAATTCAATATTTAAGCTTTTATCTAAAAAATAAAGGTCAAGTTCGAAATGAGCCAAATCGGATGAAAACCACGCCTACCTCCCAAACAAAGTGACTTTATCAAAAAGGTAAAATCTCTTTAAATTCCACAAAAAACAATATATTTACTTGAAATTTTGCATATTAACTTCGATATATAACATGCACTTTGTGTATAAAATTGGGTGGGGGTGTAAATTGGGTGTAAACCACACCCACCTCTCATACAAAGTGATTTTATAAAAAATGAAAGCGAATATTTTCTGTTAAAACTATGTATAACGAAAATGTTTTTACAAATAAACATTTTATTGACGGTTTAAGACTTTGAATATACTTCGGTTCGGACGTGGGGGTATTTTAACTTCGGCCCCGTCGAAGATCATTTCTTACTAGTTTTATAATATTAAATTCATTAAAATCACTCTTAACAGCATAAAACTTAAAGAAACTCACATCAATTATAAATTCCCACGATAATCCTATGAAAATCTTAGTATTCCATCGGATTCCAAGAATACCCACATATTAGCATTTCTCAACGAAAATGCAACCCTGTGTTAATATGGAATATCAAAAGCACGAGCTAGTAGAAAATGTCTCTACTCATAGCGTTGATCGTACGTCACCCCCTCAAATTCATTTTTACGGGATGAGGTATGCGCAATGGTATGCAGTATTCACGTAATGCATGAAGTCATATTTTGTGTTGCTTCATAAGAACCCATTGTTTCTAGTCTAGCTGTCAAAGACTGACCGACCTAACACAGTATTGTTATTTAGCCTTAAACGTGGCATGACAATAAAACTCAGTATGGAGTTACTAATTGCCAAAGCCTTTCTACTGGAAAACTGGTACGTGCATTGAAAAAGGGGGTGTGGCCCGATTTTCTATAAAGAATAGATATGGAAGTTAAAATCACAGGACATTGAAATTCATAATGGAATTGCCACCTGGGAGTGATGTTCTGCTACTGGGAAACTGTAACGGGCAGTGGAACATGAGCGTGGTGTCAGACTAAAGGGCTAATAAAAGTTCTGAATTTACTTATTCTTTCCAATACACTTGCCGGGTGCAACAACGCGCGCCGGGTTTCGCTAGTATTATAGATTGTTATAATTTCTGATCGGTAACTGCATGTAATAGTGAGTATTTGTGCACAATTTAGAGCATGGCCTTATTTAGATGGAGCGTCAAACGGCTCCCAAAAACAATTTTATTTTTTATACGATAAGACGAGATTTGATTAAAATTTTAATTTTTTCTTAAGATATTCAAAATATAAGAAAGGTTTGCGCAAGTAATAATCAAAAATTTTAGACACGAATTATTGACACTTATCTGGCAAAATTTGGAACACAAATTTCCGATAAAGTATTTTTACTGAAAAATTCAGATCAAAAAAGCTAAAAAAAAGAGTTGACTGTGTCGTGGACAAAACCGTAGGTTTTGACTTGACAATGTTTCTTTATTCTTGTCCTTATTCTTGTCTCTATCCTTTCCTTTCTTCCCAAGCTTATTCTTCCGTTATTCTTATTTGTCCTAATGATTTTCCTACTTCATGTCCAAACTCTTATTTTAATCCATTTCCAAATTCTTGACTTAATCCTTGTCAAAATCTCTTTCCCAGTTTGAAAAAGTGTGTCTAAATCTTTGTCCTAAACCATATCCTAATTCTTGTCATAGTTCTTTTTCGGTTACGTTGTGTTATTTTTTTTGTTTGTGACCAGTGTTGGTTCTCACGAAAAAGAGTTTTGAAATCATAACTTTTGTTTTCAGCTTATCGGAACTTCGTCAGATTTTTGTTGTTGTTTTAATTGTTGTTGTTGTTATATTTGTTTTTGCTTTTGCCTTTGATTTTTATTTTGATTTTGCTTCTATATTGGTTGAGTTTTAATGTGGTGCATTAACTTGCCTTAGGTATAAGTTAGCTGTAAGGATACAATTAATTTAAGTAACAATGATGCATTTACGTTACATTAAGCGGATTCCTAAGGGGCTTTATGACACCGTAATTTTTTTTTCTTTTTTTTTTTGTTAAAATTTCATCATGTGCTTGAACCCTTGTCTTAATTTTCGTTCCATTGAATTTACCGTTGCACCAGTAGTCACTGAGTTAAAATTCCATGCAACGTTTTTTCATTGTTGTAACATTTACACTGTATGAAATGGTTGCTACGCTAATTTTTATTTTTATTTTTGTGTAAAGTGAAAGAATAAACCTTTACGATCGTAGTATTATTTTAATCACATCACTTATACTCAGTAAGTAACGATTCAATGCAACGGCGATGCATTTTCAAAAAATGAATATTCAACTTTTTTAGAAACCTGCGCGGTAAAACGTAACCTTTTCACGTTAAAAAGCTTATACGATTTGAAACAGAATGACGCCATCGTCAGTTTTTGAGTTTGGAGAAATCTTTGCATTGAAGCCATTGTACTAAAAACTGAAGTTTTAGTCATAGCTTAAAATATGCGCACTGTAAGACGAAAATAATGGTATCAACAGTGTTTAGTCGGTCAAGTCCTTAAAAAAATACAAATTGCCTGATATTTATGACCGTTTAATATTCGCCTTTAATATTCGTGGCACAGTGAGTAGAGTGATTGACCCATACGCTAGAGAACTATGGTTTAATTTACATCTGACACACAAAGTTTTTTCAACTGAATTAATTTTTCTGTTCGGCCGTCACTTCTCTGCAGACAATGGAAAATCTCAGAGAGTAAATAATGCCATGTAAAGCTACCTGAAAACATGCACATTAGCCGTTCGGAGTCGGCATACAACTAGAAGGTCCAGTTCTCGATCAATTGTGTACGGACATTTAATAACACGCACAGCTCAATTTGGCCATAAGAAGTTCGGTCAAAGTCCTTTTAAGGGCTGAAATGGCCAGTTTATTATTATCTTATATATCTTACGCAAACTCGAAATTTGTCCGGCATAAGGTTTTCAAGTACAAGTCCAATTTTAATAAATTTAGTATGGTTTGGTAGGTTTAGACCTGTAGATGTGTAAACTGGACTTTTTATTTCTTAAAAATTTATATTTTTTAAGGTATAGCGTATTAAAGTTTACATATAATTGTTGTTGATATGTTGCTTTTTCTTTTCTTAATAGAGCAGCTGAGAACAACGTTATCAAACTCAGAGCAAAACTATTCGCTGCTCACATTTCGCTCTTTTCTGTCTCTTATTAATAAAGCGTCTGTAAACAACGTAATCAGTTGCAATCATGGTTGAATATATAAGGTTGTCGCATGGGTGAGAGCGAGTTCCCATAAATGTCAAATCGAAGTTGACAGGTCATACAAAATCTTAAAGCGAAAATTGATAACATGTTAAGCCGATGAAGTTGTTGTTGTTGCTTTTCATTGAATTTGGCAATTGTAGGTACTGAGAAGAGAGTACGATCCGCCCCGAGATAACCTTATTAATTCCATAACCATGGTTGCAATCACAACGAAAGTCAGAAAAATGTAAAGCTCAAGCAAGCCGATCACGCTGAACGCTCGCAACCAAGATACAAGTTTTTTATTGCAATTTTCGGCTCAAATTTTGCTGTTGTCTGTCTCTTCTTTATAGAGCGCTTGCAAACAACGAAATCAAAATCATACATACAAACACATATTTTGACTTTCTATATTACGGCCATGGATTACGGAGCTTTTGCGTCGTATGGGTTTACTAGTTATTAATATTCGTGAAGCTGGTATATTTTAAAAAGTTCACCGGCAACTGTTTCGTTGTCTTTTTCATTTAAAAATTGTAAATAACATTTATATTCGATACCTGAAATAACATCATTCCTCATAATTCATAACATCAGTAAAAAAATTAAGTAAAACAAAATACTGTAGAGCTATAATGACAACGTTTATAAAACTTACATTTGAGATTACTCTCTCGTTTAAAAACTTCTAATAAATTCGGATGGTTATATCCCAAAGGCATTGAAGAAATTTGTGTGTATACATCGAGAAGAACATTGCCATCCACATCACACAAATAATTTCCTGATGATTTATCATAGTCAGCGAACAGTTGTACAGTATCTGCATTCTGAAAATAAATATCAAAATATAGAACATAACGGAAAAGAGAGGAATAACAGAATAAATTAGAATATGAATAATTATGTTAGAAATGGTTATATAAGTTAACAACAATAAGATACGACGATGCAGTTCTCATGATAAACGGACAGCAAACCCGATACCTGTGTAAAAACAACAACCTTTGCCTACGTGAGGAAATATGCTGACACAATTTCAGACTGCAGCAATTTGGAGCTCTTTTTGTTTTCATTATTATATCATAAAAGTTATTAAGTTTATTTTTAAGTGGATGTGACATTAACATTAACATAAAACGGACAATAGTCCGAAAAAATATTTGTTTACCAAAATAAAATAAAAAGTCGTTAACTAGCGCCCAAGTGGCTAACCACGCCACTGAAAACACTAAGTGTTCCAATAAAAAAGTGTCTGGTGTCAATCACAGCACCAACAGCTTATAGCCAAAAAGCATATCGCAGAAAAAAATAACTTGGAAACGAGGCCCCCGAGTAGTGAAAACAAAAAGGAGCAGAAGAACCAACTGCAGCCGCCAAGGAATTTTTTCAAGGAAACTCACATCCCCATCTTTAAAAATTTTTTTTTGTTCAACGAATTGAAATGATTGTATTGATACTAATGTAAGTTTATTTTTGAAAATGATATGAAAATTGTACGAAAATTATATAAAAATTAAGTGAAATATTTTACGAAAATTAAGTGAATAAATTTTATATTTAAAATTAATCAAATATCGAAAGTGAGAAATATAAAACTAAAAATTAAATTTGAAACTTAAAATTGAATTTGAATTAAGAAAATTTAAAAGAACCAAATTTGGAAAAATTAAGCGATATCCAAAGTAAATAATATTCAAAATACAAATAAATTAAAATTAGCCTAAGACAATTGACAAGAATTTATATTTTATTTAACAAAACCTATTAAGTTACAAAGAAACTAAGAGTAATTTTTTTCCTGATTTAAGAAAGTTAAGCTTCACGAAATTCAACCTTTCAATTAAACTTTAAACGAAACAAATTTAGACGAAGCATGCCAACAGACAACAATATACTTAGGCCTTCGGCCCTCGGACCGGTTGGTGAGGTTCAGAACTCACTTTGGAATTTTGAATTTTGGACACTCGTCCATCTTCCCCTCTTAAAAGAGATGTCAGGGGTTTCGAAAGCTTAACGTAGTCATTCACGAACTTACGGTAGTATCCTGACATACCGAGGAAAGATCTTAATTCTTTGAGTGTCGTAGGAGGTAGTAGGTTTACAATGGCTTCACCTTATTGGGATTGGTTTTAATCCCATCTGTTGAAAATATAAACCCTAGGAATTCTATCTCGCTTTGCAAAAAGCGGCATTTATCTATTTGTATTTTCATGTTTGCCTTTTCAAATTGTTTTAAATACGATCTCTAAATTTCGAAAATATTCGTCTTTGTCACGATCAAAAAATACAATGTCGTCTATGTAGACATAGCAACGTGTACCGATATGCTCCCTTAAGATGTCATCGAGTGCCCTCTGAAAGATTGAGGGTGCATTTTTTAATCCGAACGAAAGTCGAGTGAATTCATATTTACCGTAATTAACCGAAAATGCATTCTTTTCGATATATTTTTCCTTTAGGGGTATCTGATGGAACCCGCTCTTTAGATCCGCTATTGAAAAATATTTATTTCTGCCTAAATTTGACAAGACCTCACTAATTTCCGGAATGGGGTACCTGTCCGGAATTGTGACTAGATTTAATTTTCGGTAATCCACGACCATTCGATATTTCTTCTCTCCCGATGAATCATTTTTTTTGGAACGATCCATACAGGCGCATTATAGGGAGACTTGGATGGACGTATAATTCCATCTTCAAGCAAGGCTTTCAATTGCATTTCGACTTCTCGTTTCAATGCAAAGGGATAGGGATATCATTTCGAATAAACTGGGCTATCAGAAGTAGTACGAATTTCACCTTTGACCGTTGTCGTATAGGTCAGCTTTTCGTTTGGCTACGGAAAAAGATTTGGGAATTTTCCAATTATATTATGGAGTCGTTTTGTTTGTTCTTTGGTCAAATGGTCTGTTCTTATGTCAATCGAGTTCACTGTTTCGGATAAAGGCTGTTTTAATTGTATTCTTATTCCTGGGTCAATTGTCATGAAATTATCTTGAGTGTGAATTATTGCGTTCAAGTCTTTCAGCATTTCATTTCCTATGATACCGTTAAATGAGCTGAGAGTCGGAAGAAGTAAGAATTTAATTTTTGGTGTTTATGAGTTAAATACATTAATTTCAGTGTGGTGCGTCACTTTAATATTTCCACCTGTGGAGTTAGTAAAAAATGGTTCCTTATTAGGTATGGGACGCCTTATTAAACGGGGTTGAATATAATTTTTTTTAGACCCTGTATCTATCAAAAATTTTATGACTTCTCCACTCTTCATGACCTTTTCGAGAAATGGTAATGAAGAGCTCGTTAATCTAAAAAATAGATGTCGTTTAGCGTCCGTGGCGTAGTTGGTTAAAGTGCGTGGCCGCTATGTCAACGAACTTTGGAGACCCAGGTTCGAACCCCAGCAGCAACAGAAAATTATTTGAATTAAAATAATTTTTCTGTACGGCCGCCACCTCTCTGCAGACAATGGCACCCCTCAGAGAGTAATTAAAATGCCATGAAAAGCTTCTTGAGAACGAGAACATTCCGTTCATCGCCGTTCGGAGTCGGCGTAAAGCATGTAGGTCCGGTTCTCGGTCAATTGTGTACAAACTTAATAACACGCACAATACAATTGATCATAAGAAGCTAGGTCAAAGTCCTTTCAAATGGCCAGTTATTTATTTTATTTTTTAGATGTCGTTTAGGGTTTCAGGTGGATCCAGGTTTGTAGTATCCTGATTATCGATGTAGTCGATTAGGATTTGTTCATGTTGAAGGTCGCTATTTTGGATTTCGTCATTGTAGTTTGCAAGGTCTTCTGAATAGTTTTCTTCCGATTTTTCGTTTTGCTGTGTAGTACTGTTATCATTTGAATGTTGTGTATTAAAAATTCTTTGGTTTTTATTCGGGACAGCTTGTTGCGACATTTGGTTTGGTGGTCTTTTATAAAAATTATTGTCTTGCCTTGGGAGGTTCTGGTAGTTTATGGCCCTCGATTGGATTGATTGATCTACATTCATCGGCTCGGGCCTGGGAAGAGGTTTAGGTGGTAAATTTGATCTATTTTGAAACTGATTCGGTTGGGATTGATAAAAGTTATTACGTGGTTGAAACTGTTGAGGTTGGAACTTTCTTGGTTGGAACTTTCTTGGTTGAGTTTGTTGTGGCTGGAATTGTCGTTGAAATTGTGGTGGGGGTCAATTGAAGTTTTGGTTTACTAACTGTCTTGGGGTATGAAATAATTCTGTATACAATTATATAGAACTCTTGGAGCTAGTAGAGGTGGTGCCTGGGAAGAAAAACTTCTTGGAGGAACTGGAGGTGGCTGCAGATTGTGTTTTCGCATTCTGATATTATTCTTCTGCGCATAATTTGTTCGGAAATCCACATTTTGTTGTTTTGTATACAGATGTAGGGCTTCGGGTAGGACGACGGGTTCTCTCATACTTAGAAGGAGAGGGAGGTCGCCATTTAAACCTCTACTGGACGTTTCGAGGGCACCCATTTCCAATGAGGAAAGTTTATTAATTTTATTAAATTATAAAAAATAATTATTCGTTTTTAAATGGCAGGAGAGCCTTTTAAATTCTTTTATGTTCATTTATTTTGTTTTTTCTTTTTCAATAACCTTATATGATATATTTTGATCTCATTAAATAAGTAGCTTGTCAAACAAAAATAAAAAATATAATAAAAGCCAAAGAAGAATACATATTTTTTTTTTGATTTCAAGTAAAATTAACTACATTTTGAACTTTATTAACTATAACTTCAATTAACTATACTATGTACCACAAGCTTCTCAAAAACTATTTTTGGACGGTGTTGGTCGAATCGACTAACATTGGTTATAACGTAAATAAAATATGATTGGCTGAATAACCAATAATTAAACTAACAATAATTAAGTAATCACAATTTTTACACAAAGATCCAACAAATATTTTATTCACTACCAAGCCACATGAAGGATAAAATGTGATAATAAAAATAAGATACACAAATACAAAGTGATTGCACTAGCAAACAATAAATTATTTCCGTGAAACACGTAGATATTGAATAATAATCAATTTATGTACACGTCTTATCTTAACACACAGCTTATAGCAAGTTAAAGGTAAGAGGATGCACTTTCTATCAAAACTTACTTGTATTGCATTTAATTGTTTTTTTAATTCCAAGGATTTTGGCCCAGGAACTATTTTCGTTTTAACAACAGGCTCTTTAGGCTCCACTAACGTGCTCAAATATTTGATATCTCTTCCTATAAAATGGTAACGTACAATCTATTTGAACTTTTTATAGTATATTTACCTGAAATAATACCATTGTTTTTTGAAGAGTTAATAATTTTCAGTAAATTCATATTTATATTTGTATTAGATGTGATTTCGTTCTATTGTAGAAATTCTGTAAATGACCTTAACGGTGGCGTTTATTACTCTGAATTCGGATTCTGCGCATATACACAAATAACATGTATGTTATTGTTTGTTAAATTAATCTAATGTATATCATTTTTATATAAAGTAAAGATAAGGTTACGAGAATATTTGTATTAATGTACAAATTAACCTTTTACAACGAAAGGGTTTGTTCCAAAATAGATCAGCATATGACTTTATAATTTAATGAAATGATGACTTTAATAAAGTATAATGTCAAGAATGTTTATCAAATTATTAAAATTTAAATGTATTAATTTAATTTCGCTTCAATAACAAAAGTGAAAGGTTATAACATTTAGGAACCTCACGAAAGAAGTTATTGGGGGCAGTGTTTAAAAAAGAACGTTGGGTTGTTTCAGAATGATACGAAAAAGATTTCAGCTCTAGCGATTTGTGTACAATTTGAAAAAAAAATAGGGTTTGACCACCAACTTGAGAAAATCCTGCTTATACTTAGTGAAAATTTTTTGCCGTGTTCGGGAATTGTCGACGGGAATAAATATATTTTCTGCACTTTGATTAAAAGCATAACAAATTTATATTGTTGTTACTATATATTATATTATTATATAACTATTGTATTTATCATATAATATTTTATAGCAAAGTTTAACATAGTAAGGTTCTTTCACCATGATAAAAATTGTAAAATATTAAAACACGTATATCTTATAGTATTTAAAACTTGTATTTTTTTTTAATTTCTCCGAAAATTCGTTATTTTCATAGTTTTAAACTTTAAACTAAAAAGATAGTTTTTTAATCACAGTACAATTGATCATAAGAAGCTCCTTTTAAGGGCTAAAATGGCCAATTATTTATTTTTATTTATTTACAATTAAGATTATTTAATATTAATAAAAAATTAAATGATTACTAATAAAAAACTTATAATCATAATAATAAACTGGCCATTTCAGCCCTTGAAAGCACTTTGACCCAACTTCTTAAGATTAAATTGTGTTGTGCGTGTTATTAAATGTTTGTACACAATTGATTGCAGAGCGGTGATGACCCAACAGAAAAATTAATTCAATTGAATAAATTTTCTGTGTCAGGTGGAAATTGAACCAGTGTTCTCTGGCGTATGAGCCACGCACTCTACCCTCTGCGCCACGGCCGCCTTAAAAACATATATTTTGGTGAGTTGTTAACTAATTCAAGTCCAAATTTAAAAATTTTTGACTAGACAGAGCCATTGAAAACTAATTTTATATACGAACAGCCTTGTACATAAACACATTTTAGAGGCTGCGTACCTTTAAACAGGTGTCATAGTTGTCTAATACTATGTTCAGACTGGGAGCTAAATGCGCATTTAGAGCCTAATTCGCATTTATTTCCTTAATGCTTCTCTAAATGCGAATTTACCCATATAAAATTCTGTCAAGTAAATTCACATAAATTCTACTTTAAATGAGCATTTAGCAGTTTGCGACCCTGTTTCGAAGTTCGAATACATTTTACTCGTTTGTTTTGACAGTACTCGTTATAAAATTCAATCAGCTGTTTGCCATTCGATTGATAATCTTGAACAGTTTTTGTTTTTTTGTTTTCTTAATTGTATTAATTAAATACACAAAAAAGTCCTGTTCAAAAATAAATAAGAAGATTCCGTTGGTGAAAACCGATCGCAAAGGACTGGCCTGAAAACAACAAATTATAGAAGACGTGCGCCGCTGCGTGGGAAAACATCCTCTCATCCTTGTCTTTCAGGTGCAAAATATGCACAATAATCTGCTGAATGATCTACAAGAATGGAAAGTAAACTCAAGATTTCTCTTTGGTAAAAATCATACCATGCAAATAGTTTTGGGACGTAACAAAGCTGAACAGGTTTCCACAAGCTTTCCAACAGACTTCGCGACAGGATGGACTGCCACTGAAACGCCAAAGCTAGAGGTGACTGGACAAAGTATTACTGAACGGTAGAATATGCTCGCAGTGTTTTTGTAGCCACAGAAGCAGTGGTATTAAAAGAAGATCCACCCGAAGATTTTGCACACTCACTGGACCCACATTTGATTTCACTGTGTATGCCTACCAAATTTCAAAGGGAATTCTAGCGTTCTATACACCGTGTGCGAAGAAGGAAAAGTATTGACACCTGCGCAGGCTCGCATACTCAAGCTAATTGCAAATCATATAAAAAAAATCGTTTGGGTTAATTGTGAGTTTTATTTAATTTGTCAATGATAAATTTGTTTAATTATTAATAAAGTTGTTTATAAATATATTCAAACAAAAATAATAAATGTTTACAATTTTCCGAAAACTTTCTGGTTCGTTCCTGCAATCATATTTTTGTTAAAATGTCAGCGTTTTCACAACTGAAATAATATTAAGAAATCTGTCAATTTTAATGCGAATTAAGGGCTTCTTCATAGTTTGAACACTTGACATTTGTAAGAATTTTCGAACTTCTAAATGCGCATTTAAAACTCAGTCTGAACATAGTATAAGAGCTGCATAGCTTAAACGCCGAAATTTGTGTTTAAAGGCTGCGTAAATATAACCTATGATTGTTGTTTATCTTTTCGTTTAACATCAGACACGCTCCATATGCGCCCTTAGCAAATTTTTTTGATGCGGCGGCCATTGCAAATCCATAGGAATTCTTAGTTTTTGTAGAGATTTTCTATAGTTCAGGCACAAACCTTATAAACTTGGTCAATGAAAAAATGTTTATGGTTAACAATCTAAGCAAGGTTGCGTACACTAAGGGAAATAACGCATATTAACATTATCCACGCCTGAGTATAAATTTTATTTATATATTTACGTGGATAAATCAAATATTTTCCTTACAACTCGTTTTTTCCCGTATTTAAATTTTATTTATACCACACACGTGCACACATATTCCATACAAGCAATCAGCAACAGCATCGCACACGTACACACATATTCCGACAAGCAGCAACAGCATCGTACTCTGTTCCTGCAGTTTATTTCTTGCAGTTGCAGGTTTCTTATAGTTCTCATTTAGTTAATGTTGCAAGGGTAATATAGCGTGGATATTTGGCCAAGATGATTTGTGAGTACGATGGGTGGCCGCTATATGAAATGTATAGGGTTGAGTGACAACTTGATATTTTCTGGTTGTCATTTACCTGCATATTTTGCTTCTTATCAATTTTAATTCTTATTGAATTTAAATATGTTGTTTTTTAGATTCAGTATTTTTATATATATTTTATTTAAATGCGATAGTTTTATTTTCAAATATTAAATATTTGAAAGATATTTTAAAAAAATTCGTGCACAATTTTAATATATTTTTTATTAATTCTGTTTAAATATTTAAATATTTTATTTAATTAAGAAAATATTTAAATAAATTTAAATATTTACGTAGTCGATTTATGCAAATGCGTTATTGGTGGAAAATTGACTCCCTTTTTGGATAAATTAAAAAAGTTTTTTGATAAATTTAATATTTTTTCTCTTAGTGTAGAGGCTGCGTAAAGCCTTAGAGAGTGCGTAATTGAGTGAGTAATTAAACAAGCGTTGAACGGTTCTATTGAAAAAGACTGAAAATGTTTATAAGCTTGTCTTAGTTAACGCTTTCAAATTATATCAAATATCTAAAGATCACTGTAGAATGTTTTTATAACGAAGTTCTTTAACGTGGCTTGCAGGTGGAGTGAAATGGTAGAAATCGGTACGTAACAGTGTGTATTTGCGTGTATGCGTTGTTGTAGAGTCCGGTAGGGTGAAGCGTTTAGCTTTTTTTTTTAAGATCACAACACCCCCAAAAATGATAATTTTTTAATGGTTTTTGGCTTAAATCGCAAAATGGAATCTTTTCTTAATTTCAACGCGCTCGGATTTGAACATTTTTGATTTCTGCAAAAAATTATAGGGTAGTGATCGTACATTCATAGGGGTTAGACGTGCCGGTTATCCGTCCCCGCTCTGTGTTTTTTTAAATCATTTATGTCTTTTGTCAGTGTTTTGTTTTACATTGATTAAAAATAAACATTAAATGCACAAAAAAGACTTGTGCGCAGTGTGTGGATATCGTTGATATAAGAAAAATAAAAGAAAATAAAAGAACAAACAAATAAATAAAAATATAAAAATATAAAATAATAAAAAAGTGAAATCAAAACAACTTATATGCAGCATGGGCTGCACAACGAAACAACAACCACAACTGCAACCGATTTTGAATTGCAAAAACCGCTGGAGTGTTTTGATTTTTTTATCTAGCCACGCGAGGGGCTTTTCTGTGCTCCTCGCTACGTAAGTAATTGTTGTTTTTTCGTGTCCGTCTATTCCTCCATCCTCTCCGATTAGTTGCGACTGTGATTGAGTTTCACTGTGAGTAGAACTGTGCTGGGGCAAAGGCATAACACTTGCCTCTGTACATTTCGCTTGTGCTCTCGGTGTTACTCTCTTTGTAGTAGCATTTAATTACCTATACACCTTTATTTGTGTTAAAGTTTGCGCTTGCGAGAAAATGTCGGGTCATTTTTGCAATGTGTGTGGACTGAGGACGAATTTTTTTATTATGCATTCCGTTATTTTTTCCGTTAATGCATATTGTACTCTTGAAAGGCTTCAAATGATGGCACTGAGTGAGACCCAGGTGAGCGAGGATGCAGATCCACTGGATTTTCATACACCTAGGTATTACTTCCTGCCATTGTTTTCTCTGCATGATCCCTAGAGTTGGTCTGCAAAGCCATAAAATCTTAGACCTTTTTCTGACTTCTGAAAAAATATGATGACTGTCCATTCATCTCTTGGTAATTCGGAGCACTGGACCTTATCCGCTGCTTTTTCATATTCTAACCTAAGCACTCCTACGCCTAAAGCCCTTAAGAGGATCGCTTGGTTTTATGGAAGAGCACATTACATTGCGTTAAATAATTTTTACAGCAATTTCAATTGGATATTATATTTCGCTGATAGAAATGTAAATACCGCTGCTCTTATGGTACAAGAAATTATTTTATTGGGCATGCGGTCTTTCATCCCCAATAAAATGAAAAGCATTAAGCCAAAAGATCACTCCTGGTTTAATGAGACATGCAGGACTGCAGTCAGGTCCAAAGAGGAAGCCTTTCAGAATTGGCGTTCCAACAAGAATGCTGAAAATAGAAGACTTCGCATTGAAGTCAGGAATCGCTGTAATGCAGTTTTAAAACGCGAAAAGTTTCTTCACGAAACTCACATCAGAGAACAGGTTCTTCTCTACCCCAAAGGGAGCAAAAACTTTTTGGTTCGTTAAGGGAATTAAAAATCTGACGTCTCATCGATTCCTGCTCTTTTAAAGAGTGACCAATTTCTTCACTGACTCAGCTGATAAAGCGAACCTTTGGGCTGGATTGTTTGCAAAAAATTCCACAATCCCGGAAGGAATCAGCCACCGCCTTCTATAGAAAATAAATCGTCTTTAATGCCTTGAAAACCTCAACACAAACAAATCTTCTGGCCCTGATGGTATACCACCAATTGTGCTAAAAAAGTGTGACTTTTACGTACCCGGTGTGACCTTTACGTAATCTTTTCAACATCTCCTACAGGACAGGAGTATTTCCATCTTCCGTAGGGCTCGGTCTACTGGTGACCTTATGGCGTTCCTCACGGATAAATGGAACCAATGTGTTCACTGCTTTGGTAAAAGCGGGGTTGTTGCTCTGGATATTTCTAAGGCGTTTGACCGAGTGTGACACAAAGCGCTCGTGTCAAAATGAATTGCATATGGTGTTGGTTGTGTCTTTGCTAGATGTATCATGTGTTTTCTTAAGGACAGGTCGATTTGTGTCGTGATTGATGGAATTTCCTGTAGTGAACACGCCATCGGAGTACCGCAGGGTTCAGTCCTATCACCAACTCTGTTGCTGGTTTTTATCAACGACTTTCTGTCGTTGGTTCATAACCCAATTCATTCTTTTGAGGAGAACATTTGTCACTAATATTCATTCAAAAAACACCTGAGCTCTTTAGAGATTGAGAGAAAGAGACAAAATATGAATGACGCACTGCTAATTGACTTAGGGAAAATCTCTGAGTGGGAGCTTGCTAAAAGAGTTGAGTTCAATGCTAGCAAGACTCAGTGTTGCCTGTTAACCCACAAGGGGAGATTACGATTTCCGTGGCCCCTTGATTTGAGTATGCAGTTTTGAAGTACTCTTTGAGAAAATAAGATTTGCTGAAGGATTTATCGATATATCGATTAGTTATCGAGTTATCGATTTTTCAAAAAAATGTTTACTCAACCGAACCAATATTTAAATTCGGTTATATCTTTGCTAATATTTGTCGGATCTGAATGATTTAGGTGTCATTCGAAAGATATTTAAAATGTTTTTAATATGAAATGAAAAAAAAATATTCTTTCCTAAATCGGCCACGCTACAGTCTGTCTTTCTGCATAACATGTTTTATTTTTGCATAAAACCGTTATTTTCTCTTAAAAATGCGTTATAAAGATTAAATAAAGATGTAATTAATTGAAAGCTAAAATATTAACCTTTTGTTTGGTGTACAATATGTTATACTTTTTCTTTTATTTTGACCGATTTTCGCTGTTATGTTATATTTTAGGTTGATCAGTACAATCATATAGCATAGGAAAATGTTTCATAATTGGGCTGAATCTTTTTGATTTACTTTATAAATTGTGCATTTATACTGTAAATGGTGCAAGAAAGATCTTCATAAAATTTTCGATGTATTTTGAGTTATTAAATAATTTTTTTTAGCGGTTCTGCCTTTTACATAATGTACTTTTCCTGTAAAAGGAGCCAGATAGACTTTAATCAAAGGTTGTTTGTTGTATTCTGAAGTACATATTGATATTTTTCCTGACTTTTTTTTTGAGTTATTAAATAATTTTTTTTTTAGTGGTTCTGCCTTTTACAAAATGTACTTTTTCTGTAAAAGGAGCCACATATACTTTTATCAAATGTTGTTTGTTGTATTCTAAAGTACATATTGATATTTTTACTAATTTTTATAAAAAAAGTGGCTCTGCCTTTTACAAATTGCACAATTATTCTGTTTTTGTTTCTTTTTTTTTTTTTTTTTTGTGAAATAAAATGAGAGTCCGTATATCTTATTTAAAAAAACACGATGCGAATCATAATTAATATAATTTATATTGAAAACAAGTTCTTCGAGCTCTAGGCCAAGCATGTTGTCAACAAGACAACATGAAGAACAAAGAAGGCAACAACCAACAACAACAACAACGGCTCTGTATAGAGCAAATCACACAGCTTGACTATACAGACTGTTTCATTGGCCGCTACACCAAGTCATACAAAGGCTACTGATGAGTTGGTGATGAGTAGGCGAAAAACTTGTTTTCAATATAAATAATTAGAGGCCGTATACAAATATTAATATAGGGTGATTTTTTTGAGGTTATGATTTTCATGCATTAGTATTTGACAGATCACGTGGGATTTCAGACATGGTGTCAAAGAGAAAGATGCTCAGTATGCTTTGACATTTCATCATGAATAGACTTACTAACGAGCAACGCCTGCAAATCATTGAATTTTATTACCAAAATCAGTGTTCGGTTCGAAATGTGTTTCGCGCTTTACGTCCGATTTATGGTCTACATAATCGACCAAGTGAGCAAACAATTAATGCGATTGTGACCAAGTTTCGCACTCAGTTTACTTTATTGGACATTAAACCAACCACACGAATGCGTACAGTGCGTACAGAAGAGAATATTGCGTCTGTTTCTGAGAGTGTTGCTGAAGACCGTGAAATGTCGATTCGTCGCCGTTCGCAGCAATTGGGTTTGTGTTATTCGACCACATGGAAGGTTTTATGCAAAGATCTTGGTGTAAAACCGTATAAAATACAGCTCGTGCAAGAACTGAAGCCGAACGATCTGCCACAACGTCGAATTTTCAGTGAATGGGCCCTAGAAAAGTTGGCAGAAAATCCGCTTTTTTATCGACAAATTTTGTTCAGCGATGAGGCTCATTTCTGGTTGAATGGCTACGTAAATAAGCAAAATTGCCGCATTTGGAGTGAAGAGCAACCAGAAGCCGTTCAAGAACTGGCCATGCATCCCGAAAAATGCACTGTTTGGTGTGGTTTGTACGCTGGTGGAATCATTGGACCGTATTTTTTCAAAGATGCTGTTGGACGCAACGTTACGGTGAATGGTGATCGCTATCGTTCGATGCTAACAAACTTTTTGTTGCCAAAAATGGAAGAACTGAACTTGGTTGACATGTGGTTTCAACAAGATGGCGCTACATGCCACACATCTCGCGATTCTATGGCCATTTTGAGGGAAAACTTCGGAGAACAATTAATCTCAAGAAATGGACCGGTAAGTTGGCCACCAAGATCATGCGATTTGACGCCTTTAGACTATTTTTTGTGGGGCTACGTCAAGTCTAAAGTCTACAGAAATAAGCCAGCAACTATTCCAGCTTTGGAAGACAACATTTCCGAAGAAATTCGGGCTATTCCGGCCGAAATGCTCGAAAAAGTTGCCCAAAATTGGACTTTCCGAATGGACCACCTAAGACGCAGCCGCGGTCAACATTTAAATGAAATTATCTTCAAAAAGTAAATGTCATGGACCAATCTAACGTTTCAAATAAAGAACCGATGAGATTTTGCAAATTTTATGCGTTTTTTTTTAAAAAAAAGTTATCAGGCACTTAAAAAATCACTCTTTATTAAATATTCTGGGAGAGCACGCCCATAAAAATGTTAAGATAAATGATTGGTTGTGTGTTTATCACATAAAAAAGACAACAAAGTCTTTCATAACAAAAAAATGGTCTCCACGCCATCTTAGGTGTACCATCAGTTAAACTAACTGAACCCTAAAATGAAAGTGTGGAAAAAAGGGAGGAGCTAAACAGCAAAAATAACAACAACTTCAATATGCTCTGATAGCAGTAAACCGCTGTGATCGAATTTCGAAGATGCACATGAATTAAGGCTATCCCTAAAAGTATGATACGATCTAGGTTGTTAACCTTAGTACAATATGCATCAAAAAGTAGATAAGAACTCAGTTACAAAAATTCCAGCGTTCTCTGCCAAAAACAAATTCCGGGTAACTTTCTCGGCATATTGGCAGTATATGAAGAACCTAAGTAGCTTGAGTGGATCACGGTGTAAAGTCATACAAAGGCTACTGATGAGTTGGTGTAGCGGCCAATGAAACAGTCTGTATAGTCAAGCTGTGTGATTTGCTCTATACAGAGCCGTTGTTGTTGTTGTTGGTTGTTGCCTTCTTTGTTCTTCATGTTGTCTTGTTGACAACATGCTTGGCCTAGAGCTCGAAAAACTTGTTTTCAATATAAATAATTAGAGGCCATATACAAATATTAATATTAAATTAATATAATTCGAATAATCTTTTTTATTTTACATAGGTGTGCGATGTGCTTGCGATTCTTCTGTGCTTCGTGATGAAGATGAAAGTTGTTGATGTTTATCAACAGTACATCAAAATTGTATGTTTATAAAGCAAAATAAAAACCGTATGATTGTTCTGTTTAATCTAGTAACAATATAAAAATGAGAATAATGGTAGAAATAGGGGAAGCAAGTATAACATATTATACACCAAACGAAAGGTTAATGTTTCAGCTATTACCATGTGTTATGTTCTACTTACTTTTATTACGTACTTTTTGAAGAAAATAATGGTTTTATGAAAAAAAAAAAATATGTATCATGCCGAAAAACCATCTGTAGTGTAATTAGATTGAGTACCAAATTTTTGTTTTATAAATTATTTTGAAGATATTTGTTTGTTATCGAATGATACCCAAATTATCGTGATCGGTCAAATATTAGCATAGATATAGTCGAATTTACATTAAAATTTCTTATAGTAAATTTTTTATTAAAAAAACCGATAACTCGATAACTAATCGATGTATCGATAAATCCTTCGGTGAATCTTATTTTCGCAATGAGCTCTTCAAAACTGCATATTCAGATCTTGGGGCCACGGAAATCGTAATCGTGCCACCCACAAGCGAATGAATTGCTCCTTAGCTCTCTTCAATATGAACGGTGTAGATCTTGCAGAGTCAGATGCTCTTGATGTTCTGGGCATATCGATCAAATCTGATTTCGTTGGAACGATCACATTTTCGATGTGTCGAAAGAAGCAGCTAAGTGCCTAGGTTTTTTAAAACGGTGTAAAAAATACTTCACTCCAACTGATCACGCGTATTAGGCCGAAAATAGAGTACACATCACAGATTTGGGCAGGGTCTTCAAGATCTTATTTGGAGCTTCTGGACCGAATTAAACGACTAGCGATATATCTGATAGGGGATGAATACATTTCATCTTCTCTCAACTCTCTTGGGCATCAAAGCAATGTTGGTTGCCTAAGCCTTAAGCACAGGTACTACCATGGGAAGTGTTCAAGAGACACATGACTTGACACCATCAACTCGGGTCCACTCGGGCAGCTTATCGAGCCCATCCCTTTACCATGGCCTTGATGGCCAATAGAACCTCGCATTACCGGGATAATTCGTTCTTTAGTCGTACGGCAAAATTTTGGAAAAATCTCCCTGCGAGCGTGTTTCCCGGCAGTTTTGAGCTGTGTAAATTTAAAACAAATCTTCACCGACATTACTCTATCTTTCCACCCTCCAACTTACTATTTAGTTGGTTTGGACTAAAAAAAACAACAAAAAAGATATATAAATCGGTTTAATGGCCTCGGGCAGGCTTCTAAGTCAGGAAGAAACTAAAATATTGAATAAAAGTCATCGAATCCAAATTTATTATTAATCGCTAATATCGAGGCCAGAGTCGCCGTTTCGACAGGTGTGGTAGCCACGGTTGCACATGTCGACGCATTTCCAGTGATATGGCTGGTCGCATTTCTTGCAATCAATTGAAAAATGTAAAAAAAACCAATAAAACACACATAAAAACACTCAATACGCATTAAAACGGAGTTTGTGGGGTGAAACGTTTCATTCTAAAAACACGGCTGGCATCACACAACCACTCGATAGATATTTCACAAACACTTCACATTTTCTAAGAGCAAAATTAAACCAACACGACTGATATATGTACCATGCATTTGTGTTGAGTAATTGGCATAAAACACTATAAATTCACTCGATCAAAACAACTTTTGGAAAAAAATTTTTACTACTGTTTTGGAAGAGCAACACAATGTACGTCTGAACGCTTCGCTGTATTATGAAAAACTGTGCGGCACTGAAAGCAACACGTAACGGTATGACACTTGGTTATATGTAAACACGCTGTCAAAATTTCGCAGGCGAAACGCTTCACCTCTCCGCACCCTACAGAACAGACAAAAGAGCATAAATTATAAATTGAGTATTTTTGTATTGGCTAATAACTCAAGAAGCGCTGAACGGATATAAGTGAAATGTTCACTATTCTAATAACAATTTATTATAGATGCTTCTTATATACACAGAATTCGATTAATTTGTTAGCGTAGAAGTTAATCCCTAACAAACTGGCTTAAGTCGCAGTTTTTAGTAAAATTCGGCCCTTTTTTCCATTTGCTGAAGTAAAACAGTAAAATATATCGCCCATTTCACATTGAAGTGTAATATCAGTTGCACTGGCCATCTCCGATTTGGCTCAAATTATTTTTTTAGATTCGTTTATTGAATAGAAAACCAAATCCGAAGTTTTACATTTTTAGAATCATTTTTCGCGGCCAAAATGGGTCTATTTTGAGACAACGTAGCTCAGTCAATTTAAATCCAATTTTCGTAAATAGGGCATCATTGGAAAGGTTACTTTGCCTACTTTAAGGAACAAATATAAAACTTGCTTAAAACCCAATGAGTTAATTCATTCTTAATTTCAAAGTTTAATACCATGCCAGCAACAGACATCATTTTTTCTTTATCATTATTTTAACCCTGCATCACTAACTTTAGAGTGGAATCCACCCAGTCACTATTTCTATGCAAGATTTCTATTGAAACACTAATTCTTAATGCTTTGTTTTGCATGTAACAAATTAATTCCTTTAATAAAAAACATTTTAAAATGGTAAAAATAATCTTGAATTTATTTAAAACCACATATTTCTTAGGTTTGAGCAATTAAGTAAGGATATATATAATAAGGATATAATAAGGATATAGGGATATATAGCTGAGAGTTTATTATGTGAGTGGAAAACACCCAGAGTTAGTTGTGCCACAACTCAGCAATAGGTTACTGATCCAGGATTAATTTTTTCCACGTTTTATTTCCTTTGCAATGATGGGGAATGAAGGTGTGTTTTTGAAGGGTTCCGAAGTTATGACGTAAAATGTGAAGTTTTAATGAATTTTCAATACAAATTCATCTAGCTATCGACTTTTTTTTTTATTTTTTAAAAATAAATGTTAAAAATAAAGAAAAAAAATTGGATGTAAATTTAATGTATACATAGCTGAATATATATTGAAAGTACATTAACACTTCAAGTTTTACGGCATAACTTCCCAATTCCAAGAAAAAAGACAGCGACGATATAAATCTAAGATCAATAGTTTTGTCCTTAACCCTTACCGGCTACACGGGGTAACTGGTTACCCCAGGCTCAGAAAAAGTGAAATTAGATGTCTAAAACTTTTGAAATTGATACAAGTAACGACATCTGACGGTAGTAGACAAGTGCGAGTTGTGATTCCATTACATTGGAAGCCGAAAAAACGCAAGGCGGTGCGTTGAGCGTTCGTTTTCTCGGCGTGGGGTAACTAGTAAAGTGCAGTGGGTAAAGTGCGAGGCCGATACGCCAGAAAACCCTGATTCAAATCCCACCTGACACAGAAAGTTTTTTAATTTGAATTAAATTTTCTGTTCGGTCGTCACCTCATTGTCCATTGTCCTAAGTGAGTAAATAATGCTATGTTAAGCTTCTTAAGAACATGCACATTAGCCATTCGGAGTCGGCATAAAACTAGAACGTCCAGTTTCTTGATCAATTGTGTACAAACATTATATAACATGCACAACACACTTTGATATTTAGAAGTTCGATCAAAGTCCTTTCAAGGGCTGAAATGGCCTGTTTATTATTATTATGTTTGTGGTGTCAGTAAACAAAATAAATAAAAGTTTTTGATATATTAGTAAAAACAATTTTTTTATCCTAGTCGTTATGGAATCTCGTCTTTTTATGTAAAATAATTCAGTTTCATTATTATATGATATTGTCAATTCCCGCATTATGTGGAAGTCCAAAAACGGCGACGCACTGTAATCCAATTCTGCGATCATCGTTTTGAAGAAACTGATTGATCATCTCACCTTCCCGATGATACACCAGAGATTAACAGAACCATTTCTTCGGAAAGAGCTACAGATGGTCATCAAGACCATCCTTAAATTTGACATGAACCAAGAAATGGTCGACCTAAAAAAGTTACCTTCGACCAAGCGCGGAGATGAGTACTGTGCGACCGAAAGAAGGACAAAATAACGCGTGTTGGATGTTCGGCCTCTAGAAGACTGGTTTGCGAGGAACATCGGTTCCCTTTGTGCATAATGTGTGCTGGTCAACAAAATAGGATTCAAAATTAATTTTTTTAATCAAATATCATAAAAATAATATTTTCCACTTTTCTGTACATAAATATGTATTTAGAAGCTAATAACACAAAAAAAGGAACTTTTATGATTTGTTATATTTAATTTTTCTCTTCAATAATTTTACAAAATAAATATACTTTTTGAATGATCGGCGAATATTGTTATTTTTTATGGCAGTGATATATGTTATGAGTACAATCGTAAAATATTAGCCTTTAATATTGAAAAATGACAAAGCAATGAATTTTTTTTCTAGAAAAAGCAATTTTTGCTAGTTTTTACATATATGACCCGTTTTTAGAACGCCATCTATAAATTAACCGACAAAAATCATTAGAAAGGTTAAAGAACTATTCAACAAACAATGAAACAATCGGTCTGAAGTCTTATAACATCCATATGCCTTGTTAAACTAGGTTTTTCAGCGTGGGTTAGGTGGTAACAAGCAAAATAACCGACATTTTTATAGCATGGATTAAAAATAGTGCTCGTATTTTGAGTAATTAATTTACTTTTGAAATCCTTAAAAAACGATGTCAAATTCACTGTTACTGTTTCTTCAGCACTTTTCAATTAATAACAATTTATTTAAAATTAAAATACAATTCATATATGTATAAATTAAATAAAAATAACACCACAGCTGAGCCGGCGTAGAGCGTACATATCTCCTGTATGTATCTCCTTTGAAATATTATTTTGCAAGTTAACAAAATGCAATTAATTCTATGTAAAGCGTGATTTTTTAAGAGCTTTCAAAATCAAAAGCAAAACACATCAAATTTAGAGAAATGTATGAAATATTTATTTGAGTCTATAGAACGATCTTTAAGTGGGCAAGTGGGATGAGTGGCGTCCGTGGCGTAGTTGGTTAAAGTGCGTGGCCGCTATGTCAACGAACCTGGAGATCCAGATTCGAGCCCCAGCAGTGACAGAAAATTATTTGAATTAAAATAATTTTTCTGTACGACCGCCACCTCTCTGCAGACAATGGCAAACCTCAGAGAGTATTCAAAATGCCATGTAAAGCTTCTTGAGAACAAGAACATTCCATTCATCGCCGTTCGGAGTCGGCGTTAAACATGTAGGTCCGGTTCTCGATCAATTGTGTACAAACTTAATAACACGCACAACACAACTGATCATAACAAGCTAGGTCAAAGTCCTTTCAAGGGCTGAAATGGCCAGTTATTTATTTTTTTTATTTATTTTTCTATAGAACGATCTATATAATTCAATGTTTAAAGATGATTTCATGTAAATGTTGACTGGGCTACGCCTCAAATGGTTCATCCGCTGAGTCCAATTTTGGCATACTCTCTCCAACATAGCGGCCGGATCTCACGAATAAATTCTTCAATATTGGCTTCCAGTGCGTCAACCGTTGCGGGCTTGTTCCTATAGACTTGAGCCTTAACATGCCCTACAAAAAATAGTCTAAAGGCGTTAAATCACACGATATAGGCGGCCAATTGACCGGTCCCGAACGTAAAATAAAATGTTCACGAACTCGCCCCTCAATTGGGCAATTTTTTCGCGTGCTGTGTGGCATATGGCACCGTCTGGTTGAAACCACATGTCAGGCAAGTCCAGTTCTTCCATTTGGGGCAAAAAAATGTGTAATCGTAGCACGGTAGCTCGCCATTCACAGTAACGTTCCTGCCTTCGTCGTCTTTGAAAAAGTACGGTCCAATGATGCCACCGGCCCATAATCCACACCAAACAGTGTATTTTTCGAGATGCATTGGCAGTTCTTACAAATTTTAAAAGGTTTTACACCCAAATCCAGAGAGTAACAGAGACCCAATTGCTGCGAACGGCGCCGAATCGATAATTCATGGTCAGTAACAACACTGGCGGATACAGCTGCGATATTTTCCTCTGTTTGCACCTTTGTAGCTAGATTTAGCTTCTGTTTTTTCTCATTTAGCTCCGAAAATTGTGTTTTAGCTCCTAGCAACTTTTTTAGCTTCTTATTTTTCGAGTTTAACTATTTTTAGCTACTACTTTTTTTTGGTTAAAAATGCAATATTTTCGTGATCACTTGTTACCA
Source organism: Pherbina coryleti (assembly GCA_943735915.1). Classification (NCBI taxonomy): domain Eukaryota; kingdom Metazoa; phylum Arthropoda; class Insecta; order Diptera; family Sciomyzidae; genus Pherbina; species Pherbina coryleti. The sequence continues at coordinate 44,792,704 of OX030952.1, read as the reverse complement.
CCGATATTTTTTTTTTTTTTTTTAAATCTCCAACTTATTCATACGATGAAATCCAATGGAGAAAACTTCACACTTATCCATGGACTAAGGGTGCTTTAAACGAAAACTCTTTCTCTGATCTTACTAAATTTGTTTTTTAGTTTTAATTTTACCGTTAAGCAACGCTGAAAAAGAGATAATGTTTTCAATAATGATTCTTATAAAAACAAAGAAATTCAATTAAATTGTTAAAGTTAAATTCCACAGTATGTTAAGTATCATTTGTATCACGAAACAAGGCATGAACGACAAAAAAGAAACGATTAGCACTACATTCTTCTATATATAAACCTACATATTGCTTATCGTGTTTTGTTTATTGTTAGTAAGCCTATTTCGTGATACAGAATGAAAGGATAAGATATGTCTTAAAAAATAAGCAAATGTTGTCACGATTACATTATAAATGACGATCTCGTAAAATTTATGAAACGGGAAGATATTTACAAAGATGAAGATTCTGATAGTTCAGATAATAATAGTAATGATATTATAGAATTTGAGATTTGAACTGTTGATGGTATATCCTTCAAAACTGTGCCTGTATATAAATATTAATACATACTAAAGGGCTGCATGAGTGCATTTGAAACCAGTTTCAAGACATTCACAATTTTTACACAACACTGCAATGTCTTGCTCTCAGCAAACAAATCAAATGAGAGACTGCAGAGAAGACAACGAAAAGAAATGGGTGCAAATCAAATGAGTACAAAGACATTGTTGCTTTAAATCATTATTGCTAGAGGCACACTAAAAGCAATTCACAGTCAAGGCAATGAAAAAAACTGCAATAGCAATGAGTGCAATAGATCATTGTAATGAAATTCTGTACAGGTATTTTTTTATTCTGTGCTCTGCAATAACTCAAGAAGTGTTTGACGGATTTAAGTAAAATAAAATTTAACGAATTTTTTAATGTTAAAAAAAAAATAAAGATATATAATTTGCCACACCCACCCACAACGCCCACTTGGTGCGATTAATGTCTTCAAAAGGGAGATTTCAGCACGTATTTGTGACTTTTTATAGCTTAATTAATGGTTTAAAATTTATGTAATATTACCTGGATGGTTTTGTCATTTTTTAATCTGAAATTAGTAAAATAAACCAAGTTTTGTTATTTAATGTCGTTAAAATGCTAATTTATTTTAATTAACCCTTATTTGGCATATTGGATCATAACATCCCTGTCTTTAGTGTTATATACGTCGTTTTGCTTTTACTATAACCTTTTTAACTTACTTAATTAAATATTTTGCCTATGAAACTTGCATATTATTAAAAATAAACTTTTGAAAAGCTAAAAAAAAATCAAGTCAAATTTTTGAATCGCTTATTTTGAAGTGATAACAATACATTTTCCCGCGCAGGTTTTTAAAAATGTTTGTTACCAGCTAATTACAGGTGACATGATTTAAATAATGGTACGACCGCAGGGCCAATTTTTTTACTTTATCACAAAAATAACAACAAAATTAAAGACGTCTTCCAGACTTGGAGAAAGCTTTTTAAGCAATGGAACAGCAAATTTGTTACATAGAATTATTACTCGCTGAGTATTAGTGCTAGGGTCAAAAATATGATACGACAATAAAGGCCTGTTTAAGCCCATGCAATCAAATTAGACAAAAAACTTCTGACGTCTTTGGGATACAGAGAGACTAATGCAATATTCGTGCAATGACATTGCATTGAATTATTACTCGGTGAGTATACTATGAGCTAAGACAAATGTTTAAAAATAAAAATGAAAGATTTATACACCGCCTTACGACAAAAATAAAAAAAAATTCTGACGTCGTCAGGTCGTAAAGATAGCAGCTTATGCAACAGAAATGTAATATCGTTGCAAGGAATTATTACTCGGTCAAGAAAAGTACTTTGAAAAATATTATTTTACGACAGCATAAATGTGCTTTTAAGCTTCATCACGAAAATATTAAAAAAAATTTTTAGAGTCATGACTTCGGGCAAATAACCACTTAATCCAGTAGAATGCAACAACAATAAAAGTTGCATGGAATTTTAACTCTGTGACTACTAACACAACGGTAAATTTTATGGAACGAAAATGAAGATTAGGTCTTCGGCTACATGAGGCCCCTCAGGAGTTCGCCTAATGTAACGTAAACTCATCATTGTTGCATGGATTAATTATATGGAGCTAAGGCAAAGTTAATGCACCACAGAAAAGCACAACGAATAGAGAAGCAAAAGCAAAAACAAGGACGAAAGCAAAAGCAAAAGTAAAAGTAAAAGCAAAAGCAATAACAGCATAAGATCAACAAGAAAAACAAGAACAAGAACAACAAGAACAACAACAACAACACCAACAACAACAACAACAACAACAATAAAAACAACAAAAATACTAGCGAAGTAACAACAAGCTAAAAACAAAAGTTATGGCGACCCAAAAAAAAAATTTTTTTTAAACATGTTTTTTTTTTAAATATTCAAGATTATTTATTTTAACTCAATATGTTCAATTTATTTGATTTAATTCATAATAATATGACTAATATCATCCAAATCCATCTCAGTAATAAAATTAAGCCTTCGCAATCTCAACTGAATAAATGATTTATTACATTTAGTGCATTCAGTGCTTTTCGTCTTGTTTGTTATGACAATGACTATTTTGCATTGCTTTTAGTGTTTACGAACGAAAGCGAGACGTGCATTGATTGCCGAGAGATGAATGTGAGTATTGACTGTTGTTGTCATTTTTGCTTTAGTGTTGATCAAGTATAACTCTCTCACTTGTTATTTTTCTTGTAATTAATTTTTATTTTAATTAACACATAACCGTTTTAAAAAAATTATTTGTACATTGAAAGTGTATTTTGTTAATCAAAATGTACCGTAGCATATGTATGCACACAAAATTTTAAAAAAAAACTTAGTTATTTTTAAAAACTAGCTTCTTTTTTTAGCTACAAAAAAATTGTTTAGCTCTTTTTAGCTACTTTTTCGCACTCTTTTTTTTAGCAACACTGGTTCGCACTCTACATATGCGTGTCGGTAGTTTAATGTCCAGTATTGTAAATTTGGTCCGCAATTTAGTCACACGATTCTGAAAAGTCGCCTCAGAAGGTCGCCCAAACTGACCATAAAATGGAAGAAGTGCACGATGCACTTTCTTAACAGAGCATGAATTTGGATAATAAAATTCAATAATCTGCAAGCGTTCTTTGTTTGTAAGTCGATTCATGGTAAAATTACAGACCAAACTGGACATTTTTAACAGTAATATGTTGCAGGACAACAGCTGTGCTGGCAAAAACAGTGTTGCCAAAAAGAAAGTTGCTAAACAATAACCCTTTACTTACATAGAATTGTCATTTTCCATTGTTCATATTTCACCACACGCAAGAAAAGGGCTAAATTTCAGTAAGGTGAGCCTACGACGTTAGACAGCGTTACCGAGATCAATTCATGGGATATCAGATCATTTATAAAAAAAAACGGTTCAGACCAATTGTACGATGTTTTTTTAATTTGAAACAGATGGAGCTACACTACACATAATTTAAACAGCTGATGTACTTTTTGAGCAAAAGTAGACACATAAGTTTTGGTTTTCGTTTCTGCCCACTTCCATCGCCTAAATAAACAAATGTTATCACATTTTTAACAAATTTGAACTTAACTTACTCTTCTTTATTTATTTTCATAAAATTCATGTTTGGCGCTTTAACTTTTGTTTTAGCAATACCAATGCTGCCGAACTTAATAAATGCTAAATAACGCAGTACTGCAAATTTGTCAGACACCCAGTGCCATCTTGGCATCTATTACGACTAAGTGTTACCTACTTTTACAGTTGCGGCTTCAACATTTAAAAACATTAAATTGGATCAATTGAAATAATCCAGCTCACTTGCTGGATCATTTGTTGTTTTCAGTTTGCATGCAAAAGCGATGATATGATCCTGATCTCCCATGAAAAAAATGCAGCTAATATTGCTATTATCGTTAACGCACAGAACCGATCTGTTAGAGAAAAATGTATGCCTATCCAAACACGTGCAAAACACTGTTCGTTCGTGCTTTTGAAATTTGTACTTCGAACAGATAACAGCTGATGAACTGACGAACGATGCTGTAACATTTGTAAATTTTGTATCCCTAACGATCAATGAAATATTGAAACATCCAAATCAAACGACAACTTTCATGTTATCGTTGTGATGTATTCATTAAAGGGCTGCACAAATGCATTTGAATCGCCTTACAAATCATTTGTGTGGTGCGCAATTACTTTCGCTCTTTCACTCTCATTTGCGGATAGCGTTGGCGTGAGCGCAAATACTTGGTAGTGTGCGTAAATAAAAAAATAGTTGATGGCAAAACAAATGAGTTATTGACTCTCACTCATTATTTATGTAAATAAAAAGAACTTGCAAGAGGAGTACAAGTAAGCAAGTACTATAAGTACTTGAGTATTTTAGAAGATACATTTTCATTGCATGTATGGTTATAAGGGAGGCCAGGAGAGGGTTAATATGTATCACCAACCCCCATTACTTTTGCAAGAGGAATATTTTCTCCTTTTGGACCTTGGGTTAAAGTGTAAGTATAGGGTATAAATATACAAAAATCGTAAAATTTGTATGGTAACCCACCTAAGGAGGGGTCGGAGTGGATAGGTCCCAAAAGGAAAAATGTTCCTATTAAAAAAGTAATGGGGGTCGGTCATACATAATAACCCTCTCCGACCCACCATTTAAGCTAATAATTGTAACTGGTTAAGCACATTGAAAAGGCCTTTTGATTTTAACATACGCAAGTATTTGGAGTGCAAGGTAGAACTATATAGTTATTTTTTCATTTGCCATGATAGCGGACGATAACTTTTATAATTGACGATAGCAAGTTGCGTATGCATTTGATCCGAGAGAGAGTGAGTTAAAATATTAATTGTTTTTTGAGCAACAAGTAACGCGCTTACGCTATCTCTTTGCTGAATTATTCTACAAGTGATGAGTTTAACTTAAAGTACTTGGTGTAATCAAAGTATTCATTGAGTAAAATTTATTTTAAAATGGATATTTTAACTAGAAAACGCTTATACATGATGAAACTTATTTATATATTAACACATAAGAGCAATTTAAGTACTAAAAATTAATTAATTAAAAATTTAATACAATTTAGTTATTACTTAAATTTTAATATTGAAAAACAAGCAATTCTTTTCAGCGCTTGTGAGGCAGCTGGAGGCCAATTCAGACTTCTTATTTATTTTTCTTCCAATGCAAATTTGGGCAGATCTGAACAGAAAAAAATTGCAGAAAAGAATAGCAACATCCAAGCAAAAGGCGGTGATTTTTTTCGGTTAACTACAAGTAATAAATATAAGCAGGCCATTGATACCATTCTGCTTATGTCTAAGGCAGCCACTAGAATAACCTGCAGCACAGCTTACACCACAATCTATAATTCTACCTATAACACAGGCAAGAACCAAAGCAGGAATTGCCAACAAACACGAAATAGTGCAAGAAATGCATGAAATCTTAAAAGAACATACACAAAACTTCTACATTTATTGATCTGACAGTACTAAATTTGACAACTGCTTGTGTAAAACAGTTTGAATAAAGTAAGAAACGTAAGCATGTCGTCAGAGTTGGCGAGCAGCTTCGTAAGAGATACAAATTTCCATTTGTTTACAACATCTTTCGCCTAGCATTTGATCGTTGAATGCTTCGTTAGGGATACAAAATGATGCCATTAATCAATTTCTTGCAAGCAGTTCGTTTGTTTGTTGGTTCTGCCATTGCTTGCAACGTACATAATGTTGCTTTAGTTTAGCCACAAAACGCAGCTCACTGTTGTAGCTTGTCATTTTGAAGCTATGCGTTGATTATTTGTGCTTTTGTTTTAAATCATACTTGCGTTTATTTCTTATTCTTATTCTTAATATATTCTTATTTCTAACTTGCGTTGCAATTATTGGTTAATACAAATTTAGTAAAGTTAATAAGTAAATAAAATTGTTAATTCTGATACAAATTATTGTTGTTCACCTGAAGTGTAAGGATCTTAGCTCTTTATGGGGGCCCCCTGACCACACCATTCTTTTGTTTGATCGAGCAGAGTTTTTTTCCGTCCGTTTTTTAAACCGTTCACGGTTCTTGAGTTATTAGCCAATACAAAAATACTCAATTTACAATTTATGTTCTTTTGTCTGCTCTATAGGATGCGGTAGGGTGAAGCGTTTTACATGTGAAATTTTGACAGTGCGCTTACATATAACCAAGTGTTATATCGTCACGTGTTATGCAACCGTGGCTACTCCACCTGTCCAAACGGCGACTCTGGCCTCGATATTAGCGATGAATAATAAATTTGGCTTCTATGACTTTTATTCAGTATTTTAGTTTCTTGCTGACTTAGCACCATTAAACTGATTTATGTTGGAAAGATTATTATGGTGAATCTCTTCACCCCACCGTTTTTCATAAATCAAAAAACGAACATTTTCGAAGTATCCCCATAATATTTTGCAAATTAAAAAACATGTCCTTTGTTGCGATTCAAGCCAAAATTCATTAAAAAATTATAATTTTTGGGGGTACTGTGAGCCTCCAAAAAAATGTCTCCGGAAGTTTATTTGACAGAGAGAACGCTTTTACGTTAGTAACTGAGTTTTAATTATATTTTAATTATAATTTAATTTAATTGCAGGTTTCATGTAGTGACTGCTCAAATTTTGCACTATTTGAGTGTAGTGCAGATTTATTCACTACCAATCAATTTAGTTGTAGTGCAACAAAATAACACTATCACTAAAGTCTCTAGTGATAGTGAAGAGATGTTTCACTATCACTAAGCTGGCAAAAAAATAGTGAAAAAGTGCACTCACCATTTAGTGCAAAACCCCCAACTCTGACGATTGCAAACGTTCGGCAAGTTGCAATCGTCTCGTTTCGTCTATTTTGGTTAGGGCTTTAAAGTATGACACGATCAAGGTTAACCTTGACACAGGGTGCATTATAAGTAGATAAGAATTTAGTTACTTATGTTAAAGCGTTCCCTCTGTCAAAATAAACTTCCGGGTAACTTTCTCGGCATATTGGCAGTATAAGTAGGACCTAAGTAGCTTGAGTGGATCACAATGAAAAGTCATGCAAGACTACTGATGAGTTACTGTAGCGGCCAAGGAAAGAGTCTGTCTAGTCTGCTGTGTGATTTGCTCTATACAGAGCCGTTGTTGTTGTTGTTGTTGTTGGTTCTTGTCTTCATTGTCTTCATGTTGCCTTGTTGACAACATACTTGGCCTAAAGCTCAAATTTGTTTCAATATAAATAATTATATTATTGGTGAATTTGCTTGGTGAATAAATAAATAAATAAATAAAGGTCAGATTAAAAATCTAATAAATCTAAACTATTATATAAAAGGGTTCTCTCGGATTTTTATCGTTCAATCACGGGGTAACCGCGGAACCGATTTTAATAATTCTTTCACTATTCAATTGATATAAGAAGCGACCCTGTTACTGGGTACTACGTTTTTGGCAAAACTTTTTATTTAATTATTTAAGAATTTATGCATTATGCAGTGGATAGTTAAATAAAAAAAAAAAATAAATAACTGGCCATTTCAGCCCTTGAAAGGACTTTGACTTAGCTTGTTATGATCAATTGTGTTGTGCGTGTTATAAAGTTTGTACACAATTGACCGAGAACCGGACCTACATGTTTAACGCCGACTCCGAACGGCGATTAACGGAATGTTCTCGTTCTCAAGAAGCTTTACATGGCATTTTGATTACTCTCTGAGGTTTGCCATTGTCTGCAGAGAGGTGGCGGCCGTACAGAAAAATTATTTTAGTTCAAATAATTTTCTGTCGCTGCTGGGTTCCGAACCTGGGTCTTTGCGATTTCAGCCTACAATCGATCCAAATGTGCACAGTAATAGTCGCTGTTGATGGTGGTTCCTTTTTGGAGATAGTCGATGAATCTTATTCCTTTCGTATCACAAAATACAAATGCCATTACCTTACAGGCCGACTGTTGGGTCTTCATCCATTGTCACATATCGATGATAGAATTCGATTTTATTGCGGTTTAACAACGCCAAACACTACTCTGAAGCATCAATTGGTTGTTGTTTGTGGTCGACTGTGAGCTCACGCGGCACCCACTTTGCACAGAGCAAACGAAAACGACGCAACTTGAGGCTCTAGTGTATATTGCTTCGTTCATCCTTCGGAAATTGGACAAGACCATTTCTTTAAATCAAAACATTTTCGAGACTCACACCTTTTTTTACAGGTAAATTTATGTTGCGCCAGTTTCTTTTTAGACATCAGCCCAGATGAAAGAAAGCAGTGAAGTATAGTCATTTGTGGAATTTAAAAGGCATTGAGCACCAATTGAGTACACAATTTAATTATTTCAGCAATTTTATTTCTATCAAAATCAACAAAAAAAAAATACCCGGACGGTGTCACCCCTAAAATGGTGTCACTCGGGTCGGACCGCCCCACGCCCATTTCGCGGATCTTAAAATTTTATGCACAATATTATGATGTAACAACCTAGAATAATGCCATTATAAGTAAGACAGAATAAACACTCAAAATAATAAAATGTCGTCATTAACAGGCCGGTTACACAGGCCAGTGACAGTGAAAGTGCGAAAGAATACATGTACTGTTCGAATTATTCGAAAAATTTCGAACTTTCATGCTAGTAGCAAGAGGTGCTACATTTGCAAGTGAAAGTTCATTAAAAAAATTTCATCGTATGCAAACGTTCTCGCTGGTATTGCAGTTTGAGTGATCTTTATTTCCAATTTGTGTTTGTTTTTTTGTGCCACGATTGCACGATTGAAGAAAAAGAGGAAAAAATAAATGAAAAACAAAGGAAAATAATAAATAGGAGATACTGGATGAAGCCATTGTTAATTCAAAATCCTGACCATGATATTGAAGCGCATTTGCTGAAGGATTGTTTATGGAAAGATGACGAGAGGGATTTCAGGAATTTTACTCGTTTAAATGTTAATCAGTTTGGAGAAATTCTGCATTTGGTAAGTTTTTCTATTGTTGAAATATGTGTAGCTTAGAACCAAAACGGAGTCTATTCCTTTGAAGATTTTCAAAAAAACCATTTTATTGGAAATCATGTATAAAAATTCATTATCAACCACTTTTTCTAAAAAGAGTTATGTAAAAAGGCAGTGAACTTTAAAAATAAAAAGTATTTTTATTTTACACTAATCGGTATTATTCATCGAAACAAAATAATACAGTTTTGCTTTTAAGGTACACACATACATCTAAAATTGTATAATATTTTATACTGAAATGCTAGTTTCAAAGAAATTTGACGAAAAAAGACACGCATGTGCGGACGGCAATACCTCCAAGAACTAAGCTTGCAATAACACTCCGTTATTTGGCCACTGGTGACTCATTGAGATCACTTGAATTCTTGACTAGAGTGTCAAGAAGCACAATTGGATTGTTTATACCCGAAGTTTTGAAAGCGGTTTATGGATCACTGAAAAACCAATACATTAAAGTAAGCGTTTGATATGGGAAGCATTTTATACTTATTAAAAATATGTTACATTAAAAATTTTTTTTCTGGAATAATTAATAGTTTTCAGACTTTGTGTGATTAAAACAGAACACCGTTTCTGATATGGGCAATATTCTTTTATTTTATTGCTTTTATAAATTTAAATTCTTAAAAATAAAACTATAATTCATTCATAGAAAAATTCATGGTATAAGGAACATGGTAGGTTACGTAAAGAGAACAAACAAAATGTAATCAGTGGCTTTTAAATTAGTTGGCATTTCTTCTTCGATAGGTGTCAGATTTTTGATGAGATGACCTAAAGAGAAAAGAGTTTATTATAATTTTTCAATAATATTTGTATTATTAAAGTTATTTTGATTTTGACAATTGTTACCTTTATTGTTTTCCGTGACATATTTGGTTAAAGTGCGTGGCCGCTATGTCAATGAACTTGGAGACCCAGGTTCGAACCCTAGCAACGACAGAAAATTATTTGAATTAAAATAATTTTTCTGTACGGCCGCCACCTCTCTGCAGACAATGGCAAACCTCAGAGAGAACAAGAACAATTCCGTTCATCGCCGTTCGGAGTCGGCGTTAAACATGTACATAGGTCCGGTTCTCGGTCAATTGTGTACAAACTTTATAACACGCACAACACAATTGATCATAAGAAGCTAGGTCAAAGTCCTTTCAAGGGCTGAAATGGCCAGTTATTTATTTTTATTTTATTAACTATGATGTATTATTATGTTATGATATAAGGTTAAGAGTTGGAAAAATCAATTTCTGCATCGGAAATTGCGGTACTTGAAATTTTGGTGAAGCAGGTTGCATATTGATGTTCGTTTTTATGAGGTGTCGATGTTGACTGAGTACATTCAACTGAAGCGAACATTGATGTTTGGGTACTCTCTATTGGACTCAATGATGGTGACGCCGCAAATCGGGCACAGTCGACCGAGCTACTTTATGAGGATTTACTTAGTGAGAATGTTGGTATAAATCTAGTTGGTTTCTTGACGTGTTTAATTTTTCTTTGGGTTATTAAATTTTGGATTTCTCCCATTAGTGAATATTATTCTTCTTCGGGTAACTTTTGAAGCTGCATACCAACACTTGCACCAAATGTTGTAAATTAATTTTCTCTGTCGGCAATATTTATTAATTTTTCCATTGCTTCGTCTAATTTTGAGTTCTGCTGGTTTGGACGATTCGACGGACCTGAATCTGAATAGTTGCTTGTGTTCGTCTCAAATTCCTCCTCAATGAATTCATTAAAATCAAAAGAATTCTCACTAGTCTAAAAGAAAATATTATTAATTTACATTTTAATCGATCTGTGAAATTGCTTATTGTTATATCATTGTATTATTTTATAGGTTCCTGACTCGGAAGAAGAGTGGAAGAAGTTAGCAGATGATTTCAATTACCTATGGCAATTTCCACATACCCTAGGAGCTTTGGATGGGAAGCACATAGAAATAACTGCTCCACCAAAACCGGAATCCCTTTTTTACAATTTCAAAGGGTACTTCAGTATCGTTCTTTTTGCAGCAGTGGGCGCGCATTGCCGATTTACTTTTATAGATGTTGGGAGTAATGTAATGGAGATTTGAAAATTCAGCAACCTAAGGAGCTTGTCTTGGGTCAAGGCAATAAAACTCCGTTTTTTTTATTGGTGATGACTTTTTTAGCTTGGACAGAAATGTTATGAAGCCTTATAGTAGGTCATTAAAGCTAAGTATGCAGCAGGAAATTTTTAACTATAGGATTTGCCGTGCTAGGATGGTAGTAGAGATGGCGTTTGGACGATTAGCATCCAGGTTCAGAATATTTTATCCACCAATTGGATCCTTGACATCAACAATTGATTTAATTGTTATGACCATTTGTGTTTTGCACAATTACTTAACAAAAACTAAGACTGTACCGATGCCATGCGATTTTGAACCTGATAATCTCCCTGATGTATTCACATCGATTGGAAAACAGCATACCAATACCTACAAGTATGCATGTCAAAAAAGGGATGAGCTGGCGACTTATTTAATTACGGATGGAAATGTTGATTTCCAATAGGAAAAGTTAAAGATATCTCATTCCTCGTAGCGAAAAGTACCCACGTCCTTTTTTTTATATTTATATATTTTAATATTGCTTGTTTTTGTTAAATTATTAGTATATTTAAGGTACATTTAACACAATTACTTTAATTAATTTTAAGTCACATGTATCGTTTTTACTTTTTAAACGACTAATGAATAAATGAAAATAATTTGAAAATATTGCTATTTTCATTAAGTGCTTTTTTGTATGCAGTCCCTGTTGCCAATATACGTCCATTGGTGAAAAAAAAATAGAAAATAACTCAAGTAAATTATTCCGAAAATTCACAGCGGTTACCATTCTCGGAAGCACAGATGCCAAAGCACAAACTTTAACCTTTTAGTTTTTTTAAATAAAACAACATACTTACATGGTTCGCATTATCAGAAGACTTCCGAATGTTGATGGAGTTATCAAGGAAGCGCATTTCTTGAAACCAAAACACAGACGGCACATACATTTCATCTGTAGCTGATCCAGACTTTTTGGCATGAATCATTTTCCTCCTTTCAGCAGTGTACGTATTTCTTAGTGCACGTATTTTCTTCTTAACAATGTCCACAGGCAAAGACATTTCCTTTACTATTACTTCAATGGCCTTTACTTTTAGGTCATTGCGCCTGTACGCAGAAATCAGTCTTCTTCTGATACTCATCGTGGAAAGACGCGCAATAATGACTAATTGTAATTTGTGTAAAGAACCCATCGTCGAAGGTGGTATTGCATGCGGGATTGTGCTGATGTTTCGGATGATGTCTTGTCGGTCTTAGAGAAAAACATTAACATTTTTTGGAAATGCAATTCATGCACTAATAGCTCTTTTTCTAATTGTTTATTGAAAATGAGTGAAATAGTAGAAAACTTGCAACAAATAAATATATTGAAAACGCCAAATGAAAACAATGCAGAGTGTGTTAATGCTGAACAACAGATACAACGCGTTACTCGCTCTAAATCAAAAGGAAAGACAAAAGTACAACCGGTTTTGCTGAGCTCTGTGAAGGTAAAGCGAAATGCAATAAAAAATACTGCAGTTGAGAATTGCAATGCAGGTGGCGGGGGTGTTGACGACGTCGTTCTTCTGGTTGAACCTGAGGCTCCAAGCACTAGCAAAGAAACATTCGCCGCTCAACTTTGTGATTCACGTATTGCGAGAGCCGTTATGAAGCATCCCGTAGAAACTGATGCTGAATCAGATGTGATTGCTGAATCTGGAGAGTGGACGAAAGTCAGTAATAAGAAGAAAACAAAACAGATGCGTGTTGTTGGTAATAATATCAATTTGGAGGAGAGTGGTGTTGAAGTGATTCTCAAGCTGAAATGGCTTCATGTATCCAGCTTCAAGCCGTCAACTTCTTCGCAATCTCTTATCAACATGGTTGCTAAGAATCTGAAATCTTGCCCTTCGAAATTTGTTTGTCAGAAACTTATTAAAAAAGGTATAAATGAGAATGAAATTAGCCATATCAATTTTAAGTTCGGGGTCCCTTCCGACCTTTATAATGCAGCATTTGAGTCAAGTTGTTGGCCAGCTGGAGTTTATGTACGAAATTTTCGCAATATTCCCAGAAGCAATGTTCCGCCAAGGCTAGGTGTGGAAGTTTAAGCTCTTCTTCATCTCCAATAAATAGAAACAGTGCAAATGACAATCTCTCTCTATATTATCAAAACGTTGGTGGCATGAGAACAAAAACAAACGATTTCTTTGTCGCTGCCTCAGAGTCTCTATTTGATATCATTGCTTTAACTGAAACTTCGTTAAATGATTCTATAAGCACTGCGGAGTTATTTACAGATGAACACCAAGTCTATAGAAGAGATCGATCAGAAGCTGAAACTGGACTGATCAGGGGAGGGGGGGTTCTAGTAGCAATTAAGTCAAACTTAATATCTAAAAATGTTACTTTAGAAGTTAACAATGTAGAGCAAATTTGTGTAGAGATTTTTTTACCGGATGAATCTTTAACCATTTATTGTTTTGTTTCCTATATACCACCGGGTAGTGATGCTACTATTTATGAGAATCACACTAAGAATATAAGCAACATTTTTGAGTTGTGCAACGATTCGTCCCATATCATCGTTCTTGGTGATTTTAATCTAGGCAACGTTGTCTGGGACTACTCGCTTGAGGAAAAATGCCTGCTGCCTTTTTATTTAAACAATCTCAAGGATTATGAGACTATAGATTCTCTTATATCAATGAATTTATGCCAAATAAATAACGAGAAGGGAGGACGATCCTCACAAGGCAACGCGTGAGGGTCAAGGGGGCGATCTTCACATGGCAACGTGTCTGACTGCCTCAACCTGGTGAGACCAGCATTATCCATGTCGAACTCGTCTCAAGTCGACTCAAACCTCTGCGTGGTGTCCTCTAGAAACGGCAAACTGGCAACCGTTAGTTTGACGGCTAATCTGAGCGGCGGGCTCCCCCTGCCTTTAAAGGGTTGTGCGTTGGGTTTGATGCCCACCACGTAAAAACAAATTTCAATGAAACGAAAAAGAAATATGATAAAAATGATCCCCAAATCTGCCGCAAACGAAAAACTGACAATGATTTACGGATATGCACCTGGAACGTCCGAACCCTTAATTGGGATGGTGCCTCTATCCAACTGATAGATATCTTAGAAAGATACAAAGCTGATATAACTGCAATCCAAGAAATGCGATGGAAGGGACAGGGTTGCTCACGGCAAGCATCCTGTGATATCTACTACAGCAGCCATGCGGAGAATCACGAATTTGGATGCGGATTCGTGGTTGGCAAGAGACTACGACATCATGTTCTGCGATTCACACCTGTGAACGAACGACTTGCCATAATCCGTGTCAAGGCAAGATTTTTCAACATAAGCCTGATTTGTGCGCACGCTCCGACAGAAGACAAAGACGATGAGACCAAAGATAGCTTCTACGAGCGCCTTGAAGATGCCTATGAGCGCAGCCCCCAACACGACATAAAAATCGTGCTTGGTGACTTCAACGCCAAGGTGGGAAAAGAAAATATCTTTGGTCCAACAGTCGGAAAGTTCAGCCTCCACGACAATACCTCCGATAACGGAATGAGGCTGATTGACTTTGCCGCAGCGCGAAACATGGTCGTTAGTAGCACTAGATTCAAGCATCTCAATATTCATAAAGCAACTTGGCTGTCTCCTGATCAAAAGACGCGCAACCAAATTGATCACGTTTTGATTGACGGAAGGCACTCTTCCAGTGTTTTAGATGTACGCACGATCCGTGGTGCCAATATAGACTCGGATCATTATCTTGTCGCAGCCAAGATCCGTACACGCCTGTGCGCAACCAAGAATGCGCGCAATCCAGCACAGAGAAAGCTAGACGTCGAAAAGCTGCAATCAAAGCAAACAGCCGAAGACTTCGCTACTCGACTCTCACTCCTGCTTCAAGAAAGCACTCCTCCGATCGACGATATATGCGCGCAGTGGAATCATATTTCCCACTCTATGCGTACGGCTGCCGAAGAGGTGATTGGCTATCACCGCCCTCGCCGAAACCAGTGGCACGACCAAGAGTGTCGCGACGCCACTGCAGAAAAAGACGCCGCCTACAAAGCCACCCTGCAGTCGGTTGTAACGCGTGCTGCTAAGAAGCGATACAAAGAGAAGAGGAGGGAAGAGATGGTTTCGCATTTTCAGGCGAAAGAAAAGGGAAGCGGAAACGCGTGAGTGCGAGAAAATTGAGATGCATGGTGACAGGAATGAGGTCCGAAAATTTTTCGAAAAAATAAGACGCCTGGCCGATGGTTTCAAGACCGGGGCCTCTTCCTGCAAGGATGAAAATGGGAATCTAGTGACAGATATCCAGAGTACTCTGATGATGTGGAGGGAACACTTCTCTAGGCTTCTGAATGGCGACGACGACAACAATCCCGCCAATAGAGATGATATTCCGAAATCCCCAATTTTGGACGACAGCGTTGAAGTTCCGCTGCCCGACCATAGTGAAGTCTTGAAAGCTATAGCTCGGCTTAAAAACAACAAAGCCGCAGGAGCAGATGGCTTACCTGCTGAGCTCTTCAAGAATGGAGGCGAAGCTCTATTTAAATGCATTCATGAGCTTCTATGCAGAATATGGTCGGAAGAATGCATTCCAAACGATTGGAACCTCAGTGTGCTCTGCCCAATCCACAAGAAAGGCGATCCCACAATTTGCGCCAACTACCGTGGGATAAGCCTTCTGAATATAGCATATAAGGTTCTGTCGAGCGTACTATGTGAAAGACTGAAGCCCATCGTAAACCAGCTGATTGGATCTTATCAGTGTGGCTTCAGACCTGGCAAATCCACCATAGACCAGATATTTACGCTACGACAAATCTTGGAGAAGACCCTAGAAAAACAAATCGACACATACCATCTTTTTGTCGATTACAAAGCCGCCTTCGACAGTCCAATAAGGAATCATCTATATTCCACCATGTCTGAATTTGGTATTCCTGCAAAGCTCATCCGCCTTTGCAGAATGACACTGAGCAACACCAGCAGCACAGTTAAAATCGGAAAGGATCTCACTCCTCCATTCGATACCAAACGAGGTTTCAGACAAGGTGATTCCTTATCGTGCGACTTTTTCAACCTAATGATGGAGAAGATCATCCGAGCTGCTGATTTGAGACGCAGTGGCACGATATTCTACAAAAGTATTATGCTGCTGGCGTATGCTGACGATATCGATATCATTGGCCATAATACGCGCGAAGTCAGTGCAGCATTCTCCAGGTAAGCAAAAGAGTCGAGTCGAATGGGTCTTGTAGTGAACGCAGATAAGACGAAATACCTAGTGTCAACAAATAAACATTCCCAGCGTCTTGGAAACCACGTCACTGTTGACAACATCTCCTTCGAGGTTGTTAAGGACTTCGTCTACCTGGGATCCAGCGTAAACTCTTTCAACGATGTCAGTATTGAGATAAAGCGAAGATAACTCTTGCCAACAGGTGTTACTTTGGGCTGAGTAGGCAATTGAGAAGCAGAGCCCTCTCTCGACGAACAAAACTCACGCTCTATAAGTCACTAATCATGCCCGTCCTATTATATGCAGCACAAACTTGGACGTTGAGCAGTTCTGATGAAAAGACTTTGGGAGCCTTCGAGAGAAAGATCCTTCGTAAGATCTTCGGTCCAATCTGCGTCAATGGCGAGTACCGAATTCGATGGAATCACGAGCTGTATGAGCTGTACGCTGACATAGACATAGTTAAGCGCATTAAAATCGAGCGGCTCCGCTGGCTAGGTCATGTTGAGCGAATGGAAAACGACGCTCCAGCGAAAAAAATATTCGATTCGGTGCCCGGTGGTGGTCAACGCAGAAGAGGACGCCCACATCTTCGTTGGAAGGATCAGGTGTTGGATAACCTGACTACACTTGGTGTTTCCAACTGGCGCCAGCAAGCGCTAAATAGAAATGGCTGGCGCAATTTCTTATACGAGGCCAAAACCGACCTTCGGTTGTAAGCGCCAGATAAGTAAGTAAGTAAGTAAATAACGAGAAGAACGGATTAGGTCGCATTTTAGATCTGATTTTTCTAGATAATGATTTGGTAGGCAGTCTTAGGTTGGCTCAGCCACCATTATTAAATAATAGCGTACATCATAATGGTATGGAGATAGAAATTGAATGTTTAAATTTTAATAAACTTAATTTTTTTAAAAATTCCACAAACTCTGTGAGAGACTTTGCTAAGGCAGATTTTATTGGACTTAATTTATTTTTTCAAAGTACTAATTGGGATTCTGTTCTCGATTCATCTTGCTTAAAAGCTTGTTATAATGCGTTTACTAGAAAACTTGAAGAAGCGTATGACGAGTTTGTACCGTTGAAAAGACCAAAGCAGGGCAACAAGCCGGTCTGGTTTAGTAGGCGTTTGAGTAATTTAAAAAATAAAATGTGTAAGTTACGCAAGATCAGCACAACCTGTCCTGATTTGCGTTTTGAGTATTATAAATCTAGAAGAGATTATGAATCCTTAAAAAACTTTCTCTACAAAAATTACTTGTTTTCCATAGAAAGTAATATTAAAAAGAATTCTAAGGCCTTTTGGCATTTTTTAAATGGAAAGCGTAATTCCTTGGGTTTTCCAGCTCTGATGACGTATGAAGATCGTAGTTCAAAGGGCGAGAAGGACATTTGCGATATGATAGCAACATATTTCCAATCAAACTTTGAAAGAACTATACATGTAGGTACATATCATAGTCTTACACCTATCACAAATCTGGGTGTAATGCAGCTTAGTATTGTTGAGGTTAAAGAACATTTAGCCGCATTAGAAGATAGTAATAAAGTATCACCAGATAACATAACACCTTCATTTTTAAAAAAATTATGTAAAAATTTAGCTGAAACTTTAGTTTAATATGTCCCTTTCATGCGGCGAATTTTTAGATACATGGAAAGTCTCATATATATCTCCGATACATAAATCAGGCTCGAAAAATGAAGTTATCAATTACAGACCCATTTCAAACTGAAATTGATTCCTAAAGTTTTCGAGTCTATTGTGAAGAGGAGGTTATATTGGGAAGTAAGACATGGCATCACGGATGAACAGCATGGATTTGTTAATGGTAAATCCACAATTACTAACCTAGCGTTGTTTGCTAGTTTTTGTCTGAAAGGTATGGAGAATGGTGGTCAAAAGGACGCTATATACACGGACTTCTCAAAAGCCTTTGATAAAGTTCAACATAATGCACTTATAAAAAAGCTAGATAAATTAGGAATTCATTCAAATTTACTAAATTGGTTTCGTAATTATTTATGTAACCGTAAACAATTTGTTAAAATCGGATCAACAGTATCTAAAGTTATACATAATCTCTCTGGTGTTCCTCAAGGGAGTCATGTAGGACCCTTATTGTTCATATTACACTATGTAACAAATATAAAAAATTTCTCAGTCCTTGGGATGTAATTGTTATTTCCTAGTCTGTTATGTCTTAAAAGTATGGAAACCACTCAATATTCCTCGGAAACTTTGCTTTTGTGACCAGGACAATGTGATTCATTAAAATATGCTAAAATTATGAGAAAAACGTGTTTGAGTCTTTCACTACAGAGAAAATCATACAGAACAGCACATATAAATCAAAACTAGATTTTATTAAAACTTCAGAAAACCAAAAACATAAAAGTAAATCAGAAGCGGGTGGTTTTTCGACATTTGCGTTTATACTGCGAGTCACTTTCTCTAATCAATCCCCAAATGTAATCTCCCATCATGTTCTCATTGTATTGTCCTTCCTCTGACATGAGACTTTAACACTAGGATCCAGCAAATTCCACTGCATCAGTCTGGACGTCAAAAGTTCAGCATTGGACTTGGTGAGACCAAGATCTCTGATAAAATCATTCATGTCCTTTTGGTTGGGATAGTATGGGTTTTTGTTATCAGATAGTAAATTAAATCCTTCACCTTCATTGCCTTCTTCACTCTTGGAATCAGGGCTCTCACAGGAAGACACCTGCTCTTTCTCTGGAGGAGTAGGAACGGGGAGGCCAGAGCTGTGTGGAACTGGAGTCATGGATGAAGGAATGTCAGGATACATGATTTGACTTGCTTTTTTGCCAGTCCGACGTTTGGAAGGGTCCACCATGCAGAAGAAGCAGTTGCTTGAATGGTCAGTGGTTTCTCTCCAAACTCTTGGCACAGCAAACTTCATAGCTCTCTTTTCCCCTCTGTACCATCCTGAAAAAAAAAAAAAGTTAGAAAAGAAAAGTACCGTCTAATAAAAAAGTTAAAAGAAACATTTATTTTACCCATAACAAAGCAATATAGTTTTAAAATGTCTTACCTTCCAAAGTCCTTTTGCAGTTTTCACAGGCGAAATGAGGTGCCCAGGATTTGTCTTGATCACTCACAGGCATGCCGAAATAAGCATTGTAAGCTTCGCACATTTTAAAACCTGTTTCCAAGGAGTACTTATTCGCTCTTGTTTTGATAAAATATCCACAGACGTAACAAAATGCATCTGCAGGATACTTGCAGCCTCGTGAAGCCATGTTTGAACGAATTTATCTGTAATAAAATGAGAAACAACTCTCAATAAATCACAAAAATGATGCAAAATTTATTGCGACGACTTTGTTGTTTTAACACACACGAAACGAAATCACAAACTGACGGTGGAAAAAAATAAAACGACAATGACAAGTTGTATGCGCTCGTGTATCAGTTTTCAACAAACAAACATAAAAATAAACGCAGATAAGCGCTGCCATGGTCACAAAAGCAAAGTTATCTTGCGACAATAGCTGTTTTCTATACTTCTGGGACCTAACTGACTAGGAAATAACAATTACAACCCAAGGACAAAAATCTTGTTACATAGTGTTATTCATCAATGACCTTCCGGATGTTATTAAAAACTCGAAGTGTCTCCTTTATGCAGACGACTTAAAAATTTTTAAATCAATCAGGACGAGGCAGGACTGCATTTTATTGCAAGAAGATGTTATTTCTTTGTCAAACTGGTGCACTGATAACTGTTTGCACTTAAATATATCCAAATGCAAAAGCATAAGTTTTACTAGATCACTATGTTCTCTAATTAACGATTACTTTATACAAGGTAATTTGTTATCTAATGTGCAAAGTCAAATCGATTTAGGGGTAATTTTTGATAACAAAATTAATTTCAACAGTCACTTTGACTTTATTGTGTCAAAAGCTAATAAATTATTAGTTTTTATTAAGCGCAACACTAGTGAATTCAAAGACCTTTATACGCTCAAATCCTTATATGTGTCCCTAGTGCGATCAACACTAGAGTATGCTTGTAATATATGGAGTCCCTCATATGCGGTTACTATAAACCGTATCGAGGCAATACAAAGGAGATTTACCAGATTTGCCTTTAGAAAAACTGGTTGGAATAATGGATTTTGGCCATCATATGAGCAAAGGTGTCTTCTTATAGATCTAAAAACGCTTGAAGCCAGACGAAAATATTATCTTGTTATGTTAGCTAGAGATGTACTTTGCAACAAGATTGATTGCTCCGAGCTTTTGTCTCTTTTTCCGATATATGCTCCTTCAAGACATCTGAGAAGTAGGCAGCATTTTTTTTTAATTCCTCGAGCGAGGACAAATTATAGTAGATCTGATCCTATTTCGTTATCCTGCATTGAATTTAACTCTGTTCATAATGTACTAGATATTTCTCAGTCTCGTGAGTTATTTAAAAAAGAACTACTAAATTTGCTCTAAACAATTAATTGTCATTTCCTTACTCAGTATTAAATTATTATACTTTATTATATTATTATAAATTAGTATATATAATGAAAATGTGTTTCTCTATATATAAGAAATTTAATATTACTTTATGTACTGATAAGTCTAAGAGAGTTTTACTCGATAGATGAATAAATAAATAAAATGCTCATGTTCCACAATAAATAATTGGAACGATACAGTTTAATCAATTTTATTATTTGTTTTTGCGTTAATTTCTTTTCCATTTATTTTAATTTTTATCTTCAACTTTTCACAATCAATTTATAACTCACAATCTTTGTTTATATTTTCTATTTGCTTTAATTGTAAGCAAGCCAACAGTGCTGCTTCCTGTACAAAATCGAGGAAAATACACCAAAAGTAAAATAAATACACCAAAAGTTATTAAAAACAACACTGATATCCCCCTTTTTGACATACACTGGCCGCTGCTGTCAAAATCCACTGGCTCTGAAATTTTCTTGCCAGTAGCGATGAAAGTGGCGTGAAAGCATGGTATAATAATACATGGTAGCATTGACAACTGCTTATTTTCTCTTCAACAGGAAAACATAAACTGTCAAACACAGCTTGTTGTGCAAATAGTACATCAGCAGCTGCTGTGGTTGTTGTTTTTTTCACTTCAAGGTTTTCAACATTGCTTGTGTTTTCAATGGCGGATTGTGAGCGCTCTCTTTTTGAGTATATTTTTTGACAGTATATGATTTCCCAAGCAACTGTCAATGCTACCTTGTATTATTATACCATGGCGTGAAAGTGAATCCAGTGTGAGTGTATTTGTAAAAAAGTGTGAATGTATTGAGTTTATCGAACAACAGAGCCAGTGTACTGGCTTGTGTAGCATGCCTGTTAACAATGTAGTCCAGGAGCTGCAATGAGTATTCGATAGAAATCGGATACTCGAATCATACTCGAGTTACTTGTTGTCCTCTACCCTATCCGTACTCAATAAAAAATGTAAAATACTTATACACATTCGACTCATTAGCAAGTTTTCGGGTATAAGTACATTAAGGTGGGTCACCACATATGGAAAAAAAAAATATTTCAAAAGACCACCCCTCATTTGAAAGCTTATGTTAAGGGGATTTTAGTAGCATACAAATTTTTTTTTAATGGACCCGAAATCTGCCCCAAATGGTCTTTTTTGTATAACTTCATCAGTTTTTATCCGATCGTAAAAAAAGTATGTCGTTGGATAGATCGCAACAAGGACTATAATTCGTTTTAACAAAATTTTTACCTCCGATTCCATCTTTGACCAGATATTTCAACTTTTCGTCTTATTTCCTCAGTAACCCCAAAACTTCCATTTTTGTTTTTAGAAAAATAAAAGTTCATAAAAAATCATTAAACTTTTGTGAAGAAACTTTTTGATTTCATTCGTAGGAAAAAAAGTTACAGCGAATTTAATTTTCGGTCAAGTTTGGCTTCGTTTTTAGGACTTAGCTTTCGGTTCATCTTCGTTTGCCTTCGTTCATCTCCGTGTTTGTTCGTTAGTCTTCGGTTCAGCTTCATTTCAGTTTCTTTAAAATCGGTCCAGTCGATCAGGCACTATGGAGTAATATATATTTTATTACTTGAAGCGCCCTCTATCGAAAGTGTTTGAAACTTCTCATAGCCTATCTTTTAATCTTGAGTCAGGAAAATCTTTATACTAACTGCCAACAAAATTGCTCCAACCGTTTAGTCTGCAATTTATTATTGCATATAAAAACAAATCATCAAGCAAACCAGCAACGAGAGGAAAACCACACAACCTCACACACAAGTAAACAAAATATTTTCAATTCTAAAAACAAACTATCTGCTATACCTTGGTCAGGAGAATTGTCATTCTTTATTTCATCAAAATTATTCAAGCCATTTTATTCCAAATTAAGAGTTTTATTTAATACGTATACTTTGATTATTTTTTTTTTTAGAAAATGAAACTTTACAAGAAAAATCCCTAAACTTTTAGCAAAAAAGTATTTTACTTCATTCATTAAGAAAAAAGTTACAACGAATCAAAGTTTCAGTGCAAATTTTATTTTTCATTATATATTTCGATTTTTTTTTTCTCTTATCACTCTGCACTTAGTTTTTTATATAAAAAATCATGATTTAAAACAGCTAGTTTGCTTTTCATAAGATGAACTTTGTACATAAGCTTGTATCCACCATTCAATGACTTATTCTAATGTAATCGATAGCTGTTTCCCGCTGTCTTTTTCAAGCAATCGGCATTGCATTCGCTGCTGCAGTCTGTTCAATAAGTAAAGTGAATATAAAAAATATACATAAAATTTAACATAGTTTGTAAATTTTTTGAATCTTGGGTTCGATTCCTGATTCGCGCCAAGATTTGAATTAAGGCCCAGTTTCCATTTTTTTTTTTGATAAATTTTCGAATTTTTTTTTTTTATTATTTTCAAAAACATCCTAAGAATGTGTAAAAAAATTTCAGAATAAAATTCAAAGCCGTTTGAAACATACACCTTGTTGCAGTTCTATAAGACAGCTTGATTATTGGCTCTCATTACTATTTGATTTCGTTTTTCTCGAAATGACATTTTTGAAACGGCTTGCACTCTAACTCGAAAAGTAAATGTCCGATTAACTTAAATCTTTTTTCATTTTGTAAAATAATTGAATACGCAGTGCGTGAACCAACAAAATCAAATAAAAAAAAAATATTTGCTTTTTATTTCATTTATAAGGTCCAATTTCGTGTATGAAAAATAAATTTTTTTTTTAAGCGGCATTTTTTTATTTTTTTTTAATTTTACACTTATTGTTGGTTCACGCACAAGACAAAACAGTTATAAAATTTTGGTTTTTTTTTTTTTTTTATCAAATCACCTGAAGAAGTGATATCGTGCAAGCCGCAAGAGGCCTCTTGTTCGCGACCTCAACTTTTACGGGCTGTATAACCGTAAATATGGATGCAAAAAAAAAATTGTTAATCTAAGACTGAAATAAAAAAAAAATTATATTGATGTTTAATAAAATAAAAAAAATACAGGCATTCAAACAAGCCCGCTTTTTTGCTCAAAAAATTGAAACAGGTCCTTAATTTATTTTATTATATTGAGCGGCAGTAAAAAACAGTTAAATTTAAAATATAACCGTTAGAACGATTTTGATGAAATAAAGAATGACAATACTCCTGACCAAGCAATAGCAGGAATATTTTGTTTGCTTGTGTGTGAGGTTTTCCTCTCGTTGCTGGTTTGCTTGTTGATTTGTTTGTATATGCAATAATAAATTGCAGACTAAACGGTTGGAGCAATTTTGTTGGCATTTAGTATAAAGATTTTCCTGACTCAAGATTAAAAGATAGGCTATGAGAAGTTTCAAAAACTTTCGATAGAGGGCGCTTCAAGTAATAAAATATATATGACTCCATAGTGCCTGATCGACTGTACCGATTTTAAAGAAACTCTGTATTAAAAACGAAACCAAATGAAGCTGAACCGAAGACTAACGAACAAACACGGAGATGAACGAAGGCAAACGAAGATGAACCGAAAGCTAAATCCTAAAAACGAAGCCAAACTTGACCTAAAATTAAATTCGCTGTAACTTTTTTTCCTACGAATGAAATCAAAAAGTTTCTTCACAAAAGTTTAATGATTTTTTATGAACTTTTATTTTCATAAAAACAAAAATGGAAGTTTTAGGGTTACTGAGGAAATGAGACGAAAAGTTGAAATATCTGGTCAAAGATGGAATCGGAGGTAAAAATGTTGTTAAAACGAATTATAGTCCTTGTTGCGATCTATCCAACGACATACTTTTTTTACGATCGGATAAAAACTGATGAAGTTATACAAAAAAGACCATTTGGGGCAGATTTCGGGTCCACCTAAAAAAAAAATTTTTATGCTACTAAAATCCCCTTAACATAAGCTTTTAAATGAGGGGCGGTCTTTTGATATTTTTTTTGGTGACCCACCTTAAAGTACATACTTATATCCGAGCGCGGCGTGACCCGAAGCACTTAGGCCCCTATTAGGTACGACAACTCAACTTAAGTTGAGTGTGTAATTTGTAAATTTGTATTGTCTATTACACATTTGAGGTACATATGTGTCTATCGACTGACAAGTATGTATCTCAGAGATGTGTATGTATTTTTTGTGGTATTAGGTTTAACAATGCAACTATGTCTCGAGTGTAAAAACTGTCAAAAACTTACATCTGCTTTGAGCTAGTTGTATAGCGTCTTTAGAGGTGCCCAAGCCCTATGCACTTGGTGCACATTTGTTTTTGTAAAAGCACTTAGGCATAGGCTGTGTATTCTAATATACACACACAGCACTCAAGCAATACAAAATACACAAACAAATTTGTCTTTTTTGTTTTTGATCTTTTTTCGTTGCTTATACCGAAGTGCAAGCAACAACACTTTCGTATGCTTTGTTGGTACATTTTGGTGACAGTGATCTTCTACGTAGATTTTGTTGTTGTCTAACATAGTATGCTTTCGTTTACGAAAGGTTGCAGGATTTTATATGTATTAGTGTTTGCACTTCCATAAGAAAGTTTTGGGCACTCCTGCTCTATACTATTATTTCCTTGCTTTATTACTTGTGAACAAAATACATATACACAAAAATTGAAATTAATGCGAACAGCTGATTCATTTCAACGAAAGTGTCAAAATTTCGGTGTAATCATGCTCCAATAGAAACAGCAATTTTACACCACAGCTCAACTGAAAATGTATGTTATGCGTAATATGGCAAAAAAGTTCAGTTGAGGTGTCTTAACTCACGTCAACTTAAGTTGAGTTGTCGTACCTAATAGGGGCCTTAGATTCGTATTCAATGAGTGCGTCGAGTAAAAGGGCTTTCACATCGGCGAATCTGTTTGTCGAACAATATGGCGGCGCGAACGTGTGTGAAAAAGCTAGCGTTCAAATTTAACGACCTGTTCGTCACACAAGCCATTGGTTTTTGTTGTTTTTTGTCATCATTTTGTTATAGACCTTTGCGGCAAGATGAGGAATAAACAAGAAGCATGTGCAATTATCATTTTAACTCTTTGCAAAAAAAAAAAAGAAAAGAACAAAGTGGGTGAAAAAGTAGATTGAAGAAAGAGGAAAACTTTCTCATATCAGTTTGCTTAAAACTATTAAAAGTTCAGAGCCGAATGACTTCAAAAATTATTTAAGAATGACGGATGAAAATCACAATTACATTCTCGATAAAATTACACCATTAATAAAGATGCAAGACACCAACTTCAGAGAAGCCATCTCGCCACATGAGCGATTGGCCATTACTCTCCGCTTTTTGGCCACTGGATGGAATTTTACCGACCTGAGCTACAGTGGTGTTATGGGTATCAACTCTTAGTTCCATAGTTTTGGATACCTGCTTGGCTCTCAATAAAATCCTCAAGGACTACATTAAAGTGAGAATTGTTTAAATTAACGACATAGTTTTAGTTTATGGCCCAGAACCGAATATTTTTTCCTAAGGCAGCGCGCACTATGAAGCGTTTCGTTGATGTGGTGTGAGCGAAGCCTTTTGGTGCTGTGCTGTTGAAAGGGTTTTGCAAAGCGTTTACAAAGCATTTGGAAGAGCATGGTCCATATTCCTTCCACACAAATGTATTTTATAACTTCTAATTAACTACAAACAAATGTATTTTCCTTCAAGGAATTCAGCTAAATAAAATATTTAATTGTGTTTGTTTTATCTTTCTTCGATACAATATAAAATAAAATGGCATAATTAAAGATTAATGAAAACTCAAAATTTGCATTTTTTTTTTTGTGAAATATATGTATTAAGACCGGAAAAGTTTTTCGCTGCTCTCAATTAGTTTAGAAGTTATACTGCTCGAAAGTTGGGAAAATAGACCTTGGAACTTGTGTGTTTTTTTTTAAATTTTCCTACAAAACCTAACAATATAAAAGAAAGGTATACCTAACAGGTATAAAAAGAAAGGTTATGCTGTTACCTATTCAACGAGCTATAAATCATTAAAATCCATGTATTACTTTTGAATATATAGCTTTTTATATATTATGCACACTAGACTGTTCACCCTTTTACGAAATAACAAAAACATAAGTATAATAGCCTATCCACATTGAGCGCTTTTTATCACTTTTAGCTTGATTATATCTAATTATAGGTCTGTTCCCGTACTTGCAAGTTTGTGAAAACTTTCGAAAACTTGCACAAGTTTTTACTAAATTGCGTTCCCGTACACCAAAAACTTGCGATAAGTTGCAAGTTTCTGCTACACAAAAGGTCTGTTCCCGTCCTTTTGTAGCAAAAACTTGCATGTTGCAAAATTCAAGAGAGTAAGCAAAAAAATTGTCTCTGAGCAATAAAAATGCTAAAAAGTACGGGAACGCTTTTTAGTAAAAACTTGCAACTTTTGATCAAACATATGTTGGACAAACATTTGGTTAATTAAACGAAAAAATATTTTTGAAGATTTCGACAATGTCTGATAAATTAGCTGCACTAATTGATTTAATATATATGCTATATGTGCCTGGCGAACAATTAATTTGAATATTTGTCTTTTCTTTTTTTTTTTTTTTTTTTTTTTTGGATTCGTCCGGAGGTAAGAAATCTTCATAGATACGTATGACCCGCGCCATACGCATGCACGATTTACATTCTAAGAAGTTCCCGGATCAGCCGGACTGATAGAATGCACCTACGTGCTAAAACTTACCACCTGTTGGCAAATAATAGCCTCCACTAAGCACAATTGCTTGGCCTTTCAGCGGAAATTAAAATTAAATAAAATTTGAGAATTTTTTGTGCTTATGTAAACTTCATAAACATCATCGAATAAAAGCACATTCTTCATAATACGAAGCAATACAAGACAACATCCAAAGTTATTTATTAGACCATATATAACCGCATTTATAATTGTTGTCGTTCGGCTTGAGGCCACTGTCCAACCCAAGATCCTACGTGGAAAAGAGATGCAACTCTCAAACACCAAACCAATACCAAACATAGCACAGATATACAAGTATATATTGTGCAGGCACAATATTTTATTTTTCATTTTTAGCGCAAATATTTACTTGATGCACTTTTTGGCCTGTTTTTTTAACGTAGAATACGTTATACGGGGGTGTTGATCTGGAGCACAAAATTTTGAGAAAATGTTTGTCACTTTCATTATAAGTTTTTAATACTTTATGCATGCATTGAAGAAAATTCAAGTATGGTCGTAACATATTTAATATGTCTTCTTTTAATTTGTATTTAAATAATCATATTGCTACATATAATTTTTTTGATTCTATAAGTAAATCAAAATTTAACTCCTTCAAATTTTGTATTAATTTTCATATGCTTTGTATTTTATGTATTATAACATCATGTGTAAGAGCAGTACGATTATCTGTGTGTTCATCACAGAACCAGTGTGAGAAAGAGAAGAAGTATAATGACCAAGTAGCGAACGATGTGTACATACACAACATTGATAAGCGAAGCAGAGAAACAAAATTGTGCTTACCCAGTTGGCCACGTCTTTAAGACATCCTCAATGTCTTACAGCCTTATTCATAAACACATTTTAGAGGGAGCGTAACTTTAAACGGGCTTTAAACAAGAAAACGTTATTCATAAACATTTTTCGTAGTTGTTTAAGAGCTGCGTAACTTAAACGCCGAAATTGGCGTTTAAAGGTTACGTAAATACAACCATGATTTTTGTTTGTCTTTTCTTTTAATATCAGAGACATGCTCCATATGCGCCCTTTGCAGCATTTTTTTATGCGGCGGCCATTGTAAATCCATAGGAATTCTTAATTTTTATAGAGATTTTCTATAGTTCAGACACAAACCTTACAATCATAAGCAGAAAATGAAAAAATGTTTATGAATAACAATGTTAGCAAGGTTGCATAGAAGCTGCGTAAAGCCTTAAACAGTGCGTAACTAAACAAGTGTTTAAAGGTTGTTTAAAGAAATCTATTGAATAAGGCTGTTAATGACTAACGTATTCTACGTCTGACCTATGCACCCGTGTTATCTAACACAGGCTTGACCTTTTTTTATTCTAGCGCACATTTTGACATTTCTGCCAACACATGACAACTTGCAAGTTTTTACTACACGAAATTTGTGTAGCAGAAACTTGCAACTTTTCGCAAGGAGGGGAAATGTTTTACTCTCTCATTGTCGCTCTCTTTTGCAAGTTTTTGGTGTACGGGAACGCAGTTTAGTAAAAACTTGTGCAAGTTTTCGAAAGTTTTCACAAACTTGCAAGTACGGGAACAGACCTAAATTTCGTGTAGTAAAATCTTGCAAGTTGTCATGTGTTGGCAGAAATGTCAAAATTTATGCTAGAATAAAAAAAAAACAGATGGACAAGTGCATCAAGTATAAATTTGAGCTAAAAATGGAAAATAAAATATTCAAGTTAATTGTTCGCCAGGTACATATAGCTATATATTTAATCAATTAGTGCAGCTAATTTATCAGACATTGTCGAAATCTTCAAAAATATTTTTTCGCTTAATTAGCCAAATATGTTTGATCAAAAGTTGCAAGTTTTTACTAAAAAGCGTTTCCGTACTTTTTAGAATTTTTATTGCTCAGAGACAATTTTTCTGCTTACTCTCTTGAATTTTGCAACTTGCAAGTTTTTACTACAAAATTACGGGAACAGACCTTATGTATATTAAAGCGATAAAAAACCAAATTAAGATTATTAATTAAGATTAAGTTTTGTCTACGTATTGCTTATGCAAATAAAGTACTTCAGTTCTTTCATAAGTAAAATTCTCGACATACGACCGTAAGTCTTCAGTTTTCTGCTCTTTTATAAGAAAGTGTTGAGACATGTCAAATAATTGTGGAGATTTTGATTGATTAGTTTTGTAGATAATGAGGCAATGAGGCGTAATTTGTGATGTTTTCGTTGTATATTCATTATAAAATTATGTAGATGGTGATAAAGTTGTATCTTCTGGCTCTGAATTTGGTGAAGGTGATGGGACTTGTATAGTTGACGTAAAGTTTGGTGAAGATGATATGGTATGTTGAAGTGAAGAAAAACTCGAGTTATTATTTTATTTGGTGATGGCGGCAAAATAGTGAAAGGTGAATGGTTGGTAGATGGTGTACTTCCGGTGTAGTTTCTTTTGGTAATTGTAGCTCTGATTCCAATTGGAAACTTAAAACTAATATCTTTCCAATTTTCACTCCGCAAATCAACCAAAGCATAAAAAAAAATTCTTCTAACTCGAATAAAGCGAATCCCACACTTCTGACCTCTCACCCAAAACGAGTCTCATTTAATCTCAATACTAATTTGGACACACCAGCTAATAAAACTGAGAGTAATATACTCCGAACACTCTATCCTAACTTTGTTCATTCGCATACCTTAAACCCATCTGCGTCTGTTCCAACCACAAGTGGAGCCCATAACCAACCTAATAGTCCCACTTATTTTATCGACCCCCTTCAACCACCAAAGGTTAAACTTACTTCGAACTCTTGTGCAGACACTGAAATTAGATATGCCCTTTCTCGCCTTAGAGAGAACAATGTCTACAACAACGTCCGTCTGTATCTCGCCTATATGCATAAAGCTCCTAATTCTATATGCATAGAAAGCAAGACCAAAACAAATTTAAAAGCTTTAATTCAACAAGAAGGTCTGCCGACCGATGTGAACGATTTACGTCAAATGTTTAATTGCTTTCACGAGCAACTTGGAATGTCAATTAATCAAGTCAACGCGGATCTTGACACCTATGGCTCTCATGTCAAGTCTAAACAGGTCTCCTTTCTGTAAAAGTCACGTAAGGAGCACCAACAGTATTATTGCTCCTAACTTTCATCCTAACACAACCACTATCTCTCAAAACCAGCCAAATTCACCTAACAACATACCTCAAGTAGTGTCCAAGCATCCATGCCAACCGGATTCTCTCAAAATATTTTATCACAACTGTGGTGGTATGAGAGGTAAACTAAACAAACTTTTTATTGACGCTTAATCTTGTCACTTCAAGGCTCTAGTAGTTACGGAAACTTGGCTAA
This sequence comes from Pherbina coryleti, assembly GCA_943735915.1. Lineage (NCBI taxonomy): Eukaryota > Metazoa > Arthropoda > Insecta > Diptera > Sciomyzidae > Pherbina > Pherbina coryleti. The sequence continues at coordinate 44,761,710 of OX030952.1, read as the reverse complement.
GTGACACTTTTAGAAATGAGGAAATTCTGGACTGCAATTTGACTATCTACCGAAATGACCGTGACTATACCTCCACAGGCCTGTCACGAGGAGGTGGTGTACTGATTGCTATTCACAATTCTCTTTCAAGTGAGCTTATAGAAACACCTACTCACAAACTCTTTGAACACCGTATAGTAAAAGTTTGTATAGGAAAAAGTGTATATATGTACATTGGTGTTATTTACATTCCCCCAAGTTCTAGTGAATCATCATACAATGAGTTATGTGAAATAATAACTACATTTATGGCGACTTTAAATGAGGAAGATAAAGTTATTATTTTTGGTGACTTCAACCGTCCAAATATATCATTTGTCATTGACGAAAACGACAACTATCTTCTGCCTGTTAACCTCTCAACTTCCATAGACTTTACATTACTAAATACCTTTTATACATAGCAATGATCTTCAGCAAGTCTCTGCAACACAAAACCAAAATAGTAGGTGGTTAGACCTAATCTTTACTAACTCATACGACGAAGTGAGGGTTGGTCCAACCATCGAAGCAGAAAATTTGTTTGCTAACACTGTCCACCATAGAGCCTTAACAGTTACTTTCTCTTACTTTAATATTCCTTTTACCAAGTCCTCCAATAACTCCATTGTGCACGACTTTCTTAACGCCGATTACGAAAGCATAATATCTTTTCTAGATGGTATTAACACTGGAGTTGTGTTCTATCGAACTTGGACTTAGATAGCGCTATTTCGAGTTTTTATCATTACATTTCTACAGCTATCGAAAGGTATGTGCCTAAAATAAAGAAAAAAAACAAACTTTCAGAACCTTGGTTATATGCAGATCTCAGATACTTGAAAAACCAGAGAAACAGAATTTATAAACTCCTCAAATGCGCCGCGCATGTAAACGAAGAAATGAGGTCCCCCACTCCAAACTCACAACACATGGTTGAAAACTTCAGGTTGACGAAAGAAAACATATCAAGCGCAATAAAGGGTTTAGATGCAACCAAAGGACCTGGACCAAACCTAATTCCCCCAAAAAGATGCTTAGACCAACTAATTTTGCCCTTATATATAATATTTAACAAATCACTCTCTATTGGAGTGTTTCCCTCTTATTGGAAAACTTCCCACCTAATACCAATATACAAAAACGGTGAAAAAAGTTCTGTTGAAAATTATAGAGGCATAGAAATTTTGTCAGCCATCCCAAAGCTATTCGAAAAAATTATATGCGAAAACACGTCTTGCGAATTGTCGACGAAACGAGCAGCAGCACGGGTTTCGAAAAGGTCGATCCACCACCACTAACCTCATGATCATGGTTTCGGACGTTTTAAGCAAAATGGAGAAAAGATACCAAATAGATGCTATTTATACTGATTTCAGTAAAGCCTTCGATCGTGTTGATCATGGCATCTTAATAAATAAATTAGAAAAATTCGGTTTCTCTGGATCTTTACTTAGTTGGCTATCAACTTATCTCCATGGTAGATCCCAATATGTTAAATGTCAAGGAATTTTGTCAAAGAAAATCGAGGTCTCCTCTGGAGTACCGCAAGGTAGCCACCTTGGTCCTCTTCTCTTCAATATCTTCATATCCGACTTTTCCATAGTGTTGAAGGATATTCCACATCTTATGTATGTGGACGACCTAAAAATGTACCACGTAATTAAATCGCAGGAAGATGTCAACTTTTTACAGTTAAGCCTCTTAACTCTTGAGACCTGGTGTACCCAAAACAAACTTTACCTCAATGTAAATAAGTGTAACGTGATAAGTTTTTCCCGTAGAAACCAAGTTACGAATTATAACTATTGCCTCAACAATATCGAACTTAACAGGGTCGATTATATAGTTGATCTTGGAGTGGTCCTGGACAACAAACTGCGTTTTAATATACACTATGATTAGATTGTATCCAGGGCCAGCAAACTGCTCGGATTTATTAAAAGACGAGCACATGAATTCAAGATTGTATGGGTCATTACATCCCTGTACTGTGCACTAATGCGCCCTATACTCGAATATGGCTGCATTATTTGGAATCCAGCTTTTGAATCCCATAGTGATAGAATCGAATCCATACAAAAGCAATTTGTCCTATTCGCTCTGAGAGAGACTTATAACCCCCGCGAATATTGTAGCCTTCCACCGTATGAACACAGACTCAGCCTAAATTTGATGCCGCTATCAATAAGAAGAACGGTATTGGATTCATGCTTTACTTTCGATGTTCTGAACGGTGTAACTAATTGCGAATACATCTCTGACAAGATTACCCTCAATGACCCTATAAGACGTACAAGACATACTCGGCTGTTAACTGAATATCAGCATCATACTGCATATGCAAGTTGTTTATACCTGCAAAAAAAAAAAACTATATTTGCAACTTAAAACCATCAGTCGCTACAACAACAACAACAACAACAACAACAACAACCTTGGCGACCAACAAACAAGCGACAACGGAAAACAGAAAAAACAACCGTCAGCAGAAAACTGCATGCCGTTAGCTTAGCCTTGAATTGCACTAAGCAGGTGACTGACCGTGTCGGTCACTAAACTTTAATATTGTCAAATTAACATTTTAATTAATTTTATTAATATGTATAATATCAGTTATTGTTATTTTTATTTTCTTGTATATATATAAAATGATTTGTTAACATTTTTACATATTGTATTTTAAGGAAAATTAGTATAAATAGAGAAATCAATAAATATTAAGAACAGTACAAATTCAATCAAGAACTAGTGCTCTTTATTTTGGTTAGCAATTGGTTTATGTACCAATTGCTATATTCAACATAAAGCTTTCGGTGTTTCACCCAAAGCAAAACAAACATTTCATTTTCGGTGGTTTTTTTGGTGTTTCACCCAAAAACCCAAAAGCTGAACACAGCAAGCACATTCAGTTGTGAAGTTTTCAGTGTTTCACCCAAAACCAAACGCTGAACACAAACATTTTGGTGACCCCGAGAAGGACACACATCCTTCAGTCAAACGCGTAAAATTTTAAATCGTTAAAACACGGTTCGTAAAGTACGGTGCGTTCCCAGCTCAGAGCATAAACATAAACATTTTGAAACATTTGGTGAAACATCATCATGGCTACGTTCAGTGATCTTATGGATAATCTGAAGAATACGGGTGAAGAAATCCAGCGCCTAATCATAAACTTCAAGAAGGATTCAGCAGAGAGGAAAAAATCAATTGAATACTTTGATGAACGACTCCAGAAACTCGATAAGGCTTGGGAACGTTTCGAACAGTATGACTTCAAGCTCCGGAGTCTTAGCAATCTTTCTTTGGATCACGAATACTTCACAAATGAGTATTACGACAAGATCAAGAAAATAGCAGCTGAATACCAGAACATATTTCAGAGCGAAATTCAGCGACTCGAGTTACTAGGCAAAAATCAAGCAGCAGCCCAGCAGGGTGCCAGTAACAAAAATTCCCTGGCAAACACCGAGACAACGGCCACCAGAAGTCCGGCAAGTCGGCTGAGTTCATTAATTGAAAAGCAAAAACGATCAATCGGTATAGCAAGCAAAGTGCTGACCCAAGTGCTTAACAGTGTGACACGCCAAACGTCACACTATTACGCAATGCAGGCAAGGACAGCAGAAATGCACTGGAAAACCGCCCAAGAGCTGCACCAAAAAATATGGCTATCTGAAGAACCTGGCGACTACGACTACGAGGGTTTTGCCCAAAGTGAGGAAACAATCACTACGCAGATCCTCCAACTTCAGGACATGGCTGAAGAATCGGCGCCATCAAGCAGTCAAGCCTCTCCCACAGCAATCAATAGGCAATCAGGATTAAAACTGCCAAAGGTCGAGCTGCCAAAATTCGATGGCAGCTACCACAAGTGGAGGCAATTCCACGATCTATTTGTGGAACTGGTCGACAAGCAATCAATTCCACAATGCCAAAAGATGTGGTTCCTGAAATCAAGCTTATCAGATGATGCTGCGAGATTAATTCAGCACTTCACGGCATCCGCAGTCAATTACGAAGCAGCTTGGAAGGTAATAAATGAACGGTATGAAAATCCACGAATGCTGATTAATGCATCATTAAGAAGGTTACTTACGCAACCAACATCCAACGCTGAAAGTGCAGCAACAATCAAGCTGCTCCACGATACTACTATGGAATGCATTCTGAGCCTCCAAAATCTAGGCGTTAAAACAGAAAATTGGGACCCATTCTTATTGTACATCCTGACTCAGCATCTCAGCAAAAGTACTCACGTATTATGGGAACAATCATTGTCTCAACCAAAAGAGATGCCTACGCTAGACCAGTTCCTAAAGTTCTTAAACCTGCGCTTTCAATCACTAGAAGCTCTTGGTGCCAGAACAAGCAAGGACAGTAGCGATCAAGTACGCAACAAGTCATATCAAGCATTGAGCGTGTCAATATCTACGGATCAAAAGTGCATCATCTGTAAACAAAATCACATGCCTTTCAGATGTCAGGAATTTCTAAAAATGACGCCAAGGCAACGCCTGAATGCTGTACAAAAAGCCCAACGTTGTGTCAACTGCTTCAAAAATGGTCACAATGCCAAGTCGTGCTCGTCAGGTACATGTCTAAAATGTCAGAAGAAACATAATACACTCCTGCATTTAGAAGAAGCTGGAAAGGCGCCCAATGCTACTTCATCATCTCAAAACCTGGCGTCGAAATCGATTCAAAACAACAACAAGACAAATACACAGTCACTTCAAGATATTCCAGCCTCATTAACCGTTCTTCGAGATCGTTCACCAAACACCACAAAAGCACTGCTCAGCACTATTTCTGTGACCATAAGTGACAATTGGGGAAAACAAATACCTTGCCGCGCTCTTCTAGACAATGGGTCGCAAGCCAATTTCATAACAAAAAGACTTGTAAAAATGCTTGGTCTGCAGAAAAACGCTTGCCTTATCGGAATCGAAGGCATCGGCAAAACTCAAAATCACACTGCAGAAAGAGTCAACATTCAAATCTCATCAAATACATCTAACTTCAAGCAGCAAATTGAAGCTCACGTACTACCAGAAATAGTATCTAAGCAACCATCTCGTGACATCAATGTATCCAAGTGGAACATACCACGTCACCTGCAGTTGGCCGATCCCAATTTCCATGAAGCTGGAAGCATCGACCTACTCATCGGGGCTGGACTATTCTTTTCAACACTAAGCAGTGGAAAAATATCACTTGGAGAAGGACGACCAATCCTGCAAAATACGCTTTTCGGCTGGATCATAGGCGGAGAATACAATCAAGATACAGCCACTAGATCTATCACCTGTGGTATATGTACAGAAGATGAATCACTAAACAAAACACTGGAAAATTTTTGGAAGTTAGAAGAATGTGACTCTCGGGCCAGCAAACTCACAGCTGCCGAGATGCGTTGTGAAAATCACTTCATAAGCAACGTTCGTCGACATCAGGACGGCCGATTTATAGTCAGACTACCTTTCCAAAGTGACCCTAGCCATCTCGGAGAATCAAGAGATATAGCCTTGCAGAGATTCAAGGTTATTGAACGAAAAATGAACAAAAATCCAGAATACAAAACGCAATACGTTTCCTTTATGCGCGAATATGAGAAGCTCGGTCACATGGAAGAAATATCGCCAACTGAAATCAAAGGACCACATATTTTCTTCCTCATCATGCAGTTATTAAACCAGACAGTTCGACAACAAAGTTAAGAGTAGTTTTTGACGCCTCGGCTAAAACATCTTCCAACGTTTCACTAAACGATCTGTTAGCTACTGGTCCTACCATCCAGGACGACGTGTTCTCGATTCTCCTGCGATTTCGTATTCATCGTTTCGTATTTACGGCAGATATCGAAAAAATGTACAGACAGATACGGATCAACAAAGACGACCAGAAATACCAACTGATTTGGTGGAGAGAGGATCCGTCCCAGCCCATGAAATGTTTTCGACTTACCACAGTAACCTACGGTTACTGTATTATTGTTAACTTCTGCTCCCTACCTAGCCATTCGCTCGCTGCAAGCATTAGCTGAAGGGCAAGCAAACACCTTTCCATTGGCTGCAGAGGCCATAAAATGCAATTTTTATGTCGATGACGTGCTATGTGGATCAGATAAACTTAGTACCACCATCGAACTTCAACATCAACTCCGGCAGATGCTGGGCTCAACAGGATTCAACCTCCGAAAATGGTGCGCAAATCATCCGAAATTACTTCAAAACATTCCGGCTGCAGATCAAGAAGTTAAGCTTTGCTTCGACAACTCAGGAAACGAAAGCGTCAAAACAATGGGTCTTACATGGAGCCCTAAAATGGACGAATTCAAAATTAAAATCACTAAAATTGAAAATTTGAGCCTGACAAAACGAACAGCCTTGTCGGACATTTCTCGCATATTCGATCCACTTGGCTTTATTGCGCCAGTAACTGCCACCGCAAAAATATTTCTTCAACAACTATGGAAGCTTAAGCTTGATTGGGATGCTGTTCTGCCCCATGACATGCAATTGACCTGGCACAAGTTCAAAAGCGAATTTAAACTATTGGAGAATATCAATATTCCCCGTAACATTTTTGGCCACAAACTAATCACTGATCCTCAAGTGCACATATTTGCTGATGCGTCAGAGCAAGCGTACGGAGCAGTAGCCTATATGAGATCAATTGACGAACACAAGACAGTCATAGTACGACTTTTATGTGCACGCTCACGTGTCGCTCCGACAAAACAAATTACACTGCCTCGGCTAGAGCTCTGCGCCGCTAAGCTCGCCGTAGATTTAATGCAAAAACTACAAGAAATCGATTACTTCAAGAAAACTCCTTTTTTTCTTTGGTCCGACTCCACAGCAGTCCTGGGATGGATAAATGCAGAATCTTCACATTATCACACGTTCATAGCCAATAGAATCTCAGCAATTCAACAAATATCATCTCCACAACAGTGGCGACAAGTCCGCTCTGAAGACAACCCTGCCGACGTTATTTCTAGAGGACTCACACCGGAAAAATTAGTTAACAACAATTTCTGGTTTTACGGTCCAGTATTTCTGCATAGAGTTGTGACTTCATGGCCATTGCAGCCTCCACGTGAAGAATGTTCATTGGAAATAAGAAGTTCCAAGGTAATTTCAGCAGCAGTTGGATTTACTACTACAAATCTTCTAGAAGGGTTAAATCACAAAAACTCTTTTCGACGTTTGCAAAGAACCGTAGCTTACATTTTCCGATTCGTTAAAAACACAAGAATTCCAAGGACATCTTGCCCAATCCACAAATCACCAAGTTCAGATGAGTTAGACACAACGCTAGTTTACATTATGAGAACAATTCAGGCTTCCAATTTTAGTCAAGATCTAAAACATTTGAGAATGCATCATGAAGTGGAAAAAACAAGTTCAATCACCAGTCTAGCTCCTTTCATTGATGATAGAGGTCTTGTTCGAGTGGGAGGACGTCTGGAGGCTTCTGCATTACCATATGACTCTAAACACCCAATATTAATCCCATACAAGGACCCATTGATTAAATTATTGTTCATCATGGTACATGAAGACAGCAAGCACTGCGGATCTCAAGCATTATTGGGAGTAATAAGACAGCGGTTTTGGCCGATTAAAGGAAAATCAACAGCCAGAGCAACTGTTCAACAGTGCATAATATGCAACAAGGCTCGACCACAACTTTTCCAACAGATCATGGGTAATCTTCCACCTGCGCGTGTGACTCCCGCAAGACCCTTTATCAATGCTGGCGTTGACTACTGCGGGCCGCTTTGGATTCATTACAAAATCAGAGGTAAAAGACCAACCAAGGCATATATTGCTGTATTCTGCTGTTTTGCCACCAAGGCAGTTCACCTAGAATTAGTAAGCGATTTGTCGACAGAGGCCTATATCGGGGCACTAAAACGTTTTATCAGCCGTCGTGGACGTTGTCAGAACATTTATTCTGACAATGCAACAAACTTCGTAGGAGACAAAAATCAACTATCAGAACTGGCTCAGAATATCTATTCCGATAATGGACAGGAAACAAGCATCTCCACATGCAGCACGAAGGGAATACAATTCCACTTCATTCCCCCTAGGGCACCACATTTTGGAGGCTTGTGGGAAGCGGCGGTAAAATCTGCAAAACATCTGTTGCTACGAAGCATTTCAAAGGCGTCACTGACGTACGAAGAATTGGAGACGGTAATTGTAGAGGTGGAAGCAATACTCAACTCAAGGCCCTTAACTCCAATGTCAAATGATCCGACTGATTTAACAACATTAACTCCAGGACATTTGCTTATAGGCGAGGCCCTTACAACACCAGTAGACAATCAAGCAGAACCAACAAAATTAACGCTTTTATCTCGCTGGAAGCAGGTATCTCAACTAAAGCATGATTTTTGGAAAAGATGGTCCAGTGAATATCTCCACGAGCTCCAGCAACGCCATAAATGGAAGACACAAACTGCTAACATCGAGCCTGGAGACATGGTCATCATCAAGGAAGATAATGTCCCTGTCATGCATTGGCCCTTGGGACGCATCGTGCAGGTTTACAAGGGAGACGATGGCAAGAATGAAACCATTTCGTCAATCCAGGAATCCAATTTAACAAATGGATCCAAAAAACATGAACGACAAATAAATTCACAACAAAATGTCGATGAAAATCAGGAAGTAGTATCCAAGAAAAGGCAAAGAAGAGCACTACATTACACCCCAATAACAATTCTGGCGATCCTACTGATGTTACCAATCGTGCTTTGTAGTCCAATCAAGATTGAGAAAATTGATTCACCTGCGGGCATTCATTTCGAACATATTGGAACAAGTCAAATAATTGCCAGCGAATGGAACATGGTGATCTTTTATGATCTCAAACCGTTATTTACTGATATCGAGTTATTTACAAATGGCACATACGCCATGCAACTTGTGTGTCAGCAATTAAAGCAAAAAACGTTATGTGAAGATCTGGTCACGCAATTTCTGCATACTGGCACAGAATTAGCCATGGACAACAGTTTTTTGACTCCTCATCGTCAAAAAAGAGGAGCAATAAATTTTGTGGGAAACATAGCTAATTCGTTGTTTGGATTGTTAGACTCCGAGTACGCTAATCAAATGTCTGACACAATCGCAGCTATAGGAAACAACGAACAGCAGGTGGTGAGGTTGGTAAAGGAGCAAACATCAATTATTGATTCAACGATAAATATCATAAAACACGACCAGATCACAGCACAAAAAACCTTCGCAAAATTCGAGGAAAAATTTGTTGAGATGGTGAACATGGTTCACGAAGAAGAGCAGGAGGTCTACAATGAGAAATTAAGTCAAATATTCTTTTCATTACATCATCATGCTGATACTTACATCATCAAACATACGACGAATACAATCAGCGATAATCAATGTTTTGATCAATGTTCACCATGGACAAATTAGCCCTCACCTTCTATCACCACAACAACTCAACAGCGAAATTGCAAAAATCACGACACATTTACCACCAACCAGGCAGATTCCAGGTTACCACGGAAACCTTCCATCAATATACAATTTAATGAATGTCCAAGGAAGCATTACCAAAAGACATGCCATATTCAGAATAACGATCCCACTAACCGAGCCAGATCAATTTGAGTTATATCGGTTGCTAGCAATACCTATCTGGGTGAACAACACTATGGTAGCAATAAAACCGTCAACACCAATACTTGCCATCACTCTGCATCGTGACAAATACTTTCCAACCAACACAGAAAATTTGCAGTCTTGCACCAAATTGAAAGAAGACGCATACTTATGCCCCAACACACAGCCAATCTACAACAAGGGCGCAACCACTTGCTCATGTGAAGTCAATTTGTTCAACAACGAAACAAGTTCGCTTTGTGAATTTGTGCAAATGGATGATCACGTATGGATTCAGACTAACCAAAGAAATCGGTGGATTTTTGCACTAGCTGAACGGATACAAGTAACGGCCATATGCGATAACCAAGTAACACAAATATCATTGGAAGGTTCAGGATTCCTACAGCTAGCACCGTCATGCATTATCAAACACAAACACCTGACGTTGTTAGGAAATCAATTATTTTCTTCAGAAGCAAGTACTTCATACACCAGCGCTGGTCATTTGACTGAAGCGAAAAAACCTATTCCACCACATCCTCGTTATGTAAACATAATGGAAGATCAATACACCACGCAGCTAAAGGAACTCACATCGCTACAACAAAAATTAGAATCACACCAAATCAATGATCTACCTAATGCCTTTCGAGAACACCGCCACCATAGTTTTGCAGTTGGATATACAGCACTAACACTAAGTTTGTTATTCATCATCGCCATGTTATGTAAACATTATTTGTGGAGAAAACAGCAAGAGACATCGAGACAAAAAAGGGCGACACCAAGTCATCTACAACTAACAGACCAAGGTGTTTTCGTTCACACTCCACCCCAGATGAACCCACTTCCGACAGAAACCAACACAACTCCACCTGAACCAAAGCCGCGTCAACACTCATTCACCATAGACGTATAACTCGGCTCATAAGACGTATCTGTTGAACGATCGTTCAACGCGGGGGGGAATGTTTATACCTGCAAAAAAAAAACTATATTTGCAACTTAAAACCATCAGTCGCTACAACAACAACAACAACAACCTTGGCGACCAACAAACAAGCGACAACGGAAAACAGAAAAAACAACCGTCAGCAGAAAACTGCATGCCGTTAGCTTAGCCTTGAATTGCACTAAGCAGGTGACTGACCGTGTCGGTCACTAAACTTTAATATTGTCAAATTAACATTTTAATTAATTTTATTAATATGTATAATATCAGTTATTGTTATTTTTATTTTCTTGTATATATATAAAATGATTTGTTAACATTTTTACATATTGTATTTTAAGGAAAATTAGTATAAATAGAGAAATCAATAAATATTAAGAACAGTACAAATTCAATCAAGAACTAGTGCTCTTTATTTTGGTTAGCAATTGGTTTATGTACCAATTGCTATATTCCACATAAAGCTTTCGGTGTTTCACCCAAAGCAAAACAAACATTTCATTTTCGGTGGTTTTTAGGTGTTTCACCCAAAAACCCAAAAGCTGAACACAGCAAGCACATTCAGTTGTGAAGTTTTCGGTGTTTCACCCAAAACCAAACGCTGAACACAAACACAAGTAATGAACCCATCAGCCGTTGCTGTAGAGAATTTAATAGTTTATCCGACCACTACTCACCTTCCATGTCTAAATCCTCATTCAAGCGATCTCTATCCAAGTCTCTTTCTCTTCCTAATCAACCCAATCTTTGAGCTTTCTTTCTATTTACTTTCCTTCTCCTATTCCCTTGTCTTCTACTAAATATGTATAAAATACACTAGTATTTAAGTAAGTAGCTTTTACTTTTATTTGTTCTTTTCTTCTTGCTTTTCTTTTTGACGTGTTCGTTAAATCATGTTTTTTAGGTGGGCGGATTACACCTACACCGAATTGCATATCTTCAAACACTAAAACAAGGAAAGGGGAGAGAAAAAAAATAAAAATAAAACATGTTAAAATAAGTAAATTGCCTTGCCTGGCTTGGCCAATAAATAAAAAATTGCTTCCATAGTAAGAAACACCAGCTCACCTTCGAATATGGTATCATTTACAATTTTTTTCAGCAATTATGCTTTGGTTTCTTTGCATTTCTCTCAACTTATTCGCCCACGTTTTGGCCATTCTGTCAAAGGTGTCCTCCGGTTGGGTTAAGTAGCTCCAGGCAGTTGAACGCATTTCATCATGTTTTGTGGTTTTTTTTTTCTTTCGGTTTTTTACAGCATCTTCCACAATTCACTCTAAAAAAAAAATTAATAAATTAACATGTTTTTTCTAAATATAGTTACCTTAGCAATGAAAGGGAGTGGAAAAAGGTGGCATCGGAGTTTGGCAAGAAATGGAATTTTTATAATTACTTGGGCGCTATAGACGGCAAGCATATTGTAATTCGGAAGTCGTCCAATTCAGGATCGCTTTATTACAATTATAAAAAATTTTTTCACTATTGTGCTGATGGCAGTGGTGGACGCTAATTACCAATTTATTATGGTTGACGTTGGAGCTAATAGCCGTGTTTCGGATGGTGGAGTAATGTTTTACACAACATTTTGGCAGACATTTTGCACAAAAAACTCCAACTACCTGATGCTTGCCCTCTGCAAGGGACTGATATAAATTATTCATTCACTTTTATAGCTGATGACGCTTTTCCTATGTCGGAAATCTTATTAAAACCCTACTCTCAATCAAATCTGAAAATTGAAAAGAGACTTTTCAATTATCGTTTGAGTCGGGCTCGACGAGTTTCAGAGAATGCTTTTGGAATTCTCTCATCACGATTCGGCGTATTTGAAAAATCAATGCGTGTTGAACCGAACAAGGCAACAATTATAACTTTGACTTTCTGCTATTTGCACAACTTCTTAATAAAGCATAATAAAAATAATTATGCTTCCAAATTAGTACAAGATGTGGAAAACATCGAAAACGGAGAAATCTAAGCAGGAAAGGAAGTAATAAATGAAAAATTAACTTCTTTGCAGTTAAGCAAAAATAATCACTCTTACGAAAATGCCAAAGAAACTCGCGATCAATTCTCAACGTATTTCAATTCAATCGGCTCAGTTCCCTGGCAAAATAAATTTATATAAATAATTTATAATTGCAATTTCTTTTATCTTTTTATGTTAACTTGACAATGAAAATGGTTTTCAATAAAAAATATTAATTAAAAAACGACAACAATTATAACTTATTTCACCAAAGGTATCACGTGTTGATACCAAAGGTATCAAGTTTTCGTTAAGATATTTTAAAACGATATTCTTTTACGATAGGATAGGTATGGAATTACGCAAATAAAAGTAATTATGGGTTTTTTGAGCTTTACTAAAATATAACTTAAACCATGCTCTGATATGGTGGCGTCCGTGGCGTAGTTGGTTAAAGTGCGTGGCCGCTATGTCAAAGAACTTTGGAGACCCAGGTTCGAACCCCAGCAGCGACAGAAAATTATTTGAATTAAAAAATAATTTTTCTGTACGGCCGCCACCTCTCTGCAGACAATGGCAAACCTCAGAGAGTAATCAAATGCCATGTAAAGCTTCTTGAGAATAAGAACATTACGTTCATCGCCGTTCGGAGTCGGCGTTAAACATGTAGGTCCCTTTCTCGGTCAATTGTGTACAAACTTAATAACACGCACAACACAATTGATCATAAGAAGCTAGGTCAAAGTCCTTTCAAGGGCTGAAATGGCCAGTTATTTATTTATTTATTTATGCTCTGATATGTTAGCAGACCTGAAAATCTAACATTTTTCTAATAAGAAGATTTCAAATAGAAAATAACGTTTTTTCAATTTTTTTTAACGTTTTCTTTTCAGAAACAGGCACTTTGAGGATTTTAAAAAAAAAAAAATATAACTTTTTTATCCGATTTTTGGTTTTTGTAATTTTTGCATAAAATAGATCAAGACTATGCTATAAGCATCAGATTTTTTAGTATTTGTTTCGTAAAACTACTCAAACTCGAAATTTTCATAAAAGTACACTCTAATAAAGAAGGTCAGAATGACCAAGGTATTCAAAGTAATTTCATAATTTTTTGTATTTATATTAAGTGTTGTTTCAGAAAACACTATTTCTTTGCAATTTTTTCAAATTTGAGCTTAAACGATTTTTTTTTTATTACAACTAGAAAGAAAATGGAATTTTTTCGAAGAGAAAACTACCACAACTCTTGTAATGTTCACCCGATTTTAAATTTGACAGCTGAATTTGATGAATTAAATAATAAAGCAAAGCGCATACCAAGTTTTAAAAAAAATTTCCAGTGCCCTTTTCATTACTTTTTTGATTATTTAACTAACGTTTCTTCAACTACCAGGCTCTTGAACGAGTTCTAAAAGTTCTTCAATCGGCACAAAACTTTGCCATGTTAATTTGCCATGTTGCCATGTAAATTTAACGAAGTTTAGGTTTTTATAGTTTTGTACTGAATGTTTTCCAAAATCAAAAAAAAATTTTAGTATAATTCACCTGGCGCTTACAACCGTAGGTCGGTTTTGGCCTCGTATAAGAAATTGCGCCAGCCATTTCTGTTCTGCGCTTGCTGGCGCCAGCTGGAAACACCAAGCGTGATCAGGTTATCCAACACCTGATCCTTCCAACGAAGATGTGGGCGTCCTCTTCAGCGTTGACCACCACCGGGCACCGAATCGAATATTTTTTTCGCTGGAGCGTCGTTTTCCATTCGCTCAACATGACCTAGCCAGCGGAGCCGCTCGATTTTAATACGCTTAACTATGTCGATGTCATCGTACAGCTCATACAGCTCGTGGTTCCATCGAAGCCGGTACTCGCCATTGACGCAGATTGGACCGAAGATTTTACGAAGGATCTTTCTCTCGAAGGCTCCCAGAGTCTTTTCATCAGAACTGCTCAACGAGGTTGGTGCTGCATATAATAGGACGGCATGATTAGTGACTTATAGAGCGTGAATTTTGTTCGTCGAGAGAGGGCTCTGCTTCTCAATTGCCTATTTAGCCCAAAGTAACACCTGTTGGCAAGAGTTATCCTTCGTTTTATCTCAATACTGACATCGTTGAAAGAGTTAATGCTGGATCCCAGGTAGACAAAGTCCTTAACAAACTAGAAGGAGATTTTGTCAACAGTGACGTGGTTTCCAAGACGCTGGGACTGTTTATTTGTTGACACTAGGTATTTCGTCTTATCTGCATTCACTGCAAGACCCATTCGACTCGACTCTTTCGCTATTCTGGAGAATGCTGCACTGACTTCGCGCGTATTATGGCCAATAATATCGATATCATGAGCATACGCCAGCAGCATAATTTTTTTGTAGAATATAGTGCCACTGCGTCTCAAATCAGCAGCTCAGATGATCTGCTTCATCATCAGGTTGAAAAAGTCGCACGATAAGGAATCACCTTGTCTGAAACCTCGTTTGGTATCGAATGGAGGAGTGAGATCCTTCCCGATCTTAACTGTGGTGCTGGTGTTGCTCAGTGTCATTCTGCAAAGACGGATGAGCTTTGCAGGAATACCAAATTCAGACATGGTGGAATATAGATGATTCCTTATTGGACTGTCGAAGGCGGCTTTATAATCGACAAAAAGATAGTGTGTGTCGATTTGTTTTTCTAGGGTTTTCTCCAAGATTTGCCGTAGCGTAAATATCTGGTCTATGGTGGATTTACCAGGTCTGAAGCCACACTGATAAGATCCAATCAGCTGGTTTACGATGGGCTTCAGTCTTTCACACAATACGCTCGACAGGACCTTATATGCGATATTAAGGAGGCTTATCCCACGGTAGTTGGCGCAAATGGTGGGATCGCCTTTCTTGTGGATTGGGCAGAGCACACGTTTGGAATGCATTCTTCCGACCATATTCTACATAGAAGCTCATGAATGCAATTAAATAGAGCTTTGCGTCCATTCTTGAAGAGCTCAGCAGGTAAGCCATCTGCTCCTGCGGCTTTGTTGTTTTTAAGCCGAGCTATAGCTTTCAAGACTTCACTATGCTCGGGCAGCGGAACTTCAACGCTGTCGTCCACAATTGGGTTTTCCGGGATATCATCTCTATTGGCGGGATTGTTGTCGTCGTCACCATTCAAAAGCCTAGAAAAGTGTTCCCTCCACATCATCAGTGTACTCTGGATATCTGTCACTAGATTCCTATTTTCATCCTTGCAGGAAGAGGCCCCGGTTTTGAAACCATCGGCCAGGCGTCTTATTTTTTCGAAAAATTTTCGGACCTCATTCCTGTCACCATGCATCTCAATTTTCTCGCACTTACGCGTTTCCGCTTCCCTTTTCTTTCGCCTGAAAATGCGTCTCTCTTCCCTCCTCTTCTCTTTGTATCGCTCTTTAGCAGCACGCGTTACAACCGACTGCAGGGTGGCTTTGTAGGCAGCGTCTTTTTCTGCAGTGACGTCGCAACACTCCTGGTAGTGCCACTGGTTTCGGCGAGGGCGGTGATAGCCTATCAGCTCTTCGGCAGCCGTACGCATAGAGTGGGAAATGTGATTCCACTGCGCGCATATATCGTCGATCAGAGGAGTGTTTTCTTGAAGCAGGAGTGAGAGTCGAGTAGTGAAGTCTTCGGATGTTTGTTTTGATTGCAGCTTTTCGACGTCTAGCTTTCTCTGTGCTGGATTGCGCGCATTCTTGGTTGCTCACAGACGTATACGGATCTTGGCTGCGACAAGATAATGATCCGAGTCTATATTGGCACCACGGATCGTGCGTACATCTAAAACACTGGAAGAATGCCTTCCATCAATACAAACGTGATCAATTTGGTTACTCGTCTTTTGATCAGGAGACAGCCAAGTTGCTTTATGAATATTGAGATCTTCAAAAATATAAACAAAAAATTTTAATATTCCACAAAAAAGGTTCAAGATATAAAAAAAACTAAATTTCTAAAGGTGTGGCTCCACCCATATCTTTGGAAGTAATAGTCACGGAACATGGAAACTCAGAATGGACTTACTATTTTGTGATTTCCTGCCGGTGGTGCGTATGGTGTGGCATGAATTCGGTTATATTTCCGCATAAGTGAAGAAAATAAAAACAATTTTTTCAATAAAAATACAAACAAAAACCAATTTTGGAATGGTCCAATTTCGACCAAAGGCGACACTAGTATACTAAAATAGCTTACCTCCAATATTTCTACTTCTGGTGATGTCATTGTTTGCCGATCATACATCGAACTCAAACTTTTGACCGGCTTATCTAAATGGTGGTCATTAACGGAAACCACCATAAGTTTGACTCATATATATGGTCAGTTCCTGCACCCGATGCCTCAGACTCTTTAGTCATTTTGAGTTCTCGGCAGCTGCTTCGCAAACAGTTAATTTTTCTTTTCACGTCGTCCTTGGTGGCATTAATCTTAACTTTTTGCAAAATTTCCAAACACTCCTGGTAGCCGGCTTCTTTTTTTTCCCTTTGCAGGTATTCTTGGCACGTGACGTCCCATAACGCACGATGGCTTTCGTAACAGCAAATAAATGCTTCCATAAAATCTTTTTCGGCATCCATTTTCTACATAAATAATGACATAATACATAAAAATAACATTTTCTACATAATTTTCTATAAATGCGTAATAATTTTTTTAATTACAATTACCTCAAATCCAAAATTTGTGCAGCCACTCTTGCCTTCGCTTGGTTTCTATCACATACACTTTTTTTGCCGCCACATTTACATTCACTTGCTTTCGTTTTGTTTTTTATTTATGCTTGCTATGTTGCCTCTACTGAATGTCACTTGGTATGAAGCTTATGTTGAAGTTATAGAACATGTTCGGCAGCATCCCTTGTTCGACAGAGAAAATCAAAAATTTTTGTAAACACGGCCAACCGTGTGACAAACTGTCGAACATTGCTTCTTAACCAGCGAACTTGTGTGAACATGGCCGCCGTGTGACGAACAGATTCGCCGATGTGTAAGCCCTTTTAGAGTCTTGAAAAGGCGCTATATCCGAGTATATTCGAGTATATTTTGAGTGTACTCTGAGTACTGCTTTTTTTCTGCCAACGTCTCTAACATGGCGTCTCCACAGGCAATAATTTATTGCTTTCCATCTGTCACTTGGCAATTATTGCCAATCGAGAGCACTCAATTGCCATGGTTGGCAATTCATGGCTAGCAATATTGCTTTCCATGTATTGCCGCAATAGATTTGACATTAGAACTGTCACTTCTGCAGTGTGAGAGGAAATATTCATAATTCTGCAAGCGTGGGAGTGAAAAAATCAATAAAATGGAGTGGTGCACAGCTGATATTAATAATATAATAAATTTATACAGATATTTTGAGTGTTTATTAAACTACAGGGGTCCAAATTATACGAGATTAGATTTAAAAAAATCATGCATGGCATTTCTAAGCGAGTCAAGCGCTCGAGCGCAGCGAATTGTGTTTTTTGACGATATTTTTAGAATAATTATTGCTTAACATGAAATACCCACCATTGAAATAGATTCTAATAGATCTATTAGATCAATCTAATCTACTAATAGATCTAATACCGTGGTAAGAGCAGTTAAATAAATTAAGAAAATATGCACGGAAGGAAAAAATTTACTATTATTAAGAAGAAAAAAAGCTCAACTGATTTCTACTGGCAACAAGTGGAATTTCACTTAATTTTAATGCAAATCAGAAATTTGAGTTTCTTGCAACAAGAAAATAATTTACTCAGTTTTCAAAAAAATTTTCCAGTACTATATACATTATGCGTAATCTAAGAAATTATTTTCTTATTGCCAAGTCGAAGCAGTTCACTGTTACAAACACTTCCCTGCAAGACATGCCTAACCCATCGGGAAAATAAAAAGCGCTCCTAGAAACACGGCATTTTATACGCAGTTTAGGTATGCTTTGAGGATGCGGTCTTCAGAGTTCAGATTTGTGGAGCTCATATTTTTATATACATTTTGTTCTTAAATAATCAAGCGGGCAAATAGCGGAGCGTTAAGTCATTTAATTGTAATGCCAGCAGTCCGAGTTCAATCCCAGCTTGTGACAAAAAGTACAATTTTTTTGCATCTTCATTTGCCGTTTACGAAGTTAACTGCATCCACAAAGCGCAGCAAATATCCATTTGATTTAGGTAGATTTTGGCTGGAATATTTATTTTGATACATCAGAAAATAATTTACTTGATTAAAGCTTATATTCGCTGTGTGATATCTGTGGCCGCAATTTTCTTAATCCCCACTGAATTTGAGTATATTTTTCTATCCGTGTGTAGCATGTGAGTGACAATATTGATATATGTTTCAATGCAGACTTTAATATAAGACATTTTTTGCGGAAAATGCTGTTTTGTGTGGATATTGAGATGGCAAAGCAGATTAAAAAAATTTTTTTTACTATTTCCATTGAAAAAAATTCCACGCGTTTCGCACATGTTACACTTTTTTCTATACAACAATGTAGTTTTTACACACTACGGGGTCGTTCATAAATTACGTTACCAATTTAGAGGGGGAGGAGGTGTTTTAAAATGTATTTATTACGATAAGTAATGATATGGGGGTCTCATATATAGCAAAGTGACCAAAAATAAAAAACTCAAAAAACTTGAAATTAATACATCCCTCATTTAAAAAATGTCCATCCTTACATCTTCATTAGACGGTCAAACGTCTAAATTGACGGTTAACTAATGACAAGTGTCAATATGAATTCTCATAAGTGAGTTTTATTTAATTTAACCCTTAAATGCCCAGTGTTTCCTTTGGGATACAATCGAGAAAATATGCTATTTATTTTAAATTATTGCAAAAATTAAAATGCTGGATATATAGTTTCACTCAGAAAATTGCAAACATAAAACAATAATTCAATTATTGACATAACTTTGTTGGTTTGGGATATATTGACCGTCAAATTAAAAAAATAGTTTTTTTAATTTTTACGGAAAGTTCGCTTTTTGGCATGAAATACATTTTAAACTATTAACAATTTTAGAGTATCATTTAACAAACAAATTTGGAGTTATCATAAAAAGAATCGTTTTCCACGTTTTTGCCTTGAACTCCTACAACCAAGCTGATTGATGGTATACGTCGCAATGCCCACTGTATCTTTTTGGATACAACCATGTTATCTTTAATAACTCGTAAGCAAAAATTTTTTCCAAAAAAATAAAAACGGGGTCGTATTGAGGGTATTATTTAGCACAACATAATTTTTTTTTAATGAAATCGGTGTTGTTGGGCATTTAAGGTTAAAAAAAATCGGAATACAAATTATTATTCAAATAAATCAATTTTAAGGAATCATATTCACAAAAACACTGAACTTGGTGCTGTACGGGTGCAGCCTTTACGGGTACTCTCTCAAAGGCCAGGCGAATTTCTTTGCATAAGAAATGAGGATACACCTGAATAGGTCCACATGGAATCTGTTGACGAATTCGAAGAGTCCCCAAAGTTCCAGCTCCTCCAATTCCAGTGATTGAGAGTATCGACTTTTGGATCGAACATAGAATAGTTTTTATCGATTAAAATAATTGATTTTCAAATTTTTTTTCTTAAATGTATCTAGTCATGACATAAAAGAGATTTAAAAAAAAGAAAATAAGAAATTTTTAATCCTTTTGGTTTGTATTTCAGTTTTAAGTAAATATGGTCCAAGGTAACAGTAATATGAACGTACGGTGTAATTGTGCGTGACGAATGTTACATGTGCGTGACAGTGTTTAAAGTTGAAAAAATTAGTTTATAATTTTTTTTTCTGAAATAATTTAACTACTAATATAATCTAGGATAACGTCTTATTGCTGTAAAAAAATATGAAAATTCTATCTGAAGTCAATTCGCAGAAATTTCAGATAGAAGCTCACATCAAATTTTTAAAGGAAAAATTTTGTAGCACGTGCGTACGCTACATTTTGCTTAATATCACCGAAATTCATAAGTGGATTGATAAAACCTTTACACGTTTTAAATAGATCGTAAAATTAATTAATACAAATTGCAAACCAGTTTTCGGAAAAATTTCTTCTTAAGTAAATCAGTTGCAATTATTCGTAAGCTGTAACAGTGCGTGACATGGAATTCATGATGTATCACTTTAAGCTACTTTGTGATCTTCTGAACGGTAAGTTTAATTTCCTGTCAACACACTTACAAAAATTGTGCTCAAAAAATTAAATAAATATAAAAAATATGAATTTGCACGAGATAGTTAATACTTGTGTTATAAACGATGTAGAAAGCGCTGTTTGTGCTATTGGTGATTTGTTACACACTTTAGTGGATACAAACGATTTAAATCTTTTTAAAGTTGCTCAGCGAAAGTTTAAAGCAAAAAATTAAAGCTATTACGAAGAAACTGTTCACCAATACAGTATTTCTTTGTTCAAACAGCACTTCAGAATGTCTCCAAGCACATTTGACCCTTTATAATATAAATCTGTGCTGATTCCAGAATGAAATTTCTTGAAATTTTAGGAACTAGTAACCTTACTTGGGCATTCAATTCGTAGATTTGGACTTTCTAAAAGCAGTACACGCAGTGTCTTTAAGAAAATTTTGGGCGTTGTCGCTTCATTAATGCTGGTATATATAAGGTGACCAAACCTTGTTCCATAATAGGAACAAAATACATTCTATTATATTACTAGGTCTATTATATTACTAATATTAAAATCTAATATATTTTCATGTAATATTTTCATAATTTTAATCTAAATCAGGGTCGTGATATCATAATGCCCAATTCCTGGATGTTTTCATTGGAATGTCTGGTCGAATTAATGATGCAAGAGTTTTCCGCCAAAGCATGTTATATACGAAGCTTAATTCTTCAACCACTTCGCTTTGTGTACCACATCAGCATATAATGGGTGATTCTGCGTACCCTCTAATGCAAAATTTATTGACACCATTCAGGGACAATGGACTGATGACATCGCAGCAAAGAAATTATAATTTCAAACTTAGCAGTTCTAGGTCAATAGTAGAAAGAGGTTTCGGCATTTTAAAAAGCAAATTTAGACGCTTAAAATATTCGGACGTTAAGACCACAATGGGTAATAAAGTAATTGCTGCAGCATGTGTGTTGCACAATTTCCTTATTCATAAAAAAAACAATTTTCAATATGAAGAATTAGAAAACGACATGCATGCAAGGCAATAATGCAATCTCTGCTTTTAAAAAACAAATTATTAAATGAATTTGGAAACATTAATTAACCTAATTTTAAAATATATAAAAAAAAAACAAATAAAACAAAAAAATATTAATTCTGTTATTCATTTCAATTAAAATAAGAAGAAACGAATTAAAATTTAAAAAAAGGATAAAAATTCAGAAACCGTAACGAGTATGAGCACAAAATAATCGGCAACTTTTGAATTTCATTTTTTAGACACTTATATTAATAGATGTGACTAGCAGGAACCTGAGCTGTTTAAACAGTTACTTTTGATTTTCCTTATTTTCATCAGGGCATAATTTGATAAGTTGAGATAGCAATTCGTTTCTTTGTCGAATTAAATAATTGGTTTCCATCAACGTTTCGCGAATTTTTTTTCATACATATTATCCACTTTTTCCTGTTCTATTGACAAAATTTTCTTTCTTAGTTTGTATAACGAACTCGTTCGTTGTCCTTGCTCTTTACGATTTGGGGACAGTTTTTGTGATAATGCACTGTTTGTCTGTTTTTGCGTTAATGTTCCGTGTTGTTTTTGATTTTGTGTATGGGCTGGTGTCTGGATTTGTGGTGATGTGTCGTAGTGTATTGGATTTTTAGGCCCGCCTTGAGCCTTGCGTGTTTAGCTTAATCAATGGTAGTAGGCTGGACTGTTTGGCATGATCAACAGTAGTATTGATGCCAACGAAGGAGTAGCAATGATCCGAAAAATAATTTGATAGCACGGCAGCACCTTGCACTACCAGCAGCATGAACACAAATACATTGCCACAATAGCATGTTTTGACCGCAGGGGGTTCTCTGTTCTAAGAACTAATCCTTTAGACTTAATGAACCCGCGGACCCTAGTTTTCAAAAATACCCAGGTGCATCTGGCTCAACATGAGCGGCTTCCTGGTCTGCGTCTGTACCGTAACGGGCGGCAGTATTAATACCTGTCCGTAGATATAAATGGATAGAGGAAAGTCACCCGGAAAAAAAACCAGATAGTAGAAACGTCGTCTAAAAACGAAACTACTCTAGGTGGTAACCACAGTAGTCGAACAACCCGTGGGCGCTCCCACAGACGAGGCAAGGATTCTGGAGGCCTCAAGCAACATTTCTGCCCCTAAAAATGCTGCAGCGGTGGGATACTCGCTTTACCAATAAGAGTAACACAGATCTCACCGAGAACCCATTTAGAATGAGCTTGAAGGTCCAACGATCGCCAATTAAAGGTACACCCGAATGCAGGAAGCCGCAGCAGAGGGAGTCTGTCATTAAGGCAACCTCTAAAGCAACAATGTAGATGACCCTGTCATAAAAAGATAGCCAAAGTGAAAACACTTACACATGGCCTGACAGAGTTCGTTAAAACCAAATCGAACGTCCACAACGAGATCGAGAGGCTGAATAGACTGGCAAATCTGGCCTGCGAAGACCTATCAACAGAAGTCATGGCACATCGCTCAACTAAGAGTAAGCAGGGTGCTTCGCGAATGCACAAGGGTTCCTAGACGGATTCCATTTTCTCGCGAATGCAACAGCCACTCTCCAAACACTTCGACAAAAAAGGCTCGAGTGCAGCGGATTGCTATTTTTATTTTTTAATTAAATTTAATTTTTTTTTTTGCAATTTATTTTTTAAAAAGTATTTTATTGAATACAATTTTAATGCTGAACTTCTATGAACGTATTTTTGATTTTTAAATATTTACAGTTTTTTAAATCTTAAATAATAATTTTTATAATTTTTATAATTTTTCTTAAGTATGTTTTGTATGTTGTTTTTTTGTATGTTGTGATGTTGGTGTTTGTATGTGGTGATATTGAGTCACCACATTATTCCCCCTCACTTCTGAAAAATTTTGGTCGTGTTGGCTAATAAGTTAAAGAGTACTTTTTTAGTATTTTTATGTTTGGTTGAATTCCCATTAGCTTGTGGGTGATAAGCAGAAGAGGTAATGTGCTTACTTCCTAGATTCTTAAAAACGTTTCTAAATGTTGTGGACGTAAATTGAGGTCCTCGATCAGAAATAATTTCCAGAGGTACTCCAAAACGTGAGATGCATTCCTTTTGAAGTGAATCTACGATAGTACTGGAGTTGGTTTCTTTAATTAGATACGCTTCGGGCCAACGTGTGTTTCGATCAGCTAGGGTAAGTAGATATGTGTAACCATTTGATATTGGTAAAGGGCCAACTAAATCGACGTGAACATGCTCAAAACGACCGTGTGGAATGTCTATCTTGTGTGGGATTGTCTTCGTGTGATTGTGTATCTTTGCTCGTTGGCATGTAACGCATTTTTGTGACCATTTGTTGATTTGTGAGTTCATTTTGAGCCAAAAATATCTCTGTGTTATGAGTCGTCGACAAGCTCGTGTACCTGGGTGTGAAATGTTATGTAACTGTTCAAAAACTTGTTTGCGTAATGTTTGTGGAATGTATGGACGTGTTGCTCAACTTGTTTGTTCGCATCAAATTTTAATGTTAAGTATCGGAATGTGTATTTGTTCGAATTTGTAAGTGTGTTGATTTAGTATATCTTGTAGTTCTGAATCTGTATTCTGATCTTTGTGTAGAGTTCTGAGGTTGATCTCAGAGGTTGTGAAAGCCTCTATATCAGCTCTTTAAAGTGCGTCCGCTACGATGTTATCGGTACCTTTTATGTGTCTGATGTCGTTGGAAAACTGTCCAATGAATTCTAGGTGTCGTGTTTGCCTTGGGCTTCTGTCTGTTTTTGAATGTAATGCTGAAGTAGGTGGTTTGTGATCTGTGTCTATTGTGAATGTTCGTCCCTCTAAATAGTGTCTAAAGTGTTTAATTGTAAGGTAAATTGCTAAAAGTTCGCGATCGAACGTACTGTATTTTGTCTCTGATGGTGATCATTTTTTTGAAAAGAAAGCTAGTGGTTCTGTTTCCTGATTGTGTTCTTGTTGCAAAACTGCACCTATAGTAGTGTTAGATGCATCCATAGCGATAGAAAGTTTTGTTTTGCTATTGAAATGATTAAATAGCACTTCCTTAGTAAAACTTTCTTTTATAGTTGCGAATGCTTCTGTTGTGTTTTCTGTCCATATTAAGTGTTTGTCCTTTGTTTTTGATACTGAAGTTATCATCTCGTAAATTTGTATGCTAATTGGAATGCATATGTGGTATTAGTTAATCATCCCGATGAATTTCTGCATTTGTTTAACTGTTTCTGATTTTGGATACTTACAAATACATTGAATTCTATCGGGAGATGGTTGTATGCCTTTGTTTGAAATATCATAACTTAAAAAATGTATTCTGTCTACGCCGAAAATACATTTGCTTGGTTTAATGTTTTAGTCCGTATTTGTCTAGTCGTTCGAAAACTAAATTTAAATGTTTAAGGTGTTCTTCTTCTGTCCACTAGAATGTCGTTGAGGTATACGAATACGAAGTCTAGTTCTCGTAATACTTCGTTGATAAATCGTTGGAATGTTTGAGCTGCGTTTCTTAAACCGAATGGCATTCTCAGAAAATCAAACATTCCAAACGGTGTAGTAATCGCGCTTTTATGTATGTCTTGAGTGGCCATGGGGATTTGGTGGTATGCTCTAGGTAGGTCTAATTTCGAAATATGTGTTTGTTGTGTAAGTCAATAGATAGGTCGTGTATGTGTGGTAGAGGGTAGCGGTCTGGGACTGTAATTGCGTTTAGTCTACTATAGTCACCACAGGGTCTAAAGTCGTTCACATCTTTTTTCGATACTAGATGTAGTGGAGATGCTGATATGGAGTCTGAAGGACGGCAGATGCAAAGCGTCTTGGTTTTAAAAAAGGTTACTGTCCTTTGTAGTTATGTGATGTTCTGTTTTGTGTTTAATTGGTTTAACTGGTTTGTTGTAATCTGTAGCTGTTAATGATGGGTAATTTTTGAGTATATTAGTATATTGGTAGTCTAGTGTAATTAGTTAAGATAGTGCTGTTTCTGTAAATGCTGTATTTGCGTCAACTGATAGCTGTGTAAGTGGATCAATGAGTTTCTTGTATTTTAAGTCTATCAAGAGTCTATATTTCGTAAGGAAATCTGCTCCTATGATGGGTCTTGTAATGTCTGCTAGTATAAATGTAAAAGAGAAATCGCGTCTTAGTTTCAAATTTACGTTAAGTGATTTCTCTCCTATACTAGAGACCTAAGAAGAGCTAAAAGGCAATCGTGGAAATCTTTCTGTGAATCCATTGAGAACACTAGCGAGGCGGCCCGACTACGCAAAATCCTATCAAAGGATCCGGTAGCCCCGGGCTACCTTAAACGCTCAGACAACTCGTGGACGGAAACTTGCCAGGAGACGGTGACACTGCTCATGGAAGCACACTTCCCTGGCTGTACTGATCCCGCAATACATGTGAACCCGTACATATACAGAAGTATCTTCCCAGAAACCCACAATGATATACCCAATTTAATAACAGAGCACAAAATAGAGTGGGCGATTAAATCTTTCAAGCCGTATAAATCGGCTGGACCCGACGGTATTACCCCCGCTTTGCTTCAGCACGCTCTACCGGCAATTTCAACCTGGCTTTTAAAAATTTTTAATAGTTGCCTAAGGCTAGGTTACGTGCCTGTAAATTGGAGAGAGGTGAAAGTAGTCTTCATACCAAAAGCTGGGAAAGCTACCCACTCCACCGCAAAAGATTATAGACCCATTAGTCTTTCTTCTTTCTTACTGAAAACATTAGAAAGAATTCTGGATCAACACATAAGATCGCTCCTCAATGACAGAAACCTGTGTAGCAAACAACACGCCTACCTTAAAGGAAGGTCGGTGGAAACAGCCCTACATGAGGTAGTTTCGGTAATTGAGAGAAACCTCCACTTCAAAGATTACACCCTAGCTGCCTTTCTTTATATCGAAGGGGCTTTCAACAACGTAAGCACAGACTCAATAAGGGCAGCTCTTGAAAATCTACAAGTGGAAGAAAAGATAACCAAGTGGATTGTTGAAATGCTGAAAAGCAGAATCATCAACACACAAATCGTTAGCAGTAAAATAAGGAAAGCAACTTCAAGAGGAACACCTCAAGGTGGAGTCATATCTCCCTTGCTTTGGATCCTAGTTGTAAACGAACTGCTTAGTACCCTCAGCGAAAAAGGCTTTAAAGTGACCGCATACGCTGACGACGTCGTGCTGCTGGTGAGAGGGAAACATCTCCCAACCATCAGCAACATGATAGAAATAGCACTTAAAGAAACTGTCTCGTGGGCAGTACCAAACGGCCTAGGGGTCAACCCCGATAAAACCGAACTGGTGCTATTCACAAAATGAAATAAAATTGAAAATTTTTGCCTCCCAAAAATAAATGGCAAAACCCTGCAGCTATCCAATAAAGCAAAATATCTCGGAGTAATCCTTGACTCAAAGCTCACTTGGAAAAGCAACACAGAAGAAAGAATTAAGAAAGCAACCAGTGCCTTTTACGCCTGCAAGAAAACCTTCGGCACCAAATGGGGGATGAGACCAAATGTCATCCATTGGATGTACACGTATATCGTCAGGCCCATACTAACCTATGGCTCGATTGTATGGTGGAAAGCCACTGAGAAGACAAGCTACCTTAACTCTCTCTCTCTAGAGTACAGAGATTGGCCTGTCTAGGAATAACAGGTGCGCAACCCGTGCCCCTGGACGAGTTCATGAAAACCACTGCAACCATGCGGAGTTTCGACTTAAGGAAGCTAAACTTTGGAGGCACTGGACGCATGCACACGCCTCTATACTCACAAAGTATAGTCCTGAGGATCTCGCCACCACCTCCGATTACATCACCCCGGAAATTGACTTTCGGCAGAACATGTCATCCTTTCCAAAAAGAGAAGAATGGGATTCGAACCACCCTTTTAGTGAACACGATATCCAGATCTTCACTGATGGATCCAAAATGGAGAATGGCACGGGAGCCGGAGTCTACTGTAATGCACTACAAATATCCCTGTCATACAGACTTCCAGATTACTGTAGTGTTTTTCAAGCAGAAATTTTTGCGATCGAGAAAGCAGCTACGACAATCCAATCAAGGAACATCAATCCATCACGGATTACAATCTTTGTGGACAGCCAGGCTGCGATAAAAGCACTCCGCAGCGAAACAACAAAATCGAAATCTGTACTGAGATGCCGGCAAGCTCTCACCAGAATCAGTCCTCCCCACAAGATCAATATCTGCTGGGTCCCGGTCATCGAGACATAGAGGGAAACAAAATAGCAGACAGATTGACTAGGGAGGGCTCTGAACTGGAAAGTAGTTCTGTGATTGGGTCAATCATGGCTCCAATCGGAGAATTCAAGAAGAAAATTAATGATAAAGCCAGAAATAACACAAATAACTCTTGGTCAAATAGAGACGACTGTGTTATCTCTCGCCATCTCTGGCCTAAACTCTGCGAAAAAAGGACCCAATCCCTACTTTCAATGAGTAAAAATGAAACTCGCATCTTAATAGGGGTCCTCACGGGGCATTGTTGTATAGGCACAATGGCCTCGCGCCTAGGAATCCCGCACCCAGACTTCTGCAGAAGCTGTGGAGATGTCGAGGAAACAGAAACCATCAAGCATCTACTTTGCGAGTGTCCCAATCTCCAACAACGCCGACTTCGCCACATGGGAAGCAGAATGTACGGAGAACTGCAAGAGCTCGTGGACGTACCACTGATGGATCTTTTCAGATTTATACGGAGCACCGGTTGGTTCGACCAACCTTGCTCAAGTGACTAAGATTTTTATTCTGGTTTTGCCACATTTAGGTCCACAAACATAGGGAACCACAATGGACCAATAGGCCCCCGTGTAGGCAACATCGGGTTGCCCTTTCCTCTTAACCTAACCTAACCTAACCTAATTTCTGGCCGAAAGTTGAGATTGTACTACCGTTAGCTGCTGTTAGCATTTAGTCTGAATTTTTCTTGTGGGCTTTGAATTTATTTACTGGAAGTACGGAAACTTTATTGTTTATATTTATTGAGTATTGTTTGGCTTCCATCATTAGCCGTCGCAATGATAGAGTCACTTAGTTTGTTGAGTTATGTTGTGTTGTGTTGGGTGTCGTTTTGACCGAATGAGCATGGACGGTATCGTTCGTTTTTCAACTCTTGGACCTCAATTGCTAATTTGTTGCAACTTTCTAAGATTTTGGACGTTGTTTCCAAATCGCAAGCTCAGAGTTTTGGAAGCGTCTTCAGATTCTGACATAACTTCCCACAAATTGTCAGCTAGTTTCAACTGTTCAACTGTCAAAGCAATATTAAGGTTTTGGGAAGTTTGCGAAGCATAATTTTATAAGCTAAATCGCTACTGACTGTAGTACCGGCTAACATTATAAGTGACCTATAAAATTGAGATTGGTCACCCGTATCAGTGCCAGACAAAATGTTGTCAAACCTCTTGGTTTCACTTAAAGAGTACGTTCATACGTTTTTGTATGAAGTCTAGCACTGTTACAATTACATCTTGAGGTAGAGCGGTAACGAGGTACTAGTACTTGGTCTTGTCAGTTGTGATTCCTTTTGCCTGAAATTGTATTTCTGCATGGGCGAACCATGCGTCGGGTAGACCCGTCTACAGTGGTCCCAAATTGTGGCAATTTTACTGACGCCGCCTGAATATCTGGATGCATTGTGCATCAAATGGATTGAATTTTTCCGTTTGTAAGTTTATCAGAGGGCGATGGTCACCTTCACCGAAATGAGAGAGATGTGAGAGAAGGTTGGAAGTGTGTAAGGGAGTGGGGGGTTGTTTGAGATGGGGTGGTGGTGTGTCTGAAAGACTCATAGCTTATCTTAAAATTTTTACCTAAAAATGTGTTCCTAAAATGTGTTACCCTAGTGCAGTGGAGTGCCTATGAATGTGAGACAATAGGTTTCTTACGTCCCTATTGTCTTAAATTCGTTTTAAAAGCTACGGTGTGTGCCTCGTGAAAAGCTAAAAATAAAAGCAACCTGTCGAAAAAATTTTAATTAACTGTCAAAAAATTACAAAATTTTTATAAATTTTTTGTTTTGAAATAATAAAAAAATTAATATGCCGATATTATTATTGTTGTTGTTGTTGTTGTTGTTGTTGTTGCTGTTGTTTTTGTAGTTGTTGTTGATGTTGATTATGTTTTTGTTGTTGTTGCCTGTGTCACCTTACCCGCTGGTGTAGGGTTTTGCTCGTTGTTGTTGGGAACAATGAAGCTTCATATGCTAACCTTAACGTTATGTGTTAATGTTTTTGATTTCTGCATATTTTGCGTTTTGTAGTTCTTTTTTTACGATATGTGCGCAATTTTTTAAAATGTGAAGAATAAGTTGATATTTTTGTTGCTGCTGATACTGTTGTGATTGCTGTCGAAGTTGACGAAGTCGAAGAGATTCTTGTGGCTATTACAACTTTGTTGTGGCTGACAATCCCTGTTGTGGCGTTAAAAACTGATCAGGAGTATCTCGAATTGTGGGCTTCTTGTATATCTGCGCTACCTGTGGAAATCCTGCATTTGTTACGATCTGCGTTGTTGTGATAACCTCGCGGTTAGGCAGCACAATTTGTTGAGGTAACGCAGCGGTTCTTGCCTTGTTTTCCGGGTACTTCGCTCCTGGTAGGATCGCCAATTGTGGTTTAGTCTTTAATTAAATTTTATTTTTTTTTTACAATTTATTTTTTGTGATGTATTTAATTGAATTCAATTTTAATACTGTATTTCTATGAACATATTTTTGATTTTTTAAATATTGAAATTTTTTAAATTTTAAATTATAATTTTTATGTAAGTATATAATTTAAATATTTCTAAAGTATGCGCTTTGTATGTTGTGATGTGGGATTTTGTATGTGGTGCTATTGAGTCACCACACTGTGAAGCCCAAATAGAGTGTAGTCGCAAATCCGTCTCCGCTACCAAAAACCCCACAGGCGAATAAGGTTGATTCTTGGACGAAGAAACGCAAAAAACGTATAAAACCGCCTCAGAAGCTAGCTAGACCCGATGCAATCGTTTTAGCGAAAGCAGGTGAGCTCTCATATAGCGATATAATCAAGAAGATGAAGCAAGAGAAATCGCTCAAAAAGTTCGGCGAAAACGTTTCTAGAGTAAAACGCATAAAACTTATCCAGCTTAAGCACGTTAATACCCAGCCAACTCAGCAGCTTAAGGAACAATTCGATATGGTTTTTAACGGCCAAACCAAAACAAGAACCCTCACAGAAGAGCCACAGATCGATATCAAGGACCTGGATGAGGTTACAACACACCCGAAGGCGTCTGGAGTGCAGTTCAGAAGCAGCTGGGTGACTTAAAGGTAGCAAGAGTGAAGTCGCTGCCTAAAGCCTACGCAGATAAGTAAACGGCAGTCATATGCCTTTTACAGACTCACAGTTGGCTGGGTCATCTACAGGGTCCGTAAAAAAGTTGAACCAGATGCTTCAAGTGTATCGGCTTTGGGCACACCGCGAAAACCTGTAACAACACAGACTGGATATAGGTGCTGTATGAAATGCGGCACAGAGGGCCACAAAGCAAAAGAGTGTACAGCGGAAGCAAGCTGTTTCCTTTGTTTAGAGAGCAAACGCTCACATACGAACCATCCTGCTGAATCCTGGAAATGCCCGTCCTTTACAGGAGCTAGCAAGCCAAAGAGGACAAAAGGCTTCTATAGTTGAACCTCAGCAAATGTTGCGCAGTGCAAGACCTCTTAGCGCAAACCGTCCGAGACCTTAGCAGTCACGTGACTGTTTTGAGCGAGCCCTATAACGCAAAATATCCAGGAGTTTGGGTGTTGGACCTTCTGGCAGAGCCGCCATATTGTCCTGTGGACGGCATTCTCTCACAATGAGGCAGCACACACGGGCAAACTATTTTGTTCGCGCTGAAGTTATGGGTATACATATTGTAAGCTGTTGCCTTGCACCAAGTCTATCCATAGAAGAGTTTACTAAGACAGTTGACGCAATAGTTGATGATGCTAGATGAATCAGACCAGTTATTATAGCTGGTGACTTTAACGCGTGAACCATAGACTGGGGAAGTCGGAGAACGAACAAGTTCTTCGACAAGTAAGCAAGTAAGCGACATCTACACGCATAGCGACCATGAAGCAATCGTGTATACACTGGCAACTCAAACTAACCGAAGCAGCAGAAAACCGAAAAGTGAAACATCATACAAGATCGAAACGCTAGATGAAGGTACATTTACAGCAATGATGGCTGACATTAACCTCACTAGCACAGCGCAGGATATGGCAAGGCAAATAACAGAGGTACTGAAAGGGGCTTGTGACGCGGTGATGTTGTTGCGAAGAGCAAGCAAGCACCACCACAAACCTGTGTACTCGTGGTCCGATGAAATCGACGAAGCACGCAGCCATTGCCACCAAGCCAGACGAAGGTACTACCGCGCGAGAGACCGGCAGGTTTAATAAACTCCATGCGGTCTATAGAGAGTGCAGGAAGCTGCTGAAAAATATGATATGTTCGAAGAAGCGCGAATGCTTCTTGCAGCTTTGCGGTGAAGCAGACGTCACTCCATGGGGTACGGCATATTGGCTGGTCATGAAGAAAATTAAATCATTCGGGCGACCATCACCCAAATTTCCTCATATACTTAGCAGCATAGTAAGTGCGCTCTTCCCACAACAATCACAGATGCAGCCTTTCACTAATGATGGTAATGTGCATCCCATTTTTATGGTTACTGCTCGACACGATAGGCAAGACCTTCGAGCGAGTGCTTTGCAACCAACTTGAAGAAGCAATCCAAGCCATAGTAGGTGAATAATTCGCTTTTGTGGAATTAGAAGATGCTGGTACAAATAAGTTGCTGGAGCGCTGGACGGACACAAAGGTTAAGCCTAAGTGTATAAAATTCTGGTGCAATACGTGCTCACAGAATTTTATACACAGGAAATGAAAACAAATAAAGTATTTTAGTATAAGTCCAATATGTTGGATGTTTTTAATAACTTTATTGATGATTTATGATTAATTATTCCTTACTTTTTACAAGGTGGTAATATTCCGGAGGAAAAGTTGTAGAAAAAGCTGCCAATTATGATGCCAAAATCTTAAGATAAGACTTCGTTCGGATAAACCGAAGAACCAGGAATTCGATCGCGGTAAGCGACATTACATCGGTCGGTAAGGCAGTTAATAAAAAGGTAGGTACATATTAGTTAGCTTAAGTAAGTATAATAATATTATTACTTAGGGTTTAGGTATAAACATGCCGGCCCCCTTGCAGTGTTACTGTAATGTTCAAAACAATCTCATATATGTTGTATTAATAAAATAAAAATTATTCTTAAAAATACTATAAAGACAAAAAAAAGTGTGTTGATTTTTCTTTTTCGTCTCAGTGCAATTCAATTTATTTAAATTCATGTGTATTTATGTATGCAAATGAAAAAAGAAATATATATAATGTATGGAAATGGGAAAATTTATGCATGTGTTTTATCGGCTACAGGTGCCAGACAGAATCCATCCGCATATGGTGTTTTGAGTGACAACTCCCCCCAAAACGCTGGGTAGAATACCCGGTTGTATTATACGCGGATACACGTCTACCCCTAATACTATTCTCACTGGGGCCACTTTAAAGAAATTAGGGTCAGCTAGCACCAAGTTAGAAAATTTGGCCCTGATAGACGCGTCCAGTGTCGAACTAGGAGTTGTCCGTGATAAGTGGCGTGTAACCTTTGCCTGTGTCGTAATCGACAAGGCGCTTTCATGTAAGGCCCGCAGAGTTATGGAGCACAACTCCGACGATCCACACCTTATCTTGGGCAACCCCAACTGGCGCACTAACTGGTCGGACACTTCAGACATGCCCACACTCTGGTCTATCAGGGCCCTAACCGGGTTTAACCGCCCGTTCGCCTGTACCTTTACGACCGCCGTAGGTAGAAGCGGTATTACCTCTTGGAGGCAGGGTATAGAGGGCGAGGACTGGCTTCTAAAACCGCTATATGAGCGATTCTGATGGGCGGGTTTTTTGGTTTGACGTCGGTGGTGGTGTTGCTTGGCTCGTCGTTGACGTTTGGAAGCAAGCCGGGTTGATGCTTATACTCCTAGGGGGGGGCGGAAAGATTGTGACTCTTCCGCACGCAGAGCTGCTGAAGCCATGTTGGTGTCAATCTCCATCCTTTCTTCGCCATCAGGTGCCAATCTCCTCTCATCGCTTGCTGGTTGAGACAAACGAGGTCTAACAGCGACCTCTCGTTCGGCGGACGTAAAATCGCAACGGGGAGACCGAGGCAAACGAGGCCTGGCTACTTCGTGAGAGGAAGAGCGTCTCGAATTTAAGGCGGCGTCACGACAGGAAGTTCGAGACAAACTAGGTCTGACTGTGTCGGAGCTTTCTGTGCGCGATTCGGACAAACGAGGTCCTTCGCGTAATCCAGATGGAGCAAAGTATTATGCGCTCCTTGGCAGTAGTGGCAGGAGCCGTCGCTAGCGCATTCGTTGGTCCGGTGGTTTGGGGAGAGGCACTTCGAGCAGTATCGGAAAAGCAACACCATTCGCAGGCGCCCAGTGATATTTTCGCGCAAAAATTTCGGGCAGGATCTAAGAGCGTGCTGACCCAGGCACACTAGGTATTTTGATGGTTTGGTTGAAATTAGGAACATTTCTGAAAGATGTAAATTATTTAGTTCCCTAATTTTGGAAAAGGACGTAAAGGACATCACAAAATCTACTTTTCGCGTTGTGGTAAGAGAATTAACTTAACCACCGACCTGCTAATGACCCCACGTTCCGTTCGTAAATCGTTCGTAACCGTTCGTAGCCGTTCGTAAATAAAAAAAAGCAACGCGTACGCGACCGTCGGTTCTTAGATAGGTTTTTATAACTCTGCCTAATCGCCATTCGTTCGCCGCAAGATTGTCTGCTTTGATTACAACTAAGTCATCAATTTGTAAATTTTCGCGTGGATTTTTCCACTTATATCTCTTTTGCAGTTCCTTTAGATAATCTGATTTCCAGACCCGGCAGAACTTCTGGTTCAATGCCTTTAACTTTTGCCAACGATTGATAATCGACATAGGACTCTCAGATATGTTTGGTTCAATAGGTGAAAGCAACGGTCCACCAACCAAAAAATGCGCTGGAGTTAAGGGCGCAAGATCATGAGGGTCGGTTGACATCGGACTTATAGGGCGCGAATTTAAACATGCTTCGATACGCGAAAGCAATGTTGACAGTTCTTCAAACGTGTACTTCATGTCTGACGCGATTTTGCGAAAATGTAACTTGAAACTTGTTACACCCGCTTCCCACAGGCCTCCCATATGGGGAGCACCAGCTGGGATAAAATGCCAAGACAAGTTTTGGTGTGCAAACTTTGACACCACGTTTTCTTTTGTTTCATTAAGAAAGGCTTTAAACTCTTCTTTGAAGGCTCGTGAGGCACCAACAAAGTTAGTTCCGTTGTCAGAATACATTTTCTCTGGACATCCTCTTCGCGATACAAAGCGAGAAAATGCCGCTAAGAAAGTGACCGTACTCAAGTCACTGGTGGCCTCCAAGTGAATGGCCTTTGTCGAAAAACAGACAAAGACACAAATATAGCCTTTCGTGATGAGACACGCTCTGCCCGTATAATTTTTAATGTCGTATGGACCCGTAAAATCCACACCAGTGCACGCAAAAGGACGTGTAAGGGAAGTTCGCTCAGGTGGCAAGGATGCCATTAGCTGCGTTTGCAGACGCTTTCGGTCGATCACACATACTTTGTAGCTGTGAATTACAGACTTAATCATGTTTTTTACCTTAGGAATCCAATATTGCATCCGAATAAGTCACAATACAAGTTGCTTCCCTCCATGAATAGAAATTTCATGGGTAAACTGCACAAGTAATTTTGAAAAATGACAGTTATACGGTAAAATAATGGGGTGCCGCTCGTTGTTGTTTATATGCTCAGACCCAGCCAACCTTCCACCTACTCTTATGATGTCTTGGCTGTCTAAAAATGGGTTAAGCGTTAAAATTAAGCTTTTGGCATCCACTAAAATCTTGTTCTTTAAATTGTGGTATTCTGAAGAATAGCCCAATTTCTGGCACCATATAATGAGCCTGTTCGTCGTGTCTTTAATTTCTTGCGGGGTTATAGCAACCGACTGGAAAACGAAATTATTTCGCTGCGTCTTATGCGTCATCCGAAAGAATCGTAATACGTACGATATAACCCGCAAGGCACGAGGTAGTGAAGAGAAACGACTTAAAATGTCCGTATTCTCGGTCCAAGCCATATGGGCTTGAACTGGTTTGCATTCCACCGTTGTATCGAACTGGTGTTCTTTGCTTGGCCATAGAGATGGATCCTGCTTCAGCCACGCTGGTCCATGCCACCACAAAGTGCTGTCTTTCAAACTTTGTGGGTCTGTTCCTCTGCTGGCAAGATCCGCTGGATTATCCTGGGAGTCCACATGGCTCCAGTTTTCGGTATTAATCTTTTCCTTGATTTTTTTGATACGGTTGGCCACGAACGTCGTCCAAGTGCACGGTTGTTTACGCAGCCAAGCCAACACTATCGTCGAATCAGTCCAAAGAAACAACTGGTGGTTGTACGCTTCTAACTTCGACAAAAAGGCATTCACCATTTCGGCTAAAATCACAGCTCCACACAACTCGAGCCTCGGTAGAGACACCGTTTTAACTGGTGCTACCTTAGTTTTGGCCACAAGGAGGTGGGTGTTTACCTGGTGGTTATATCTGACCCTTATGTAGAACGCTGCACCATATGCTTTTTCAGACGCATCACAAAATCCGTGAAACTGGGTATCGGCGTCAGGAGAAAAATTAACCCAGCGTGGAATCTTTATGCTGCCGATGTGAGAATAAGTCTGCACAAAGGTCTGCCAACATTGGAGCGTTGAAGGAACCAATTGCTCATCCCAGTCGATCCCATCTAACCAAGCTTGTTGCATCAAGATCTTTGCTACAACAACTACTGGGGCCAGCCATCCTGTAGGGTCAAAAACTTTTGCTATCGTAGATAGCACTTCCCTTTTCGAAAAGCTTCCGCCTTGGTCGAGTGGACGGACATCAAAATAAAAGATGTCCGAACGTGCATTCCAGCGGATGCCTAGCGTCTTCACCTGACTGCTGTCTTCGAAATGCAGGAAGTCTTCATTGAGCAAATGGACCTTGGGAATCCCTCGAAGAACTTCTTCGGAATTCGCCGTCCACTTACGCATGGAAAACCCGGCAGATTCTACCGCCTTTTCAAGCTCCTTCCGTGCTTGAATTGAGGACGCTAAGCTATGTCCACCAGCTAAAGCGTCATCTACGTACATGTGGTTACGCAGTATGCTTGACGCCATCGGAAGGGTAGTCTCCACATAATCTGCTAACTGGAGAAGTGTCCGAATCGCTAAGAATGGAGCACAATTGACTCCAAAGGTCACAGTCTTTAACTGGAATTCTTGAAGCGGATTCTGCGACGACTCTCTATAGATAATGCGTTGATAAGCCTGCTGGGTATCGTCCACGACAATCTGGCGATACATCTTCTCGATGTCTCCATTAAAGACAAACCTAAAAAAGCGCCACTTAAGGATGAGTACCGTTAAGTCGGCTTTGCAGCACTGGTCCCGCGTAGAGAACATCGTTCAGGCTGACTCCATTCGATGACGGACTTGATCCGTTGAAGACCACTCGTACCTTCGTAGTGGTGCTATCGGGCTTCATAACGGCATGATGAGGTAGAAAATAACTGTCGGCTGGTTCCTTTTCAAAATTGTCAGGAACCTTTTGCATATGGCCGAGGTCCAAGTATTCCCTAAGAACCGTGTCATATTCCATTTTTGCGGCCGGATTTTTCATAAGTCTGGCCTCATTTCGAAGAAATTGGCGTACTGCGATATAGCGCGAGTCGCCTAAGCAAATTTCTGCTGGATAACTTTGCTTAAATGGCAAAATCACCATATATCGGCCCTCTGAATTTCGTCGCGTAGTTTTGACGAAGTTTTCTTCGCAAAATCTGTCTGTGTCTGTAAAAAAAACGATATAACAAAGATTTGCAATATCAAAAAACGAACGCCATTACTAAACTTTGTAATTGTTGCAAAAAACCGAAATTCGCGAAGTTCAACGAATGCCTTGTATTATGGCCGCCGCGATTTTTGTTATATATGTGTATATATAAATTTAATTTTCTTTTAATTTAAATTTTAATTAATTCTATTTTCGTTTTTTTGTTATTATTAGATTTTTTCGCATGAATTACACGACACAAGCACTGAGACGCAAGTAACTTTTCTCTCGTTGAAAGCTGGTAAGTTTTTTGTTGATGTGATTTAAGTTGATTGTTGAAAATTGTCTTCTTGTTTTTAAATCCTTTCAGGCTATCCGGCTCGAAGGACCATGAATAATTCGCTTTTGTGGAATTAGAAGATGCTGCTGCAAATAAGTTGCTGGAGCGCTGGACGGACACAAAGGTTAAGCCTAAGTGTATAAAATTCTGGTGCAATACGTGCTCACAGAATTTTATACACAGGAAATGAAAATAAATAAAGTATTTTAGTATAAGTCCAATATGTTGGATGTTTTTAATAACTTTATTGATGATTTATGATTAATTATTCCTTACTTTTTACAAGGTGGTAATATTCCGGAGGAAAAGTTGTAGAAAAAGCTGCCAATGATGATGCGAAAATCTTAAGATAAGACTTCGTTCGGATAAACCGAAGAACCAGGAATTCGATCGCGGTAAGCGACATTACATCGGTCGGTAAGGCAGTTAATAAAAAGGTAGATACATATTAGTTATCTTAAGTAAGTATAATAATATTATTACTTAGAGTTTAGGTATAAACAGTAGGACTTTCGAATAAACAGTTTATGTTCCGAAAATCACCTTCAACATCCGACGCCATAAATCCTGCCATAAACATGACAGAGAAAGCTATTGAAGGTAAAAGATGGAAGAATGGCGCAAAGCAGTACTGTCTCGTGGCAACGCTGGATATGAGCAACGCCTTTAACTCCACAAACTGGGAGAATATAATTAAAGTGCTTGCAGAATTTGTAATTCCACGCTATCTATCTAGGGTAATAGCAAACTACTTCGATAGAAGAGTACTACGCTATACTACAGACGAAGGCATGAAGATGTATAACGTCTCCGGTGGTGTCCCTCAGGGATCGGTCCTAGGTCCGCTGCCATGGAACGTTATGTACGATGAAGTTCTTAGACTCACAGTTCCCACAGGTGTTAAGATCGTCGGCTTTGCGGATAACCTAGCGGTTGTGGCAACTGCAAAACACCTCGAAGAATTCGAAGCGCTCAGTAGTGTTACAATTGGCATTATCTATAGCTGAATTTTATCAGTGGGACTTTGCCTAGCCAAACATAAAACGAAGGGTGCTCATAAGCAGCCCCAAAAGATAGAAGTTGCAAGCATCAATGTTAACGGGACGGAGGTGCAATCAAAGCCATTTATTAAATACCTTGGTGTAATGATTAACGGTTTCTACCGCACGAACACAGTTTGCGAATATTGGTAAGTCGCCATCTTGTTCGTTCGTGCAGTGAAAACACTTAAATTCAATGCTTGCGATTATCAGCGTTGA
The DNA here is from genome assembly GCA_943735915.1 of Pherbina coryleti. Lineage (NCBI taxonomy): Eukaryota > Metazoa > Arthropoda > Insecta > Diptera > Sciomyzidae > Pherbina > Pherbina coryleti. Next base: position 44,722,341 of record OX030952.1, on the reverse strand, counting down.
TGAATTTTTGTTTATGCAAACGTACTTGTTACCTACACTGCCAAAACTATTACTCACATTTTTATCGCTTTATTTAATTTGAGAACTGGTCCAAGTCTGTTCTTCTGAATTCCAAACATTGACTTATATTAAACAAACCCTTTTCAAATTGTTCAATGTCATTAAAAGAAAAGTTGCGTGACGTGAACACGAGGGAATCCTCCCTTTTCTAATTCAAGCTCCATTTTCTAAATTAATCACAGAAGTTAGAAGTACAGATTTGGAACCAACAAACTCTTATTTCTTGGTGTCAGAACGATAAGTATGTATCGAACTAATTGATGTTAATTTAAACAACTAATCATATTGTACAATATCAGAATTTTAATATTGAAGTATGGAATTATAGTTCTGGATTAAATGAATGAATTATATGGAATAAGCGCCAAATAAATCGCCTTTCAGTTCATCTTCCGCCGCTTTGAGCGGTTTTCGTATTCAGAATTAAGACGCCAGAAATCAACTTGCAGAGTACTGTAAATTATCGACCCTGCTTTTTTGTTGCTGAGGCAAATTCCTCAACAGTAATAAATCGGATTAATTTTGACTACTTTTATCCCTTTTAATTAAAGTTTTATATAAGTGTTTATATAGAGAATTTATGATATGAAGAATATTATATCAATAATTTGATTATATAAAGTCCTAATAAAATTACAAAGTAAAAAAAAGTTATTTTGCGTTAAGTTTTCGATATATTTTCTTTCTTTTTTGTTTTTCCTACGTTATTAAACAAATCTAACGAAGAAATCTTCTTTCGTTCGTGCTAGAAAAGTGTTTACACTGCGCGAGTAGAGCTCGCGAGCATTTTGTAAAACACCAATGTTCCGAACCTTGGTTCGGACCAAACTGTTTACGAAGATTTCTTCGTTCGTTCAGGCAATGGAAACACTTGGTAATACGAGAGGCCCTAAACAAACGAGCAAAACTCTACTCCTTAATGTAGTACGATCCATCGTGATGTATGGGTCAACGGTATAGGGTCAGTCCGCAGAGATTGATCACATAGTGGTCGCTCGACTATTTTAAAAAAATTTTGTTTTTTTACTACAAATTTCGTAATGTTTCGGCATCTTATAGCGCATTCTTTTCTGAAAAAAAATTCTGCATTTTTTCTGCCCTCTTCAAGAACTCTGCATTTTTTCTGTTCTTTTCTAAAAAGAAATGTTGACCTAAAAATAAAACGTGTTCTTTTCTCGAAAATGTTGACCGCAAAAGTATAACAAATGCAGAATTTTCTGACCTGTAAAATTCGACGGTTCTGCATTCTGCCCTCTAGTAATACCAACATTAAAACAAAGTAAAATAATTTTGACAACTCATACTTTGTGCTAAGAAAATTGTGATAAGCAAAGATTTCTAATTTTGGAAAATGTCTGAAATTGATTCCAATATGTTGTTGGTTAAAGTGGTTAGTTTTATTAAAAATGAATTGACCGATTCGTCATCTTCACCATCGGAAGACAATTTTACATGCAATCGCGTGTAAAATTGTTCATTAATGAAGTTGTAAATCGTTATTCAGAAAAAGAGGTAAAAGTGTTGTTATAATAAATTATGTGTGGGTTTTGCAATAATATTTTCTTCCTAGTTTAAGACCAATTTTCGTGTCAGTCGGAATACTGCCTATTATTTAATTGAAAAGTATGGGACTAGCAGGCACTATATGATGAGAACTTACAGAGGAGGAAGGTGGCAAACTACTCAAGAAGCTAGAATATTATCATTTTTATGGTATATTTTTTTTTATTTATATTGAAGTTCTTATTTTAGAAATTGTGCTGATTGTAGGTTTGCCAGCAATAAAAACAGTTTTCGAGAGGTTAGCAACCTCTTCAATATGAGTTCTTCCTGCTCATTTAAATCTTTCAATAGTGTGTTGAATTTTTTAATAGCAGAAATTGCTCCAGAAGTAATTAAATTTCCTAACAATGATGACGCAAAAGAAGCTGTTGTAAGAGACTTTGAAAGGGTGTGGTATAGTATTATTTAATTTGAATTTTTTAATATTTCTCAAAATCTTACAGATATCAGGTTTTCCAAATGTTTTGGGATGTATAGACGGCAGCTACATTCCCATAAGAGCACCCAAGCACAAAATCAAATCAACCTATGCAAATAGGCATGATTCTACTTCCATCACACTGCAGGGAATTTGTGACGCAAATTTGAAATTTTTAGATGCGTTTACGGGTGTGCCAAGCAAAATTCATGATTCACGAGTTCTTAAATTGTCATTTATTGGCAAAAAACTACCACAAATTTGTGGATCAAAATATCATTTACTTGGGGATTCAGCATATCCATTACGGGAATATCTGCTGACACCGTATCGAAATTATGGCAAATTAACAAATTCCGAAAAAAATTTCAATTTGAAATTTTGTCGAACTCGAGTTAAAATTGAAAACGCGTTTGAGATGCTGAAAACTCGTTTTCGACAATTGTTACGACTAGATTTTGAAAACGTTGAAACAATGTCGAAATTCATTTTAGCTTGTTGCACTCTCCATAACCTTTGCATTGATAAAAATGATTTGTGGGAGATAGAAGCAGGTGAAACGGAAAAGCCGGACAACACTCAATCTGAAAATGCAGAAAATAATAGTAGCAGAGATTCTTTGCTCATTAAGCTGGGAGAAATAAAGCGAAATATAATTAAGGCACAATTGTAATTCAAATATTTCATTTTATTTCATTAACATACTATCACAAAAAATTAAATTAATTAAATTATATATAATAACGTATATACATATAAGACTTATTTTGAAGATCATGGGATACGTATTTGCGATAGTAATTTGTATTTTAATACTCCGCCAATGTGGAAATGCTTATGTGCACTTAAGGTTTCCATCGAGCTGAAGCTGCTAATTTATCGAATGATACTTCGAATACAGTTCAATCTAAAGGATTTTAAAAATTTATAGTTAATCAATTTATTTGTTTTATTTTAATTACAGTATGGTCCCAAGGTGAAACGCGCATGTTGTTGGACAAATATGCAATTTATCTGCCACAAATCGGTCCACTAAAATTATTTAAAAATAAAAAAGAAATGTGGACAAAAATCGGAGCTGAAATTGGGGACAAAAATTTTAAGCAATGCGAGAAACGGTAACAATGGTTTATCTGGCGCCAAACGAAAAAATATTGAATTTGAAAAAGAACTTGAGAGAATAGCTAAAATCGATGACTCAATAGATCCGGAAATTTGCATGAGCAGCCAGCAAGTTATAAAGAAGTCTCAAAATTCAGAAAGTCTCACAGAAGTTAAAAAATGCTGTGGAAAAATAAATAAAAAAGAAATGTGGACAACAATCGGAGCTGAAATTCGAACCCAAATTAGAAAACGATTGTTGGAGCATGATTTATGAATACAATAATTCAACATCCACGACTGGCATTCATTCTTCATCATGTCAGTTTAAATTCCATACAAGAACTGATTTCGGCAGTTGAAAATGACATAGTGAAAACGCAGCAGAATGAATGACAGTCCTGGAGGTCGAAATATTGCATTCATAAATCATGATCCAACAATCGTTTTCTAATTTGGGTTCTAATTTCGGTTGCTCCTATTAAATAAATGGAATTAAAACACAAACTACTATCGCAAATGTTCCAATATTCATTGCTCTCATTTTTCCCGTTTTTCTAGTAACTTCAACAATAGCGCTTCTAGACTTTCAGCTTTCTCCATCTTTTCTCTGTGTCTCCTTTCCTTTGCCTCTTCCTTTTCTTTAAAAATTTCTATCATTGTTTCTTGCATTGTTTTTGGTTTCGGCTTTTTGGGTGCAGAGCAATTCTTTGAAGAGCTTGGTACATCGATGAATTGGGGAGACTTCTTTACAACTTGCTGGCTGCTCATACAAATTTCCGGATCTATTGAGTCATCGATTTTAGCTATTCTCTCAAGTTCTTCTTCAAATTCAATATTTTTTCGTTTGGCGCCAGATGAACCATTGTTTTCCACAGCATTTTTCTTTCTCTTCAGCACCGTTTTGTACCGTTGCTCGCATTGCTTAAAATTTTTGTCCCCAAGTCAGCTCCGTTTTTGTCCACATTTCTTTTTTATTTTTAAATAATTTTAGTGGACCGATTTGTGGCAGATAAATGGCATATTTGTCCAACAGCATGCGTGTTTCACCTTGGGACCATACTGAAATTAAAATAAAACAAATAAATTGATTAGCTATAAATTTTTAACATCCTTTACATTGAACTGTTTTCGAAGTATCATCCGATGAGTTAATAGCTTCAGGTTGAGAGAAACCAGAAGTGCTCGTAAGCATTTCCACATCGATCTAAACACTCAATGGAGAAATCTATAAGAAAGACCATGAATAAATATATATTTTTTTTAATAAAAATTATCTCTTAAATTACCACTAACAAAGCTGTCTTCAGTCATTAAATTTTTTATATTACACTGCAGTTGCCACTATAACCTCAATAATAAATTAGTCAGAAATCAAAACAACAGTGCAGCCAATATTAAAAAAAAAAAATGTTGCATTTTTTCTGTTCTTTTCTCAGCTCAAAAGAGGTCAACATTCTGTAAATTCAGGTCAGAATCTAAAAAATTCTGCATTCTGTAAGGGCAGATTTTTTTTTTCAGAAAAGAATGCGCTATTAGAACTGCTTTCAAAAAAAATTTTTTTGTTTTATTTGCAAAATGGCGGCCATATTTGTCATGCAACCACGAGCGATTTTCGTATCTTGTAGAGTTTGCGGTAATGGCCATATCTCAGCTTCTATTAAACATAAATTAATAAATGAAAAAACATATATTACAACAATATATTATTTCTAAAGCAAATTCTCAATTTGGGTTCTTAAAGCGTATTTCGAGGGAGTTTAAAGACCTATTAACATTAAAAACGCTCTTTCAAAGCATTGTGGGATCCCATTTGGAATATGTAAGTCTTGTATGGAATCCTATTTACGATAACCATATCAACCGCATTGAAAGAATTCAAAAACAATTTACAAAATTTGCTCTCCGTCGATCGTTCTCTTGGGAAAATATGCCTGAATACACTATGCGTTGTAAGATCTTAAATCTAGACAGTTTGCAACTGAGAAGGCAAGCTCAAAGTATCCTATTCGTCAAGGATATTCTGGATAGCAAAATTGACTGTGCCGAATTGTTGTCGCTTATCCCAGTTTACGCCCCTTCAAGATTGCTCCGAGAAAGAAGTCAATAGACATTAATTTTCACCGAACTAATTACGGTTTCAATGAGCCTATATCCAAATATCTTTACTTTTGCAATTTAGCTTGTAATAATTTAGATTTCTGTTCACATAGAGATGCTTTTAAACGTGATGTCTTTAAATATGTAAACTCAATTTAACTCGATTAAACTCGATTTTATTCTTAAGTTGAACTTGTTAAATGCTATACATAATATCCTGTTATCATATATTTTTAGTGTTGTATATTGTATATTGTATCATAAGTAATGTCTGTGAGGGCCAAGCCCAGTAGACGAATAAATAAATATAAAAACATAATATTAATTATACCTTAGGCTTTATCTTACATATCAGAAAAATTAATTGGGATGTTACTTAATTTAAAAAAAAAGTTAAATTTTCCAAAAAAAATTTTATTTTTTGGTAACTTTGAAAAAAAAATTTTATAGAAAGATGCTAGTGGCAGACTTATTTTTTTTTTATTAGGTATGTCTTAGTAACAACTTAAAATATAATTTTTTAAAGTGACTAGATCGTAAACTTTTTGGGTTACATCGCTTTGAAAAATCAGAAATCTCAACTTTGCCCCAATTTTGGAGTCAAGTATCTCCAATGGGCACGGGTGAAAAAATTTGAAATTAATGTTAAATAAACTACGTAATAAGAGGATTCTTATATCATCATGTAACCCAAAAAGTTAACGATCTAGTCACTTTAAAAAATTTATATTTTAAGTTCTTACTAAGACGTACCTAATACCAAAAAATATGTCTGCCCCTAGCTTCTTTCTATTAACATTTTTTTTTTTTCAAAAATACCAAAAATTACGATTTTTTTTGGAAACTTTAACTTTCTTTTTAAATTAAGTAACATCCCAATTAATTTTTCTGATATGTAAGATAATAGCCTAAGGTATAATTAATATTATTTTTGTTTCATTTATTACTGTATGTTTAATAGGAGCTGAGATACCGCAAACTCTATAATATACGAAAATCACTCGTGGTCGCATGACAAATATGGCCGCCATTTTGCAATTACAACAAAAAAAAGCAGTTTTTTTTTAAAGCAGTTCTAAGATGCTGAAACATTACGAAATTTATGGTAAAAAAATAATATTTTTTTTAAATAGTCGAGCGACCGAATTTGCTATTTTGTGATCAATCTAGGCGGACTGACCCTATAGGCCTCAGCAATGAAGACGAAGTCTTACCGGCGAGGTATTGAATCTGCTTACAGACTCGGCGCCCTCAGGGTATGTTGTGCCTTCAAAACAGTTTCCGAAGATGCAGCATTAGTCCTAGCAAGCTCAATACCCATCGACCTTCTCGTGGATGAGACGCTTCTGACGGCCAATAACATCGCGTCCATTTGGAAGAAAGCTACTAGAGAAAGAAGCATGTTGAAGTGGCAAGAACGCTGGAATAGATCTCTGAAGTGTCGCTGGACATACCAGCTTATCCCGATCATAGCCGATTGGTGTGAAAGAAGTCACGGCTTATGAACTTCTATCTGACACAGATTTTGAGTGGCCACCGGTGCTTCAGAGCATATTTGTTGAAATTTAAGCACGCGGTAAATCCATACTGCTCACACTGCTGTTCAAATACAATCGAAGATGCAAACCATGCTTTATTTGAATGCTCCAAGTTCGATAATACCAGCCTTGATTCTTCGAACAGTCTCGGGGCCACTGTGACACAACAAAATTTGGTGTCCCTAATGCTGAAAAGCGAATCTAACTGGTCAGTGGTCAGTACCCTCGCTAAAACTATAACAGCAGGACTGCGAAGAGTTGAGCGTTCGCAACACACAGGAGGCTGAGTAGAGTACTTCATGTCTATTTACCTCTTAAACGTCGGTTACTAGCCATAAAGTTTTCAGCGTAGTGCGTAAGAATCGCACACTCCGACCTGCACGGTGGCGCCTTTTGAAGGTTCCCCCATCGCGAATAAAATAAAAAAAATAATAAAAAAATAGCATGTCTTTACTTTACTTACGTACTTATCTGGCGCTTACAACCGTTGGTCGGTTTTGGCCTCGTGTAAGAAATTCCGCCAGCCATTTCTGTTTTGCGCTTGCTGGCGCCAGTTGGAAACACCAAGCGTGGTCAGGTTATCCAACACCTGATCCTTCCAACGAAGATGTGGGCGTCCTCTTCTGCGTTGACCACCACCGGTCACCGAATCAAATATTTTTTCGCTGGAACGTCGTTTACCATACGCTCAACATGACCTAGCCAGCGGAGCCACTCGATTTTATTAAGTTAAGATTTAAAATGTTAAATTTACACCAGTCCACTAGTCTATTTAGATCAGATTGCAAACGATGTTGTTCGTTAGGTGATTTGTAGGTAAGAAAAAGTTTCACGTCGTCAGCGTACATTAAGATTTCACTGTGTTTCATTACTGAAGGATGGAATTGATAAATACTTACTTACTTATCTGGCGCTTACAACCGTAAGTCGGTTTTGGCCTCGTATAAGAAATTGCGCCAGCCATTTCTGTTCTGCGCTTGCTGGCGTCAGTTGGAAACACCAACCGTGGTCAGGTTATCTAACACCTGATCCTTCCAACGAAGATGTGGGCGTCTTCTTCTGCGTTGACCACCACCGGGCACCGAATCGAATATTTTTTTCGCTGGAGCGTCGTTTTCCATTCGCTCAACATGACCTAGCCAGCGGAGCCGCTCGATTTTAATGCGCTTAACTATGTCGATGTCAGCGTACAGCTCATACAGCTCGTGGTTCCATCGAATTCGGTACTCGCCATTGACGCAGATTGGACCGAAGATTTTACGAAGGATCTTTCTCTCGAAGGCTCCCAGAGTCTTTTCATCAGAACTGCTCAACGTCCAGGGGCCGAATCGCCGCATCCGTGAACGAAACGGCTTTCGTATGAGAAAAAACTAATCGTATGAGAATCTCATGAGATACGATATAAATCTCATGAGATTCTCATACGATTATTTTTTCTCATACGAAAGCCGTTACGTTCACGGATGCGGCGATTCGGCCCCTGGTTTGTGCTGCATATAATAGGATGGGCATGATTAGTGACTTATAGAGCGTGAGTTTTGTTCGTCGAGAGAGGGCTCTGCTTCTCAATTGCCTACTTAGCCCAAAGTAACACCTGTTGGCAAGAGTTATCCTTCGTTTTATCTCAATGCTAACATCGTTGAAAGAGTTAATGCTGGATCCCAGGTAGACGAAGTCCTTAACAACCTCGAAGGAGATTTTGTCAACAGTGACGTGGTTTCCAAGACGCTGGGACTGTTTATTTGTTGACACTAGGTATTTCGTCTTATCTGCGTTCACTGCAAGACCCATTCGACTCGACTCTTTCGCTAATCTGGAGAATGCTGCACTGACTTCGCGCGTATTATGGCCAATGATATCGATATCATCAGCATACGCCAGCAGCATAATACTTTTGTAGAATATCGTGCCGCTGCGTCTCAAATCAGCAGCTCGGATGATCTTCTCCATCATCAGGTTGAAAAAGTCGCACGATAAGGAATCACCTTGTCTGAAACCTCGTTTGGTATCGAATGGAGGAGTGAGATCCTTCCCGATCTTAACTGTGCTGCTGGTGTTGCTCAGTGTCATTCTGCAAAGACGGATGAGCTTTGCAGGAATACCAAATTCAGACATGGTGGAGTATAGATAATTCCTTATAGGACTGTCGAAGGCGGCTTTATAATCAACAAAAAGATGGTGTGTGTCGATCTGTTTTTCTAGGGTCTTCTCCAAGATTTGTCGTAGCGTAAATATCTGGTCTATGGTGGATTTACCAGGTCAGAAGCCACACTGATAAGGTCCAATCAGCTGGTTTACGATGGGCTTTAGTCTTTCACATAGTACGCTCGACAGGACCTTATATGCGATGTTCAGAAGGCTTATCCCACGGTAGTTGGCGCAAATTGTGGGATCGCCTTTCTTGTGGATTGGGCAGAGCACACTGAGATTCCAATCGTTTGGAATGTATTCTTCCGACCATATTCTGCATAGAAGCTCATGAATGCATTTAATAGAGCTTTATCAATAGAATTGATAAATAGTAAGAATAAAACCGGTCCGAGATGACTACCCTGTGGAACACCTGATTTGACCAAAATATGTTTTGAAAGAGAATTTTTATGTATAGCCCTTTGTGTACGTTGCGATAAATATGATTTAATCCAGTTTAACAATATGTCAGGAAACCCAATAAGATGAAGCTTTTTCAAAAGGAGATTATGATTGACACTGTCAAAAGCTTTGCTGAAGTCCGTATAAATTACATCAGTCTGTTGTCCCAAAGTAAAACCCTTTATAACACGCGTAGTAAACTCGAAGAGGTTTGTTGAAGTAGACCGTCTCTTTAGGAAACCATGTTGAGAAATAGAAATGGATGAAGATACAGGGTGAGCTATTTGATCAGTTATGATTTTTTCAAATAACTTAGGGATTGCGCTTAATTTTGCTATGCCTCGATAGTTTGAAACTTCAATTTTGGAGCCAGATTTTTCCATATGATGGGAAAATGACCACTATGCAAGGAAATATTAAAAATTTTAGAAAGAGGAGTACACAGGTTGCTTGCACTTGCTTTAAAATGCAACTCGGAATTTCATCAGGGCCGGTCGAAAACGAGCTTTTAACTTGTCGAAGGTAATGTATAACAATATTGGAGTCTATTACGGAGGTTACAAAATATTTGACTGGCAGCAGATAAAGATACTCAGTACTCGTATTAAATGGTATGTCGGAGTAAGTCGATTGAAAGAAATTTGCAAACATGTTGGAAATAACCATGTCACGAGACGACTCTTCCTGATTAAATTTCATAAGGGGTGGAAAGATGGAAGTTTTACGTTTTGAGTTAACAAAAGAGTAGAAAAGTTTCGGATTATCATTGAATTGAGATTTAATTTTGATTATAAAGGAAAAATAACATTATGTATTTAATAGTTGATATCTGTTGATAATAGCGAGAAAGTTATTAGAAATTATAGTAAATTAGAACCAGATATTTTATATTTTTTAAATAAACGATTTTTTAAATTTTTAAGTGATTTAAGTTCTTTTTTTAGCCAGGGTGGGTTTAAAGGTTTAGAACTATCTCTTATTTTTGGGACGGACAGTAAGAAATACCTTTGCAACGTAGCATTAACAAACTGTATCGAAGATTCAACGTCAAGATATGAATACGATGATGTACTTGTTAAGATTGGTGACCAGTCAGTCTGCGAAAGTAAGGCGTTAAGTTTAACGTAGTCTGTTTTTTTAAAGTTATATATTTTTTATTTCGCGTTTCAATAGTAAAATTATTTTCATTTTCATGGGAAAGAAATACTGTTATTTCCAGAGTTGGGTGATGTTCATCTTCCGGAAGAGAAACTGGATTCGAACGATGAAGATTAACAGTAGTGCACCTATCTACGAATACAAGGTCTAGAGTTCTGTGATTTTTTTTTTAAGTGTTATTGACTTGTTGAAGACACAGATCAGATAGCTTATCTAAAAAATCGTTTATTCAATTAAAAGTGGAGACTTGTGTAAGAAATAAAGAATCATCTGACAAGTTCCAGGATACAAAGGGTAGGTTAAAGTCACCCATCACAATAAGAACATCCTTATTTTTTAACATATTATGCACTTTTTCGATGGCGTTAATATGTCTTAAGTAAAACAGTAAGTCACTCTTTGGAGGAATATAAGAGCAAGTAAGATAAATTAAGCTATTTTTTAATTTAACTGTAACACATATAAACTCCAGGTCGTTAGTGCCAGAACTCCTCTGCCGATCTTATCAAGACGATCTTTACGAAAAATTTATATTTATTGCACATTATTTCAGAGTTTAAGATATTGGGACGAAGCCATGTCTCCGTGAAAATTATAATATTATATTCAAAATCAAAACAGTTAATGAAAATATCAGGAATATTTGGAATTAAGACACCTAACATTTTGGTACACTACACAAGCTCTAATTTAAACTTGCAATTTGTTAATCGTTTTTTGAATGAAATTGTGGGTTATGTCGAGGACGAGACAAATGTACAACATTTACCGTTCGTGGATTGTTTTTAAATTCAAATTCACGTACAATTGTATTTCGTGGCCAGAAGTTTTCATCAACAATAGTATTAAATAAATTATCGGGTACTGTTAATCTAAAGGAAGTAGTCTGTCTAGCATTTAAAAAATTTAAATTTATGAATCGAAAGAGACAAAGAACACTTCAACTTTGCTTTGATAAAAAACTCTATATCATTTTCTGTAGTATCTGCAGCTAAGCGCGAAACAAAGATTGATTTATTTGGAGGAACCGCAATCAATGGTTTAGGTGAGATTGGAACAGAAGCCTCCAAAGTGCAACCTGATGGGCATCGGCAACAGTAGGAGCAAGAGAAACAGTTTGGGCATACGACATATCTGGCAATGTAAGTGATGGAGCCGACGACGGCAAAGGAGCAGAAACAGTTAAATGAGTTAAATTTGAAGAAGAAGCAACAGTAGGAAGAGGGGTACTAATAGTATATCAATATATGTGACCCGGTCTACGAAAAGGGACCTTCGGTGTAAAAACAAGTTTTCGAGAAAACAGCTGTTTGTAAACGTTTAATTGTCGCACACTGAATGGCGTGGAAATTTTTTGGAAAATTCCTGACAAACTTCTTTACGAGTTGGAAACTTCTGCTTTGCGCCATTAGAAAGAGCACACATTAGTCTATCCGAATCGCCAAAAAAGTGAAAAATGATATTTTCACACCTAAGGTCCCTTTTCGTAGACCGGGTCACATATAATAGCTCATCAATATATTTAAACTCATTAAAAAGAGTTTGGTATTTTTTAAATTTAGCAGAAAGCTAGGAAAGTTCCCTACTAATTTCAGAGAAACCTTGCTTCGTCTGCTTAAATAATTTGTAAAAATTTATGTCGGCCAACCTACATTTCTCACAAGACCAACGTAAGCCTTTACCTTCATCAATGTGGTCTGCTACTCGACGTGACACGCCTGCACACTTGATATGAACAGCGTTGTCACATAACCAACATGACAAAAACCGCTCGGTATCACCCTTAGTAGAACAGCCATATTTGGAACAAATCATTTTAAATAAAACTATAAAAATTTATTTAAAATGAAGTAAAATAATTAGTTAAAGAAATAAAATTAAATGAAAAAGGAAAAAAAAAGAAGAAATGTAGTGATTTCAACAATACGTAAATTAATCATTTTATATTTTAAAAGGGCTTACACATGGGCGAATCTGTTCGTCACACGGCGGCCATGTTCACACAAGTTCGCTAGTTAAGAAGCGATGTTCGACAGTTTGTCACACGGTTGGCCGTGTTTACAAAAATTTTTTATTTTCTCTGTCGAACAAGGGATGCTGCCGAAAATGATAAAAAACAACAACAAAAATCAATGGCTTGTGTGACGAACAGGTTCGTTCAATTTGAACGCTAGCTTTTTCACACACGTTCGCGCAGCCATGTTGTTCGACGAACAGATTCGCCGATGTGTAAGCCCTTTAAAGAAGCAGCTTGTATTAAACATATGGGTGTGCCCACACTATAGATTAAACACTGACTAGAAGTGACTAAAAGAATGCTATGAAATTTATCAGTATATTGACGCGTTTGAAAAGCACAGGAAAACAGATGCTTATACAGATGTAAAATGGCAACGAGAAAGAAAAGAAAATAATTTTTTTTTCTCACTGCTTAAATATTTGTGGGCACAAACGTTTTTTAATTGTAATTTAGAATGAAAGATTTTAACGACAAACAACAAAACCTGGTTAATTATTAACACCGATAGCCGATAACTAAGCTATTAACTTTAGTTAATAATAGCGCGATTTGGCACTAAAAATGTATTTTAAATTATAAAAACACAACAAATTATTCCTAAGAAATTTTATTAGATTCAAAACACAACTTGCTCTAACGAGGGTTGCCAACTCAACAGTTATTTGAGGCTTATATTGAAAAATTTTGCCTTGAAACGGATTATGGCAAGTCGCTCGTTCACAGGTGTGAATCGCAGGACATGATGCAGTAGTCTCTTGCCAACCACGAATCCGCATCCAAATTCTTGCTTCTCCGCATGACCGCTGTACTAGATATCACAGGATGCTTGCCGTGAGCAACCCTGTCCCTTCCATCGCATTTCTTGGATTGGAGCGATATCAGCCTTGTATCTTTCTAAGATATCTATCAGTTTTCCTTTACGGTAGTCGTCATCAGATTTGGGGATCATTCTTATCTTTTTCTTAATATTTTCATTGAAATGTGTTTTTAAGTGGTGGGCTTCAAACCCAACACACACCAACACCCTTTAAAGATAGGCAGCCCGCCGCTCAGATTAGCCGTCAAACTAACGGTTGCCAGATTGCCGTTTCTAGAGGACACCACGGAGAGGTTTAAGTCGACTTGAGACGATTTCGACATGGATAATGCTGGCCTAGGCAGATTGCGACAGTCAGGCACGTTGCCATGTGAAGATCGCCCCCATGACCCTCATGCGTTCCTTGTGAGGATCGTCCTCCATATAGCATATCTTTAGTATGCATTATTTGATGGTTTAAAATGGGTGACATTAACAAGGGTGGTAGATGAGTCTGACAACCAAGTTTTTAGCATGCTATGTGTGATAAAGTGTGAGCTGTAAAACTCGGAGCGACGCGATGTGTTGTAATGGTGTGAGCTATTAACTCTGAGTGAAATGCAAAGTTTTGAAAAGGCGTAAGCCTGAGTAAATACAGAGCGAATAATGTGAAGTAACTGAAGGCGTACTTGACTTTAGCAAAGCTTTCGATAGTGTTAATCACTATTTTCTTCTGAAAAAACTTCATCTAATTGAGTTTCCCGTCAAACTATTACACTGGATTAAATCGTACTTGTCGAATCGTTCGCAAAAAGTTTTATATAATCATTCTATGTCAACAAATATTTTGGTCCCATCAGGTGTTCCGCAGGGAAGTCATCTTGGTACGGTTTTATTTTTACTGTTTATGACCTTCCTTCTGTAATAAAACACTGTAATGTCTTAATGTACGCCGATGACGTGAAACTTTTTCTAACTTACAAATCGCCTGAAGAACAACAACTCCTACAATCGGATTTAAATAGTCTAGTGGAGTGGTATAATTTGAGCCTTTTAAAATTAAACTTAAAAAATGTAAGCAAATGACATTCTCACGTCGAATTGCTAATAGTATAAATTACACTATAAATAATACTAACTGGGAAATTGTACACAGTTTTCTTGATTTAGGTTTAATTATGGATCTTAAACTTCGTTTCAATCTTTAAGTTAATTTGGTGGTAAATAAGGCTAGAGGTGTCCTTGATTTCATTAAAAGGATTCAACGATCCTTTCACTACTAAAATACTTTATACCTCTCTTGTTAGACCAATTCTTGAATATGCATCCGTAATATGGAACCCTCAATACAATGTCCACATCGATGCATTAGAATCGGTTCAAAAACAATTCTTACTCTTTGCTTTACATTATCGTTGGAACCCCAATATTATTCTTCCCCCTTATGAAACCCACCTTAAAATTATTTCCCTGCCTTCCTTAAGAAGCAGAAGAATTATGCTTAATGTCTCCTTTTTATACAAATTACTCAGTGGCGATATAGACTCACAATACCTCCTTTCTTCATTAAACTTCAACATCCCTAGGAGCGGAGCCAGACATTTCCAGCTTTTTAAGTTGAGTCAGTGCACTTCTAATTATGCTGGTGTATGCTTCTTTTCTTGTATAGCCTCATGCATTTGTAATGCTTGTGAGGATGCGGTAGGTATTTTCTTCAAATTTGTTCCCCAAATGTCACACGCCTCTTCAATGTCACAAATCTCCATTTGACTATTGGGCATGAAAGGTTAGAACCATAATTAATAGTTCGGTCTGTAAAAAAAAATTCCTCGAAAGTTTCATAGTAATCCCACGAAACATGTCCTCTATTCATTTAAAAGATCTGTATCTGAAGGAAACACAATAGATATATTAAAAATATTTGCTGACACATTTCAAGCTAAAGAGTGATTTTTTAAGTGCCTGATAACTTTTTTTTTAAAAAAAACGCATAAAATTTGCAAAATCTCATCGGTTCTTTATTTGAAACGTTAGATTGGTCCATGACATTTACTTTTTGAAGATAATTTCATTTAAATGTTGACCGCGGCTGCGTCTTAGGTGGTCCATTCGGAAAGTCCAATTTTGGGCAACTTTTTCGAGCATTTCGGCCGGAATAGCCCGAATTTCTTCGGAAATGTTGTCTTCCAAAGCTGGAATAGTTGCTGGCTTATTTCTGTAGACTTTAGACTTGACGTAGCCCCACAAAAAATAGTCTAAAGGCGTCAAATCGCATGATCTTGGTGGCCAACTTACCGGTCCATTTCTTGAGATTAATTGTTCTCCGAAGTTTTCCCTCAAAATGGCCATAGAATCGCGAGATGTGTGGCATGTAGCGCCATCTTGTTGAAACCACATGTCAACCAAGTTCAGTTCTTCCATTTTTGGCAACAAAAAGTTTGTTAGCATCGAACGATAGCGATCACCATTCACCGTAACGTTGCGTCCAACAGCATCTTTGAAAAAATACGGTCCAATGATTCCACCAGCGTACAAACCACACCAAACAGTGCATTTTTCGGGATGCATGGCCAGTTCTTGAACGGCTTCTGGTTGCTCTTCACTCCAAATGCGGCAATTTTGCTTATTTACGTAGCCATTCAACCAGAAATGAGCCTCATCGCTGAACAAAATTTGTCGATAAAAAAGCGGATTTTCTGCCAACTTTTCTAGGGCCCATTCACTGAAAATTCGACGTTGTGGCAGATCGTTCGGCTTCAGTTCTTGCACGAGCTGTATTTTATACGGTTTTACACCAAGATCTTTGCGTAAAACCTTCCATGTGGTCGAATAACACAAACCCAATTGCTGCGAACGGCGACGAATCGACATTTCACGGTCTTCAGCAACACTCTCAGAAACAGACGCAATATTCTCTTCTGTACGCACTGTACGCATTCGTGTGGTTGGTTTAATGTCCAATAAAGTAAACTGAGTGCGAAACTTGGTCACAATCGCATTAATTGTTTGCTCACTTGGTCGATTATGTAGACCATAAATCGGACGTAAAGCGCGAAACACATTTCGAACCGAACACTGATTTTGGTAATAAAATTCAATGATTTGCAAGCGTTGCTCGTTAGTAAGTCTATTCATGATGAAATGTCAAAGCATACTGAGCATCTTTCTATTTGACACCATGTCTGAAATCCCACGTGATCTGTCAAATACTAATGCATGAAAATCATAACCTCAAAAAAATCACCCTTTATATCTCAGCCGTATCCCTAATTTGATATACACAGTTACGAAGTACATGATCAACTTTAATCGTCTTTATTTCATTATTAGCACAAAAAATATTAATTAATTAAAATGTTGATGAAGTTTTCCTTATTTTACCTTATTTTTAGTTATTTGACAGTTAATATTATAGAAGCACTTTCACTTTCAAATATATCAAAGTTTGTAATTTGAAACTGCAACATGTTGAGTAAATGTAGCGGGAAAATAAAGTGCGGCGAAAAATAGACAACTGTACTAGAGGAAACTAATAATTGCCGTTCAGAAGACTTTAACTCAACAGTTGCGCAAGATTGAGTTTCAGAACGTACCCAATAACAACATAAACACAACAACAAGTTCTGTGTTTATAATAGTCTTGAAAGACTGTTTGACCTGGTCTTAACTACAGACAGTAAAAATGTCATTGTTAAGAGAGCTATCCATGCTCTGACTCCTATTGATGAATACCATCCACCATTGAGTATTTGATATAAAGCGGACATATAGAGCATAGTAAATATAGTAAATTCGAGTTCAATGGCCAAGGTTTAAGAATTCAATTTTAAAAAAGCTGACTTTTTGAGGCTGAATCATTGAGGCTACTTGATTGTAATCTGAATTATATTTTAGAATACATTAATGGACATAACCTCGATGAAACCATACATTTTTTTATTGTGAACTCTTTGCTATGATTTATCAGTCTGTGCCGTTTAGTTTCAAATTTGCGAAAAACTCAGCATACCACTGGTACACAAGGGAATTAAAAACGCTTCGTAACTATAGGAACAGGGCCTGGAAGAAATATGTCTGTAGCTTGGACTCAAATGACCCGGAAACCTACAAACGTTTGTTTCTGGAATTTAAAAATCAGTCATCTATATTATATCACGAGTATTTAGATAATATTAAGCTGAGAATATTGTTTGATCTAAAGAGATTCTGGGGATTCATTAATACTAAGAAGAAATTTTACGGGTTTCCTTCATCTTTCAAGACCCAAAATGGATTTACAATCGATCCTGTCATAATAAGTGACCTATTTTCCAATCTTTTTAAAGAATCATTTTGTTCAGATTCTTTTCATCCAGATATGAAGTATTTTGAATATATGAATACTACACCTAGAGTATCTTTGGACTCTTTATCCTTTGCATCAGAGGATATTTTAAAATATATTAGTTCAATCGATGAAGATTTTAGCGCTGGACCCGATGGAATTCCTGCCCCAGTGTTAGTTCAATGCGGTTCAATTTTGTATCAACCACTTTCTTTATTATTTAATAAGTCTATAAACGAAAGTTATTTTCCGCTGTTTTGGAAAAAATCATTTATTAGTCCTATTTATAAAAAATGGTTGCAGGAATGATGTTATTAACAACAGACCCATTGCTAAACTGTCATCGATTCCAAAAACTTTTTGAGCGTATCGTGTATGATCGGGTAAAAATTCACTGCCGTGAAGTCTTATCAACTCCGGTATCAAATCTACTCGATTTTACAACCTTTTGCTTAAAAAACCATTGAATCTGGTCACCTGGTCGTCTGTATCTACACCGATTTTAGCAAAGCATTTGATAAGTTACCTCACAATTTAATTTAATTAAACTTAGGTCCATTGGATTTCCACAATATTTTGTAAGCTGTATTAAATTGTATTTGACAGAGCGATCTTATCAAATAAGATTCCGAGAGATTTTGCCTGCTGAGTTTGTTGCATTCTCAGGTGTTTCTCAAGGAAGTCACCTTTCTTGAGGTACACTTATGTTTATTTAAACCATTTATGATGTTACCCATGTCATTAAAACCTCTCATCTGCTTATTTATGCGGATGATATAAAAATATACAGAACAATAGATTCTTAAGACAATTCAGCCCTACTCCAGTGTGATCTGAAATTTTTTATTGGTGACACTAATAGTAATCTGTTAGAGCCGCCGAACATTACAGACTTTTAGTCGGCCGATAGTTTGATGCTTGATTGGCTGCAACTTACAAGCCAACTATTTAGTTGGTTGTAGGTGCGCACACTGTGCCCGGATAGTTTGCCAATTGCGGGGTTGCATTTGAGAAACATTCTCATGGGGAGTTTTAAAATTATTTGGATGTTTTGAGTTTTATAAAATTTGACGTTACTGACATATTTTTCATTGATTTTGGTGCGGGTATGAATATTAAACGTCCGTGGCGTAGTTGGTTAAAGTGCGTGGCCGCTATGTCAACGAACCTGGAGACCCAGGTTCGAACCCCAGCAGCGACAAAATTATTTGAATTAAAATAATTTTTCTGTACGGACGCCACCTCTCTGCAGACAATGGCAAGCCTCGGAGAGTAATCAAAATGCCATGTAAAGCTTCTTGAGAATAAAAACATTTCGTTCATCGCCGTTCGGAGTCGGCGTTAAGCCTGTAGGTCCATTTCTCGGTCAATTGTGTACAAACTTACTAACACGCACAACACAATTGATCCTAAGAAGCTAGGTCAAAGTCCTTTCAAGGGCTGAAGTGGCCAGTTATTTATTTTTTTTTTTTTATGAATATTAAACATATTTTTTATATTATTATGTAATAAGCAGAATTCAACATTTTGCTGGCACTTAAGTTATCTTTTATAACAATAATTAAAACTTTTTTATCCCTATTTGCAATCTGAAAAAGGCAAAACTTATCCCCATTCAATGCAAAAAGCAGCACTTTTCAACGAAAAATAAAATTACAACAAAAACAAACAAAATGTCCACCAGTTGGCAAACTATTTGATCGGCTAGTGTGCGGACTTCCATAGCACGCCATACCCACTTGGCAGTTGGCAGATAGTTGCCAGACTTTAAAATCAAGTGGAAATCTGACCTCCCATTTGATTTTTTATTTGAGTTTGATTCAATCGTTAGGTTTGCGCACTTCCATAAGACACCATGCCCACATAAAAACAAATCAAACTATCGGCCGACTTAAAGTCTATAGCGTGCGACGACTCTTATCTTATATATATTACGCAAGCTCAAATTTTGTCCGGCGTAAGGCTTTTTAAGTACAATTCCAATCTTAATAAATTTAGTATTTCTTGGTAGGTTTAGACCTGTAGATGTGCAAACTGGACTTTTTATTTCTTAAAAATGTATTCTTTTATTTCTTAAGTTATAGCTTATTAGCTTATTAAAGTTTGCATATAATTGCATATAATTGTTGTTGTTATGTTGATTTTTCTTTTCTTAACAGCAGCTGAGAACAATGTTATCAAACTCATAGCAAAGCTATTCGCTGCTCACATTTCGCTCTCTTCTGTCTCTTCTTAATCGAGCGTCTGTTAACAACAAAATGAAAGTCAGAAAAATTATTATTATTTTTATAGTTGATGGGAGCAACAAAGCACACCAGTGGTCGCTAGTTGTATCTAATAGTATATATTACTACCAGAGCTGTAAAAGATTGAATCATTTTCAGTTTTCATTCTCTTTAAAAATTCAAAAGCTGAACTCTTTTTTTGTAGCATTCAAAGTGTGAACTCTTTAGGCTTAAGTTCTGATTATAATTGTTTTCAAGTCATGAATTGCAAAACGTAAAGAATGCACACTGAATTGAAATTTTAACGAGTTAACCGATGGCTTCAGCCACGATGGCTGTAACCATCGATAGTTGCAGCCGAATTGAAATTTTAATGAATGCAGACGGCGATGGCTTCAGCCGCAAGGATTTGTTGTTGGCTGAAGTTGTTTTGTGTATGCGTGTGTGACTGTTGGGCATGACTGTGATGGGTTGCCATTGGCTTGATATCATGTATAGAAAAAGTATTATATACAACAAATTGTAGAAGTTAATTTTTATTCATTTTGTTAATAATATTTATTGTTAATAATCACTTTATTATTCCAGAAAATGTCAAAGGAAAGACAAAAGCATGTCACTAAGATCGGCCGTCAAAAAAAAGGACAACAACAATGCAAAATGCTGCTTTATATTTAGTAGTATTTCATCGTAGTAAATAAAATGTCCAGTGTTTCAGAGTTGAAAAGAATGATAAAATTGAATGCACTCAGTTCGTATTTCTGAATCTGAATCGTATTTCTTAAGCCTACAACAATGGGATTGATATTTTTCATAAGTCCCTTTCCTTATAAAGCATTGGGTGTGCATTCTTTTATCTTCAAAGAATGATGAATTGTGCATTTGTAATTCATTTACTCTACAGAAGCATAAGATTGCAATCTGGTTGATGCAGCTTTTGAATGATTTAAGAGTGTATGCATTCCGAAATGATTCAATCTTTTACAGCTCTGATTACTACTTATATATACTCATATAAACACAAGGCTATCTACTCATCTAAACACTACGTTACTTTTGCTATATTGAATAAACCTTCTTCCTTCTTTATCATTTGATCCAAACAGACGTGTTTCAATAACTCTCTTATAGGTTGTGGGCCCAGGACACGTGAAAAAACCTAAATCGATAAAGGAAGCATCAATTATACTAATAATTAACGGGTTAACAATTGAGAAATTACTTGGATGCGAAAACTATCCTACATGGAAATTTCAGCTCAAGCCTATCTCGATTTGGATGGTCTATGGACTACAATGATTGAATACGAATTGGATGCTCGCGGTGCTCTGAGAACTCCTGTAGACGCTGACAAAGATCGCAAAATTAGAAGCTTGCTAACGCTAGTTATAGATCCCGTATGTTACGTGCACATCCAAAGTGCAAAGACAGCAAAGGAGTTGTGGCAAAAATTAGCAGAGGCCTATGAAGACTGGACTAACACGTAGGGTAGGACTACTGCGTAAATTGATAACCACATCACTATCGAACTACGGCTCAATGGACAAGTACGTAAATAAAGTTATATCAACTTCACAATCATTGAATGGTATAGGGTTTAAAATCAATGACGAGTGGATTGGAACGCTTTTGTTAGCTGGATTGCCCGAACAATATCGCCCAATTATAATGGCGCTCGAAAATTCTTTGTCAAAAATTACAGGTGATGCAATAAAAACGAAATCGCTGCAAGAAATTGGACCTGGAGAAAATGAAAAGCATTTTATACAAACAAGCGGAAGAACCAGTCACATTGAAATAGCAAACCAACTAATAATCGAAAAGGTCCAAAATGCAGAAAATGTCATAATTTTGGGTACATCGCAAAGCACTGTCATGCTAAAACTCAAGTATCAAAGAATACTGATTGAAAATTCGATGCATTTAGTGCCGTGCTATCAACAATTGATGTGACAAGCAAGAAGGATTGGTACTTCGACTCAGGCGCTACGTTTCACATGACCATGAACCGAAAAATGTTGGAAAATGTGCATGCAGACACTGGCACAGTTGTTGCTGCAAACAAAGGTACAATGAAAGTCGAAGGCTCTGGAATGTCTACATTGAGACCAATTTGGAACTCGGAACCTATCCAGATCAACGACATTCAGTTTATTCCCGAATTGTCAACTAATCTCCTTTTTGTCAGCCGTATCGTAAAGCAAGGCCACACTGTTGTATTTAACAATCAAGATGTCAAAGTCCTAAATTCTAACCAAAAGGTAATTGCTATTGGCGGCCATTTAAATAATTTGCTTAGATTAGATTTAGCAGCTTCAAGCACAGCACTAATTTGTGCAAGAGCAGGCAGTGAAGAACTTTGCCAAAAGAGAATGGGCCACATAAATTACAAAATCAACATCAACTAAGTGGTGGTTTGGCAAAAGGCATCCAGTTTGAAAACATAAGTCATAACGATTGCAAAATATGTCCAATTGGGAAACAAATTCGGTTACCGTTTAATAATTTTGGCACCAGGGCAAGCAAAATTCTCGAAATCGTGCACTCTGATATTTGCGCACCGATGGAAAATGATTCCATTGGTGGTAGTCGATATTTTCTGACGTTAATTGACGACAAGTCGCGAAAAATGTTTGTATATTTCTTGAAAACAAAGTCAAAATGGGAAGTTTCAAAGTGTTTTGAAGAATTCTACCAATATTTTGAAAAACAAAGTGCTAATAAACTGAAAGTGCTCCGTACTGACAACGGCAAAGAGTTTTAAACAAAAAGATTCAGCAAATTGTGCGAGTTACAACAAACGTGCACACGCCCGAACAAAATGGAGTTGCCGAACGAAATAACCGAACGATCATTGAAAAGGCAAGATGTATGCTTGCCGATGTTAAATTGCCAAAAATTTTCTGGGCTGAAGCAGTTGCATACTCGTTATATCTTTCGAATCCTTCACCCTCAAAAGGTATAGGCATGAGTTCTTTTGAAGCTTGGACAGGAAAGCAAATCTCACACAAAATTTTTGGGACAACAGCAATGGTTCACATACCAAAAGCAAATCGACAAAAATGGGACCCAAAAGCACAAGAATGCATCATGATAGGTTTTAATGAGCACACTAAAGGCTATCGCTTTTACGACCCTGTGAAGAAATGTGTCTACAAAAGCCGAAATGTTTCGTTCATTAACGAAGGCATAACTTCAAATGAACAATTTTCGAAGCAATTGAAATCTGTAGAAGCTACTGGAAAGACAGATGCTACAGTTCCGTTGGATCATCTTGCAGAATTGCAATCGTAGACGATAAATGCCAGTTCATACGAAGATACTGATGATGAATTATACTTAATTAACCCAAATGAGACAGCAAATTCTACGCCGCTCCCTCAGCAATTTAACTTGAACCCACAACAGTCACAGGTGTTGAAGCGCATCGGAAGGGAGCGCAATTTACCAGGCAAGTATAAAGATTTTCTAATTGAAACAGATGTTTTTTCCTTGTCCTTTTGTGAAGGTCAGTCCACCGATGAGCAAAGCACATCAACAGACTATCAAAATTTGCAGACTGAATTTGTAGAAACAACGCTCCAAAATGAATTCACAGGACTTGCAACCGCTCCATTGTACCACAATCGACCGGTCTTGGTTAATTACCAGCATGTGTCTAAGCCTAACGATGAGAGGCGCATATCACAAGGCAAGTATACTGAAGCACTTCCATGGAGGAAGAATATCAGTCGCTATTTGATAATGGTCGCTAACAGAGTTGCCAAAGAACCGAAAGCCAATAAAATTCAAGTGAGTATATCGAAAAAAGCTTGGCGTCACAGGCCATGTCGATCGCTTCAAAGCGAGGATTGTAATTAAAGGATATTCGCAGCAAAAGGGGGTAGATTATGAGGAAACATACTCCCCTGTTGTTCTTCATAGTTCGCTTTGATATCTCTTCGCACTAGCCGCTCAGCTGGATCTTAAAGTATAACAAATGGATGCTGTGACAGCATTCCTACAAGGAAAATTATCAGAGGAAATTTAAAGGTTGCAGACCCCATTCTTTGAAGAAAAATCCTTCAGATGTATGTCGCCTTAACAAAGCCTTATACGGATTAAAAGAGTCCAGCAGAGTTTGGAATCATGAGTTGGAAAAAGGCTTAAATTCTTTTGGATTGCAAAAATCAAAACACGACCCTTGCATGTATTTTAAAATAGAAGATGGGTGAATTCTAATTGTAGCTGTATATGTCGACGATCTACTGTTATTTTGCAACAAAAAGAGCTGGTTGAAAACAATAAAATCAAAGCTACATCAAAAATTCAACATGAAGGAACTTGGAATTGCCAAACAAATACTAGGCATGCGTATCACTTGTAGACAAGGGGTAGTTGCACTGGACCAGGAAGAATACATTAAAAAAATACTCAATAAATTTGGTATGCAGGATGCAAAGCCGGTACAGCCACCAATGAATGCGAGTGAAAAATTATCAAAAGCAGACTGTTCAACCACGGCCGAATATTGAGCAAATGCGGAACATTCCGTGTGAGGACGCTATCGGCTCTTTAATGTATTTATCTCAATGTACTCGTCTTGACATTTGCTTTGCGGTTAGCACTCTCAGCCGATTCAATTCTAACCCTGGACCTCGTCATTGGCTTGCTCTAAAGCATTTACTTCGCTACCTGCGTGGAACTTCATCATTAAAGGTCGAATTTAACAAAAATGGAATTGATCACATTTCTGGATACACGGATGCTGACTGGGTAACTTATACTGATGATCGAAAGTCGACAACTGGCTATGTATTTAGAGCGCAAGGAGGAGCCATATCGTGGAGCTCCAAAAGGCAACCCACTGTTGCACTATCCTCTTGCGAAGCAGATTATATGGCACTTTCAGCCACAGTACAAGAAGCGCTTTGGTGGGATGGACTTAGAGCTCTACTTGGAAGAAAACAACAACCACTTCAGGTCTACTGTGACAATCAAAGTGCTATCGCAATTGCAAGGAGCAGCGGATTTCACCCGAAAACGAAGCACATTGATATTCGTCACCATTGTGTGCAAGATATGTTAAATATAGGTCAAATCATATTGAAATATATAAGTACTGATTTACAAGTCGCTGATGCTCTGACCAAACCATTGGATAAAATCAAACTTAAATACTTTCGCCAGGTTATGGGAATCCGTCTAAAATCCTCAGATTAACAGGCATGCTACACAGGCCAGTGCACTGGCTCTGTAGTTCGAAAAACTCAATACATTCACACTTTTTTACAAATACACTAACACTGGATTCACTTTCACGCCACTTTCATCGCTACTGGCAACGAAATTTCAGAGCCAGTGGATTTTGACAGCAGCGGCCAGTTATGTCATAAAGGGGGATATCAATGTTGTTTTAATTACTTTTGGTGGATTTATTTCGGGTTTTCTCTCGATTTCGTACAGGAAGGAACACTGATAGCTTGTTTACAATTAAAGGCAAATGCAAAATATGAATTAAGACTGTGAAAAGTTATAGATAAAAGTTACAAATTTACAATTAAAATAATGGAAAGAAAATTAACGCAAAAACAAATCATTAAATTAATTGAACTTTATCGCTCATAAAGGCAAACTGCAAAAGCAGCGAGAACATTCGCATACGATGAAATTTTTTTAATGAACTTTCACTTGCATGTGTAGCACGTCTTGCTACTAGCATGAAAGTTCGAAATTTTTCGAATTATTCGAACAGTACATGTATTCTTTCGCACTTTCACTGTCACTGGCCTGTGTAACCGGCCTGTAAGGAGGAGTATTAGTGACACTAATAGTTATCTGTTATTGTATCTAATAGTATACATTACTACTTATATCTACTTATAGGAGTGTTCACATTGTCAAAATTTTCATCAAATTGCTGGTCAAACGCTTTGACCACGCAAGTGTTCACATTCAGCCTTATCGGGAGTTTCGCGGGAATACCATTTTTGACAGTTTTTGTTTTTCCCTTACCGTGAGTTTCGTCAAAATTTTTTCCCATGTTCGAAAAAACCCCCTTATTGGCAACAAGTATTTGATGCGAAACGGTTCGCAGTTTAGAGCAGTTTTTTTCACTTACTTTTTTGAAGCGAACAAGAAAGCAGCATCATGTAAGTTGTTTATATTTGTGCAAGAAATTTTAACAAACAATTTTATTTTTCTTATATTTCAGAAGTAAGACTCTTAATAAAATACAAAGCGATACGCTGCTAAACAGAATGCAGGAAAAACGTGGTATTGCGCGAGGATTTGTAAAAGAAGATAGGGAGAAAGTGGCAGCATTTTGGAAGGAGCTTACTCTGGAGCTCAATAGCGTTGGCCCACCGATTAAGAATGAAAATGAATGGAAAAAGGTAAGAATTGTGTGAATTTGTTATGCCACTGATTGTAAATAAATTATTTTAATATTAGGTTTGGATTGACCAAAAGCGCTATGTGCACAAGAAGGCGTCACTAAATAAGCAGCGTGAAAGAGGAACAGGAGGTGGACCAAATAGGACCCAAAAACTTTCACCTACAGAGGAGGCAATTTTTGAGCTTGTTGGAAGTAAGGAAGCTGTGGAAGGTGTTGGTACTTCACAATACTATGGCTTACCTCCGGCTGAAAAAAGAAGGAAAATAAGAAATGTGACACCACACGATTATGAAGATGAGGTTCCACCTAAAGAAAGTACGGAATGTAGCGGCGATTATTTACCTCCTGTGCCTCTTTGCCAAGCAACACCACGCAGCGACAGCGAACAGCCAACTCCTAATTCACAAACCAGTAAAAGGAAGCCTGATAAAATGACTACCAATGAAGTGGTCTTAAAGGAATTGGCGACACAAGAAGAACTATGTGCTAAAATAGGTGAAGCAATATTAATTATGAAAGAACATAATAAAGAAATGGTATACAGCGCTAGGAAAATATATCAATCACTGGACCGCATTCCAGATCAGTTGAACCTCCAACTAAAATAAAAAAAGCGACATAATTTGGAAATGGAAAACTTAAGAAAAAGTGAACTAGAGAGCAAAATAGAAAAGAATCGTCGAATGATTGAGCACGAAGAAATAAAGGTGGAGATTCTTCGAAATGAGTGAATTATTTTTTATGTATTATTTATAGGTATTCATTTAAGTATGTATTTATTAAAAAGTGTAGTGATTATTTTAAGTTGTTTTTTTATTGTTTTCCAATAAATGCGTTTACAAAGAAAATTAAGCTATAAATTTAATAAAAATGACTTGACAAAATGGAGTAATGAAATTATAAATTTAAAATAACAAAGTTACAGAGTGTTTGCGATATTATCGCGAATGCGCTGACCTGCAGTCAAATAACTTGTTTCGATATTTTGAGTACTATCAATCACGTCAATCTCAATTTCATTAGAGTCCAACGTAGGATCTGAATATACCAAATTACTTTTAAAATGAATGCAAATGTTATGCAGCGCTGTGCAAACATTAACGATTTTAATGGCTTTCGCAGGAGCGTAGTATAACTCTCTTGCACCCAATAAACATCTCCATCTATTTTTAAGAACTCCGTTGGTCCTCTCAATAATATTTCGGGCTCGAGAATGAACTTCATTAAATTTAGCTTGCAGTGAAGCACTTTCAGGTGTTCTAAAAGGTGTTAGCAGCCATGGTTCAAGGGGGTATCCAGCATCTCCTAGAAAAATATAAAATTGAAATGTACATTATCTATCGATTTTTAGATAGCTACCCAGCAGCCAGACATTGTTGCGTTGGTTTAAATAATTTTACTCCATATGAGATCTTAACTCGCTCATGTTCCAAATAAATGAGTCATGGCAAGCTCCAGGGTGCGTGGCATTAATGAAGCGAATTCTCATTTGGTTGTCACATACCTCAATAATTTTTCATGTTAATTAGAAGATAAATATATAATTAAAAAGTATAAAATAAAATGTATAAAACTTACAAGCAAAACATTCAAACTACATACACCTTTTCTATTATAAAATAAATGCTTATTGATTGAAGGAGATATCAATTTCACATGCGTTCCATCTATGCATCCTATAACTCCTGGCATCTTATATTTTCCATAAAAATCTTGTGATATTTTCCTTTGTTCTTCTGCAGTCGGCATTCCATTCTTGGCATAGCAATGGTTCAAACGTTTCAAGTACCTCAGAGAGAACTTCACTAAAGGATGATTGCGACAAACCAATTTCGTCTTCCTTAGCAACTCCTTTCTGATACCCGCCCTCCGCAAAAAAACGCAAACAAGCGCTCAGTTTAACAATAGGTGGGATCGCAAATTTTTGTTTTGACTGCGGTAAACTATCAGTTAGTACATCTAATAAGTATTTGAAGGCCGGTTTGCTGAGCCTGTAGAATTTTTGAAATCTGAAAAAGGCTAATTTCTTAAAAAGTCTTCCTAAATATATAATCCTACAATGGTTCGTACAACTCCAAAGGATTGGAATGGTCCCTTAAACCTCTTCGGACTGCTCGCTGTTCCGTTTTTTCATCTTCATAGTAATAACTAAATTAAAGACTAAATTAAACACAACAAAAAACTAAATTAAACATTTTAAACTAACAAATTTTTTTATTGTTTGCAATTAATGACACTTGCAGATGTTTTTCACAGCTGACACTATTCACAATAGTGTTTTCGAATTCCAACAGCTGATTCGAAGTTAAATTTTATTCACGCGAAACTCACGATAGGTTTTTACATTTCATGCGAACACAAAATTGGGAGTCAAAATTTGATGCCCGTGAAACTCCCGATAAGGCTGATTATCAAATTTTTCGTCAAATTTCATTATTTGCTTGCGAATCGAAGTGAAAACGTTGCCATGACGGAGCAATTTTTATTAATATTTTATTGAAACACGAACCAAACGAAGCAAACAAACTCTGAATGTGTCCAAAAATGTTTTAAAATTTTGTTCCAGATACATTCTTCTGTTATTATCATGTTTATGCGATATGTTCACATTGAAATCTTTTTTTCAACTGCCAAAATTTGTATTATAAAATTTGACGAGTGTCACATTGTCCAATTTCTCGTCAAACTGTTGGTCAAACAACAGAAAAATCAAAATATTTTAATTTTCGTCAAACGATTTGACAAACAGTTTGATGAGTGTTCACACATCAAATTATCATGAAATTGTCGTCAAATTCCATATATATTTTTGTTTGTCAAACTGTTTGACCAATAATTTGATCAATGTGAACACTCCTTATATCTATTCATGTCAACACAAGGTTATCTACTCATCTAAACACTACGTTATAGCCCGAACACAATACGCGCGGTGAACGGCGAGCAACACGTCTCCAATCTGTCGTTGTAGAGAAATGTTGAGCGACTTGATTATAATACACGCGACACCAGCAGACTTCAGCAGCATGTATAGAACACAAAAAACAATGGCTGTTTTCAGCCGACTCAACAGTTGCCGTTTAGAATAACAACACAATCAGAGCTGAAAAAGAAATCCATTCAATTTAATTTTATTTTCAAAAATTTGAATGAGTGAATAACGAAATAAGAATCTATTCAATAAATGCAAAATTCATTTATAAATAAAAATGTTATTTCACATTCAAATTTAAAAAATTTATTAATTATTCGTTGCATTCTTTGTGTATAGTTTTCATATGAATAAAAAATTGAAAAATTGACAACAAAAATGATTTATTGAAATGAATAACTAATCAAGTTTTTAAAATTAAGGGAAGGGTTCCCTCATTATGGACAAAAATAAGGCAAAGTTTGTATTTTTGTTGTAGGACAATGAAAAGGCGTACGAACTTTTGGTTTTGATGATTATATTAGTTTATTATCAGAGAATTTAAAAAAGTGAAAAAGTTGAAAAAATTCAAAATGGCGGCTACAAAATGCACATTTCCGTGGGCCCCTGCGCGCGAAACATGGTGTCCTAACTAAAATTCTGCAGCTTCTTGTGGTGGACTGAAATCAAAAATTGTTGTTATTACTTAAAGATAATGATATTTTCTATGACTGGAACTAAAATTGTTATTATCCATGTAAAATTCATTGAATAATGAACATTAGAACTAAAAGTTCAAATTTTGCTTGTTTTTTTTCCATTTCAACAACGTTAAAAAAATATAAATAAATAATTTGTATACATGATGTTAGTTCAGGGCGTACAAAAAAGCATGCACTTCCAAACAGTTCTTAGATAAAGAAAATCGGATCAATAGATCAGGCCTGAGAGTTTTAGTTAGATCGGAAAACGTGGTTTCGAGATAAGCGCGTTTGAAGTTTTTTTAAAAGTTTAGTTTGGACGGAGCGCGCGTGAGATAGGTGTCTTCAAGACGTTGCCATTCGAAAAATATTCGTCGGATCGAAAAATCCATTTACACACATATTCTACACATATGTGGCTTTCATTTTTTTCAATAAATCGATTTTTTAGTCCAAAATGAGGGAACCCTTCCCTTAAATGTGAATTAAAATTTTATTTATAAATCAATTTTGCATTAATTTATGGATTTTTATGTCGTTATTCAGCTGTGCTTATTCTGAATATGAATGCAGACTTAACAACTCTGAATAGAGTTCAAACAAAACATCCCTCACTACCATCGCTACCATAAATTTCACAACAGTTTAGTTTGCTGCATGCGACCAGTAATAACCAATGTAAACAATGGCGGAAACTTGCTTTTGCTGCCTGTCAAATTAAAGTTAAATTGAAACCGACGACAATGTCGCGCGACAATGTTGAGCGGCAAGTCTCCAAAATACGTCCCATAAGAAATACATGTAAAAAAAAAGTGACAATTGGCGCTGCTGCTCGTCGCGCGTATTGTGTTCGGGATATTACTTTTGCTATATTGATTAAACCTTCTTCCTTCTTTATCATTTGATTTAAACAGACGTATTTCAATAAATCTCTTATAATTTTGACGTTTGATGTTCTGAAAATAATGTGATTCTTAATCCAGACAAATGTCAAACTATAACCTTTTTGCGAAAAAGGGAGAATTTAGTTTTTGATTATAAGACAAAAGATACTATTTCATATCGTGTGGATGTCGTTAAAGATCTGGGAATATATGTGGATTCTAAGCTTTCTTTAATTAACGTTTAATTAACATTCATATTGATATTATTTACAAAAAAACTTGGATTTATGAAACGCTGAGCCAAAGAATTCATTAGCATGATTACGACTACAGCGTTGTATTACGCAATAGTGCGTCCTGACTTGGAGTACGCAAGTGAAGTCTCGTCCCCCAGCTACAATGTACATCATGGTTGAATAAATAAGGTTGTCGCATGGGTGAGAGCGAGTTGCCATAAATGTCAAATTGAAGTTGACAGCTCATACAAAATCTGAAAACGAAAATTGATAACATGAAAAGCCGATGAAGTTGTTGTGGTTGCTTTGCATTGATTTTGACAATTATGGGTACTGAGAAGAGAGTACAATCAGCCACGAGACAACCTTATTTATTCGACCATGATGTACATGTTGATCGAATAGAGAGAATCCAAAAACGTTTTGTTCGATTTGCACTAAGGGGCTTAAGTGGGTTTTACATTTTAAACCTTCCTCCTTACGAGGATCGTTTGAAACTATTAAAAATGCAATCATTGAGTGAGCGAAGGAAGTCTGCAGACATCGTATATTTGCACCAACTCAGAGCCGGTGTATTCGATTCTTCAGAACTTCTTTCTCTTATAAATTTTAACTCTAATTGTAGAAGTAGTAGAAACGCTAACAATTTAATTTATTAACTATTTAGTAGAACAATTTAATGTTAAATGCTCCTTTAAACTGCATTAGTACCTTAGCTAATAACTGTAGCTCAATTAAAAACTATAGCATAATTGCATGACTATGTTCTGCATGGTTAGTTGTTTCGTCTTGTGTTGTCTCTGAGCCCAACCACCGTTTTAGAGAGTAAATTTTTCCCACATTTACTTATTTTGAACCACTAATATCAACATCGTTGATAATTTTAAAGATTTTTGGGTTGTGGCTTTAAATGGATTAATGCTGAGAATGTGCGCAAAAGCTATAGTAGCAAAACTATATTTGTTATTGCATGAAAAAAAAGAATATAGAATATGGTATGTTATATTGTGCGTATGAGGATTGCAATTTTGAATCATATCCTAGCAGGTCATCTCGTAAATTTAGTACTTAGATATTTTTTCCCTTCTACAGCTCAAAGGAATTACATCATAGTTGACAGTTTTTTGGAAAATTTCCCATTTGTGGGAAATTTTAATTGCTGTGGTATGTAGGTTTTCCCCATGAGATTTTTTAATTCAATGGGAGATTTTTTAATTCTTGTGGGATTTTTTTTTCCGGTGCATTAATTTTGTTTCCTCATATGAATACGAATAAATATTTAATACTAAAAAGCGAAATGCATGCAATTGGTTAATTTACGCGCAAGTTAACACATCCAATTTAGAAAAATTAAGAACTTTGGTATTTTAACTTGCCATTGTCAGTATTTTGGGACTCGGTTCTTAATAAAATGAAAAATGATGATGAAAGTAAATATATTTTCCCTAAAATGATTAAACTAGTCATTTATGTGGCGTCCGTGGCGTAGTTGGTTAAAGTGCGTGGCCGCTATGTCAAAGAACTTTGGAGACCCAGGTTCGAACCCCAGCAGCGACAGAAAATTATTTGAATTTAAATAATTTTTCTGTACGGCCGCCACCTCTCTGTAGACAATGGCAAACCTCAGAGAGTAATAAAAATACCATGTAAAGCTTCTTGAGAACGAGAACATTCCGTTCATCGCCGTTCGGAGTCGGCGTTAAGCATGTAGGTCCGGTCCTCGGTCAATTGTGTACAAACTTAATAACACGCACAACACAATTGATCATAAGAAGTTAGGTCAAAGTCCTTTTAAGGGCTGAAATGGCCAGTTATTTATTTTTTTTTTTTTTTTTTAGTCATTTATGTGGCAAGCAATGAGTACTAATGATATTAGTATACTTATGTCAAGAGTCGTGACTATGGGTGCAATAATAATAAGGTGTTAGTGAATTTGACACTTCTATCTCAAAATGATAAATTTTTTCGCCCCGCTCCTGTCAAAAACAGCTGATGGTGAATTGGAATGAAAATAAATCAGCTAACGTGCAGTCGGTCGAAGCTCAATGCCATGTCCACTTCTTTTGATGGCTATTATCAGTTGAGGTATTGAACATTCTTTCATGGCATTCGATATTTTCTTGAAGCAGTCGATGTGAATGCAAGACAATTTGCATGCTGGCCAAAACTTCAGGTCGGTTTTACACCTTCCAGCGCACGTTTTTGATAAAATAACAAAAACGTTCAACTGCGAACTTGGTAAATGGGCGAAGACAACTGCAATAACTTTTTGTCAACACAACACGGCACAATTAAATGAATTAAATATTTATTTAAACTTTATTCGCACAATAACCTATAAAAACTATAACAAATCATAATCTAGCAACTCAAACAAATAACACAATTTGACAACAATCAACGGCTCCTCTCTTTCGCTCTCAATTTTTTGACAGAAAGAAAGCTATTCTTGGTGTTGTCAAAAAATCACTAAAACCTTATTATTATTACACCATGGGTGCAAGTGTGTACTCATACCAACTCAACACAATACTTTGACTCATTCCCACTAAAACTTATGCTCATAGTACTCCTATACGCAATTGTCTTGGCAAATTATTGCTCTATTGGTTATGGGTTAATAATCTCATGTAAGATTATTATTAACATGTAATAATGTTCATGTAAGAGAGAAATAAGTATGAGTGGGTTGAGTGTTGCTTTGTGTTATGCCTTCCCTGATGCTTTTTGCTGATTTGTTCACTTTTTCGTGTGATTAAATAAATAAGTTGAGAAAAATTTTGTGATATGCCTTATGTGTTTTGCAAAACAGTTATTTTATATTTAATAAAATCAAATAACAAGAAAGCTAAACTATAAATAATTCTGAGTACTTAAGTCATTCCACTGAACTCATGGTGTTTTTGGTGTTGTGAGTCATTACGGTATGCAAAATAAATACATTGACTCAATCAGAGAATTGAGCACTACACCGGTTCATATCAAAAGATAACTTATTTCTTGTTGCTTTGTGTGCCGTGCATGAACGAGTATAAGTGGATATGAGTGCAAGTTTTTTTTTGACTTAAATCCACTAATACTCTTTCCTGTGTTAGTCAACTAATGATTCAGAAACGAGAATAATTGCAGGTCTCTGTTCCACACTCATCTGTAAATGTAAATAGAAAATTTTCCTAATTCAATTTAAGTAAAAATAAAGTAAGAAATATATTAAAATCAAGGCGCATACAAATGATAAAATTGGGCCTAAAAGATCTGAGTTTGAAATGAATTTATTTATGAAATAGTTTCCTTTTTTAAGTCTATATTTTTTCATGTAATCTTTGATTATAAGAAACAAACATGTTTGTTTTCCATCAAAATTAGTATATTTAAGAACATTTAACTGATTTCTTACGATACCTATTTTTAATTTTCATTAAATAAAAAACGGAATTGTTTGTTTTCCTTGAATTTATTTTATAATAATATAATATATGTAACTACGCATGTGATTTTTTTTTTAATATTCGTTGAATTTTTTTTAAAGTTCATTAAAAATTTAAAAGTTTGATCTCAGTTTATTATTAATAAATAAATTTTTATGTATTTAATTTAATTTTTTTTCATTTATTTTTATTTTTTTAAAAAAATTAATATTCCTAAAAACATCTTTATAAAAGTTCTCAATATATATTTTATCGGCTGTATTCATAAAAAATTATGAACCTCTTATAAAGCCTTCATAAGGAAAAAATAGAAAAAAATTTAAAAATATGGTCGTATATAGGAATGTATTTAAGAATGTATCGCTCCTAGGGTTCCAGAACGCGTGATTTTTTACACGGCGATGTCATAGAAAAATCATGCATCCTTTTTGTATTCCTAAGGAATGTGTGAAATATTACATGATTCTAACATAAACGAAACCTTTTTGTAAAAATTATGTACTTTTTCTTACATGAATAAAGAATGTATGAAGAAGTCAATGTTTTTATCATACATGAAAGTGTTTTGTTATATAAATTATTTTATTTATTATTATTATTTTGATGTAACATTTTTTATGCAACTTCTAGATTATATTTAGTATATGTAACCCGGTCTACGAAAAGGGACCTTCGGTGTAAAAACAAGTTTTCGAGAAAACAGCTGTTTGTAAACGTTTAATTGTCGCACACTGAATGGCGTCTTTTCATTTATTTCAGCTTATCCTCTATTCTTACAGAGTTGTATTTCTTAGTCTATTAATACAGATTTGTATTTCTTAGTCAATTAATACGAGTTCTTTTTTTTTAGTTAACGACCAACAGTGAAGAGGTGATTAAGTTTACTGAATCATTTTTATGCGTCTTTTGATTCCGAAATTCTGCTCTTTTTTTGGAAAACTCCTGACAAACTTCTTTACGAGTTGGAAACTTCTGCTTTGCGCCATTAGAAAGAGCACACATTAGTCTATCCGAATCGCCAAAAAAGTGAAAAATGATATTTTCACACCGAAGGTCCCTTTTCGTAGACCGGGTCACATATAAACGTTTACTTGCGTAGTCCCTCAAAGTGTAACCCTTCTTTGATAAACACTCTGTGAGAATAAACAAAATTTCTGAAAGTTTTGAAATATTTTAGAAATAAATATATACGGCTGTATTCATAAAAAATTATGAACCTATAATAAAACCTTCATAAGGAAAAAATTTAAAAACATTATTCATAAACGTTCAATAGTGTTAAAAATGGTTTATAAATGAGAGAATTTTAAAAATGGATGAAACTTTCAATAAACCCTCGATAAAGCATTTTTAAATTTTATTTTGTTTTCATCTGAGCACAAATTAAGTCAAAAATATATCAAATTGTTTCAAAATATATCAAAAACAAAGAAAATGTCAAAAAAATTATTGAAAATGTTTGTTTATAAATGAGAGGATTTTTAAAAATGGCT
The DNA here is from genome assembly GCA_943735915.1 of Pherbina coryleti. Classification (NCBI taxonomy): domain Eukaryota; kingdom Metazoa; phylum Arthropoda; class Insecta; order Diptera; family Sciomyzidae; genus Pherbina; species Pherbina coryleti. The sequence continues at coordinate 44,686,417 of OX030952.1, read as the reverse complement.
GAAAGTTCAATAAACCCCTCATAAAGCATTTTTTAAATTATTTTCTCTCATTTGAGCACAAATATTGTCAAAAATATTTAAAAAATTGGGAAAATACGTCAAAAATATATAAATATATATTATATATATATATTATATAAATATATAAAAAAATTCAAAACAAAAAGAAAATAAAAACAAGAAAATTTGTCAAAACATTTCAAAATATTTACAAAATGAGACAATAAAATGACAATTTTTTCAGTGCAGAGGGGAACTTCGAAAAAATATTGGTGTTTAAACATCAAAATGTTGACGAAATTGTGACAAATAAATGAAATTTATTTCATTGATTCAATTTATATCATTGAATTTATCAAATACACAAACCATTATTGACACTCTTCCCACATAAAATCGAAAGTGTTCATATTTTAACTACAAAGCAGCTACAACATTTTTATGAATAACAAAATTTTAAAAGACTTTTTAACATTAAAAAGCTTTTTAACTATTGAAGGTTTTAAAGCTATTTTAAGATATTTTTATGAATACGGCTGTATAACCTTAACCTTAAACCCGTTTATAGGGTCATATTGACCCGAGGCACCTTTCATTTACAAAAAAAAGGTACTAATAATAAAAAAAAAAAATACCATTTTATTTGTTGAACTTTTATTGTACATAAATTGTTTTTTTAATTTTAATTTTTATTGTACATATAAAATTGTACATATGTGACATATGTACATTGCAGAGACAAGAAACTGACATGATACGTTTATCTGGGTCAAAATGACCCGACATTTTCTACCATTCGATTTGTATGAAGGATCAGTTTTTGTAGTACTTTTTTCACTTATTTTTTCTATTGTGCAATCCTTTCTAAATTTTTTGCAACTGTGAGCGCATTAGAAGTGAGAAACAGCATTATTCTGCCGTTGGCGTATGTACTTTTCATACTTATGTCCACTTACACGTATGAAAACATGCTTTTATATGGATCTGTTATGCATGTACAGTGTTCTCTTTTGTGTTGCCTTTAAGTATTTGCGTTATATCTTGCTAAAAATCAATTGGAAAAGGGATGCAACACTCCAACGAAACAATCAATAAGGCCGTGTGCTATTCGGAAACTTTTCACTCCTGGTGGAAAAGAAGTTACTGACTTAAATACAATTTCTGTCGAATTATAATTGTCATTTTTACTGCGCCAAAAGGACGATGAAAGTTTGACAGCTAAAAATTTTGACGTTTTAGATTTCGGTAGCGTAGTAGCGCAAGAATTTAATTTAATTTGAAAAATTGTTAATTATTTTTTTAATAACTTAAAATTAACAATATTTTATGCAAATATTTTCCAGTTCTGGTTGCCATGCTGTCCGGTGGCTATTTTTGCTTGTGTCAAAAAAATGCTTCTTCTATGCTAGCCCCTGGGGCTACATGAATTTTTGACAGTCATATTCACCTCACATCCGCCAAATATTCTCATTCAGACTGTAAAAATTTCGTCATCCGAGTGAAAAGTTTCCGGATGCACACGGCCTAAGAATTGCTTTGAGTTTGATTGGTATGAAGCTGAAACGCCTTACAGAATCGCTTCGAATGCCACAAGTTTAGGTAAATAAATAATAAATAAATTATTTCCATTTCAAATGAATGTTATTCATTCTTGTTTTATTCACTGTTTTTACTAGGATAAGAAACCACGACGTAAATGCGAAGCATATAAAGGTAACAGCAAAACAAAGGCTATTAAAACGTCTGCTGTGTGTGACCATTGCTTAAAACTTTTTTAACATTTGCATTAGGTCTGTTTCCGTACGCACACTGTGTAACTTGTGGGACACTATTTTCTGTTTCCGTACTTTCTGTGCTTAAAATGGGAGAAGAAGAACAAGCATAAAATCGCTCTCTCGAGCACACAAAGTGCACAGAGAGTGCTAGAACTCGAGACTTCGAGTAAAGTAAGAACAAGCATCAAGAAGAATAAGTATCAATAAGAAGAAGCAAATGTCAAATTCCATTTCATAATTGTTTATGTTTTGCGATAAATAAATGCACAAATGGTGTGCCTAAAAGGAAATTTAAGTACAATAAATAAATAATAATAAATAAAAATGAAGTAATTGTTCAGTTTTGCATTAAAAATGGCTTTTAATAATTTGAGTGAAAGTGTTTTAAATTTTGTGCCGCCGTCTGCAGTCAAAATCAGCTGTTTTGTGCTTGAAACTTACTAGAACCTGTTTCCGTACTTTTGCAACTATTCTCACATTTCGTTTTTACTCTCTTGCACACATTTTACACAAATCTTACACAGTGTAAAGTACGGAAACAGACCTATTATGTTCGTTCATGTTAATCGTGTTACCATCACAAATACAAAGAACCTGATATATTGGAAGACAACGATGGGGCAGATCCATCAATGCCTAGCACATCAAATACAGCTCAATCGAATCGGATTTATCAATCGGTATATAAATCTTATGTAAATTGCAAATGTTTTGTGCAAACATATATTTAAAAACAAAAAACAAATATTAAAATTAATATTTCATAAAATCACAGCACTTTTTAATTTTATCTCATTGAAAAATAGAACATTTCCATACAAAATACACTACGGGTCAATACGACCCAGGTAAACGGGATTAAGTTGTAAAATATGTAAACGGGTCTAAGGTTAATGACTGCTGTATTTTTCTAAAATTTTCCATTCGTGGGATTATTTAATGTCTATGGGATTTTAAGTGAGTTTTTTAATTACTGTGGGAGTTTTTTTGTAAAAATATCCCACATGGGAATTTTTTTTATTGTTTTGGGGGAAAAGACAATTTGTATGGAAATAATAGTTGCAACTATGAACTAGCGTGGCGTCCGTGGTGCAGTTGGTTAAGGTGCGTGGCCTCTATGCCAACGAACCTGGAGACACGGGTTCGAACCCCAGCAGCGACAGAAAATTATTTGAATTAAAATGATTTTACTGTACGGCCATCACCTCTCTGCAGGCAATGGCAAACCTCAGAGAGTAATGAAAATGCCATGTAAAGCTTCTTGAGAAGAAGAACATTACGTTCATCGCCGTTCGGAGGCGACGTTAAACCTGTAGGTCTGGTTCTCGGTCAATTGTGTATAAACTTAATAACACGCACAACACAATTGATCATAAGACGCTAGGTCAAAGTCCTTTCAAGGGCTGAAATTACCAGTTATTTATTTAGTTTTTTGTTTTTACTATGAACTACATAGTTCCGCGAACATGTTTCCGCAAACTAGTTCCACTGTACAAAAGAAACATTCCATGTTCGTTCCGGCCCTCGAACTGTTAAGGAAAAGCCTAGTTCTGATAGCACTAACGCTGCAGCCACATGTGATAGTTATGGCATACCAGTTGAAAGTATGAATTATCTTCGAAAATGCTTCGAAATAAACTAGAAAGTATCCTGTGACCACAAGTGGTAGTAAAAGTTCATTATAAAATATCGTCAAAGGCAAAGGATCTCGCAACAATTAAAGTTCCCTTGTTAGTTTCACATCCATTTTTAGTTTGACATTTCGAACATTTTCCGTTTTTTACTTATTACTTTTATTCAGTGTGGCTGTATATGCCAACCCAACACCAAACTTAAATGGAAGAAAAATAGGAAACAAATTATGTTGTACAATGTGTCTAACAATATATTTTAAAAAGAAATTAAGCTTGTTCATATCATATTTTAATTGTTAAGCAATGGCAACTAAATTAATTACATATATTTTACTACAAGACATGAAAGGAAAATACATACGAATATTTTAGGGAAAAAAGATAACACTATTTTTCTTACTTTGATGTAAAAATTTTGATGCTGGCTGTGGTTGTCAAAATTCATTGTCTCTGTAAAAGTTGTTGCCAGTGGATGGCCAGTACTGGCTGTCGATGTCAAAGTGTGAGTGTATTAGTGAAAAGTGAGAGTGTATTGAGTTTTTCGAACTGTTACTGGCACGTGTGGCTAGGGGGTAAACGTTGTGATCGACCTTCGAAAGATACGCATAAGTTAAAGCAATGCCTAAAAGTATGATGCGATCAAGGTTAACCTTGACAGGGTGCATCAATAGTAGTTAAGGACTCTAGTTAGCATAGAAAGCTTTGTCCTCTTTGGCAAAAAATTCCGGATAATTTTCTCGGCAAAATTGGCAGTATAAGTAAGACTTAAGTAGCTGAGTAGATCTCAGTGAAAGCCATGCAAGACTAGTGATGAGTTGGTGTAGGGGCCAACGAAACAGTCTATCTAGTCTGCTGTATGATTTGCTCTATACAGAGCCCTTGTTAGTTTTTTCATCATCAACATTCTTGGTCTCAACATTCTTGGTCTCAAGCTCAACAATTAGTTTTAACAGTTTTTGTCGGCATGTTTCAATTTAGTTTATGAAATCCTTTATTTTCTTCCCAGTGATAGTAACAAATAGCTGATACAAACAAGACATACTTCAATAAATTTCTTAATCAAAATTTATTCTTGGTGTGTTCACGGAAACCTAACTGCACAAGTCCTCAACTACACTGGTAGGTGCACTAAATCGTACATACCCCTAATGTAGTTCGTCAGTAATAAAAACATATTAAAATATAAAAATATTTATTTTTGAAGCACCCTGTTGTTTCTAGATTTATGCATATGTCAAATTCGTTACGTTATTATCTGCACGCTATTTAAGGTTTTTCGAATAACCAACATATCTTGATGCAATATTTTGATAAAACAAGAGACATAATATGGTAAATATATAATAAAACTATGTATAGTAAACCTAATCAAGGTTTAATTGCAGGATACAGATTGTCAGATTTGTAAAAATAATATGATCAAGAGCAATCCAAAGACATGTGAGCTTACTTTAGTGAAAATTAAAGATGCTATTATTGGAAGTAATCGACAAAAAAGTATTCTTATTGAACGAGGTTTTGTTCCGATTATAATGGACTTAGGTTGTGATATAAAAGCTAGCTGGCACATACGAGTAAATGCATTCATAATAATAGGTAAGTTAAACATGTGAAGAAGACATTTATGCAGCTGTTGAACTAACTTGTTGTGGCCCTTTTCATATACGCTGATATTTATATTCATTATTAAGCGATTCACAACCTCTGAAAGAATTCACGATTTTTATAGCGAAGAGCATGAATTTACAAGATTTCATGAAGTTAAAGCCTCTGGAAATGTTAATTTGACAAAATAACGATTTCTAGTGCGCTGCGATTTGAAAGTGTTTTTTGTTTAGAAAAACAAAAACAAAAAACAAAAATATGTTTGGTCGAACACAAAATCCATACCTAAACTAGTTATAGAGTTATAAATTTGTAGTTTTTTCCTTGCTTCAAAATTTTTAAAAAAATATCTACATACCTACATATTCAAAATTGAAATGTGCTTTATTAAACAAGTTCCCAATAAACCAAACGGATTCGTTTCGAGTTGGAGGCGAAACCAAGTTCTCGTGTGTTTAGTTCGAAAACGAAATTCGTTCTACTTTCGCTTTCGAGCCCGCGATCGCAAGAAATTCACACTTCGATTTCGAAACAAAATTTTTAGAATAATCAAATCGATTTCGAAACGAGATTTTTTAAAATAATCCCATCGGTTTCGAAACGAGATTTTTGGAACAATCCGATCGTTTTCGATACGAGATTTTTTAAATTTGCTTATTTTCTCAAATCTTATGATTTGAATAATCTTATGAAATCAATGCATTTTTTAAATAATATATATATTTAAATACTTTTATTTTTATTGATTTTTAATTATTCAATTCATTGCTGCTTTTAAAATTTTTGTAAAAGAAGCCGTTCGAGAAAGGGTAAATTTCCCACTGCAGTTCACTGCCGTGACGGCAAAAAAGTTTCTCTAATTGCAAAGAAATATGTAGATAAATCCTATCTCGTTGACAGCTTGTGCATACATTTTTTTTAAATTAATTTTCCGTTTGCTTCTGCAGAGAAACTCTTGTGTCCACCAGCTTCAGTTACGGCCGAGAACTTCAGTATAAAATTTACCCCTCTACCGGATGGCTTTTTCTAACCTATTTAATCTCTTTATTTATACTTGACCTAGGTACCTGACGCAGAGGTAACACTTAAAATTCTCATACGGTTTATTTTTTTAAAAATAAATTTAAAAAATGTCAAAATGCGAACGTTTATTGATTAGCAGGAATTTGTTTTTGTTTTGTTTTTGATATTTAAATCTATGGTTGCCACGGTTTCTCTTCTATTTTGTGACAATTTGAGATGTGCAATTTGAGGCTTTGTAAACACAAGGTAGAAGATATTAGAAAGTAAAATTAGGTAAATCATTGTATTTCATTCCTTTGGTACAATTATATCGTTTAAATAAAGAAACAAAATATAAAAGATGGTTTTTATTAATATTCTCCACAAAATATACAAATTTCATAAAGTTAAATACACCTAATTCTGTTTTTACACGGTAGATCCAGAAAAAAACGTGTAAAAAAGACATTGATCGTATGAAAAAATAGGGGATTGGTTCCTTATCTCTGAAACCCATTAAATCAGTGAAAAACAAGGATTTTTTAAGAGCAATTATTCATGTTTATTTTATAAAATCACATATGACGCGTTCAAAGCAAAAGAAAGCAATATTTTTTATGCGCGCAAAAATCGAAAAGAAAAAGGTTCAGCGCAAAAGTGAGCACAACTTGGTTGCATGGCGCATCAAACAAAAGTTGCATGTGGAGGATTGGAAAAGAGGTTGCGGGGTACATGCTGAAGAGCATAAATGCAAAGAAATAAAATGTAAGGAAATGGTGTTCTCCTCACATACAGTGTGTGTGTACTGAGGCAAAAGTTTTTTGACAGTTCGATGTCTCGTGTCTAAAATAAATTGGAGTCGAATTATAAATACCTATTATTTAATAAAAAGCGATTTTTATTGCTAAATTTTACAAAATTATTAACGTAAATAACATAAACAATTGGCTAAAAATGCATTGAAAAGTGAAAAGTTGTGCAAACAGCCATAAATTGAAAAACAAGGCAATATCCTTTCACAAGTAAATATACCGGCATCAGTCGAATTTTATAATCAAAACAACTTTATTTAGTTTAAAGAAGTTGTAACAAGTGAAAGTTTTAGTATTTGCAATTGGAATTTTGCGAAAAAATTAAAATTAGAGCCCGTTGTCTTGCACCGATTTACTGTGATCGAACTGTCAAAATACAAATATCGCTTCAGAGGCGCATTCAATTTACACAATCGCACATATTTTTAGGGCACTCTTGTTTTCAGTGATTCAATTTCAATGTTTCAGATATCCATATATTGTTGTCCGGGGATTCATGTGCTGTATGTGCAAAAAACACATTTTGAGTATATCGGAGTTAAAGTTTGAAGCGATTTTTTTTTTAAAAGACTACGATAGGATTTCCTGAATGTCTCACCATAAGTTTGTATAAAAATGGTAATCCACAAAACATATTTCCTAATCCTTAATCTCACGCACAAAAATACATTTTCTAACGGTAAAAAATCCACTTTGCTCTATACGCCATTTCAAACTTATTTTTATGTGAACTCATACTCATAGAGTAAAGATGCACAAGAAAAAAATTGAACAGATTTAAAGTTTTTCGTGAACAGCAGTTTATTCATTTACAAATTCAAATTAATATTCATGGAAACACAAAAGAAAAATATGTTCTTAAATTTATTTAACAGAAATCATAAAAAAATGTATTAATTTACAAAAAACAAAAATAAAAAGCTGTTGGTATAAGTATTACAAAATGGCGTATGGAGCACATGAATCCCCGGGCGACGATATGCTTGATTCAAAAACCTTTCCAAATCGAACCTTTGGATTCGAGCACTGGGATTAGAAAATTACGTTATAAATGCAAGATCAGTAGTTTGCTGTTTGCATGATTGCTGAAAAGGAACTTCGTATTCAAACGAAATTTATTTGAATACGAAAATTCGTCTTATTCAAACGACAAATCTATTTTGGAAAAAATATAAATATAATAGAATAATGTTAAATACGCAAAAATCCCTTATTGGAGAAACTATGTTTGAAGGTCATATAAAGTCTTCCGGCCATTATATCGTAGTCAAATCATTAATTGAAATTTGTTTAAAAAGGCGATATTATATAACGAACAAAAATAAACGAAAAGTCTTCAATCAGACAAAAGCACCACAAAACTGTTAATTTTAAGGGGTTTAGTAGGTGAATTGTTTATTAATAATTTTACTAATGATTTCTGTTCTTTATGGGTGAAATAGGCCTACAAATGAACCGTACACCCAAAAAAAAATCGATGATGCACCAAATTGTATATCTCAAGGGTGGTGTGGAAATACAATAAATTTTCACAACTTGTGAAGTTTAGATTTTCACATCTATCACTCACATAAGTTTCATGTCATTTCTTCATAATATTACCTGATGACTTCACATTGTATACTTACATCATTATTCATCCTATTTATTAATTCATTCCATTCAATTCTAGTTAATATTGCAAAAGTTTGCGCCTTCTTATTTGCTGCACCCGAATGCGGTCCTGCGTAAATTTTTCTATGTGTGTGTTAACCAACACCAATGAGAAAAATTAGACATGGGTAACGCTGCGCTGCGTTACGCTATTGCGTTGAAGCACTTAAATGCGTTACTGCGCTAATTCACTTCTTTTAAAAAAAGTAACGCAATAGCGCAATAATACAAATGACGCTTAAAGAAAAATGAGAAAATATTTTTGCAGCGAGCCAAAATTGCACAAGTTTTATGTCGCCTTACACATGGAGATAAAATGTTCGAAGCGAACAAGGTCGAAGAAGATGCTGGTAAGCATATGAAGTGTGTTTGATTGTGATGATGCTTTGCCGATCACGCAATGGTTTTTTAAATTTGTCGAACGTGTTCGATGTTAAGAGTACAAACAAACTTGAATCAAACTTTAAACTTGATGCAATGCCAGAATCCTTTGTTGTTTTAGTTTTGTTTGAAGCGCACTCTAAAAACTCACCGCATTCAAGAAATTGCCCACATAACGCAATTCAAAAACAGCTTGCGCAGATAAACATGTTGATAATACAGGTATCATAATATTTAAAACTGCTTCATAACGCAATTGCGTTAAAGTATTACGCTGCTACAGTGAACTGAGCTTGGGTTAGTGTAGCAGCGTAGCATTTTTTTCCAGGTTACCAATCTCAAGTTGTTTTTTTAACTATAATCTAAATGACGCATCTTAAGTATTTTCGTTTATATATTTTTACTTTTTCCTTTTAATTTATTCACTACTTAATATAAAAGTACAAATTTTCATGTTATTTTATGAACAGAATTTATTTTATCTGCCATTATTATTATATTAAATATGATTTTAATAAAAAATACGAAAAATTCAAGGATAGAAAATAACGGTTATTTTTTAATTTTTACATCAAAAGATCATATATAAAAAGATGTAAAATAATTTTTAATATAGCAATATGAAGCTAGTGAGTCAGAGATTCCGTTTTTGGAATGATTTATTTTTCATGATTTTTAAGAAAAAAATCATCTTCATTCAATTATATGTGATCGATTCTTTTTTCGATCATATATTAAAATTATTTTTGATCCTTATTTCTTCGATCTGAAATAAAAATTATTTATTTGATCGTTATATTTTCAATCATAAATATAAATTATATCTTATCGTTATTTTTTTCGATTAGAAATAAAAATCATTTTGTGATCGTTATTTTTCGATCAGAAATAAAAATCATTTCTTGATCGATATTTTTTTCAAGCAGAAATAGAAGTTATTTTTTAATGGAATTTTTTCCAATCAGCAATAAAAATTATTACTGATCGTTATTTTTTCGATCAGAAATAGAAATGAATCAATGATCTATATTTTTCTAATCAGAAATAAAAATTATTTCAAGACTGAAATAATATCGATTGAAATTTCAATCAAATCAATATTTACAAATAAAACTGTTTTGAGTTAAAATAAAGAAGTTATTGCTTCGAACCCACGTTACCAAGTTAGCTAGTCGTCTTGGACAAGGATTTGAACAACGATTTTGACGAAGATAAGGACAAGATCTTAGACATGGATTTGGAAAAGGATTTGGATTAGTACTTGGACAAGGATTAGGTAAGGCAAAGATTTGGTCAAGGATTAGAATAAGGACCAAGACAAGAATTTGAATAAGACCTTAGACAAGAAAATATTAGTAGGATTAGTATACAAACTGGTAGTATGAAATGGTTGCAAAAAATAGTAGTACAAAATATTGATGGAAAATAGTACTAGAACACTAAGGAAAATATGAGTAGAAAATAGCTGTAGAAAATAGAAGCACAAAATATAAGTAGTGTCCCATCTTGTTTCGTTTTCAAGATATGGCGTTTTTTCTAATTTTTAAGGTTATCATATCGACCAACCCCTCTACCTGTACGTCGAGATTTTGATGCCACCCACCCTCTTCAGAAAAGCCAAAACCACTTTTATTTTTTCCTATCTTCTTTTGTTTTCGAGTTATAGCGCTTTTTAAAATTTTCATTTTATATCTTTATATCTTTATATTTATATCTTTATATGCATCTGATCGAAAAAATATCGATCAATGATTGATTTTTATTTCTGGTCTAAAAAATGTCGATCAAAAGTAACTTTTATTTCTGATCGAAAAAATAATAGTCACAAAATGATTTTTATTTCTGATCGAAAAAAATAACGATAAAAAATTACTTTTATTTCTGATCGAAAAAAATAACGATCACAAAATGATTTTTATTTCCGATCGAAAAAATAACAAAAAATAACTTTTTTTTCTGATTGAAAAAAAAAAACGACCAAAAATAATTTTTATTTCTGATCGAACAAATAACGACAAAAAAATAATTGTTATAAAAGGATTGATTGATAGCGATAATCGTTATTTGCGGTCCCTGGAAAAATTAATGTCATTTTAATTTTTTTATCTTTTTCATATGTTAAACAGCGCTTTTTTTGTTTTGCGCTAAAGCTAAATATTGCGCTAAAAAAAAAAAGCTCAAAAATAGCGCAGTAACCCAAAATCGCAGGAAATTGTATTTGCTTCATGTACAGTTTTTTCTATAGATTTTCATTGCTTTTAAGGTACATGAAATGAAACTAACATCCAACTTCCAACTTGTCTTGCATACCAGATATGTGTATTTCATTGTTTGATATCTAATACTCACGTTGAACAGCATGCAGTCATGATTGAAGTATACATTTTTTCATTTTTGGTTAATGCTAAAAATACGCTATATGTTCAATAAATACTTCATATTAATTGAATAATTAAATGAATTCATAAGCAACATGAGTCTTTCGATACATAAATTGTTTCAGGATTTTCTAATTAATTTCATTTATGTTTAATAAGTGAAGACAATATGCGCTCAGCCCAACTTGCTACTTCACCACAAAGCTCAGCGCATTCAACAAATTGACCACATAACGCATCGCGCTATCCAAATCAAAAACAGCCTGCGCTGGTCTTGATGATACAGATATCATAGCATTTCAAAATGCTTCATGGCGCAATTGCGTTAGCGCATTTCGCTGATACAGTAAACTGCGCTGGGGTTGTTGTAGCAGCGCAGCATATTTTGCTGCGTTACCCATGTCTAAGAAAAATACCTCACTTTTGAGGAATAACACCGCTTCCTTATCTCTTACTTCTGTGCATAAATGTTTGGTGTTTGTTTGATCGTGTTTATGCTTTGTTATGAAAGTATGTGTGTCATCAATGCAAAATCTCAATTTTCAACATTTTCTGCGTTTTGATATTTTAATTAATAAAATCGCCCAGTTTTGAATGAAATTATAAATTTAAAGGGATTTATCTTATTTTTACCTTTTTATGAGATATGGTTCTAGATTATTGATTGCCAGCAAATAATACGAATAAATAATTATTTTTATAAATCAATTTTAATTACATTTTTATTTTTGAAAACAATGCAACTTAAAAAACTATTCGTGTTCATAAGAATTCATTATATAAGAAAACAAAACGGGATTCATTTAAGTCTTACCATGATGATGATTTAACTTTATAAAGGAGGTAGGCGCTATTCTTTTGTTCGACTCATTTTCGTTCATGACCTTTATTTTAAAAAAGAGAAACGTATATGCTAAGATCCAAGACGATTTCTTGAAAACTAGGGAACTTATGAAGATTTTATTACGTTCATAACATTACTTTATATTGGAGGTAGGCGTGGTTCTTATCCGATTCTACTCATTATTGAATCATTATCGACCTTCATTCTAAAGAGAAAAGCTTATACAGCGAATTTCAAGTTGATAGCTTGAAAAATACGCCCGTAATCGTGGCGACAGTCGGACAGACAGATGGACATGGCTCTGACATTTATGTAAACTTATTGCTATACCTGACACGCCTACATTGGACCGTTAAAAACCACTGCGCAAACTTAATATACCGCCTTGGATTGGTACGTATAGGGGTATAAAAATAGTATTTTATTCCATGCAAAATTCGATATTTCGACGCACTGTGTAACGAGGGATGAAAACAAAATAGAAGGAATTGTCGAACCGAGCATAGAAAATTCAAATCAATAAAAATATCAAAATATAATCAAAAATATGCTTACGTTTTTTACTAAAATACACCGGTTCGGCGACCCCTTAAAACTGATAGATAATGTTTAAAACTCTTAAAAATATATATTATTAGGTAGCAACTCTATTGTTAAAAGATAGTAATTTTTAAATACTGACATCGAATTCGGATTAGCGGCCAATTTTTACCTAGTTATAAAATACAAATCATTGTATGTATGCATTTCCTAATTTAACTGCAATAAAATGTTTTTTTTTTAATTAAAAATGGTTTCTGAATTGATGTTAAAAAAATTAGTGAACTATAACTTTTCTTTAAACATGTATATACTTAATTTTTGTAATAAAATTCTCTATGACATAAGAAGGCTAACTTTTTCTCTCCGATATAATTATTTCGAGATATAGGGCCATGGTATAATTAATCAGGTAGGTGTGACAGTTTTCCAGCGAACATGAATTGTCAAAAATCATACAAGACAAAGCAAACAAAAAAAAAAAAAAAAAAAACAGACGAGTTTGACAATCCATGAACGATCTCGTTAGAAAATAGCCTGTTGTCAAACCTACCTGTATAATTGTATCATGATATAGGGCTTTAAACATAAAATATGCTTATAAAAAACGAAAAAAGTGATTTGAACAGGTAAAAAGTTTTCGATCATAACAGCCATATCTGATGCTATTGGCACATACAGTGAATCAAAAAAATTTAGAAACAAAACAGTTTCTTAAAAACATTTATTCAATTTTTACCATTTTAACACAAAACTAAAAATTTGTTTTTACATATTTAATATTTCATATATATTTTTAACGCAACATCAAAAATTCAAACCAAAAACAACTTTCTTATCACTACAAATGAAAAAAGAAACCAAAAACTAAACATTTCATAGTCAAAAAAGTTAAGAAACATTTGTGCTTTTGATTGAACATTGCATTGCTTCGTTTAAAAAAAGCTTTAAAATAACGGGATCTAAAGTCTTTAGCTATAAATGTCAGTAATATACGCATCAGTCACTAGCTTTTTTGTAATAAACTCAGATTATTTGTCTTTTTGTCTTAAAAATGGGAAAAAATACTGAAATCTAAATGGACATTCGTAAATTAATTCTAAGGCTGTATTTTCAAAATTATAAAGTGCGAGATATTGGCTAAATAATCGGGAGAAGCCATTCTAAAAAATAAAAATATAAATAAATATTTATACACGGGATCATTACAACCAAAACTTCGATCTGGTCGGCCAAGTTCTTTAACAGCGCGCCATCAACGAGTTATTTTGTCAGAAATAAAAACAACTCCAAACGTTTCTGCTCCGAAGATTTCTGCGACACTAGAGAAATTGCATGATGTCCACGTAAATGCCCAAACAGTTTGAAATAGGCTCCATTAGGCTGGCTATCATGGTAGAGTTGCTCGAAAAAACCTTTCATAAATAAGCGAAATGCGGATAAACGCTTGGAGTTCGCAAAAAAATACATCAACCAATCGGAACAGTTTTGTAGAACTGTGGTATTCAGTGACGAGTCGAAATACAACATTTTTGGTTCGGACGGATGTCGTATGGTGGAGAAAGGCAAATACGGAGTTAAATAAAGGAAACATTCAAGCAACAATAAAACATGTAGGCGGTAGTGTGATGGTGTGGGGGTGTGTTTCAGCAGCTGGCGTGGGAAACTTTAAGTTCATTGAAGGAATAATGAATAAAGACCATATTTAGCCATTTTGAGAGAAAATTTGCTGAAAAGTGTGAACAAAAAGGGACTAGATGAAATCAGTTTATTTTTCCAACAAGATAATGACCCCAAGCACAAGTCGCGTTTGGTCATGGAATGGCTGCTTTTCAAAGTATCCACAATATCCAGATCTCAACATAATTGAAAATGTGCGAGACCTTATTGAAAAAAGGATCAGGCACCATCATATTACATCCAAACAGTCGCTTAAACAAGCTATATTAGAAGAATGGAATGCAATTACCCCACAAGAAATCGAAAAACTATTTTTGGGAATGAAAAATGAACTCCAAGCGGTTCTTGATGCGAAAGGCTATCAAACGAAGTACTAAAATATTAAAAAAGTAGTTTTTCTTGAATTTTTTCTGTATAACTCTTAATTTGTTTCTAAACTTTTTTGGCCATGAAAAAATGTTCTTTTTGCTGTTTTTATCACTTGTACGAATATTGTAATTGTTTTTGATTTCATTTTTTTGTTATTGTGTTGTGATATATTCATGGAATAAAAATATATGAAAAAAATGTTTGCATCAGCTTAAAAAGTGTAAAATTTCAATGATTGTTTGAGTGAAAATGTTTTGTTTCTAAACTTTTTTGATTCACTGTATTATACCTTCAAATGTTCATCTGACTCCTCTACTACATGCAATTAAATTAAAATTAATTTACTGAACATGTAAGCTTTTACAAGCTTTAATGTGAAGTATGTGTTCCCAATAGTGGATTTTTTTGAATTTTCCCATTTACATAAAAAATTGGGGCCAATCGAAAAAAATCATTACGATATTCGGATTCTATGGAATATTTTACTATAGAAAATGTTATCGCAATTCGTTGTGGAAAACCTTGTTGAGTAGTGCAATCTAGAACCATTGCTCATAAAAAATTAGAAATAAGATAAATCCCTTTAAGAAAATTTTAAATTTTATTCAAAACTAGGCGATTTTATTTATTAAAATATCAAAACGCAGAAAATGCTGAAAATTGAGATTTTGCATTGACTTTCATAACAAAGCATAAACACGATCAAACAAACACCAAGCATTTATGCTCTTCAACCTCTTTTCCAATCAACGTGCAAACTTTCAATGTTCGCTTGCAACCGTCATCTACATGCAACTTTTGTTTGATGCGCCATGCAACCAAATTGTGCTCACTTTTGCGCTGAACCTTTTTCTTTTCCATTTTTGCACGCATACAAAATATTGCTTTCTTTTGCTTTGAACGCGTCATATGTATATAAATTGTATTTACGCAATCATAGTTATTAAAGAAAAAAAAAGTCTCTAAACTTAAAAGCAATTGAAATTTCATTTTTTTATAGTTTTACTGTGGCTTCGTTTAAACCGAACATTTTGCCAAGAAATGTTGAGCCTTCTCCATTTCGAAGCCGATCTAAAATTTAAATTTTGGTTTCCAAAGAAATAGCTTTACGTTTTTATTTTGTATTTGTAGTTTTCGACATTTTGTTTTAGGGATACATAAAATATTTAATAAAATTAAAAACATATGAATAACTGAATGAATATAAAATACTTTTTGGCTTACCTTTTATCTTAATGCGTTAAAATACAATTTAATTTAACGTTAGATTTAATTTAACAAATTTGTCTATAAAAAATGTCTTTACCAAACATGTCTGATTGCATTGATAGTTCACAAAATATTAACACATTTCAATTACTTTGGCAAGTAAATTTGCTTGTATCTACAAAAAAGGAAAAGTGATATGAACATATTTTGCAAAAATGAAATTTGAAATAAGTTCTTAACTTCTTAATATAGTGAAACTTCGATATAACTGTAAGAAACTTGCTTGGTTTTTTTATATAAACTCACACGGTTAACGGCTCACAATCGAATGATATTTTATTTTCTATTTATTACTCTTGTGTTCCTATATCTATCAAAATAGTTTACAAAGTAGTGGCGTTGCTAGGTTGCTAGATAATACAATAACGAACTACTTTATAACGATAAACTCAATATAAGGAATTTTTTGTTGAGTCCCTTGAAAATCCTCTTTATTGTAAAGTTTTTCATACAAAAATGCTCTATAGCTATATCAAAGAAATTCTGAGCTATACAGCCTATATTTAGCGAAGTATTATTTCAAAAGTCTCTATACAACGAAATCATAGTTGGGAAATATAACATTTTAAGTATGCCAGTCGTTAAAGTCCCGTTATCAAAAGCCTTTACATAACAAAGTGTTGATTCTACAACGATGTCACAATAAAGCAAAATTTAATTTTTAGCATGGGAAAGTAAGTGTTTAATTTTATATTTACCTATAGAATAGGTATAGGTATATATAGAAAAGGTTATACCAAAGTTTTACTAATACATATATATAACGAATCAATACCCAGCAAACATTATGACTCTCAAAAGGCTCTTAAGACGCATATAAATGAGTTTTTATCGTCATAATGCGCTCAAAAAAGACATGAGTACATTTTCGTAGATTATGGGCTTCAAAATATGATTCATAATAATGACTCAAAATGAAGACTCATATTTAATACTCTTTTAATACTCATAATAAAGACTCTTTTAGAACTCATATAAATAAGTCTTTTGGACTCAAAATTAAGACTATTTTAAGACTCGTATTTAATACTCTTTTAAGACTCATAATAAAGACTCTTTAAATACTCATAATAAATACTCATTTAGAACTCATATATATTAGTCTTGGACTCAAAATGAAGACTCTTAATAGCCATATTTAATAATCTTTTAAGAATCATATAATGGAATCTTCAAAGACTCTTAATGAAGACTTTCAGAACTCATAGAAGTAACAATGATCCGTTTAGGTTGAAATATATTTTTAGATTAAAATTTATTTATAATATTTTGCAATGAAAAATATAAGAAAAAAAAACAAAAATATTTTTTTATTTAATTTTATAATTCTTAATTAAGAGCTTTATGCCAAATAATTCATGAAGCAACATGTTGCTACAATAACAAAGTTCTTTGCAGAACAAACCAAGCTGACTAGACCATGGTTTCGTCGGACGCTACTCCGACTCATCAGTAGTCTCAGTGGTTCTAGCAGTCCACTAACTTTGACAAGCTAATAAGCGCAATAGCAATAAAACAAAAGCGGAATTATAGAAGCGCTATTCTCTTTATCAAAGCAGTGTTATTCTACTCTTTTGCTAGTCTCAAAATTTCAAAAAGTTGACTGCATTGATTCTGCAAAGATTTTATTGTTGCGCTTTTTGTTTACTTCTTTATCACGTGTCCATCTAGGTTCCAACATTTTGTTCTATTAAACCATAGAAGGCGAGAAGAAGGTTTTTTTTTTGGAAGCAGATGTTTATTATATGCGCAAACATATAATATTTCATCATGTTTTCGTTGGTCGTGCTCGCACCAGTTTACATGAGTTATAAAATTGTGGCATTTTTATATGTTTATTTAATTTTATAATTCTTAACCCGCATCCATCGGAAATTTCTAGAAACGAAAAGTACGTTGTGCATCAATTTGATGCAGATACAAAAAGACAATATTATTCATTAGAATATTTTCAATTTATTAACTTTTCTAGCGCGATAAGTATAAGACTATCTCTAACTGTAGAACTGCTCACTTGTTTATTTTGATATTTTAGGAAGGTAGCCAAAATTCTGAATTTAAATACGCATATTTGTTTTTAATATATGAATGTGTTTCAAGAATTTGCATCAATTTGATGCAAACGATGGATGCGGGTTAAAATATTTTTTTAAACATTTCAAATAAAAAGTAATTGTAGGAAAATTAAAAGTGTAAAATATTGCTTTGCCATATTCGATTCGACTTCATTCGATTGTGCCAGCTCCTCAACTGCACGCTTAACGACTGAAAGATAAATAATGACGTATTGGAGTATTCACTTCGAAAAAAATATTCACATTATCACAAATTACCACCACATTACAAATTACAGTGACGTCCGTAGCGTAGTTGGTTAAAGTGCGTGGCCTCTATGTCAACGAACCTGGAGACCCGGGTTTGAATCCCAGCAGCTTCAGAAAATTATTTGAATTAAAATGAGTTTTCTGTACGGCCGCCACCTCTCTGCAGACAATGGCAAACCTCAGAGAGTAATGAAAATGCCATGTAAAGCTTCTTGAGAACATTTCGTTCATCGCCGTTCGGAGTCGGCGTTAAACCTGTAGGTCCGGTTCTCGGTCAATTGTGTACAAACTTAATAACACGCACAACACAATTGATCATAAGAAGCTAAGTCAAAGTCCTTTCAAGGGCTGAAATGACCAGTTATTTTTTTTTTTTACAAATTACAGAGGATTAGCCGTGATGATCAAATAAAATCCCCTCGGAACCTAATTGTCGTGTTCTCGTAAAAAACTCGTATACAAGACTCTTTTATGAGGCTCTTTTATAATTACGCATATTTCATGAAATATAACTATAATCCTTTTGGGAGTCTTTGTTATGAACAATCATAATACATAATGAGTTCTTTTTATGAGAACTCATAAAAGAAGTATAATATTGACTCTTTTAAGAGTCTTTTTTTGTGTAGTCATTTTACGATCATATCAAAGACTCCTTTATAAGTCTTTTTATTTCATACTCATAAGACACGCATAAAAAATAATCTGTTTAGAGTCTTATTTCTGAGTAATCATTTTACAAACTCCTTTAGGAGTCTTTTTATTGCTTACTCATAAAACACGCATAAGAAATACTCTTTCTAGAGTAATTTTTTTGAGGCACTCAGAAAATGTTTGCAGGGTAACTATAACGAAGTATTTTTCTATAAAAAATATGTAAATTTTTCAAACTTTCACGATTTTTATCTCCTAAACCATTTGAGACTGACCTTTTTTATCAGCATTAGATTTAGGAGCTGCACATTTAGGTAAAAAGAGCATGGGCCCTAAAGTACAATTATTCCCAAATTGTTTGCCGAAAGTGTTCGGTGCTATTTTCGCATCAAACTCGTGCGGAAAAACTGGAAAATTTGCCGAATATCAGATTCCATACAAATTTTGACAGCGCAAATTCGGCGTTCAATGCTAGCGAGTTCAACAACCATGTGGAGAGTTGAAATGTCAACATTTTGCTGTCGATATTGCCCGGACATTTAATTGGCGGCGGAATTTCGACGTTTCAATAAGTAAACAGTATGACCTCGCTTAACGCAACCCTCGATTATCGCAACGGCTCCGCGAAATAACTCCTAAAGTAAGAACTCCTAACGGTAAATGAAATAATTCCTAATGTTCAAAGATGCGCTAACTCCTAACTCCTGACGAAATAAGACCTAAAGAAAAAATAAAATAAGTCTTAACATTTTGGAGTATGTTCATTATGAAATAAAACCTAAACGAAAAATTAAATCAGGAGAAAAAATGTAGGATCTATTTTAACGTAGAATACGTTATACGGGGGTGTTAATCTGCAGCACAAAATTTTGAGAAAATGTTTGTCACTTTCATTATAAGTTTTTGAAGTGAAACTTCTTAGGCGGCGCTTCGAAATTTGAATGAGAATATTGAAGAGTTAAATTTCAAGGTCAATTTACTTCATTTCGTTACACGATAGAGAAGAAAGATATGTTTTACAGTAGAGAGAATGAGAGAGATATACATTGTATAAAAGACTTAAAAAATTGCTTGTCACCGCTGAGGATCGAACTTGCGAACTAACGATTGCAAAGACAACGATCTATCCAACGAGCTAAACTCTTCTTATATAAATTTACCCTATATACCAATTAATCAAACTACTTTTGCTGTAGATGCCCAGCGGGAAAATAAAAAGCGTTCCTAGAAATAGCGATGTGCTTTTCAGAGTTCAGAGTTGTGGAGCTCATGTTTTGATACACATTTTGTTCATAACAAAATCAGCTGAAAATAGAACAGCAGTAAGACAATTGATTGCAATGCGAGCGGTGCGAGTTCAATCCTCGCATATTATAAAATTTTCTCAATTTTTTTTTTGTTTTTTTTTTTAAAGAGCTTTTTAACTATTTATTTGTTAAGAAGCGCTTTTATCCTAGGATATCCAATATAAATTTTAATATGAATTTGGTTTACTTAAAAAGCGCTTCAGATGATTGAAGCGCTTGTTTAGGGCTTTTGAAACGCTTCGATAACCGCTGGGTGGCAAAAGCCGCAGATTGTGGCTGATTGCGTTCTATGTGTGGCAGACAGGGGGGTTGCCATGACTCGGGTAGAAGAGAGAAAGATTCAGCGAAGCAGAAGTGAATAAGAGAGTTGCCCTGAGCGCATTATGATTTTCGCAAAGTAAACTCTCATACTAGGGCTGCCATGCCAATATTTTTTTAGAATACCAACGTTGGTATATCTTTAATTCAATATATTAATATAACCTCTATGAATTTTGCTCATATTACACATATTATATTATTATTCATAATATTGCGCTATAAAATTATATAAAAACCCAAATTCATGAAGCATATGCTGTCGCCCATGACGCCAAAGTTGGAATAAATTCTTTCAATAGAAAACTATTTTATACATATTGTAGTTATATAATTTTATATCGAAATATTATTAATAATAGTAAGTATAATATGTTTGATATAAGTAATATTAATACGTACATATGTTGAATTAAAAATATATCAAGTTGTATTCTGTATTCACATCTATATGTAAATACGACGCAAATTGGTTATCAAATTAATTGCCAATGAATGTTAAATATACAGAATATTTTTTTTATAAAAACTTTTTATTGAATTTCTTTTGCTTAAAAAGTTCTTTCTTTGCCTTTAAGGTTCGATTATGCAATCGTAAAGCAACACAACGTAACGTGACGTAGAGTTCTATCTTATGAAAAATAAGTGTAAGTGGTTAGTTAAATCGTAACGTAACCTAGCGCAGCGATGGGTTCTATTCCAGATAGAACTCTACGCCACGTTACGTTGGGTAGCATTACGATTGCATAATCGAGCCTTTACACTAAAATGGTTCTTATTCTAGAAGAGAAAAAGAGTATACAAAGAAGAAGTTTCACTTCTTTACTGTATACACGGTATACTGTATCTTTTTTTAATACTTTATGCATGCATTGAAGAAAATTCAAGTATGGTCGTAACATATTTAATATGTCTTCTTTTTATTTGTATTTAAATAATCATATTGCTACATATAATTTTTTTGATTCTATAAGTAAATCAAAATTTAATTCCTTCAAATTTTGTATTAATTTTCATATGCTTTGTATTTTATGTATTACTAGCATACCCGTTCCCAACGTTGCTTGGGAGTATAAATATGATATAAAAACATATTTTCAAATCTCTACCATATATTGGTCTTATGGCAACACTGCAGCAGAAATTAACTGAGTGCAACTACCCACTCAAGAGATCAGCGCGGTGAGTTGTAGATTCTCACCTCTCTCTCTCTCAACAAAGAGCGTAAGCTATTGTTTACTGTTATTTTGTGCTGCTTATACAATGGCAGCATGGATTAAAATGCATGAATTCTTAAATAATTAAATTTAAATTCTTAAAGATTTACCAAAAACGTAGTGCCCAGTAGCAGGGTCGATTATTAAAGCAATTGAATAGTGAAAGAATTATTAAAATCGGTTCAGCGGTTACCCCGTGATTGAACGATAAAAATCCGAGAGAACCCTTTTATATAATATTATAGATTATAGATTATAGATTATAGATTATAGATTATAGATTATAGATTATAGATTATAGATTATAGATAACATCATGTGTAAGAGCAGTACGATTATCTGTGTGTTCATCACAGAACCAGTGTGAGAAAGAGAAGAAGTATAATGACCAAGTAGCGAACGATGTGTACATACACAACATTGATAAGCGAAGCAGAGAAACAAAATTGTGCTTACCCAGTTGGCCACGTCTTTAAGACATCCTCAATGTCTTACAGCCTTATTCATAAACACATTTTAGAGGGAGCGTAACTTTAAACGGGCTTTAAACAAGAAAACGTTATTCATCAACATTTTTCGTAGTTGTTTAAGAGCTGCGTAACTTAAACGCCGAAACTGGCGTTTAAAGGTTACGTAAATACAACCATGATTTTTGTTTGTCTTTTCTTTTAATATCAAAGACATGCTCCATATGCGCCCTTTGCAGCATTTTTTTATGCGGCGGCCATTGTAAATCCATAGGAATTCTTAATTTTTGTAGAGATTTTGTAGACATCTCTAACATTGTTAGAGATTTTTGTAGAGAATAACAATGTTAGCAAGGTTGCGTAGAAGCTGCGTAAAGCCTTAAACAGTGCGTAACTAAACAAGTGTTTAAAGGTTGTTTAAGGAAATCGATTGAATAAGGCTGTTAATGACTAACGTATTCTACGTCTGACCTATGCGCCCGTGTTATCTAACACAGGCTTGAGCTTTTTTTTTTTTAATATGAAATATTGCCCCACCACATAAAATGATATTTGGCCGATGAATTTTTCCTTGTACGGAATTTTAAATACCACATTTCGTAAAAAGGCAAATCGTTATTTCATAAATAAAAAACCAATCGGACCCTTTTTCATTTTATGGCCATATTTCATTGAGCCGCTATGAATACATATCAATATTGTACCTATAGTGACGTAACCAACGATCGATGATAAGTCCTAATTAATAATAATAATAATAATAAGCTCAGTCAATACTTCTACAGCAGCTGTGTCAGCGAATACTATGCCAAACTTCACTGCCTTCAGAAATTCCTGCAACTTTTGTTCATTGATACATCGGTGGTAGCTTCGACATCATGTCTGCCGAGTTTGGTGGTGGCTTCAACTTTACCTAGTACTGGGTTTCTTTAACATTAATTTAATACTAATGTTTCATTAACTAACAGTTCGTCATTCTCGTCGGCTTTAAGTCTGCCTGATAGCTGCGCCATTTATTCACAGCTTACCTTGCACTCATCACCTTCTGTCAATTGGACAGGTCCTCAGGATGTTATGCACCCTATTACAGCCTCACTGGAATCTTCACGTCACCACACCCAAGTTGATTTTACTCCATCTCATCCGTATGGTCTTGAGAGGGGCATCGCCTGTGGGCAACATACCTGGGAGGCGTAAATATAATCGTAATATGGATAATCATAACGTCATCATAGGCCACAATGAAAGTGACGATTTAATGGTAGTGCATAAAAGGACATGGTTACACTTATCATTGTTTTTGCTTTCGGTTACGGAAGATAACATTATAGATTATGTCTTAAAAAATTCGCGGGTTCAGAAGCACCAATTGGAATGCTATAAATTTGTTAAAAAAAATTCTCCTACAGTTACTCTGAAGCATGTAAACTTTTAGGTTGGATTTGACTCGTCAGTGCTGAATGATATATTTAATTCGTCACTCTGGCCAGCCGATAAAGGTACAATTTTTTCGAAATTTTTAAAATTCGCTACTAAAGCCCTAGAAGTGGGTGAGCCTGCGCCAAATCACAACAACTCCATCAACATCTAGTACTTCCAAAATGTCTCTGGCATGCGCACTAAATCTTCGTCAACTCTTGTGGCTGGGGTAAATTTTTGTGTAAATATGCCTTATTGCCGATTTTAGTTATAAGAGAGGTGGTCATATTAGTCAACCGATTTAGTTAATTTTCACACGAGCTGTTTATAACTCCAAACCAACTATGTATACCAAATCTAGGATAATAGTTTGGGGAACTATTCCATATTACCGATTTCGGTTATATGGAAGGTAAGCGTGCCATTCATTCAATTTAAACGATATTTAATGAAAATAATTCTTCAATCCCAAAACTCATTTTCACAAAATTGTATGGTTCTAAGATAACTCCTTCTATTTTTGCCCACTCGCTATATGGGCTCGTTACACTGTGCGTCGCTCTTGGTTGCTGACTTTGGTACACAATAACTTTTTATTTTATTTAATTTATTTTTAAATTTTTATTGCTTAACTTTTGAAGTGAACAAATTTTTTATCAATCATTTTTAAAAATGAACATTTTTGAATAACAAAAATTGAATTTAATGGTTTGTAATGTTTTTCGCTACATTTAAATGAAAGCGCATAATATAAACAGCGATAAAGGTATTTTTTCCAAGTCTGTTTCGTTGTTTGGTTTTAATATACGTACGTGACTATTGAGAATATTTTTTTTTGGCGCACAGTGGGTGTTTTCTTGGATCAATTCAGAGAAGCTGTTCAGATAATTTTTCGTTAGTTTTTTTTCCTAAAACCATTTAAATTAGTAAAAAGAAATAATTTTCAAGTATTAGCTGTGACTTATGACATACTGTGGAATGCAATCATCTTTGGGCATAAGTGGGACTAGCATACATTCCATTTTACATGAGCATTTAAGTGTCAGGCAGATTCGTAACGGTTGGATACTCCATAATTTGACGATTGCTCAAAAGAAAAAGGCTCGATGTCGCTTGGTGCAAGCAAATGCTGAAAAAATACTGCGGGGTGTTTCGAAACACTTTACGAAATCACCACATGTAAAAAATGATGGATCTACGCTTATGAGCCCGAAACAAAACAGCAATCTACACATCCAAGCAAATGATTGGCAGTTTTTCAGAAAAACCTGTCATGTCGCAACTGTACAACTTGAGCAACGGAGAACTGTTAAAAACTAAACCTGAAATCATTCAAAGTAAAATGCCAAAATTTTTAATATAACTTTTTATGTTTATTGATTCAGTTAATATATTTGTACCTGGGCGACCGAGCTCCGTTCAGATTCCCACAAAATCTCACCTGTTGCACTTATGCAGTATTGGACATTGGATAAACATCTAAGCTTTATAATTTTCATTACCAAAACTAAACGAGATTTATAACAAACCGGGAGTATTCAGCGACAAGCAAGAATCTTAATTCTAAAAACTTCATTGATGAACTGCAGGAACAGAGTGCGATGTTGTTGCTGCTTGTCAGCTATTTGAGCTGTTTGGAATAAGTTAGAAGCTTCACGGTGTGGTGAAGCTTACTTCTAAGGGGCCTTTTTCATTTAAACAAAAACATGTTTTTTTTTCATAAAAATATTACTAACTGTGTGTAGAATACGTGTGTAAAATTTCAGTTTGATATTTTCCTTTATAGAAAGAAAAAAAAATCGGAAAACAAAAATTTAAACGCTATTTTCTCAAAGCAGTTTTTTTAAAGCGTTGGCGAAGATTAAAGAAAACTACGAGATAAATAGAGCTAAAACTTTTTGATTATATTATTTACGGCAAAAACTTGAAGATTACCTATAATCAGCCATTAAAATTAAAAACTCGGTATCTTAGAACGGTATCTTAGAAATAGAGTAATTTTTCAAAATGACGCAATAAAATATTGACTGCAGTGTTGCTTGAATTAAAAAGACTTCTTGCGTAAAGCAAATTTATAATTCTTTATTTAGAATGTTTGTATTTGTTTAAAATATATGTAAATTGAAATCAGACAAATATTAAAAAAAGAATTATTTAAGCAAAAAAAAAATTTTAATATACCACGTTTTAAATCGAACTAAAAAGTATAAAATAATTTCTGATAGAATCGGACTTTTTGTTCTCATAAAAACGTGGGGCGCATGCTATAGGGAATATTAAGCAGTTAAGAAAACCTTGGTTAAGAAAGCATTTGTCCACTAACATATTCAAATTTTAATTGCTAACAAAAAAGTGGTGTATTTTAAAAAATTTGAATTTGTTTCATAAAAAAAAAAAACAAAAATTTCGTTCATATGGCTGAGGCTCGAACTCACTACCTAGCGTTTAATAAGGCGATCGCCTTACGCTTTGATCTATAGAACTCACAAAAAAATGTATTCTAAATGAGGTAATAAATTCATTTCAGTTGTGAATTTTTGAAATTGTCAATGAGCTTTTCAATTTTTTTGTTTCATTTTTAATATGTATGTATGTATGTATCAAATAATTTCGCATTTTAGCCAAACAAATAAACGCACAGACAAACAAATTAGATAATATTGTGTTGTCATCCAGTTCTGAGCTACATTTTAAGTTTCAAAACTCTAGCTCATCGGGAAGTGGGTTAAAAATGGATTCCAAGATTTGTAAGGGACAGATAAATGAAGTGAAGCTAATAAAAACGTTTTAATAAAAACGTTTTAATCAAAATGTCAACAGTGAAGTTTTACTCAAAAAAAAAAAGAAAAAAAAAATTTATGTGCACATCCGGAGTTGAACGACCTCCAGGTTGACAGTCCGAAGCTCTAACCACTGAACTATCAACACCATAAAATGCTTAGGAAAATTAACATAACATATTCAAAAGAAAAATAAAGATATTTATTATATGCGTGAAAACTCGGAAAATCGAATTTTCCAAGAGATGAAACCTAGCTGGATCGATTTTCAGCCCACTCTTCATCTATATTGTAAATTTCATCGAAATGTTAGAGCGGTTTTCGAGAACTCAATTACAAACAAATATATAAATATTGCTCGTTTAATAGAATAAGATTATAAAATATATTAATACATATTTAGTTTAATTTAAATTTCTCTTATTTTTAGGTTCCTTAGCGAAAGGCTCAGAAGACCAAGTAAAGATATTGGTTAGTAACTACAAAATTATTGACGTCTTAATAAAGCAAATATTTCTGCAAAATAATGATCAGAAGATTATAGAACTTTGCCTAAGTACATTAAGTACGATATTCGAGAGCTTACATACAACTGTACAAGAATTTGATTTTGATATTCACTCAATGTCATATCTTTTAAGTAAGTAAAATAATACGACAGAATTTGATAACCCATCATAAAAGTATTATATATATCTTATAGGTTTATCGTCACCTGAGAGTTCAATTCAAACTCAAATTTCTGTTGCTTCTTTATTAGTTTCATTATGCCAATCGTTCAAAGATCAGACGCTTATATTTCAAGCTGGAACAATACCAATACTTGCTCGTATGATGTGTTCTAATTGTGAACATCTGCAGCTTCCAGCAATTCGTTCTTTAGCATCTTTATGCTACGCAAATCGAGCTATTTCGGATAATGTATGTGTGACAAGGTAAGATTTTTTTTGATTTGGAAGATTTTTATTACTTTATATAATACTCAATGTATAAATATTCTCAATTTATTCTCATTGCATATAAATTATTAAAAATTTTAATAAAAATTCAAATTCTTTGATATACACGAATATAAGGTGTAGTTAGTATTAAAAACTAAATAGGCCATATGTTTGCTATAAAAATGTAAGAGGATTCCGTTTTAAAATTCAAGACATATTTTTTTCGATTCAAAATTGCTGAATTTCGTTACGATCATTAAATTGCTGAGTTTTATTATGACGATCCTCACAAGGCAACGCGTGGGCTTTAGGGGAGGAGATCTTCACATGGCAACGTGTTTGACTGCCTCAACCTGGTGAGGCCGCCATTATCCATGTCGAAATCGTCTCAAGTCGACTCAAACCTCTCCGTGGTGTCCTCTAGAAACGACAAACTAGCCACCGTTAGTTTGACGGCTGATCTTAGCGGCAGGCTACCTGCCTTCCGAATAAACCTTTTTGTTAGTTATCAACTTGAGGTGCATTTGGTATCAAATAGCTTTCTCAAATCTCCAACGTTAGTTCTCAACAGCATCTCAACACACGGATTATAGTGTTCTCTACTTAAAAGACACTTTATTTATATGGTGATTTTCGTTGTTCTCAAGTTGAGAAATATGTAATTATCAACTTGATATCAAAGGCATTTCTTCAATTGGTCTCAAATGGAATATGTATAAGGAAGTGCCATATACAAAGAATTGTAATTGATATTAAATCTATTTAGAATTAAATTTATTTAGAATTATTAGCAATATTTCGCAAGCAAATTTTAATTAATTAATTTTATTCATTTAAAATAAAAAATACAAGAACTTATTATTTCCTGATTTAATATAAATAACCTACAATCAAAGATCATATAATATAAAGATGAGTTACGTAGAACATTAAAATGTAACAAATAATTTTCAGGCCAACACGATAGCTTTTGTGAGTGCGATATGAAAAAGCTTTTAATTCTTGCTTGAGAGAAAAGTTTTCCGTTTCTCTGTGCCCTTCCTCACCGCATGATCTACTCTGCATCAATTGCTTGCATTCTCTTCATCATGATTTTGATAGAGAACGAGTTTAGTTGGCTTATTTATGCGTCGGAGAAAAAAAAAGAAAGTTTTTCTTGGTATTGAAATAGTCATTGAATTTTTATACCCCCACGTTTGAAAAACGTAAATGGGGGTATATTAATTTTGTCACTCCGTTTGTAACGCCCATAAGTAGGCGTGGTAGGTATAGAAAAGTATATATATTCTTGATCAGCATCACCACCCGAGTTGGTTTAGCCATGTCCGTCTGTCCGTCTGTCTGTGATCACGATTACAGCCGTAATTTGAAAGCTAGCATCACGAAATTCAATATTTAAGTATTATGGTGACCTAAAAAATGAAGGTCAAGTTCGTAAATGAGCCAAATCGGATGAAAACCACGCCTACCTCCCATACAAAGTGACTTTATCTAAACGATAAAATCTCTTAGAATTCAACAAAAATAAATATATGCAGTTTTGCATATGAGTTTTGATGTTCAAAATACACTCTTAGTATGAAATTCAACCAAATCGGATGAAAACCACGCCTACCTCCCATACAAAGTGACTTTATCAAAAGGTAAAATTTCTCTAAAATCCACAAAAATTAATGTATGGACTTGAAATTTTGCATATACACTTTGATATATAACGTGTACTATGTGTATGGAATTCAACCAAATTGAGTGAAAACCACGCCCACCTCCCACACAAAGCGACTTTATCAAAAAACAAAAGCAAATATATTCTGTTAAAAATATAACGAAAACGTTTTTACAGATAAACATTTTATTGATTGTTTCAGACTTTGAATATACTTTGGTGCGGCCGTGGGGATATTTTAACTTCGGCCCAGTCGAAGATCATTTCTAACTAGTTTCAATTGCATTTCTATTGTTTCCCTTCTTTTCTTAACACAGTATTCTGTTTGATATTGTGTGAATGCATATAAATATTTCACTTAATACGATTTATATGATTTTGATGATCTACCCTGGATTTTATTTTTACATTCGATTGGAACATATGATTGGATTTTTACTTAATTTGATTCCTTTCTTTTGAAAATGGAAGGAAAACGGAAAAAGGCTGGCAATAAATAAAGTCTGTCAAATTGTAGGAAATCAAATAGAGATTTTCCGAATTTAAAATTATTTAAATTTCCCCATTTTGAGACACCCTTTTTCGTATG
Source organism: Pherbina coryleti (assembly GCA_943735915.1). Classification (NCBI taxonomy): domain Eukaryota; kingdom Metazoa; phylum Arthropoda; class Insecta; order Diptera; family Sciomyzidae; genus Pherbina; species Pherbina coryleti. The sequence continues at coordinate 44,656,793 of OX030952.1, read as the reverse complement.
TGGACACAGAAATGCCATTAATTATATATATAATTAATTATATATCAATTATATAATATAATTAATAAATCTATATAAATAAAAAAGGAGCTTATGTTTGTAAGACCGCAATAGACTCCTAAACTACTTATCCGATTAGCATGAAAATTTGTGTATAAAAGTTTTTTGGTACTGTGCGTGTTTTGAGGCTATCTATTGTGATCCGCCTTGAACACCAGAGGGCGCTGTAGTACACATTTTTTACAAAACCGCCTAAAACTCAAAAACCGCTCATGCGATTCGAATGAAAATTGGAATATAGTGGTTTTCAAATACGATGAGTGTTTTGACACCAAAAGCGCTGTAGTACGAATTTTTGACCAAATTGCCTAAAACTACAATATGTCTACAATAGCCATATTTTTTTTTTGTTTTTGGTTACATTCCATATGCAAATTATTACAAAATATAAAAGTTTTCTTAAATTTCGTAAAATTAAGAAAATTTCCGTTATTTTGATACCAAAAATACTTACTGCAAAAATTTTGATTACAATGAAATTTTAGAAGCGAGATCTTTCCCTTAGGAAAACCAGTGCACCAAAATTTTTTAAATAAAGATTTTTCGTTTAACTAACATAAAAACAAATTTCGTCAATTTGACACCAAAAACATGAACATATCTTGAAAACTATGAAAAATTTTAGTGCAACGATATATTTAATACATCATCGTTGCTCAGAAATGAGAAAAAAATAATCAGAAATTAAATTTTGTAACTTTCGATTCAAATATCCGATTTTTATACATTTTGTTGAACTTTTTTTTTGTTTTAAAAAACCTTACACAAAAACCTATCTGATTGCAAACATACCTTTAGTTGATTATATAGGCATATTTTAAATATTTTTTTCAAAAAGGTCTGAAATATTGGAGTTTTCCTAAAAATAAGGGACAAACATTGTTTTTATTGTAAAAATAATTTAAATTCAAATTTGCGAATTTTCAACTCTTTTTCAAAAGCTATAACCAGGGACCGTAACTGTTATGGCTTTTTTCAAAGAAGTCTATAAATAATAGTTATTTTTTTACCGATTTCTTTTCGGTCAAAAATAAGAGTTAAAATTTTACTATTATTTTTTATTTTTTCAAATCTCGAAGAGACAAATTTTTTCCGCCTGACTTTTTGAATTGAAATTTCGAAAATAACAGTTATTTTCGGTCCCTGGCTATAACACTTATAAGGTAGAGTTGTTTCAAATTCACCCAAAAATTAAAAACCGCTTTTGTGATTCAGAAAACAAACTACGGGGCTAATATAATAAAAGTTTTTAACTTACTTATTATTTTTCAATAAACTTGCGGAGTGTAACAAAGCGCGCAGGGAATCGCTAGTATATGTATATATATAATACAATATAATATAATATAATATAATATAATATAATATAATATAATATAATATAATATAATATAATATAATATAATATAATATAATATAATATAATATAATATAATATAATATAATATAATATAATATAATAAAATATAATATAATATAATATAATATAATATAATATAATATAATATGATATAATATAATATAATACAATATAATATTATATAATATAATATAATATAATATAATATAATATAATATAATATAATATAATATAATATAATATAATATAATATAATATAATATAATATAATATAATATAATATAATATAATATAATATAATATAATATAATATAATATAATATAATATAATATAATATAATATAATATAATATAATATAATATAATATAATATAATATAATATAATATAATATAATATAATATAATATAATATAATATAATATAATATAATATAATATAATATCATATAATATAATATAATATAATATAATATAATATAATATAATATAATATAATATAATATAATATAATATAATATGATATAATATAATATAATATAATATAATATAATATAATATAATATAATATAATATAATATAATATAATATAATATAATATAATATAATATAATATAATATAATATAATATAATATAATATAATTTAATATAATATAATATAATATAATATAATATAATATAATATAATATAATATAATATAATATAATATAATATAATATAATATAATAAATATAATATAATATAATATAATATAATATAATATAATATACATAATTAAAATAATATACATATGTAATATACATATTACCTTTTTATAATGTGCGTAGGGTATTTAAATACAAATCATGCCTACATTTTTGTTCTCCCGCTCTCATAAGCTTTAAGTCGTTCGCTCACTGACTCTTACAAAGCCTCAAAGTGGATTTATGATAAATCCACATTCGATTTGGACTATGTCGCTGATTTGTATAGCCGTGGCGCAGCTATATATTATATGATCTTTGCTACAATGATTTACGGATATGCACCTGAAACTTCCGAACTTTTAATTGTAATGGTGCCTCTATCCAACTGATAGATATCTTAGAAAGATACAAAGCTGATATCACTGCAATCTAAGAAATGCGATGGAAGGAACGGGGTTGCTCACGGGAAGCATCCTGTGATATCTACTTCAGCCGCCATGCGGAGAAGCACGAGTTTGTATGCGGATTCGTGGTTTGCAAAGAGGTGATTGGCTATCACCACCCTCGTCGAAACCAGTGGCACAACCAGGAGTGTCGCGACGCCGCTACAGAGAAAGACGCAACCTATAAGACCACCCTACTGTCGGTTGTAACGCGTGCTGCCAAAGAGCGATACAAAGAGAAGAGGAGGGAAGAGAGACGCATTTTCAGGTGAAAGAAAAAAGAAGCAGAAAAGCGCGAGTGCGAGAAAATTGAGATGTATGGCGACAGGAATGATGTCCGAAAATTTTTCGAAAAAATAAGACGCCTGACCGATGGTTTCAAGACCTGGGTCTCTTCCTGCAAGGATGAAAATGGGAATATCCAGAGTACTCTGATAATATCGAGGAAACTTTTCTCTAGGCTTCTGAATAGCGATGACGACAACAATCCCGTGAATAGAGATGATATCCCGGAAACCCCAATTGTGGACGACAGCGTTGAAGTTCTGCTGCCCGACCATAGTGAAGTCTTAAAAGCTATAACTCGGCTTAAAAACAACAAAGCCGCAGGAGCCGATGATTTACCTGCTGAGGTCTTTAAGAATGAAGACGAAGGTCTCTTTAAATGCATTCATGACTTTTATGCAGTATATGGTCGGCAGTCGGATTCCAAATGATTGGAACCTTAGTGTGCTCTGCCCAATCCACAAAAAAAGATATCCCACTATTTGTGCCAACTACCGTGGGGTAAGCCTTAATATCGCATATAAGGTCCTGTCGAGCGTATTGTGTGTAAGACTGAAACCAATCATAAATCCGCTAATTGGACCTTATCAGCGTGGCTTCAGACCTGGCAAATCCACTATCGGCCAGATATTTACACTACGACAAATCTTGGAGAAAACCCCAGAGAAACAAATCGACACACACCATCTTTTTGTCAATTACGAAGCCGCCTTCGGCAGTCCAATAAGGAATCATCTATATTCCACTATGTCTGAATTTGGAATTCCTGCAGAGTGACACTGAGTAACACCAGTAGCACAGTTAAAACCGGGAAGGATCTCTCTCACCCATTTGATACCAAACGAGGTTTCAGACAAGGTGATTCCTTATCGTGCGACTTTTTCAACCTAATGATGGAGAAGATCACCCGAACTGCTGATTTGAGACGAAGTGGCACGATATTCTACAAAAGTTTTATGTTGCTGGCGTATGCTGATATCGATATCATTGGCCATAATACGCGCGAAGTCAGTGCATTATTCTCCAGATTAGGGAAAGAGTCGAGTCGAATGGGTCACATACCTAGTGTCAACAAATAAACAGTCCCAGTGTCTTGGAAACCACGTCACTGTTGACAACATCTCCTTAGAGGTTGTTAAGGACTGGGCTGAGTAGGCAATTGAGAAGCAGAAACCTCTCTCGACGAACAAAACTCACGCTCTATAAGTAACTAATCATGCCCATCCTATTATATGTAGCACAAACCTGGACGTTGAGCAGTTCTGATGAAAAGACTTTGGGAGAAATATCCTTCGGAAGATCTTCAGTCTAATCTGCGTCAATGGCGAGTACCGAATTCGATGGAACCATGAACTGCATGAGCTGTACGATGACATTGACATAGTTAAGCGCATTAAAATCGAGGCACTCCGCTCGTCTCGGTCATGTAGAACGGATAGAATACTACGCTCTATCGAAAAAATATTTGATTCGGTGCCCCTTTGTAGTCAACGCAGATAATGACGCCCATATCATCGTTGGAAGGTTCAATTGTTGCATAAGCTGATTACGCTTTGTTTTTCCAACTGGCGCAGCAAACGCAAACAGAAATGGCTGGCGCAATATCTTATACGAGGCCAAAACCGACCAACTGTTGTAAGCGCCAGATAAGTAAGTACGTTATTGATTTGTATTACTGAATTGGAATTGTTTGATAAAGGTTTTAAAATTTTTAGAAAGGATAGACTTACTGACAATACTTTTTCGGTCGGTAGTGGTGTTTTAATAGATGCAAGCAACTTCTCTGTTCATTCCGTAGTTGATATTACCCTCTCTTATATCATCCAAAGTTATATATTGCAGCTCCAGTTCTATGCAAGCCTTTCAGATTGTTTGGATTACTCTAAATATTCTTGAATGGCGCCCGTACCCGAGTGAGTTTAACAGTGTGTGGACGACTCGATGGCAATGCGAGTCCTGGCGCGAACCCCAGCGGAAAAAACAACAGAAAGTTTTTTCAATTAAAACTAGTTTTTCTGATCGGTCGGCACCTGTCTTGCAGACAATGACAAACCTCAGAAAGCAAATAATGCCACGTAAACATTAGCCATTCTAGTAGGTCTAGTTATAAATACGATTTATAAATTAATTTTGTATTGGCCAATAACTCAAGAACTGCTGAACGGATGTAGGTGAAATTTTCGCTATTCTAATAACATTGGATTATATGTAGATAGTAAAGGTCTGCAACGAACCATCCATTCTACTTGTACAAACAGATATAACAAGTAAGAACCTGATATTATTGGTACAAATACAACAAAGAGTAGATCAAGACATACGCTTATATATTTTGGATCATCTCCTTCTCTGGCTCTCATTGTAGTGTACGATTTTTTTCTCTTTATCTGTTCTACCAAGTAAAATAACTGTTTTAACTCTTCTTTAAATGGATATATCCATTCAATATGGATATATCAGATCGTTCTCTTTGTGTTAATATAGTGTTTTTACTTTTTGTATTTTTTGTGATCACGTGAAAGTGATTTAAGTTTTATATTGTAATAATTTTTTCAATGGAAAATTTAAATACATTGCACTTATATAAAGTGTTTTTTTTATTGTTGCTTATTCCGCTTTTTATACTCCCACGTTTAAAAAACGTAAAAGGGGTATATTAATTTTGTCACTCCGTTAGTAACGCCCATAAGGAGGCGTGTTAGGTATAGAAAAGTATATATAATCTTGATCAGCATCACCATCCAAGTCGATTTAGCCATGTCCGTCTGGCCGTCTGTGATCACGATTACAGCCGTAATTTTCAAATTATCATCACGAAATTCAATTTTTAAGCTTTTATCTAAAAAATAAAGGCCACGTTCGAAAATGAGCCAAATCGGATGAAAAACACGCCTACCTCCCATACAAAGTGACTATCAAAAAGGTAAAATCTCTTTAACTCCACAAAAATTTATATATGGACTTGAAACAGAGACTATATATTCTATAGACTTTGCATAAGAATGAATCGAAACGTTCCTCTCGAAGTTTAGCCCGCAAACATTGAGACCTGGAAAAATATGAGAACGTGAAACAAAAAAGCAGGGCTGATCATAAACTTATGTTGCTAGATTTTGTTGATAGACTCTAGAACTACAAAACCTTATCAACAAAGTTGTAGGTTAGCCATGTTTATTTTATTTTTTCATTGAATTCTATACGGACGGACAGCTTGCTTGTTTACATTTTTTTTGCATGCTTTTTGTTGTTGCTCAACTTTCTCATTCTTGCAGGATTTTCTTTGCTGCTTTGGCTGCATTTCATTGATCGTCAGAAAAGTTATATTTTGCGATTTTGTCTATTTCAATGGATCTATAGAAAAATCGTAATTCTGTAACTTTTTAAATTCTGATTGGATTGAAATGCACCCAAGGACAAAATTGTAGATAATTTTATAACCTTTTAAATGGCATCAAAAAATATTTTTTTAACTATTCATTGAGCGCTAGAAAAGTTATAGTTACGCGATTTTATACCTATATCTCAAATTATGAAGCTATAGAAAAGTCGCTGTAACTTTTTCAATTCTGATTGAGTTACTACCCAAGGCATCTCAAATTATTTTTTTGCTAAATTAATTATTTTTTTTTCAATATTACAACTACTTTTTCATATTGTATCTATCTACCTATTGATTTATATCCTCCCGATAGCTACCTAAATTATAAACATTAGAAGAGAATGTTTATAATGTTTATAACATTAGAAGAGAATGTTTATAATTTAGGTAGCTATCGGGAGGATATAAATCAATAGGTAGATAGATACAATATGAAAAAGTAGTTGTAATATTGAAAAAAAAATAATTAATTTAGCAAAAAAATAATTTGAGATGCCTTGGGTAGTAACTCAATCAGAATTGAAAAAGTTACAGCGACTTTTCTATAGCTTCATAATTTGAGATATAGGTATAAAATCGCGTAACTATAACTTTTCTAGCGCTCAATGAATAGTTAAAAAAATATTTTTTGATGCCATTTAAAAGGTTATAAAATTATCTACAATTTTGTCCTTGGGTGCATTTCAATCCGATCAGAATTAAAAATGTTACAGCGATTTTTCTATAGCTTCATTGAGATAGACAAAATCGCATAAATAAATACAACATTTCTGAATCAATGAAATGCAGCCAAAACAATGAACAATTCTGCAAAACTGAAAAAGTTGAGCAACAACAAAAACCATGCAAAAAAATTTTAGTAAAAACAATGAATAAATATAGTTAAAAAATAATTTTTGATGCCATTTAAAGGTTATAAAATTATCTACAATTTTGTCCATGGGTGCATTTCAATCCAATCAGAATTTAAAAAGTTACAGAATTACGATTTTTCTATAGATCCATTGAAATAGACAAAATCGCAAAAATATAACTTTTCTGACGATCAATGAAATGCAGCCAAAGCAGCAAAGAAAATCCTGCAAGAATGAGAAAGTTGAGCAACAACAAAAAGCATGCAAAAAAAATGTAAACAAGCAAGCTGTCCGTCCGTATAGAATTCAATGAAAAAATAAAATAAACATGGCTAACCTACAACTTTGTTGATAAGGTTTTGTAGTTCTAGAGTCTATCAACAAAATCTAGCAACATAAGTTTATGATCAGCCCTGCTTTTTTGTTTTACGTTCTCATATTTTTCCAGGTCTCAATGTTTGCGGGCTAAACTTCGAGAGGAACGTTTCGATTCATTCTTATGCAAAGTCTATAGAATATATAGTCTCTGGAGTAATCAAAAGGCCATGTAAAGCTTCTTGAGAACAAGAACATTCCGTTCATCGCCGTTCGGAGTCGGCGTTAAACGTGTAGGTCCGGTTCACGGTCAATTGTGTACAAACTTTAATAACACGCACACCACAATTGATCATAACAAGCTAGATCAAAGTCCTTTCAAGGGCTGAAATGGCTAGTTATTTATTTTTTTTTTATCAGCAGTATTTATCATCACTGTAATATTGTTTCTTATTGTAGATATAATAAAACTATGTAAAGAAACAAATTGTACGTAGAATAAGTTTGAATAATGTCTAGTGCTTAAGCAAAAATAAAAGTTTTTATAAGAACGTTTTAACTAATTCAATAACTCATATTTTAACTAAGCATGAATACATGGAAATTGAAACTGTAAAAGAAATATTATAATATACATATATAATATAATAAAGTGGCTATTTCAGCCCTTGAAAGGACATTGGCCGAAATCAGCAAATTAAACCAACACTATTTGCGGCACAACCTACAGATTTAAACACAATATTGCACAAGAAGTTGATCGTGACAACCAAACCAGCGGCTCACGAATTTTTAACTACCATGTGAACCCAAACAGAAAGCAAAATCGACAGCATTATAATAACTTCAGCAGAAACAACTATCAAAGTACATATAGAAATAATCACAATTTCGGTAATAACAGACGCGCGAACAACACAAATCAAAGAAACAACTTCAGTATGCACAATAATAACAACAACAGAAATTTTCAACGTGGAAACAACAATGCCAATAACAGAAACAAAGGGCGGTACAACAACAACAATACAAAAAATAACTACAGACACTCAAATCCAGGAAACAACAGACATTACATACGAGCAGTAAACTACCAGGGAAACATGGAAGGCCCAGAGAACAACTATCAGGAATCTCCGGAAGTCCAAATGTGAAGACAAACAAAATATGCATATCAGAGAATCTTACTAATTTCATAACACTTAAATGCTCACAAACAAAGCGTGCTCTAACCAAGACTGCCAGTTATGTGGGAAAAATCCCATTCGTGGTAATTTTTAATTGCCCTTGGGAATTTTTTTAGTTGGCAGTTCCCATGGTATTTTTCAATTCAGCGTGGTATTTTTTAATTAGCGTGGGAATTCAGTGTGGTATTTTTTAATTGCCGTGGGATTTGGGCATTTTTTTCTTAAAATAATTTTTTTTCACATTTCTTAAGCGAAAACTTCATATGAAATCATTGCCATTATACGCATCAAACGCTCTGTTTACACAACGATTTTAATTCGCAAGTTACGTATGTAAAATCCCTTAAATTTTTGTTGCATATGGGATTTATTGTGGTATTTTTTAATGCATATGGGATTTTTTTGGGATTTTTAAATGCATAATGGATTTTAGGTGGTATTTTTAAAAAGCGTGGTAACTTTTACTGATTGTGGGATTTTTTGTGGTATTTTTAATGGTGGAGGGAATTTTTGTGTTTAATTTTGCCGTGGTAATTTTGGTGGTATTTAATTTATGGTACTGTGGAAAAAAGGTAATTTCCGTGGGAACTGTTCCGAATTTCAACTGGCAACCTTGGCTCTAACATTCCTATTGGACACGGGTGCGGACATCTCAATATGCAAAGAGATGAACGAAAATTTTGAAATAGATATTAATAATAAATGTTAATTATTAGCGGGTATGGGCAAAGAGCGCTCTTAGAGCGCTGAGAGCAAGAATTGAGAGCAAAGCAATACAAACCCTAACAACAAATCAAAAACAAAAGCCAAACACAGAAACAACACAGAAGCTTTAACTGTAGTGGTGCCCATACCCGATTATTAGGCATAACTAAGTACTTCATTCTTTAAGAGTTACAAAATTAACATTATGTCTTGGAGAAGACCCTGCCAGAAATGAATTTCATATAGTGAATGACCATCACTACGGACGGAATTTTAGATAGAGATTTCTTAATTAAATACACATCCAAAATAGATTACGAGACGTTCACGATAACAATTCCTATCGGCAACACTGATTATGTATTTATAGGTATTTACTTATTGAACATAGTATAATAAGAACGAGTTCTTTTGCTAAACAAAGTATTTGTCTTATAATAATGAATTATTTAAAATCTTAAAATGATAAAAAATTGCAAATTAAGGACTAGTTTAAATTAGATTAATTAAACAGAAAATAATACGAATAAATGAAATTATCACAATTTTTCTGTACATATTAAATAAAAAAAAAATATTTAAAATAAGAGAAGATGAAACAGAAAAAAGTGTGGCAAAAGAGATGAAGAGGAAAAAAAAAGAGAAATCTGGTTTTTTCTTTCAGGGAAAAATGATTAATCCACAATTAATGGCATTAATGAAAAAAGCCTGGACGAGTTTAAGTATTTCCATTTAGGCATTATAAATATATTGCATTTGGCTGACTGGCAAAATTCCAATTTCTCATAGAGATACCAAGGATTTTTAAAGTAAATAAGCTTATATAAAAAGATGCAATTTCGGGCGCTGAGGTAGCTAATGATGTCACAACCAAGAATCCTCTTCTTTAATTCTGAAATGTGATCAAACCTGTTAATGTCATATACGTATCGTGTCGCATGGTTAACTGTAACGTGCAAAACGAGCTCAGAATATGTTATCAAAGGAACGATAAGTTGCAACATGAGCTTGCGCCTGGTATCAACAGGAGTGAGTTTCAAGATTACGCAGAATAAAGAGGATAAAGAGGCCAAGAACTGAGCCTTGGGGCACTTCACTGCATACTGACTTAATTTGAAAACATTTGCCAACACGCACCTTAAGAGGTCTACAGAAACCATACCTGTCCTTAAGTTTTTGGCAGAGTAAGAAGTGATTTACGGAGTCAAATGCTTGGAGAAGTCAAGCATGCAGAGTAGAGTAGTTAGGCCTAGTTGAACAGCTATGTCCACAACGAAATCAAGATTGTAATGGAGATAGGTAGTTATTTATAGTCAGCATGTTAGAAATCTGATCAATTATTATAGCTTCACATACCTTTGATAGAGACGACAAAATACTAATAGGCCTAAAATCATTGGGTTCACAAGCAGAAAGTTTTTTTAGCGACAGATAATACCTTGGGAATTTCCCAGAGCTGAGGAAAAGAGGACGTTGTTAAACAATGATTTATAATGTGTGTAAGCGAGCTAACTACATGGGATAGAATGAGTTTGATAAATTTTATCGAAGTTCCAAATCAATCCAGTTTGATAAATTTTATCGAAATTCCAAAAAACCAAATTAATCCTTGTTTAAGTTGTTAAGTAGTTTTGTTAACCTCGAAAATCAAATTTTTTTCAAATGGCCGCCGTTTTGTTTTATTTTTTTTAAAAATAAAACGAAAAAAATTATCGTAGTTCAGGCGATAGCCACTTAAACAATGATTAATTTGGTTTTTTTTTATTTTTTCCTCAGATGTTCCAGACTGATGATATCCTGCACACCGTCAATTTTTTGACATTTGTTAAAAAAAATCAAATAACGTCAAAAACCGCTTCAAAAATTCTGAAAAAAATTTTTTTGTATTCTTTAAATGTTAGTTAATATATATGTGCACAATTTGAAAACGATATCTTTTTTCCATCTATGAAAAAAAAATACCGAAAAAAATTTTTTTTTTAAATTTGTTACCTATATGCTACCTTAAGAAAAAGTCATTGAGAACATCCTGATCCACAGTGCAGTCAGCTACTGGTTTGTTGCCAATGACAAGATTTTTAAGGTTTTTCCATAATACTTTGGAGGGTAGCAAATTTTTTAATTTTTTTTTAACCAATATCTTATTTTAGATTGCCTAGTTACAAGAATTGCAGTATTCCGTGCAGCCCTATAGTTTTTCCATCTCTCTAGGGAAGGGTCTTTCCATATCGTATGCAGTTTATTGCGTCTTTTAATTACTGTTTGGACACCTGTTGTATACCAAGGACATGAAACATTCTTTATAACAATCGTTCGAGTAGGGACATGTTTTGCAAATAGGTAGTTAAGTTTTTTCGAAAATAAAGATACTTTCTCGTCAACATTCGCGCAGATCCATATTTCATACCAAGGAATGAGACAGGCATCAAAACTCAGGGCCTGGTAAATCAGGGCCTAGAGAGAAAGTAAATTTGGTCAAACAGTAAAACGGAAGAGATATCAGAAACAATAAAGTAATCCAGAAGACTAGGGACATCATTATTGGAAAAACGCGTGAGCAATTCACAATTGACACCGACAGATTAGCATACAGAGATCTAGTTATATTATTATTACACAAAAGATTGACATTGAAGTCACCACATATAATGAAGTAATTAAAGTCAATCGATAAATTAGACAACTCGGAAAAGAACCAATTTAAACTAAATATTTTATTACGGTTGCAAACACAGGACACAAGAATTTTTGTATGATTATCATATACACACGGATTGATGTATTCAATATCTCCATTTGATGATTTAGTAATGACTTTAGCTTTTAGATTACTACGGCAGTAAATGGCAACACCGCCTCCCCTTCTATTCGGCCTATCATTTCTATATAGATTAAAGTTATTTATAGCATAAGCTGAGTCATTCACATCAGGACAGAACCAAGTCTCAGAAACAAAAATGACATCAATAGACGATTCCTCAAAGACAAATATTAGGTAGTCCAACTTATTTGAATTCAAACTTCTAGCATTGAAATGCACAATTTTTAGACCAGAATATCTTCCACAAAGAATATTCATAAGAGATTTATTATTTTCACTAACACCATTAAAATTATTAGGACCAATCATTGGAAATCAAACAAGCAAAAGAAACCAAAGGCACACCAGGTAAACACGGAAATAATACTGCATAAAAAGCAAAGTTATTAATATACAAATAAAAAAAAAAAAAATAACGAGATATCCTTACACATAATATCCCTATTAAGATTACATATAAAAAATGTGATTGAGAGAGAAAGAGAGAAGAAATATGAAAATAAAGAGGGAAGAAACAATAATATATCAAAAATCAAAGTTAAATTAATAGCGCTGCGTATCCTCACTCACTCATCAACCAACAAACTCTCACCATTTTCCTGTCTCTTAACAAAAATTTTTCCTCTCTATCATAAGCATAACTGTTTACTGCGCCTGAGTTTGATAGCACTCCATAGAAGTTGTCGCCTGCGCTTAGTCAAGCTCTCATTCAGATAGATGTTTAAGTGGGAATTGAGCCCCAAGTCACCAAGTGTGAGACTTCGGTTGTTTCTTCGGTAGAGAGATGCAGACCGAAGAATTGCATCCCTCTCATATGAGCTAGAAAACTTGACGATTATAGGAGTATTTGTCACACGAAACACACTTTTAAGCGGTAGGGGCCTGCAGCCGATGGTGAAGGACAGCTTATTGAACGTAGCTGTTAAGTTCTCTTCGTTACTTACTAGGATTCCAAACAACGCTCGAAATCATCAACAGCTTGCTTCAAGAGAAACATCTCCTCTCTTATTGCAGCCACTTCAGTTGTGTCAGCATCACACTCAATCCTATCAATCCCACGACGATACATAATAGGTCTGTTTCCGCACGCACTTCAAGTTACTTGAAGTTGCTTGAAGGCGCTTCTTTACACATTTTTCGAGGTCGAGAGAGAAGAAGCACAAGCAAAATGCCACTCTCTCGAGCCTCGAAACTAGCTTGAACTTTGCTTGAACAATTTCTTCGAGCACGATAAGAATAAGCATCAAGAAGAACAAGAAAATGTCAAATTGGTGTAAATAAATTTGGCGCTGCTTGCGTTTATAGGCAATCAGCTGTTTTTGTGCTTGAAACTCGCTAGAAGTCGTTTCCGTACTTTTTTGCAAATTCTCTCATTTTGACAGATAATTTAATTACTCTCACATATTGAACTTTACTCGAACTTTTCTTGAACTTTGTACGGAAACAGACCTAATGCTTCATTAAAGATGCTTATCTATTCTATCCAGATTTTCTCAATCTCTTCTATTTTAAGATTAAACTCATCACGGACTTTGCTGAGTTCGTTCTGCATTCTGCTGACAAGCAGTGTTGCCAGAGTGGCAGTTTTGCCTGCAAATGGCAGTTTTTTTAACTCTGATCAGGTTGGCAGTTTTTTTTTTAAAAATACAGTTTTTCCATTATTAATGCAGTTTTCAGGGTAAAATTCAGTTTTTAAGAAAATATAAAATCGTGTGTAGTTTTCATAAATTCTCTTTACCAAAACATCATTATGGTTCAATTACTTTTTTAAAGCAGACCTGCTTTAAACTTCAGCAGCAGCTTCAGCCAACTTCACGCATTGAGCATTGAACATGAACCAACCTCACTTCTCCATTTGCGCCAATTTGCGTGTTTCTTTTCAAGCCACAAGGCTACAAGCCTTGTAGATCCCAGGAGGAAAATAAGTTCGTGAAAGGTTGGATTGACAAAAGCGACAAGATTAGTGCGACAACTAGAAATTCCAACCCTCTCAAAAAAAAAAAAAAAAAAAAAACAAAAAAACAATTATAATTTTTGAACATTATGATGGTTTTTTTTTATACGTCAACAATGCTTTGACTATCAAAAACTATGATACAATAATTTAATAGTGATATGTATAACTAATGCAAGTAATAATAAATGTACAAAAACAAACATTAAAAATACCTGAATTACTTATCTTAAAATGATCTGAAATATGAATAAAATACCAGAAGTTTTTTTATATATTAAATACAACAACAATTTTACATACAAATGAATTTGTTTTATTTCTGCTTTTAATACAAAATTAAAGAAAATGCTTAACAAATCGTTTTTTCGAATGGCAGTTTTTATGTTCAAAATGCAGTTTTTTTCTTCAGATTTAGCAGTTTAAAAAAAAAAAAAAACTGGCAACACTGCTGACAAGGGTTTCTGTTTGATTATTTAAACACTCATCCAGCTGATCTATAGTGAGAGCTTTGTTGTTGGCCATCGGAGAGCCAGACTGCGTTGGTTTCGAGATAATATGTTTCGATTGTAAAGGTTTGGCTCTTGTGGCCATTGTGTGTGTTGAGACAGTTTTTTATAATTAGGTGTGAACAAATCAGGCCAAATCAGAATAAATCATTTAACCCAAATATGCCGACCGTACTACATGTAGAACACCTGCTTTTTTCATTGCTCTGCATTAACATTGCTTTAAATTCGCTAACCAATTTGTTGTTGCGTTACAAAACATAGCGGTCAAGAAACGTACATAAGCTTTGTCTATTGTAATTCCTTGAGTGTTTTTTTTTTTATCAAAGTTGTCAGTTTTATAAAATTATCAATAGTGGGAAGATGTCACCTGACCGATGAGAAAAAAATTTTATAATTATATTTTGTTGTTGTTGCGTTTCTGTGTTTTTGTATTGTAAATAGTTCTAATAACTAATAAGTAGCAAAAGTACTTCTGGAAAAGGGAATTATATGTGATTTAAGTTGACGTATTTGCTAGCGTACTACAAATACTCCAAGAAAAAATTTTTTTTTTAATTTTCTTAATTTTTGCAATACATTAGTGTCGGAGTAAAGGAATTTAAGAAATGTGCAAAAATTATTGCACCAGCAAGCCCGTCGGCATATCTGGGTTAATAACGCCGACAACATTCATTAGACACTTGATTTCAAGGACTGAAATAGTCAATTCGGGGTTTGTCTTGATTTGTTTTAGAGATTTTTTCCCCCATAAATAAAAAATTTCTTTTAGGAACGCCCTTTATAAAAACTTATCAATGTAATACAAAATATCCTAAGAGTAAAATACATTTAAAACAATAATTAAAAAAAAGACAGTTACAAAAAATCAAAAACTGTTTTTACTATTTTAATTTACCAAACTTAAAGTCATAGTAAAAACCTCAAACAATTAAATAATTAATAAAAAACCATTAAAAGAAAATCGATAAAAAAATGTATCTTTTACAAAAGGTGACTAGAAACAAGATATTTAAATGTTTTTGAGTTCACGTTCACGTAAAATCTATTTAGATAATTATTGCAACATGTTTTTTCTTACTTTGAAGAAAAAATGCGTTATTTCCCGACTAAGCTTAAATTATTCTTGATCTCAACTTTGTTTGCAAACTATTTATAAAAAACTAGCATACCCGTTCCCAGCGTCGCTTGGGTTTTAAAAATATGATATGAAACATATTTTAAATCAACCAGAAATCAGTGTTCAGCTTACATACTATCAATCATTTACGTCAGAAAGAATAAGCTATTAAGTAAAACTTATTTTGCCACAACAACACGCAATGACATTTCAGACCAGACTGAGCTTTTTTACAAATTATCACATATTACGACCACGTTTATTCTCCCAGAGTAACCGTTGAACACACAACAGCCATGGTAGTATAAAACATTTCATCCTCACAACTTGCATGCAAATGAAATCACCACTATCCAATTTTACCATAAGATCATAGAAGTTGGTGTTGCGATTAATATAAATTTGAATGCCTTTTAATGGCAATCTTATTTTTTTTTGTGATTAGTTTTATTCTGTACAATTTATCTCAATCTATTTATTAGATTTTTTAACTTAGTAGGTATTGAAATAAAAAGATTGTCACGCAATCTTGGTGTAAAAATCAAAATAAAAATGATATAGTGGACTTATGGCAACACTGCAGCAGAAATTAACTGAGGGCAACTATCCACTCAAGATGGCAACGCGGTGAGTTCTAGACTCTCACTTCTCTTTCTCAACAAAGAGCTTAAGCTATTTTTTGCTGTTATTTTGTGCTACTTATACAATGGCAGCATGGATTGAAATGCATGAATTCTTAAATAATTAAATAAAAAGTTTTACCAAAAACGTAGTAACCAGTAGCAGGGTCGCTTATTATTAAAATCGGTTCAGCATTTACCCCCTTGATTGAACGATAAAAATTCGAGAGACCCCTTTTATATAATAGTATAGATAATTTAAAACCCCTTTAAATAAATACCCCTTTTATATAAATAGCGCACACGTGCTGTGGAGATAGGTAACGCTGCGCTGCGTTGCGTTATTAAGTTGAATCACTTAAAAACGTTACTGCGCTAATTAACTTCTTTAAAAAATTAACGCAATATACAAATGACACTCTTAAAGAAAAATGAGAAAATATTTTTACAGCGAGCAAAAAATGGCAAAAGTTTTACGGCGCCTCAAAAATAGAGATGAAATGTTCAAGCGAACAATGTTTTCTTATTTAAAAATGGAAAAGGAGTTGCGGGGAAGATGTTGTTGAACATTTGGAGCGCGTTTGATTGTTGTGATGCTTTGCTATTTACGGAATAGTTTTTAAATATGTTGAACGTGTTCAATTTTAAGAGTATAAGCAAACTTGAATCATCATTAAACTAGCTATAGTTTTTTTTTTCTCTTTTTCAATCCAAACTGTGCTGAGGAAACTTTTTTGTTTAGCGTTTAAGCTGAATATTGCGTTAGTGGTGAAAAAATAAAGCAGTAACGCAGCAAAATTGCAGCAACTCTTATTTGATTCATGCTCATTTTTCTATAGATTTTCATGTTTGTTATGTTCATAGAATCAAACTAGCATCCAATTTGTCTTGCGTAACAATAATTTGTATGTACGTTTTGTTTGATAGCTAGAGCTGGAAGTGCATTCACTGCATTTGCATCCGAGTCTAATTATTGCGTTTAACGTTCAGAGTAAGCAGGGCTCACAATTATAAAACATTTGGTATATTCTTAATGTTGAGTTTTTATCGTATTTACACAAAAATACTTAAAATGTCTTAATTTATAATTAAAAAAATCTTTAATCCTGAGTATATAAAATTTCCTTTAAGAAATTAACAATAATAAAATTATAGACATTTTTAATTTTTAATATTTGTGTACAAGAGCCATCCCTAAGAGCAGAGAACGAAAATAAACAAAATCGAATCGTTCTATTTTGTTACGTTCCGATCTTTCAAGCGAACGAAACAAAAACGATTCAAATAACAAAAGAACGATTGGGCGACGACCATGAACAAAACAAAATTATTGAGCGACGAAGAGACACAAATGAAACCGAAACAACGATTCGTAAAACGATCGTCGGATGACAACAAAAAAATCTCTACTTCGCATTATTTTGCGCAATTGGAATTTTTGAAGAATGTTTGGCTTAGAATATCAATGTAAAACAGAAAACAAAGCAAATGAAAATAAAAGTACAAAAGTGTAGAAGCGATCTTCATTGATAGATTCTTCAAATAAAATTTTTTTTCCTACGTTCACAAATATCAACCACTGAATGATGACTTAGAGTTTAAAATACGTCAAAATGACGTATTTAACGTCAAAATGGCAACGCTGTTTGTATCACCCTCTGAGAATTTGGTTCAGATATCGTTTTGTTTATTTTCGTTCTCTGCCTAAGAGTATTGAGCTTCTGACTCGTTTCCGTTTTTCTTCTCGCTGTTCGTTATAAGTAACGAACTGTCAAAAAACGCAAATTACGCAAGAAAGGTTGAAATATTTTCTACTTTTATTGCATAAATTGCGTTTTTCCAACTTTACGCATGTAGGCGTAAAGCTGGAAGTTCGTTTATTCGCATTTGTATATGCGTCTATCTACTGGCTGGCACAATTTGGCAAGAAAATTATGGCAGATTGGATTTTACGTTCAGAGTTAGCAGGGATACATAATTGTAAAACATTTAGTATGTTCTTAATGTGGAATTTTTATCGTATTTACTCAAAAATACTTAAAATGTTTTCACTTGTAATTACAAAAAGCTTAAATCCTGAGTATAAAAAACTACTTTTAAGAAATTATAAATAAAAAAATTATAGACCTGAAAGTTCAGCCAACCCTGAAAGTAATGAGCTTTTGACTCGTTTCTTTTATTTCTTCTCTCTGTTCGTTATAAAAACGAGCTGTCGAAAAAACGCAAATTACGCACGAAAAGTAGAAAATATTTCAACTTTTGTTTAATTTAATTTAATTGCATTTTTCCAACGTTACGCACGTAGGCATTAAGCCGTATCGAAAAAAAATGTTCGTTGTCACCGCCTTATATCAACTGTTATGTAGAGAAAATTACGGGAGAAGTTATGTTGGTTTTATGTTTCAGTACATATGAGCACTCTGTCGGCAAAAATGAAAAGCCTATATGGCCGCGTAAAGCAACAACAACAACCTAAGGAATCAGCGAGCTATTCTCAACACACCGGACAACTACAGCAAAAACAACGATGCTTAAGGTACTATTGCAATGTGATGCTTTAAAGAAGCATATTTTTATATTTGTTTTTCTTAACACTTTAAATGTTATTTATTCGATTTTATGGCTGTACGCATATAAAGTGAATATTATCAAGTTTAAATAAAAAATTACTTTTTGTCATAATCGGTAGTTGTTGACTTAAATTAGCATTTAGAATAATCGCATAAATCGGCTGCCACTTTTCTACATTTATTGTAGGCAGTTGCATTTTTGTTAGAGTGCACGATGAATTTTGAAAAAGCTTGACTCAAAGTCGTTGGACACAACTCGTTTGCATGAGTCCCATACAAAAAAATTGAAGCATCAGCTGCTTTAGGGCAATAAGACAATAAAGCAATAACACTTTTTTGAGTATATTTTTTAAACCTTGTCCTTGGGCATTACATCACAGTAACAAGTTTGTTTTAAATTAAAATATAATTAAAATAGTTTTTTGTTATTATAGCACCTTTGGTTCAAACCCTTGCCTCAGCGAGTGAATACATTTTTTTTAAGTTGAGTTTTCCTTTTTTTTTTGTTTAATTGACAAATTACAAGCAACAAACATTTTTTTGGGCATTTAAATTTTCTTTTGAAAAGAAATAAAATTTTTTTTTTCATTTAAGAATCATTTTATCCCGTGTTTCTCAACCGATTTTGATAAAATTTTTTTTTCCTTCGTATACTCGCGCATTGGTCTCTCAGACCGACGATTTACGTTTGGCTTATTATTATTTACAAAAAAAGTTGCTAAAAGACTTATTAGTTAATATTATGTAATTAGCTAATTACACTGTGTTACAAAAATTAGCGTTTGTTCTGTCCTATGAACCAAATATACGTTTTCGGAAAGGGGATGAAAAATAAAAAATACACATGTATCGCGGTTTTTCATGTACACGTCAGAATTTTTTTTTATGTTTAAGTTCTGAGGTGCCACACAGTAGGATGGCTCCATACATTTGTTGGAAAAAAATAGAAGGAGCTGTTGGAATTTGATGAAACTTCATTTCTAAAAGTATAATGGTACGCTAGTTCCGAAAGTGGTATCGGTTTTTTGTACCGGTTTCGGTTTATTAAAGAACAGATTTTTTTTGTTTGAGTAATTTTGTTAATTCCTAAATACTTTATGCAGTGATATCAGATATGCATTTTTTTTTTTTTTTTTGTATTTCACCAGCCCAAATTTTCGGCATTACTTTCAAACAATAAGTCATAAATCAATGAAACTGGGTAGGAACTTCTTATTTAGTCGTGTCCTTCGACTGGAAAAATTAAGCATTAATTAGACATTAGACAAGGCATTAATTAGACAAGGGGGCGTGGCACCACCCACATAATTCAAAGTTTTTATATCGAATATCTTTGGAAGTAAATGCCGTATAAAACTGAAACTCAATATGGAGTTCCCACTGGATGATATCCTTCTACTAGAAAGTAGAATACGGGAAGTAGGAAGTAGTCTAGAAATACTAGTAACCATATACGATTTTCGTTTTTGGCGACAGAGTGCTCATTTAGGCGCCTCACTCTCTATGGAGGAAAAAAAGTTGACCGGGCCCCCCCCCCCTCAAAATAAACTTTGGTTTATGTTATGATGATTCCCCAAATATTTCGGCTCTAACGATAGCCGTCAGCTAGCTAGAATGGTTCGAAAAATCCTCTAAAAATCGCATAATGTATGGATAACTTTTTTGCCATGATATTTTTAGTACAAAAAATTGTCACAAATAGTGTAAATCTAAGAATTACAGAGTTCTGCATCAAAAATTTTGGGAAATTTGCCTTAACACAAAAGATATTTACTTTTTTGCAGTGATTTTTTACATATATTTTTGTATGCAATTTTCATTAAAATATGTGTAACTCCTCCATCTTTTGTCTGATTTTCAATTGCGAGGTGTCATTGGAAAGGTGCTGACTGCTGCTTTTCATTCTTGTCACTAATTTACCCTTATATACCTTTTTTAACTTTTTTTTCCTCCATAGAAAGTAAGGCGCCTTAGTATACATACACCATACATTTTTGAATATACGTACTAAAAATCTTTCGAGTAAAAATTCATTGAAAGTCTTATGCTTAAATAATAATACCTTTATATTTAAACCGTAAAATGAATTTATTAAAATTGCTACACATATTTTTTAGTTTCCGTGGAAAATCTTTGCCAGACATACTTGCAATTATGACGTCACGCTTATATAATGGGGAAATTCAACTTACTGCAGCAAGATGCTTAACGTATATATATAGATCTGGCACGTTACCGTCATCTGATTATCGTCTTGTCTATAAAGCTCTTCCATGCCTTGCTCGCCTTTGTACAGATGATTACACTCAATTCACGAGAGCTTCAGCAGCGCAAACATTAGCTTACTTAATAGAGGTAAATTTTTTATTTGTATAACTTTGTAAATATGAAGTTAAATATTTTCAGATGGATTCTGATTTGCAACGAATAGCTGCTATCAATAACAATTTGATGAAACATCTTTCCCAACTTTTCCAATATGATTTACCGTTTTTAAAAAAAGCGTCGTTTCGATGTTTTGGTTCATTAGCAGCGAACGATGAAAACATTCGCAAGAAAGTTATCGAAACCAGCGGATTTAAAGAGACACTTATTGAAAGTTTATGTGATACTGATTATGAGGTATGTAATATGCGATTTTTTAAATAACATCAAGTAACAATATTAATACTACACTAAGGGAAAAAAATATTAAATTTATCCAAAAACTTTTTTAATTTATCCAAAAAGCGAGTCATTTTTGCACCAATAACGCATTTGAATAAATCGACTACGTAAATATTTAAAATTTATTTGAATACTTTTTTAATTAAATTAAATATTTAAATATTTAAACAGAATTAATAAAAAATATATTAAAATTATGCACGAATTTTTTTAAAATATCTTTCAAATATTTACTATTTGAAAATAAACTATCGCATTTAAAGAAAATTTGAATAAAAATATTGAAATTAAAAAAAAACATATTTAAATTGAATATGTTATTAATGGTTTTATGGTATTATTTTCTTCATATTGCGTTCATCAAATGTCATTGCCTGTATAATTTATTATCGCTTCACTTTTTTCGTTCTCTAATTTATACTATTTTTGACAGTTGGTGCACTAATATTGCACCAACTGTCAAACATAGTATAAATTACAGAACGAAAAAGTAATGTACAAAATTGTTTAGGCAGAAGCAAATTATGCAGGTAAATGACAATCGGTTCAAGATATTCCTGAAAATACCGAGTTGTCACTCCACCCCACATAATTTAATTTCTTTGCCAAACATGCATAATATATTACTCCTGAAACAATAACTAAATGAGAACTATGAGAACTATAAGAACTGCAAATGCAAAAAATAAACTGCAGAAACAGAGTGCGATGCTGTTGCTGCTTGTCGGAGTATGTATGTAAGTGTGCGATGCTGTTGCTGCTTGCTTGTATGGAATATGTGTGTACGTTTGTGGTATAAATAAAATTCAAATACGGGAAAAAAACGAGTTGTAGGGAAAATATTTGATTTATCCACGTAAATATTTAAATAAAATTGATACTCAGGCGTGGATAATGTTAATATGCATTATTTCCCTTAGTGTAGAAGGTACCGATTTGGGGAGATTTATTCCTCTATTAAATTTTGCCACTCGAATTAAAAGCTTGTTTAAGTTGTGAGGACGATATGAACACCCGTAAATTTTCCAAATTTGATTGACCTAAACGCTTAAATGGTTTTATTTTATGGAAATTAATAAAAAGTGGCTATACTCTTTTTCTATTTATGATTCATCGGTAAAAGTTGTCTCCATAATGTAGACATGGGTAACGCAGCAAAATATGCTGAGCTGCTACAACAACCCCAGCGCAGTTTACTGTATCAGCGAAATGCGCTAACGCAATTGCGCCATGAAGCATTTTGAAATGATATGATATCTGTATCATCAAGACCGTTATGTGGTCAATTTGTTGAATGCGCTGAGCTTTGTCGTGAAGTAGCAAGTTGGGCTAAGCGCATATTGTCTTCACTTATTAAACATAAATAAAATTAATTAGAAAATCCTGAAACAATTTATCTATCGAAAGACTCATGTTGCTTATGAATTCATTTAATTATTCAATTAATATGAAGTATTACTGAATATATAGCGTATTTTTAGCGTTAACCAAAAATGAAAAAAATTTATACTTCAAGCATGACTGCATGCTGTTCAACGTGAGTATTAGATATCAAACAATATGTACATACACATTTCTGGTATGCAAGACAAGTTGGAAGTTGGATGTTAGTTTCATTTCATGAACCTTAATGAAAATCTATAGAAAAACTGTACATGAAGCAAATACAATTTCCTGCGATTTTGGGTTACTGCGCTATTTTTGAGCTTTTTTTTTAGCGCAATATTTAGATTTAGCGCAAAACAAAAAGTAGCGCTGCTTAACATATGAAAAAGATAAAAAAATTAAAATGTCATTAATTTTTCCAGGGACCGCAAATAACGATTATCG
The DNA here is from genome assembly GCA_943735915.1 of Pherbina coryleti. Taxonomy (NCBI): domain Eukaryota; kingdom Metazoa; phylum Arthropoda; class Insecta; order Diptera; family Sciomyzidae; genus Pherbina; species Pherbina coryleti. Next base: position 44,633,429 of record OX030952.1, on the reverse strand, counting down.
CTATCAATCAATCCTTTTATAACAATTATTTTTTTGTCGTTATTTGTTCGATCAGAAAAAAAAGTTATTTTTTTGTTATTTTTTCGATCGGAAATAAAAATCATTTTGTGATCGTTATTTTTTCGATCGGAAATAAAAATCATTTTGTGATCGTTATTTTTTTCGATCAGAAATAAAAGTTATTTTTTATCGTTATTTTTTTCGATCAGAAATAAAAATCATTTTGTGACTATTATTTTTTCGATCAGAAATAAAAGTTACTTTTGATCGGTATTTTTAAGACCACAAATAAAAATCAATCATTGATCGATATTTTTTCGATCAGATTAAAAAAAATTATTTTTTGATCTATATTAAATCGATCAAAAAAGTAACATGCATATAAAGATATAAATTATAATAAAATGAAAACTTAAAAAAGCGCTATAACTCGAAAACAAAAGAAGATAGGAAAAAATAAAAGTGGTTTTGGCTTTTCTAAAGAGGGTGGGTGGCATCGAAATCTCGACGCACAGGTAGAGGGGTTGGTCGATATGATAACCTTAAAAATTAGAAAAACGCCATATCTTGAAAACGAAACAAGATGGGACACTACTTATATTTTGTACTTCTATTTTCTACAGCTATTTTCTACTAATATTTTCCTTAGTGTTCTAGTACCATTTTCCATCAATATTTTGTACTACTATTTTTTGCAACCATTTCATGCTACCAGTTTGTCTACTAATCCTACTAATATTTTCTTGTCTAAGGTCTCATTCAAATTCTTGTCTTGGTCCTTATTCTAATCCTTGACCAAATCTTTGCCTTACCTAATCCTTGTCCAAGTACTAATCCAAATCCTTTTCCAAATCCATGTCTAAGATCTTGTCCTTATCTTCGTCAAAATCGTTGTTCAAATCCTTGTCCAAGACGACCAGCTAACTTAGTAACGTAGGTTCGAAGCAATAACTTCTTTATTTTAACTCAAAACAGTTTTATTTGTAAATATTGATTTGATTGAAATTTCAATCGATATTATTTCAATCTTGAAGTAATTTTTATTTCTGATTAGAAAAATATAGATCATTGATTCATTTCTATTTCTGATCGAAAAAATAACGATCAGTAATAATTTTTATTGCTGATTGGAAAAAATTCCATTAAAAAATAACTTATTTCTGCTTGAAAAAAAATATCGATCAAGAAATGATTTTTATTTCTGATCGAAAAAATAACGATCACAAAATTATTTTTATTTCTAATCGAAAAAAATAACGATAACATATAATTTATATATATGATTGAAAATATAACGATCAAATAAATCATTTTTATTTCAGATCGAAAAAATAAGGATCAAAAATAATTTTAATATATGATCGAAAAAAGAATCGATCACAAATAGTTGAATGAAGATGATTTCTTTCTTAAAAATCATGAAAAATAAATTATGCCAAAAACGGAATCTCTGACTCACTAGTTTCATATTGCTATATTAAAAATTATTTTACCTCTTTTTATATATGATCTTTTGATGTAAAAATTAAAAAATAACCGTTATCAAGGATAGGTTATTATTATAGGTTAATCAAGGATAGAAAACTTGAATTTTTCATATTTTTATTAAAATCATATTCAATATAATAATAATGGCAGATAAAATAAATTCTGTTCATAAAATAAGATGGAAATTTGATTTACTTTTATATTAAGTAGTGAATAAATTAATAGAAACAAGTAAAAATATACAAACGAAAATACTTAAGATGCTTCATTTAGATCAGTGGTGTCGTGGCAGTGAGCTGGATTAAAAATTTTCAAAAAAAAAAAAAAAAAAAAAAAAAAAATTAGATCTTCGATGGCGACGACAAAATGAAAAACAAAAACAACACTGAGCTAATATAGTCCTTAAAAAATAAAAAACAAGTAAAATTGAAAATGTCACAACAAAAACATTAGCCATCACTTGAGTGTGCGCTATTAGAAAATACCAACAAAATATACACAGCATCAATAAACTTGATATCTTTCGACGCGAGCAAACAACAACAATGCTATGAACACTTTTTTTCTTGCTGTCGCAGCGCGATGCGCCGACAGTCATTTCTTCGAATTACAACAAACTGTGAAATATTGAAGTTGTTGTAAGTGAGCTAAAAGAGCTAATTGAGATATGGGATTTACAACTCTGATTTAGATTATAGTTAAAAAAACAACTTGAGATTGGTAACCTGGAAAAAAATGCTACGCTGCTACACTGACGCAAGCTCAGTTCACTGTAGCAGCGTAATACTTTAACGCAATTGCGTTATGAAGCAGTTTTAAATATTATGATACCTGTATTATCAACATGTTTATCTGCGCAAGCTGTTTTTGAATTGCGTTATGTGGGCAATTTCTTGAATGCGGTGAGTTTTTAGAGTGCGCTTCAAACAAAACTAAAACAACAAAGGATTCTGTCATTGCAGCAAGTTTAAGGTTTGATTCAAGTTTGTTTGTACTCTTAACATCGAACACGTTCGACAAATTTAAAAAACCATTGCGTGATCGGCAAAGCATCATCACAATCAAACACACTTCATATGCTTAACAGCATCTTCTTCGACCTTGTTCGCTTCGAACATTTTATCTCCTTGGTTAAGGCGACATAAAACTTGTGCAATTTTGGCTCGCTGCAAAAATATTTTCTCATTTTTCTTTAAGCGTCATTTGTATTATTGCGCTATTGCGTTACTTTTTTTAAAAGAAGTGAATTAGCGCAGTAACGCATTTAAGTGCTTCAACGCAATAGCGTAACGCAGCGGAGCGTTACCCATGTCTACCATAATGTTCACGTTTCCACGATTTAAACATTTGGTTATTTGCTTTTCATAAAAATTTTTAAACAGCCGGATTGAATTATAAATTCAAGTTTGTTTAGGGCCAGCATCCAGACTGCATCTTATCCAGAACATTAACTTCAACCATTCAACTTCAATATTGTTCAGTTTTTGAATTCTCTGGATCAGAGAACTGCATAAGCCTACTTGAAACCTATTTCAAGTACTTGCCATAAATATGAGTACCAGCTTGCTTGAACTTGATAATTTTCAATCAATTAAAGCTTGTACTTGAATATAAGTAAGCCCACGTCAGCTTGTGACTTACAACTACGCTAGCTTACAAGCGAACGACACGAAGTACCAAGTAAAGGAAAAACTTGATGTGTTCGGCAAAAAGCTTGAAAAGCTTGAAATTAAAAGCAAGTATCCAATTAATTCAAGTATCCAAATAATTCAATGAAGTGTAGGAAAAACTTTAGCGTATGAAGAATATTTAGGGTTCTACAGATTTCGTGTTTAGCAGTTTTAGGGGGTAGCTGATTTCGAATCCAATGTCAGAATTTTAAAATTTAAGATGGCTGATAGGGTTGCCACCTAATTTTTTTTTATTTTTACGAATTCGATGCTGGCGCGAACACTAGGTAAAAATGGGTCGCTGAATCCGAATCCGTGGTCAGAATTTCAAAATTATGAAATTTTTAACCCTATAGGGTTGCCACCTAAAAATATCCTTTTTTAAGAGTTTTAAACATTATCCCACAGTTTTAGGGGGTCGCTGATTTCGAATCTGATGTCAGAATTTTGAAATTCAAGATGGCTGATAGGGTTGCCACCTATTTTTTTTTTATTTTTACGAATTCGATGCTGGGGCAAACACTAGGTAAAAATGGGTCGCTGAATCCAAATCCGTGGTCAGAATTTCAAAATTATGAAATTTTTAACCCTATAGGGTTGCCACCTAAAAATATCCTTTTTTAAGAGTTTTAAACATTACCCACAGTTTTAGGGGGTCCCTGATTTCGAATCTGATGTCAGAATTTTGAAATTCAAGATGGCTGATAGGGTTGCCACCTATTTTTTTTATTTTTACGAATTCGATGCTGGGGCAAACACTAGGTAAAAATGGGTCGCTGAATCCAAATCCGTGGTCAGAATTTCATAATTATGAAATTTTTAACCCTATAGGGTTGCCACCTAAAAATATCCTTTTTTAAGAGTTTTAAACATTATTCCACAGTTTTAGGGGGTCGCTGATTTCGAATCTGATGTCAGAATTTTAAAATTCAAGATGGCTGATAGGGCTGCCACCTAATTTTTTTTTATTTTTACGAATTCGATGCTGGCGCGAACACTAGGTAAAAATGGGTCGCTGAATCCGAATCCGTGGTCAGAATTTCAAAATTATGAAATTTTTAACCCTATAGGGTTGCCACCTAAAAATATCCTTTTTTAAGAGTACACTTTTATGTGGCAACCCTATTTTTGAAAATTTTATAATTTTTAAATTCTGACAACGGATTCGGATTCAGCGACCCATTTTTACCTAGTGTTCGCGCCAGCATCGAATTCGTAAAAATAAAAAAAAATTAGGTGGCAACCCTATCAGCCATCTTGAATTTTAAAATTCTGACATCAGATTCGAAATCAGCGACCCCCTAAAACTGTGGGATAATATTAAAAACTCTTAAAAAAGGATATTTTTAGGTGGCCACCCTATAGGGTTAAAAATTTCATAATTTTGAAATTCTGACCACGGATTTGGATTTAGCGACCCATTTTTACCTAGTGTTTGCCCCAGCATCGAATTCGTAAAAATAAAAAAAAAATAGGTGGCAACCCTATCAGCCATCTTGAATTTCAAAATTCTGACATCAGATTCGAAATCAGCGACCCCCTAAAACTGTGGGATAATGTTTAAAACTCTTAAAAAAGGATATTTTTAGGTGGCAACCCTATAGGGTTAAAAATTTCATAATTTTGAAATTCTGACCACGGATTTGGATTCAGCGACCCATTTTTACCTAGTGTTTGCCCCAGCATCGAATTCGTAAAAATAAAAAAAAAATAGGTGGCAACCCTATCAGCCATCTTGAATTTTAAAATTCTGACATCAGATTCGAAATCAGGGACCCCCTAAAACTGTGGGTAATGTTTAAAACTCTTAAAAAAGGATATTTTTAGGTGGCAACCCTATAGGGTTAAAAATTTCATAATTTTGAAATTCTGACCACGGATTTGGATTCAGCGACCCATTTCTACCTAGTGTTCGCCCCAGCATCGAATTCGTAAAAATAAAAAAAATTAGGGGGCAACCCTATCAGCCATCTTGAATTTTAAAATTCTGACATCAGATTCGAAATCAGCGACCCCCTAAAACTGTGGGATAACGGATTTGAAATCATCTACCCCCTAAAACTGCTAATCACGAAACCTATAGAACCCTAAATATTCTTAATACGCTAAAATTTTTCCAACACTTCATTGAATTATTTGGATACTTGAATTAATGTGGATACTTGAAATAATTGGATACTTGTGAGCTTACAAGTTTTTGCCGATCGTTTCAAGCTTTTCAACTTTCAGACACGATTCTGATAAATTTGGTGATTATGCATTTAAAACTGCTTTTTGTGAATGAATACAATTGGTACTATATGCCAGTAACAGTTTACAAAGTCATATTGCACGGCAAAAAAAATAATAGAAACTGCAGTGCTTCCTGTTGGACTTCTTTCCGAAGAGGCGGAAGAAGCGAGAAATAAGGATTTTAAAAAATTTAGACTAATGCATTGCCCAAAAATGTAGTAGAATTGCAGCGAATTGCATCAGTTATTGACTTCATCAGATCCGTTAATAACGTGTCTAAGGCGTCAACCTAAAAAAAAAACATTTTTTTAACTTGATAATGCAGTAAAAGTTATGTTAGTTGATGGTGAGAATTTTCATCTTAGCTCGTCGAATTTTTAAAATTTTATCTTAAAAGCATCTAAAAATCTCAATAAGGAGGGAGTATTGAAAATTACCTACTCTAGATTCTATAATTATTTTTAAATTGAATTTACTTATTATAATTGTTTTTAATAATTTATTTTTGCACTACTGAACGCGTCCCATGACCATTCTAAAATTCATTTTTTTGTTACCGTCTTGTTGAAATAAATTGAAAAAGTAATGGTTTAAACTTTGTGTGCTTTCAAGTTAACTTTTTTTTCGATTAAATCAAAAGTTTTGTCACCTTACAATTATTCCTATAAAATTTAAAAAGTACCATTTTTGATAATTTTTTTAAAGAAAAGAACGGTGGATTTTTTAACTTTTTTTTAAAAGATTATAATGCCCGATTCTTTTCTGAATCTGACAAAAAAATTTTGTTTTTATTTTTTCTGGTCCAAAAGTTACATACTTTTAAAAACACCTTATTCTAAGAGGTCTCAATTCAAAATCGTGGCCTTTAGCTGGTATTTTTAATTAATATTTTTAGACGGGGTGTTGTTCAGAAAAATTTGAAGAATCCAAATTGAGAAAATTACCGTCGGTACCATTTCTGATACCCGAGATATAAAATCTTTTATTAATTTTTTTGAAAAAGTTAAAAAATTGCATTCAAGTATACATTTCTCAAAAATAAGAAAATGCATTTGCAAAAAATATGATTATTATTTCGCCAAATTTAAGAAATAAGTTAACACTATAATTAATACCACCAAAATCTAGACTATTGAGTAACAATTAAAAGTACTGTGCTATCTCGATTACAACTATAGCTTCGAATATCCTTCATACAGGACACTGTGGATAAATATTGTGAATGGCATCGTGTTTATCATTATATTGTTAGTTTAAGCCTATACTTACTTTTGCTTTAAGACATTCGTTGTTTTTTTTATAAAAGTCAAAGCATTTTAAGATCGTTATTTTTTACTATTTTCCTTAAAAAACAACTTTGTCCTTGCGGGACAGGAAGATGTCCTTTCTTTTCCTTACAATTTTTTTTTTGGTTGATTACGTAATAAATTAAACATTACGTAATAAATGTTCCATCGTTTTTTAAAAAATTACTCCAATTTACTTAACGACAAATAGTTATCTCTTCATTTTAAAACATCCTATGTGTGTAGACAAAGTACACATTTGCTGTGAAGCTCCGTCTGAAACAAGTAGATATGCATTGAAAAAGTCTAATTTTGTGAATACTTGTCCACCATGTAAAGTCGCAAAAATGGCAAAGGGCTTCAATTAATCGCAGAGATTAGTGGAAGTAAAGATGTTTATTAATTTTGATTCTATAGTCACCGCAAATGCGTTGACTATCCATTCATGGTATTTTTTAATATTTTGTGTAATAAGTAAATATTATCAAAACATAAAAAAATTAATTGTATATTACAGAAACAGAATGACCAATAATAAAATACATTTAACTTATTCTGCTTTAAAACATGTCTTAAATTACACTAAGTTACAAAATGACACTTTATAAAAGGTGCAGAGTTCTCGATAGTCAATCCCGAATGCATTTTGGCTGCTGATTTCAAATATGGACTCCGTTTTTCTCCATCAGGTCGAGTTTTTGAGTTATAGACAAAAACATAAAAATCAGTTTTTTTTTCTAATAATTTTCTATATCTATTACATTGATTTACTGATTTCTATTACGATGGCGAATTTCAGTGAAGATATATTAGACCTTTCAATTTTTGCACATAAAATTACAATATCTTTGACAGTTTTGAAGATATCGACGTTCAAAGTTGAAAATATGTCACAATTTTACATAGGCTGCACTTTTGAAACCCTGTATCTTTAATATATTTGAACGGATTTGCAAAATTTTTTTTTTATTTTTTTCGAATTTTAATAAACATTTTAGTTTTTTTTTATTATCTTACATTTTTTCAAAGCAATTAAAAACAAGAAAAATTTTTTAAAATTAAGTTTATTAAAATTCAAGTACAGTTGATAAGGTTTTTTGATAAGCAATTGATAAAGAAGGACCATGTTTTGCTTACATAAGTAGAAAAATGCCGATAAGTAGAAAATAAGTTTAGAAAAGCTTAAAGCTTGTGTAATGGATGGTCCGCAGATAAGGCAGCTAATGAAAGACTCTAATTTTAAAACCTCGACGAATAACCTTGAGCATCATTTACGACTTGAAAAATTTCTCTTCAATGACTTTCTGGAATGAAAGGCATCAGGACCATCTCGCTTAAGACTCCAACAATAGTCTGCCATTATATGTTTGTCCCATCTTCCTTGGTAGCGGTCCTCCATTATTTTCATGTTTTTCCATTATTTCAAACGCTCGCCTTGTTCATCACTAGTGTTTCCTAAATTCTTAGGGAAGTGGGATCAATGGATGTGTAGATAGTGAATCTTAATGCTCATATTACATCCAAGATCCCTAAAACTGTCTAGCATGTTGGTCACTAGTTGCTCAAAACTACTTGCTTTGCAATTGCCTAAAAGGTTTTTGACAATTTATTCAAATGACACCCATGCCTTTCGCTCAAGGTTAGTCATCGAGGTTTTAAAATTAGGATCTTTCATTAGCTGCCTTATCTGCAGACCATCCATTACACAAGCTTTAAGCTTTTCTAAACTTATTCCCGGCATTTTTCTACTTATGTAAGCAAAACATGTCCTTCTTTATCAATTGCTTATCAAAAAACCTTATCAACTGTACTTGAATTTTAATAAACTTAATTTTTAAAAATTTTTCTTGTTTTTAATTTCTTTGAAAAAATGTAAGATAATAAAAGAAAACTAAAATGTTTATTAAAATTTGAGAGATTTTCTATCAAATAAAAAAAAGTTTTTGCAAATCTGTTGAAAAATATTAAAGATACAGGGTTTCAAAAGCGCAGCCTACGTAAAATTGTGACATTTTTCCACTTTGAACGTCAATATCTTCAAAACTGTCAAAGATATTGTAATTTTATGTGCAAAAACTGAAAGGTCTAATATTTCTTCATTAAAATTCGTCATCGTAATACAAATCGGTAAATCAATGTAATAGATATAGCAAAATTATCAGAAAAAGAACTGATTTTCATGTTAACTCAGAGTTTTCATAACTCAAAAACTCGAGCTGATGGAGAAAAACGGAGTCCATATTTGAAATCAAGAAACCAAACTAGTCTATAATCAGCTGAAAAATCTCCGGCACCAAAATGTCTGTCGGGCTGTGTTATTTATATTGGTTTGAAATTGAATAGTGACCCAAAGACACAGCCTGACATGAATAGGGTTAAGAGCGCACCAACGCTCAAGATAAGGTTGCTTTTGAGTCGCGCTTATTGAAAAATAAAAGAATTAAGCTATTCAGCTAAGTTTATTCAGTTAAGACCTGATTTTTATTTTCAAAAGTTAAAGTTTATATACAAAAATACCCTCAGTTTTCTAAAAACTAATTTAGAATTATTTTAACATTATTTCTAAATCTCCTCCCATTATACAAATCTAAGTTTATGATTGATTACACAGCCCGACAGACATTTTGGTGCCGGAGATTTTTCAGCTGATTATAGACTAGTTTGATTTTGGATTATAGACAAATTTTTGAAAATTAATTTTATTTAAAATTCTAGTACTACAATCGTAATACAAATCGGTAAATCAGTGTAATAGATATAGCAAAATTATCAGAAAAAGAACTGACTTTCATGTTATTGCCTATAACTCAAAAACTCGAGCTGATGGAGAAAAACGGAGTCCATATTTGAAATCAGCAGCCGAAATGCATTCGGGATTGACTATCGAGAACTCTGCACCTTTTATAAAGTGTCATTGTTATCCATTATGTTTATTGGTTTCAGTTTGTGTAGGCATTTTTGTCCTGGTCTAATAACATTCATAAATTAATAAGGCGAAGTTCTGGCGCTTAGTCAGTCTGTCGTTGTCAACAGTACTGCCTCAAAGCGTCAGTCACACTTCTGTTATGTGTTACATGATGCTTTAATTCGTTTTTTGTTGCCTTTTGTTTTTGACGGCAGTCAACGAACGGGTCGGCAAAAGTGCAACAAAAAAAAAAAAAATGCGTTCAAGTTATGAGCTCAAGGTAAATGTTTGTGTTTATTTGATTTTTGTCAACATGTTTTTAATATGTGAATAAATTAGTGTGCAATTTATTTAATCTTATAATTTTTAGTCAAGTTTTATTTAAGTACCAGAGTTCTGCAGCATTATACTGCAATTTCTTGTACGTTCAGTTACTATTGGGTTTTTGTATGACTCAATCTCATTGATACCATGCAACGCATTCTATGCTATCGAATTCGCTTCCAACGGCAATGATTTTGCAGTAGCCGATCAAACCAATTGATCAAGACTTGAAATCAACTTTTTTGACGTTCTCTTTTAGACTTGATGAAACCTTTTACATAAGTCAAGAATTGAATTCTGGTGCGAAAGAGATGCATACATAACTTGCATTCTTTATTCCTTTAATATTTCTGCTCTGCTCATGCACATATTCGCAGCCTTACAATTTTCAGCTACAGAACGCAAACGCACGCAAGCGAACGAAAAATAATGTGAAGCGCTTTGTCAAAACAGCGAAAAGCACAAAAGGAATACAAAAAATTGACGGTACAGTGCAAGTGTTCTCTTACCCTTTCGTCGCTTCCGATGTGCGGCGAATTGCCAACAAACTCACAGACTTGAATTCAAGTCTTGACCAATGTAATCTGTCTTTTGTCTTTGATTTCTTGTTACGTTTTGCACACCATTTAACCATCCAGGTACATCCTTCTCACCCATAAATTTCAAGACAGTTTCGTAAGGTTCCTCTACATTTTTTTGAGGAACCGAGGCGGCCTCGGTAGTCGAGTAGGTAGCGTATTCGACTGCTACCCCAGAGGTCCCGGGTTCGATTCCTGGCCAAGCCATGGTCCTACGCTTTGAACCTTTCTGAATTTTTTATCCTCATTTTTAATCAACTGAAACTGAAAATTCATCAATATTTTCGACTTGAAGTTGTAGTTGATGGTAGAGAAGTTTGTGGATGAGTTTGCCTTATAACTTGAATTGACTGAGGTAAAGGCAAAACACTTGCCTCTGATTCAAAATTCTCATGTTTCTTTGGCTTTCTACAACGCTTAGAACATCCTACACATGTTTCACTTGACTGCCCTTTCCTTCCCACTACTCCATCACCCCATTTCGAACCATGGCAGACTTGACTGAAAAAAAAAAATTGTTCATTTCGAAATTTTTAGTAGTCCGCCAGCAGGTTAGAGTCACTAGAACTTTCTAACGTACCTTCTATCATTTGACGTTTGCTTTTTGTTTTGTTCTTTCTTTTTCAACTTCTTCGTAAAAAGTGTTGTTAGACAAAAAAAAAAAAAAAAAAAAAAAAATATTCAACAGTAAGTAGGCAACATTTTTTTTCAGTTTTAAATTGAATAAAACCAAAAAAGAAAATAAAAATAAAAAATTCATTTATGCTCTTAAATCGCTCTTTGCAAATATGCTCTTTATGCAAATCATCCAATCGTTATTTTGGTCTCAAATCGTCAAAATGACGATGCCATCGTCCATTTGGTAACACTGCATTTGGAGTCAATTCCAAATGATCAGCCATTTTCAAAGAGAGTAAAATATTGCAAATGCTCTGGGAGGATTTTATTCTCAAGTTGTTTTTTTTTTAACTATAATCTTATTAACGCGTCTTAAGTATTTGTTTTTATATATTTTTACTTTACACAATTAATTTGTTCCTTTATTAATTTAAAAGTACACATTTTTATGTTATTTAATGCACCGATTGCCATCGCCTAACTCTTTCCACTTTATTACAACAACTTCAATATTTCTATGATTGTTGTAATTCGCCGAATCGTTCACAGGCGCAGCTGCACAGCAACCATACAGCGTATGTTTGTTGTTGGTTATTCTTGTCGTTGTTGGTAAATATAGCGCATGCGACCGCGTAGAACTCTTGCTACGCTGAAGGTATCTTGTTGCTAATTTTGCGTATGGTTTCGTCGCCGACTGATTTTTGTTTGTGTTTTTTTGTTACTAATTCCTTATTGTACTACGTATCCAACGATTTGTTGTTGTTTTTGGTTTTTTTTTGTAATTGTTGTTGCACTCTTCAAAAATCACTCTTTGGCAATCCCTGATTTAATGAACAGAATTTATTTTATCTGCAAACATTATTTTCTTTAATACGATTTTAATAAAAATATGAAGAGTGTATGAAATTTAAATTTTTTCTCTTTTTCTGTTACAAACTGCGCTGAGCACATTTTCTTGCTTAATGTTAAGCGGCGCTACGTTTTGTTTTGTATAAAAGCGAAATATTGAGCTAGTAGCGAAAAAATAACACAGTAACGCAAAATCAAGCTTCATGCTTAGTTTTTTCTATAGATTTGCATGCTTTTTAGGTACATAGAATCAAACTAGCATCCAACTACCGACTTGTCTTGCGTATCAGAAATGTGTCTGTACAAATTGTTTGATAGCTAGCACTAACCTTAAACGGAAATTAGTGTGACAGCATGCATGAATTATAAAATTCTAAAATGCTAAAAATACGCTCTTTGTTCAGTAATGTTTTATAATAATTAATTAAACTTTTATTAAGTTTAATTATTTTTAAATGAATTCGTGAGCAATATGAGTTTTTAGATGGATATATTATTTCAGGATTTTCTATTTGATTCCATTTGATCAACTTGCTTCTTCACCACAAAACTAAACGCATTCAACAATTTGACCATATAACCAATTCAAAAACAGCCTACGCTGATATTATAGCATTTCAAACTGCTTCATAGCGCGTTTACGTTAGCGTATTACGCTGATACAGTTAACTGAGCTTGGGTTAGTGTAGCAGCGCAGCATTTTTTGCTACGTTACCCATGTCTAGTACAGCGATTGCCATCGCCTAATTCTTTCCACTCTATTACAACAACTTCAATATTTCTATGATTGTTGTAATTCGCCGAATCGTTTACTGGCGCAGCTGCACTGCAACAAAACAACGTGTGTTTGTTGTTATTTATTCTTGTCGTTGTTGGTAAATATAGCGCATGCAACCGCGTACAACTCTTGCTACTGCGTACAACTCTTGCTACGCCGAAGGGTTCTTGTTGGTAATTTTGCGTATGGTTACGTCACCGACTGATTTTTGTTTGTGTTTTTTTTTATGTTACTAATTCCTTATTGTACCAAGTATCCAACGATTTGTTGTTGTTGGTGGTTATTTTTTGTAATTGTTGTTGCACTCTTCAAAAATGACTTTGGCAATCCCTGGTCTAGTATACACTGCCTATGCATGAGCGCAATGAATATAAATATGCGCTCTTTTGAGTAATTGACTAGTATACCATCGCATGTTGATTTGAACTTCGGCTTAGCACAATGAAATCAGCGCAAAAACTGCTGAAAACTGACTTAAAAATTTAGCCACTTTGCAGTGTTTGCGCTGATTTCATTGTTTGTATTCGTAAGACTGAAATTCCTTAAATAATCAAAAAAGAATCAAAAATAATCTCGAAAAGTAATCGGATTATTTTTTTGATTACTTTTAATTCTTTTTGATTATTTTGCGTAATCTCAAGTAATCGTTATTATTTTTTGATTATATGTAATCGTAATCATGTGATTACGATTACAAACAGAAAAGAATCGTACTTAATCAATTATTTTACCTTTTTTAAAAAAAGAATCAAATAAGTAATGATTACGACTAGTAATCATTACTTAACAGCTATGCTATGTAGGTTTGTCTTATTTTTGCACAAACTAGCCAACTTTACCAAGTACCCAGTATGACATGTACGTACTCTAATTGATTTATCTCTTAAACTAATTTAGATCCCATTATGCAATTGTGTATGGAAAATAAACTGTACAAATTGATCAACGTAAAATAAACTGTCCAGTTAGTAGCTCTAAAAGCGAAGGCGAAAGATATCTTTACAGAAATCTATCCAAATAAAAAAGCGAATGATTTTATGACAAGTCACGGTTGGTTTTTGAAATTCAAGCGCCGATCTTAAGGCATGTGGAGAGATTATACAGTGTTTTCCAATAAGAGGTGTTATTGTGAATCGCCCTCTATTCTGAATCGCTCACTTTTAAAGCTTTTATTCTTCAACATTTGACAAGTAGAAACTACGCCATTACTAAAAATGGAACGATACACGCTTCAACAACGCATTGAAATTATTAAAATTCACTACAAAAATGGTGAAAATCTTGCAGTCACAGTTCCCAAAACTAAAGCATTTTTTGGTCGTCGTGAAGCACCTTGTCGGACCGCAATACAGAAATTGTTGAAAAAATTTGAGCTGTTGGGACAAGTTAGTGATGTGAAGAATAAAACCCGTGCACGTCGCTCAAGAACAACTGAGAATATTTATGCTGTAGCCCAATGTGTTGAAGAAAACCCAGGTTTATCCATTCCTCGTCGTTCTTTGGAATTGAGCATTCCACATACGTCATTATACCGTATTTTGCATAAAGACTTGGGTCTTAAGGCTTATAAAGTTCAGTTAGCACAAGAACTCAAGCCGGCCGATCATCAAAAACGTCGTGTGATTGGGTGATTTTCTTTGCTGATTGGGTCCTTGAAGTGTCCTGAAGGGTCCTTAAAATGCATGAAAATGATCTGGAATTCCATCGAAAAATCATCTTGACTGATGAGGCCCATTTCCACCTTGATGGCTACGTCAACAAGCAAAATTGTCGCATCTGGGGCTCGGAAAACCCAAGAGTTATTGTTGAGAAGCCTCTCCATCCTCAACGTGTGACTGTTTGGTGCGGTTTATGGTCCGGCGGGGTCATTGGACCTTACTTTTACGAAAATGAGGTTGGATCAGCAGTTTTGGCGAATGGATTGCGCTATCGAGAGATGATTAATGATTTTTTATTGTCGGAGTTGGATGGTATTGATCCGGACAACGTTTACTTTCAACAAGACGGCGCTACGTACCACACAAGCAACGAAACCATTGATCTTTTACGGCAAGTTTCCGGACCGTGTTATCTCTCGAAGAGGTGATCACAGTTGGCCACCGAGATCTTGTGATTTAACACCTTGCGACTTCTTCCTTTGGGGTCACGTGAAAGATAAGGTCTACGCCAACAGCCCAGTATCGATTGCAGACTTCAAAGATGGAATTCGTGAGGCTATCGAGGACATAGGGCAGCCACTTTGCGATTTGGTTATGGAAAATTTCATGAAAAGGATATTGTCCTGTAAGCGTGGTCGTGGTGGCCATTTGGCTGATGTTGTTTTTCATTATTAACGGCATACCTTGCTCTTTATTATGAAATAAACATCCGATCATTTATCTCAAAAAATGCCATTTTTCTTTGATTACCAAAATAACACCTCTTATTGGAAAACCCTGTATTTAGCGAGACTTCAGCATATAATATGTTTTAAGATACAACGCTTTTTTCATATTTCATGCATGCATTATTATAATCAATATATTTTATTTTTCTGAATGGAATGCATTTTAAATTTAGCGCCTTTGTTTTTTTTTTTAAATACGTATAAAACAAACCAAAACCAAACCATGTTCGAAGACGTTTGCGTTTACTTCTATTTTCTGAGTTAGCTTTGTTCGGCATAATTTGTATAAATAAGTGCAAATTTCATTTAATGACGTGCAACAATTGTTTTTTCAATAAGAGAAATCATAATTTTGCATTAAAAAATGTCGTATTTTAATTTTTCGTGAACATACGACAAAATACATGCTCAAGACGATAAAATTTTGTGACATCCGATAAAATGCATGCTGAATATCTTGAAAGTTATAAGGTTTAAGAAGAAACTGATAATACTATTAGAAAGAGCGTGCGAAATATATTATGGATATACAATAATCTCAAAACCGACAAATTTCACTTACGACATCCGCATTTTGAGGTAACGATATGTTTTAAGTTTAAATCTGAAGAAAAGCAAATACTAAGCGTTAATATTCGCTTATCTTTTCCTCGGATCAATACACCAAAAAGTTTAGTGGAGGTTTCATACTTGAAGCATACATGGTATACTTGAGCATACATGGTACATTTAAGTTAATAATTGATAACATTTTTAGATTTCATTTAGTTATTACATATATATATATATAAATGGTGATTTTCAAGAGCTTTCGGATTGGATTAAAAAAAAAAACACAAAATTTAGAGAATTATATGAAATCTAGAACGATCTGTATAATTCAATGTTTAAAGTTGATTTCATGTAAATGTTGACCGCGGCTGCGCCTCAAATGGGTAATACGCTGGGTCCAATTTTGGCATACTCTCTCTAACATATCGGTCGGTAACTCACGAATAAATTCTTGAATATTGGCTTCCAGTGCGTCAATTGGGTCATTGTTTGGCGTGCTGTGTGGCATGTGGCACCGTCTTGTTGAAACCTTATGTCAGGCAAGTCCAGCTCTTCCATTTTGGGCAAAAAAAAATTTGTAACTATCGTACGGTAGCGATCGCCATTTACAGTAACGATCCTGCCTTCGTCGTCTTTGAAAAAGTATGGTCCAATGATGCCACCGGCCCATAATCCACACCAAACAGTGCATTTTTCGGGATGCATTGACAGTTCTTGCAATGCTTCTGGCTGCTCTTCACACCAAATACGGCAATTTCGCTTTTTCACGTATCCATTCAACCAGAAATGAGCTTCGTCGCTGAACACCATTTTCCGATAAAAAAGTGGATCTTCATCCAACTTTGCCAGAACCCATTCACCAAAAGTTATTGTATTTTAAAAGGTGTAAACAAATCCTTCCGCAAAATTTTCCACGTAGTGGATCAACAGAGGTCCAATTGCTGCCAACGCCGCCGAATCAATAATTCATGGTCAGCAACAACACTGGCGGATACAGCTACGATATTTTATTCTGTCCGCAATCTACGTATGCGTGTTGGTGGTTTAATGTCCAGTAATGTACATTTGGTGCGAAATTTAGTCACAAGATTCCGAATAGCCGATTCAGAAGGTCGCCTAAACTGACCATAAAATGGAAGAAGTGCACGATGCACTTTTTTAACCGAGCATGAATTTTGATAATAATCTGCAAGCGTTGTTCGTTCTAACTCGATTCATGGTGAAATTATAGACCAAACTAAACATGTTTAACAGTAACATGTTACACGACAACAGCTGTACTGCCAAAAACAGTGTTGCTAAAGAGAAAGTTGCTAAAAAATCACCCTTTATATACATATATATACTATATGTATATATAAATATATCTGTATTTGTTTATATGTGTTTTCTTATTTTAGGTCAGACTCGCTTCTTTTCGATGCCTTCATTCTCTATCTCGGTCGGTTTATCAGTTAAGAACAACATTTCAGGTATTTATAAGAAATATATTTGTATTTATAAAGCGTATATAGTTATATTTTAGGCTGTTGTTTGAGTTTTAAGTTTACCAAAGTTTATCATTTCTATGAAGAACATAGATCAATCATTTATGTACTGTTCATTTTTTTCGACGGCCTTCTGTTCGACAATCTGTCTTTATAGGCGAAAATCTAACAAGCTGCTGGTTTACGACCTCATCTGAATTGAATGGCAAACCACGAAGGCAGGTTTGTGGAGAAGGTCATTAAAGGTCTTTAACGTCCTCTGAAATCCCACCAAACTGAGAATGTAGTTTGTGTGTTTAAGCCTATAAGCCTACAAAATACAAATTTTTCCTTTTTAAAAACGTTAAAAATGTTGAAATTTTTGTCATCACAATTTAGAATGTAAGTGATAAGCGTAAGGGCGCGTTTTTAGTGCCGACTTATTGCCGGTGGGAGAAGGAAAGCTGAATAACGCTGCACATACAATCATATGAAATAAGCTCAAACTGCGTTCAAGCGGCTTGTGCTGTGGTATATAGCGTGCCGATTGTTGCTTTCTGGCTCGCTCGCACAGTTTGCATGTGTTTTGTTTCCTTTTACACGTTGCATACTCATTATTTTCATTAAATAACAAAAAAAGAAAGGAGCAAGAAAAAATCCAATAAAATATATACATACACGTAGTTTTTAATTTTTTTTTTTTTTTTTTTCTATTGCGTCTTTTCTTCGTTTCTTATTGGGATCAAAAACAAATGGATGAAAAAACAAACAGTGATCAGTAGCTTGCAAAAATAAAAAAAAACAAACAAAGCTTTATCAAACCAAAAACAACAATAACAACGAACATTTCTGCGCACTTCGTTTTTATCTAAAAAAAAACTTCAGCACCATTGTTTCTCATTTTTGTCACTTATTTTGTTGTCCGCTGGTTTGAGTAAAGAAAAAAGCAGACAACGAAATCACGTGGCTTTTTTGATGCTTCGATTGCAAAAAAAAAACAAAAACAAAGAAAAAAAAATAGCGAAAAGTTTTTAAGTCATGTTGATGCGCTGTTATATTGTATTTTCTTGTCCACAAAATTTACGCATATAAACAGCATTTTAAAGAAGCAACAAAGACAAATTTCTATCATAGCTGTTAAATTGCGATTACGATTAGTAATCAATTAGATTATTTTTTAAAAAGAATTGTAATGATTATATAATCGTTAAGCAAGAATTTTATGATTAGTAATTGATTACGATTACAAATAATCAAAAAAATATATAAATATGCAAAATAATCAAAAATAATCAAAAAATAATTCGATTACTTTTAAAGATTATCTTTGATTCTTTTTTGATTATTTTAAGAATTTCAGTCTAAAGCAGAGAACGCAAATAAAAAAAACGAATCGTTCTATTTTGTTACGTTTGGATCTTTCAAGCGAACGAACTAAAAACGATTCAAACAACAAAAAAACGATTGGGCGTCTGTTTTGTTTTTCGTTTTCTGTCAGTAGCGAAACCATTAACAAAACAAACGATTGAGCGACGAAGAAACACAAATGAAACCGAAACAACGATTCGTTAAATGATCGTCGGATAACAACAAAAAAATATCCTCTTTTAAGAGTTTTAACCTTAAACCCGTTTATCGAGTCATAATGACCCGAGGCACTTTTCATTTGCAAAAAACACATATTATAAATCAAAAATAAGAAAAAAAATTAACCATTTTATTTGTTGAACTTTTATCTTTGCAACCAGAGTGAAAAAAATGTACATATGTGACATATGTGCATTAGAGCAAGTCACATTTGTATGGATTTTGTTAAAGTATCTGGGATCCTCCGTGCACCCCCCCCCCCCCCCCTGAAAACAAGATGGTTGTAAATGAAGTAATTAGAGCTCTTAAAAGTCCAAGAATTGTTAAAATTGGCCCGGTTCTGGTCGAAAATCCGGTTTTCGGAGAGTAATTTTAGATGAAATGCATTTACATTTTTCTAATGCATTTCAAATTTTTTTAAAAAAGCCAAAAGTACCTACTTCTCTGTTTAACTAGCTGAAAAATCTGATTCTGGACTTAGATTTGACGTACAATGAAGTCTGGTCCCAATAAACGCATTTGAAGTCAACATTTTAAAAATTTTTCATATAATTTTTTATTCATGTTTGTCCTTTGCATTGATCTATGACATTTTTTCAAAATTAATTAATGCATTAATGCAGCCCATTTTATGGTCTTAATAATAAAAAAAAAAAAAAACAGGATCGACCTATTTTTGAATGAGATACGATATTTTTGGTACATTGATTTTTAAAGGATTTAATTTTAATCATTGTGAATATGGATTTTCTTTTGCTGCAAGCGTTCAGAAATATTGGATTTTGTTGTACCACATGGAAAGAGCTTACAATGGTCTTCTACCACGTGAATAAAAGCCTGTTTTTTAGCTTCCAATGACGTCACTTTATCGTTGTTTCTCGACATAAGATTTATTGCTCTGTCAGCAGCACCGTTGACGACAGAAGTGTTTTTAACGACTTCTTCTGCGCGCGAGTATTTTTCATTTTGAATCCAACAACTTGGATCGATTTTCAAAAACTCAACCTATCATCTTCACTCGAATCATTTACAAACAATGAGTTGAAAAATTGATCATTATTCGATGTATCAGAATTATCGATTCTTATAATAACGATTAGCTGTGGTGATTTCATTCCAAAATCAGTTTAAGTTTCTGGCTATTCCGGTCATTGAAAATGGTCTTGGGAAAACTATTGCGATATGTGGCGTTAACGGTGATGCTGAGAGAGCAATAAATCTCATGTCGAGATACAACGATAAAGTGACGTCATTGGAAGCTAAAAAACAGGCTTTTATTCAACCCGACATTTTCTACAATACGATTTGTATGAAGGATCAGTTTTTGTAGTACTTTTTTCACTACTACATGGCGGCCTCGGTAGTCGAGTAGGTAGCGTGCTCGACTGCTACCCCAGGGGTCCCGGGTTCGATTCCCGGTCAGGCCATGGTCCTACGCTTTAAAAATAAACCTTTCGCATTTGCAATTTTCTATCTTCTTTTCTAATCAACTGAAATTGAAAATTCATCAATATTTACGACTTGAAGTTGTATTTGATGGTAGAGAAGTTTGTGGATGAGATTGCCTTATAACTTAAATTGACTGAGGTAAAGGCATAACACTTGCCTCAGATTCAAATTCACATGTTTCTTTGGCTTTCCACCACGCTTAGAACATCCTACACGTGTTTCACCTGATTGATCTATCCTTCCCACTAATCTATCACCCCATTTCGAACCAAGGCAGACTTGACTGAATAGGTATTCCACCTGAAATCCTTGGTTCAAATCTAAAAAAAAAAAAAAAAGTGCAGTGTTCTCTTTTCTGTTGTCTTTTAGTATTTGCGTTATATCATGCTAAACATCAGTTGGAAAAGCGATGCAACACTCCAATGAAACAATCAGTAAGGCCGTGTGTTATTCGGAAACTTTTCTCTCTCGTGATAGAGAATAAGTTACTACTGACTTGAATACAATTATGTTGCAATATAATTGTCATTTTTACTGTGCCAAAAGGATGATGAGATTTTGACAACTAGAAATTTTGACGTTTTAGATTTCGTTAGTGTATTAGCGCAAGAATTTGACCCTTAAATGCATAGTGTGTCATATATGGCACAACCAAAGAATTTATCCCCATGTCTGAACGAGAGTAATTTTGGGAAAAATAATAAACATTTTCGAGTCGCAAGCTCACAAGTGTTTTTTTTTCTATTTTTGCTTGTGTCAAAAATTCTCTTGCCGATTTTCAATATTTATACTAGCCCCTGGGGCTACATGAATTTTTGACAGTCATATTCACCTCACAAGTGCCAAATATTCTCATTCAGACTGTCGAAATTTCGTCATCTGAATGAATAGTTTTCAAATAGCACACATCCTAAGAATTGCTTTGAATTTGATTGGTATGAAGCCAAAAAGCCTTACAGAATCGCTTCCAATGCCACAAGTTTAGGTAAGAAATAAATAAATGATTTCCATTTCAAATGATTCTTTTTTGTTCATTTTTGTTACATTCACTGTCTTTACTAGGACAAGAAACCACGACGTAGATGTGCTGTGTGTGACCATAGCTTAAAACCTTTTTGACCATTGCATTATGTTGATTCATGTTAATCGTGTTACCTTCACAAATACTAAGAACCTGATATATTGGAAGATTACAATGATAATGATGCAACAGATTCGGCAATGCCTACCACAACAAATACAGCTCAATCGAAGCGACACTATCAATCGGTTATAAATCTTTGTTTTTTTTTAATTTTGTTTTATTTTTTTCTCAACATTCATATGTAAATTGCAAATATTTTGTATAAACATATATTTAAAAAAAAAAAAAAATATTAAAATTAATATTTCATGAAAAAACAACAGTTTTTAATTTTAATTCATTGAAAAATGTTTAATTTCCATACAAAATACACTACGGGTCAATATGACCCAGATAAACGGGATTAAGTTGTAAAACATGTAAACGGGTCTAAGGTTAAACATTATCCAACAGTTTTAGGGGGTCGCTGATTTCGAATCTGAAGTCAGAATTTTAAAATTCAAGATGGCTGATAGGGTTGCCACCTATTTTTTTTATTTTTACGAATTCGATGCTGGGGCGAACATGAGGTAAAAATGGGCCGCTGAATCCGAATCCGTTGTCAGAATTTCAAAATTTTTAGGTGGCAACCCTAAAGGGTTAAAAATTTCACAATTTTGAAATTCTGACAACGGATTCTGATTCAGCGACCCATTTTTACCTAGTGTTCGCCCCAGCATCGAATTCGTAAAAATAAAAAAAATAGGTGGCAACCCTATCAGCCATCTTGAATTTTAAAATTCTGACATCAGATTCGAAATCAACGCGATAGAAGAGGCAAGCATCATTCGCATGCTGACTCTTTCCACGGTGTTTGAGTTTAATGCCTTTTGCATACCAATGATCATTAATGAAACGTTTGATTTGGTTTCGTTTTCTATACTGACACGT
The DNA here is from genome assembly GCA_943735915.1 of Pherbina coryleti. Taxonomy (NCBI): domain Eukaryota; kingdom Metazoa; phylum Arthropoda; class Insecta; order Diptera; family Sciomyzidae; genus Pherbina; species Pherbina coryleti. The sequence goes on along the minus strand of OX030952.1, from coordinate 44,611,247 downwards.
TAGCAAAAATTATAAAAATTACGTTAGTTCTCTCTTCCACTGAAAAGTTTCGTGTTTCGTTAGCCCTCACGAACGAAACGAATGAAAAATAACGTTTTTGTATCACCCTCTGAGAGATCGGATATCGTTCGGATATCGTTTAGTTTATTTGCGTTCCCTGGTCTAAAGTACGGAATATTTTATGAAAGTGATGATGAAATTGACACAATTGGTTCTTGACAGGACACCGTTAAACCCGAATAGTGATCCAAACAGACCAACTCTTCTGCTACTTGCATGGCAATTCAAGTGCTGAAATAATTTGGCAAAAGTATGGCTTGTTGAAGGAACCATTTCTTTCATTTAATACTCCTTTAATGCCCTCAGCGCCATGATCTATATTGCAATGCTCTAGATGTATGTTACTCATCATATTTTCTTACCAATGAGCTAAAGATGTCCAAAATCGGTTAAGATTTGACAAAATGACAGCACTTTGTACGATAGCAACATATACATGGGAGTCAGTGTTTTATGATAAAAAAAAAAAAACGTTAAAACTGCCGCCATTTTGCCAATTCTCAACCGATATCGATGGTTTTGGATTCAATGAAAAGGCATTTTTAAGTGCAATGAATTTTTGTGAAAAAAATTTGTCATTCATGCAGCATTATATCATTTAAATTTATAGAAACACTAATTTTTTTATGAAATTAAAGAAAAATAAAGGAATTTGCTTCACTACACGCTTCATTTTGTATTTTATCGTATTTATTTTTATACAGCCTTATTCTACGTGAAATTCAACTGAAAAGAAGTGGAATTTGTTTTTCATTTCCAACAAGGCAAATAGCTGTAAAAATTCAATGAACGTAGGCGCAACAAAAATCGAACCCTTCAACTTTAAAAACGAATTACAAAAAATTGTGACGACATTGAGAGGTCAGACCAAGTGCGATGGACTCACAACATGTCCCTCTTTAAGAATTTCTACAAAGTTTTGTTGTGCTTTTTTTTTTTTTGGTCGATTTCGTCACACTGTGTTGTTGTACCTTTTTGAAAAAAAGAATCAAATAAATAATGATTACGACGAGTAATCATTACTTAACAGCTATGATTTCTATCAACTGTTGCATACAGAAAACAAAATAGAAAATAAGTGAAAAAAGCCACATAAAACAAAAAACACTTCTTTTTTATCTAAAAAAAAACAAGACAACGAAAACTAGTAGAAAACAATTGCAAACAAGTCGAACAAGTGTGACTTAACGCGGCTTAAAGCAGCTTTCAGTGGCTGAAAGTGCGTTTCAGCAGCGTTGTTTCGCTTTTTTGTCTATTGACTTGTTGTCCGCTGGTTTGAGTAAAGAAAAAAGCAGACAAGTAATCACGTGACTTTTTTGCTGCTCAAATTGCAAAAATAAACAAAAAAAAACGTTATATATAGAAACAATCCCAAAAAAGTTAAAAACCAGCTACAACAAGTCGGCCGCGGAAAGCGCGCACTATACGCACCACCAGTTTCTTTCAGCATGACGCGTTTTCAGCTCGGTTCGGTTCGGCAATAAGCCGGCACTATAAACGCACCATAAGTTGAAGACAAGTATGTGATTTAAAAACTTGTTTGGTGGGTGGGTCGAAGGGGAAACAAAGAAGTAGGTATGAACTGTTAACCTTAACCTCCGATCCACCTGCCAGGCCGCCGCTGGAATTGGTTTATTTAAATTTTTTTATTGTTGTTTTTGTTGTTTATTTTAATCTAGAAAAATATGATTCAAAATGCGTGTTGGCCTTGACAACAAATGGAAAATTCACATTGTTGAACATACCCTTCTTCAGAACATTTTGCCATTTAAGCGCTATTTGTGTTTTAAATAAATTGAAAAATTCATCTCGGGCAAAAAATTTTATTAACTCGTAAACATTTTCGTGCGATTATTTTTCATAACTTTAGACGTGGATTATCCAGACAAGAATGCATCGACAAATTTAATTTTTTATCCTACGATAAAGCACCACACAGAGGAAAAGACCTTTGTACTGACTACATAAATTTATATACTCATGGCAGAAATTTCTGCACACAGAAGTTTTGTGATTTTCTTGTATTGAGTAAATGTTGATATCTGTATGACCACATACGGCTTTTGAGCAGTGCTGTAGTCGATAAAGAATTTTATGTACTCATCACAAATATGTTGAAAATAATTTTATGTAATGAGTACAGTTCCGAGATTATTAACACTTAATTGGAATGATGATGTGCAAGTTTTGATTTATTTTTCTAATAAAGTTCTAAAAGTGCGTATTAATTTTTTTTTTAAATTTATTCATGCCATAACATGAGCATGAGAAGAAAGAAATCATCTTCGCTAAAGAAATCATCCAAAATTTTCAAACGAGATTTAGAATATATCCATAGCTTAGTCGTCTTAATATTTAACCTTAAGGTTAACGAGTTAACCTTAAACTCGTTTATCGAGTCATATTGACCCGAGGCACTTTTCATTTGCAAAAAAACATAAAAAATCAAAAATTAAAAAAAAAAACCATTTTATTTGTTGAACTTTTATCTTTGCAACCAGAATGAAAGAAATTGTATATATGTGACATATGTGCATTGCAGAGACAAAAAACGGACATGTGCACTATACGTTTATCTGGGTCAAAATTACCCGACATTTTCTTCCATACGATTTGTATGAAGAATCGGTTTTTGTAGTACTTTTTTCACTACTTTTTGCTGTTGTGCAATCCTTTCTAAATTCTTTGCAACTGTGAGTATATTGGAAGTGAGAGACAGCATTATTCTGTCGTTGGCGTATGTACTTTTCATACTTATGTACACTTACAGGTATGAAAACATGCTTTCTTTAAGGAACTGTTGTGCATGTACAGTAGAGTGGGTCGGCCTTCATACAAAAAAAAAAGTTTTAAAAAAACCCTATTTCAAAGCTGACCTCGAATGGATTCCAAAATAATAAAAAATTTTTTTTTTTGACTATCGGGAAAAACAGCCGAAATGGTCTTTTTTCTATAACTTGAGCATAACATATCCGATCTTAAAAAATAATATGTCGTTTAAAAGTGCTTTACGAGTACTACATTTTCTCTTCAGAACATTTTTACTTCCAAGGTCATATTTGACTAGTAAACCTCGTGAGCCCGATTTACCCCCCCTAAAATTGTTCTTTTTTCTCATAAAATTAAAGTCCTAAGAATTTGTTTACATTTTGTCCAAAAAATTATTCAATAACTTTAAAAACAAAGAAGTTATAATGGTTCAAATATTTGGTACAATGCTTTTTTCATTATGTATGAATTACTTTTTTTTAACAAAACAAAAAATAATAAGTCGTCTGCTGTGTGTGACCATTGCTTAAAACTTCACCTTCACAAATACAAAGAACCTGACCTGATATATTGGAAGATAACGATAATAATGGCACATCATTCAATGCCTAGCACATCAAATACAGCTCAATCGAATCGGATTTTTCAATCTATATATATAAAAATGAATCTTGGTTTGTTCAACCACTTAAAACTTGAAAACTACTGGAGCAAATTGGATACTTCCTTCTGTGAGTTTGTTCGTAATTGTTCCGCGAAGGTTTTGGAAAAATTTCACGGAACATTGGACAAGGGGCGTGGTACCTCCCATACAACCCAAATCTACGGTAGCGAATAGCTCTGAAGTTATAGGTCGCATAGCATCGGAATTCGGTGCTCTACCTCAATTTACAAGTGCCGTTCCACAGGTAAAATTTTATGGGCGTTGAATGTGGGGCGTAGCACTTTTTCAGCAGACCAAATTTTCGGTATAACTTTCAAGCTATAAGTCACACATCAATGAAACTTGGTTGGAGCGTACAATTAAGTCGCGTCCTTCGACTAGCAAAATTGAGCAAGCATTGAACAAGGGGGTATCAATTTATGATATCGAATAGCTTTGGAACTAAATGCCGTATAATAATGAAATTCAGTATGGAGTTGCTACTTGGTGATATATTTCTACTATAAAACTGGGATCGGCGTTGGAAGAGGGGGTGTGGCCCCGCCCATACACTTTAAATTTTTGATATCAGATAGCTTTGGAATTAAACGTAGTATAACAACGAAATTCAGTATGGAATTACTATTGGGTGATATCCATCAACTAGAAAACTGAGACGTCATTGAACAAGGGGGTGTGGCTCCGCCCATACAAGTCAAATTTGCGATATCGAATAACTTTATAATTATGGGTAGCATAGCCTCGAAATTTGGTTATCAATTTACACGAGTCGTTCCACTTAGAGATAGAGATAGAGATAGAGATAAAAATAGACATAGAGATAAAAATAGAGATAGAGATAAAAATAGAGATAGAGATAAAAATAGAGATAGAGATAGAGATAGAGATAGAGATAGAGATAGAGATAGAGATAGAGATAGAGATAGAGATAGAGATAGAGATAGAGATAGAGATAGAGATAGAGATAGAGATAGAGATAGAGATAGAGATAGAGATAGAGATAGAGATAGAGATAGAGATAGAGATAGAGATAGAGATAGAGATAGAGATAGAGATAGAGATAGAGATAGAGATAGAGATAGAGATAGAGATAGAGATAGAGATAGAGATAGAGATAGAGATAGAGATAGAGATAGAGATAGAGATAGAGATAGAGATAGAGATAGAGATAGAGATAGAGATAGAGATAGAGATAGAGATAGAGATAGAGATAGAGATAGAGATAGAGATAGAGATAGAGATAGAGATAGAGATAGAGATAGAGATAGAGATAGAGATAGAGATAGAGATAGAGATTGAAATTGAGGTTGAGGTTGAGATTCAGATAGAGATAGAAATTATTTCCGCTACGACAGCAACGCGTCGGGTACCAGCTAGTCGCTTATAAATCTTATGTAAATTGCAAATACTTTGTGCAAACATATATTAAAAAAAAACATATTAAAATTAATATTAACAGCACTTTTTAATTTTATCTCATTGAAAAGGAGAAAATTTCCATACAAAATACACTACGAGTCAATATGACCCAGATAAACGGGATTAAGTTGTAAAACATGTAAACGGGTCTAAGGTTAATAAAACATTTGCGCGGAGAGTAGTATCATCCTCACTGACTACCCCAATTTCACCATTGCTTAAAATTTTCTCGTATTCAACTTGACGATACTCGTAGCATGAAATATTGAGACGACGTTTCAGGTTATTAGGTACTCAATTTCATATTATTTTTATATTGGAGTTGAAAATGTCTATAAAATTGATGTGAACTATCAATGATTCCTATATTTTTCTCATTTCGTACTTAATCTTATCTAAATACTTCTATAACCTGTTCCACAATAAAACATTAGATTAGAGATAGATCTCTAACAAATCAAAGTTATGATTCTGTTGACTCATCTTTTTCGTTTAATCTTGACTATATCTCAAAAGCTTAAATTTCAGTTGTATTTTTCCGTATTTCTAAATTCATTTACCGCAGCTGAAAATATTTGTACGACACAATATATGTAAGCAATATGATGGAAATACTATTAATTTTATAAAATAAAAGGAGATGTCAAAAAGGAATGCGAGTTAGTCAATAACATTTTAAACAAAGGAAAAAGTAGAGAAAAAATTCATGATATTGTCATAGACGGTTCGATCTACTCCGATCCTAAGAAAAAAGCAAATCAGTTTAATAAGTTTTTTTCAAATATTGGTAATGATGTCGTTGCAGATAATAGTTGTTCGTGTCACTGTTTAGACAAAGAAAGTGTTATTCCTAATAGTTTCTATTTTGAGCCTATATCTTGATTGGAAATTTATAAAATCATTATGTCTCTTAAAAATTCTAACACCAGGACTGAGAGCTGTTTATCTAGTAATTTTTTTAAAAAGATAGTTTTTTATGTCTCTGATGTTCTTAGTCAAAGCCGAAGTAATTCCTCTGTTCAAAAAAGGTAGTAAATCCATGTTGAACAATTATAGACCTATTTCAATTCTCTCCACATTTTCGAAAGTATTTGAAAAAGCTGTTAAGTCTAAAATGGTTGAGTTTTTGAACAAATATAAATTTTTCAGTAAAAATCAATTTGGCTTCAGATCTGGTCTTTCCACTGAAGATGCTCTCTTAGAGTTCTGCACAAATATGTACAACAGCTTGAATTGGAAAAAACTACCAGCGGCCTTATTCGTAGACATAACAAAAGCGTTTGCTACTGTTGACCTTAAAATCCTATTAAATAAATTATTTAAGTGTGGCTTCAGGGGCTCTATATTCAACTGGTTTTCTTCATATCTGTCAAACAGGGTACAACGCGTCAAATTAGGCACCCATTTGAGTAATTTTGCAAATATTAACCTAGGAGTTCCTCAAGTTTCAGTTCTTGGTCCTGTACTTTCTAAATTTTTATTAATTCTCTATTCTCCCAAAACTTCTTGAGTAAGCAAATTGCATTTGCAGAGGATATGGCATGCACCTTCTCTTGTAATTCAACTTTTGAAACTATTGTAAATATAAACCACGATTTGGAAATATTAAGGCATTGGTTTACAACTCATAAACTTGTTTTAAGCGATAAAACTAAAGTAATGATTTTTAATCTGTCAGGTAAAGAGATTGTACCACCAAACTTAACTTTTCACTCGCCAAACTGCGAAAAATATTATATATGTAAGGAAATCTGCACTTCATCTAATATTTTTGTCCACCTATATTCCTAATAATCAATGTTCATCGAATTGTTTCTCCGTTGAATGTGTTAATAGTTTTAAATATATAGGTTTGCTGTTAGACTCGAAAATGAACTGGTTTGAACACTTTGTCGTGCTTAAAAAATATTTAATGGCGGCTACAAGACAATTATATTATTTAAGGCCATTTTGTGCAACGAAATTGCTGAAATGCATCTACTTTGGGATTTTTCACTCCAAACTCGAATATGGAATCTCATGTTGGGGTGGTACGCACAGAAATAAAATCAATCCTCTACTTACTGTGCAAAAAATGCAATACGCATTCTATGTAAAAAAGTATTTGTGTAAGTAGTTTTCCATTGTTTAGAGATCTTAACATATTGCCTTTAAAACATTTGTACTATTTTAAAGTCTTAAAAGTATTTTTTGCAAAATCTGGTTACCTAGTCAATAGATATCAAGCTAATTATAACTTGAGAATAAATTATCAAAGCTTAGCGTTAGTTCCACAACACAACCTGCAACATTTTTTTAACTTTTACGCTTCTTCGGCTCCAAGGCTATTCAATTGTCTTCCCAATGTCTTAAGATGTTTAAGAAATAAATGTATTTTTCTTAGGGAGGTAAAATCATGGCTTTTTAATTTTTCTTTAGATAGTATTAATACTATAATTGATGTTATTAATTAATTGTCTTCGCATACTTTAATATTCATATAACAATTGCTAAAATTATTACTAAGCAAAATAAATGAATGAAATTTTGATTCTCATTATATTCATTATTAGACCTCGGATTTTGCATATTTGCATACTTTTCATCAGATTGATACCAAACTTTATATCTAGACGTTTTATAGTTCAAATATTACAAACTGTAATGCATATCGAAAATATGCAAAATATATGCAAAAAATATGCTAAAAAGTATGCCACAAATATGCAAAATATATGCAACATATGCAACAAATATGCAAAATATATGCAAACGAATTTCATCAAATATGCAGATAACATGGAGGGAATAACAGAGGTAAGATAATGTTTATCAACAAACAATATTTCAAATAAAGCATCGTTGTTTGAAATTAAAAAAAAAAATCAATATGGTTTTTTCCCTAAAAAAAATCGAAATTTTAATTATGCTGTTAAATATTTTTTATTCATAGTGGGTTATTTACCTTAGACTTAATTTTCCAAATTATTTTGTGTAACTCATTATTTTTGAACAACGACGATATGCACTTACTTTAGATGATGACTCATTTCACACCAAACCGGCCACCTAATTTTTTGATGTCACCGTTATAAAAAGAAATTATATATTTTGAAAGGTTTATACGAGGTGCATCAAATCACATTTTTGTTTTTTTTTTTTGTGGTAACACAAAGTACGAAAATTCATGCTTTTTCCGCTTTATGGTGATTTTTAAAAATTCATATCTCAGGACCTGAACAAAATATCTCCATTATTTTTTTTTATTGGGTAGGGTAAATATTATGCTTAAAAATTTTCATTTTAAAATTGTCTTACTAAAAAAAAAAAACAAAAATTTAATTTTTTGAACTTTTATGGAAAAGTTGCCGTTTTCGATCTGTTCTCCCTCTCTGAGCCTAATTACCAAGTAAACCAAGAAATTTTTCGGTTTTTCACAATAATATATAATTGATCTGACAATCTATAATATTTTAAAAATCATGTATGTCTGTCTGTATGCAATTTTTTGTAACGTTATAACTTGATAACCACTCAATCGATTGCATTGCGGTTTTTTGCTATCGGTGAAGAATTTTTAGGAGAAGGTTTACGATAACAAAATTTTACGAAATTCAAAAATTTTGTTTTGGAAATAAATTTTTTTTTTAAGTGAAACTCAAATAAATTCTTATTACTGTTCATATAGTTTTTAGTTCGTGTATTTACTTACTTAATGGATTGTTTAAAAAAATATGTATCGACAAAAGATGTAAGATATTTGTGTTAAATTTTGCCACTAATATCGTTTCAGATATTTTTTTAAAAATCAAGTAATCTATTTTAGTGTGAAAAAAGAGTTGGCTTAATTAAATGAATACAATGGAAAACTTTCAAACTATACTATTTATTTCAATCCTTGACATCTCATAATTTACTTAGTTAACATAACTGCCGCCAACAAGAATAAGAAAAGCTCGGGCAAAGCCGTGTACTTCAGCTAGTAATTAATAAAATTTCAATATATGTGACCCGGTCTATGAAAAGGTGCCTTATGACTCAAAAAATTATTTTTCTTTTTTTGTTTGGTTCAGATAGAGTTTGAGACGGTCTTTCACATGGTGAAAAGCAGAAAGTCCTAACTTGCTTAGAAGTGTACTAAAAATGTAGAGAAAGAAGAGCACAAATGAAAGAAAAACTGAATTTTATTGAATTTTTTATTTTTTAATAGCTGATTTCTCGAAATTTTGTTTTTGAGTCATAAGGCACCTTTTCATAGACCGGGTCACATATATACTCGTACTACCCTCTGAATCGCTTTTATATGATATTTTGGGTTGTTTAACATAGGAAGTTTTACATATTTTGCATAAGTTTTGCATATGTTGCATACATTTTGCATAGTTTGCATAATGTTGGCATATATATGCATATGCATTTCATGCAAATATGCCAAAAAAATTTATATATGCATATTATTTTCAATTCTATTTTGAATGAAACAAACTTTGGTGTCATAGGAATTTACTTATCTTAATCCTTCAAAAATATGCAAATATGCAAATATGCAAAATCCGAGGTCTAGTCATTATTGTTTTAGTTTATTATTCGTATCTATTTTATAATTTGTTAAATTATTTTTTTATATTTCATATTTAACATTTATATTTTATATTTTTATTATTTAACTTTGCTATTTCTGTTTAATTTATATTTAAATTTTATAATCGTATTACTTTAACAACCCCACATACATACATAATCTAGATTTTTACCATTCACTGCAGAATAATTTATCTGCATTCGCCTCTAGTTCCTAGTGTACTATAGAATGTGGAATCTTAAATCAATTGTTGATAGCTGTAAAATTTCTGTACTTTTATTAAGTTATATTTCAAACTATGATTTTTAAATTTAATTGTAATAGTTATAATTGATCACTGCACAACAACTTTTGTTTAACTTATTCAAATAAATTCAAAATTCGTTAAAATTTAATTTATGTTGGTGATATCAATTATTATTGACAATTGCTTTTTTGTTATTTCTGTTGGTATTCCACTTCGCTATCGCCAGCAGAATTTTTATCGATTCTCATCAATGTGCGATATTGTATGGTTTAATGTACAATTAAGGCGGATTCACTGATCACCTTCAGCATGTTTTGCAAGTTTTTTTTATATGAAGTTTCTGCTCTCTACCTCTCTCCACACTCAATGAGAGAGTAACAGAAACTAGCTGCACGCTCTTGACTTGATTAACTTTATTTTAACTTTCTTGCTGAATGTTTTTGAGCGGAATTGCCAGAATGGAGTTTCTTGAGTTGAAATTGGCATATTTTATTTTTTGAAGCTTCAAAATAAAGAAACATTGTGTCTGGCAATAGTTGTGCAAATAAATGTTTTAGATGTCAGTGAATCGTCGAACGGAACATTCCCGAATAGAGAGCAAAGGAGCGCTCATAAAAAACTTCCTGAAGGTGATCAGTGAATCCGCCTTTATGCATTTTTACTATAATTTCCATTAAAGCATCTTTGTCAAGATGCATGATACATTATAATTTGTATCTCTAATTATTGATATCTTAGCAACGTTTTCAAAGGCGATATCATAACAACAAAGACCACAATTCATATACAGTGAACAAAAAAAAAAATTGTGAAGTAAACAAAGTTAAATATCTTCGTAGCTATTCAAGCTTTTAAGTCAAAACCAAAAATAATAAAATCACATTTAAGATTTATTTCAATTAATTCACTTTAAAACGAAAGTCACTGCTAACATAAAATAAGTCGATTTTTAAGAACAAAAAAAAAAACTTGTACACTTTTCTGGAAACTCTATAAATGCTTTAATCTGTGAAGTCCCGTTATTTTCTAGAACTGCTTTTTATAATTTTTAGGGTTCGTGATTTTTTGTAAATATATTCAATCAAAAAATGGTAAATAAAAAATCGATATTAGTTATCGATTATTCGAAGGAAGGAAGTGCACGTGAAATTGGCGAAATTGTGAAAAAGCCACAAACTACCATTCAGAACGTCATCGTCATTTAAAAAAAAAAAAATGGAAATTAAGAAAGACCTTGCGGAAGTGGAAGACCAAAAAAAATGTGTTCATCACCGGCAAAAATATTGCTCGATACATCAAACATCCGCAATAACTATCTTCAAAGAACCAAAAGAAGCTGGGATTGTTGACGTCCATCTGCAGACTGTGAGAAATTTTTTGCGTTCACTTGACTTGAGAGCATACTCGCCACGCTACAAACCTTTGTTGTAAACAAACATTGCCAAACGATTGTAATACGCAAATATATTCATCAACCTGGTGCCTTTTGGAACAAGATTATTTTCATTGATGAATCCAAATTTAATTTATTTGGATTTGACGGACAGCGATTTGATTGAAGAAAATAGGTTGAAGTATTAAATAATAAGATTTTAAATAAAACAATAAAGCATGGCGGTGATAGTATCATGGTGTGGGGAGAAATGGGCACTATGGTTTCGGAAATCTGGTTTATCTGGAAGCGACGATAAACAAAATAGAATATTTTAAAATTTTAAAATATAATTTGACGCAGTCAGTCGCCAAATTAAATATTAATGACCATTATTGTCTTGTACAGGATAACGACCCTAAGAATTCTTCGCAAATAGTAATAGAATGGCTTTTATACAAAGTAAAAAAAATTACTTCCACATTCTGTTCCAATGCTCAATGTTTACGATGTGTTTACTGTTTTATATGATATACTTAGTATTCTCATATATTTTGATCATAAAATCAAAATTTTTGCTCAAAAAAGCAACAAAAGATTTTTTCAAAATTATTTTTGTTATTTATTATGTCATTAATAGCTATAAATTGTAGAAAAACTTATTCGAAATGGCCAACATTTGCTTGCCAGCAGGAGCGAAGTCGATTCGGCCAGTCATCGATCGCAACCGGAGAGACCTCGATATTTGGGTGTCGAGTAGAGCAAGTCATACCCTCTAACACGGACCACAATTTGTAATCCAATAGATTCAGGTCTGGGCTACCCTCTGGCCACTGATCCGTGCAAATGAAGTCCGGTCCATTTAAGCTACTCTTGAGTCAATTAACCTTATGGGCCGGAGCAGAATCTTGTTGAAAGGTCCACCTGGTTTGGAATAAAGCTTAGCACCTAATTTTGACATTTCAATAAGAGAACGGTACGGCCTCGCTTAACGCAACCCTCGTTTATTGCATCAATCAAAAATTTACATTGTAAACGCACCTTTAAAAAAAAAATTGTAAAATTATCACAACTTGCATAAACTTTTATCTTATTTCCTTTCAGTTCTGTGCTTGTAAACTAAATTTTTGATGTAGGAAAAATCTATTAAAACAATATGTAAGGAATACAAAGTGCATAAATCCACAATATCTAGGATTCAGAGACATAACGCTTTTTGTTTAGAAGTACAATTGCTTTTTCTCAATGTTTTGAAAATCCACCCGGGTTTTATTTGGTTGTACTCACCTAAAAAAACCCGTAATTTTTGGGTTTCTTTGGAGGTTTCTTGTTTTAATCTTACAGTAGGCTTTTTTACAATATAAAATTATTTTATATTAGGCCTGTGGGAGAAGCCTCGAGTCGACTAGTGAAACTCGACTCCATTTTCGATTCGAATAACTCAGAGTTTTGCATTACTCGAGTCTGGTATAGAAGGCATAGAAAAGTCGATTTACGACTCTGTATACTTTTCTATACTTGCCACGCCTCATTATGGGCGTTACAAACGGAGTGAAAAAATTAATATACCCCTTTTACGTTTTTTAAACGTAGGGGTATACAAATATTTTTAAGTTTCTCATGCAAAAAGTATGGTAATTTTTCATTTTTTCGTTATATCTTTAGTTATACAGAATACACCGTACACCATCTTATCCGAAGAATGTGTGCAGGGCTTTTCAGAAATTTTTTTTTATTTTTTGACCGAACCTAGGGGTCGCGCACTTACATTTTTCTTCATAGATTCGGTATTTATAATCCGATTTTAAAAATTAATACATACATCGATGTTTTTGTCTTAAAGAGACCTACTTTTTTACTCTAAGGGTCATTTGGGTCATGCACGCCGTTGCCGTTTTCACAGCTTATCTATGCCGTTCTTAAAATACTAAGCGCTTTGTCCGCGTCAGAGATCTGCAACGAATCGCATTTTTGCATCAATGAGCCGCTCACTCAAAACTAAGTATGAATAAGTATAAGTAGTTTCCAAATCAGAGCTCGGATGTTATTGATTCAAAACAAAGTGAATCAAATTTTTGAATCATGAGCCGCTCACTCAAAACTAAGTATGAATAAGTATAAGTAGTTTCCAAATCATAACTCGGATGTGATTGATTCAAAACAAAGTGAATCAAATTTTTAAATCATGAACCGCTCACTCAAAAATGAGTATGAATAAGTATAAGTAGTTTAAAAAGTAGTATTCATATTTGATTCATTCAAAATAGCTCAAAGCTCATTTACTATTCGATTTTTTTTATATTTCGATTTCGAGTATTCATAATATGTTCAAGTACTTAGAGTATTGGAATCATCGTTGAATCTAATTGATTTCGAATCTGATATCAGAATTTTAAAATTTATGCTGGTTGATAGGGTTGCCAACTAATTTTTTCTAATTTTTACGAATTTGGTGCTGGGGTGAACACTAGGAAAAATAGGTCGCTGAATCCGAATCCGTTGTCAGAATTTCGAAATTGTGAAATTTTTAAAAAAAAAAGGGTTGCCACCTAAAAATTTGTCTTTTTACGAGTTTTAAACATTGTCTTACAGTTTTGGGGGGTTGCTGATTTCGAATCTGATGTCAGAATTTTAAAATTCAAGTCGGTTCATAGAGTTGCCACCTCGTTTTTTTTTATTTTTACGAATTTGATGCTGGGGCGAACACTAGGTACAAATAGGTCGCTGAATCCGAATCCGTTGTCAGAATTTCGAAATTGTGAAATTTTTAAAAAAAAAAGGGTTGCCACCTAAAAATTTGTCTTTTTACGAGTTTTAAACATTGTCTTACAGTTTTGGGGGGTTGCTGATTTCGAATCTGATGTCAGAATTTTAAAATTCAAGTCGGTTCATAGAGTTGCCACCTCGTTTTTTTTTATTTTTACGAATTTGATGCTGGGGCGAACACTAGGTACAAATGGGTCGCTGAATCCGAATCCATTGTTAGAATTTCAAAATTGTGAAATTTTTAAAAAAAAAAGGGTTGCCACCTAAAAATTTGTCTTTTTACGAGTTTTAAACATTGTCTTACAGTTTTGGGGGGTTGCTGATTTCGAATCTGATGTCAGAATTTTAAAATTCAAGTCGGTTCATAGAGTTGCCACCTCGTTTTTTTTTATTTTTACGAATTTGATGCTGGGGCGAACACTAGGTACAAATGGGTCGCTGAATCCGAATCCATTGTTAGAATTTCAAAATTGTGAAATTTTTAAAAAAAAAAGGGTTGCCACCTAAAAATTTGTCTTTTTACGAGTTTTAAACATTGTCTTACAGTTTTGGGGGGTTGCTGATTTCGAATCTGATGTCAGAATTTTAAAATTCAAGTCGGTTCATAGAGTTGCCACCTCGTTTTTTTTTATTTTTACGAATTTGATGCTGGGGCGAACACTAGGTACAAATAGGTCGCTGAATCCGAATCCGTTGTCAGAATTTCGAAATTGTGAAATTTTTAAAAAAAAAAGGGTTGCCACCTAAAAATTTGTCTTTTTACGAGTTTTAAACATTGTCTTACAGTTTTGGGGGGTTGCTGATTTCGAATCTGATGTCAGAATTTTAAAATTCAAGTCGGTTCATAGAGTTGCCACCTCGTTTTTTTTTATTTTTACGAATTTGATGCTGGGGCGAACACTAGGTACAAATGGGTCGCTGAATCCGAATCCATTGTTAGAATTTCAAAATTGTGAAATTTTTTAAAAAAAAGGGTTGCCACCTAAAAATTTGTCTTTTTACGAGTTTTAAACATTGTCTTACAGTTTTGGGGGGTTGCTGATTTCGAATCTGATGTCAGAATTTTAAAATTCAAGTCGGTTCATAGAGTTGCCACCTCGTTTTTTTTTATTTTTACGAATTTGATGCTGGGGCGAACACTAGGTACAAATGGGTCGCTGAATCCGAATCCATTGTTAGAATTTCAAAATTGTGAAATTTTTTAAAAAAAAGGGTTGCCACCTAAAAATTTGTCTTTTTACGAGTTTTAAACATTGTCTTACAGTTTTGGGGGGTTGCTGATCAGATTCGAAATCAGCAACCCCCCAAAACTGTAAGACAATGTTTAAAACTCGTAAAAAGACAAATTTTTAGGTGGCAACCCTTTTTTTTTTAAAAATTTCACAATTTTGAAATTCTAACAATGGATTCGGATTCAGCGACCCATTTGTACCTAGTGTTCGCCCCAGCATCAAATTCGTAAAAATAAAAAAAAACGAGGTGGCAACTCTATGAACCGACTTGAATTTTAAAATTCTGACATCAGATTCGAAATCAGCAACCCCCCAAAACTGTAAGACAATGTTTAAAACTCGTAAAAAGACAAATTTTTAGGTGGCAACCCTTTTTTTTTTAAAAATTTCACAATTTTGAAATTCTAACAATGGATTCGGATTCAGCGACCCATTTGTACCTAGTGTTCGCCCCAGCATCAAATTCGTAAAAATAAAAAAAAACGAGGTGGCAACTCTATGAACCGACTTGAATTTTAAAATTCTGACATCAGATTCGAAATCAGCAACCCCCCAAAACTGTAAGACAATGTTTAAAACTCGTAAAAAGACAAATTTTTAGGTGGCAACCCTTTTTTTTTTAAAAATTTCACAATTTCGAAATTCTGACAACGGATTCGGATTCAGCGACCTATTTGTACCTAGTGTTCGCCCCAGCATCAAATTCGTAAAAATAAAAAAAAACGAGGTGGCAACTCTATGAACCGACTTGAATTTTAAAATTCTGACATCAGATTCGAAATCAGCAACCCCCCAAAACTGTAAGACAATGTTTAAAACTCGTAAAAAGACAAATTTTTAGGTGGCAACCCTTTTTTTTTTAAAAATTTCACAATTTTGAAATTCTAACAATGGATTCGGATTCAGCGACCCATTTGTACCTAGTGTTCGCCCCAGCATCAAATTCGTAAAAATAAAAAAAAACGAGGTGGCAACTCTATGAACCGACTTGAATTTTAAAATTCTGACATCAGATTCGAAATCAGCAACCCCCCAAAACTGTAAGACAATGTTTAAAACTCGTAAAAAGACAAATTTTTAGGTGGCAACCCTTTTTTTTTTAAAAATTTCACAATTTCGAAATTCTGACAACGGATTCGGATTCAGCGACCTATTTGTACCTAGTGTTCGCCCCAGCATCAAATTCGTAAAAATAAAAAAAAACGAGGTGGCAACTCTATGAACCGACTTGAATTTTAAAATTCTGACATCAGATTCGAAATCAGCAACCCCCCAAAACTGTAAGACAATGTTTAAAACTCGTAAAAAGACAAATTTTTAGGTGGCAACCCTTTTTTTTTTAAAAATTTCACAATTTCGAAATTCTGACAACGGATTCGGATTCAGCGACCTATTTTTCCTAGTGTTCACCCCAGCACCAAATTCGTAAAAATTAGAAAAAATTAGTTGGCAACCCTATCAACCAGCATAAATTTTAAAATTCTGATATCAGATTCGAAATCAATTAGATTCAACGATGATTCCAATACTCTAAGTACTTGAACATATTATGAATACTCGAAATCGAAATATAAAAAAAATCGAATAGTAAATGAGCTTTGAGCTATTTTGAATGAATCAAATATGAATACTACTTTTTAAACTACTTATACTTATTCATACTCATTTTTGAGTGAGCGGTTCATGATTTAAAAATTTGATTCACTTTGTTTTGAATCAATCACATCCGAGTTATGATTTGGAAACTACTTATACTTATTCATACTTAGTTTTGAGTGAGCGGCTCATTACTCAATAACGTGATTCATTGAAAATTTTTGATTCGAATCACTGAGCTGCGAACGAATAGTACTCGAGTACTACTTATTTTTAAGTATTCGTTGCAGTTCTCTGGTCCGCGTAGTATGAATCTGCCATTGCTGTCACCGATGAACAACGCCGATGAACATTTTATGTAAACTCGAGAGCCGCCAGAAATACAGTCTACTTGAATCACGTCGAAATTTCATCGCTTAAAACTCGGTGATTTTAATATTTGGAAAGTTTTTTAATAAAATAATAAAAATGAGTTTTTAATTAACAGTTTTCCCACCATAAAATTCTGTGTTTTATTTAAATGATTTTCTTTGGGAGAGTTCAATGGTTTTTTTGAGGGCTTTAATTGTATTACTTTAGAATGGTATATTAGGATGGAAGTTTTCGATGCATATTTTATAAAAATAATACGATATGACAAAAAAATTAAAAATGTTCCCTACGTTTTGCAAAAAAAATTAAAAAAAAAATTTTTTTTAAGTATTTGTAGTGGAAATAGCGAACAATTTCGTTATTTAAAGTTTAATGATTTTTTACCGGCTTTCCATTCCTGAAATCAAAATGGTACCTTACGGTGGTAGAAACTGAGGTCCGGTGGGTCAGTACTATAAGAGGTCAGCTGAGGCGAATGAGTCCTAGAGACAAAAAATAGGACCCATTTTAAACATATCATTCTTTAAGATCGGACAGTAAATACCGAAGTTATGAAGAAATATGTCGATGCGCGACCCCTACGTTCACTAAAAAAAAATATTTTTTCGCAACTTTCCTTCAATAATGCTTTAAATTAGCTGATGTGCGGCGAAATTTATTTTTTTGAGACTGTCTACTGTACACTAGCGATAGAATAGTGCAGGATTTTTCGATTTCGATACGCTGGGACCTTTTATTTTATGAGGTTTGATAAAAAAATGCATGAGCCAAAAAAATTAGAGGGATGGGAAGGGGGTAAATGGCTTCGCATCAAGGCTAAAGTTAAAAAATTTACGAGATTTTCAGAAAAATCAGCCTGCAGATGCACAGGAGTTGCCGATAGATCAGTGGTTTGTATGACTAACCCTCATTAGTTTCTTATCCCCAACATTTTTTCCAAATATACTTATCCCCTTTCTCCACCCCTTTGGGGGGGTTTCCATACAAAAGTGTCGTTTTTATGAAATTTACTCCTAAGCCTCCCACTGCTACCAGAATGCTCCTAGAGGATTCATGTTTATGCCCAACCCCCCTTTATTTGTTCTTAGCAACATTTCTTCTAAAGAAAATAACCCTATATATCCACCCCTTAAGGGGTCCTCTATACAAAATTGACTTTCTTACAGAATTTTGGTCTGTCTTACCCTCAACCTTGCTTGGACCGCTTTGCTACTAAATGGTTGGATGTTATTACCAATCCATATTAATTTTTCACACCTGTATATTTTTCCAACTTACCTCCTTTCTGCTCCCTCTTGGAGGTTTCCTAAGCAAATAAACGTGAAACCCACCTAAATAAACGTAAAACCGTGTCAGACCACCAGGAGCTATCAGTCATGCTCGATGGATGGCAAAGGCCATATATTGCCAAAAAATATTTTTATATCGAAATAATTTTTGCTTGACTGAAAGAGAACTTGTAAGAATGCGGGCTTCGCGATGTTTGTTTTTTTATAGTCATACTTAACGTGAAAGCTTGGTTTTGCAGTAATATAGCTATAGAAGCCCCAATTAAGATTTAGATTTTTTGAATAAGGCTGCTGGGTATGCTTCAATTGACCAGATTGTTTCAAATTGATGGCAAAGTTATGTGGATATCTTTGGTATCTCAGTGGCGAAGCTGTGGCTCTTGCTTTATTCGATCCAAGCGTCTCCTATGACATCAAACGGAAAATGACTGAATCAATTCGTGCGTTTGATATGGATAAAGATGAAAGCAAGGACTTAGTTTCTGAGGAGGAGAGCGAGTGATGTTGACGTGCAGAACACCCACAAAACACGTTTACATCAAGGCATTAAAAGAGCAAAATTGGATTGGAAGCAATTGAAAAAGGAATTGAGTTCAAAAGATTTAAGTCATTTTGTCACGTCTGAGATATCTACATTTTTTAAACTTCTCAAACTGCAGACAGACTTCATATATTCCGAACCAGAGACTTGGAAAGAGCTGGAGACTACCAGCAGGCGCAAGAGATTGTGTGAAAATTACATGTTGTCAACGATGCTGCCGAAAGAGGCGTAAAATTAATAGAGTAATATAACAACGTGCTATGCCGAAATGAAAAGAAAAACAATTTTTACTTCAGGTCGTCAGTGCCAACCGCAAAGAATATCCTTCACATAATAAAACTGAATTAATATGATTAAAAAAGTGGGTTTTAGGTTTATTTGCTCCAAGAGGGAGCAGAAAGGAGGTAAGTTGAAAAAAAATACAGGTGTGAAAAATTAATGTGGATTGGTAATAACATCCAAACATTAAGTCGAAAGGCGGTCCAAGCAAGGTTGAGGGTTAGACAGACCAAAATTCTGTAAGAAAGTCAATTTTGTATAGGGGACCCCTTAAGGGATGGACATAGGGGGTTAATATAATCAAAAGAAATGGTGGTGAGAATAAATAAATGGGGGTCGGTGATACAAATAAATTCTCTTAGGACACACTGGAAACCTTAAAATTCCGTCAAGAAAGTCAATTTTGTATAGGGGACCCCTTAAGGGGTGGAGATAGGGGGTTAGTTTCTTTAGAAGAAATGTTGCTAGGGGGTTGGCCATAAACATGAATCCTCTAGGGGCATTCTGGTAGCAGTGGGAGACTTGGGAGTAAATTTTATAAAAACGACACTTTTGTATGGAAACCCCCCAAAGGGGTGGAGAAAGGGGGTAAGTATATTTGGAAAAAATGTTGGGGATACGAAACTAATGAGGGTTAGTCATGCAAACCACTGCTCTATCGGCAACTCCTGAGCATCTGCAGGCTGATTTTTCTGAAAATCTCGTAAATTTTACAACTTTGACCTTGAAGCGACGCCATTTACCCCCTTCCCATCCCTCTAATTTTTTGGCTCATGCATTTTTTTATCAAACCTCAAAAAATAAAAGGTCCCAGCGTATCGAAATACCAATATTAAGAATCTCCATATGTCACTATTCCATAGCTACTGTACACGTATGTCCTTGGTAATGGGAATACGGAATTTTTTTTATATTCATTGATTCTCAATTGATGCGACCAAGAACATTTATAAATATTTATTTTACAAGAACCGTATCGTCTATAGGTACATACACTTTAAGTGCCTTTCTAAATAATCTTTTCATGTAAACTTCATCTCACAAGTTTTAAAAATAAATCTATTAATCTTATGTTTACTCAGATCATACCTTTTTACAACAAATTAAGAAACAAGGAACTCAACGCGTGCTTCACTGCTGAACATGATGTTAATGATACCTTCTGATACGTGCGGGTTGATGTTAATGTTGATGTTGGTCTAGGTGTTGGTTTAGATAAAAGTGTTATGTAATAATAATTATAATAATAAATTGGCCATTTCAGCCCTTAAAAAGAGTTTGATCGAAATTCTTATAATAAAATTGTGTTGTGCATTAAAGAGCTGCACAACTGCAATCAATAGCCGCTTCAAAACATTCTCATAAGAACGAAATGAATTCCAGCAACTACATTAAGGGAACGAATGGAGTGAGTGTGCACACGAAGCGCTTAAGCTCAAAGAACTAAGATATAAGGAAGTGATGTTATTGCACAAAAGTGTGGTATTTTTCTTATTCGTGTTGGTTGACACAAATACATAAACATTCACAAAGGGCCGTATTCAGTTACGTCGAAAAAAAAGGCTCAAAGTGTGCTTGTTAGAATTACATATAAAACCGGTGTTTAGAGTAATACGTTATTAGTAAAAGTTTGACCTACAGCCGTATTCATAACAATATCTTATTCATAAAAATTCTTACTCATGTACCGTATTCATAAAAATATAGTGATTTTTCGTTTAATAACGTTTAAGAATAATGTTTTTAATTCTTTCTCTGTTCTTCTCACTGATTTTCTGTTCTCTGCGATTTATTTTTCAAAACAGCTGATTTTGACAATGTGTCGATCATGACGTAGGCAGACATGCGCATGGCATAATCTTGTATTTATTATTTTTGGGTACAGCCGGTCGTAGGATGGGATTTTTACTAATATTCATATAAAACGCATGAAAAAATAAATGAAAAATTTTGTTTTTACACATTTTGAAATGTATTGTTTTATACAATTTTTGACGAATAGTCAGTTTAAGGTCCCGAATATGCGGAAATCTGAAAAGAAATGAATAAAATGTATTACATCTGATTTACTATGCTGAACACAGAAGCGCCCCAAAAATGTATTCAGCTGTGAAAAACTGATGCGCCCCTGAAGCATTTTGACAGATGTGGGTGCACCATTGTGAGTGCAAATTGGTGCGAAATCAACTGGCTCTAATTTGCATTTTAGCAAATTCTAACCACACAACGCATGTTATTATTATTTTCTGTCATATTTTTCTTTAAAATTACATAGTTTTCAGCAGTGAAAAACGCTTTTAATTTAATTATTTCACTGCACAAACTTTCAATTATATTCAAGTGAACTCAGAAATGTCAAAAAACACTCTCTATCTAGCTCGCTCAATTCAGAAATCATACCACAGTTCATGTACACTGTGTGTGTGGCTAACACCATTTCCTTATATTTTATTTCTTTGCTTAAGCTGGATTCACTGATCACCTTCAGCATGTTTTTCAAGTTTTTTTATATGGAGTTTATGCGCTCTATTTTTTTCCACACTCAATGAGAGAGTAACAAAAACTTGCGGCATCTCTTGAACTTGATTAAGTTTATTTTAATTTTCTTGCTGAATGTTTTTGAGCGGAACTGCCAGAATGAAGTTTGTCAAGTTGAAATATGCATATTTTATTTTTCATGTCTTTATAATAAAGGAACATTGCATCTGGCAATGCTGAATGACAATGAAAAAACCACAAACTTGCAGAATGTTTTACATGTCAGTGAATCAAAATTGCCACATTCTCTTGTTGAGAGCAATAGAGCTTGCGCAAAAAACATGCTGAAGGTGATCAGTGAATCCAGCTTTAGAATGGAATGGAATGTGGCACTTGTGTACATGCAATACTCTCAAAAGAGTACTCTCAATTTAAGAGTATTCGTTTGACAGTTCTCCCAAATGGCTGAGCGGAATGAAATTGAATAAGCGAAACTGAAAGTTTGATCTTGTTTTTTGTTGTCGTTTTATTTTAATTATAGTACTACGAGTAGTACTAAGATATATATAAATATAATACTAAGATAAATACATAAAAAGTTATTAAAAAAGTAAAAATTCTTAGTGAACTAAAATGTAATTTCATTAATTTTGAACATATTATCCAACTCAGTTTTTCCCATATTGTTATGAACGAACATTATTTCGTTGACAAATTAATAAAAGCGAACAAAATCAAAATTTATGTCTATTTGTTTGTTAATTACACTGTGCAACAATTTAAGGGTCAGTTGGAATAACCTCAAATATCTCAATGGTTTCTAATAGTGCATGGTCTATATATTATGCCCTCATACTCAGTTTTATCGGATTAGGTCAAATAAGAGAGAAATTCAAGGTCAAATTTTTCCTTAAAGTCACAAATTTTTTCTTATAACTCTTAAACTAAATTCAAATCCTATGTAGTAACTACATCTAAACATTTGCAATGGATAGTTCTTAACATTTTGAGACCATTTTTTGCTCAAAAAGTTACGTAAGGGGGTTAATATTTTCTTCGAAAAAGGGTTTTAAGAAAAAAAAAAACAATATTTTCAATAGTTCAGTTGCTTTGTATTTGTCTTCAAAAACAATCAGATTTTGCTGAATTTTTGCATACACCTTAAGTAAAATAAAATAACCCACCTCTGAAAAGATCACAACAATTACATGTGCGCATCCAAAGATATTCGTATTCAAAGATTACCAAAGATGGTAACTTCGTTAATGTAAGCCCTAGCGTAGTTTGAAGTTATTTGAAGTTATTTTTTCGTGTCGCACTGTGTTATTGTTGCATTATTTAAATTCATATTGTATAAAAAATAAAATATTTGACATTAGAAGCAAACAACACCTCCTGTCAAAAACAGCTGTTTGTGAAAATGTATCTGCAGCTGCTGAGGTTGCTGTTTTTTTCACTCCGTCGTTTTCAACATTGTGTTTTCAATGGCGGATTGTGAGCGCTCTCTTTTTGATTATATTTTTTGACAGGAGATGGCTTCCCAAGCAACTGTCAATGCTTCCTTGTATGATTATACCATGTATTCGCTCTGCAAAATTGCTGTTTCGTACTCATTCGTTTCGCTTTGTAAATGATTTGAGAATATGGAATACTCGCATAGAATGCATAGAATGGTTAACAAAAGGAATACATTCCTGCAGCTCTTTATTGTGCATGTTATTAAATATTTGTACACAACAGAGATCCGCAATGAGTACTAGTGAAATTAGTATACTTAAATCATGAGCAGCTATGGGCTGAGAGCGCTCTGGCAGCGTTGAGAGCAAGAAATGAGAGCCATGATTCATGATCGGGTATGGGCACCACTGCATTTAAAGCTTCTGTGTTGTTTCTGTGTTTGGCTTTTGTCTTTGATTTGTTGTTGGGTTTTGTATTGCTACCAGTGTTGCCAGAATGGCAGTTTTGCCTGCAAATGGCAGTTTTTTTAACTCTGAGCAGGTTGGCAGTTTTTTTTTTAAAAATACAGTTTTTCCATTATAAATGCAGTTTTTCAGGGTAAAATGCAGTTTTTATGAAAATATAAAATCTTATGAAGTTTTCATAAATTCTCTTTATAAAACATCATCATGGTTCAATTACTTTTTTAAAGCAGGGGCCAAATCGCCGCATCCGTGACGTAACGGCTTTCTTATGAGAAAAAATTAATCATATGAGAATCTCATGAGATACGATATTAATCTTTATACGATTAATTTTATCTCATACGAAAGCTGTTACGTTCACGGATGCGGCGATTCGGCCCAGACCTGCTTCAGACTTCAGTCAACTTCACGCATTGAACATTCAACATGAACCTGTTCAATTTGTGCCAATTTGCGTGTTTTCTTTTCAAGCTTCTTTTCAGGCTGTAAGCCTTGTAGATCCTAGGAGGAAAATAAATTCTTGAAAGGTTGGATTAGCAAAAGCGACAAGATTAGTGCGACAACTAGAAATTCCAACCCTCTTAAAAAAAAAAAAACAATATAATTGTTCAAGCTTTGACTATGATAAACTATGATACAAAAATTTAATAGTGATATGTATAACTAATGCAAATAATAATATATGTGACCCGGTCTATGAAAAGGTGCCTTAAATCAGCTTTTAAAAAATAAAAAATTCAATAAAATTCAGTTTTTCTTTCATTTGTGCTCTTCTTTCTCTACATTTTTAGTACACTTCTAAGCAAGTTAGGACTTACTGATTTTCACCATGTGAAAGAGCGTCTCAAACTCTATCCGAACCAAACAAAAAAAGAAAAATAATTTTTTGAGTCATAAGGCACCTTTTCATAGACCGGGTCACATATGTAAAAAAACCAACATTAAAAATACCTGAATTACTTATCTTAATGTGATCTGAAATGTGAATAATATACCAAAAGTTTTTTTAGATATTAAAACAACAATTTTATATACAAATGAACTTGTTTTTAATAAAAAATTAAAGAAAATGCTTAACAAATCGTTTTTTCGAATTGCATTTTTTTTTTCAGATTTAGCAGTTTTTTTAAAAACAAATCTGGCAACACTGATTGCTACAGAACCTTTGCTCTCAATTCTTGCTCTCAGCGCTCTAAGAGCGCTCTCTGCCCATACCCGTTCATGATTCATTCGGGTATGGCACTACCACCGTTGCCAGATTGGGCGATTTATCGCCAATTGGGCGCTTTTTTTCTTGTTTTGCGCTTAAATTTTTAGGAAATCGCCTGGTGATTTTTTGGGCGATTTTTGTGAAAAACATGCTTTTTCATAAACTCATCTAATGTGTTTAAAATTTCAATCAAAGAAAATAAAATTATTTTAAAATTCTAAATATTTATAGTCTATAAAAAAATGTTCTTTAACGATCAAAATTCTCGTATAAAATGAAGTAGGTTTTTTATTATTTTTTACAGATCTCAATATTATTTCAATAAATGTTAAAGTGTTGGCTATGAAATCATGTATGTACTTTTAGTTTTTCCAAAAGATCGCACACATGATCAATGAATTCTTTGATGGGCTTTGATGTTCAATTTATTTGATGAAGTCTTACAGAAGATTCTTACGCAATTGGAAATGCTAGCTGGGTGACTTTTAGCTTTTTTTTTTGTGTGATGAAATAAAATAGTTGGAAGTTTTCATGCATAAATGCTCATAACTTCAAAACCCTTAGAGATACCATCCTGGATGATATCTCATTTTGAAGTAAATAAGTTTATTAATTTTGTAAAATTGTTGCGAAAAAAATCGTAGGGGGTATTCTTTTTGAAAAAACAATTTTTTTTAATTTTTCAAAAAATTTTATAGAAAAAAACTTTTTTTCCAAAATTCTTACTAAAGAGTTAAAACGTTCATTAATTTTCTTTCGTTTGACGTTTCATATAGTCAAATCGGTTCATTCGTTAAAAAGTTAAAGACAGTTTTACTTTCACATTCTCACACTAAACTTAAAAATTAAACACCCTGTAAAAAGTTATTCCGTCATTCTAGGCCTACAAAATTAACGTCTTGAACGTATAACCACAAGAACTATACATGTTAAAAATTTCATCAAAATCGTAGTACTTTGAAATTTTGGGTGGATCACTTCAAAAATAATGCCCCAATTATGAAAATAAGAACTTTTATATATCTAATACTATTAACAGATCTCAATATTATTTGAAAAAATGTTTATATTTTTTTTTTTGTTTTTTCTAATATAATAAATTTCTTAGAAAAAATTGCGATTATGGCGATTTTTTTTTTATTGGGCGATTTTGGGCGATATTTTTTTAAAATCTCGCGCTTTTCTCAAAAAAGTTCTGGCAACACTGGGCACCACTACATTTAAAGTTTCAGTGTTGTTTTTGTGTTTATCTTTTGTCTTTGATTTGTTGTTGCGTTTTGTGTTGCTACCAGTATTGCCAGATTGAGGTAAATTTCCCTATTTGAGGTAATTTTTGACTCATTTTTTGGGCAGAGGTAATTTTTGAAACGCATAAGAAATACTCTATTTAGAGTCTTATTTCGAGCAATCATTTTACAATTATATCAAAGATTTCTTTATGAGTTTTTTTATTGCGTACTCATAAAACACGCATAAGAAATACTCTATTTACAGTCTTATTTCTGAGCAATCCTCCTTTATGAGGTACTCAGAAAATGTTTGCAGGGATGATTCTTAAATATGACTATCAAAAGTGTCTTAATTTTGAGTCCAAAAGACATTTACATATATGAGTTCTAAAAACGTATTTATTTAAATTCTTTATTATGAATCTTAAAAAAGTATTTAAAATGAGTCTTAAATAGTCTTAATTTTGAGTCCAAAAAGACTCATTTATATGAGTTATAAAAGAGTCTTTATTATGAATCTTCAAAGAGTCCTTATTATGAGTCTTAAAAGAGTATTTAAAATGAGTCTTAAAGGAGTTTTAATTTTGAGTCCAAAAAGACTAATTTATATGAGTTCTAAAAGAGTCATTATTATGAGTCTTAAAAGAGTATTTTAAATGAGTCTTAAAAGAGTATTATATATGAGTCTTAAAAGAGTCTTAATTTTGAGTATTAAATGAGGCATAAAACAGTCATTATTATGAAACATATTTTGAGGCCCACAACCTACGAAAATGTACTCATAAAAGAGTCTTTTTTGAGCGCATTATGACGATAAACGCTCATTTATATGAGTATTAAAAGACTTTTTAAAGAGTCATAATGTTTGCTGGGAATTGTTTGCAATATCATGGTGTTTAAATAATAAAAAGGTTTAAATAAAAAACTATGCAGGTACATAAAAAAAGTTCGCAAAAACACCGAAACAGGCGAATCTTTACCCAAAAAAGTTATGAACAAAATTAGAAGCAGTGATGACAGTTCTGACGATTCTGAGAAGAAACCAAGCACAAGTTCAGGAAAAAGGTTGCACTTTTATATGAAGTTTGTTTTTTATTTTAACCAAATTACTTTCAGGAAATATGACCAGAAAATTCGAACAGGCTGGCTAGCTGACAATCGTTTAAAAATGTGGCTTGTAAAAGAAGGCAATTGTTTGAGTTGCAAATATTGCCTTTGCAAATTAAGGTCAAAACTTGATGGTCTTATTGCACACTCGAAATCAGCTAAACATATTAAAGCCATAGCTCCCTTTTCCAGTCGAACGGTGTCTTTTTTGTCTGCAATAACGTCAACAGCCAACAAAAATTTAAAAATAGCAGAGCTAAAGAATGCGTTATATACAAAAAACGTAATTATTTTATTGAAAAAAAGAAAGTTTAATACAAAATATCGTTCATGGAGAATTAATTTCTTTTATTAAAAAGAAAAGTTAAATTATTTATAAATAATGTGGAAATTGTTATTAAACTATTAATTTGTACATTTAAGGCAAACTACACTTTTCTGTGAATGCTCGTTACTCATGGGTTTCTGACTATTACCACGGAATTGCTTAGAAAATCGTCCTTTTTTATAAGAGGAACAGTTAAGTTGACGCTTCTTCTTTGATTATACTGTCGATGCATTCTAAGCTGGGTTTCATGATGAGTTTTCCAATATCACGTCTTTTGCAGATACCAGTGTCTTAGAGTCACTACGTGACAGTTCATGTTATTTTTTAATATTTTGTGTAATAGGTAAATATTATAAAAACATAAAAAAAAAATTAATTGTATATTACAGAAACAGAACAACCAATAATAAAATACATTTAACTTATTTTGCTTTAAAACAAGTTTTAAATCATTTATATTAGTTTGAAATTGAATAGTAACCCAAAGACACAGCCTGACATGAATAGGGTTAATAGGGGAGTTATAACTATTTTACAGAAACACAACCCAAACATAATACTTGTGCCATGCATTTGTCATTCCAGTCAACTGGCCATTTCTACTGCTTCAAAAAGTCTTCCTAGTGAAGTCGAATTTTTAGTTTCTGAAACCTTCAATTGGTTTTTAAAATCGGCTTCTAGGCAAAGTTCTTACTCAAAACTATTTTCGGCGACAAACGATGGACACGAGCCATTAAAAATCGTAAAAGCCTGCGACACAAGATGGTTGTCCATCGAAACAGCAGTTAAGAGAATTGCCGATCAGTGGCTTGAGTTAAAAACTCATTTTGAGATCGCATGCTTAAACGAGTCATGCCATAAAGCAAAGATTTTGTCAAATTTGTATGTAGATACAAATCTAGCATACCTTCAATTTCTGAGGGCAGTTTTGAAGTTCAAATGAAGTTCAAAAAATAAATAAAATGTTTGAAAGCAATACGGCTGATTTAACAAAACTTTTTGCTGAAGTGAATGCATTACTTTTTTATCTATACAATATGATTGCATATAACTGCGAAGAATTTGATCCTTTAAGTTCAAATCAAAATTAACCAAACTATCGATACTGATGCAGAAAACGAAATACGCAAAACATGTCGGAATTTCTTAACTATTTTAATCCAACAGCTGCGTCAACGCTTACCAAAGAATATAGAAACATTAAAAAATATTTATTTCTTCTCAGTTGAAAACTCCATAAAACGAATAAAATCAAATATTTGTATTCATATAGACAAAGAAAACTGTAACTACACTGTTGATAATATTACAAAAATTGTATTACGATGGCAAAAACTTTACTCTTACAAATAGACACATTTAAATTCAACACTTGATTTTTAGATAGAGGTTCGTGAATTTAAAAACGCCTGTAATGATAATCCTTATACTGACTTAGTAAATTTAGTATTTTCTTTTCTTATCTTGCCATTTAGCAACGCAGAAATTGAACGAATTTTCAGTGCAATGAACGTTGTTAAAACTAAGCAAAGAAATAAAATAAAATTAAATTTTCTGAATGCACTATTAATGACAAGATGTTCACTTAAAAGACTTAAGAAATGTTGTCATGACTTTGATATATCAGAAGATCTATTAAAATATTTTAAAAATCGCATGAAAGTTAATAAAAACTCGGACTCATCTGACGATGAAAATCATTTCTAGGATATAATATTGGACCTCTAAGGGTTGAGTCATATTATTGCACTGAAAATACGTTAAGGTTTATTTTAATTATTATCTTTATTTATCGTAATGTTCATAAAAATATGTACATTTTAATAAAAAATTAAATACTATTAATTTTTTTTTTAGCTTTTTGTCTTTATTTTTTAAGCCTTTTTTTAAATGTTTTTAGCCTTTATTTTTTGCTCATTTAGCCTTTATTTTTTGAAACTGTTGGCAACACTGGTTGCTACATAAGCCTTTGCTCTCAACTCTCAAAATTCTCAACGCTCCCAGAGCGCTCTGCACATAGCTGGCCATGAATATTGGTGCAAGTGTTTACTCATATAAACTCAACAAAATACTTTGACTCATTCCTGCCAAAACCAAAAAATACTGATAGTATTTGTACACATATGTGTGTCGACATATTATTACTCCATTGGTTCTGGGTTAATGATCTGATTAGACCAGGCCCGTCCAACATAATTTTGTGAAGGGTCAGGTTTAGCATTTTCATAACCGTAGCGGGCCAAAAAAAAAATAAAATGACCTTCAGTTTTGGTATATTTATTTATTTATAAAAACCAACATCACATAAATCTTAATATATTATTATTAATGTAACTATGGTCTTAGCATATAAAGATATTCTTATTCTTAAAATCTAATTAATGAGATGTCTGACATTTTTTCTGTTTGCACAGTGCATCTATGTCAGCTGGAGTTTTAGAAGTGGCTATGCGCAAAATGCCTTTAAGATGGCTAGCTAATAAAGATGATCTGGTTTTTGATTTGTTAAATTTCATGCGAGAAAACAGCTGCTCGCAAACATATGTACTACCAAATAAAGAAATTTGTTGAATAGCCAGCTTAGTAAGGTTTGGGTATTGACTGGGTGTAATATACTTTTTGTAAAATTCAATTAAGTTTGGAAGACAATTATTATATGCTGTTTTTAGATGAGAGCTGCTTTGCAATTCTATTAACTCCAGCTGTAAATTCAGCGCAGCGCCTTCAATTTCAACATCAAATGGATTTTGAAACACTTTCATGCAGGGAGTTTGTGATTTGAAGTCTGCGAATCTGTCGTCAAACTCGTTCCTTAATCTTTGTAACATCAACGCGTACTTGTCAAAATCCAAGGTATCTTGCTTTCTTGTAGATAAGGTCTCCCAATGAATCAACTGCTTTTGTTCCAGCTGCTTTTCCAACAACAAAAGCTTTTTTGTGAAAGCTAGAACGTGTTCGTATAACTGTGTGCATAGTTGGTCTTTCCCTTGCAGTTTCAAGTTAAGATCAGAAAGATATTTAGTTATATCAACCAGGAAAGCCAGATCAGCCAACCACTGCTCATCAGTAAGGAAAGTAATTTCTTGGTCTTTGTTGTCAAGAAAAATCTTTAAGTCGTCCAGCAGGGAATAGAATCGTTTTAGTGTAGCTGCTCTGCTGAGCCAGCGAACGCGACTGAAGTATACAATGTCTTCGTGATCTGAACCGACATCAGCCAGAAAAGCCTGGAACTGTCTGTGGTTAAGCCCTCTTGCGCGTATAAAATTAACTGTCTGCACTACTTTATCCATCACGTGTTTCAGGTCTAGAACTTTTGCACATAGCTGTTCTTGGTGAATAATACAATGATGCTGTATGATTGTATGTGTGATGCTATTACGCATCAAAGCCACAAAGCCGTTTCTCTTCCCTGTCATTGCAGGCGCACCATCTGTTGTTAAGCCGCAAAGATTTTCTGTTTGAAGTTCGTATTTTTCTATACAACTTTTAACTTCTTCGTAGATGTCTTGTCCAGTGGTTGTATCTTTCATTGAACGCAAATCTAACAATTCCTCGATAACGGTATAGTCTTCGGATACTCCTCTCACGAAAACTGCCAATTGGGCTGTATCTGACATATCAGTATTTCGTCGAGCGCTAAACTATAGAAAACACATTTCTGCAATTGCGTTTTTAAAGACGACTCAATATCGCTGGCCATGAAATCAATTCTTCTTGCTATGGTTTGATGTGACAAACTTATATTTTTTATTATTTTTTTCTGCTCCGGGCAGGCTACTGAAGCGAATATCTCCAAGCATTCCTTGACGAACTCTCCGTCTGATAGAGGTTTGCTTCGCTTGGCAATGACTTCTGCTATCATGAAACTAATTTTTGTAACAGTTTCGGAATTTTCTTTCGGTATTTTGAACATCGCTTGTTGACCGGTCATATTTTTTTTTAACGAATTTACGCGATCAATTCGAATTTGACCTTTGTACTCATCATATTTAGAAGCGTGTTTTGTAGAATAATGGCGCTTTATATTGTATTCCTTGCAAACTGATATTTTTTCGTGACATATGAGGCACAGTATAGTTTCATTTTGTTCTTCTATGACAAAAAAGGCTTCCGTCCAACTATTTTTAAACATTCGACATTCTGCATCAACTTTACGTCTCTTTTCTGATGATGACATATTGATCTGAAAAATTTTAATTGTAGCGCAACTCATAAATTATAACTAAAGAAAAACATCATAACTAAAATAATTACATTTTTGGAGAATTGAATTATTTGCTTACCGTTTTAATATTTCAATGCAATAATTCACGAAATAATATATGTAGTGCCAAAGGCTATAAAAACAGAGGTTTCTTTATTAAAAACACAACTTATTCACAAACTGATTTAACGCAAAACACTGCTCAAATTCACTTTCTTCTTCTTACATACTTGATTTGTATGTAATTAATATTATGTATATTAATTTGTACAAAAACAAATGCAAAGGCTTTCCAAAAATGAAATTTGTGGTGCGAGAACAAAAACAATTTGATTTTTTATCGCTCCCAAATTATCATTTTTTTTGCATAGGATTTCCTATTACTTCTTGGTTAACGGATCATTAGAAAAAATGATGAATGTTGTTGCAATTTTTGCCACAAAATTTGCTAGAGCGAGAATGCGAAAAAAAAAATACACAGGTTTTCCCATTAGCTCGTGCTGATGTTTGTGACGAAAATATTTCTCATGAATTTGTTGTTGCGCTATTTGAATCAGTTCGTGCCATATGGCACGCTTCTTTTGTTTTGTTTTCTTTTTGTACATGTACGCGTTTTGCTTGATATACTCATGAGATTTAAACCAATTTGTAGGCACTTGCAAAGTACAGTACTTTATAGGTACTGTTTTTTTATCAACTACTTATTTTATTTACTACAGGGAGCACTGTTTTACTTGCAATCGAGTAAGTTTTTTAATTGACACACACACATGTAAACATATAGAAGCAAACCTATACAACTGGGATGGCCAAAGATTCTAAGAGATGGCGGGCCGGATGAAGGGCCTATGCGGGCCGGATGGTGGCCCGGGGGCCGTATGTTGGACAGGCCTGGATTAGACTCACTTGTTCATGTGAGAGGAAAATAAGTATGAGTGAGTTGAGTATTATTGTGTGTTTTGCATTTGCTTATTCTTTTTGCTGATTTGTTAACTTTTTCGTGTGAGAATATGAATGAATTGAGTATTATTTTGTGTTATGCCTTGAGCTTTTTGCAAAAAAAATTATAGCTTGTTTCAAAAAAATTCAACTAACAAGAAAGCTGAACTAAAATGATTCTAAGTACTTCAGTCATTCCACCGAACTTATGGTGTTTATTGGTGTTGTGAGTCATTACCAGCTATGGGCAGAGAGCGCTCTTAGAGCGTTGAGAGAAGGAATTGAGAGCAAAGACTTATGTAGCAAAACAAAACGCAACAACAAATCAAAGGCAAAAGGCAAACACAGCAACAACACAGAAGCTTTAAATGTAGTGGTGCCCATACTCGGTCATTACGGTATGTAAAATAAATATATTGACTCAATGAAAGAATTAAGCACCGCACCGGTGCCTTATCTGTTGATATGGTGCCTCATATCAGCAGATAACTTATTCTTTGTTTGTTTGTGTGCCGTGCGTGAACGAGTATGAGTGGATATGAGTGCAAATTATTCTTTGACATAAATCAACTAATATCCTTTCTTGGGTTAGTCAATTTATGACTTAAAAGCGAGAGCAATTGCAGGTTTCTGGTACACAAATGATCGAGAACGGGACCTACTAGTTGTATGCCGACTCCGAACGAATTTTTGATTTACTTGAAACAAAGGAATGTTTGTGATTACATACTGATTATAAATATATTTTTGAATAACTAACATTTTTCACATATCCTAAATATGTAAACACTTAAATCTAAAATGCATATTGTAATTGCAACAAAAAATGTTTGTGGTAAGGAGGTTAGATACCAATTATAAATATATTTTTGAATACTTAATATTTTTCACACACGCTAAAGAATTTTTATGGTTAAAAAATTGTTTAATAAAAAAATAAAAAAAAAAAAAGGAATGGCTAGCAACAAAAGTCTGACATCCTAATTGTGTATAAAAGCAGGATAATTTTATCTAATTAGCCATTCAGAAGCAAGATTAAAATATATGTTAAAAAAATGTGGTGCATCACAGCGGACAATTCTTCCACTGAAGGAAATGCCATTTGGTTATATATACCTTATTAATAAGATGGAAATAAGATGGAGAGGGTTATGAGACCGTTCGGTCAAAATGTTCGGTTGATAACAACACCTATCTTAAATTGCCAAACAATTTTGACGACACGATGTCGGATGACGGATATCTAAGAAATTACATAACACGAATATTTATGTCATCAACAGAGAAAAGAAGGGTAAAATGTACGAGCTTAACTTGAGGTAATGCAATGCAAGTTATTAGATATTCTTTTTATATTTTATATTTTTTCATTCTATACTAAACTATTTCATTTTTATTAATTAATATTTTCTTCTTGTTATCGTTTCAGA
Organism: Pherbina coryleti; assembly: GCA_943735915.1. Taxonomy (NCBI): domain Eukaryota; kingdom Metazoa; phylum Arthropoda; class Insecta; order Diptera; family Sciomyzidae; genus Pherbina; species Pherbina coryleti. Next base: position 44,577,233 of record OX030952.1, on the reverse strand, counting down.
ATGAGGTACACTAAGGAATCTATCAGTAAAAGAGGAGGGTATTCAATTTTAATTTAAATACCAGATCAATTTGAGGGAGTTAAAATTAAAATTAAATTAAGAAATGTTAAAAAAGCATATAATAAAAGTATATATATATATACATAAAATATTATTTAATTTTTTTATTTTGATATATACATATGTATGTATATCAGCTCTCACCTTTTTTCATCTTTAAATATTTATATGGAACGTTTTATCATTTCCATTGTATCATCGTTGAAGTAGTCCTCCAGAGTGACGTCGATCGGTGGGTTCAATAAATTTTCCAAAAAGTTTTCCTTTACTTTCTCACCCCGTCTATTTTGTTTGGTTTAAAATTGCGCCTTCTTTTATACCACAATGAACCGAACAAAAACGCTGACCTTTAGTAATTTGCTGTAGATTTAAATAAATAAAAACAAAAATTGACAATAGAATATAAATTGTCATATGAGTATGAACTAGCGCTCCAACTTAAGCACGTGTTTCGAACTACACGTGTACACGGAAGTTCGAACTCCGTGAAGTTCGTTTTTGAAAAGACGTACTCGAACTACAAGTAATTGTTAAACACTTACTACACGTGTAGTAGCAAAAATACGTGTTGAGGTGCTCACGTGTATACGAGTACATGTGTTCACGTGTACACGAGTACACGGATTCAGAATTCACGTTTTCACGATTTAGTCGCATTCAAGCTAATTCCCATAGGTCTTTATTGTCTTTGGATGAGTTATGGTATCAATTATGGCTTAAATGGAAACCTTGGACAAGAAATGTATACTTTTATGGTCTTAGTCCTTGTTATTGTTATAGTGCCGGGATAGTTGCAGCATTCACGTGTTGTTCGAGTACGTGATTTTTTAAAATATTCTTAAAAGCACGTGTATTCGTACTACACGTGTTCACGTAAAAATGGGAGCTCTATTGCGAACGCATATATACAGTGAAATAAATATTTACAGTTGAAATAATTGAAATGATATAAGATATTAAGGGGGCATATAGGTTACAAATTTAAAAAGAAATTTTTTATTCGGGAATTTTTTTCATAGAAGGAGAAAAGATATCGTTTTCAAATTTTGCATATATATTAATTAACATTAAAAAAATGCAAAATTTTTTTTTAAATTTTTGAAGCGGTTTTTGACGTTTTTTAATTTTTTTAAAAAAATTCCAAAAAATTGACGGTGTGCAAGATATCACCAAAAGAAACAGAATGGCGACCGATTTTGTAACCTCGAAAATCGACTTTTTTTTAAATGGCCGCCAGTTTGTTTTTTTCGGCGGAAAAAATTATCCTAGTTCAGGCGATAGCCACTTAAAAAAGGATTAATTTGGTTTTTTTTATTTTTTCCTCTGATGTTCCAAACTGGTGATATCCTGCACACCGTCAATTTTTTGGCATTTGTTAAAAAAAAAAATCAAATAACGTCAAAAACCGCTTCAAAAATTTCCCGAAAAAAATTTTTTTTTAAAAATTTGTAACCTATATGCCGCCTTAAATAGAGATTTGATATTAGAAGCTTTACATGGCAATATTAACTCTATGGTTTGTCATTGTCTGTAGAGAGGTGACGACCAAACAGAAAAATTAATTCAATTGAAAAAACTTTCTGTGTCAGATGAAATTTAACCAGGGTGCTCTGGCGCATGGGTCACGCACTCTACCCACTGCGCCACGGGGCAGGCATTTTGTTTGTTTGTTAAATTGTCATAATTTAACATTTTTTAAAGGCATTCATTTAGTTAGTCAAAAAATAGCGTTTGCAGTGATCACATAAAAAAAAGTTCAAGTTATATAAATTATTTACAGTTATATAAATTATTTAAGTTTACGAAAAAAAGAAGTGTACATTTTTCTTTGTCTTTAATAAAATTTACTTTTATTTTGTTCAGCACTGGGACGAGGTAAGCACTATTCGGTTTATCAGCGTGAGATATTCAAGAATTAATTTAAGATATTATTATAAGATAATAAAATTTGTGTAAAGAAGTTTTTTTGGTACGGTGCGTGTTTCGGGGCTATCAATTTTGATCCACCTTTAACACAAGAGGGCGCTGTATTACAAATTTTTTACAAAACCGCCTTAAACTCACAAACCGGTCATGCGATTAGAATAAAAATCGGTATATAGTGGTAGTTAAGCGCTATCTCCTTTGATCCACCCTGAACACCAGATGCCGCTGTAGTACGCATTTTTTACAAAACCGCTAATAGCTCCTAAGCCGATAATGCAATTAACATGAAAATTGCAATTAACATGAAAAAGTGGTTTGGAGTTGCGAAAAGTGTTTTGGCCCTATCTCCTTTTATCACATTGAACACCAGATGGTGCTGTAGTACAAACTTTATACAAAACTTCCAATAACTCCTAAGCCCATCATGCAATCAGCATGCAAATTTGTATGCAGTATTTTTTAGATATGATGCGTGTTTTTGGTTTATCCATTTTAATTCATCTTTAACACCAGTGGGCGTTGTTAAACTACAATATGCCTTCGATAGGCATATTTTTAGTTGCTTTTTTTGGTTAATATGCAAATATTTACAATATATTAAAAATTTTTTAAATTTAGTAAAATTTAAAAAATTTCCGCTATTTTGATACCAAAAACATTTACATATCTTCAATACTGCGAAAATTTTTATTACAATGAAATTTTTGAATGAGATCTTTCCCTTAGCAAAACCGGTGCACTAAGATTTGATGAATAAAGATTTTACGTTTAATTGTTTATTTGTTTATTTATTTATTGGCCAAACAAACAAGGCAATTTACTTATACTAACAGGTTTTATTTTTTTGTTTTTTTTTTTCTCTCCCCTTTCCTTTTTTTTGGTGTTCGATGATATGCAATTCAACGTGGGCGTAATCCGCCCACCTAAATGACATGATTTCACGAACACGTCAAAAAGAAAAGGCAAGAAGGAAAGTAAAAAATAATAGGTACTTACATACTAGTATACTAGTATACTAGTATAGTATATTTATACATAATTATTAGTGGTAGCTTATACTTAATAGGGAACAAACCAAAGAGGTATAAATGGTGAGCATTAAAAGAGATGGGGAAGTACTTTAATTTTACGGTAAGGAAAAGAGGAAGGTGGATTTGAGTTAAAGAAATAGATAGCAAGATTAGTTTTGTTTTAATTTGAGGAGAGCGATTTGGAAAGGGTACTCTTGAATGTGAATTTATTCATGGAGGGTAAGTAACAGTCGCTTATATTATTGAATATTCTACAGCATCTATTAATGGGTTCATTTTATGCATAAACTGTATGGTGTTGGTATTCTTTCAACAGTCTTGTATGCCTAGTTTACCTTACAGGATCATTGAATGTTATCTTATTCGATATATATTCGATGTTAATAGTTCCAGTTAAAACAACAAAGGTAAAGCATGAACTTAGTAACGTTCTCCTTGATGACAGAGGCAACAAATTCAGAAGGCTGAGTCTATGTTTGTACGGTGGCAAGCTTCTGAAATCACGAGGATCAAAGTAGTCTCTTAGCGCAAAAAGCAGGAATTGTTTTTGGATTGATTCGAATCTTTCACTATGTGACTCAAAAGCAGGATTCTTAATAATGCAGGCATATTCAAGAAGTGGGCGCACTAGTGCACTGTATAGAGTCTTAGTTACCCAAACATTTTTAAACTCCTTAGCACGTCTTTTTATGAACCCAAGCTGCTTATTAGCCCTAAATTAAACTTTGTCATAGTGAAGATTGAACCGTAGCTTATCGGCGGTAACAAAACAAATTTCGTCAATTTGACTTTAAAAACATGAACATATCTTGAAAACTATGAAAAATTTTAGTAAAACGATATATTTAATGCATTCGAGTTTTCCTCAAAAAAGGCACTACAATTTTTTTTGTTGTAAAAATAATGTAAATTCAAATTTGCAAATTTCCAACTCTTTTTCAGAAGTTATGACACTTATGCGCAAAAGTTGTTTCAATTTTACCCAAAAATTAAAAATTGTTTTTGTGATTCAAAAAACAGAACTACCAATAAGGTGTGTCTCCGATCATACAAACCAAATTTTTGATATCGAATAGCTTTGGAACTAAACGTCGCATAACAATGAAATTCAGTATGGAGTTACTCATTGCCAAAGTCTTTCTACTGGAAAACTGGCAGGTGGTTTGGAAAAGGGGGTGTGGCCCAATTTTCGATACAGAATAGCTATGGAAGTAAAAGTCACATAATATTGAAACTCTTAATGGAATTGCCACCTGAGAGTGATGTCCTGCTACTGGGAAACTGTATAGGACAGTGGTCCATGAGCGTGGTGTCATACTGAAGAGGTGTTTTGAATGGATAAAAACAGGATCAATATTTATGCCCTAAGGTGCCGATCTATATGGCAAAATCTAAAAATGGCTTTACGCCGTACTTTGAAAAATAAAAAAGGAGTTTCTTTTTGTTTAACCTAAAATTAACTAACTTTATTTAAATTATTCTCTGCTATATAAATCAAAAATACCAGTATTTTATTTTGCTGCTGCTTCCAAAACTCCTCCCATGTTTTCCAATGTAAGTAATAAAACTTTAGTTAACCAATAGATTGATCTATTATGCAACATCTTTTTGTTAAAGAGTTCTTTTCATTTCTTTCATTCACACTAGTTCTAATAATAATTATGCTGAGCTTGCAAAGTCAATGCAGCAACATTGTTTGCGTCAGTCGCTATGTAATACAAATCGTTTGACCCAGTGCCGTTATGAATGAAAGAAAATAAACAAAACGAAAATTAGTTTATCAATTGCAATTCTTTAAATTGTGCCGAATTTCAATTATACCGTAAGCTTGTTGTGCTGTGCCACTACACCCTTACCCTTAAGCGAAAAATTATTACTTGAAATAATTTTTAAAGATTGGAGAAGTTTAGGAGCAGCTTACATATTAGAGTTTTCATAAACAAATTTTTTTTTTTTTTGTTACTTGTTTAATTTAGCAATATGTATATAAGGGTTATTTACTTATATAATATAATATACCATAGTTAAAATATTTTTTTTTTTTGTTTTAATTTTTTTTTTTTTTTTTTTTGTTTGTCTTACAAAAGTATTTTTAAATTCTTAATGTTTAACTATTATAGTATTTGCTTATAATTATGTTTTTCAGATGATAAATAATATATAAATATTTTTTTTTGTTTGTGCCCGTTTTTGATATATACACCATGTATGTAGGGGCGTATTGTCTTGCAACAATTTATATATGCTGTTAATTTCTACTAGTGAACATTAGATTTATTGTAATTTATAAAGTGCTATTTATGTATTTCTTTAAAATATTGTTGTGCAATAATTTATGTTTACCATTTATATCTACTAGTGAATTTACACCTAATCTATCAATTATCTTATATGGTCCGTGATAGGGACTCTGTAATTTCCTTTTATTTTCTAAACCTACGAAAACTAAATCACCTATTTCTAATGTTGCTTCATTCTTATTTCTGTCATACTCTATTTTTCTTTTATGTTTAACTGTTTTAATCATATCTCTAGCCCTATTGATAGATGTTTTTAACCTAAGTTTTAATTCATTAGTGTAATCTTCTAAATTATAAATTTTGTCATGTTCATTTGTAATATCACTCGGAAGTGATGGTAGTTTACCAAATATTAGTTCATACGGTGAATATGATGTATCTACGTGAGGAGTAGTATTATACGCAAATGTGTAATAAGGGACCCATTTATCCCATTCTAGGTCATCTGCAAAAGATAATAAATATTCGTTCAGAACCCTATGATTTCTTTCTAGAGCTCCAATAGTCTGATGGTGGTATGGAGTCGAAAAAATTTGTCGCGTGTCTAGCAATTTACATATGTTTGCCATCAATTCATTTTTAAATTCTGTACCGCAATCAGATTTAAGGGTCTTAAAACATCCGTATTTAAGTATGAACTGTTCAACAAGCGTGGTTGCAATTGTCTTAGCTTCTTTTGTTGCGATAGGATGTGCTATGGTGAATTTGGTAAGTTCGCATTGGATAGTTAAAATATATCGATTTCCATTCGACATTTTTAATGGACCTACTGTGTCTATAGATACAGTTTCGAAACTTGTTGTTGGTGTATTCGTTATTGTTAAACTCTCTTTGATATGTCTATGTATTTTATTTCTGTGACACTTTTCGCAGTTATTTATATATTCTTTCACCATTTTTCTCATGTTCTTCCATATGTAGCGTTGTTTTAATTTCAAAATAGTTTTCCTGATTCCTAAATGTCCTCCTGTTCGAGTATTATGATATTCATCTATCAATTTGTATTGTTGCAGTGTACTTTCTATATGTCGTGGAGCTTTGTAAATTAATATCTTTATAGGCGAGGATTTATTCATTTTCAACTTGTTGTACTTTTCTTTGAATGCATTCATTTTAATATTCTCAAATATATAATCTTTGTCACAAAGGGCTAGCTCCTTTATCTGTGATCTATTTAATAAACAATGTAGTTTCTCCAACATCGAATCTAGTTTCGAAGGGTCATCGCTACATGTTATGTGCACTTCATTATTATTTATATTCATAGTAACGTTACTCTTTTCTTTAATAAAAAATTTTAATTTCATTGCTCTTCTTACGTCATTAAAGGATGTGCATTCCCAAATATAGAGGTGATCAGTCTCTTTATGAGATGTGCTGTTCCTGTTAACACGTTCTTTGGTACCCATAATCATTTCACTCGCTTGATTGTCATTTCTTTCCTCATTTTCGTTATTGCTCCTTTTACTTACTTGTTTTGTTTTGCTCCTTGTTATTGCTAATACTTCTTTTTCACTGCTCATAGGAATCATATTTTTTAAAATTTCGCTGTCATATTTTATTCTGGATAATGCATCTGCGTTAGTGTTCATTTTGCCTTGTTTGTATGTAATTTCAAAGTCATAATCAGACAAATCTAATCTGATTCTGGTCATTTTGGACGATGGGTTCTTATGTGAAAATAGAGAGACTAGTGGTCTGTGGTCAGTCACTACTATAAATTTTCTTCCATATAGGTAGGGTTTGAAAAAGTTTATGCTCCAGTGTATTGCTAGGAGTTCTTTCTCTATGACCGGCTTGTTTATATCATGCTTTTGTAATGACTTACTAGCGTATGATATTGGCAGATCATGTCCAATCTCTCCTTGCGAGAGAACAGCTCCTAATGCAAAATCGGATGCATCAGTAGTTACGATAAATGGCTTCTCAAAATTTGGGTACTGTAGGACTGGTGAATCAACAAGTTTATGTTTTAAGCTACAGAATGCTTTTTCGCACTCCTCTGACCAGATGAAGGGTGTCCCTTTTTTGAGTAGGGAATTTAAACATTTTGCTACGGCCGCAAAGTCCGGTATGAAACGTCTGTAATAGTTACAAAAAGCCACGAACCTTCGTACGTCGTCTGCATTTTTTGGTGTTGGGTATTTTAAAACAGCATCACATTTAGCTGGATCTGTTTTAATACCTTTGTCTGTTATTAAATGGCCGAGGTATGTTACTTCCGGTCTGAGGAATTGGCATTTGCCCGCGTTTAGCTTTAAATTGTATTTTTGCAGGCGCTCAAAAACTTTTACTAGATTTTGGTTATGATGCTTAAGTGAACATCCAAATACTATTATGTCATCGACATAGAGGAAAGCTTCTGAATTCAAACCGCTCAAAGCTATTGTAAGCATTCTTTGGAAGCTGTTTGAAGAGATCTTTAAACCAAATGGTAGACGTTTAAAATGGTAATGTCCGTCTTGTGTAGAAAATGCAGTTAATGGTCGTGAATTTTTGTCTAGTGGTATTTGATGAAAAAAGCTTGTCATGTCTAATGTTGAGAAGTACTTGGCTCTTCCTAACATATCCAGTACATCCTCTAATCTCGTCAATGGGAATTTGTCATTGACTATTTTTTCGTTTAGCTTTCTGTAATCAACCACCAAGATTATGCACATACAAAAATTAACTTGGGTTTATTTTTGAGTTACCTACTTATTTGAACATGTTTTCAAAATTCACGTTTAACATGTAGTTTTGTAAAAATAACTTGCAACTTTAAATAGCTTCATTCATAAAATGCCAAAAGTGTTGAGTTTTTTCAAAAGCTATACATTTTTTGATTATATTACAGCGTGAATTTATTTTATAACAAAAATAAGCTAAAAATAATAAATATTTTATAATAATGGTGTAAAACTTTTTATTTTTTTTTTTTTCATATTTGTGTTTCAATTACATATATATTCAATATTTCGTACTATTTCATTTGCTGAGGTTGTTGTAATTGTATTCATAACACAAGAAATAAAATAGTTTTTTTTATTTATTAAACTAAAGTGTTAATCTTATCTCTCAGTGGTTTTTGTAGAATATAACCTTTTATTTCCTTTTTTTAAGTTCTAGTTGTTTTATTTTATAAACTAAAGCATTCTCTTTATGTTTTATAGCTTTTATCATATTGATGTTTTATAGTAAGCTAATTTAGCATTTTCTGTTTATATCAATTTATTCATAAGAATTCGTATTGAAATTAAAAAAAAAATTATATTAATTATGAATATATGTATTTTTTTTCTGGTTTTATTATTTTTTCTCCGATTTTATTAAAGTTTTCTTCAAGTTAATTGACGTAACTGCAGACCATAAAAAAGATAAATTGAATGTTTTTATCAAGCTTCGTTATTTTAAAAATAATAATTTGTTTGCTTTTGATGGAACACAAACCAATAGTTGCGTTCTTTTTGATATAATATATAATAGTATGCAGTACGCCATAACATCCGATTACGAGAGATAGCTTGGTGCAGCTTCGTAACGCCTCTGAATCTGATCATATGTGAATTTAACGAAAGCGTCGTACTGTTCAGCGAGTTTTGTTGTCAGAACTGCATCATATTTTTCACGAAGTTCATCTTCTCGCTCTTTCAACATGCGCTCGCATATCAATTGTACCTGTTTAAAAGTAAGCAACACCTTTTCGGGATTACGAACAATGCTCGGTGGGCTGTCTGGACGACGAGGACTGTCTGGTCCCATTTCTGATCCACTTGATTCAGAGTCTTGCATTCGTTCGATTGCAGCCGCTGAAAAAGGCAGTTGTTTGCGTCTGTGAAGTCTTTTGATTTCATCTCGAATGTTTTGTGCCATTTTATCTGGTGACATCTTGGAAAGGCTTGCATCAGTAAACATCACAGGATCGCAGGTCGCAGGTCACAGGATCGCAGGTCGCAGGATCGCAGGTCGCAGGATCAAAACAATGTGCAGGATCGGTTTGCAGGATCGCCATGAAGAGGTGTTTTGAATGGATAAAAACAGGATCAATATTTATGCCCTAAGGTGCCGATCTATATGGCAAAATCTAAAAATGGCTTTACGCCGTACTTTGAAAAATAAAAAAGGAGTTTCTTTTTGTTTAACCTAAAATTAACTAACTTTATTTAAATTATTCTCTGCTATATAAATCAAAAATACCAGTATTTTATTTTGCTGCTGCTTCCAAAACTCCTCCCATGTTTTCCAATGTAAGTAATAAAACTTTAGTTAACCAATAGATTGATCTATTATGCAACATCTTTTTGTTAAAGAGTTCTTTTCATTTCTTTCATTCACACTAGTTCTAATAATAATTATGCTGAGCTTGCAAAGTCAATGCAGCAACATTGTTTGCGTCAGTCGCTATGTAATACAAATCGTTTGACCCAGTGCCGTTATGAATGAAAGAAAATAAACAAAACGAAAATTAGTTTATCAATTGCAATTCTTTAAATTGTGCCGAATTTCAATTATACCGTAAGCTTGTTGGGCTGTTCCACTACAATACTCGACCCAATACTAAGGGTCTAATAAAAGTTTTAAGTAAATTATTATTTTTCAATATACTTGCCGGGTGTAGCAACGCGCGCCGGATATCGCCAGTATAATATAGTATATGGTCATTCTGGTTTGTCTTAATAGACAAAACACAAATATTATGATATGCATGCAAGTTCAGACCACCCATTGTTCAACATTTAAATTGTAAATGCAAACAAAACTGTAAAATTTAAGCATGGCTTTATCTTAAGCTTAAATTGAAATAAATGATTATTAAATTAAATAATAATATTAATTAATGATTAGATTGAAATCAGCAAATATTCTGGCTGATGCTATATTTTATATTATGATGATGAAATACTTTTGTTTATATTAACACGCACAAGCCACTCAGTTTTGTTTATACTAAAAGCTTTTAAATAAGGAAAAGATGTATTTGAGTAGTCAGTTTTTTAGTTGAGTTCTAAATATAATTCCAGTTTATAAGTTCAGTTGATAAGTTAAAATTAAGTTATGTAATAAATTAAAAACTTTTTTAAAATCTAATTGTAGTTTACATTTAATTAATCAAGCATTACTATTTTTTTTTGTTTGTTTAAGCTCATGAAAAGAAATAATAAAGATTCAGTCTGTAAGAAAAACTCGTCGTGTTTAAATCAGGAAAAGATTTTATTAATTTGTAAGAACAACTGATGGTTTTTTAAAAGAACACGTTATTAAGTTAGAACAACTAATTGTGTTTTAAATGAAACACATAGTATTATATACACTGTATTTTTATATATAACAAACAAAAAATACAAAAAAACACATTCATATTTTGTCATTTATACTAACTTTAATATACATATATATTTTTTTAAATCACTAAAACTTATTAAAAAAAAATAAAAAAAAAAATAACTGGCCACTTCAGCCCTTGAAAGGACTTTGACATAGCTTCTTATGATCAATTGTGTTGTGCGTGTTATTAAGTTACACAATTGACCAAGAACCGGACCTACATGTTTAACGCCGACTCCGAACGGCGATGACCGGAATGTTCTCGTTCTCAAGAAGCTTTACATGGTTTTGGTTACTCTCTGGTTACTCTCTGAGGTTTGCCATTGTCTGCAGAGAGGTGGCGGCCGTACAGAAAAATTATTTTAATTCAAATAATTTTCTGTCGCTGCTGGGGTTCGAACCCGGGTCTCCAGGTTCGTCGACATAGCGGCCACGCACTTTAACCAACTACGCCACGGACGCCACGAAAACTTAAACTTATTCAGCGCAACTAAAAGTTCAAAATTTTTGACGTGACGAAGTTACGTTTTACCGCGCAGGTCTCTAAAAAAAGTTGAAAAAATAATTTTTTCAAAATGCATCGGCGTTGCTTTGATTTGTTCCTCGCTGAGTATAAGAGCTTTGATTAAAAAATTGGTACGACCTTCACGGTCATTAACCACATGTAGGGAATAAGTCCCCTATGTAAAGGGTTGTATCCAAAATTTTCAAAAAAATTTTGCCGGTTTTTCAAAAATTTTTTTTTATATTTGTATATTTTTTTTGTTTATTTTTGACTTTTTCCCATAAATGTGGTTAATTTCCACGTAAGAGGTTGTCACCAATAATAACTAATTTGATTTTTTTGTTTCAGATTAGTCGTTCCTGACATTAAGTTGCAGCAGCGGGACAAGTCATTTTTTTTAGTGCTTTCATCGCCCTCTACCGGCTGAAGAAGTGATAAAAAAAAAAATTGTTTTTGTTATCTTAAAACATTTATAAATATGTCACAAAAAGTTTAAAATTGATGTTTAATAAATATGATTGAAAAAAAAAATATTAAAAATATATGTTTTTTTTCACCAAAAGATTGGTACTACTCCCTTAAGTCAAAAATGTGGTTATGGATTAAAACAAGAGTTTGGATATGAAATAGGAGTATGAAGAAACACCGTCACGTCAAAACCTACGGGTCTGTCCACGACGCAGCCAACTCTTTTTTATGCTTATTATATACTTAGTCCACTTAGTCTTTATATTTTAATAAAAATTATATATGTAACTTTAACTCTAAAGCAAAATTACCAAACTTTTTTCATTACTTAAATTCAATTTCGCGCCGAATTTAAAAGATCCTAAGGGCGCTTAAAAGCTTAATCCTGCCTTGTTTAAACTAAGGTCACGAGCATGATACAATTATACAAGGTAGGAGTGACAACTTGCTTTTTTCTCACCAGTACCTTGTACCGACTGTCATTTGCCTGTATATTTTGTTTTCTATTTTCTTTTCTTCATTTTTCGTTCTCTAATTTATACTATTTTTGACAGTTGGCGCAAGACGAAAAAAATGTCACTCCTACCTTGTATAATTGTATCATGGTCACGAGTAACAGCAAAAAGCAAAACTTTGATACAAAAATTTTCTATCATATTGAGAGTTTTGGCAAGAATTATAGATAAATAGATTACGCATTGCGCAGATCCGTTATATTCTTTACTTTTCATTTTGACATTTCTAGCTATGAACAAAATATTTTTTAAGATCATAACGTCAGGCTATTTCAAGCTTGTTTCTTGAATCCTTTGTCAGTGCATGTTGGATTTGTTAAAAGCAACTTGCACGAAACTTGCGACTTGGGCATGCGCAGCACTTGTATATAATTCTTTGTCCATAATTCTTTAATATAAAACGGAGGAAAAACTTGTTTAATCTATTATATTCATAATGAAAGTGAACATTTTTGTTGCCGCTAAACTCCAAAAGTTCTGGGCCGATTTTTATGAAATAATTTTCAAAATATCACATTTGTGCTAGAAAAGGATCTTTGGGTATTTTCTTTATGAAATTTTAAAAATTAGTATCTTTAATTAAAGTATTTTAAAAAATCATCCGCAATGAAACGCATTACTTGATCGTTAGCTTCAAAAATTTAATAAAAAATATTAAATTTATCCAAAAACTTTTTTAATTTATCCAAAAAGCGAGTCATTTTTGCACCAATAACGCATTTGCTTAAATCGACTACGTAAATATTTAAAATTTATTTAAATACTTTTTCAATGAAATAAAATATTAAAATATTTAAACAGAATTAATAAAAAAAATATATTAATATTATGCACTTTTTCAAATATCCTTTCAAGTATTTACTATTTGAAAATAAAACTATCGCATTTAAAGAAAATTTATATAAAACTATTGGAATTAAAAAACAACATATTTGAATATTTTCCACGAGCTGCGTCCATCAAATGCCATTTGTTAGCATATTTAATTTTCTTTTTTCGTTCTCTAATTTATACTACTGTTGACAGTTGTTGCAATATTATTGCACCAAATGTCAAAATAGTATAAATTAGAGGAAAAAAAAATTAAAAATAAAATAAACATAAATTCGTGAGAAAATGTCCGGTTGTCACTCTAACCTTACAAAAATTTATTTTGCGATCATCAATCGCACTCACAAAGAATCCTGGCCAAACATGCGGCTATATTACCTTTGCAACAATAACTAAATGAGAATTATAAGAACTAAGGTTGCAACTGCAAGAAATAAACTGCAGGAACAGAGTGCGATGCTGTTGCTGCTTGTAGGAATATGTGTGTACGTGTGCGATGCTGTTGCTGCTTGCTTGTATGGAATATGTTTGTACGTGTGTGGTATAAATAAAATTCAAATACGGGAAAAAACGAGTTGTAAGGAAAACATTTGATTTATCCACGTAAATATTTAAATTAAATTTATACTGAGGCGTGGATAATGCTAATATGCGTTATTTCCCTTAGTGTATACATTAGATTGGTTTTTTTTCCAAAAGTATTCCAGAACCTCCCTGCAAGGCCAGACTCTGAATCTTGGATATAATATAAGCACGTACCGCAAAAAAAAAAAAATCCAAAAAATTCGCAAACTGGCGCCGCCAAAAAACATGAATTTGAAGAAGTATAAAATGGATGTTTCAAAACGAGGTTTCTATTTAAATTTAAGTCCTACAAAAACTTTTGACCATAGCATATCCTAATGTAAAATTGTCCGCTGAACCCGAATTTACCATCAGATTTTTAAAAAAGTTAGTCTTTGACCCAAAATTGGCCAACTTTATAAAGAATTTCCTAATTTTTTCTTTCGGTTTTGAAGAAGAAGCTTTACTCTCGCCAAGGTCGCTGCAACTTTCTCAAATTAAAATGATGCAGGATTTTTCGCCTTTTTATAAGATTCAGGAAAAATAAAAAAATTGTCCAAATCGGATAATTTTTATGGCATGTATATTATGTGTTCTTTTAGTTTTAAGAATACACATACACAAAGGCGTCCACAGGGAGGTGCAGGGGGGGGGCACTTGCCCCACTCAACTGAAAAATTTTATATATTTTTATTTCTTATATGTATATGTTACATTTTTGTTTATGTTACAAATTTTTAAACTCTTAAGTTCTGATTTCTTAGGTGGTACGAAACTTAGTTTTATCTGAGTTTTGTTACGTTTTGTTAAATTTTCATCAACTACTTATGTGCACTGTTCATATAGCAAATTTGAGTAGTACTACGACACGCTCCGTTACGTTTGCATAACCATCCCTGAGTAGCGATCTCCAACCGATTTTGTTCTTTAATTATCGTCTATTGTTTTTATTAATTGTGTTGTATAAGTGGAGTCTAAATATTATTTGAGAAATCAACACGAAGTTCTTTGAAGTGTGAATGGCAAAGTGTATCAACACTTTGTTCCACCCAAAAGTTGCGAGGCGGCCCGCAACCTTTGTTAAAAGCAGTATTGATAATTTTAAACAAAGTGTCAACGCACTTTGCTAAAGGGAGCTAGAGACGGGTCGGTTTCAAAAAAGCCACTAAGTCCTGTCTGAGTCCGTTGTCTAGTCGTCTGAGTCTAACGATGTCTGAGTCGTTATCTAACTACACTCAAAGTGAGAGCAAAAATAGCTTACTCTCACCGAGTATTAGTTTACTTGAAATGAGAATTAAATCATTCTCATCCCAAGTCTAGCTACTGGCAATTATTTGTACAAATCAAAATATAAGCTGTTCTTATATATAATTGTAATAAAATATATAATAAAATCAAAAACACAAAAAATAGACATAAGTAATACACAAAAAATTTTTAATAAATAACTGTATGATAAAAAATAAAGAAAGAAGAAACTAACGAGAAATAATAAATAACACTGAGTTACAAAATGACACTTTAAAAAAGGTGCAGAGTTCTCGATAGTCATTCAATATGGACTCAAATATGGACTCCGTTTTTCTCCATCAGCTCGAGTTTTTGAGTTATAGGCAAAAACATGAAAATCAGTTCTTTTTCTGATAATTTTGCTATATCTATTACACTGATCTACCGATTTGTATTACGATGATGAATTTCAGTGAAGAAATATTAGACCTTTCACTTTTTGCACATAAAATTACAATATCTTTGACAGTTTTGAAGATATCGACGTTCAAAGTGGAAAAAATGTCACAATTTAACGTAGGCTGCTCTTTTGCAACCCTGTATCTTTAATATTTTTCAACGGATTTGCAAAAACTTTTATTTTACTTGATAGAAAATCTCTCGAATTTTAAAAAACATTTTGGTTTTATTTTATTATCTTACATTTTTTCAAAGAAATTAAAGAAAAGAAAAATGTTTTTAAAATTAATTTTATTAAAATTCAAGTACAGTTGAAAGGTTTATTTTGATAAGGTTAGCATCATTTACGACTTGAAAAACCTCTCTTCAGTGACTTTCTGGTCACTTTCTGGATCGTGACGATTGGATCGAAAAAAAATCACTGATCAGAAAACGCAAAACACACCTAAAGAAGTTATCACTTCAAAAAGCAAGCAAGTAGAAAAGAGTTTTAAATAAAAGAAGTGAGCATTGTGATAGACGTGTGATAAAATTGTAGGCAGTAACGTGTGCTAAATTTCAATATTTCCTCTATTTTGTTGTGTAATATTCTTTTAATTGTGCAATATTGATTATTATCGAGGGAAGAAGAGGATGTGTAAATAAAGCTGATGTGTTTTGCTACCTGTGTGGAGAATTTACATTAAAAGAAAATAGAAAGTCTATTTCCGAGTTCGTTAAGAAGGCGTATTTGGCATACTTTGGAATTCCAATTGGTTGCCAAGATAAAACTTGGGCTCCGCATATTGCTTGCAAGACTTGCATTGAACATTTACGTCAGTGGACTGAAGATAAACGTAAATGTTTAAAATTCGGAATTTCAATGGTTTGGAGAGAGCCTAAGAATCATGTTGATGATTGCTATTGTTGCATAGTCAAAATCAATGGTATAAATAGAAACAATCGTAACAAGTGGAAGTATCCTGATATTCCGTCAGCAAGATGGCCTGTTCCTCATTCGAATGAAATACCGATTCCAACATTTAAAAAATATACTTCCTTCCTTTTCTCAAGAAGATAATCTTCTATTTTGTCATGATATAGGTGGTCTTTTGATTGAAATGGGCATTTCTAAATATCAGTCAAGTGATTGGTGGCTATTTATAGACAGCTGTATGATGAGTTTGAAATGCGTTATTTTGGACAGACAGTTTTAGGGATCTTGGATGTAATATGAGCATCAAGATTCACTATCTACACACTTCCCTGAGAATTTAGGAAACACTAGTGATGAACAAGGTGAGCGTTTCCATCAGGACATGCAAGTAATGGAAGACCGCTACCAAGGAAGATGGGACAAACATATGATGGCAGACTATTGTTGGAGTCTTAAGCGAGATGGTCCTGATGCCTTTCATTCCAGAAAGTCACTGAAGAGAAGTTTTTCAAGTCGTAAATGATGCTAACCTTATAAAAAAAACCTTATCAACTGTACTTGAATTTTAATAAAATTAATTTTAAAAAATTTTTTTTTTATTTCTTTGAAAAAATGTAAGATAATAAAAAAAAAAACTAAAATGTTTATTAAAATTCGAAAGATTTTCTATCAAGTAAAAAAAGTTTTGGCAAATCCATTGAAAAATATTAAAGATACAGGGTTTCAAAAGAGCAGCCTACGTAAAATTGTGACATTTTTTTTCACTTTGAACGTCTATATCTTCAAAACTGTCAAAGATGTTGTAATTTTATGTGCAAAAAGTAAAAGGTCGAATATTTCTTCATTGAAATTCGTCATCGTAATACAAATCGGTAGATCAGTGTAATAGATATAGCAAAATTATCAGAAAAATAACTGATTTTCATGTTTTTGCCTATAACTCAAAAACTCGAGCTGAGTCCATATTTGAAATCAAGAAACCAAACTATTTTATAATCAGCTGAGAAGTCTCCGGCACCAAAATGTCTGTCGGGCTGTGTTATTCATCGATATTAATTTTATTTCCTTCAAAGTAAACTCCATTATCGCAAGCAATCTTCCAACGCTTAAAACACTTTTCATAGATTGATTTTGAAATCGCCTTCAGCTCCCTCTGCGAATTCTCCTTTATCGCTTCAATCATCTCAAAAAACATCGTGAAGTTGTAATTTGAGTCCTTGGAATAGGAAAAAATCACAAGGAGCCATATCAGGTGAATACGTAGATTGCTGAACGGTATGACCGTTGTTTTTGGTTAAATAGTTGCGAACAAGATGAGTTGTGTGAGCCGGTGGCTTGTCGTGGTGAGGAGACCATGAGTTGCTTCTCCACAATTCAGGACTCTTGCGTAGAACATTTTCATGATCTTTTGTTAGAAATTTAATTCGACATTGCGAAATTCGCCGTACTCTGACTTGTTTACAAAGCTATCACGCACAAATGGCGCTCAAACAGGTATTTGAGCACCAGATGACAAATGTACCAAAACCAGAAAACTTTTTTTGACAACATCTCAATGCGGTTTGTTTGAACGGGAAATGTCGGATATTTTTGAAGCCTCGTTTTGTGATTTGCTTGAGTAAAATCAGAAAAACGACGCTTTTTTCCGACACCTTCTTTTTTAGAATTGATTTTGCTTTTTTTTTGTTTGCGTCTATTACAACAAGAAAATATAAAATTAAAATTAATTACTTTTCTACCATGGGATTTGAAACCATATCCCATCGATTGATGGTTCTTTACTCTAACCACTAAACAAAAACCTTCGTTACTCAATGTCACTGGTTCAATATTAACTATTAACTGAAGCTATGTTGCAGCAGATCACGATAATCTATTAAAAGGATGGTGTATTGGCTATCCTAGATATCCTACAATTTCTATTAAAAGTATTGACTATCCAAACAACAAAAGCAGCAAAAAATGAAAAATATTGCCTTTACTTACTACACGTTGTAATCAGCAGAACAATGAACGTGTTTGTGTTTTCGTTACATGTTTTTTTGCATAGCGCGAAGGAAAAATTCACAATTAGCTACAAGTGCGTTGATAAATGCGTTTTCTAAGGCCGTTGTTATGCAGACGCTCATATGATCCCCCATCACGTCCTTCTTTACGCTCTTTTTTCTAAAGCTCTTTTTCACTAAAAGTGTACTGTTTTCATGCAAATACACAAATGTGAATAATTGCACAGCGCAACGCTGTTTTGATCTCGTGATTCTATATTCTTTTCGAACCATTTGGTGACCATTCTGGGCAAAATAAATTCCCTTGCTCACTCTCTCAAATTTCCCTTTTACATTAAAACAACAACAATACGTGACCGTGATGAGCCCGTGAGCGTCTGCATAACAACGGCCTAAGAGACAAAAAAAAAATAATAAAGAAATGTAATAAAATTTACTGGCGTGAATATTAACGCATGTTATTTTTTAATTACTTTATATTATTTAAAACTTTTGAATTTTAAAATTATTTATTAAAAAAAAACATTAAATTATCAAATTTATAATCGTGATAATAATCTCATGTGTCCAACGACTCATCTGTGCTTTTTTTTATCAGAAGATATATCCGCTTAGCTAGATACTTTGCACTATTCTTATTTGGGAATCGTATAACCAATATTTTCTGATTACTTTTAGAATCCGTTAACCGGATACTTCAAAATGTCGAATGATTGAAAACCGTAATAACTTCGCCCTAGCACACTTGCTGTCACTCCATTTTTGGAAAAAGAAAATGAATACATTCTAAAACTCAGATATAGCATTCAAAGCGAGTTGGGCCGATTTTCAATATATAGTTTAAAATAAAATGAGTGATCAAAATGATTTTTTAACATATTTTTTTGACTACATATGTGATGTTTCACAGGAAAATGGACCTTATCTCTCCAGATCAAATTTTCCAGGAGAGCTAATAGACGTTTGGGTAAATTTTATAGGTTTTCAGGTTAAGGTTGGTAATACTGCTCATACATGTTCTGGGTATTTTACAATCAGTTTTAAGTCGATTATTAAATTAGAAATACCAAAAAATCAATTTTCCCCAACCTCTACCTCATTAAAGAAAGAAAACCTTATCATCCACCATGTATTTTAAATGGTGATGTTAAGGTCCCTTTTAATATCTCAAAACTTGAGATTTGTTAGCTAGAACTTCAAAATGCTATAAGCAAGCTAATTTTTTAATTTCTTTTTTTTTGTGATTGAGGTGTCTTTTTGTCCAAAATAGTATGTAATTTAAAGAAATTAAAAAAAAGGAATTTTGATACCGGTAAGATAAGGTTCCTTTTCCTGTGAAACATCACATATTATAACAACATATTCGAAACGATAATCGAACAAAATATCGATTTGATAGAATGTTAAAAAATTATAAAATTATTTGTAGAAACTAAAGTAAAGTTGGCTTTACAGTAAATCCTCGAACATAGAAGATATCCAAATTATAATATTAGATAAGAATGCAAATATGTGTTTTACAATTAACAGAAATAAAATTAATATTTTCAGGATTGCTATGTCTGGAAAACACTTATGACTGCAATATCAAATGATGTTTCAAATGAAATGTTGATCGTCATTACTTCGGTAATGTGCAATCTGCTATTGGAATTTTCACCATCAAAAGAACCAATGATAAACTCTGGAATTATAGAGATATTATGTGGGCTCACTGAACACAATGATGCAGCATTGCGTTTAAATGCGATATGGGCCATAATGAACATGGCTTTTCAATCTAATCAACAAGTAAAAACAAAAATTATAAGCACAATTGGAACAGATAGAATATTGAAACTTCTGAGTGATGATGATAGTAAAATTGTAATGAAAACGCTTGGATTGCTGCGAAATTTATTGAGTAAATCCTTGCATATTGACAACATTATGTCAATTCATTCAGCTGAGGTCATGAAGGCTGTGAACTTAGTTCTAGAATCGGACAACTCATCTGAAATTAAAGAACAAGCTTTATGTATTGTAGCAAATATTGCGGCTGGGGCTCAAGAAAGAGATTACATCATGGACGATGAGTTTATAATGCAGCGCTTGGGTGAATTTTTGGTAAGTTTACCCTTCATATTGATGTGTCCCTTTCAGACCCAAGTTAAGCGATTGTGAGATGTGATTTCAAAGTTATTTTTTGAGTGAGTTTTGCCAAATTTGAGATGAAGACCTAAAAGCATCGATTGTGTATGTATTATTTTGTTCAATGGGAAGCCTAAAATGGGAACCATTAATTGACATTTTGAATAATAATTTGAACGGCGCACAGTGTCGCCATTTGCCGTTTGAGCGCTCGAAACTATAATATACAAAATTTAAAATTTTTTTTTTATTCTAAGCCAAAATTGAATGAACTTTTCAAATTCGTGGTCGTTTTTTTTGTATCTATAACACTTCTTTAGATATATAGGTCGAAAGTTTGAACTTTTTTTTCTTTGCGCAAATTTTTCACATTCAGAATTTTTTCAAATTTGAAATGGTCCTGTAAAAAAACGGTTAAAGATATTTGATTACTGTTTTTTTCTTGAACATGGGTATTGTAATCTCTAATGATAAAAATTACTAAAATTTTCAAATCGACCAAATAGATATGACCAAATAGACTGACCATTAGACCAAGTCAAATGCTACTTTGTATGGAATCCTCCGTGCCCCCCCCCCCCTGAAAAACACGATGGTTGGAAATGAAGTAATTAGAGCTTTTAAAAGTTCAAGAATTGTCAAAAATGGCCCGGTTCTGGTCCAAAATCCGGTTTTCGGAGAGTAATTTTAGAAGAAATGTACTTAAATTTTTTTAATGCATTTCAAATTTACGAAAAAAAAATAAAAGTACCTACTTCTATGTTAAACTAGGTGAAGAATCTGATTCCGGGCTTTCATTTAACGTACAATGAAGTCCGGTTCCAATAAACGTATTTAAAGTCAATATTTTAAAATTTTTTCATATAATTTTTTATTCATGTGTGTCCTTTGCATTGATCTAGGACATTTTTTCAAAATTAATTAATGCAATTTTTCAGCGCATTTTATGGTTATAATAATTAAAAAAAAAAAACAAGATCGACCCATTTTTTAATGAAATACGATATTTTTTGTGTAGTGACTTTTAATGCAATTTATTTTAATTATTGTGAATGAATTTGCTTTTGCTGCATGCGTTCAGAAATAATAGCTTTGGTTGTACCGCCTGTTTTTCACCTTCCAATGACGTCACTTTATCATTGTATCTCGTCATAAGATTTATTGCTCTCTCAGCAACATCGTTAACGACAGAAATGTTTTTGACGACCTCTTCTGCGCGCAAGTATTTTTCATTTTGGATCCAACAACTTGGATCGATTTTCAAAAAACTCAATCTATCATCATCACTCGAATCATTAACAAACAATGAGTTGAAAAATTGTTTAGTATTCAATGTGACGAAATTATCGATACTTAAATTCGAAACATCGACGGAATTAAAATTGATAGAAACTTGTTTGACGTTTTTGATATTGCCAGCTTTCTGAAGTGCAGTCACCATCAGGCGTTTTGTCTCGTTGTCAATGCTCCTATCAAAAAATGCAAATCCTATTAATGTTTCAGACAAGTACCATAAATGGTTGCCGAACTTGGTCAAAACTTTACTAGCGATTCGTTCATTTATGTTCCGAAATTCAATAAGATTTCCAATTAATTGAAGATCAAGCTTCGGCGCAGAAAATGGTATAGTACATTGGAACCAATAGGTCATATACACGATCACTGTGAAAACATTCATTTCTCGTAAATTTTCGAGTTCTTTATCTGTGAAATAATAAAAAATAACGGAAAATTTGACCAATTTCTTAAATGCATATTCGATTTTTATGTAACGTGTTGTAAAATTATGATATATAAATAATATATAATATATCATTATTATACCTATTAACTCAAATTGATCTTTAAACAGGTATATTTTGAAAGCATAAATCCCATGCGCCATGAAGCGAGCTCTTGAAACCTAACCAGGTAGTTTAATTTTTCGAATGCTTCCTTTTAGGCTAAGTGGGGTTTCTCCAAGGAAAAGAAGCGCTGAGTGGGCAAAATCAGCGTAGTCGTCTCGTGCGTGATGTGTCTCTAACTGTTTGTATGCGAATTGAACCAGCTTATCGCGAATGTTGGGAGGAAAATGCTGTTTGACGTAACAGTCATTAATCGCACTGTTTGCGTGAATTGTATTGTAATTAACTTTCAATTGTGGCCACATTATTTGGAATTTCTGAAAAATGTGTATATTGGGTGCATTTGATTCGGGCTCCAAAGTTATTTTGAACACGAGTTTCATTAGCAATTCTGCAATGTGATGGCGACAGGCAAGAAATAGAAAGGATTTGTTGAGCAATTTCTCTAGAACATACGCACTGCCGTTTTTCGGGCCGGTGTTCGATGATGTTGTATCGAAACTCAGTGCACGGACTTTACAGGTTAAATTCCATTCTGCAAGGATATCGCGAACAGATGACGCAATCGTTTTCCCAAGACCATTTCCAATATTCGGAATGGCCAGCACCTTAAACTGATTTTGGAATGAAATTACCACAGCTAATCGGTTCACTACCACGTTTCGTCTATCGATTCCTCCTGTGAAGTCTTTCATTTTTTTTTCGTCGTAGTGCACTGTCACTAAAGTGTTACCAGTGTCCAGTTTGTTCTTGATGTATTGTGCAGCCTGAGCTCGTGCTGACCGACGACGTCTTGCAATTGTGGATGCCGATAAGTTCACATTGTGAATATCGAGCCCTGCCGCATAAAGTGTTGAAGACAACAACATCCTTGCTCCAACATTGCTTGTCGCGCATCGATCAATAGTGGAAGCAACTTCAGGCGAGACGATTTCCTTTTTTATAGCAATTTTTGGACGCCTTTGTGGTGGTTCGTAATCTGAATCCGTAATCGATGATGTCGAAGTAATGTCCGGTATTTCCATCGCAGGGCACTTGTATTGGGTACATGAGTTGGAACGGCCAACTCATCGATTTTTGCAGATTTAGTCGGTCGAACGTTCGGGTTTATGCTTGGTACTGCATTTACATTCAAACGGATTTGTTTGCTCAAATTCTTTAGTTTCAAAAAAGAGAATTAAAAATGCTATAAAACAAGCATACTGCGTGAAACAAACATTCCACGAACCTGCGTGGGCGATGTCAAACAACAGCGAAAATCTTTCTTTAAAATCTGACTCCCTGCGATTCTTTTTTCTGTGTTTTCATCGAACCTTTTCTTTCTAAGTTTGTTGTAGTCGGAGTACAATTTTTCAACACTTTCCTTCACTCGCGATTTTTTCTTTGTGAAAATATTAAAATTATTCCAAATGCTCACTAATTCTTTAACGACACAGTTAATACTTTCAGCGATCGTTTTTTTGTCTATAAAATGCAAGTGCACCAACCGGTCTAAAACGTGTTTGCAGTTAGGCAATATTGTTTTTAGAAAATGATGCTGGCTTTCCTCAATCAAATAATGCATCTCGCTAGACATTTTGATTACCAATGTGATTTACGGAAGTAATCGTCTAATCAAACTTATAATAATTTCACTGTTTATTCTGTGATTCAACTGGTAAGGTGATATCGATTCGTATACCGATCGTTATACTTGTACTTCCCAACAAGTGTAACTTCCACAGAACTTATTAGAGTTTATGCTTTTACAAAAAATATCATATTTCATTAAAAAATGGGTCGATCTTGTTTTTTTTTTATTAATTTTGAAGTGAAACTTCTTAGGCGGCGCTTCGAAATTTGAACGAGAATATTGAGGAGTGAAATTTCAAGGTCAGTTTACTTCATTTCGTTACACGGTAGAGAAGAAAGATATGTTTTATAGTAGAGAGAATGAGAGAGATATACATTGTATAAACGACTGAAAAAAATGTCTTTGTCAGCGCTGAGTATCGAACCTGCAATTTCAGTATTATAAAGCCAACGTGCTATATGCAGGGCTAAAGTCTTCATATAAAAATATAGTCTACATACCAATTAATCAAACTACTTTTGCTGTAGATGGCCAGCGGGAAAATAAACAGCGCTCCTAGCGGGAAAATATAACAGCCTTATTCATAAACACATTATAGAGGCAGTGTAACTTTAAACGGGCTTTAAACAAGAAAACGCTATTCATAAACATTTTCGCAACCATGTTTTTTGTTTGTCTTTTCGTTTAATATCAAAGACATGCTCCATATGCGCCCTTTGCAGCATTTTTTTTTATGTGCGGCCATTGCAAATCCATTGGAATTCTTAATTTTTGTAGAGATTTTCTTTAGTTCAGACACAAACCTTACAAACATGAGCAGCGAATGAAAAAATGTTTATGAATAAAGCCCAAGAATGATAGAAAAATAGATTGCGCAGATAGTAAAAATAATTTTCTACGATCTGCGCATCTACGTTACGATAGACTTACGATATGAGCTTACGATATGGCTTTCTGTCAAGTCTTGTTAAAAATGTGAACAAATATGAAACAATGGCAAAAGATTCAAGAAACAAACTTGGTCTAGCGTGACGTCATGATCGTAAAAAATACTTTGTTCGTAGCTAGAAATGTCAAAATGAAAAGTAAACAACATAACGGACCTGCGCAATGCGTAATCTATTTTTCCATCATTCTTGAATAAAGCGTAGTATGCAGTAGAAACGAAAATTTCTTAGCATTTAATTCTACACCCGAAATATTAGTGTAGAGTCAAAAATGTTTGTATGGAGAAAAAAGTAACCACAGTACGACCTTGCTCAATGCAACTAATAGTAATTCGGGCAATTGACATAGTTAACGTTGAAGAAACGCAATTAAACTTCTAAACATAAAGCTTTATGTCTCTGAATCTTAGATATTGTGGGTTAATGCACTTTGTATCCTTAAATATTGTTTTAATAGATTTTTCATTAAAAATGTATTTTACAAGCAAAGAAGAACTGAAAGAATATAAAATAAAAGTTTATGCAAGTTTACGCAAATGCAAGTTGCGATAATTGTGCAATTCTTTTTATTTTGATGTTGCGTGTACTGACAATGAGTCAACGATATACAGCCTTATTCAATAGATTTCCTTAAACAACCGTTCGACGCTTGTTTAGTTACGCATTGTTTGAGGCTTTACACAGCCTCTACGTAATTTTGCTTAAGTTGTTATTCATAAACATTTTTTCATTCGCTGCTTAAAATATACACATTCAATAGTATGTTTTGTTTTTTTTTATTAAAAAAAATTAATATTAAGGTAGATGATACAGCACTTTTTTTAGAGCGCTCTGTGAAAAAGGTGAAATGCGGTGACCAAGATTGCTCCTCCTAAATTCATCTGAAACAAAAAAAATTAATAATATTATTAAACTAGATACTTAAAACTCGTACTTGTCATAGCCGGACTTCCTAACGTAAAGTAACGATTTTCGACAAAAATTCGTCATTATTTTGCCTCCCACAAACAAAGTAAACAATAAGCTACGAAAAATTAATCCTATGACAAGTACGAGATTATTGTGAATAAAATAAGGCTTCAAAAAAATCAAAACGATCGGTTCACTGAGTTTCGAGAAATCTTAGCCTAATAGCCTTATTATATAATATAAGATTATATAAAATCTCAACTAATATTTTATTAGAATACTAACGTTGGTATGTATATCCTTAATTCAATATATGAATATAACCTCTATGAATTTTGCTCATATCACACATATTAAATTATTATTCATAATATTGCGATATAAAATTATATAGAAACCCAAATTCATGAAGTATATGCTGTCGCCCATGACGCCAACTTGACACTGTGCGCAAGAAAAGTTGGAATAAGTTCTTTCAATAAATAACTATTTTATACATATCTTAGTTATATAATTTTATATCGAACTATTTACTATTAATAATAGTAAGTATAATGTGTGTGTGAAAGTTTTAGTTATCTTTTCACATTTAAAGTTTTGAACAAAAAAGTATTTATAAGGCTTAATTTTTTTAAAGCAAAAATAATAACTAAAATTTGTCCCATAGTTTTTGAGTACAAAATAACCGGTAATTTTTGATTTTTAGTTTTTAAGGCAGAAATAAAAATGAAAGTTAAGATCAAGTTTACAGTTGAGGTAGATTTATTGTTGTGACATTGTTCTGTGAAACTCCTTATTAATATGCCAAAAGAAATTTTTGAAAAACAAATTTATAAATGCACCTGAAGCTCCCATTGGCAAAAAAATCGCTCATTGTAGTTATGTAAAATAAAAAAATCCGTTTTTAAGAAATTATTCTCTTAATATGCGGAATATGCAACACTTGATTTTCTCACGATCATACTCTCGTTCTCAAACTTTCTAAAAAGCTACGCTCTGAGTTTTCTCCCTAGTGCAGCGATGGGTTCTATTCCAGATAGAACTCTACGCCACGTTACGTTGCGTAGCTTTACGATTGCATAATCGAGCCTTTACACTAAAATCGTTCTTATTCTAGAAAAGAAAGAGTGTATACAAAGAAGAAGTTTCACTTCTTTACTGTATACACGGTATACTGTATCGTTTTTTTTTTATTAATAATTATTGTAACCATAAAATGCGCTGAAAGATTGCATTAATTAATTTTGAAAAAATGTCCTAGATCAATGCAAAAGACACACATGAATAAAAAATTAAATGAAAAAATTTTAAAATATTGACTTTAAATACGTTTATTGGAACCGGACTTCATTGTACGTTAAATGAAAGCCCGGAATCAGATTCTTCACCTAGTTTAACATAGAAGTAGGAAGTAGTACATGCATTAGAAAAATGTAAATACATTTCTTCTAAAATTACTCTCCGAAAAACCAGATTTTCGATCAGAACCGGGCCATTTTTTACAATTTTTGAACTTTCAAGGGTTCTTTTTACTTCATTTCCAACCATCGTGTTTTTCAGGGGGGGGGCACGGAGGATCCGAGATACTTTAACAAAATCCATACAAATGTGACTTGCTCTACTGACCATAGATATTGTGGATTTCAAATTTTCAATTGACCACAATATCTATGGTCAATTAACCCTTATTTTTCACGATTTTTGAGGTTTAGGTAAGGATAAAAAGTAAAGATTCCAAAAGATTCGTCAATGACATGCATAAAATTAATCCTTGCATCCCTGTATGATATTCTGCCGGGCTCTGCCGGACGTTGAACAAACTTGTCATTTGAAGAAAAAATGACGATGTTTCCTGATATGTATTGTATTTTCATAATTTACTTATGCACTAAACAAAATAGTAAACCTTAGAGTTTTATGCACTATTTCTTTTTTTTTTTTTGTACATTCTAAATATGACAATATGACATTATGGTATATAAAAAAAAATTATTTTTGTCACCACTTTTTGCAAATATCTTCAATTTTCTTTGGATATTGCGTCAAGTTAACTAAAAGTTAATTAAAAGCGTGTAATTATGTTTTCTTTACGACAGTTGTTGACTTACGTCAAAATAATTTTTTTAAAATTCTTAATAACCATTGCATTTAAAAAAAAAATAAAAATATTGTTCCAAATAACAGAGGTACTATTTCTTGATCAGTCAATTGTAATTGAATATAATAGATTTCTGCTAAAAAAATGCAAACTTCTAATACTAAAGAATCAGCTGTTAATAGGTTAATATCGTTGTTTTGTTTTGTTTTGTTGTTGTTGTTGTTGTTGTTATTGTTTACTGTAGGTTCTCGTTTCATGCTTTTGGATTAGTTTTGTCAAAAATCAGCTGATTTTTAGCTGAAAAAAGTTGGTTTGTTTACTTTAAAATTGAAAATTAAAAAAAAAACACGAGTTTGTGGCACATTTTTATTAAAAATGAATAATTTAACAATTTCTATTGAAAATATATCATTTATTTGCATAGAAAGTAGAGCAAGTGAAGAAAATTTAAATTCAAATGAATGTGATATACTGGAAGATGTGCGTGCCAAAGTTTGCAGAAAATTTGATGATTTCGTCAGATCCGTTAATAACATCGGTTAGAAGTATTGAGAAAATATCATATTCTGGAGATTATGACGTTAATTCGGTCAAATGGAAGACTTGATTAAAAAGTAGATGTATATCAAATTCGAGTTTTATTCTTGTTTTTTACTTGAAAGTATTTTGTTGTAATTGATTTGGTTATAGAGGAAAACAGAACATTAAACTAATGCATGAATTATTTATTTCTATTTTATTGATATATAAAATTTTTGGTAGCTTCTGAGTTTAACCTAGAATGAAATAGCGGAAAAAAGAAAATTTGGTTTTAATTTCAAATAAAATTTTACATTGATGATTATTAAATTAAATCGTCTAATTTTACTTTATATCTTAAAGGTGTATTTTTAAAGGTACTTTGACCAACAACGGGTTAAGAAATTAGGAAAATTTAAATGCATTTTAGTTTTCTTATTCTGTTAGAAATGATATCATTTCAAACAATTAAGCAATACAATTAAAAATAAGAGTATTCTATGAGTTTTGACATTTTTTGATTAAGTAACAGGCAACCCTACCAAGGCACCTACAATTTTCGGAACATATTTTTTTGTTTTCTAAAGCACATCGATTTTCAACAAGGCAAAAAAAAAAAGAAATTAAATATTCCCATCCGTGAAAAAATTTTATATTTTCAATCACGCAATCAACGGAATCCTTTGTTTGGTGAGAATGGAGCAACCCAGCAAAGCCCCCTAAAGCTTTTTTGTCAACCTTTTTTTTTCTGTGTTCATAGTGACATAGATTTTAAAAAAAAAAAAAAATAGAATTTTTCAAATATCTTTATAAAATACATGGATCTGAAAGGGGATTAAAAAACACTCAAAAACAAGAATGTAAAGTAACTTAAACTAAAATTAAGTAAAAGCGAAAAGTAAAAAACTCGGCATGAAAATTCTGGTCTGTAGCAAGATCCTTGTTTTTACAAAAATTTAAAGGCTGTTACTTTTTGTATCAAGTGCTTTCTTAAAAAATACATTTTGTCCTTCTTACAATGATTTTATTAACCTTTAACAAAAAATAATAACAAATATTATTCACTTTAAAATCATTTATTGTAACAATGAACTATTAAAATGTTTTTAAATGTTATCTGAAGATTGTATCAAGGAAGACTAATAGCAATCATTGCTTGGAATAAGTCGTAATTCAAACATATCGGTTCGAAAATTTCATGCTCAGCAAGAACTGAAAATTATATGTTTGTGATATTGTGTCTGTAAATTTTGTTTAATTTGTGATTTTTCACATAGTTAATCTGTTTAGATAAAATTTTACATTTCAATATAAAGTCCGATCAAAAAGTATAGGTTTTTAATAATAACGTAATATTTGCTGGCTTTACATAATACTTTACTATCTTTATTTTCTAAGAAATCGTTTTTTATTTGGAAGATCCGCTTTTTGAAAGCATATCGTTTTGAAGTTTTCGACATTTTTTTTCTTTTAAAAATAGCTTGTCGTCATTAAAAATTTTGAACACTTAAAAATTTAGTCCAAAAAAGTAGGTATCTTAAGGGCCTACTAAAGTTTTTCGGTGACCAAAAATCACTTTTGTTTTTTGATTGTATAACATTTTAAAAATATTCTTAGAAAGTTTTAAGTCAATTGCATAAAATTATTGCAGTTATAAGCACAATCGTCCGAAGAGAAGACAATAAAAAATATATGTACTTGCCTTACTCAAGCTTCTTACCAGCTTCTAAAAAAACTCTTCTCTGTGTTTATTTTTTCAATGCACTCTTTTAAGTGTCTATTATTTTTTAATTCACTCTTTACATAAGTATGCATAAGCATAGGTATCCACAGGGGGAGCAAAGAGGGGAAAGGCCGTCTGGTCGTCAGAAAAAGGAAAAACCTTATATTATTGTAAAAAAAAAATAAAAACAACAGTTATAATGAGAACTTCTCCCGCTGGCATAAAATTCTGTGGACGGAAATTGGCATCAGTTGTGGCAAAAACTGTTGTACATTTATAAAAACCGTTGATTCCACGCGTATTATTCTCGCAAACAAAAACGCACAGAAAGTCACGCGCGAGGGAAGAATCCCGAGAAGACAGAGGCAAGTTGAAATTTTAGACTCAATAATTGATGATGAGGGTATCTTATATGGTCCTGGAATAGATGGAATAAATAGATACATTTGTTTTTTTACCATTAGTTTAATCATAGCACCACCTATACTCAGCGGGTAACAATTCAATGCAACGCCGATGGATTTTGGAAAAATGCCTTTTTTTAATATTTTGGAAACCTGCTCAGTAAACCGTAACGTTAACACGTCAAAAACTTCTTTCGTGTATACATTTATCTTATTCGTGAATAAATAATGTATAGTAAGTTTGAAGACTGTTGAGCAGTGAAAACTTCAACAACAGCAGACGTGCTTATTAGTTAAATATTTATTCAGGACTGAACTTCAAGAATGAATTTAAAAGCTAGGAGAACAAAATAATAATGTTGAAATGAAATACAACGGAAATGGGAGTCGTGTTGCCTGATTGTTTCAACAAAGAATTTGCTCAAGTTTTTGCTCAAGACTTTGCTCCGCATTAAGAGTTCATTTAAGAAATAAAAAACCTAGTGGAGTACCACTGTAGTTCAAAAACATAAAATAAATACAGTGCCTTACAAAAGTATTCCAAATTGATAATCTTTCAAAATAAACCACAATTTTAGTTAAGTTTATTGTCTATAAATTTATACAATTTTTTCAGACAAGCAAACAATAAAATTAAAATTAAATAAGTTAATCAGTTATAATAAAGATTAAGTGCTTGCATAGATTCATTTTTAGAGTAAGAAAAATCGGAAGCATATTTTTGAAAATTAAATTCAAACAACAAATACTTCGATCCAGAAAAGTTAATTTTAAAATAATTTAATTTTCGTAAAATTCTATTCGTCAAGAGGGCGATCTTCACATGGCAACGTGTCTGACTGCCGAACTCGTCTCAAGTCGACTCAAACCTCTTCGTGGTGTCCCCTACAAACGGCAAACTGCAACCGTTAGTTTGACAGCTAGTCTGAGCGGCGGGCTACCTGCCATTAAAGGGTTCTGCGTTGGGTTTGAAGCCCACCACGTAAAAACACATTTCAGTGAAAACTATAAGAAAAAAGATAAAAATGATCCCCAAATCTTATGACGACTACCGCAAACGAAAAACTGACAATGATTTACGGATATGCACTTGGAACGTCCGAACCCTTAATTGAGATGGTGCCTCTATCCAACTGATAGATATCTTAGAAAGATACAAAGCTGATATCACTGCAATCCAAGAAATGCGATGGAAGGGACAGGGTTGCTCACGGCAAGCATCCTGTGATATCTACTACAGCGGCCATGCGGAGAAGCACGCATTTGGATGCGGATTCGTGGTTGGCATGTCACTACGGCATCATGTCCTGCGATTCACACCTGTGAACGAACGACTTGCCATCATCCGTGTCAAGGCAAAATTCTTCAACATAAGCCTGATTTGTGCGCACGCTCTGACAGAAGATAAGGACGATGACACCAAAGACAGCTTCTACGAGCGCCTTGAAGAGGCCTATGAGCGCAGCCCCCGCCACGACATAAAAATCGTGCTTGGCGACTTCAACGCCAAGGTGGGAAAAGAAAATATCTTTGGTCCAACAGTCGGAAAGTTCAGCCTCCACGACAATACCTCCGATAACGGAATGAGGCTGATTGACTTTGCCGCAGCATGGTCATTAGTAGCACTAGTAGCACTTGCAAACATGGTCGTTAGTAGCACTAGATTCAAGCATCTCAATATTCATAAAGCAACTTGGCTGTCTCCTGATCAAAAGACGCGTAATCAAATTGATCACGTTTTGATTGACGGAAGGTACTCTTCCAGTGTTTAAGATGTACGCACGATCCGTGGTGAGAATATAGACTCGGATCATTATCTTGTCGCAGCCAAGATTCGTACACGTCTGTGCGCAACTAAGAATGCGCGCAATCCAGCACAGAGAAAGCTAGACGTCAAAAAGCTGCAATCAAAACAAACAGCCGAAGACTTCGCTATCAACTCTCACTCCTGCTTCAAGAAAACACTCCTCCGATCGACGATATATGCGCGCAGTGGAATCACATTTCCCACTCTATGCGTACAGCTGCCGAAGAGGTGGTTGGCTATCACCGCCCTCGCCGAAACTAGTGGCACGACCAGGAGTGTTGCGATGCCACTGCAGAAAAAGACGCCGCCTACAAAGCCACCCTGCAGTCGGTTGTAACGCGTGCTGCTAAAGAGCGATACAAAGAGAAGAGGAGGAAAGAGAGACACATTTTCAGGCGAAAGAAAAGGGAAGCAGAAATGCGTGAGTGCGAGAAAATTGAGATGCATGGTGACAGGAATGAGGTCCGAAAATTTTTCGAAAAAATAAGACGCCTGTCCGATGGTTTCAAGACCGGGGTCTCTTCCTGCAAGGATGAAAATGGGAATCTAGCGACAAATATCCAGAGTACACTGATGATGTGGAGGGAACACTTCTCTAGGCTTCTGAATGGCGACGATGACAACAATCCCGCCAATAGAGATGATATCCCGGACACCCCAATTGTGGACGACAGCGTTGAAGTTCCGCTGTCCGACCATAGTGAATTCTTGAAAGCTATAGCTCGGCTTAAAAACAACAAAGCCGCAGGAGCCGATGGCTTACCTGCTGAGCTCTTCAAGAATGGAGGCGAAGCTTTATTTGAATGCATTCATTAGCTTCTATGCAGAATATGGTCGGAAGAATGCATTCCAAACGATTGGAACCTCAGTGTGCTCTGCCCAATCCACAAGAAAGGCGATCCCACAATTTGCGCCAACTACCGTGGGATAAGCCTTCTGAATATCGCATATAAGGTTCTGTCGAGCGTACTATGTGAAAGACTGAAGCCCATCGTAAACCAGCTGATTGGACCTTATCAGTGTGGCTTCAGACCTGGCAAATTCACCATAGACCAGATATTTACGCTACGACAAATCTTGGAGAAGACCCTAGAAAAACAAATCGACACACACCATCTTTTTGTCGATTATAAAGCCGCCTTCGACAGTCCAATAAGGAATCATCTATACTCCACCATGTCTGAAT
The DNA here is from genome assembly GCA_943735915.1 of Pherbina coryleti. Lineage (NCBI taxonomy): Eukaryota > Metazoa > Arthropoda > Insecta > Diptera > Sciomyzidae > Pherbina > Pherbina coryleti. The sequence continues at coordinate 44,543,978 of OX030952.1, read as the reverse complement.
TTGGTATTCCTGCAAAGCTCATCCGTCTTTGCAGAATGACACTGAGCAACACCAGCAGCGCAGTTAAGATCGGGAAGAATCTCACTCCTCCATTCGATACCAAACGAGGTTTCAGACAAGGTGATTTCTTATCGTGCGACTTTTTCAACCTAATGATGGAGAAGATCATCCGAGCTGCTGATTTGAGACGCAGTGGCACGATATTCGGCAAAAGTATTATGCTGCTGGCGTATGCTGATGATATCGATATTATTGGCCATAATACGCGCGAAGTCAGCGCAGCATTCTCCAGAATAGCGAAAGTGTCGAGTCGAATGGATCTTGCAGTGAATGCAGATAAGACAAAATACCTAGTGTCATCAAATAAACAGTCCCAGTGTCTTGGAAACCACGTCACTGTTGACAACATCTCCTTCGAGGTTGTTAAGGACTTCGTCTACCTGGGATCCAGCATTAACTCTTTCAACGATGTCAGTATTGAGATAAAACGAAGGATAACTCTTGCCAACAGGTGTTACTTTGGGCTGAGTAGGCAATTGGGAAGCAGAGCCCTGTCTCGACGAACAAAACTCACGCTCTATAAGTCACTAATCATGCCCGTCCTATTATATGCAGCACAAACCTCGTTGAGCAGTTCTGATGAAAAGACTCTGCAAGCCTTCGAGAGAAAGATCCTTCGTAAAGTCTTCGGTCCAATCTGCGTCAATGGCGAGTACCGAATTCGATGGAACCACGAGCTGTATGAGCTGTACGCTGACATCGACATAGTTAAGCGTATTAAAATCGAGTGGCTCCGCTGGCTAGTTCATGATGAGCGAATGGAAAACGACGCTCCAGCGAAAAAAATATTCGATTCGGTGCCCGGTGGTGGTCAACGCAGAAGAGGACGCCCACATCTTCGTTGGAAGGATCAGGTGTTGGATAACCTGATCACGCTTGGTGTTTCCAGCTGGCGCCAGCAAGCGCAGAACAGAAATGGCTGACGCAATTTCTTATACGAGGCCAAAACCGACCTACGGTTGTAAGCGCCAGATAAGTAAGTAAGTAAATTTCTATTAGGAAAATTGAAATTAATAAAGCCAAGCAAATAGGGACAATCAATATTTCCGTTAAAATACGCCCACGGCCACACCAAAGTATATTCAAAGTCTTAACCCTGGAAGTTCATGCTTCTTCGAATCGACGACTGGCTTTCACGATGGTTGCATCGTGTATCTTCAAACGGTCTAATAACGCTGCATAATAGTGCTATTTTTTTTTTACTTTTTCCAAGATAGTCGATCATTCATATGCCATGAGAATAACACAACTTTTGCGAAAACTCATTGTAATGCTTGTACGTAACTTGTCTTCTTTTTGGTCGATCGTTAACACACGCGGCATCCATCTTGCAACTTGTTTTTCATACCCAAGTATGAACTCACTCATTTAATATCTTTGTAGCCTCAACTATGGCGGCCAACTTTATGAAAAACGAATGCGGAATATTCTTGTTGATAGGGGGTGTGAGTATGAAGGACGGAGATTATGTCGGTAGACCTAATAAAGTTCGTATTTATTGTTAAAATGTTTTTTTTTATTAAATCTGGGTTTTGTAGAAGAATATCATGAAAATTTGCACAACTGCCATAAAATAGAAAATAAAATCTTGGTCTTAAGCTGGTTTTTTAAATTTATACTTTTATACTTACTTTTTCTTTAAAACATACGTAGTTTTTTTTTTTTTTGTAAAAATCAGAGCATTTTAAGATAGTTATTTTTGACTGTTTTCCTCAAAAAACATCTTTGTCCTTGCGGGACAAGAAGACATCCTTTTTTTCTCCCTAAAATTTTTTTTGGGTGTTCTTGACAACTCAATTCAACTTTTGAGTCATCTTAGAATACGATCTAAATTCTTCGATACTCCCTAATTTATAACACTTGTATATTATTATTCAAACATATAAATTTCAGTAAAAAACAGTTAACAATGTAAAGACTATTTTCGTTTGTTTTGTGTTCACTTTAAATTTCTATTCAGAACTAGCAAAACAAATTTTTGATTCGGTTTTTGCAACAACCTCATTTTTTTGAAAGTGGTCGAATTTCTGTTAGTTGCGATGAGCGAGTCGGTACTGTACTTGATTATGTAACAATTAACCATTCATTTAAAATACCTTTTTTCTCAACTTCATGAAAAATAAACAAGTTATAAGTCCATATCCATTCATTGTCTCTTGAAGTATGCAACGGATCAACATCAAGGATGGCGTTGCTAACGTTTTTTGTAATTTACAGTTTTCGATGGCTTTTTTTAATTCATCATTTGTTTTTCCAACGATAGTCATGTATCTTTCTTGCTTTCTATATCCTGTTTTTCCTCTTTGGGTGGGTCACATTTCAAAATGATCACATGTCTTATAAATATCCGAATGTCGATGCTTAAAGCTTAAGTTTAAAGCATTTTTTAATATCAATACTCAACGTCATATTTAATCATATTTAAATTCGGATGCAAATATTTTGTGACAGTGCGACTAGTGCGATTCATATGTAGGAAAAAGATTTATAAAACTCATGACATTCATCCTGTCTTCTTCAGAAGTTTTATTTGTAAATGATCCACGCATCTTAATAGCGTTTAGGTTTATGAGTTCACAGCATTATGCATTTTCTAACAGTGATTTTTAAACATTTCATGAGAAAAGCCTCGACACTTTGAGATGTCTCGTTTTCGTCTATTAATGAATTTAAAGTAATTTTTTTTTCTTTAAAGGAATTATAGGATTGTATTTTGATACGTCTTTCTTTTTTGACAACGTACACTAAGGGAAAAAAATATTAAATTTATACAAAAACTTTTTTAATTTATCCAAAAAGCGAGTCATTTTTGCACCAATAACGCATTTGAATAAATCGACTACGTAAATATTTAAAATTTATTTGAATACTTTTTTAATTAAATTAAATATTTAAATATTTAAACAGAATTAATAAAATATATATTAAAAGTATGCACGAATTTTTTTAACATATCTTTCAAATATTTACTATTTGAAAATAAACTATAGCATTTAAAGAAAATTTAAATAAAAATATTGAATTTAAAAAAAACATATTTAAATTGAATATGTTATTAATGGTTTTATGGTATTCTTTTCTTCATATTGCGTTCATCAAATGCCATTGCCTGTATAATTTATTACCGCTTCACTTTTTTCGTTCTCTATTTTATACTATGTTTGACAGTTGGTGCAATATTAGGGCAAAAAGTAATGTTCAAAATATATGTAGGTAGAAGCAAATTATGCAGGTAAATGACAACCGGTCCAAGATGTTCTTGTGAAAATACCGAGTTGTCACTCCACCCTACATAATTTAATTTCTTTGCCAAACATGCATACTATATTACTCTTGCAACAATAACTAAATGAGAACTATAAGAACTGCAAATGCAAGAAATAAACTGCAGGAACAGAGTGCGATGCTGTTGCTGCTTGTATGGAATATGTGTGTACGTGTGGTATAAATAAAATTCAAATACGGGAAAAAAACGAGTTGTAAGGAAACCATTTGATTTATCCACGTAAATACTTGAATGCAATTTATACTCAGGCGTGGATAATGCTAATATGCGTTATTTTCCTTAGTGTACGCAAAAAAATGTTTTTTGGATCCAGCTACCTGAATATTAGTACTCAAAAATATCTTTCTGACGACGAACATCAATTTTATTGCAACAAATTTTTTTGTTTTTTTTTTTTTTTTGAATTCGCCCGGAGGTAAGAAATCTTCATAGATACGTACAGTGCCGCTCAACTGAATAGGTTAAACTTTTTTTTAAAGTTTGAAGAGTTATATCTCTTCAAAGAAAAGTCAGATTTGTATAAAATAAATTTTGCTATGTAAAAAAATCAATTATTTATGAAATAAAAAAGTTTCTGATCTGTAAGTTTAATTTTTATATGATTTTTATTATTTTTATGCAAAACATAACAAAAAATGCCGATTTATTATGGCTCATGTGAATAGGTTTTGCCACTAAAACTATTTAAAAAAGGAATATAAGACATAATTTCAAGGCTATGAGTAATTTAAACAATAAAGGACACTGTTTTATCATTATTTAGTATTTGGTATGTCCTCCCTTATTCTTAATAACTTCAAACATACGACTTGGTAAAGAACTATAGTATTTTTCGATGTCACTGAGCGAAATTGTTGACCAGGCTTTCTTAATTGCCTCAACTAATGTCTCAGAGTCGTTAAATTGTCTTCCATCTTCATATACTCTCCTGGACAAAAGTCCCCAAATGTTTTCAATAATGTTTATGTCCGGTGAGTATGGCGGCCAATCGAGCAACTTAACACTTTGCTCGCTAATCCACTGTTTCACAACCCTGGCAGTATGAATCGGAGCGTTGTCATGCTGGAACGTCCACGCAATAGGACCAAAAAGTTCTGAAAATTTTGGAAAAGCCTTTTGGAGTACTGATTTGTACACATTTGCGTTCATCTTCGATGTGACAAACTGCAGCTCACAAGTTCCATAAAACGATACTGCTCCCCACACCATTACGCCACCTGCACAGGTGTGATGGCGGCTTAAAAAGCATTCCTCCTTTCGTATATCGTGAAAGTAATAGTTGTAGCCATCCGGACCATCGAGATTGAATTTTTTTTCGTCGGAAAAGACCACAGTCTTCCACTCCTTATTCCACATCATATGCTCTCGGGCAAAATGAAGTCGTGAGGCCTTACGTGCATCATTAAGAGGAGGTTTTTTTTTTATTTTTAATCTCTTTAAATGTTTGGCACCTCGAATAATGCGTTTTACAGTTGCAACACTTGCATTAACGGCGCATTTTTCTCTGATTTTACGGGCTGAGAGGTGAGAATTTGAGGCAGTTCGAAGAATTAGTCGCCGCTCTGATGCTGTTGTTGCATATTTTGTTCCTCCTTACATATTTTTCCCGTAATTTTCTTCATTACGGAGAAAATTGCTTACAACATTTTGACTGCGGCCAATCTTTTCAGCTATTTTTTGATGTTTTAGGCCAGATTCAATATAGCCTTTTATTTGGCCTTTTTCAGAATCGGTCAAAGGCTTTCCGCGACCCATTTTATAAAAAAATTACAATAATTGCTTTAAATTTTAGAATACCAAACAGTTGAGCTCTTTACAATTACGCAGTCGATCAAAAACTAAAGTTAATATTCTCAAACCTATTCAAGTGAGCTACAAAAAAAACACAAATATGACGAATTACACGATTAAAGAAGAATTCTGATTTGCCTTTGAATATATCCCGTTATTTTTTCTGTATGTCATGAGTAAAAAAATGAAGGTTCAAAACAAGCAATGAACATGAAAATAAATGCAATAGAAATGAAGAGGGACGAACAAATGTAAGCAAGTTTTTTCAAACCTATTCAGTTGAGCGGCACTGTATGTCCCGCGCCATACGCATGCACGATTTACATTCTAAGAAGTTCCCGGATCAGCCGGACTGATAGAATGCACCTACGTGCTAAAACTTACCACCTATTGGCAAATAAAAGCCTCCACTAAGCACAATTGTTTGGCCTTTCAGCGGAAATTAAAACTAAATAAAGAAACATTTGAAATTTGAGTATTTTTTGTGCTTATGTAAACATCATAATCATCATCGAATAAAAGCACAATCTTCATAATACGAAGCAATACAAGACAACATCCAAAGTAATTTATTAGATCATATATAACCGCATTTATAATTGTTGTCATTCGGCTTGGGGCCACTGTCCAACCCAAGATCCCAACTCTCAAACACCAAACCAATACCAAACATAGCACAGATATACAAGTATATATTTTGCAGGCACATATTTGGAGCACTCATGCTTAGCAGCATGGTAGAATAGAGAAGGTAGATGCATTGGAGGGAGCGTGGACTCATGGTCTAATCAGCCTCGCATGGCATAGCAGCGCATACAACGTATTTTATTATGCAAAACAATAATTTCATAACAACTGTTTCGTTAAAACGTCAAACCCATAGAACAGTGGTTCCCAAAGTGTGTTCCGTGGAACCCTGGGGTTTAAAAAAAATTTAGGGGTTCCGCTTGACAAATTTAGTTTCACAAAAAAAAAATAAAAATGATGGAAAGTTTACAACTGGGTCCGTATATGCTTAAAAATAAGCAACTCGTAGGTCAAGCAAGTTTTCGTGCTTATTAAATATGTTGCTCTTGAGTTCTAAGCAACAATGTTGCCTCAATCTTGTTAAATGTTTGGCTTACAACTTCAGAGCGGCTTGCCTGCTGAAAAATTAAGCAACTCCAACATTGAGCTGCTTAAGCGGTAAGCATCAGATTCGTGCTGATACGTGCATAAACATGCTGATACTGCGTTGCAGTAAAACAAAACAAAGCAAACGAAAATAAATTGGAAAAAAGTATAGAAACGATATATTCATTGATAGATTCTTTATAACTTTTCTTCTTTTTTTTTTCTACGTTCACAAATATCAATTGTTTAACTACTGCCACTGACATCTGTACCAAATTACTCGCCAAAATGTTCATTCGTGTTTGAGATACGCGTCCTTTTGTAAATAGCCTTCTATTCTATCTATCACTTTATCTCTTCTATCGTTTCAAAACGGTGTCTACGGAGCGGTCTCTTGAGTTTAGCGAAAATCAGGAAGTCACATGGTGCTCAGTCAGGCGAATACGGTGATTGCGGAACGATATGTGTCGAGTTTTTGGCGAAATGATCACGAATTACCAGTGCGTTTTTGCCACTAATCAAGATTTCACTTTTCTGAGACCCAAATGGTCACTCAAAATGGTTTTCACTGATTCTCCGATATTCCAACAAGGTCAGTAAGGTCTCGGACTGTCTATCGACGATTTTAAAGCACCAATTCTTTGGTTTTGATATTGATGGTCGTCCTGGCCGTGCCTCGTCTTCAACGCTTTCTCGACCCTCTTTGAACATTTTGAACTCCTCATAAACTCTTGTTTTCGATAGAACTTGCTCACCAAAGGCCTTCTGCAACATTTTCAATTTTTTGGCAGCAGAAAATTCATTCCACACACAAAATTTAATATAACTGTGTTGGTAAACACTTTCAGACATTATAAAAAACAAAAAATTCTCTTTCGCTATTCACAAAAGGGCGTGTATCTCAAAAACTAATGAATATTTTGGGGTGTGATTAGGCACAGATGTCAGTGACAGTAATGCCAACTTAAAAATAAATACATTTGTCCCTTTTGAAATCCCCAAAAAATTTAAATTCAAATTTACCGGTATTTTTTGCCCACAGTAGTATTCGATGAATATCCAAATTCATCAAAAGAGGCATTCGAATTCGATTGCCGTTTGCAACCACTTATTTGGGTTAACCTGGGTTATCAAAATATGTTGCGACAAAAACCAAATATCGTAATAAACTTGATGTTGCACCAGATATGCGAGTTCAGGTATCAAACATAACGCCCAATTTTAAGATATTCATGGAGTCAAAGGCAGCTGCACTCTTCACATTTAAGTTTTAAATTTATTTTAGTTTATGTTTTGTATTTTTAGTAATTATTTCTATGAGTTTTTCTATGTTTTTTTTTTTTTAAGACTCAATTCGATCAAATCGATCATTCGATCAATCAAATCTGAAATATCAAAATAATACCTACTTGTTTCATTTAATATCTCATTAAATTGTGAAAAGTCGTTGTTTAAAAAATATTCAGGGTTCCGCGATAATTGGCAAAAGATTTGAGGGTTCCATGACCAAAATATTTTGAGAACGACTGCCATAGAAGATACACAGAAATCAAAATTAAACAGATCTTCTGTGATTATCTATGTTTCAGAGATGAATTTCTGTTTTTATCTGAAGATTGTCATGCGTTGTCATGTGGTGCATAATCAGATACACGAAATCCCACTAAACAGATACCCATGTGACACTTCTTAAGCCATGCGTTGCGAATCGAAAGTATTTATACATGAATTATTTTTTTTTTATCTTTTGCTTTCTTTCGCTATTTTGACGCTTATGGTTAACAAATAGAAAGCACAAGCAGTCCTGAATCTACCTTGTTTATTCAATGTTACCAATCTTTAGCAGTCTACTCTGTAACACATTCTTTTATTATATTCACCTTTGATATCTTACAACGTTCCGTCGCTTGCAACAATGTTCGATACGCAGCACGAATTGTTCTGTTGCCTCTTTGCTTGCATTTATTTTTTAATCCTCTTGATTGTACTAAAAATATTTAACCGTTAAGCCTAGTATGCTGTAGAAATACCCCTTTTACATTGGTATGAGAGACGCGGACATCAACGTTAGAGAGGGTAAGTTTAAAAGGGAATAGCAAAGAAATGACGTCAATTCTTGCCCAATGTAAAAAAAAGTAAAACGAATATTTCTCGACTTATAAGTCTACACCCGAAAGATAAGTGTAGAGTCAAATAGTTTGTGTGGAGAAAAAACACCTAAAGTACGACCTCGCTCAACTAATAGCACTTCGGGCAGTTGACATAGTTAACGTTGAAGAAACGCAATGAAACTTCTAAACATTGTAAATTTTTGCAGTTTGTATTCCTTAAATATTGTTTTAATCACATATGTAATACTTCTATGTGACGCCCGGGGCGTAGTTGGTTAAAGTGCGTGGCCTCTATGTCAACGAACCTGGAGACCCGGGTTCGAATCCCAGCAGCGACAGAAAATTATTTGAATTAAAATGATTTTTCTTTACGGCCGCCACCTCTCTGCAGACAATGGCAAACCTCAGAAAGTTATCAAAACGCCAAAGCTTCTTGAGAATTAGAACATTTCGTTTATCGCCGTTCGGAGTCGGCGTTGAACGTGTAGGTCCGGTTGTCGGTCAATTGTGTACAAGCTTAATAACACGCACAACACAATTGATCCTAAGAAGCTAGGTCAAAGTCCTTTCAAGGGCTGAAATGACCAGTTATCTATTTATTTTTATTTACTACTTCTATATTGGCAGCAATCTACATTTTCAATGAATTCCAACTACGAAATCAAAGAGAGGTAGCCTACATAAGATTTTATTGTTTGTATTAGTATATTTGAATATATGGAAAATACTACACACAAGAACATGTCCATGCCCCAACGTAGGCCCCAAACACAAAACAAAACAAAACATTTGTTTTGTAAAAAATCATAGATACGCACCATTATAACACCAACGCGTGAAATATATTTAAATTTTTAAAAGAAGAAAATCCATGAAGCAAGATTTAAACCATTAAATTGAAACAACAAAAATTTTTAATGAAATTTTTGATAATGAAAGCACCGCTCCTGAGTTTTTTTATTATGAAATTAAATTTCGGGTACATTCGTTTATATATTTTCTCGCTTATATAACAATATATCTGCACTCTAATGTTGGCGAATGTATGTGGTGAAAATTTCAAGTCGATATCTCAAAAAATAAGAAAGTTATAGCCTAGTGAGTGAACCGCCTTCTAGAGCGCGCAGTGCTGGCGCTTATTTTCAAACGCGTTTTTCTCGAAACCATGTTTTCAAAGTCGGTGACCAAGATTTCTCGAAGCTCAGTGAACCGATCGTTTTGATTTTTTTTCAGGCTTATTGTACATATAATAATCTCGTACTTTTCATAGGATTTTTTTTTTTAGCTTCGTTCATTTTTTATAGGCAAAACTATGACGAATTTTTGGTCGAAAATCGTTTTTTTACGTTCGAAAGTTCGCCATTTTGTGAAAAATCAATACTTTCAAAAACGGCTATGACAAGTACGAGTTTTAAGCATCTACTTTAATAATATATTTCATTTTTTTGTTTCAGATGAATAAAGAAGGAGCAATCTTGGTCACCGCATTTCACCTTTTTTTTTAGAGTGCTCTACAAAAACTGCTGTACGACCTTAATATTAAATTTTTTTTAATAAAAAAAAAACTAAAAATACTCTTGAATGTATATACTTTTAGGTATAAAAACCATCATTTAAAAATATCCCATAGGTTTCCTTAAAAAAATTCACAAACATGACCTTTTTTTTCGGCCTCTGGCTGCGTTGCTCCCCTTAAGGGCGGGGTAAGATTCGTTTCGTCTAAAAAGTACCTTTTTATGATTTTTTTTTTAGAAAAAACTATAAACAGTAGGTTAATTTACATATTATTATATAAAAGTACATTTTTTAAAAAAATTTTTGGTAAAAAATAGAAAGAAATAACGGATTTATTGTAGATCTCCGCAGGTGCCTCGAAAAAAGTTTTTGTGCGGTGACCAGACTACAGCACCACCAGATCTATGAAACCAAAAAATCCAAATGCTTTCTTTAGTTTATTACTTTATCTCTCCAGTCACGTCGACTATTTTTTAATTTTAAAATTTTTCAATTTTTGGTACCATTTTGAAGCGAAAATTAGGATTTTAGACGAAAAAATCTACACTGAAAAAAAAAGATTAGCTTAAAATTGAACACAATGTGTTCAAAAAATGTGTTCATAATTTGACTTTTTTTCATATGTTTTTCAAAAGTTTTAAACACATTTGCTCTTACTTTGACGAAATTTGTTGCAAGCTATTTTTTAAACACAAAATTCGTCAAATTAATAGCAAATGTCGTCAATTTTAAAACATTTTTTTTTCTGTGTACCTATTTGTTATTGTAAAATTGTTATTAATTAAAAATCTCGGCGTCACTAGAAAACTACTTATGTATAGAATATGTGTACAAAATTTCAAAACAATCGGTTCCGTAGTTTTTTCTGTAGGCTGGTCACCGACTTTAAAAATTACATGTTTGGGAAAATCGATGTAAAGTTTTGTACACTAAGCAACACTTAGTTGGAGGTACGGTCATTCAATCTACTGTAACTTCGTTATTTTTGTTCCGAATGACCTAAAAATTTAATTTATTATTCTTCAGATGTTGTACTTTGTCAAACCTTACCCCACCCCCCCTTAAGTAAGTTTTTTCACTGGCATATATATATATACAATATATATAAAAATGTAGTTTACAAACAAAGAAGAGAGGAAATAAGATAAAAGTTTATGCAACGTTGCGATAATTGTCCAATTGTTTTTTTTTTTTTAAATTGCGTTTACTGAGTCAACAATGTAAATTTTTGAGTGTTGCAATAATCGAGGGTTGCGTTAAGCGAAGTCGTACTGTTTTCTTATTGAAATTTCAAAATTTTGCTGCCAATTAAATGTCCATTTCAACTCTCCACATGGTTGTTGAACTTGCTAGCTGGTGCGAAACTAGCGGAGAAAAGGGGGGTAATCTATCCCCTTACTTTTTTAGAGTAGGCGTAATTGTTTTTTTTGTGCTGAAATTTGTTTAAAATACTTATTTTTATTAACAATAATTATGAACGCATCAAAGTCAGTCGTACCTCTTATTGCCATTTTCATAACAAAAACAAACTTAAGTCGGCTATACATTTAAGTCATACCCAAAACTATCTTCAGTCGGCCAATTCACTTTTAATCGTACCTTACACGAACTTCACTCAGCCAATTATCGTACCTTAAACCAACTTTAGTTGGCCAATTCATTTGCAGTCGTATCAGCGTTGAATTGTTGTAAACAATTCCAGTGTTCCTTTGTGACAAGATTAAAAAAAGTAGTATAAATTTTGATAGAAAGTTACGGAAAGAGTAATGCATAGTAATATTAATGACCAAATGTCAAAAATGGACCATTTTTAGTCCAATTGGGCAACCGTGTGCTTGACCAAAAATAAAAACCGAAAGTGATATTTTTGTTTGAACAAAAAAATATTAATCAAAAGGCGATTTTTATTTAAGATTTAAAATATAAACTCAGATTACTATTTTTATATATGAGGAAAAACTTGATCCTCAAGTAGTGATTATTGCTTAAGTTTTTTGATATTGCTTAATGATACTAGTCCCTGATACAAATACCCAAATGAGCAAAGGTGTACTCAGTCGCCACACACATTTCCCTTCTTTCAATACCTAATTAATACATTTTTGTAGCACTTTCTGAGAATAAAATTTTTATCAAGAAATACGCAACATTTTTATTAAAAAGTAGAATGACAATCGAAATCGGCCAACATGTTTAACCTTAAACCCGTTTATCGGGTCATATTGACCCGAGGCACTCTTCATTTGCAAAAAAAAACATATTAAATATCAAAAATTAAAAAAAAACAATACCATTTTATTTGTTCAACTTTTATCTTTGCAACCAGAATGAACAAATTGTACATATGTGCATAGCAGAGACAAAAAACTGGCATGTGCACTATACGTTTATCTGGGTCAAAATGACCCGACATTTCTACCATACGATTTGTATGAAGGATCAGTTTTTGTTGTACTTTTTTCATTACTTTTTGCTGTTTGTGCAATCCTTTCTAAATTTTTTGCAACTGTGAGTACATTGAAAGTGAGAGACAGCAGTATTCTGTCGTTGGCGTATGTACTTTACATACTTATGTACACTTACACGTATGAAAACATGCTTTTTTTATGGATCTGTTGTGCATGTGCAGTATTGTCTTTTGTGTTGTCTTTTAGTATTTGCGTTATATCATGCTAAAATCAATTGGAAAAGCGATTCTACACTCCAACGAAACAATCAATAAGGCCGCGTGCTATTCGGAAATTTTCACTCGTGGTAGAAAAGAAGGACGATGAAATTTTGACAACAAGAAATTTTGACTTTTTAGATTTCGGCAATGTAGTAGCGCAAGAATTTAATTTATTTTGCAAAATTGTTAATATATACTAAAAATTAAGAGTATTTTATGCAAATATTTTCCATTTCTGGTAGCTATGCTGTCTGAAGCACAAAAAATTGTTTTTCTATTTTTGCTTGCGTCTAAAATTCTCTTCTCGATTATCAAAATTTATACTAGCTCCTGGGACTACATGCATTTTTCGGGTCGGTCTCCATACAAAAAAAACAAGTTGATAAAGTCCGCCCCTTATATGAAAGCTTACCTCGGGAGAGTTTCCAAAAAGCCAAAATCGGTTTTTAACCATAACTTTGTATTTTTTTGTCCGATCTTCAAATGCAATACATCGTTTAAAAGGTATTGATGAGTACTACAATTCTTCTATAGATGCCATTGATCTACAACATCAAATTCGTTTGGTGATAACAGTTACCCAAATTTCTACCCCCCTAAACTAAAAAAATTTTGAACGAAAATTAAGCTCACAAAAAACTAAGAAAATTTGACCTACTCATCAATACCTTTTTAACGATATATTGCATTTGAAGATCGGATAAAAAAATACAAAGTTATGGTTAAAAAAAGCTGCCTACGAAAAAAAATTTTATAGTAATGAAACACTCTCGAGGTAAGCTTTCATATAAGGTGCGGACTTATCAAACTTTTTTATTCGACCCACTCTAGTGACCATTGCTTGAAACTTTTTGACCTTCGCATTATGTTCGTGCATGTTAATCGTATTACCTTCACAAATACGAAGAACCTGATATATTTTAAGATAACCACGATCGGTTATAAATCTTATGTAAAATGCAAATGTTTTGTGCAAACATATATTTAAAAAAAAAACAAATACTAAAATTAATAATTCATAAAATAACAGCACTTTTTAATTTTATACCATTGAAAAAAAGACAATTTCCAAACAAAATACACTACGGGTCAATATGACCCAGATAAACGGGATTAAGCTGTAAAACATGTAAACGGGTCTAAGGTTAAAGAAATTTTCTTAGCTCAAGACTTAACATTTTAATTTAAATACAATTATAATAAATAAATTATTAATAAATATTGTTATTATTCGGCCTTCTGTTGTTTGTTTGAATTTATAAATTGACTAAAGCCCAATTTTTAAAAATAAATAATAAATTTAAATTTTAATAATACAAAATAAATTTAAAAAAATTTTTTTTTAATTTGTTTTTTATAGTTTTAAGAATATACATACACATTTTTCAATCGATATTTAGAAAAAAAAACAAGTTATAACGGTTTTCGTTAACCTATGTCTAAACTCCATACAATGTAAATAAAAAATTTTAAACGTGATTTCCTCGAAACTAGTTTTTTTAAAACGGTTCGATAGATAACTCGAAATCTTTTGGTTCAATTTCAATAATTTTTGCATTTTGTACGTTATTTCGTCCTTTAAGCATCCCCCCTAAATTCATGTATCTATTTTTTTTTTTTTTTTTTTATAAACAAAAAAGCGCGCGAAAATGTATATATTTTTTTAACTTTTTACTTCCACTTCCGCCAGAATTAAAAAAAAAACCCGGGGGTCTTGCGTAGGGGGGATGCTTAATATATGGTCTTTGCTTTAAAATGTCATTTGAGTATTTTATTTCCGATACATGGGAAAGGCCATATCCATCGAACCGTTTTGGATGTCTTTTTTTCAATGCCATTTTCAGCGCCCACCCAGAAAAATAAATAAATAACTGGCCATTTCAGCCCTTGAAAGGATTTTGACCTAGCGTCTTATGATCAAATTGTGTTGTGCGTGTTATTAAGTTTGTACACAATTGACCGAGAACCGGACCTACATGCTTAACGCCGACTCCGAACGGCGATGAACGGATTGTTCTCGTTCTCAAGAAGCTTTACATGGCATTCTGATTACTCTCTGAGGTTTGCCATTGTCTGCAGAGAGGTGGCGGCCGTACAGAAAAATTATTTTAATTCAAATAATTTTCCGTCGCTGCTGGGGTTCGAACCTGGGTCTCCAAAGTTCGTTGACATAGCGGCCACGCACTTTAACCAACTACGTCACGGTCGCCCAGCCAGAACTGTATTTAAAAAAAAAAATAATTTTATAAAGTATTTTTTATGTACAACCTGTGTAAATTAAAAAAAAAAATAATAACTTCTTATGTCTAAAAAAATTTTTTGAAAATAGCTCCTGTTTTTGGTTGTTGAAAAACAACCAAATGAAAAAAAAATTTCGGTTTTTTTGTTTATATGAAAGTGGATAGAATACGTGTTTAAAAATTTCAGGATTTATTAACCCTTGAGTGGTAATCTACATCGATGTACATATTCTCAATATGTATTGAAAATATGATTGCCTCTTTAGGGTTAAAACGGTGCCAAAGATTAACGAAAAAGTCCGTTTAAACTGAAATTGTTTTGCAACATATTTATTATTGTAAAATCTCTAAGATTACCTACAATCATCTTTTAAAACTTAGAGCTCAAATTTTTGAGCGTTTGAAATGTAAGAAATAAGGTAATTTTTCAATTTTTGTTGAAAAAATTTTCAGTTATCTGTTGCAAAAAGACCCCTTAGGATTCATTTATATTGATTTAACGGATGAGTAACTTTAATTAATTCAACTATGTTCTATTTAAAAAAAAAATCGGGACTTAAGGGTATCCAGTCGGCCGAAATACTTTGCAAGGCTTACAAGGTTACCTTGTATCATGGTTGGTGCAATATGAAGAAAATAATACTATAAAACCATTAATAACATATTGAATTTAAATATATTGTTTTTTAAATTCAATATTTTTATATAAATTTTCTTTAAATGCTATAGTTTTGTTTTCAAATAGTAAATATTTGAAAGATATTTAAAAAATTCGTACATAATTTTAATATATTTTTTGTTAATTCTGTTTAAATATTTTAATATTTTATTTAATTAAAAAATTATTTAAAAAATTTTAAATATTTACGTAGTCGATTTATGCAAATACGTTATTGGTACAAAAATTACTCGCTTTTTGGATAAATTCGGCAATGGCAATCGCTGCCAATAACTCAATGTATTTCTTATGGAAATTTTTTGCCGTTTCCACAGCATACTAGGCTTTAAGCGCGACAACTGTAACTGACCCTTCAACTAAATAAGAAAACTAGAAAAACAATTCTTATTTTACAAGCAGCAACCGTTTTTAAGTTATGCGACATTCGCTCGCCTATCGCATATTGGGCTCTTTTATTTTAAGATCTTATTTTTGTAGTCATGAAATAGATTTAATTTCGCCCCTCAAAGCAACTAAGATTATTTCCAAATTGTAAAATATTATTTATTATTTTTATTATATTATTATAATTTATAATTAAAATATTGTCTATTATGTAATTACATATATATATTTTTTTACAGTTTCATCAAGACTCAAAACTTCAATCGGGTGCATTATTTGCTATAAGTAATATAGTACATAGGAAAGACTCTTGGTCTAAAGAGAGATATATTCGTTTAATAAAATTCGAAATCATACAAAGTTTGCTGGAACTCAATAAAAAAGTTAATACAGGTAATGTTTGCTATGAAGATTACATTTATAGAACATTAAAACAAATTGTTTTGGAATGTAAAAATTGTTGTCCAAATGTTATGAAGTAGTGTTAGTAATAATGTTAATATATAAATAAAGATGTAAAAAAGAAATTTGAAATTTTGTTTTAATTATATGAAATTGTTTGTTATATAATTTACGAGTATTTAGACGCGAATGTTGTGTACAGGCTTAAAGATTCAACAAGCAAAACAATGAGTTGAGCCAAGTGAAAATGCGGCCAAGACAACAATCGGCAGGAAAGGCTGTGGGTAGTGTTTTTTTTTTGTTTTTTTGGGTTTTTATGGCAAATTACACTGTTCTACAAAAAAATTTTTTTTAATGTACAAGAGAGAGATGACTTTCTGCGTTTTCAGAATGTTTTCACCACTTCAATTTTTTTGCCAAGGACCTTTTTAATTATACACTTTTATTTTGCTTCTATTCATCAAAATTTGATTTTTTTCTAACGATTACACTTGCAGTCTTCCATTTTTGCTGAAATGTCTTAAATCGTTTTCTTTTTTTACAAATGTAAGGTGCTTACGTGAACAGAAAGAGCATTTTTGTTTTTTTAATTTACTTTTAGCTATTAAAAATAATCAAAAAATTCTTCTTACATGATTATTTTGGCTTATTGGGTATAAAGTCCAGGGTATTGGGTTTTTAATGCTTGTAAAAAAGACAAAATTAGTTCACAAATAATTTAATTATGGACGATACATTGAAGTAACTGAGTTCTAACCTCAAACTGCAGCGCAATTTTCTGATCTCAGAATACCAATTGAAATTTTTGTCAATTCTTGTATCAGCTGTCAAAGTGTTTCATATCTCTTTATCTATGGTTTTATTGCAGTAATAAATACTGACTACAGTGCCGCGGTGAAATACTTTTAAGAAATTTTAATAAATACTTTGTTAAAATGTGTGATAAACGGGATAACTTTTGTTTCATATATAATTTGTTTGCAGATTCGAATCCTAAAATTAATTAATCGAGAAACCCTGAAGTGAAACTGCATAAAAAATATTTTAATCGGTGTGTTATGCGCAACAAGTGGTATGTTACATACAAGAGTTGTACAAAACATGCTATTCATAGTATTAGAATAGTGTAACATACACTATGAAAGTGCAGTGTATTTCGTATAAAGCGAAGCCAAATTATACACTAATATCATGTCTTGAAAGCTCTTCGTTAGTACGATTGTGTTATGAAAATATTAATATGAAATAAAATATCAAATCATAGAGCGACACTGAAGTAAAAGTAAGGGAAAACATAACGAGCACACGGAGTGCACCATGCACTCACAAGTATAGAGGGTCAGTCGATAACATCATTTTAACTTAAAAAATTAAAAAAAAGTATCATATCTCGAAAAAAAGCAAGATATGCCAAAAAGAACACCAGATTTGGCTTTCCTAAAGAGAGTTCTAGAGTTTGATACGCACAGGTAGAGGGGTCGAACGATATGATAACCTTAAAAAATTAGGAAGAACTCAGCGAGAAAAAAATTAGAATTGTTACTCGCTGAGTATAAGAGCTATTATTAAAAAAATGGTATGACCGTAAAGGTTAATTCTTTGACTTTATTAAAAAAAATTTAATACGGCATAGGGACGTAGTGGGAGCTGCTTAAGCAACGCAACTGAAAATTTGTTACATTGAATTATTACTTGCTGAGTATTAGTGCTAGGATTAAAAGTACAATACGTCAATAAAGGCCCACTGTCACAACAAAATTAGACAAACAATTTCTGACGCCATGGGGCGCTGAGAGAGCCGCTCAAAGATCGATAACGCAACATTCATGCAGCGGCGTTGCATTGAATTTTTACTCAATGAGTATATAACCTACAATAAAAGTTTAAAAAAGAAAATGAAGGTTTTATATTTACATGGCTTTACAACAAAAATAAAAAAAAAATTCCGGCGTCGTCAGGTCGTGAATATAGCAGCTTATGTAACAGAAATGTAATATCGTTGCATTGAATTATTACTCACTCAGGAGGAGCGTTACGGTAAATTTTGTTTTACGACAGCATGGATGTGTTATTACGCTTCACAACTAAATTAAAAAAAAATTCTTGTTGCCATGATTTCAGGGATGCAATCACATAATGCAGTAAAAATGCTACAGCCATGAAAAAACGTTGCATGGATTTTTAACTCTGTGACTACTGGTGCAAAGATAAATTTTAAGAAACGAAAACGAAGGTGAGGTCTTCGGGCATATGACAAAAATAAAAAAAAAATTTACAGCGTGTCAAAGACCCTCAGGGAACCGCCTAATGTGACGCATATGCATCACTTTTGCTGGATGAATTGAAATTAGAGCACAACCAATGGGGAAGCAAAAAAAAAGCTAAAAGAAAAGCACCAACTCCAAATCCAACAACAACTCCAACTCCAATACCAACACCAACACCAATACCAACCTCAACACCAACACCAACACCAACACCAACATCAACACCAACACCAACACCAACACTAACACCAACACCAACTCCAACACCAACACCAACACCAACACCAATAACAATACCAACACCAACACCAAGATCAACATCAACATCAGCATCAACATGAACATCAACATCAACATCAACAACAACATCAACATCAATATCAGCATCAACATGAACATCAACATCAACATCAACAACAACATCAACATCAATATCAACACCAACATCAACATTAACATCAACATCAGCATCAACATGAACATCAACATCAACATCAACAACAACATCAACATCAACACCAACACCAACACCAACACCAATAACAATACCAACACCAACACCAACATCAACATCAACATCAACATCAGCATCAACATGAACATCAACAACAACATCAACATCAATATCAACACCAACATCAACATTAACATCAACATCAACACCAACACCAACACCAACACCAACACCAACATCAACACCAACACCAACACCAACACCAACACCAATAACAATACCAACACCAACACCAACATCAACATCAACATCAGCATCAACATGAACATCAACATCAACATCAACATCAACATTAACATCAACATCAACATCAACATCAACATCAACATCAACAGCAACATCAACATCAACAATAACATCAACATTAACATTAACATTAACATTAACATGAACGTCAACATCAACATCAACATCAACATCAACATCAACATCAACATCAACATCAACATCAACATCAACATCAACATCAACATCAACATCAACAACAACATCAACATCAATATCAACACCAACATCAACATTAACATCAACATCAACATCAACAACAACAACAGCAACAACAACAACAAAAACAAAAACAACAACACCAACAACAAACAAGAAACTTCGTCATGTCAAAACCTACGGGTGTGTCCACGACACAGCCAACTCTTTTTTTTTTATTTAATTTCGTTATAAGATCAAAGAACCATTTTTTGTCGTAAGGGCTTTACTGGCGTATTATAATTTTTATCTTAGCACCCACAGCGTGTTATAACTCAATCCAAAAAATTTTCAGTTGTGTTACTTATTGTTCTATTTAATTTTTTGTTTGTAAGCTTTAAAAGAGGGACACCCTACATGATTTGTTAGATCGCCAGATTAAAGATGCATTGTGACAGAAATGAGGTCCGAAAATTTTTCGGAAAAATAAGACGCCTGGCCGATGGTTTCAAAACCGGGGCCTCTTCCTAGAAATCCCGGAAACCCCAATTGCGGACGACAGCGTTGAAGTTCCGCTGCAAGACTATAGTGAACTCTTGAAAGCTATAGCTCGGCTTAAAAGCAACAAATCCACTGGAGCTGTGTCCTTCAAGAATGTAGTCGAAGATCTATTTAAATGCATTCATGAGCTTCTATGCAGAATATGGTTAGCAGTCGGATTCCAAATGATTGCAACCTCTGTGTGCTCTGCCCATCCACAAAAAAGACGATCCCACCATTTCACAGAGGAAGTTTTTTAAAATCTGGCGTAGCAAAATCCAAAAAAAAAATTGAATTTCTCAGAAATAATTTATGTAACATTTAGTTAATGAACCAAGTGAAATGTGAAAGAAATTTTATAACCGTAGTATGATTGTCTCTAGTGTTTTTCGTCGTAGAAAAGGATAGTCTTATTTGCTGCTTTCGAAAAAATTTTTAATACATATTGTGCGCTTCAAAACAACGATAAAATAGTTACTTTTAAGATATTTTAACAGTTGCTTTACAATGCATACTTGTCATCAAGGTATGTTTTTTTCTAATTTGAGACAGAAAAATGCAAAAATATTGATATTATGTAACTCTTAATTCAATTTTACATACATATAAAAATGTATAAAAAAATTCGATGTCATAACTTTCAAAATCCCGCAAAAATTTTGCTCATATTTGTTCACGGTGAAAGTGCATTTATTTTATTGACAGATTCATATACCAACACAAGCAATGAGTTTTTAATACCAACTTCCGCCACGTCTGTAGAAAATCCTCTTTTTTCTTGCAAATCTACTGACTACGTAGAAGAAAGCTGTTTGATATATGGGACATTTCATGTGAAGCGGACAACGAAAAAAAAGTAAGGTTCTGAAATTCGTTCATATTGGGCATATTTGTACTTCTAGGCGATATGAACGTATTCACATATTTTTTTGATTTGAGGTTTAGCTATTAAGATATGGGATTTTATAGAATTCACCAGATTGACGGAAGGGTTTTTTGATATTTTATTTTCATGTTGAAGATAATTATTATAAAATAAAGAATGTAATTTTTTTTATAGGAAATATACTGCTCTTTTTGGTTTTCTAATCAGTTTTTAAATTTTAATTTTCTTTTCAGTTTAAAAGCGGAAGTAAGTATTTCAAATATTTTTTTAACAACTTCAACCATTTTAATTTAAATTTTTTTAACGGCAAAATAAAGTTCAACATTTATCAATTTTACCATCAAAATTGCAGAATGAGATCTTTATTAGTTTAAGAGATAAATCAATTAGAGTACGTACGCTACTTGCTTCATTTTTTAATTTATTGGATTTCTTTTTATACAGCTTATTCTACATGAAATTCTACTGTGAAGAAGTGGAAATTGTATTTTTCATTTCTAGCAAGGTAAAAAACTGTAAAATTCAATGAATGTCGTCGGCACAACAAAATTCGCACACTTCAATTTAAAAAACGCATTAAAAACAAAATGTGCCGACATGTCCCTCTTTAAAAAATTCTATAAAGTTTGGTTGCGCTTTTTTAGTCGTCAAACTGTGTTATTGTTTCTTTAATGTTGTTTTTGAAAGTAGGGTTGACTTTTAAGTCTTGAAATAGACAAATAAAAACAAATATTTACAATCGGAAATGGCTTTAATGTTTTTCAAAATATTCTCCATGAAATATTCTCCAAAATATTCTTTTGCATGTGCTTGAAACAATTTTCGAATCACATTTTCCACTCCGATTGAGGTAGCTCCAAAACATGTGATTTAATGTGACTAAAAAATTAAGATACAAGGAAGTGAGATTATAGCACAAAAGTGAAGTATTTTTCTTATTCGTGTTGGTTGACACAAATACTTCAACATTCACACAGGGCCGTATCCGGTTGCATCGAAAAAGAAGACGCAAATTGTTTCTGATTCTATTCTGATGTAATTCTAACATATAAAACAGGTTTTCAGGTTTATATTTATATGTTATTTATAAAACTTTTGATAACACTGTGCAACATTTTTACTAGTTTTGCTGGTTTTGCTAGTTTGGCTACCGATTGGGTTTTATTGTGTTAAGAATATATTGATTTTTGATTAAAAAATTTCAACTTTATAAAATAAATGCACTTTTCCTCACGGCTATGAGATGTAAGCCGTTTAGAATTTTGTTTTCCTGTCTTCAGCAAATTTTTAGTTAAAAACGAGGAGAACAAAATTATAGAACAAACTGACCCGAAAAAACTGCACCGAAGCCTAAAAGTCGCAAAAATACCGAAAAGTGCTCACCTTTTTTAACCATTTTTTGTCCATAACTTTTAACCCGTTCCGAATTTTGGGAAACAATTCAGAACAAGATTGTAGACAAGAAAAAACTGAGCAAATCTTCAAAAGCTACCAACGGCATCCGAGCACTCCTTGATACCGTTTTGGCCCTGAAAATGTGTATAATCCCATAAATGCTAGGATTAGGACTTAGACTAAGACTAAGACTAAGAATAGGACTAAGACCCAGACTAAAACTAAAACTAAGACTAAGCCTAAGACTAGGACTAAGACTAAGACTAAGACTAGGACTAGGAATAGGACTAAGACTTTTTCATAATTTATTTTCATTTTAAAAAATAGTTATAAAAAAATTAAATTAAAACAATATTTTTCTTTACTTAAAAATGTTTCTTAAAGTTATAAATACAATACATAAATATTTTGCTGAAATGTAAGATATGTGTTCTTTTATAAATATACGACAAGTTGTGAGTGGGATTTCAGTAGGAAGATCACAAATCTGTTCTTCGAGGTCGGTCACGGGTGATGCACCAGGTGACAATTGACCCCTCAATGACAACGCCGTATAAAAGTGACCGATTGGTTTTATATATTGGTGGCAAAATGGGGACAGGTAGGTATTCCTTGGGAATCTATCACGTGATAGGTTCTGAACCGGTTCCTTTTTCGTCAAAACAGGTCACCAATCTACTCTTCTCGGCCGGTCACGGGATAGGTCCAATGTGACGCAGCAGGTGAAAATTGACCCCTGTCAATGACAACGTCGTGCAAAAGTGACTGGTCGGTTTCGTATGTTGGTGGTAGAATTGGGACTGATCTCTCTCCTTTGGGGACTTATCACGTGATATGTTGAGAACCGGTTCTTTTCTCCGTAGGGTGACTACACACGCACACACAAACACAAACACATTGTTTTCGTTTTTAAATATATTTCTTATGAAACAAATATTTTTGAATTCTTTTTATAGATATTTTACATTGAAAATTAGATATAGTTAGTCGCCTATGTGGAAAAAATTAAAAAAAAAGATGTTATTCGTCGATACAATTTGAAATTGACGCCTGTAAAGAAGATGATCGAGATTTCTTCATTGGTGGTTCAGATCCATGGCTATATAGAATGTTCAAGGGTATGTCTCTTATATAATGATAATTAAAAACCTAATATATTAAAAGAAAATTTTATTGTATTTTCACACCAACTCAAGGTATACAATTTGGTGCGTTACTGATTTTTTTTTTTACCGATTTTATTAGCTGCCATAGTTGTAGTTTGCTTTGCATGAGTGTTACAAAGCAAAAATAAACATAGCAGCAGGGTTGCAAAATTTGCTCGGTATAAATATTGCATCAATACTGCATCACTAGTTTACAGTTGACAATTAGGAACTCAGCCAAATTATTTCTAAATAACATACAAATAAGTTCACATATTTCTCTATTGCAGTCATTGTATTGTAAAATTTACTGCAACTTGAACGCAACAAACCCTGCTATATACTTAACTACATGGTAGATATATTCAGTAATAGGTGACTGATTTTTTAGCAACTTCCTTTTTGGCTACACTGTTTTTGGCAGCACAGCTGTTTTCGTTAACATGTTACTATTAAACAGGTTTAGTTTGGTCTATAGTTTCACCATGAATCGATTTACAAACGAATAACGGTTGCAGATTATTGAATTTTATTATCAAAATTCATGCTCGGTTAAGAAAGTGCATCGTGCACTTCTTCCATTTTATGGTCAGTTTGGGCGACCTTCTGAGGCGGCTATTCGGAATCTTGTGACTAAATTTCGCACCAAATTTACATTACTGAACATTAAACCACTAACACGCATACGTAGAGTGCAGATAGAGGATGATATCGTAGCTGTATCCGCCAGTGTTGTAGCTGACAACGAATAATCGATTCGGAGCCGTTCGCAGCAATTGGGTCTCTGTTACTCCACTACGTGGAAAATTTTGCGGAAGGATTTGTTTACACTATTTAAAATATAGCTGGTGCAAGAATTGTAGCCACACATACCTAGACTTACCATAACGGGTAACTTTTGGTAAAATTGGATGAAGAACCACTTTTTTATCGGAAAATTGTGTTCAGCGACGAAGCTCATTTCTGGTTGAATGGATACGTGAACAAGCAAAATTGCCGTATTTAGTGTGAAGAGCAGCCATAAGCATTGCAAGAACTGCCAATGCATCCCGAAAAATGCACTGCTTGGTGTGGATTATGGGCCGGTGGCATCATTGGACTTAACTTTCTCAAAGACGACGAAGGCACGGACGTTACTGTGAATGGCGAGCGCTACCGTGCGATAGTTACGAAATTTTTTTTTGCCCAAAATGTAAGATGTGGTTTCAACAAGACGGTGCCACATGCAACACAGCACGCGAAACAATAGCCAAATTGCGAGGCGAGTTCGGTGAACCTTGGGGACCGGTCAATTGGCCACCTAGATCGTGCGATTTAACGCCTTAGACTATTTTTTGTGGGGCCATGTTTAGGCTCATGTCAATAGGGACAAGCCCGCAACGGTTGATGCACTGTAAGTCAATATTGAAGAATTTATTCGTGAGATACCGACTGATATGTTGGAGAGAGTATGCCAAAATTGGACCCATCGTATGAAATATTTGAGTCGTAGCCGCGGTCAACATTAACATAATCATCTGTAAACATTGAATTATATAGATCATTCATCGACTCAAATAAATATTTCTTACATTTCTCTAAATTTGATGAACACATCAAATTAATTAAATTTGATTAAATCAAATCCGGAAGCTCTTAAACAATCACCCTTTATTTAAGCCGACTGGATACTTTAAGTCTCGACTTTTTTTTTAAGTACAACATAGCTGAATTAACTATAGTTACTCATTCGTTCAATCAGTATAAATAAATCTTAAAGGAAAGTGAAAGTGAAATGGCTGAGTGAAGTTCGTTTAAAGTACGACTAAAAGTGAATTGGCCGACTTAAGACAGTTTTGGGCATGACTTAAAATGAAATAGTCGACTTAAGTTGGTTTTTGTTATGAAAGTGACAATAAAAGGTACGACTGACTTTGATGTGTTCTAATTATTGTCAATAAAAATCAATATTTTAAACCAATTTCAGTAAAAAATTACAATAAGGCCGACTCTAAGAAAGTAAGGAGGTAGCCTACCCTCTTAGCCCCACGCTAGTTTCGCCCTGGGCGGCAAAATTTGTATATTTGACAACACTTGCATATTTTCTTTGTTACAGTGCCCTCTTCTGTGTCAAGCTCGCAACTGCAGGTAGACAGCATAATGATTTCTCTACGTAAAATTATGTTTACATAGAATTATGTTATTTTGACGAATTTATGTCTATTCATTTTAAATAATAGGAAAATAAATACTTACATTTCATCACTGACAGGATCAACATATGGTACCGCAGACGGAAAATCTGCGACTCGAACATGTATTGCCAAAGAAATCATTTTCAAAAAATGTTTCTAGCAAACACGCGATCCATCATTTATAAGTTCAGGTTCTATTCAATTTCAATTTAAATTCCCAAATATGCGGAAATCTGAAGAGAAATGAACAAAAAGTGTTACACCTGATTAACTATGCAGAACACAAAGCGCTCCAAAAATGTATTCAACGGTGAAAAATTAATGCGCCCCTGAAGCAGTGTTTATGCACCAAATTGGCGCGAAATCAATAAAAATAAATAACTGGCCATTTCAGCCCTTGAAAGGACTTTGACCTAGCTTCTTATGATCAATTGTGTTGTGCGTGTTATTAAGTTTGTACACAATTGACCGAGAACCGGACCTACATGTTTAACGCCGACTCCGAACGGCGATGAACGGAATGGTTCTTGTTCACAAGAATCTTTACATGGCATTTTGATTACTCTCTGAGGTTTTGCCATTGTCTGCAGAGAGGTGGCGGCCGTACAGAAAAATTATTTTAATTCAAATAATTTTCTGTCGCTGCTGGGATTCGAACCTGGGTCTCCAGGTTCATTGACATAGCGGCCACGCACTTTAACCAACTATGCCACGGACGCCACGTGGCGCAAAATCAACATATTTTTAACATATTTCTAATCAGAAATATATGAATTTAAAATACAAATAAGTTTAAAAATTCTCATTGAATTATCAATGAAGCATTTTTGTTAAAAACAACAAACCGGTGTGGTGTGAGTTAACTTACCGGTGAAATGAAATCGCATTGTTTTTTAATCTCCGGGAACTTGTACAGTTTTTTACCGCACAACCAGTGTTGCCAGAATGGCAGTTTTGCATGCAAATTGCAGTTTTTTTTAACTCTGAGCAGGTTGGCAGTTTTTTAAAAAAAATACAGTGGCACTTTATTAATGTAGTTCTTCAGGGTAAAATGCAGTTTTTATGAAAATATAAAATCTTATGTAGTTTTCATAAATTCTCTTTACCATAACATCATTATGGTTCAATTACTTTTTTAAAGCAGACCTGCTTTAAACTTCAGCAGCAGCTTTAGCCAACTTCACGCATTGAACATTGAACATGAACCAACCTCACTTCATTTGCGCCAATTTGCGTTTTTTCTTTTCAAGCCACAAGGCTGCAAGCCTTGTAGATCCTAGGAGGAATATAAGTACTTGATAGGTTGGATTGGCACAAGCGACAAGATTTGTGCGACAACTAGAAATTCCAACCCTCTCAAAAAAAAAAAAAAAAAAAAAAGAGAGGTAGGTTTTGACGTAACGGTGTGTCCTTATACTCCTATTGCATGTCCAAACTCTTCATATAATCATAATCAAATCAATTATACCGCATCCCTTTCCTAGTTTGCAAAGGTGTTTCTTAATTTTTGTCCTTAATTAATATCCTAATTCATGTCATAATCCTTCCCCAGTTTCATAGTCCGGTTTCATTGTGTAATTTTGTTGTTTGTGATTAGTGTTGGTTGCCAAGAAAAAACTGTTGAAATCGTAACTAACTATATTGTTCTAGTGTTGTTGTTGTTGTTGTTGTTGTTGTTGTTGTTGTTGTTGTTGTTGTTGTTGTTGTTGTTGTTGTTGTTGCTTTTGCTGTTTCTTTTTCTTCTGCTTTTGCTTCAACGCTTTTCTGTGGTGTATGAACTTTGCCTTAGCTGCATGCAAAAATGATTCATTTACGTTACATTAGGCGGGTTTCCTGAGGGGACTCATGACGCCGTCAATTTCAGCAATATCAATATAAATTAAAATACTTACTTTTACAAGATCAAATGTTTTTCTCGATCAATTGTGTACAACCATTTAAACAAACAACACAATTTTATCATAAGTTCGGTCAAAGTCCTTTCAAGGGCTGAAATAGCCAGTTTATTATTACTTTTACAAGAACTTCCGGTTGGTGTTCATGGTTCAAGCAAATCTTCTACATCCGCGCAATAAACAAACTTGCTTCCGTCATCCACGGAATCCGCTTTATAAACTTTTTCGATTTGTGGCAAGTCCTTATTAGAATGTATAAATTTACCCTTGAAGGCTGATTCCACAAGACTCCTTTGCTTTAATCGCGATCCTAAACATCTTTGTCTTGAGGATAATCGAGATCGTGAACGTACAAGATCGTGAACATTGTTATTTCTTATTAAATACCTCTCTAATAGTGATGTCCGTGGAGGAAGAAACAACTCATCATTTTCCCTGTGACATGAGTTTTCATCTTCCAACGTTAATAAATCTTTCGGTTCCATGTCCTGTTTTCTTATCTACACGTTTCCTGGGAACTGTCACTGCATTAGCGTATTGTATCAAATTACGAGTTTTGTAGCAATGGCCCACGGTATTACACTAAGGGAAGAAGTCATGTAATCAGTACAGATACATCTATGTAAAATATGCACTGCGTCTTGTATGAGATCGCAACGAGTGCTGCATGTACTGATTAAAGTGAGCGTGTAATCGTTACATATAAGTTTATTCACTTTTTAAAATGAATAAAAAATGTATTCAATACAGCGAATTATGTGTTGAATACATAGCAGACTTCGAGAAATATAAGCAACGTGTACTCAATCAATAGTTCTTGTAACGTTTTACAAGAAATGTACTTAATACATGAAGGGTATTCACAATATGGTGTATTTGTGGTAAATATGCTAAAAAATGACAACACTTAGAATAAGATTGTGAACATACCTTTTGTTAATTTGTTACCAGAGAACGCAAATAAACAAAAAAGAATCGTTCTATTTTGTTACGTTTGGATCTTTCCAGCGAACGAACTAAAAACGATTCAAACAACAAAAGATCGATTGGGCGTCTGTTTTGTTTTTCGGTTTCTGTCACTAGCTTTCGCCATTAACAAAACAAAACGATTGAGCGACGAAGAGACACAAACGAAACCGAAACAACGATTCGTTAAACGATCGCCGCATAACAACAAAAAAATTCTCTACCTCGCATTATTTTGCGCAGTTAGCATTTTTTGCGCAGTTTACATTTTTTGCATTTTCGTATCAACAATTTTGCCTCAAACTTGATGAATGTTTGGCTTAGAATATCAGAGTAAAAGAAAGCAAACGAAAATAAAGAGGACAAAAGTATAGAAGCGATCGTCATTCATAGACTCTTCAAATAAAATTGTTTTTTCTACGTTCACAAATATCAACCACTGAATGATGACAACGCTATTGACAAACAGGTCAAAAACAAAATTCAAAATCAACTCGATAGAAGAGGCAAGCATCATTCGCATGCTGACTCTTTCCACGGAGTTTGAGTTCAATGCCTTTTGCATACCAATGATCATTAATGAAACGTTTGATTTGGTTGCGTTTTCTATACTGACACGTTAGCGAAAATTATAAAAATCACGCTAGTTCTCTCTTCCACTGAAAAGTTTCGTGTTTCGGTAGGCCTCACGAACGAAACGAATGAAAAATAAAGGTTTTGTATCACCCTCTGAGCGATCGGTTCGGATATCGTTTAGTTTATTTGCGTTCTCTGTTTGTTACTTATTTACTAGCAGCTGATTTTGCTTACTTTTGTTATAAAATCACCAAGATGCCGAAAAAATTCGGGTGCTCCAAAAGAAATTGAAGGGTTATTTCGACATTTTCGCTGATCCACTTTTTATTGGATTTTTCTCTTTTGTTTTATTATTTTCCATGTTCAATTCATCCTATAATATTGTTTATATAAGTCAATGTAGAAAACAAACTTATAACTTTACTAACTTTAATAATAACTTTACTTTACGATTTCCAGTGTAGCATTTGTGGTAAGTATTGTATTTTTTAGTTGCTTAAATTTTGTTTTTGTAATTAACCACAATAACCATATTTACCACAAATACAGAATACAAGACTAAATACATCACATTGTGAATACCCCCATAAATTATGGACTCAATACATGTCTCGTTTCCATACGATTTCGCTCAACGGTGTTCGATTTTGCTGTTTTATGTCATTCGCTCTTCATTTGTAAACGTCTCGATCAATGCTGCCGCATTGTATGTACGGTAGATAACATATATGTATATAGCCCTAGTCAAAATTATTTACACTTTCAGAAGAAATAGATTAAACAAAAGGCTCGACTTTTTTGTTGTTTGCATAATTTGCAAAGAAATTTTTGGTTGTTGTATTCTTTGTAGTATGTAAAGTAAAGAAAACATGTTTTAAAAAAAAAGAGTTGGCTGTGCCGTGGACACACCCGTAGGTTTTGACGTGACGAAGTTTCTTGCTGTTATTGTTAATGTTGATGTTGATGTTGATGTCGATGTTGATGTTGATGTTGATGTTGATGTTGATTTGGATGTTGATGTTGATGTTGATGTTAATGTTGATGTTGATGTTGATGTTGGTATTGGTGTTGATATTGGTGTTGGTGTTGGTGTTGGTGTTGGTGTTGGTGTTGGTGTTGGTGTTGGTTTTGATGTTGGTGTTGATGTTGATTTTGATGTTGATGTTGATGTTGATGTTGATGTTGATGTTGATGTTGATGTTGATGTTGATGTTGATGTTGATGTTGATGTTGATGTTGATGTTGATGTTGATGTTGATGTTGATGTTGATGTTGATGTTGATGTTGATGTTGATTTTGATGTTGATGTTGATGTTGGTGTTGGTGTTGGTATTGGTGTTGGTGCTGGTGCTGGTGTCGGTGTTGGTGTTGGTGTTGGTGTTGGTGTTGGTGTTGGTGTTGGTATTGGTGTTGGAGTTGCTGTTGGATTTGGAGTTGGTGCTTTTCGTTTAGCTTTTTTTTTGCTTCCCCATTGGTTGTGCTGTAATTTCAATTAATCCAGCAAATGTGATGCATATGCGTCACATTAGGCGGTTCCCTATGGGTTTTTGACACGCCGTCAAATTGTTTTTTATTTTTGTCATATGCCCGAAGACCTCACCTTTGTTTTCGTTCCTTAAAATTTACCGTTGCACCAGTAGTCACAGAGTTAAAAATCCATGCAACGTTTTTTCATGGCTGTAGCATTTTTACTGCATTATGTGATTGCATCCCTGAAATCATGACAACAAAATTTTTTTTGTAATTTAGTTGTGAAGCGTAATAACACATCCCTGCTGTCGTAAAACAAAAGTTAGTGTAGCACTCCTCCTGAGTGAGTAATAATTCCATGCAACGATATTACATTTCTGTTACATAAGCTGCTATATTCACGACCTGACGACGCCGGAAATTTTTTTTTTTTTGTCGTAAAGCCATGTATAAAAACTTTATTTTCCTTTTCAAACTTTTATCGTAGATTATATACTCATTGAGTAAAAATTCAATGCAACGCCACTGCATGAATGTTGCGTTATCGATCTTTGAGCGGCTCTCTCAGCGTCCCCATGATGTCAGAAATTTTTTGTCTAATTTTGTTGTGAGGGCTTCCAGTAGACCTTTATTGACGTATCGTACTTTTAACTCTAGCACTAATACTCAGCGAGTAATAATTCCATGTAACAAATTTTCAGTTGCGTTGCTTACGTAGCTCCCACTACGTCCCTATGCCGTATTAATTTTTTTTTTGTTTTTTTAATATAGTCAAAGAATTAACCTTTATGGTCATACTATTTTTTTAATCATAGCTCTTATACCCAGCGAGTAACAATTCAATCAAACGCAGATGAATTTTTAAAAAAGTCATTTTTCAACTTTTTTGGAAACTAGAGCAGTACAACGTAACTTCGTCACGTCAAAATCTAACGGAAAATATCATTAAAAAAATTAGCAAAATATTGCTATTCTCTGCCCTATACAGTTTTCGTTCAATGTTTTGTGGACTGATGAGTCTTCCTGTAAATTCGAGGAGTCTTTTGGAAAAACATTCATGTATCTTCCTTAAATCCTAAAAAGTAAGGTCGTGAAGCCCTTATGTTTGTAAATAATTGTGTTTAATGACTGCACATTGGGCCAGGAATTTCAATAAGTGGCCAAAAGTCAAATATTTTCTGTAAACAAATGATTCTTACGATTGATAACGGGACACATTAAGGTACCCTGAGACGAAATATTATTAATATAAAATGAAAAATTACAATTTGGGAGGCATTTCTAGTCAAAAATTGCATTTTTTTTTATTTACGTCTAAAATTTGAAATCATCAAAGTATAACTATTTCTCAAACTTCTTAAAAATTTTTAGCACTTTTTTAAACACACTGAATACAATATTGAAAATACATATATTTTCTTTTGTTTTTAATAATTTTTTCCACACACTAACTACAAATGAATGGGGTTTAAAAAAAAATGCGGCGCCTAAAGAAGATTCCCTGAGATTCCGCTCGTAATTGAAATAATTAACATGCTATTTCTTTCTATAGATATTTACTTGAAGAGGGATATGCACACTTTTGCACGTTTTTATTTACTTTGAGAAATTTATAAAAAACTAAAGTCGCACAGTGTAACGAGTTCTATGGGATGGGGGACAAAATTAGCAGGAATCATCATGGTACATACATGAAATTAAGCATGTGTCATTATTTCATAAATATATAAAGCCACACAAATTTTTATCAATATCGGTCTCGCCCTTCGCCCAACTCCCATACAAACCTAAGATTAAAAGAGCAATATCTGCAGTTGTAGAAAGTGTAGAGAACAAAATTAACTTGAATTTCATTAAATAGAATAAACACTTTGGGAATTTGCTTAGAAAGAGTTGTTTTAAAACATACTCAAAAATAAAGAAAACCAAAACTGCATTTTTTCTTTAATTGAGTTTGAAACTTATGAAAAATTTGTTATAATGTTTCCCATATAAATTTGCTCATTTACGCCAAAACATGCTATTTACGTGATAGATCTTTCGGAAATGTGCTTAGAAAGAGTTGTTATAAAACATAATGAAAAAAAACCAAAAATAAGAAAAAATATTACTTGACCACTTGCAGAAATCATTTTGAACAAAATTAGTTGCAAAAACTAAATATTTTTTCGTCCTAATTGAAAACATATATCAAAGTTATGGTCTACATTTTTCTTGCGTGCAATGAAAAAAAAAAAATAAATATATATATATATATATATATATAAAACAAAAAATAAAAAAAAAACTACAAAAACAAAAGAGCAGAAAAAAATAAAAAAAAACATGGGTTCCCCGCAACCTCCACGTGGTGACCCTGGAAACTATATACATATGTCATTTATGTAGGCTAATTGCGTGTTTTTTTGTTTCTCGATTTCATAAAATATTAATTGTTCTGAAAGTGTTATTTTCTAAAACCTTGTACAGTAGACCCTCGAAAATTAGAACTCTCGGAAATTCGAATCCTTCGGAAAATAGAACTAGCGTTTTTAATACATTACGCGTTTTTTTTTTTTTTGCTTGCTTTTAATACTCAAAAATTGCATAGTTGTCATATCATATAAAATTTTTCGTATGAATGTTCTGTCATATCTCTCTTCAACGACGCTCTTGATGTCTACTCAACGACTGAATAAGACAGAACAATATGTTTGAATTGAGCGAGCACAATTTTGTTTTTTAAATATTTTTTTTTTCTTTAAACTGTGATGAATTTTAATGTATCTGTATGTTTTTTGTTCCTTTTATGTGAATAAACTTTAAGCCAAAGTGTTTTTTTTTTGTGTGTTTTCTAAGCGAAGATGCACTTTTATGTTACTTTTTATTTAAAAAAAAAAACTTTGGAAATTAGAACTTCTCGAAAATTAGAACTACCCCAGGAACAAAGTGTTTCTGTATATTTATTATTAGTTCACACATCACATGTCAGATTCGGTAAAAGCAACGCCTTGATATGTCTCATATCCCGCCTTTTTTTTAATACCACAGAATAAATAATAACCAAACTACAGTTTTTATATAAATAGTGCCACGTTCCATTGTTGGATCCCACTCACTTTTCCTAAAATTCTCGGAAACGATTGTACCCACCCCTATACCCAATTTCAATACCCTAGTCCCAACACTAACTGAGATACGGCATTTTACTAATAGTGACACGTCCCTTTGTTAAATCTAGTCCAATTTTTCATCATGCTCGGAAAAGATCCCACAAAGCACTGTACCGAATTTTAATAACCTAGTCCCACTATTAGATGAGATACGGTATTTTATTGATATTGCCACGCCTCATTATTGAGTCCCGCCCACTTTTTCTAACATGCTCAGAAACGATCCTACCCACCCTTTTACGCAATTTCAATACCCTAGTCCCAACACTAACTGAGATACGGAATTTTATTAATATTGACACGCCCCTTTGTTAAATCCAGTCTAATTTTTCATCATTCTCGGGAAAAGATTCCACAAAACACTACCGAATTTTAATAATCTAGTCCCACTATTAGACGAGATACAGTATTTTATTGATATTGTCACGACCATTGTTGAGTCCCGCCCACTTTTTTCCCGTGCTTGAAGAAGGTCCTTTGTTAAGTATTCTGTACCAATTTTTTTTAATTCTGTCTATGCATCTCCAAGATATGAGTTTTGGCCACTTTTTCAAATTTCTGGCCCAATGTGCGCCAGCAGAGCGAGATGATGAGTCGGACATCACAAACATAGATGATTGTATGAAAACTCCCATACGAAAATTAAATTACTTTTTTTAAAGTAATCATAAGAAATTATATTTAAGCGACAACGATTGTTAATTGTAATAGTTACAGAAACCTTAGATACTACTTAAAAAAATGTTGTTATATGTTACTAGCTGAACCCCCGCTCGCTTCGCCAGGCAAAAAAAAAAGAATTCAACAATTTAAATAAAATTAAAACATTTATAGCAATGCTTTAAGATAAACAATATTCTTGGTTTGTTTTTTCACCACAGGAGCATGTAGAGTTGGCCTGAGAAAACTGAATTTTCCAAACTTATCCTGCACCTTCTAAAGATTGTTCTTGCGACTAATTTATGGCAACGGTGAATGCAAGGCGAACACATCAAGTACGTTTAAAAATTCTGTGGGATAATTCACCACCTCATCCTGATTCATGATGGTATCCACTGATATGAATGTGAATCATGGACCTGGTATTTGTTTTAAAATAGTCTCGTTAAAATCATTAACATCTTTGTTCATTCCGGCCAGTTTTGCTCGCTCGCTAAACCAAGCATGATATGTGTGCTATTGTGCTATGTTTGGGAACACGCTATGAATCAGTTCTTTTGATTGAGTGAAACGGCTAATATCGTTGGGTAGTGTTATAATTCCTGTATTCCTGTCGACTGGCATTGTACCATCCCCAATTTTCAGCAATTGCTTTGAAAATTCAGCTGCAATTCAGCGCAGAACTTCTTTAGAATTGAAGATTACAAGCATGCGTTAATGTCATCGCCAGCAGTAGATTTAGTAATGACTGGTAAAGTTTGTCTTAAGTCTCCAGCTAACAGTACCGCCAAACTAATCTCGATTCCCTCGTAGATCTTTCATTGTTCTATCCAATGCTTCTAATGAATTTTTTGTTGGCCATTGAATATTAATCCCAAACGAATATCTATTAATTTTCCTTTGGTTTTTTTTTAAATGTTTTTAATTATTTTTTTGCCTATTTGCACCATTAAGTTTTAGATCATTTAAAAAACAAAAAAAAAAAAAAAAACCAACTAAATTGGTTGAAAACTGGGCAGCAGAGGGAACAGACTCCTTTTGCCACTTTGTTTTATATTTATAGATGAAGTAATGATTTAGCATCAGAATGACGATTTCTAACACAATTTTGAATGATGTGGAATTTTCATTTCGGGAAAACCTGATTGGAACGCGTTTGCATCCATTTTATAGAATAGATTCTATTGATTAGGTGTAGCAATGATAGAATGTACAGCATTAGCAATTCTAATAGAAATAATTTATTCACATAAAATAATTATTTTATTATTATAAAACTATCATAACTAATTTACAAAACAAACTTCTTATTTTTATTATTATTATTACTTATGACTAATATTGTGTTTGCTGACTCCATTAGGCAAAAATTCAAAAAGTTCTGAATCCTCAATGTCACATAGTTGCACAGACACATCACTGTTTGATCCATTTTTGGTATCTCCCGGATATAGTAGAAACATGTCCTCAGAAGTTCCTGTAAGTAGACAAAGTTCGATTATGAATTATGTGGATTCTGTTCAACATTGTTTACAATACAATATGGAAACATTTAATATAAAAATATTTTGATATTTAGTTGGAAGAACACACAACATAGAAACACTTTGGTGCTTGTTAAAAAAACAAAAAAAAAGTTAGTTTGGAAAGTCATCCTTAAACAATTTGAGGTTAGTTTGATACAAGTCGCGGCGTCCGTGGCGCAGTTGGTTAAAGTGCATGGCCGCTATGTCCACGAACCTGGAGACTCAGGTTCGAACCCCAGCAGCAGAAATTTCAGATAGAAGCTGACATCAAATTTTTAAAGGGAACATTTTGTAGCACGTGCGTACGCTACATTTTGCTTAATATCACCGAAATTCATAAGTGGATTCATAAAACCTTTACACATTTTAAATAGACCGTAAAATTAATTAATAAAAATTGCAAACCAGTTTTCGGAAAAATTTCTTCTTAAGTAAATCAGTTGCAATTATTCGCAAGCTGTAACAGAGCGTGACATGGAATTTATGATATACGGCCCAAAATACACTGAAGAACTCAGTCTCCGTAAAACCAGTTTTATTTCGTATACATCATGGTGTAATTAACAAGTTAGTAGAGAATTTTCAACCTCTCTCACAAAAATGAACTCTCGATCTGTCAAAAACAGCTGGTTGCATATTTTAAGCAAAACATAGTTTGTGTAATTTTTGCTTATTGCGAAAGTATAATTTGATTGATTATAAACGTGCAAAACATTGATAAGAATAAACTAGTAAGAAATTATCTTCGACTGGGCCGAAGTTAAAATACCCCCACGTCCGAACTGAAGTATATTCAAAGTCTTAAACCGTTAATAAAATGTTTATTTGTAAAAACATTTTCGTTATACATAGTTTTAACAGAAAATATTCGCTTTCATTTTTTATAAAATCACTTTGTATGGGAAGTGGGTGTAGTTTTCACTCGATTTGGTTGAATTTTATACACAAAGTGCATGTTATATATCAAAGCTAATATGCAAAATTTCAAGTCCATATATTATTTTTTGTGTAATTTAAAGAAATTTTACCTTTTTGATAAAGTCACTTTGTATGGGAGGTAGGCGTGGTATTCATCCGATTTGGTTGAATTTCGAACTTAGAGTGCATTTTAAATATCGGAGCTCATATGCAAAACTTCAAGTCCATATATTAATTTTTGTGGAATTCTAAGAGATTTTACCGTTTTGATAAAAGCACTTTGTATGGAAGGTAGGCGTGGTTTTCATCCGATTTGGCTCATTTTCGAACTTGACCTTTATTTTTTAGATTAAAGCTTAAATATTGAATTTCGTGATGATAGCTTGAAAATTATGGCTGTAATCGTGACGACAGACGGACAGACAGACGGACATGGCTAAATTGACTCGGGTGGTGATGCTGATCAATAATATATATACTTTTCTATACCTATCACGCCTCATTATGGGCGTTACAAACGGAGTGACAAAATTAATATACCCCCATTTACGTTTTTTAAACGTGGGGGTATAAAAATTGCTGAGACGCTGTGTGTGACGGACTGCGCTGGCTCGCGTTGTAAATAAAGCAAGGCTATTAGCCAATAAAAAACCAACAAATATCACACTTAACCTCAAATTGATTAAACTACTTTTCCGGCAGCTCAAGATAAAGAACTGGATTCTTGAAGCATTATGAACCACCTCGTACGGATTGTGATACAGCTTTCGTAGATTTCCTCGAAGATTTTAATAGGATCAGCTTTTTGCTGCTATTGGTATTGTGGAACTACATGGCCAGATCATCTATACTTGCAGCCAATTACAGTGTGTTTCCATATTCGGCTCTAGTTTTTCACAGTTTCAATGGTTTTTATGAAAATCCCACAAAACTACATATAATTGCAGTTTTAGCTAGAACTACCACTAGGAAGCAAACAAAACAAATAATGATTTAACACTTGCCAACATTTCCTCTCTTTATGTCACAGTTTTTTGACAGATTCAGCAAAATTGAGTGTATGGTGAAAAATTCACTACCACCTTGTTAATTACATCATGGTATACATGAACTGTGTTTGATTGCATTAGTGTGGTAAATTTTGCGAACCCCTAAATAGATCATGACGCACAGTGGACTGTTTGGCCTATTTAGACGGAAATCTGTAGCTCGAGTTTGAGTGCACTGAATGAATTGAAATTTGGGATTAAGGCTAATGAGTGGCATATCTTCCTTAAGTGTAAATTTCATACAGATATACCATATGGTACTAAAGTTTCAAAAATTTGTATGGGAAATTTTGCCTTTTCGCTTCCCTAAATCACAATTTTTTAAATTTTTTTTTAATGGCATAACTCCTAAGCGAAGAACTTCACAGAAACGGTAGACCACTTTTTAAAAACGCCAATGTATGCTCATACACTTCTTAGTACACCAAAAAAGGTAATTTTTGCCATATTTCAGCTGAAATTTCATCCTTCCTTGTATGTCCTTGTGTTTACTTTTGACAATTCCTTAAAGTTTATTATATTAACTTAATATTTTGAACAATTTTAGGTTTGGCAACTTCCCCTCAAGGGTTTTCGGCTGCAACCCCTTAGTTTATGTAGTTTTATGTATTTTGGTGTGCATTAACACAGCTTTTACACCATTCTTTATTATTTTCGTGTAATGCAAATAAGTTTGAATGAAAATATAGATTCTTTTCAATCAACCCCTCCTTCCCCCCCTGTCCTTTGTCAAGCCCTTCCTTCAAAATAGCTGAACATTCATTTATAAATCTGTGACAATAATTATTTAATTCTTTTAAAAATTTTATTTTACTAAAAAAAGCGCAAAAAGTAAGTAACACTAATAACAAGAGCAGGTAAATATGATTTTATTTTAAATGCAAGTGTTGATGCTCTGTTGTTGCTTTTTCTAATAGGAATGCATTGAGCAGAATGAGGTTATTGCACTTTACACATGTTGACAATTTCTGGAAATTAACGGTTGACTTAGTTATTGTTGTTGTTTAAGTAATTTCGCTTGCTTAATAACACAATTAATGTATGAATATTTCTTCTGTTGGAGTAAAAGAGTAAAGTGTTCTTTTTATGTGAAATGGAAAGTAAACAAGTGGGTTTATCTCGAAATGAGTTTTATGAAGTGTGTTCTAATGTGACAAAAAGCAAAAGAATGGATATATTGATAAAGCTATTTTGCAACAAATTTAATATTTGTGTCTATGATTTTAGGATGGTGAAAAATGGAAAGTAAACAAGTGGGTTTATCTCGAAATGAGTTTTATGAAGTGTGTTCTAATGTGACAAAAAGCAAAAGAATGGATATATTGATAAAGCTATTTTGCAACAAATTTAATATTTGTGTCTATGATTTTAGGATGGTGAACAAGTTAAGAAATGGAGCTTATAGTTATCTCCAAAGTTTTAACGACAAATTTTTTAAAGTCGGTAATCGTTAAGATAGGTATGACTTATATTTGACGTACCTATGTATTCTGATATGCTAAAATTTCTTATCGTACTTCCAAATTCTGCAGAGGAAAACGATTCTTTCCATTCTGATTCAGATAGTGCGTAACATTGTGATTATTTCTTTATGTTTGTATATCAAAGTAAATCAAAACAAATCTTGAATTTGTATTAAAGTATTTCATGAACTGAGTTTTTATTTCATATTGCTTTAATAGGAAAATAGGAAACTAACATCGAAATTAACAGAGTTACATAAGTATTTATAAGTAGAAAATTAAAATTAAGTTGAAATTGCTTATGTTAAAGTGAAGAATTGCAGTAGAGTAAACAAAAGTAACATGATTTTTAAAGTAAATTTAACGAAGGATCATAATTTCCAATAAAAAATGCAGGTACACAAAGTGTTTTTATGTTAAATTCACTTTAAACTTAAAAATAATATATTTTAGTCCAAAATATTCTGGTTTCACCACCAAATATTTCTAATGGTAACACAAATATCTACTAGTGTTGCATACCGTTGGAAAGGCCATAAAATAATCTTTCTAAAACGTCTTTGTACAAAGCTTAACTTTAAAAAGTTTCGTTGGAATAGCATTTAGTGAAACAACTTCCGGAAAACACAAAATTAGCCCATAATTCCCCAGGAGTCAAATAGACTTCCCACTTCCCATACATTTTGTACATACATTTTGTTGTTTTCTCATACCCTATCGATTAAAATCATAAAATAACTTTTTCCGTCTAACTTGTATGGTACGATTCACTGTGTGACGGCTTGGCTTATGTGTGCGTGTCAGTCGATAGTCACTACAGCTTTTTTGGTGCGTGATTTTTCACGCACTTCACGTCATTTGCCTCACCTAACTTACCTTAGAAACCCGGTTTTACGCAAATTGAGCACTACAGTGTATTTTGGGCCCAACATCATAAAACATTAAAGACTAAATTATCGCACATACCACTTTTGGTCCTTCTTCTTTCGCCACTGGTCACGATATCGTTTTCTAATTCGTTGATATTTAATGCAAATTCCCCTTCAGTTTCGCTTGGAATGGTATATGATGGTAGATATGAGTTCGGATGACGTATGTAAATTTCACCTAAAAGTGTATAAAATTTTTTTTGCATGAATATTACTCCTTTGCCATTTTTATGTTGCAAGATTTTGTTTAAAAATAATAATAATAATAATAATGATAATAAAATGATAATAATGATTATAATGAAATAAAATAATAAAAAAAATAATAATAATAATAATAATACTAATAATAATAATAATAATTATAATGATAATAATAATAACAATAATAATAATAATTGTCCAAAAATAACAAAACTTTTTTTGTTATTAATCAATTAAGACTTCGCAGCATATTGTTATAAAACAAGGGAGAGGGAGTGGTGATGTAGATTCAGGGAGACACAAGAGGTTGCGTAACCAAACACCTATCGCATTTGGGTAAATATATACGGTAAATCAAGTCATATTTTTCCTAAGCGATAATAAGTTAAGGAGGGGAAAGGGTTAGAAATCGAAATTTTGATAATATAAGAAATATTTTTGAAGGAAGAATTTTTTTTTCAATTGCAACTTATTTTTTAATTCAACGAAAACCCCAATTTTTGTCAAAAATAAGAGTTTTTGATTGCTCCTTTGCCAAAAATCAAAAATTCATATTTTGTTAATTCCTTGTTCATATCGAAGATAAACTTGTGTACTACAGAAATCTTTTTGGTTTTTTTAATTTCAGATGATACAATCATGAGTTATACTGACTACCGCATGGAGTTTTTTTTGAGGTGCCTCGATACACATCGCTACCACTGGCCTAATTTCCAATATTTTCCTTATATTTTCGTGTATTTCCTATAATAATCTGGCAGAATATTCTTGAAACAATACTGAATAATGTACAAAAGTTGCAAAAATATTAATAAATAAGATACTCTGAAAAAAAAAATCACAAAAATATGCTATCTCAGATACTTTTCCCTCGTCGATCCCGGAACCGAATAAAAAGATAAAAAAAGCTTTTTTTATCGTATGATGGTCCTTAGATAGATACAAAACCTTTCTCTTTATTTAGATCGAAACATGTTTATTCACTATTTCAAGTAGGAGTATTTAGGCCGGCGATACATTTAGAGGTGAGTAAAATAGAGTGATATTAAAGTGATAGTTTTAAACAGAAAAAATTAACTTAGCGGTTTGAAATTTTTAGGCTTATTAAAAAATACATTCATTTTTATGCCCCCACGTTTAAAAAACGCAAATGGGAGTATATTAATTTTGTCACTCCGTTTGTAACGCCCATAAGGTATAGAAAAGTATATATATTCTTGATCAGCATCACCACCCGAGTTGATTAAGCCATGTCCGTCTGTCTGTCCGTCTGTCTGTGATCACGATTACAGCCGTCATTTTAAAGCTATCAACACGAAATTCAATATTTAAGATTTTATTTAAAAAATGAAGGTCAAGTTCGTAAATGAGCCAAATCGAATGAAAACCACGCCTACCTCCCATACAAAGTGACTTTATCAAAACGGTAAAATCCCTTAGAATTCAACAAAAATAAATATATGGACAATTAAATATATGGATATTGCAATTTTGCATATGAGTTTTGATGTTCAAAATACACTCTAAGTATGAAATTCAACCAAATCGGATGAAAACCACGCCTACCTCCCATACAAAGTGACTTTATCAAAAAGGTAAAATTTCTCTAAAATCCACAAAAATTAATGTATGGACTTGAAATTTTGCATGTACACTTTGATATATAACGTGTACTATGTGTATGGAATTCAACCAAATTGAGTGAAAACCACGCCCACCTCCCATACAAAGCGACTTTATCAAAAAACAAGAGCGAATAATTTCTGTTAAAAATATAACGAAAACGTTTTTACAGATAAACATTTTATTGATTGCTTAAGACTTCGAATATACTTCGGTTCGGCCGTGGGGGTATTTTGACTTCGGCCCAGTCGAAGATCATTTCTTACTAGTTTTAATTTTTTTTAAACAAAGATGGCGCTGGTTATCCCAATTGGCGTAAAATACCTTTTTTTGCACTGCGTGCAATCTGCTGGCTGCTAGGTTGACCCGAAACAAAAAACAAAAAAAGAAATGAAAAATTTCAATCAATATTGAAAATATCTCCAGGATGAAGGAGATATATTTTAAATTTTTGTATAATTTCAACATAGTATTGATCAACTATTTTTAATTTTATTTCAAATATATTAAACGTTATTTCTTTAAAAATAACAAATAAATCAGTCGAACAGTGTAAAAATTGTGCTTACAGAATTCTTTTTTTAGTTAAAGCACAAAAACGAAAAGTCAATAACAATAAAAATACAAAAAACGCGTTGACATTAAAGAGGTATAGATTTTACAAAAATACTTCTTTCGCAATGTAAATTTGGATTCTAAGTTAAAGTATTGCATACTTGCGATATGCACCTTGTTAGGTTTTGCTTAGGCCTGTGCGAATAGCATCGATCACTAGTCGAGTCGAATACTGAAACTCGATTCGAACTCGAGTCGAATAATTCGCATTTTCGATTGCCTCGAGTTTACGAATAACTCGTGGTATTTTTCGAGTTTTTATGTTTTGAAATATATGAAAATTTGTTTGTAAACTTATTAGGAGAAACTCGAAATGCGCGAGTTATTCGATAATTTTCGAATTTTTCGCTTAAACGAGTTACTCGAAAATACGAGATTTTCAATTCGAGTTTCGAGTCGAGCTATTCAACTCGTTTATAAAGAAAGAAGATCGTGATGTATTCGAAAATTATCAAAAATTTTATGGTTCATATATATCATATATATCCTCAGAGTCCAGATTCCGAAAATTGCCTAGCTAAAGTTTAAATTCTGTAAAAAAATTTTAGAAAAAGCTAAACTTTAAAACTTTAGCGACTTTTTTGTCAAAACTTAAAAAGGAGACTTATCACACAATATCTGTACGAGTAAAAATTCATTGAATGAAATACTTGTCGGTTTAAATTTGAAAGTTGTGACAAGTGCAGACATGTTTTAATTAAAAATCATCGGTTTTTAAAACTAAATAAAATAATTAAATGGTAGAATCCAAGTAATTCCTTCTAGTTAGCTTGAAGATAAAATGTGGATTAATGCTTGAGTAATTCGATTTTATTTATGTTACATAGCTACTTTTTTGTGTAACGGCATCAAAACACTCATCGTGAACAACTCCCCAAACTCCCCACAGCCGTGGTGTGTAGAGAGTTGTTCTCACAGCAAAGAACTTGAGCCCAGTGTTGCCAGAGAGACGAACTGAAATTTACCACTATTTGGAAAAAAATTTACCACTTTCGGAGAAAATTTACCTTTTCCCAAAATAAAACATATTAAAATTTTTAAATGATTAACAACCGTTTTAATATACATATATTTATCTCTCACCAACAAGTTGAACGTCAACTCTTGACATGTATAAACCGGGGCTTACCGGCTATTTTTGAATTTAATTCACTTGTTTCTTTTACCCCTTTTCCATTGATCAACAGTTGAAAGCAATTTTTTTTACGTTCTCTTTTGAACCCAAAAAGTTTACGGTACAACATAAGCGTACCGTCAATTTTTCCCCTCCTTCCACTCAGCCAATTCGCCGCAAGAAGCCAACAAACTCGAAAAATTGCTTTCAATTCTTGACCAATGTAAAAGGGATCTTTGTTCAGAAACTAGAGATGGATAATTCAGATTTTTTTTTTTTTGTTACACAGGATGATTCACAAGAATATTAAACTGCTTGTGAGTATGTTCAGAGAGTAACGGTACTGCTATTAACTCAAAACATTAAGGGCCAGTTTTTCAGTGCGAGTTTAAACTCTAGTCAAGTTAAACCGAGGTTAACTCACCAAAATTGGACGTTTAAACTCGGTTTAAGCAAAAAAAAAAACACATTATGTGATAATTTAAGTCAATTCAACTTAAACGAAAGCTACAATATCTAGTTAAACCGAGTTTTAACGTCCCTTTTTGGTGAGTTAATCTCAGTTTAATTTGACTAGAGTTTAAACCCGCACTGAAAAACTGGCCCTAACAAGTCTAAGAAAATTAATATTTTCGCAAAATTTACCAGTTTTGCTCAAAAATTACCTTTTTTACCTCTGCCCAAAAAATGAGTCGAAAATTACCTCAATTAGGGAAATTTACCTCAATCTGGCAACACTGCTTGAGCCTTTATTTTTGGGTATGTTGTGCTGTTAAACACATGAATACATGAATTTCTTAACAATTAAAGAAAAGTTTTTTCACAATTGAATAGTGAAAGAATTATTTAAATCAGTTGAGCTGTAACCGAGATCCTAAAAAACGCCGTGAGACTCCTTTTATATAAATTATATAAGCTGTGTGCTATTCGAAAACTTTTCACTTGTGCTGTAAAAGAAGTTATTTAGCTGAA
This sequence comes from Pherbina coryleti, assembly GCA_943735915.1. Lineage (NCBI taxonomy): Eukaryota > Metazoa > Arthropoda > Insecta > Diptera > Sciomyzidae > Pherbina > Pherbina coryleti. The sequence goes on along the minus strand of OX030952.1, from coordinate 44,499,253 downwards.
TACAATTTCTGCCTGTTGAAATATAAGCTGCGTTTTTTTTCATAGGAGATCAGGATCATATCATTGCTTTTACACGCAAAGCAAAAACAACAAATGATCCAGCAAGTGAGCTAGATCATTTCAATTGATCCAATACGATGTTTTTAAGTGTTGAGGCCGCAACTATAAAAGTAGGCAACACTTTGTTTTAATTGACGGCAAGATGGCGCTGGGTGTCCGGAAAGTTAGCAGTACTGCATTATTTGACATATATAAAGTTTGACAGCATTGGTATTGCTAGCAAAAAAGTTAACCCCTAGGGGTCGTTCATAAACTACGTTACCAATTTAAGGGGGTGGAGGGGTTTTAAAATGTACTACGATAAGTAACGATAGGGGGGAGGGGTTCTCACATATAGTAACATGACCAAAAATAAAAAAAAACTTTAAAAAATTGAAATCCCGAAATCAGTTCAAGATTGTGTCCTATATTTGTATTGCGGCTTGTATTTATCTTCAAAAATATCAATGAATTCTCATAAGTGAGTTCTATTTAATTTAAAATAAATTGGTATAAAAAGTACATACTATTTATATAAAACAATTTTAAGAAAGCATATTTATAAAAACACTGAACTTGTTGCTGCACAGGTGCAGCCTTTACGGGTATTCTCTCAAACACCAGGCGAATTTCTTTGCATAAAAAATGAGGATACACTTGAATGGGTCGGCATAGAATCCGTTGAGGAATTCTATTTCGAAGAGTCCACAAAGTTTCCAGCTTCTTAAATTCCAGTGATTGATAGCATCGTCTTTTGGATTGAAGATGGAATAATTTTCATCGATAAAAAATAATGGATTTTAAAATTTTTTTCTTAAAATTATCTAGTCATGATAGCACACCTACCAAGAGCTAGTCAAGTAATAATATTTTTAATATATATATATTTTTTTTTATAAAATTTATTATATTTTATTACATATTTAATATATTTTCAAATAGTTTTTAATCAATTAATTTTTTTATTTATATATACTACGTTACTGTATGGGGGTGAGGAGGGGTTTTGAAAAGCACTACGAAGAGTAGCGGAGGGGGAGGGGGGGGGGGGGTAAAAAAAGTTGAAAATCGGTAACGTAGTTTATGAACGACCCCCTACAAGTTCCAAATATTCTCATTCAGACTGTCAAAATTTCATCATTAGAGTGAAAGGTTTCCGAATAGCACACAGCCATAGATTTCGTATTTATTTAGAAGTTGAATTTAAAATTTTTTACTTTACATATTATGTTGCCGAAAAATCACTTCTTTTATTGCATATTACTTACTCTTCGTTACTCTTCAACACGAAAAAAATAACAAGGTTCTGACAACGGATTCTGATTAGAGGGGATTAAAAAAAAATAAGAGAATATGACAAATTTTTTGTGGAAAACTTTAAACCGCTATATCCTTGTTTAATGGGCCCTTTTTTCCTTTTATCGTAAAAGGGTAAAAAAGAGCCATAAATTGAGAATTTAGGTTGTTAAAATATTCCACAAAAATATTCCTCGTAGTATTTTACATAAATCCTCAGGACACATTCTATACCCAAAATGTAAGAATAACATGATTTCTTACGCCGATTCACTATAAGAATGTTAAAAAAGGGGGAAACTTAATCCCCCTAAAATAAGACTTATACGTAAACATTCAAAACGCCAAAACAAGTATATTTTGTTTTTTTCGTCCCACTACCAGAATCCATTGCCGAAACCTTGTTTGTGTGGAAAAAAAATATATTTTGTTGTTCAGTGTAATCAATTCACGCATCATCTAATAATTTGGTACTGACCCTCAGAAAATACAAATAACTATTACGTTAATTTTAGAAGTTCTAAGATTTTCTCGAATGTGCTAGCTAGATCTGGTCCCCTTTCTATTACTCCCATTTGCTGTATATCGAAGGCATTTAGTGGAGATTCATTTGTTTCAATTAACGCGGCATTCCCGTTTCTTACAGTCTCAATCTACCTTCTTATGCTAATCTGATTGGCGTTGTTTAAGTTTGATTGGCGTCGGCTGGCGTTGGACCTGATAGAAATACTGCTACATTGATAACTTCCGTCGTTTAGTTTTGTGTTAAGCACTTACTTTGCTATTCAACTAATCTATTACGAAAGTTATTACCTACTTTTTGGAAAAATTATCATAAGATCAAAAGCTTTCATCGATACCCGAATTTTTTAAGCGAATGGTATACAATCGAGCAAAGATTCACTATGGAAAATCAATAACAACTCGTCAGCATGGTTCTGTTAATAGTAGATCCACTGTGTCAATGACTAAAGTAAAGCATTTGATAAAATTCCACACAATGTTATTTTATTTAAACTCCAGTCAATAAGACTTCCAAAATTTTTTGTGAGATGGACTTAATAATATTTGACATATTAACATTGCGATTGCGAGCGGTATTGTCTTCTGAGTTTATTGGGGAATCAGATGTTCCTCAAGATAACCATCTTCGCCTTCTTATATTTGTTTTAGCAATCAATAGTTTTACTCACAGCATAAAGTAACTTCATCTACTTATTAATGTGGATTATTTGAAAATAAACACAACAATAAATTCCCAAGATCAAGATTCAGATCAACTTCAGTCTGATTTGAAATCACTTGAAGTTGGTGTTCTAAAAATAATATGTTTCTAAATCAACAATTATTACAAGCTATAACCCTTTTCGCGAAAAGGAATTAATTTAACTTTCGATTTTCATATTCAAGTCGTGTACATGATGTTGACGACTTTGATTTTTGCATGGCATCTTAGCTCTCGTTTAATATCCATATTGATTATATTTGTAAAAAAGCATCTTCGATGCCTGGACAAAAAACATGGCTAAAGAGTTCAATAGCATGTTTTCAACTACAGCGTTGTTCTCAAAGAGCTTGAGAACTTTAAATGATAATACAATACAAAAATATTTTTGGAGTGAATTTTTTATTATTATAATCTGGTAGATAATTTCATGGCATTTATTTTTAATATATGATTTCCGGCATATGTCTGCCGCGGCTACGAGTTACATAGTCGATCAGTCCAAATGTTCACTACTTTTTCAATAAATCTGGCCAATATTCAATGGTGGCTTGAATATTGGCTTCCAATGTGTCAAGAGTTGCTTGTTTGTCGGCATAAAGCAATGACTTAACAAAGCCCCATAAAAAGTAATCGAGAGACGTTAAGTCGCACGAACAAGGGGCCACACAGAACCAAAAACGTACTTAATAACAAAGAAAAAGTTCTTTGTCCCAATGTATTATACATTAAAATTGGTCCAAAGTACGAGTTCCTTGGTTCAATGAATCTTTGTTCTTACGTTATTTCTTTGATATGTTATGAAGAAAAGTGATTAATTAATGACACATACAACTGTTACAATAAGTTAGTCTGTCCTTAGAAATTTTAAAACAATATCAAGATATATTTTAAAAAATCATTTTCTTATTGAGATAAAATTCTCTAATGGTTTTTTAGATATTACAACACAAGAACTGGAACAAAATTTTAATGAACACGAACAATGAACTGTTCCTTAAAATTAAGAACAACGATTCATTGAGCCAAAGAATTCGTTCTTTGGGGCAATGACTAGTTCTTAAAAATCAATGAATTTCGCTTTATGAACGAGATTCTTTGATTTTAAGAACAATATTTGGTTCAGTGCAGTTAACAGGACTACTTCTGGAAATAAAGTTGTCACCAAATTGATTTTGCAATAAATTGATGGTTAAGCGCGCTGTATGGCAAGCTGCGCCGTCTTGTTGGAACGAAATGTCGTTAATGTTTAGCTGATTAATTTTTGGAAACAAAAAATCAGTAAGCATGGCTCGAAAGCGCTCGCCATTCACCGTAACGATAGGTCCTTCCTCATTTCGAAAGAAATAAGGACCGATGATGCCGCCAGCGTGTAAACCGCACCAAACAATCAATTTTAATGGATGTAATGGTGATCCGTTAATGGCTTGTGGATTGTCTTCGTTCCATATACGATCATATATATGTTGCTAATGGATGGTAGTACTGATATAAACAAAAAACTATTATTTTTTTTATAATTCTTAAAAAACATATTTTCTAAGAATTACATTGTGAGCTTAATGCCAAATAATTCATGAAGCAACAGGTTGCTACAACAACAAAGTTCTTTGCAGAACTTAAACCAAGCCGACTAGACCATGGTTTCGTCGGACGCTACTCCGACTCATCAGTAGTCTCAGTGGTTCTAGCAGTCCACTAACTTTGACAAGCTAATAGGCGCAAGATCAATAAAACCAAAGAGGAATTATAGAAGCGCTATACTTTGTCAAAGCAATGTTTTTCTACTCTTTTGCTAGTCGCAAAATTTCAAAAAGTTGACTGCATTGATTCTGCAAAGATTTTGTTGTTGCGCTCTGTTCTGCAAAGAACTTTGTTGTTGTAGCAAACTGTTGCTTCATGAATTATTTGGCATTAAGCTCACAATATAATTCTTAAAAAATATGTTTTTTAAGAATTATAAAAGAAATAAACTTATTAAAATATGCCACAATTTTATAACTCAAAAAACTATTATCTTTGTATTCTGAAACTAATTATTAATTTTTGTCTAAAAAGTGTATCTAACATATTGGCCCAATGGGTGGAAAACTACCCCAACTGTTACTCAAAAACGATTACAGATAGGGGAAAAATGTTGATGAATTTTTCTTGATTAGGTCTAAAATAGCCTGAGTTTTAAAATGAAAACAAATTTTCAAAGGGATCAGGTAACGGGCAAAAATGGGTTAGATAATGTTTTTGTACATAAATTCACTTTGTATGGTAACTTTGAACCAGTCACTGCATACAATTTTTTGTGAAATTTTTTTTTTAACTAGTAAGAAAGGATCTTCGACTAGGCCGAAGTTAAATACCCCACGTCCGAATCAAAGTATATTCAAAGTCTTAAGCAGCCAAAAAACTGTTTATTTGTAAAAATATTTTCGTCATAGTTTTAAGAGAAAATATTCGCTTTTGTTTTTTAATGAAGTCACTTTGTATGAGAGGTGGGTGTGGTTTTCACTCGATTTAGTTGAATTTCATACACAGAGTACATATTATATATAAGAGTTCATCAGAGTTTTTGTGGAATTGAAAGAGATTTTACCGTTTTGATAAAGTCACTTTGTTTGGGAGGCAGGCGTGGTTTTCATCTGATTTGGCTCATTTTCGAACTTGATCTTTATTTTTTAGATACAAGCTTAAATGTCGAATTTCGTGATGATAGCTTGAAAATTACGGCTGTAATCGTGATCACAGACAGACGAAATGACAGACGGACAGACAGACGGACATGGCTAAATCGACTCGGGTGGTGATGATGATCAAGAATATTTATACTTTTCTAGTGACAAAATTAATATACCCCTTTTACGTTTTTTAAATGTGGGGACATAAAAATATGTTAACCCAAGAATGATAGAAGCCAGATTACGCGTTCCGCAAATAAGGGAGAGAGAGAGCATGACGTCACAAGCGATATTGTCATACTTTGGAATTATTTGACTCCCACACCCACGCCTGAATATTTTTTTCTCTTATTTTTATAATATGTATATAGACCTCCTTAACCCACTGGTACAATAAAATTTTGTTAGTCTCGAATAGTTTAGGAGATAAAAATCTTGAAATTTTCAAAATTCATATGTTGCGTATAAGAAAATATTCATATTTTTATACAGAAGAGTAGATATTTTTACTTTACTTATTCGAAAGAATTTATGTTCAATTTCGTCAATTTGCCTAAGAGATCGCACATTTCCATACGTTTTTGTCAAGCAAAAGTACTGTGTGAAGTCATGCACTCAGTTGAGAAAGAGAGCATTAGATAACGGGACTGCGGAACGCGTAATCTTGTTTCTATCATTCTTGTGTTTTACCATTATTGCATCAGAGAGTGAGAGCAACGTGCAATCTCTTCATATTATATTCATTGTTTGTATTTTTAAATGCATTTCAGAATCTTTTCTAGCTACAATATAGTAGCTATATCTGCATTTAAAATTCATATTAATGAGACTTAAGCTTTATATATAGCTACCAGCGATTCCCGGCGCGCATTGCTACACCCGGCACGTATATTGAAAAATAATAAGTAAATTCAAAACTTTTATTAGACCCTTAGTCTGACACCCGTTACAGTTTCCCAGTCGCAGGATTTCTCTCGCATGTGGCAATTCCATTATAAGATTCAATGTTTTGGGATTTTTACTTCCATAGCTATTCTGTATCGAAAGTTTGGCTTGTAATATGGATATAGATTATTGGCTATAACTTTTGACTGGTAAGAGATACTACACGCAAAGAAAAAAAACGTTTATCGCCAGTTTGCCGCAAACGAACTTCGTTTGTCGTGCTTGAAATCGTTTATTGCAAACGTTTCAACAGTTGTCATAAACGTTGAACGAAAAATAAACAAAATTTTCAGTTGTGAGAAACAAGTCATTTAGTTACAGGAAATGAATTTCGTTTGTCATAAACGCGAGTGATTTTTAAATTGCAGCAATTGAAAACTTCGTTTTTCCCAACTGAAAATTTTGTTTATTTTTCCCTTCGTTGTATAAACATGACGCTCATAGTTTAGAGTTACTTTTTGGACAAATTGTTACTATATAAGGAAATTGGTAGTTTTCCTAATACACGGACGGAGATAGCAACGGAGGTGCAATCCATAAGAAGACGGACGGACATAAAGAGAAAGATTATTAATATAATAAATAATAATGACCGAAATAGCTTGCGGTATATATATATAAGATATATTTTTAAGTTGTGACAACTGAATATTCGTTTGCGGCAAATACAGCTCGCAAACGAAGTATAGTTGGTGATTTTTTCAGTTGTGGTAAACGAAAAATTTCTTTGCGTGTAGGATTATTTTTTCTAATAAATTATTTTTTTAGCTTGTACATTTTTTCAAAAATATAAAACCACAATATTGGAAAAAAATTTTCTTCGAAAAAATCACAAAAATGGTTTTTAATTTTTGTGTAGAATTGAAACAACTTTTGCTTATAAGTGTTACAGCTTTTGGAAAAGAGTCGAAAATTTGCAAATTTGAATTTAAATTATTTTTAAAATAAAAACAATTTTTGAGCCTTTTTGGAGAAAACTCCAAAATATGCCTATTGTAGGCATATTGTAGTTTTAGGCGATTTTGTAAAAAATTTGTACTACAGCGCCATCTGGTGCCCAATATGGATCAAAGAAGACAGCGCCAAAATACTTATCGTACCTGAAAACCACTATGTACCAATTTTCATTCTAATCGCATAAGCGGTTTGTGAGTTTTAGGCGGCTTTGTAAACACTTCATTCAACAAATTTGTACTATAGCGCCCCCTGATGTATATTTATAGAGCTGCCCTCCTCTTTGTAGTTCAGTTGCCAGAAGTGACCATATAAGCTAAAGTACTAAATTTTAGTCTAATAAGATCCAAACCGTCTAAAATATAAAACTTTCATTAATTTGTGGGCGGTAATAGGGGTGTGGCCAAAAATGTTGAAAAATGAACATGATACGGCTAAAAAGATCACAACAAAGAAAACCCTAAGCAAATCGGACGGTCCGTTTTTGAGTTATGGAATTACAAACACAAATCACGACTTTATTTTATATCTCGTACATACATACATAGAAAATCTTTAAAATGCCCCAAAGTACCATTTTGGTTGAAATCGGTTGACCTGTTTCCGCAATTAGCGGTGACATAAAAATGTGCACTTTTTTTTATATATTTAGATATAAAAGTTTATAGCTGGTATTATATGCCGATAACAGTTGAACGTAAAAACGTGCCGATAACATAAAATTTTCTGTCATGCTAAGGATATAGTGCAACAATGCATCGTTGGAATAGAGCAATTATCTGAAGTGGCACAAGAGACTCGTAACAACGACGTCTTATTCACACACTTAAAAGTTCAAGAGTAAATGCAAATACGCATTTATTGAATATACTTCTTATCGGTTCTGGCTCTTTTGTTGTTTCCTACCGAAAAAAGCCTCTAACTTATGTTCGAAAATTGCATCCGGACGTATTAGTTTTCCTTGTTCCTGCTGATGCATCAGAAAAAACAGCAACGCGACAATCTCGCGTTATTCTTATAAATGATGATTCAACTAATAACGAATGATCCGATCCCGAGAGCGATTCTTTGTCAACGTATTTAAGTTAAAAACCCCATCCCTAATATTGTTAAAATATGTAAAAATAAAAAATTGTAAGAAGTTGGAAATTTTTAACTTTAAATTTCGTCATCGCAGCTTTATTTCTTAGTTATATACCAAAATATATTTCACATATATGGTAGGTGCTACGCCTACTTGTCCAATCACACCTGAATTTTGCAAGAATTTTAAAGATCATATATTAGCTATCCACCGATAGTTCTATTAGCGTGGCAGCTGCCACACCCACTTGTACAATAGCGCCGACATTTTTAACTCTTTTTGGAGAACACATATTAGACGTATGCTTTTGATTTCGCTTTCGTATTGAATGTCATTTTTAAGATAAAACGCAAATGTACACGCCCACTTGTCCAAAATTACGGAAATACTTTTTTATTTTCATATACCTTAAACATTGAAAACTACAAAATAATATTTTCCGTCTTACTTCTTCCAATCGCATCACTGTGCGGCGTCGACAGGTTTGTATCATTTCCTCGGTGCTTTTAAGCCAGTGACAACCACATTTTCAATTCCCAAACACGCGTGCTAAGTGACAAAATGCTACACATGCGCTAGGGCAGACAAGCCATTTTGTTGTTGCATCCGCTTTCACTCTCACTGTTTTTTGACAGTTTCACATTGAAAGCAACAACAAAGGTCGGACAAACGGACATCGTGTAATATGGGCATTAGTGAATTTTTGCCAACACCAAGAATAGCTTTCTTTCTGTCAAAAAATTGAGAGCGAAAGAGAGGAGCCGTTGATAGTTGTCAAATTGTGTTATTTGTTTGTGTTGCTAGATGATGATGTGTTATAGTTTTTATAGGTTATTATGCGAATAGAGTTTAAATAAATATTTAATTCAATTAATTGTGCCGTGTTGTGTTGACAAAAAGTTATTGCAGTTGTCTTCGCCCATTTGCCAAGTTCGCCATTGAATGGTTTTGTCATTTTATCAAAAACGTTCGCTGGAAGGTGCCACCGACATGAAGCTTCGGCCAGCATGCAAATTGTCTTGCATTCACATCGACTGCTTTAAGAAAATATCGAATGAAAGAATGTTCAATACCTCAACTGATAATAGCCATCAAAAGAAGTGGACATGGCATTGAGCTTCGACCAGCTGCACGTCGGCTGTTTTTGACAGGAGCGGGGCGAAAAAATTTATAATTTTGAGATAGAAGTGTCAAATTCACTAACACCTTATTATTATTACACCATGGTTGTTATCAAGTTACACGCTTGATTCTGCTTCACACGCAAGCAAAGTATATGATAATATCCCAGCGGGAAAAAGAGCGCTTCAAAAGGCATCTTGCAGCGCTGCTGTGGTAGCAGTAAGTGCTTGCATCCTCCTTGCCAAACGTGCTTCTTTTAACACTGTCATGTCCTAGGAAGGAAGCAGTTCGAAGTTGATTTCGAAAAAGAGAGGGAGAGAGAGAGTGGACAAAATTATATTGAGAGGTGGAGTGAGCGGGGGATGCCCGCTTTTTTGTACTGGAATGGATGAAAGCTGTACATAAGGAGCGAGAGGTAGAGTAATGAGTGAACTACGCTTTATCGCCACTTTTTTCAGCTCATCAACAGTTTTTATTTTTGTCTATGCTCAATGCACACTGCATAGATAACTAGAAAAATAGCCAGCATTTGAACAGTTGCGTGTTTACTCGTTTTTATTTTTTTGTCTAAGCTATTACCTCTTAGCGTGCCATATGACTTCTGACTTTTAAAACTGAATCGCAACTGAACAACAAATAGGCATGCACTAAACAACAATGGAGAAAATATCAAAACTTTGTCTCTGTGCTTGCTTGCTTGCTTCGAGAGAAACGCAAAGAAAGTAAATATTCGAAGAGTGTGCTTCATTCCTGCTGGACCAGCAACAGTGATGAAACGCTTCGATCCTGATTCTATAGGAGCTGCTGCCATTTCGGACCGATGGGATGTATGTGTTCACCACTGGTTTAAACTAACCTTCATTTCGTATCACGAAATAGCTCACCAACGATAAGAAATACACGAGAAGCAATTTGCTTTTGTATGGAAGAAAGTAGTGCTGATCGTTACTTTTCTGGCATTCGATCCTTGTTTCGTGATACAACATGATGAGGTAAGTTTATCCAAAATGTAACTTATCACGGCATTTGGCGTGCTGTTATCAGGAAATCGTTAATATTTTGCTCTTCCAATATAGTTTAAAGTTTTCATTCTTGAATGCGGAACCTCTATCTGATTTACAAAATATTACAGGATTTCAAAATACTCGGTTTTTTTGTCGAAACTTTTTGATCAAATCTTTCGCTGTTGCCTTCAATGGATACAACCAACAAAGTGAAAGTAAAAGCGTCGAGGACTGCTAAAATATGGTTGTAAAGGGTGATTTTTTAAGCATTTGAAAATTTAGAAAATTTGCAAAAGTGAATGAAATATTTATTTGGATGGATAAATTAATGCCTGCCATTTACTTTTTAAAGATTATTTGAAGCAAATGTTGCCCACGGCTTCGATTCAGGTGGTCCACTCTGAAAGTCAAATTTTAGCACAGTTTTTCTAACATTGCGACCGGAATCCCACCAAGAAAACGTTTAATGGTGTCTTGCAAGTAAAGGTTTGCTTGCCCTCTAGACGAAATACTTAACGTACCCTTAGAAAAAATAGTCTAATGGCGTAAAATCTCGCGATCTTTGAGGCCAATGGAATGCGGCAAAACGAGAGATTAATTACTCACCAAGTTCGTCTCTCAATTGGTTCATGGTATCGGTGCATGTGGCACCATTTTGTTGAAACCACGTGTCAACTAAGTCTAATTTTTCCAATTTGGAAGCAAATAAGAAGTCTGTAATCATCGAACGGTGCCCCATTGACCAATACGTTGCGGCCAGCATCACCTCTAAAGAAGAACGATCCAATGATGCCGCCTATAAACCGCATCAAATAGTGCATTTTTCGGGGTACATTGGCAGCTCTTGAACTGACCCTGGTTGTTTTTCGGTCCAAATTCGGCAATTCTGCACGGAGCGAAATATCACGATCTTCATTAACACTTGCGGATACCGCAGCAGTATTCTCTTCGGTATGCACTCTACGGATACGGGTTGGTGGCCTGATATCATAGAATTAAATTGGTGCAAAATTTGCCCACAATGGCTTGAATAGCCTGCTCGGTGGGCCGATTATGAGAACCATAAAATGGACGTAACTTGCGAAACACATTTTTCACACAGCACGAATTTTGATAGTGAATTACAATAATTTTGAAACTTTGTTAGGGCGTAAGTGTATTCATGATGAAATGGCAAGTCGAACTGAACATTTTTGACTTCGGCACATGTCACGAATCACGCACGATCTATCAAAAACAATAACTTCAAAAACCAAAAGCTAAAAAAATCAACCTTTACAAATTTTTGTTGCATCGGAACTTCGCCTTTGATGATTCCTTCAACTCACCTTCTCCTCGTTTTCAGTTGTACAAAATCCAATGAATGCAGCAATTAATAAATTTCTGTAGTTTGGCATCTAATTTTGGAATGTAATATTCCCGATATATAATTTCTCTCCTTTTGTTTACTGCAAAATTACCTCTGTTGTGAAAATGTCGAATTATATTCTTTTGTCTGTTATCAGGAATCACGATTAGTTTTAGTTTTCCATTCAGCATACAAAGAATGTCGCCTTTCTGAGAATGTTCGAGATAAAAAATAATTGTAATTTAATTTATCTCGAACAATTCATTTAATGGCATTTAATCCATAGTTTTTGATTTGCGCATTGCAAATTTGCGTTAAAATGTTGTATTGGTCAATCATTATACTACGTATCGATTTAAAGCGTCGACATGTCACATCTGCGAACCCAAACGATGTTTCACCTCATAGTCATACTTCTCAAGTAGGAAACCCCAGCGTGCCAAGCGCTTACGTCAGGAAGATTTGTTCCCGTTGGATATTCCATAATTTGACGACTGCTCAAAAAAGGCTCGATTGGTGCAAGGAAATATTGAAAAAATACAGCTGGGTAGTTCGAAACATTTTTACATCACTACAGGTGACGAATAATAGATTTACACTTATAAGCCCGAAACAAAGAAGCAATTAACTGTTTGGGTCTTTCAAAGTAAGCAAAACCTGGCAAAAGTTGTCCGCGGTCGGAGCAAATCCAAGCAAATGGTTGCCAGTTTTTTCAAAAAAATCTGTTATGTTTTTGCATTAGCATGAACGGAGAATTGTTAATGCTGAATGGTATACAACCATTTGTTTGTTGGAAGTCTTCGGAGAATTGAGCAAAAACCAACCACCGAAGGAAGATCATCCTCTATCACGACAATGCGAGTTCCCACACATCAGCTCAAACAAGAGTTCTTGAACACTCAAAACGTGGAATTGATGGGTCTTCCGCCTTACAGTACCAACTTGGTACCCAATGAATTCATCTTGTTCCCTTACAATATGAAAAAAAAACTGAGTGGATAACTTTTTTAACGTTCGAACAGGCATAATAAATGTATTTTCACTGATTAACCACTGTTTTGTCAGGGCTTTGTTTTTTTTAGAGGTATAGAACTTCGAATTGAAATAAACACAAGAAAATCGTTTCAATGTCCATTAATTTGGCTTTATTGGAAGGATAATTTTATGCCATTAATGTTTAAATATGATTTCGGGTATGTGGCCGCCGCGGCTGGCTCGAATAAAGCCAATTCTACAGGTCCAATTTTCAACCACTTTTTCGAGCATATGGGGCCGTATGTCGGCAATAACGCCACGAATGTTGGCCTCCAAGTCCCCTAACGTTTCTGGTTTGTTGGCGTAGACGAGCGACTTCACATATCCCCAAAGAAAATAATCCAATGGTGTCAAATCACACGATCTTGGTGGCCAATTGACAGGTCCATTCCGCGAAATTATGCACTCATCGAATGTTTCCTTCAATAAATCGATTGTGACGTGCGCTGTGTGGCATGTAGCGCCGTCTTGTTGGAACCACAACTCATCCACATTCATGCCATCCAATTCGGGAACAAAATAGTCGGTTATCATGGCTCTATACCGGTCTCCATTAACAGTAACTGACTCTCCAGCATTATTTCGCAAGAAGTATGGCCCAATGACTCCACCAGCCCATAGAGCACAACAAACAGTCAGTTTTTGTGGATGTAATGGCGTCTCAAGGATCTCATGTGGATTCTCTTCACTCCAAATGCGGCAATTTTGCTTGTTGACGTAGCCATTCAATCAAAAATGAGCCTCATCACTGAACAAAATTTTGCGATGAAAATCAGCATCGAGATCAATCTCATTTTCGGCCCATACACCAAAATCACGACGCATTGCATGGTCTCGCGGCTTTAATTCTTGCACAAGCTGGATCTTGTAAGGTCGCAAGCCAAGATCTTTGCGCAAAATCTTCCATAAAGTTGATGGACAAAGCTCCAATTGCTGTGCACGGTGGCGAATCGATTCATTCGGGTCCTCTTCAACATTTTGCTCTACAGCGGCAATTGTTTCTTCGGTGCGCACTGTTCGACGTCTCTGCGGATGCGTATTATCACATAGAGTAAACGTAGTGCGAAAACGACCCATGGTTAGCCGAATTAATTGCTCTGATGGACGATTATGTCAACTATAAAATGGACGGAGCTTGCGGTAAACTTCGCGAACTGAACCATTATTTTCGAAATAAATTTGCACGATTTGCAAGCGTTGTTCTTTTGTCAACCTGTTCATGATGAAATGGCAAACCAAACTGAACATAAATGACATTAGAGTTGCCAGATTTGACCACAAAATGCCAGTTTTATCTCTATTCGAAAAACAAACCCCTAAAAAAACACCCATTAGCATTTTAAAAAGTTGAATATCAATCAATATTATTATTACGCAAGCGCTTTTTTGTGATGACCATTTAATCTATACCGTTAACGCGATTTTCATAAACGAGGTATCAAGAGAAAGGTCTTGCTCCGCAAATGTGCAATAATGTCTTACTTTTTCTTAAGTATTGTGTATTTAAACAAAAAAAAGCAAATCAATCTTCTGCAAATTAAGTATATTTTGTATGTGATGCCTAAAAGTATGTGATATTTTTTTTCTGAAATTTTACAAAATCATACTTTTGTGTAATTAAAGCAGTTGAGCAAAGCGAAAAACGTGATGTACCGCCGCAAAAAGCCAAGTTCATGCAAAAATCGCTATTCCGGTAGGAGTTATATACCCAGAACTTTTTTTTCGAAAAATTTTTTGCAAAAGCATTTTCTTAAAGCTTTAAGTCTCAAGAATATGTGTTGAAAATTTCAAGTCGATAACTCAAAAAATAACAAAGTTATACCCTAGTGAGTGAACTGCCTTCTAGAGCGCGCAGTGCTGGCTCTTATTTTCAAACGTGTTTTTCTCGAAATCATGTTTTCAAAGTCGGTGACCAAGATTTCTCGAAGCTCAGTGAACCGATCGTTTTGATTTTTTTGCAGGTTTGTTTTATTCATAATAATCTCTTACTTGTCATAGGATTTTTTTCGTAGCTTCGTTCATGAGCAAAATAATGACGAATTTTCAGTCGAAATCGTTAATTTACTTTTGGAAGTCCGCCATTTTGTGAAAAATCAATTTTTTCAAAATCAGCTAGACAAGTAAGAGCTTTAAGAAAAAAACTAAACATACTCTTGAATGTGTATATTTTAAGGTACAAAAACCCTTATTTAAAAATATCCCTTAAGTTTCCTTAAAAAATTCACAAACATGACCTTTTTTCGGCCTCTGGGTATATAGTCCCCGTTAACTGGCATCCCAGCTAGCTTGGTTAAACGAGGACGTACCTTACATAGCCAATTCAAACTTCTTACACAAAAAAAATTTACAGTGTACAGAAAACACAATTCTACCAATTCGAACGGTAAACTGTCGATTGAAAACGATACAAACGATAAAAACTGTGAATTCTACCGTTAATGAACCGTAGCTCTACCGCAAAAGTTGTTTAACCCTTTCAGTGCCAAATTAGCCCTAGCAATGCCAAACATTCCAAACTTCGTTCAGGGTCAGTTTTTGACTAAAATAAGCTGAGTATGAAGTTTGAAAGCCTTATTGCTTTCCTAATAGATACTACAAAAATTTTTAGAAATATTCAAAAAAATTTTAAATTCTTCTAGCGCTATAAATATCACATCATTTTTCTAACTCAAAATGTAAATAATATCTCTTACATTCGTAGTATTACATTTAATTACCTTTAGCTTTAGAAAATTCTCGGAAATATTTAGAAATATAATTCTTTAATTTGCTCTTTTTTGAAGTCGCGTGACCGCGTGGTCGCGCACATGAGTTCACTCGGAATGTACTTGAAACACATGTTATAAAAATTAATTTTCGTATTTTTCATTTTCTCTTCTTTTTCATCACATTTCAATCTATTATTAAAAATGTATTGTTAAAAAGCGGGGTGTCCCAAACTAGAAACAGAGCCACAAAGCAAACTGTTGCCGTATGGTAACAAATATGCCGAAAGGGTTAACAACAATTTTTACAGTACATGTACTGATTGATCAAAAAAATAATTTCAATTGAAAAAATTTTCTGTTTCTGGTGGCAGATTCGAACCTCGGACCTCGCGGCTCGAAAATTTTCACTGAATGGTTCTCGCATTTTAACGCACTCGACCACGCCCGCCACCGAATGTGAAAAAAAAACATGTTCGATGAAAAAAAATTAACGGCCAGTTTTAATTGTTCGAAACGTTACGATTTACTTTCACAATTGTTAAGTTACAGTTTTTGCTCGGTAATTTTAACGAAAAAATAGTAACTGTGCAACAACAATTATATTGACGGTAAAGTGATCGCAAATATCATTTGAATTTACCGAGGACATTTTTTGTGTGTAGGCATTCTTAAACTGTTTTTTGAAAAGTTGTTGTATTTTCTGGTGATTTTAAGAAAACAGTTAACAATAACAATAGAAAATAGCATAAAAAGGCAGGAATTGTAGTTTTACGCAAAAACAATAAGCTTTAAAAAAAAATGGACAGAGGCGAAAAGGAATTTTCAAGTTATCTGTGACACACTACCTAGAGATATTACCGGACAATTAATTTTTGAACAGCTCCTTTTATGCTAAGGACTCCCGATTGATTTTATTTATGATGATCTACAAAACGACATTAACAGTGGTGCCATACAAGAAAAAGCTATTCTTGCACCAACAGACGAAGTGTGGTTTTAAAATGAATTTGTTGATAATTGAACTATTATCTTATCTAGAAACATAAAAACATTATTAGCACAACAGTTTCTGATGAAGTGGACGCACATATGAAGTAGGTAAGTGGTCTTCCGCGACACCACTTAGCGCTCAAAACAGATGCAATTGTTATGCTGATGAGAAAACTTAATACAGCAAAAGGACTAGTCAATAGAACCCGACTGCACACGCAAAGAAATTTTTCGTTCACCTCAACTGAAAAATTCGCCAACTACGCAACGTTTGCGAGTTGTATTTACCACAAACGAATATTCAGTTGTCAACTTAAAAATATGTATATTTTATGTATTATTTATACCGCAAGCTATTTCGGTCATTATTATTTATAATATTAATTATCTTTCTCACTATGTCTCCTTGTGGATTATACTCATCGTACCTCTGTTGCGATCTACGTCCGCGTATTAAGCAAATTACCAATTTTCTAATATAGTAACGATTTGCCCAAAAAGTAACTCTGAACTATAAGCGTTGTGTGCATAACTATAGCGTGCATACAACGAAGGGAAAAACAAAGGAAGTTTTCAGTTGGGAAAAACAAATTTTTCAATTGCTGCAATTTAAAAATCACTCGCGTTTATGACAAACGAAATTCATTTCCTGCAACTAAATGACGCGTTTCTCGCAACTTACTATTATTATGACAACTGTTGAAACGTTTGCAAATAACGATCCCAAGTACGACAAACGATGTTTGTTTGCGGCAAACTGGCAATAAACGTTTTTTTCTTTGGGTGCAGAGTTTTAATCCTTACAATAATACTGTCGACTATATTTTACTAATCGGGGATGGCATTTATTAACTGGGTGGCGAATTCTTATACTAAAAATTTAACTCAACCTATCGAAAACATTTTTTCCATTTATAATGAAACGCTTTCAAGTTCCGGTCTCTGTTATTTGCTATAACTATTAATAAGAGCCTAAGACAAACGTTGAGAAAAGTTACAATATTCCTGCAATCTCAGTGCACCTAACAGTGAAGGTTTCCCAACATCAAAAATAGTTCATTTATGTGATTTATTTTACACCACCTATGAAGATAATTGATGTCAATTTGTAAGAATTCGGCGTCATTTTAATTTTTGTAATAAAGAAATAGGTTGACGTCGTCAGCATACATCAAGATATAAGAATGCAATAATACAGATGGCAAATCATTTATGAAAAGTAGAAAGAAAAGAGGCCCAATGTGACTTACTTGGGGCACTCTCGAGGTAACGGCAAACTCGTTAGATTTTACGAGTTTAAAAAGGACAGATTGTGTTCTATTCAATCCACCTTACCAGCTGCATGGGAAATCCAACAAGTGACAATTTTAAAATTAATAGTTTATGCTTTACAACAGTGGTCATCAAACTCTATACAAGCATACTTTGTTTATGTATAAAAGCTCATTGAAAGCTTTGCACTGAAAAAAAATACTACTTGAGTCTCAGTCCAGCTTTCATGCAAGACGATGTTCGCTTGTTTGGTTATTCAGTGGCGCCGGAAAAAATTTTCATCTGGTGTATTACAAATCAATGGGAAAGGCGTGAGAGGGAAATGTTTTTAAAAAATTTTGCGATTTACGTATGCTTACTGCTGTTCATAATAACATAATTCATATCGAAGAAACATATTAACATTCACTATTTTATGCACTGTTACAGAATATTTTCTGCAAAAAAGAATTGCAACTCCCATTCAAGTAGAGACATTTTGCATATAAATAGCAAAAACTGATATTTTTATGAGTGTAGCATAAGTTGCGTATGCGCAGCAAAAAAAAACAATCATGTATGTGCCGCAGGTATGTCCTGCATAAAATTTCAATAGATACTGACGCAGTTCAGTGCTCGTCCGTGAGTTAATATGTATACAGAAAGCTTTTAAGCACAAAAGCTCAAATGCCCGCGGGCATAGGCTTTGATGATCACTGCTTTACAACATCAGAAGCTTTGCTAAAATTTTACTTTTATGAGGTAGATATTATAGGATTGCTTTTCAACTATTTTTCAAAATAACATAATTAGTTTTCTTAAAGTTGAATTCGGTGAACGATTGAATAGCATGATTCTGCACAAATTTCGGAAAATTTAAATTGATTTCTACAGTCAGATGGTGGGAATCTTCGGGAATAACAAGGGGATCGGGACACTGAAGCAATATTGCTCTCATCAAAAAATAGAGGATCAAGGAAACGATTATTCCTGTACAAGTGGCAGTTTAGTTCTTTTCACATTGGCTTGAGAGCTCATTTAAAAAGTAATTATCAGAAGAACTTTCAGATGAAGGTAAAAATGTGAAAGGATTTTCGGAACAGCAGTTCCAAGAAACATTGGGCAGGTTTAAGTCTACAGTTATTAAAAATAAGCATTGGGATGTAGCTGTTGTAAATGTTTGCTATAAACTTCTACTTTGAAAATGGAGGAATATATGAGCATGTAATGTAGACTCAAGGAACATTATATGAACACAACAAAATTATATGTCTGTAGCTTCTCGGATATCTATTTTATGAGAAAAAAAAAATTGTTCGGGATTTTTTTTCATAGAAGGAAAAAAGATATCGTTTTCAAATTTTGCACTTTAACTAACACTTAAAGAATACAAAAAAAGAATTTTATTTCAGAATTTTTGAAGCGGTTTTTGACGTTATTTGATTTTTTTTAACAAATGCCAAAAAATTGACGGTGTGCAGGATATCACCAGTCTGGAGCATCTGAGAAAAAAATAAAAAAAACTAAATTAATCCTTGTTTAAGTGGCTATCGCCTGAACTAGGATAATTTTTTTCCGCCGAAAAAAAAACAAAATGAAAAAACATTTGAAAAAATTCGATTTTCGAGGTTACAAAATCGGTCGCCATTTTGTTTCTTTTCGTTTGTTGCAAGCTATTTTTTAAACACAAAATTTGTCAAATTAGTAACAATTGTCGTCAACCCACAAAAACTTTTAGAGAAATACCAAGCAATCTAGTTTTCTATCTGTAGTAAAGAGACATAATCCAAATTATACTCAAAGATGTTCTCGATTATTTCCAGATCTTAATGGGACTCTAATTGGAAAAATGCTACGTGGCGTCCGTGGCGTAGTTGGTTAAAGTGCGTGGCCGCTATGTCAACGAACCTGGAGACCCGGGTTCGAACCCCAGCAGCGACAGAAAATTATTTGGATTAAATAATTTTTCTGTACGGCAGCCACCTCTCTGCAGACAATGGCAAACCTCAGAGAGTAATCAAAATGCCATGTAAAAGCTTCTTGAGAATAAGAACATTCCGTTCATCGCCGTTCGGAGTCGGTGTTAAGCCTGTAGGTCCATTTCTCGGGTCAATTGTGTACAAACTGAATAACACGCATAACACAATTGATCATAAGAATCTAGGTCAAAGTCCTTTCAAGGGCTGAAATGGCCAGTTATTTATTTTTTTTTTTTTTTTTTTAATTGGAAAAATAATTCTTAGTTGTAATTATGTTATATGTACATAAAAAAAATATATATATATATATATATGCAATACATTCAAAATTGAATTTATAACACCGGTTTCTACTTACTTACATGAGTTATTAGGTGTTAAAATTAAAGGCACTTGTAAGCGTAAGGATTAAATTTAATTGTAAGTATATACTCATCCAATGAATATGTATGGATAACCTACCTGTATTGATTTTATAGTCTTCGTTCTCACTATCATTAGATGGGCTCAGTCTTGATATGGAAAATTTTCTATCTAACGAAAATGGTTGAATGCAACTTTCCTGTTCGGAGTCAATATACTCGGAAGTTATTTCTTCGTTCAGTGTTGTAATGTCTCTCACTGGATCAACTTCACCAATACCTGTAAATATTTCGATAAATTAAATAATATAACTGCGTTTATTTTCGAATTAATATTGTCGAATTGATTACATTTTTCAGAATTAGAGCGGGAACAGAATCAAAATTTTTGTCGACTGGCGATATCGGCAAGCAATAAAATACATGAAACCGTTTTAACACGTCCAAAACCAAAACCAATTGTTTCATTGAACATTTCTTCAACTTAAAATTTAGACAAAATCTGCCAGACAAAATCAGTCTTGTTATTGCTAATAACTGGAGGAGTTTAGTATTATTTTCTTAATTTTTACTATCATCTGACATATAATTTTGTGCTTGTCTGAAAATTTGTCATTAAATGGATATACAATTCTTGTAATCGATTTTTTTTTCTTAAATTCAAGTCATTTTAATTTATTGTGATGTTAGTAACAATCCACACAGAGCGCAAAACAAAAAGTAAAATTAAATATTTATATTAACAATTGCTTTATGCTATACTACTTCTCAGCTATTGTCGACAAAACAGGATCGTTAGTCGCCAAAAGGTTTGATTCTGTTTGAAAACAGGATCGTTAGTCGCCAAAAGGTTTGATTCTGTTTTAGATCTAAAGTACAAATAGAGAAATAGCTAACATTGTGCCATATGGGGCATTTCATGCGAAGCGGACAACGAAAAAGTGAGGTTTTGAAATTCGTTCATATTGGACATATTTGCACTTCTAGGCATTTCTAGATATAAATGTATTCACATATTTTTTTTTTTTATTTGAGGTTTAGCTGTTAAGATATGGGACTCTATAGAATTCACCTGATAAACGGAACGGTTTATTTGAAATATTATTTTCATATTGAAGATAATTATGAAATAATGAATGTAATATTTTTTTATAGGAAATGGACTATTCTTTTTGATTTTCTGATCAGATTTTAAATTTGAATTTTTTTCCAGTGGTAAACTGGAAGTTAGTATTTAAAATATTTTTTTTAACAACTTTGACCATTTTAATTTAAAATTTTTTTAACGGTTAATAAAGCTAAATATTTATAAGTCTTACCATAAAAATTGCAGAATGTGATCTCAATTAGTTTAAGAGATAAATCAATTCGAGTTCGAACATGTCATTCTGGCCCCTTGGTAAAGTTGGCTGGTTTGTGCAAAAAAAAAGACATACCTACATAGTAAACTTCATGTGAGGTAACCTATATATGCATAAAGACATACATACTCTGAACTAGTTTTACATTTGCTACCTATATATTCTAACAGAATCTCGAAACTGATGTTCACATTACGAAATCAAATATTTCTTAGATACAATCAGATACAATGCCTGACTCAGTAAACGACCATTGCATTAGATGTGCTTTACGACGCACAAGAAAGAAGTTAAAACAACATCATAAACAAAACAGAACATAACGAAACGAAACAAAAAAGACAACTGATCTAACAAACTATTTTCGTAGTAATTTCTAAAATTAAGTGAAAGCACTTTCTCTTTCAGGTAGCATTTAAGAATTATTGTAAGATAAAACTTTAATTATTTAGCATAGTCAAGTTTATTAGGGTTCAAATATAAAATTTACTAGTTTCACATTTTAAAAAAAACCCATTTTAGTCCTCGTTAGAACTTTGACCGTGCTTTATAATCAATACATTATGATCAATTGTGTTGTGTGTGTTATTAAATATTTGAACACCAATGATCGAGAACTGGTTCTACTAGTTTTTATGCCGACAAATTTACAGCCAAAGTTAATGTCCTCAAGAGAATAACTAAGAGTGGAATTTATTTACTCTCTGAGGGTTGCCATTGTCTGCAGAAATATAAAATATAAGATAAAACATGAAACGGTTGATCAGAAAAATAATTAATTGTATTTGTAATTATAAATTGTAATTGTATTTTATTGAATTAATTGTTTAAAAGTCGTATATATCGAATGCTGTCGTACACTTTTTTAGTATTTATGATAAGGAATAGGGAATGCAACTTATATCATTCGAAAGGTACTGTACCACAGATGTGCCGAAAAATATATATATAAAATTATTTAACCTTAGACCCGTTTACATGTTTTACAACTTAATCCCGTTTATCTGGGTCATATTGACCCGTAGTGTGGTTTGTATGGAAATTTTCTATTTTTCAATGAGATAAAATTAAAAAGTGCTGTTATTTCAAGAAATTTTAAATTTAATATATGTTTTTTTTTAAATATGTGTTTGCACAAAACATTTCCAATTTACATTAGACCGATTGATAAATCCAATTCGATTGAGCTGCATTTGATGTGCTCCATCATTATCATCGTTATCTGCCAATATATCAGGTTCTTTGTATTTGTGAAGGTAACACGATTAACATATGGCGTCCGTGGCGTAGTTGGTTAAAGTGCGTGGCCTCTATGTCAACGAACTCGGAGACCCGGGTTCGAACCCCAGCAGCGACAGAAAATTATTTGAATTAAAATAATTTTTCTGTACGGCCGCCACCTCTCTGCAGACAATGGCAAACCTCAGAGAGTAATCAAAATGCCATGTGAAGCTTCTTGAGAATAAGGACGTTCATCGCCGTTCGGAGTCGGCGTTAAACCTGTACGTCCGTTTCTCGGGTCAATTGTGTACAAACTTAATAACACGCACAACACAATTGATCATAAGAAGCTAGGTCAAAGTCCTTTCAAGGGCTGAAATGGCCAGTTATTTATTTTTTTTATTTTTTTTTAACACGATTAACATGCACGAACATAATGCAAAGGTCAAAAAAGTTTTAAGCAATGGTCACACACAGCAGACGTTTTATTATCCTATGTTTTGCTGTTACCCTTATATGCGCGTGGTTTCTAATCCAGTAAAAACAGTGAAAAAAAACAAGAATAAACAACATTCATTTGAAATGGAAATTATTTATTTATTTTTTACCTAAATTTGTGGCATTCGAAGCGATTCTGTAAGGCGTTTTAGCTTCATACCAATCAAACTAAAAGCAATTCTTAGGCCGTGTGCTATCCAGAAACTTTTCACTCGGATGACAAATTTTGACAGTTTGAATGAGAATATTTGGCAGATGTGAGATGAATATGACTGCCAAAAATTCATGTAGCCGCAGCAAGTATAAATTTTGATATTCGGCAAAAGTATTTTTGACGCAAGCAGAAATAGATAAAAAAAACTGTTTGTGCTTCCGACAGCATAGCAACCAGAAGTGGAAAATATTTGCGTAAAGTACTGTTAATTTTCAGAATATATTACCAATTTTGCAAATTAAAATCTTGCGCTACTACACTACCGAAATCTAACACGTCAAAATTTATAGCTGTTAAAATTTCATCGTCCTTTTGGTACAGTAAAAATGACAATTATATTTCGACAGAAATTATATTCAAGTCAGTAACTTCTTTTCTACCACGAGTGAAAAGTTTCCGAATAGCACACGGCCTTATTGATTCTTTCGTTGGAGTGTTGCATCGCTTTTCCAATTGATTTTTAGCATGATATAATGCAAATACTTAAAGACAACACAAAAAAGAACACTGTACATGCACAACAGATTCATATAAAAAGCATGTTTTCATACGTGTAAGTGTACATAAGTATGAAAAGTACATACGCCAACGTATATAATGTCTCTCACTTCCAATGCACTCACAGTTGCAAAACATTTAGAAAGGATTGCACAATAGCAAAAATAAGTGGAAAAAGTACTACAAAAACTGATCCTTCATATAAATAGTATGGTAGAAAATGTCGGGTAATTTTGACCCAGATAAACGTATAGTGCACGTGTGAATGTCAGTTTTTTGTCTCTGCAACGCACATATGTCACATATGTACAATTTTCCAACAAATAAAATGGTATTTTTTTTAATTTTTGATTTTTAATGTTTTTTTTTTTGTTTGCAAATGAAAAGTGCCTCGAGTACATATGACCCGATAAACGGGTTTAAGATTAAGTAAAAAAATATTTTAATATACCACGTTTTTAAAACGAACTAAAAAGTCTAAAATAATTATTCCTGTAGTGGGGCTTTTAATTCTTCTGAGAACGTGGGGCACATGCTTTAGAGAACAGTAATGGAAACCAAATTCTCGGAAATAAATCGATAATTTACCGATAACTTATCAAGAATTTGCAGCTAACTTATCGAAAATTCTACGAAAATTATCGATTATTTTTTAATAATTTTGAATTTATCAATACTTTTTCCCTAACTTTATTGTAATTTTTTTTTATTAAGTCTGATTTTCAAATTGTTAATTACTTGGATTAAGATTTTTATTTTCAAATAGTTAATTACTTGGATTAAGCAAATTATTCTCTTTGTAATTTTCTAGGAAAACAAACTTCTCAAATCAAGCAAATTATTCTCGTTAATTGGATCAAGCATATTCTGCTTTTTATAAGAAAATTATTTTCTAATATCAAGCAAAACATTCTTGCATTAAGAAAAATGTTTATTTGAATCAAGCAAATTGTTTTAGTTAAGGAAAATAATGTTCTCTAATCAAGCAAATTTTTTTAGTTAGCCAATTTGCTTGATTCTGTGAATACATCATCAAACTTAATTTTATATTTATGTTTTCGCTTCGAAAAATAAGGAAACCTAGGTATAAATGATAAACGGCCGAACCAAAGTATATGCAAAGTCTTAAGCAGCCAATAAAATTTTTATTTGTAAAAACATTTTCCTCATAGTTTTACCAGAAAATATTCACTTTTCTTTTTTGATAAAGTCACTTTGTATGGGAGGTGGGGTGGTTTTCACTCGATTTGATTGAATTTCATACACAGAG
This sequence comes from Pherbina coryleti, assembly GCA_943735915.1. Lineage (NCBI taxonomy): Eukaryota > Metazoa > Arthropoda > Insecta > Diptera > Sciomyzidae > Pherbina > Pherbina coryleti. The sequence continues at coordinate 44,474,177 of OX030952.1, read as the reverse complement.
TACATGTTATATTTAATTTAAAAAAATTTTACATTTTTGATACATTTACATTTTGGTAGGCTTGGTTTTCATCCGATTTGGCTCATTTTCGAACTTAACCTTTATTTTTTAGATAAAAGCTTAAATATCAAATTTCGTGATGAAAGCTTGAATATTACGGCTGTAATCGTGATCACAGACAGATATACAGACGGACGTGGCTAAATCGACTCGGGTGGTGATGCTGATCAAGAATATATATACTTTTCTATACCTGCCACGCCTCCTTATGGGCGTTACAAACGGATTGATAAAATTAATATACCCCTTTTACGTTTTTTAAACGTGGAGGAAAAAATATGTTGAAATTTTGGCTTAACTATAGTAAAATCTAGTGCGTCATATGTGCTTGAAAAACTTGAAAAAACTTGAACTTTTTTAAACTTGAAAAAAAATCGTATTGACCTTAATTTTAATCGCAAGGTACTAGGGCGTTCAATGCTGCCGGCCTCTTAGTGACAGCACAACGACTCTTCAAATGCATGACCATAAATGTCAGATTGATCTGTCAATGATTAGTGACGTTTAGTGTTCTAAATTAAACAACTTTTGGTTTTGTTGTAAAAATGGATAAAGAAAAATTGTGTGCCTTTGTTGTGTGCACAACCCAAAAATAAATAAACAAACAAATAAGAATATAATAAACAAACCACCTAGTCAGAAACAAGGTCAGTTACATAAGTAAATCTTGAAACCCGTGAGTGCAATATGATCAAGTTTAATAGTGCAGCAAGAATGAAAATAATAAGAGAAATACATAGTAATTAGTATTGAATCACGGATGTTAACAAAGAGTTGCAACTTACAAATGCTAGCTGGGTGACTTTAAGCTTTTTTTTCTTGTGTGATGAAATAAAATAGTTGGAAGTTTTCATGCATAAATGCTCATTACTTCAAAACCCTAAGAGATACCATCCTGGATGATATCTCATTTTGAAGTAAATAAGTTTATTATTTTTGTAAAATTGTTGTGAAAAAAATCGTAGGGGGTATTCTTTTTGAAAAAATAATTTTTTTTATTTTTAAAAAAAAATTTATAGAACGAAACTTTTTTCCAAAATTCTTACAAAAGAGGTAAAACGTTCATTAATTTTCTTTCGTTTGACGTTTCATTTAGTCAAATCGGTTCATTCGTTGAAAAGTTAAAGACAGTTTTACTTTCACATTCTCACACTAAACTTAAAAATTAAACAGCCTGTAAAAAGTTATTCCGTCATTCTAGGCCTACAAAATTAATGTCTTGAACATATAACCTTAAGAACTATACATGGTGAAAATTTCATCAAAATCGGAGTACTTTAAAATTTTGGGTGGATCACTTCAAAAATAACACATGTTTCTTCGGCTTTCTTCGGCTTTCCACCACGCTTAGAACATCCTACACCTGTTTCAATTGATTGACCTTTCCTTCCCACTAATCTATCACCCCATTTTCGAACCAAGGCAGACTTGACTGAAAAGGTATTCCACCTGAAATCCTTGGTTCAAAGCTAAAAAAAAAAAAATCTTTAATGGTTGGTTAAATTAAATATATTGGAAATGTGACTGGAAAGAGGTAGGCGCGGATCCAGGGGGGTTTGGGGGGTTTAAACCCCCTCCCCCGAAATTCTAAAAGAACCTGTATTTAAATGTGATGTACTGATGTTTATTATGTGGGCTAAGAGTACCAAAAAGAAAAACATTGGTTTTTTATAATTTACTTTAAATATTCACACCTCTATGCTGTAAACGTTTGTAGCTGTTTCTACACGTATTGCTAAAATACTGAATTCTGCTCCAGTTTTTGTTTGTTTTTGCGATATCGCGCCTGTAGCTGTAAACAGTCACACATACAATCTTAACCTGAAATCACAAAAACACCGCATTTTTTGGATAAAATATATCCAAACACCGCACAGTTTTAATTTAAAAACCCACAGTTTCGATAGTATGGGAAGTGTAGACGTAAAATTCCTTTTTATACAGTAATGGAGAAAAATTCCGGTTTTTGTAGTTTTTATTTATTTTGATGTTGGTTTTATGTTGGCCTTTTAGATTTGTATTCGGGTCAAATAAACAGAGAAATAACTTTTATTATTATAACTATCTTCACCCCAGCGTCAGCTTGTGGTATTTAACTCAAAAAAAGAATCCTGAGCACCATACAATCATATGGAGTGAATATGGAGTGAATATGGAGTGAAATGTGGATGGCTATTTTTTTCGTAGCAAAGTTTTTTCCAATAAGTGGAATAATTTTTTCACATATTGCAGCAAAACACAAATTATAACCTTCTTTTGAAAAACCAGAGGCTCGAAATAGATTTTAGACTAACGGTTTCTTGAGCAAAGTTGAATTTGCTCCGTAGAACATTATCCACGCCTACGATTTTTTTAAAAAAAAATTAACCCGCTCTCATGTAGACTCTAAACGATTTCTGTTGAGTTCTACGACGATAATCGTCGGCAACGCTTTTCTGACTAATAGTGTCTAAATTTACACATTCACATTTTTAAACATTTTTTGTTGGATATTACACAGAAAATGTTTAACGATTTAGGCAACTTGTGTGTAAAAGTTGAAACTCTTCGTGTTTATTTTTCAACAAAAAATGTGTAAAAATATGCTCCTTCCTTCGTACCATTGCTCTATTTCATTACTCTTGCGTAAATAAAAGTAAGTAATAAGTTAGATATAGAATGTTTTTTTTTGTTTTATAATATATTTTTGTATTCAGTCGTATTAAATTCAAATTGAAGTTATGTGAAAACATATGTTAACTCAGGTAGCTTATTATCACTTTTAGCTTTAATTCATTTAAGAAAATGATAATTAATTTTATAATTCATTTATAAAAAAATAATTGAAATAATGTCATCACTTTTAAGAAAATAAAAAAATAATAAAATAAAAATAGAAATAGAAAACTTTTAAGTTAAACTTTCCAGCTTACTAATAATTGTATTGATTTTTTTTATACTATTGATGTTTTTTTTTTTATGCCTTCAACTTGTTGTTTTAAATCACGTTGATTTAGTTCAGTGATACCAAATCTTCTTCCGTGAATGAAATTACACATTTCATGTTCACCATTACACATTTTCGTGTAATTTTGCACATTTTTTGTCATATTTGAAATTTTTACACATTTTGAGTTAACATTACAATTTTTTGTGTAGTAATTTAAACTTTTTTTGTGTAAATTTAAATTTTGCACAACTTTCTGTTTGAAAATAAACAATTTCTGGTTATTTTCATTAAATGACACCAAAAGATAATAATTTTAGGCAACAACAGAAAATTCAACAAAAATGTACGGTCATTTTGATAGGAAATTTCAACAAATAGTTTAGAGTGTATATAAAGGGTGGTTAAATTTTAAGGGTCGATGTTGAATATAAACCACACCTAAATGCCAAGTTTTTTTCTGCATTTCATTTGACATTTCTCAATTTCAGACTAACTCAATTTGAACCGTTAAAGTTATTCAGGCTTATTATGAAAATGGGCTTTCAAATCAAAATGCATATCGAGCACTTCGTGATTTTTTCGGTCAATTTAATCGTCCAAATGTGCGTACAATCGGAAAAATCGTGCAAAAATTTGAACAAACCAGGTCTGTAGGAGATGTGAAAACACCAGAAAATATTGCTGCTGTTCGCGATAGTGTGGCTGAAGAACCGTCCACCTCAACTCGTCGTCGTGCCCAACAATTGCACCTCTCACGCTCGTCGTTGATGAACATTATGCATAAAGACTTGCATTTACACGGTCAGAATGGTGGCAAGAAATGGCAACAGTGGATGATAAATTTTGATGTTTGAATGTTTGATGAGGCACATTTTCACCTCAGTGGATTCGTCAATAAGCAGAATTGCCGCATTTGCCGCAATCCAAGAGTGATTGTCGAAAAACCAATGCAACCACAAAGAGTGACTGTTTGGTGCGGTTTATGGGCTGGCGGCTCCAAAATGAGGCCGGTCAGACAGTAACTGTGAATGGTGTTCGCTATTGTGAGATGATAACGAACTTTTTATGGCCCGAATTGGAAGATATGGATGTGGACGATATGTGGTTTCAACAGGACGGTGCCACTTGCCACACAGCTAACGAAACAATGGCTCTTTTGCGCGACAAATTCAATGGCCGTGTTATCTCACGTGGTGGCGATGCCAATTGGCCGCCAATCATGTGATTTGACACTGTTGGACTTCTTTCTTTGGGGTTATTTGAAAGAAAAGGTGTACGTCGATAAGCCAGCAACAATTCAAAAGATAAAGGATAATTCGGCACATTAACGGCATAGAACCTCACTTATGCCTCGGCGTCATCGAAAATTTGGACCATCAGATGGAGGTTTGCCGCCGAGGTCGCGGCGGCCATTTAGCCGCCATATCTTGTGCCATGCATAATTGTACCATACCAATATTATCATAATAAAAAGAAATGACAATAATTTCCTTAATAATATGTGTGTTATTCAAAATCAACATCGGCCTTTAAAATTTAACTACCCTTTATATATATAACGTACATTAATAATTTTGAAACCCCCCGAAATATATTCCTGCAACCGCCCCTGGAAAGAGGTGTGTCTAAGATATGAGAATCTTTGTTAAAATTCAGTATACAAGCGAGGGATTTTAAATAAAGTTAAGTTCTGATTTGGAGTTAAAAGAATACAGTCTTTGTTTTTTTATTTTGAACTTCATTAGAGCGGCCTTGAGGCCTTCAGTTTCAGCGTGGCTCTCTTAAAAGCTAACCTATAGGGAATCAGTAACATATAAATATAACACCTTGATTAAGTATTACTTTTTGCATAACAAAAATGCGAAATACACAGCAATAAAATGACAAGCTCGATAAATATTATGGTGAATCTGTTTCGTCGTATTCATGGCATAATAACACAAGGTAGCGTTGACAGTTGCTATGGAAAACATCTCCTGTCAAAAAATATACTCAAAAAGAGAGCACACACAATCGGCCATTGAAAACACAATGTTAAAAACTTTGAAGTGATAAAAACAACAACTTTAGCAGCTGCAGATGCATTTTCACAAACAGTTGTTTTTGACAGGAGATGTTTTCTTGTAGAAGAGAAAATAAGCAGTTGTCAATGCTACGTTGTATTATTATACCATGGTCGTATATAACTGTAAAATATTGGATTGTCCTAGCGTTTCCAGATCCTGAAAGGCTGTTGTCGGGACAAGTCAAGAAAATTCCGGGATTTTTCATAAGTCGTCAAGACAAAAAAAAAATCACATGCGTGTACGAGTACTTGTATTTGAAATACAAAAGCATTAAACATATAACAAACAATACAAAAATAAATTAAATCTAAAAAAAAATACACAGCAATAAAACATTAATGATACGTACAACTAAAATAAAGTATTTATAACTTAAGGAGCAGCAGAAGAAATCCAGATAAATCAATTTTTTCACATTTTACAAGAGAGGCCAAAATGCAACTGTTATTTCTTAGTTCAGACACCAGTTTTTATTACCATATTTAAAGAGGTTTTAGCAATATTAAATCCGTGAATTTTTTTTAAGTCGATCCGGCGATGGTTGCAAATTCAAAGTCACTTTGATTCGATGTCGATTTATCCGATTTTGTTCTCATGCTCCTAAATTAAAAATTGCAAGTGTTGCTTTAAGCATTTTTTGTCTTATTAATACCTTAGATTTAAATAGATCAATATCCATATTTTCAAATCTTTCTTTAGTACACAAACTCTTTAAGTGACTGAAATTTTTTCACTGAAATGCCTTCCTCATGCATTCATCATCTTCCTTTGAAAATCCTGATTTAATTAAACCATTTGAAACAAATACCCATACCTCAAGTTTGCAAAATTCTTCACCTTTTTGTAGAAAATAGCTGATTCATGTTTTGGTTATTTTCAAGCATAGTTGCCATCTGGGTAAAACTTAAAAAATCTAAGTTTGTACGTTAATTCTAATAATTTTTTGTAATTTTGAAATAAGGTGTCAATATGTTAATTTCAGTTGTCGTATTAACAGAGTCGCAACACTTAAGTTTCAATATTGATGTTCACGCTTTAGTGCATTTTCGCATTCTTGCAATTCGCAACAACCCGTGAATATCCCTAATGTCAGTTTTTTCCTACTTAAATTTATTTACATTCACATTTTTTAATTTTTGTAAAAATAAATACTTACTATTCACTATATTCGGCACTCTGGTTTGTGATTCGTTACTTTCATTACTATGAAAACTTGACGAATCGGCAATTTCTGCACCAGGCACTTCCGTAATATCTGGCAAAGGATTTTGGCTCTTTCTGACCCAGTCGGAGCAATCCCAATGATATTGACCAGGGCAGTTAGGTGAAAAGTCCACTGGATTCTGCAGATGGCAAACATTGGGCATCGGAACTTGTATCGACTTTCCAGAACTGCAACTATTTGATTTCAGAGACGCCAGACGATTTGGATGATAATCATATTCAATCCGTTTTTCTAAATTAAAATTATACAAAATTATATTTATTTGTTTTCTTTTTTTTCTCAAATAAGTTTTAAATAAAGTCTTGAAAGAAACAAAAGAGTAAAAATTTCTAAAAAGTTATATTCATCTACACTCATGGGTGAATGCTTTTAAACAATTTCATTCAAGGCAACTATGTCAACTATAAATGTATATAATTTTCTGAGTAACGGCTTGTCGAATAAAACGATTTACTCTTATCAAGTACTACGACTATTTAGATTTGATATACAATGGATTTAAATAAAATATGAATAGTAAAAATTTTATAATAATTTTCCATACATTTTTATAGTTCAAAATTGATAGCCAACTCTTGTTATTCACGAAAGGTTTTGGAAAGAGGGCAATATAATATGAGGACAATTTGTTAAGTCAGTGACTTTTTGAAAAAATGGTTTTTCATTTCCTTTTAGATCGATTAAGTCCGAAGTTTATCCAATTTATTTATTCCTTTCAAATAGGTTTTATCAAGGTCCTCAAAACAGGGGTTTTTTCAGTGATGACCTTTTTGCTCGACCTAGATATCTTACCGCCAAGCTATTTTTCAGGTTTGCAAACAGTCGCAGGGGGCTTAATCTGTTCGTAGCAGTTCGTAGCCCAATTCATGGATTTTGCCGTGGCGACTACATACGTTAGCACCAATCACGGGGGAAGAGCAGTTTTTTCTTCGACGAATGCGATCGTATTTGCTTCAAATCGATGCCAAATTTGTCCAACAGTTGTAAATAATATTTGTCGGTGATCGTTTCGAAATTCAGTAAACCACATCTTAACCATTGAAATGGAAATTGCAGAGTCCCCATAGTATTTATAAAGGCTTTCCTTGGTTTCAGTGATGGTTTTCTTACGTACAAATAATGCTTGATGAGTAAAAGAAATTCACTTTTCCATTTTCATCGAAATTCACGAGTTTCTCTGCTTTCAATGGCTGTCAAACTGAAAATAAATGACTCAGCTTGCTCAAAATTTGACAGTACACAAGGCTATCATTGTGTCGTTTCGTTTTGCATCTTTTCGATGTTGCGTTGTTTCTGAATTAAGACTTATTTTCGCTGTGAGTCGTTGTTTTTTAAGGGCAATAAAGTGATTTCACCAATCTTTATTTTTGTATGGTTTCCGATCTTCATGTCCGATCTTTGTGTCGTTTCAATTCGCATTGTTTTATTTTGGAACGTATCAACGACGCTAACCGAGGTATTGGTGTAGTATATTAACAGATAATAGTTGACAGGACCAGTGTTGCATTTAAAGTTGCTATGCGCGAAATTCAAAAAGTCACTGACTTCTCAAATTGCCCTGGTATATAAATGTTAAAAAATATTTTTCCAAAATACAAAAAACGATATACTATTGGCAACCAGAATGTTGTTCCACAGTGCATTTTTAGTACTTGAAAATTCCCCATCGGACGCTGATTACCATTGTAAGTCCATTTCTCTCCATACGATCGAATTTTACCTCAATCGATAAAAAGTCGATAATAATGAATCTTACGAGTATTTAGTAATTGAAGACATTACCTGCAAGACGCAATAAGATCAATAATATCTGTCTCAAAAACATTATTCTACCTGTACTATCGTAAAAAAGGCATTTATGTACCAGGGCCCACCCTATTTTATGAAAAGGAACATGTTATTCCAAAACAGTATGATCGTCTTAAATGATCTCTTTTAAGCTCTTTTTGACAAATAGGTCATTAAATCCCTTTTTAAAGGGACGGTTTAGAATCGCGGAAAGTTATAAAAAAACCTTGTAGGGAATGTATTATATTCGACTTGGCAGAAGTTGAAACGCCCGCACTCCTGTTTGTTATCTTCCATATACATAAAAATAAGTTGCATTGTGTATAAAATTGATGTTCTCTGCAATGCGTGAACCGATTTCGTTTCTCGGTTCCCATGATTTCCCCATGAAAGGTGACGTCAATACGAAGATTTTTATGTATAAACGGTCTTTGTATATGTATTGGTTCATGAATTACATTTAAGTGAACTTATACAACAATACAGGTGTGAACAAATACAGGTGCGCACATATGGTGTATATGGGGAAATATTTGCAAGGGAATTTGGAAATAAATGGAATATTGGAATAATTTGGCAAGTCTCACTTTAGTTTGCTTTTGCGCGAAAAATATAGGCGTAGTAAAAATATAGAAGTAATATAGAATTAAAAGTCACAGAACATTGGAACTCAGAATGTAGATACCATTTGGTGATGTCCTTCTACTAGAAAAGGTGACATGCATTGGACAAGGGGGTGTGTCTCAACCCATACAAGCCAAATTTATGACACAGAAGAGCTATGGAAGTAAAAGACAAAGAACATAGAAGTAAGAATGAATTTACTACTTGGTAATATCCTTCTACTGGGAAATAAACAATGCAAAAAATTTACTACGATAAGTAAATTAAAATGTATATGAAATAAAAAAAAAAAACAGAAACGAAATCGGTTCACGCATTACAGAGAAGATCAATTTCATACACAATGCAACTTATTTTTATATATAAAGATTTTTTATGTACAATAACCTGTATAAATTTAAAAAAAATAATAACTTCTTATATCTAAAAATTTTTTTTGAAAACAGCTCCTGTTTTTGGTTGTTATACTTATATTATACCTTAGCAAAATGTAAAACATATAAATTGAAATATAAATTTTAGCCGTTCCTTTACTTCGGACCTTACAATTTTTTTTTTCTTTTTTGAAGTGAAGCAGTAAATGTTACTGTCTAGGCAATTGGTTTAGAAATCTATTCTTGATAGCAGTGAGAGTGGCGGCCGTGGCGCAGAGGGTAGAGTGCGTGACCCATACGTCAGAGAACCCTGGTTCAATTTCCATCTGACACAGATTGTTTTTCCAATTGAATTAATTTTTTTGTTTGGCCGTCACTTCTCTGCAGACAATGGCAAACCTCAGAGAGTACATAATGTCATGTAAAGCTTCTTGAGAACATGTACATTAGCCGTTGGCTTAAAACTAGTAAGTCCCAGTTCTCGATCAAAATTATGTTCAAACATTTAATAACACGCACAACACAATTTGACCATAAGAAGTTCGGTCAAAGTTCTTTCAAAGGCTGAAATAATTATTATTATTAGCAATGATAAATAACTTGCCAGCAGAAAAACAAATTTCTGACACATATCGGATATATTTCTAATTTTGATATCACGTATGAATTAATTCATCAACCGAATATGTTTTGTGTACGAAATTCTTGACGAGTTCCTTAAAATGGTACAAACTGAACTTAAATGTGAAAAATAACGTGAGAACATCATGTTCTCATGAGAAGAAATTACTTATTCCATTTAAAGTAAAGAGTTTTTCAGTCTGACGATATTTATGGCACAAAAATTGCATTTTTTCTGCAAAAGAACATGATTAAATTTCAAAGGTGAGATTGTTTTGTTTCAATAAAAAAGTAAAATAAATCAACACATTCATTGTTATACTGAAATGATTCATGGCAAATGGACAATCTATAGCAGATTTGCGAGTTTGTTTGTGATCTTATACCAAGGTTTGTTCGCAAATCATTTAAAAGGCAGAAAGTTCTTAAAATGTCTGAATTAAGTCAATCTTATGACATTATTTTGTAAAACAAACGCAATCACCTCACTTGGGCCTCAAATTCTCTTTTTCTTACTGAAATTTTCTTATCAAATAAAATGTCAGACAAAAAAGCCGCAAGTGTGGCAATTGCGTTCGTTCAGAAAAGATATGGCCATAACGTGCCTGCCTTCAGTCAGTCTGTAGACCACTTCGCCAAAGAAAATGTAGATATTTTTGCTAAAAACTGCCTTACTCAACTGCCTCTATATTCTGTTGATTACTTAACGTACATTGGTTCATATTTGGATATTGTATATATTAGTTTATAGTTACCATTATTAAGCTTGTTTTCACTAAACGTTCTCAACTGCATTTGATCCGACCAAGTTTGTTTTTGAATTGATTCGTTATCACTGTAGGTGCATGCATTGATATTTATTTGTTGATTGGTGCTATTGATTTTTTGATATTCAAACGGTATTTCCAACTCATCACCTGCTGATCCGTAACTCCGAAGAATATCAAGGTTGTTAACGAAAATAGCATTTGGAAGAAAACTGTTTTCATTTGTTGCGGGCGTGTAGCTAATGGGACGTTGATTCACTTCCAAGTTGCTCATTTTGGAAACATGTTTGTACTCTTCTTTCGAAAGCAGAGAGTTCAAATTAGCTTGTTTACACCTAGTTTTGTTAGTATTTGAACTTTTTTTTCGGGACAACACTAAGCAGAGACTGATAATAATAATAATTAACATAATTGTTGCACCGGATACTATTCCAGTAATGTGTTCCATAGAAAGATTTTTCAGCTTGGTGGTAATTGAGTTAGAATAAAGTGGATCGCCACAGCTTGCACCTGTCATATACGATGGACAAATGCACCGAAAGCTCCCAGCTTCATTTATGCACGTCGCCCCATTGCCGCATGGTTGATTTATACATTCATTTACATCGATATCGCATGTCATTCCTGTATATCCTCGGCACATACAATGTGGCACTCCATCACCTTCCTCACAAATTCCTCCATTTTGGCATGGATTTGGTACACAAAACTTTCCGAATTCACATCGCTTGCCAGATAAATGCATCGGACAATTACAAGAATAGTTCCCAAAATGTTCGGACTCACAACGTCCACCAAAGAGGCACGGTGAAGAAGCACAGGGATCTAAGTCATACTGACAGAATTTTCCGCTGAATCGTGGATGACACTGGCATTTAAAATTATCACTATCTAAGTCAATACAGGCACCTCCATTAAGACATGGCTGAGCTCCACACACGCCTAACTGAATTATTGCAGTAGATGGATTACAGGTAAACTCTACGTTAGTAAAACGCTTCAAGGCAGCGATTGTGCTTCCTCCCGATATGTAAAGGGGTAATGGCTCGAGAGAAATTCGTATGTCTCCCATGCAACCAATAAATCCTCTTTGTATATCTTCAAACCCTAGCACAGATGGATGCGGCCGTACTTCAGCACCAATAAAAATATCATGGGATTGTAAGTTAAGTATACCATTGACGCCAGGAGCACTTCCTTGTGAGACGTGCTTATTGTCGACAACTAGTTTTGCACTATTGAGAACTCGCTCCAAGCTTATACTGTGCCAGTCACCATCTGACACATACACACTGGAAACACTAACAAAGCCTTCACCTGATCCCAGATCAAATTTATATTGAACCGCTCCATTTGAAATTTCTAAAATATTATAGTCAATCTTGCCAGATACATACAATAGCGTTCCAGTCTGCTGAAGTGTTCGTATCCTCAAGAAAAATGCCATCTGGTTTTCTATAACTATCTTTGCAACAGATTTATTTATTTTATAGTGTGCATAGCTCTTTCCACTGAATGAAACTGAAGAAAACGAGGTTATGCAGCTGGAATTTTGACACCCTAAAGTTTCTCGTTCGCAAAACTGACCATCGTAGCCATGTGGACAAATGCATTGGAAGCTTTCTGAAGCATCTAATGGCCTGCAAAGCTTTTGTGGTGGGCATGGATCCGAAAAGCAAGCATTGACTGGTTCGTCACATATCTTACCACCGAAACCTTGCTTACATTCACAACCGTTTGTTCGAACATAAGTTGGTGTGACAAAACTGATAACATCTGTATAAATTGTGGTGGAACTTCTGCTAAGCAGTATTTTATCTCTACATTTTCCATTTACGCAGTCCGTCATTGAGCATGAAGTCGTTGCGACTTCCTCCACAACAAGATCAGTGGCCTCTTCTATTTCTTCCACATTATCAGCAACAGTTGATTTTATTTCTTCTGTGGTGAAGTAACCTTCCAAGCCTGGATTAACTTGTTGCTTTTTAACCGTAAATAAGATATCTAGACCTTTCTTGATTTGAACATTCCGAACATTCCGAATGTGGCTGAAATCATTAACGATATTGCTTGAAACTTGTACAGAAATAATGATAACATCCTTTTGGCGACAGCGCATTGCGGTGCGTATTGAACGAATAAAACCTTTACGATGACTCAGAATAAACTCTTCTGGGGTTATATTACTGAACTGTATGATCATTGCGTGATGAAGCATGTCAACGGTTATCAGTTCCACATTTACTTTTATAATTGCACTAGAAATAAATTTTCCATCACTAACTGTCACATTAACCTTGTAAAAACCCACATCAAGATTGCGTAAGGCATAAATAGAGCCATTTTCATGTGATATGCTAAACAGGCTGTCAGGTAAGTATTTTTCTCCGGACATTTTAGCTAAATCATAGTACAAGGTGTCATACTCATCTTGATCTGAGGCGAAAACGCGTCCCAATAAACCTCCAAAGAACTCATCTTCGTATGAGTTCACAGTAATTTCCAATGGCGTTATAACTGGAGGATATTGGCTCTCTTCAATCACTCTTACATTAACCCATGTATCAGAAAACAATGGTGGGGTTCCGTTGTCAAAAACTCTAATTTGAAGTTGGTAACTGTCTCGAACCTTATGGTTAAATCGACTAGCTGTTCGCAAAGTTCCGTCTTGTTCAAGACGAAAAAACCCACCCTCATTACCATTTCGAAAATCAAATGTATACGGAGATGAGTTTGGAAAATCGTCAGCATCTTGTATTTTAAATTTTAACAGAACAAAGCCCAACTCTCTATTTTCCTGAATAACTGCACTTAAGTTATTTTGAACAAAAATTGGAGGATTGTCATTTATATCAAGAATGTCCACGTGCACATGAACGTAGCTACATAATTGGGGATTTCCGGAATCACAAGCACGGACTTCAAGTAGGTAGTTTGGTATTGTTTCACGGTCCAGTGAAGATGTTATCCAAATAAAACCAGTCTCCTCTTCTACTCCGAATTGGCTTAATCGATCGCCTCGCTCGATATTGTACCTTATGACAGAGTTTTGACCATTATCGTCGTCAACTGCAGATACCTGGATAATTTTTTCATTTATTTCGATGTCTTCTAAGACTTTAACTCGATATGAGTTTTGTAAAAACTTTGGCTCGTTGTCATTTATGTCTAAAACTGATATGTTTAGGGTAGCTACATTACTGAGGGGTGGAGTGCCGCCATCAACTGCTTGAATAGTTAAAAAATAACCTTTCGTTTTTTCAAAGTCAAGATTTTCATTCACATACACAGATCCAGTCTTTGAGTCAATAACGAATTTTTTCTGTTCGTTTCCTCCAATTATGAAATATGAAATTTCTGCGTTTACTCCAGTGTCCTTTGATGAAGCTGATACCGTAATAACTTTGCTACTTATAGACGAATTCTCTGGAATTTTTGCTAGATACTGTTGTTGAATAAATTCTGGAGGGTTGTCATTTATATCCAAAACGTTTATAACGAGAGACGCTATTGCAGAAAAACTGGGTGATCCGCAATCCTCTGACTTAACAGATATGTTGAACATAGAAATACTTTCTCTATCCAGTGCTTTAGCCAATGTTACTATGCCGCTATCTTCTGCAATATGGAAATGATCTTGTTTTGCAATAAACGAATACTGGACCTTTCGATTCACACCAACATCCTTGTCCGAAGCGTGTACTTTAGTAACTAGTGTTCCCACTTGAGCATCCTCTGCTAAACTAACAATGTACTGTTTCAATGAAAACTCAGGCTTATTGTCATTCAAATCATTTACGATTATCACAACTTCTGAGGTACATTCCCAAGATAAACTTAGTCCGTCCTGAACATGAGCGATTAATGTGTACTTCGGCTGAGTTTCTCTATCAATCACATTTGCTGTTTTTAATATCCCGGTTCCCTTTTCCACCGAAAAATCATCAGACCCTATCCCGGTTAAATAATATCGCAGTAGCTCAGTTCCATTTTCATCGATATCAACAGCCGATATTTTAACAATTGGAGTTCCAATGGCAATAGATTCATTTATAGCAACTTTATACCGCGATAACATGCAAAGAGGAGTATTATCATTGATATCTAGCACAGTAACATAAACTACTGTCTTAGCCAAGAATTTTCCATCAGTTGCAACTAAACTTAAATTATAATAACCAATTGACTCACGATCTAGGCCACTAGATACAAAGAGCTCTCCAGTTTTTCTCACTTGAAATTGAGAAAATATATCTCCATCTATTATAAAGAAGTCCACATCATTTTGCTCTTCATCTATATCACTCACAGATAGGATGAGGAGAACTGTCCCTGGCAACGCATTCTCTTCAACGGAAATTTCATAAGAAGATTTCGTAAAGAATGCAGGGTTATCATTATAATCACGTAGCTTTATTGTGACGGGAACTTTTGTTATATGTTTTGGCATACCATTGTCAGTTGCAATAACATTAAACTTGTATTCCGCTTGGATTTCCCGGTCTAAAGTCATCAAAGTTGTGATCCAGCCTGAATAAACATCGATATCAAAAATATTAGATATTGCGTTAGAGTCATCTGCGAAATAATAACGAATATCTCCATTTGACCCTGAATCAAAATCTTTGGCAGTTACTTTTAGAATGGAAGTCATTTTATCTATATTTTCGGCAACTGTTTTGCTGTATGAGCTAGAATCAAACGCAGGATTATTGTCATTCTCATCCTGAACGTGAATACATATCTCCGTAATCGAATAAAGAATTGGCTTTGTAATTGTTTCTGCAGCGACAAATATTGTATGAAGATCAGCTTTTTCCCTATCTAATGTCTGCATGAGTAAAAGTTCTGCGCTATCACTTATATAAAATAGTGATAACTCCATTGGAATTGAGAACTTTAGTGTGTAGTTTCCTGTATAACGTAACTTAGTTAGCACCGTGCCTGGAGACAATGATTCCGAAACAAAAAGATTAAGATTCGTATTTTCCAGAACGGGAACTTCTGTATTGGGAGCGACAAATCTTATCGAAACAGGCACATCAGAATACAGTTGGGGAACTCCATTATCATATGCACGCACAAAGAATTGAACCAATTTATTGGCAAGACCAATCAAAGGCTTCATAATTAATATATCTCCATTTGTTTCATTTATCCTGAGAAAGTCTATTGGATCAGATGCTTGATGATGAAAAGAATACTTAATAAATTTGTTTCCTCCTTCATCTGGGTCAACAGCTAGCACCTAAAACGAAAAAAGTTGCTTTTAGAAAGTATTTCCGTGAAGTCATGAGAAGATGCGATCTTTAACATGTAAGAACATACTCGTACTCAACGAATACTGCAGCGAATCAACGAGTTGTACAGTCCACGACAAAAATTTTTCGCCAAAATATAATTTACTATAAGTATTAAAAAAACTTCTGTAAATGTAATAATGTCATACAATTACGCTCTGTTTTGCACGGTTGCATTTTGCTGAAGAACACGTTAAATGGAAAAAACGATGGTACGAAAAGAAATTTAATCTTGACGGACCAGATGGTTAGTCCTGTTATTACCCCGATTTGAGAAAGGAGGAGCCAACTTTGGGTTGGATGTGTGATGATATGGGCTGGAATTAGCTATTGTGGAAGGACTGATATCAACTCCGTCCCAACATGAATAAATTTCCAAGATTATATCAATTTAATAGGCAATGTAATAGTGAACCGTGGGTCACACTTACTAAAACTTCGATGACATTCCAACAAGGCAATGCGGCTGTTTACACAGTAAGAGAAAGAAAATTACTTCTTTCAAGACAGAATACTGAATTATTGGAGTGGTCCACATGATCTCCAGACCTAAAAATGATTGAAAACTGTTTATGGTGCCTTGAAAGAAAAGTTTATGCCGAAAATTGATAATATGCCTATAAGCATTCAAGAACTAGCATAATATCGAAGTGGGAAGCGATACCAAAAAATATATTATATATATTAAATTACACTTTTTAAGTCATTTTTAAATCTTTTAACAGAAGTTTTAAAATAGGGAGGAAGTACTCATTATTAAAAATCACTATTGATTTATATTATCAATTGTTCAATTGATAACTTAAGCTTCTTAAATAATAATGTGCTACGAGTATGTTTTGTTCTTTGTATTGTGTAATAAGTTTATATGGCAGGATCGCCATGTAATAAGTTTCTAGCTGTATTTTTATTTCTTTGTTGAGGTTATCTCGATGACTGCATCGAGATCAACCTTTGGTGTTTAAGCGCACCTCGCTTATTACTTGATGGTTAAAAAGCCGCTCTTTTTTTGAGAAATAAAAAGTTATTTTAGGCTGTGGAGCCGATTTCAAGTTCTGATTAAGTCTGATTTTATTTCATTAATTCTTGGTCTTATAAAGTAAATTTACCATTATTTTTCTTAAAACTATCTCACCACTATTTCCAGAACTCCTCCTTATTTTCCAATACTTACAAAATTATATTTAAAATATCTATTGTTGACCAATCAGTTTTAGTTTTAGAAAGATAACCAAACTTAAAAAAATTAAAATAATAAAAATTAAAAAAATTGTATCTCATGTTGCTTGCATGATATTAAACTTTAAAATTATGAATGGGTCAACTTATTGTAATTTTTTCAAAATTTCTATATTTTTCCCTAAAAATAGACAAAGTAGCCTTACTAATGATACCCTATTTATGAAAATCGTATTTAAATTGACTGCGCTAAGTTGCCTCAAAATATACCCTATTTTACAGGCGAAAAATGATTCAAAAAATTTAAAACTTCGGATTCAGTTTTCTAATGAATAAACCAATACAAGAAAATCGGAGATGGTCAGTGCATCTGATATTATACTTCAATGTGAAATGGGCGAAAAAAGTATATATATATACAGTAGAGCACCCATATGTGCAATGGTGTTTTTTTTTTGCTCCAACAGCATTTTCTAATATAATGAGGCTAAAAAATAAGATCTGTATTAAAAGATGGGTTTCTTTAGTGGAAAATAGCCACCCGGTTTCACTAAAGCATTAAAATCGGGCTTAAAATTGCTCAGGATAGCTCAAACATTTTTTGCTCTGTAACTTTCTTAAAAAAAGTTAACGGTTTTAAGTTTTTTTTTCTTTCGACATACAATTAAACAGGTAAGACAGTCCGTGGAATTTTTTGAAGTAGGTGTGATATTAAATGGTGTTTTTGAAGATCAAACTCAATTTCTTAATAAATTTTTATGTTCTATTTTTGATAAAAAAATTTCCAAAAATCATAAAAAAAGAAATCTGCGAACTGATAGCCCTACGTCATCATGAAGGAAATTTAATGAGGTTTAAGAAATTCATTACTTTTTATTATTTTTGTGGGTTACACCCATGAACTGACGTCTTAAAAGCAAACAAATGATTTTTATTTTTGTATCATCCAATGGAAATCTTTTAACCTTCATCTGTCCCTTATTTCGAGAAACGAATAAGTTCCTTGTGTGTAAATTTTACACACTTTTTCAAGAACCATATTTTCATCGATGAATGAAATGAATGCGATCTTGTCGTTAAAAATTATTTATTATTCATTATTTTATCTATTTTTTAAGAAAAAAAGATTTTTAAAAATACCAATCAAAACTCTATCTCGATTTGATGAACTTATATTCAAGAAATATCAGCTTGAAGTTGAAAAGTGTGTGTAAAATTTACACAAGGGGCCGATTAAGGTTAAATTTAAACAAAGTACTTATTTTACTCACCTAAATCATTTTTAATGATCCATTTATTTGTTGTAAGAGCCGTTGAGCTTTGTTTCAATTCAATTTAACTCATACACCTCATTGATAAAAAAGTTAAATGTTTTGTTTTTTTAAATTGTAGCCAGGTTATTCCATTACCTGCAGCACAGCTTACAACCTACAATTCTTACTACGACACAGGCAAGAACCAAAGCAGGCATTGCCATCAAACACGAGACAGTGCAAAAAATGCATGAAATCTTAAAAGAAACTACACAAAACTTCTACATTTATTGATCTGGCAGTGCTAAATTTGACAACAATAAATGTAGGCAATCAGTTGCCAGCAATAATTGTCGTAAAATATCGCTAAAAGAGCTTTTATTAATAATATTTCTCTCTATTCTGTTATGTATTTTATGAGCGAAAACACGCTAAAAAAGCGAGAAAAAAGAGAGAAATTTACAAAAAACGCTTTATTTTTGACTGAATTGAAAGCTCACGCTGCATAGCGTACAACATTTATTGTATTGATTTAACAATCAGTTTGTAGGAAACATAAGAAAGTCGTAAGAATTGGCGAGCAGCTTCGTTGGGGACATGGTATAATAATATAAGGTAGTATTGACAGTTGCTTGGGCAACGACCATCTGTCAACAAAAATGTCTAGAAAGAGAGCGTTCAATTATTTATTGTGTTTTCGCCATTGTTTATGTTTCAGCGCTTGCAAATAACCAAACATTTTCTTACAAAATATTGCCTATTTTATTTAATCAATAGTGAATTATTATTACTACAACGAAGATAACTTGTGAACTTTGTGTTATTAAGTGCAAACATAAGAAAAAATGTTGAAAACGTTCAAATGTAGCAACCTCAGCAGCTGCAGATGCATATGGACGAAATTAAAGAAGTTTCCAATTATTATTAAAACACCACGGCTGGAAAACGTTAAACACATATCACACATAATTTTTTCACAACTTTCATTATTATAATTGTGTATTTAACGCACATATTTTGCGGAATTTATTTATTTTTACATTCGTTTAATTCTTGTTGCACGAATGTTGACAGATGGTCGTTGCCTTGTTGCTGAGAAAATCTATACTTGTCAATGCTACCTGTATAATTATATCATGCGTTGGGGATACAAATTTCCATTTGTTTACAACATCGTTCGCATAGTATTCTATCGTTGAATGCTTCGTTAGGGATACAAAATGATGCCATAAGAGAATGTCTATCAGAATACAAAAAAACTTAACAAAGAAACGGACACCAAAGAAAAATGAAAACAAATAACAAAACAAAATAAATCGTTCGTAAGTTAATAATATTTCTTTAGTTTACAAAATAAAAAATTTAATTTGTTTCTTTATTGACAAATTGTATAAACGTAACTAAAATAAAAGTAAGAGTAGTTAAGTTTAAATAATTCATAGTTTTGAAGAATGCAATTTATGAGATTTTTATTGCTAACATCAGTGAAAATCAGCGAAATTTTTGAACTTTCATATTGATAAAGTACAAGATCTTATAAAATTTATAATTAATAAGTGTGCGAAAGATGTACTGTAGTAAGAATACTCAAATAAGTGATTCATTAAAGCTGGATTCACTGATCACCTTCAGCATGTTTTCAAGTTTTTTTTATATGGAGTTTATGCGCTCTATTTTTTCCACACTCAATGAGAGAGTAACAAAAACTTGCTGCATCTCTTGAACTTGATTAACTTTATTTTAATTTTCTTGCTGAATGTTTTTGAGCGGAACTGCCAGAATGAAGTTTGTCAAGTTGAAATAGGCATATTTTATTTTTCATGTCTTTATAATAAAGGAACATTGTATCTGGCAATGCTGAATGACATTGAAAAAACAACAAACTTGCAGAATGTTTTACATGTCAGTGAATCAAAATTGCCACATTCTCTTGTTGAGAGTAATAGAGCTTGCGCAAAAAACATGCTGAAGGTGATCAGTGAATCCAGCTTAAATTATGTGATTAATTCAGTTCAATAATTCAAATAGTCTTCATTTGACACTTACTTCTTACTTGGCATTTCTATCGCAATCGCAATCAATCTAAATATCACATTACTCATTAAGAAGTCCACACTGAGGAATACTCACTTAATTATGTATTTTTCCTCACCTTCAAATTCGTTTAGTTTTTAAGATTATTTTGTAAGCAGTTAAATTATAAGCAAGAATTAAACAATAAAGGCAAGCAGTTGTAATTGAACCTACAAGCGAATCGGTACAATTTTATTCGGTTATCAAAAAACATAACAGTACATTGTACATGTTTATAAAAAAAAAAATAGAAGAAGTTATGTGGATTGGCCATCGTATTAAGCAAAGGTTTGAAAGCAGGAAAATCGCTTGGCTCAACACTTACTTCGAAATAAAAATCAAAAATGAAATTCGGAATTTTAAAATTTTTTATTATTTTTATGTATTATTTTTAAAATTTATAAAAAAGCCAACACCATGCAGAATTGAAGATGAAATTTCGTCGACCTCAAGTGGTATCAGAGGGAGACCTTTAAAGACGCTCGCAGACGTTTGAAAAGTTAGCTAAGACGAGCAAAAGAACTGGCATCAAGCAAAATATTTAATAAGCTCAATTTGGCTGCAAATATGCCTAGGCACTCCACTTGTCCACAAGAAACACCACTACTATCAGTACATGCAGCTTTGGCTTTATATTTAGATTTGGACCTAACCGAATCAAAATACACATTACTTAGGTCAGTAGTTAATAGTGTGCACAAGGATATTTTCTCTAGTTTATGTTCTTTAAAAAAAGCTAAAAATACAATACTTCCACATAAATTACCTCCGATAATTTATGTTGTGAAGTTAACTTACAAGAACTTATGACATTTACGGAGAAGAGTGTTATAAATACCGTAGACATAAAAGAGTTTAATGTAGGTAGTGAACTCAAATTGATATGTAAATGGAGTCTGTTCCGGCCATAACCAATACAAACAGATATTACTATATGAGCCCAATACTGATGAATATATGGTGTATACTTGTAGTTATGGTGCTTTTAACTTTAGTTGATGTTAAAACATGTAAAAAATGTTGGGAAAATCCAAGGCCGTCATCCCAACATCACCACTTACTGCAGGCCAAAAAAAATATGTTTCAAAAAGAAAATGAAGACCAAGTCCTTTGTGTTGAATATGGACGATAAGATCAGACAACTCCAGATAAATAATATTATTTCTGAAAGCGTCCGAGTTTCACATTCAATTTGAAATGTTGTTGACAATAGATGATGGGATCGTTTGCAATATTCTTTCAAAAAACAAATGTTTTATCAAAGTGTTATGTATATTTGCGGAGCTACTCAAAAATAAACGATCACGGAAGATGTAGCACACTGACCACCAGCTGCTGAAAATCATAGATTCGGTTTGTCCACCCTACACGGCTGGCATAAAAAATAGTAGAGAATAATAAAAGAAAAATTCAAACAGAATTTAAGAATAAAATGGGTCACTTGGTCGATTAACCAAAGCAAGGCGCTTTTCGCTAAACCCTGATCTATTAATTCCCTGAAGGAATTAAGTTAAAACAGCAATTTGGACAAACTTAAAGATAATTACTAGGACAAATATAAGAACAAGGATAAGGATGAGGACATATTTGGGAACAAAGTATTCGGTGTTACGTCAAAACAGTCAACTCCTTTTTCGTTTTCAAATTACCTTCAAGATTGTAGAATTCAAATCGGTGTTTATTTTTATGGTAGTCCTATATTCCTTAACCAAGAAATATGGTGCATTATCGTTCACATCATCAATTTTCACTTTAACGGTAGAAAAACCAAATTTTCCACCGCCATCAGTTGCCTGCACCAATATTTCGTATTCATTAGATTCTTCTCTATCAAAGGTTTTTTTCGTTTTAATATCTCCATTTGATTGATCTATTGAGAAGTACTCGTTCATTTCAACCGCACAAATTTTATATTTCAATTTTGAATATTCATCAAAATCTGCGTCATACGCTTTCACCTAAAAATAGAAAATTAAAAAATTATTTAAATATTTATTAATTGAGATTATAAAAAATTTTTTAGTTTGCTTATCTACTAAATTTAGGCTTTTTGTTGTTGAATATAAAAACAATAGCATTGTTTCAAAAAGTTATTGTTTTTCTATTTTCTGTTGTTAAACCTCGAATTTTCTTATTAAAAAAACAATAAAAATCTTTCTCTGTTTATTACTACCTATTTAAGAGAAGATTCACTCCGTTATTGTTGTAAATGATATCGATAACTGCTGAACCGATTTTAGCGTTCTTTCACAATTCTATATTTCAACAATTTTTTCACTAGTCTTTTTCACTAATTGCTATTTAATTGCTTTAAGCAGAGACTATATATTCTATAGACATTGCATGAGATTCGCCTCATCAATATTGTGAATACCGAATGATGTAAACATTAGCCCAGGCGAAAAACATTGGCACGGGCAGCGAAAAAGCAGCGCTGGCGGCGGACCTTTGTTGCTAGAATATGTTGATAGACTCTAAAATGTCAAAATCTTATCAACAAAGTTGTAGAGAAGCCATGTTTATTTTATTTTTCCATTGGAATTCTATGCGGACGGACGGTTGGATTGTTTACATTTTTTTTGCACAGTTTTTGTTATTGCTCTTCCTTCTTTGTTTTTCTGCAGGTTTTTGTTTCCCTAGGATTTTTAGCTTAATATTTGGCGATCGTCAGAAAAGTTATATTTTTGCGATTTTGTCTATCTAGATGAAGCTATAGAAAAATCGCTGTAACTTCTTTGATTCAGCTTGGATTGAAATGCATCCAAGGACAAAATTATAGAAAATTTTACCACCTCTAAAACGACATCAAAAATTATTTTTTTACTTAATTTATTATTTTTTTTTAACTTAACTTATCTTAACTTAAGATATCTATCTATCTAAATCCACCCCTTCTGAACCAATATAATAACTATAATTTATTTCATAATATATTGGCCTTGTTGCCACGCAGGACAATCGCCAGCTAGAACAACTACATTGTATTCTTGCTGAATTATTTGCCTTGTTCCCACTAAAATATGCATAAAAATATTTAAATAAATTAAATATTTAAATAAAATATATAAATATACCTTGTTCGTTATTGTAAATTAACTATAAATCAATTACACTATAACGAACAAGAAAAAAATATTTTTAAATTATGGCCTTAAGATCCATTAAGTTTTATATAATTTTCAAGACTGAATTTTCTATAAAATATTTTATAATAAAAAAAAAATCAAAACGAATCTTATTTTAAGTATTTCAAATACAAAATTACTTGTACAAAAAATTTACGTGTGGAAACAATAAAAGATAACAAAGTAAAATAAAACAAAAACAATATAAAATTGAAAAGCATAGTGTATTTTTATTATTGTTTTATAAATAAACTAAAAGCTAATTTATAAAACAAACAACATTAAAAATAAGTTTTAAATAAAACACAATTACGAAAAATTTGTTCAAAAATGAAACAGTTTATATATAACACAAATAATAAATGAAAAAATATCATTTTGTAAAGATTAAAAGAAAATTAAATAAAAATCGAAGTGTTAAAATAAAGCAAGAAAAATAAAATTTAAAAATTAAAGAGTGTCAAAAGTCAAAATAAAAAATATAAATTATATATAAGAAAATATATATCAATAAATATTAGTAAAAATTAAAAATAAAACTGAAAATTAAGAAATGGATTTATTTTATTTTATTTGATTTGATTTATTGATTACTTATTTTTATTTCATGCGTTTATATGCTGCTAAGACTATACTTTTTTATTTTATTCTTACACTTAATAATTTAAAAATATATAAAGAATTTTATTTTATTTTTATAAATAATGTTGATTTTCAAATTTATATTTTTATTAATAAATTTTGTCACTGTCAACTTTTTTTTTTGTCATGTTTATTACTTTTTAACAAAATTAGTTACTTTTTGAAAACAAAAACAAAACCTTAAGAAGATAATTTAATTATTTACAGTTTAAATAAATTTGCGTAAATTTCGATATAATTCGATAAACAAATAAATTATCATAACAATGTATTTAATTTATTTAAATTGTAAATAATTAAATTATCTTTTAAAGGTTTTGTTTTTGTTTCAAAAAAGTAATTAATTTTATTTGTTTAATTTAGTTAATTTTTTAATTAAATTTATTTAATTTTATTAATTAATTTTGTTCGTTTATAATTGTTTTTATTTTTAAGATATTTAAGGATATCGAATAAAAGTTATTCGAGAAACCGGGTTTTTATTGATTTTTCGGTTTTTTCTGTTTCGGTTTTTTTTTAAATTGTGCATTTCGAATAACTCGAAAAACCATGTTTTTCTGGTCGGGTTATTCAACATTTTCGAATACTTAAAATTCTTAACTTTCCATTTTTTTTTGTCAATATCCAGCGTATAAAATTATTTACAAAATAAAAGCTAATTTATAGAAAAATCTGCAACAAATCAAGTGTCAGCACTATTTCGTCTATAAAACACATCCACTAAAGTGCAACACTTAAACAGATTTACTAACTATTTGCCCAACATCTACAATAAGTGAAAGAGTATTTTCCGTTTTAACTTCAATTAAATCAAAACAAAGAACTAGATTTTTTTTTTTAAAGAAATAGATTGTCACCAAAGCATTTAAATTGAATTTTATTCCTCAAATATTATTTTAAACTTGAAACGAATATTAAGCTGTGTACTTATTTTTTTAATATTAATGGATTTATTTCTTTTTATTGTTTGTTTCTTGCAAGTTCTTACTTTTTTCAGACATATATGGATTTAAATTACTATTTTTATTTTTGTCTTACTGAACTATTAAATACGCTTTATAAAATCTTTATTTAACCCTTTCAGTGCCAAATTAGCCCTGGCAATGCCAAACAATCCAACCGTCCGTCTGCATAGAATTCCAATAGAAAAAATAAAATAAACATGGCTTCTCGACAACTTTGTTGATTAGATTTTGACATTTTAGAGTCTATCAACAAATTCTAGCAACAAAGGTCCACCGCCAGCGCTGCTTTTTCGCTGCCCGTGCCAAAGTTTTTCGCCTGGGCTAATGTGTACATCATTCGGTATTCACAATATTGATGAGGCGAATCTCATGCAATGTCTATAGAATATATAGTCTCTGCTTTAAGTGAAATTGTTACAACTTACTACACGCAAAGAAAAAAAATTTATCGCCAGTTTGCCGCAAACGTATTTCGTTTGTCGTGCTTGAAATCGTTATTTGCAAACGTTTCAACAGTTGTCACAATAATACTCAGTTGCGAGAAACGCGTCATTTAGTTGCAGGAAATTAATTTTGTTTGTCATAAACGCGAGTGATTTTTAAATTGCAGCCATTGAAAAATTTGTTTTTCCCGACTGAAAACTTTGTTTGTTTTCCCTTCGTTCTATAAACACAACGCTTATAGACTTACTTTTTGGACAAATTCTTACTATATAAGCAAATTGGTAATACGCGAACGGATATAGCAACAGAGGTGCGATGTGTATAATTCATAAGAAGACGGACGGACATAGGGAGAAAGATAATTAATAATGACGGAAAAAACTTGCGGTATATATATGTCAGTTATATTTTTAAATTGATGACAACTGATTATTTGTTTGCGGCAAATGCAACTCGCAAAGGAAGTGTAGTTGGTGTATTTTACAGTTACGGTAAACTTCTTTGCGTGTAATTTGTTTGCAAAATCTTTTTATTATTATTAAAAATAAATTAACGTTTGTTATCAATTCTAACATTTTACAAACATTACATCACAAACACGAAACACAAAGACTTTAGTTCTATCATTATGTAATATCGTAAACAAGGTGTTAGTCATCAAAAACGTTTCGGATAGATCTGTCAAACTTATGAATGAGTGGATGAGAAATAAAAGCGAATTCTTTATGTTGTTTTCCAGAAAGGTTCAATACAGCGCGGCTCTTCCTCTCATGTATAACACGGCTGGCATGTTGTGCGCGGTAATATTTTTTCTGATATGCAGTGATAACATTCCTGCAAAGCATGGATTTTTAAAAAATAGTTGTTTCTTCTAACATCAATAGTTATTATACAAATGCAACACAATTTTGTGTTTTTTTTTTTTTTTTTTGTTTTGAGTGAAATTAAATCGAAAAAAGTTTTGTGGTATACATAAAAAAAAATATTGATGTGTTCAAACTGAATCTTTTAAATCCGACGAACTGAGCACAAATATTACGATATCAAAAAATTTTTCATGGCAGCACTAGTCAGCACTAGTCAGCAGAGTTCTCTGTGAAGTAATTTTGACAATAGAAAAAGTAAATAGTCCGCATCCGATCCGTCAATCAGTTACATTAATAAGTTTTTAAACTTAGCTCTTAACATTTTTTGAATAGTTATATTAGTTCTAAAACCTCTATTGATTGAGATATTTTTTAAAATCTATAATTATATTGTTGAAAAAATTAATTAATTTTTGAAAAAAATTATTTTTCTGTGACAATTTTTGATCAAATCAAAAGTAGAATTTCAAAACAATTTTAAATCAAATTTCCTTTTATTTTGTCCTTTTTTTTTTTTGCTTTGAACCAAGTATTTTACCTTTTTTTAAAACAAAGAATTATAAATAAATCAGCTTTGCCTGAAAATTAAGACATATTGGCTACGAACAAATGACCAATAATTTTTTAATTATGAATAAGATAACTTCGTTTTGCTTATCTATCGAAATGAAAGATTTCTTCTCTCAACTCTCTTGGGCATCGACGCAATGTTGGTTGCTTAAGCCTTTTGTACAGGTACTACCATGGGAAGTGTTCAAGGGAGATATATGACCTGACGCCATCAGCTCGTGTGTTTCCCAGGTCCACTCGGGCAGCGCACCAAGCCCATCCCTATAACATTGCCTTGATACCCAATAGAACCTCGCATTAAAGAGATAATTCGTTCTTCGGTCGTACAATAAAATTGTGGAACAATCTCCCTGCGAGCGTGTTCCCCGGCAATTTTGAGCTATGTAAATTTAAAACTATTCTTCACCGACACTACTCCATCTTTCCACCCTCCAACTAACTATCACCCTTCTTCCGAATTAACACAATGCTTTCGCATTTATAGGGGGCATCCCCTGAGCGTTGGTTTAGTCTAAAAAAAAAAAACAAAAAAAAAAATTTTGGACTCCTGTAGAGTAATTTTTCAATATAACGCTACCAAATTTTCAAGTTATATACTTAATCTATAAAGAAACAAAACGTATTAGTTCAAGTTTGCAAAATGTATAAAAATAAAAACAAATATAACAAAAATAACAAACAATTCTATTTAGCCAGTTTTGCACGGCGGTAACTTTTATTACATAAAATATGAAATTAATGTTTTGTCCAAAGTTCTTTGGCCCATTCCTTCTGAAGTCTTGACCATAGCTCGTCGATGTTATTTGGAGCCATTTCGTAAGATGCTAGCCCTTTTTTTAAAATAGCCCAGAATTTTGCAATCGGGTTTAAATCAGGACTCTGTGTTGGCCATTGTAAAAGCTGGAAGTCCTGATTTTTTAGCCACTCTTGAACAATTTTCGCTGTATGCTTCGGATCCCCGTCTTGTTCGGATCCCCGTCTGTTGGATATGCACTTAGGTTAACGAAATCCGGCAAATTAGTCTGTAAAATGTTCAGGTATCTTTTTTTTCATGATACCGAATATTCTTACAAGTGGACCAATAAGGCTACTACCGTCATGTTTCATCGTTTGTTTAACTTGATGCTTCTGCAGCTTTTCATGGGTTCGGTGCTAGTAATATTGCTTCCCATCCGACTGACCAGATCACACGTTTCCAATCATCGACACTCCAGTGTTTGTACTTTTGGCAGAAATTCAACCTCGCTTTTACATTTTTGTCAGACAATGCTAGCTTTTGTAGCTTGATGGCGGCCTCCAACTCGATTTTTTTTTCAACGCTCTGTGTGCTGTCCACTCACTACCTGGCTTTTCAATCTTTTGTGCAGCTTCTTTTGGTGTCTTAACTACTTGTAGAGTTAATTAGTGCTCCAAGGCTCAAGAATCTCTGACCGAAAGTTTCAGTACATTTAGATGTTCCTACTTGACGAGCTCGGTCAAAAAACTTTTTACAAGAAATGTCTTTTATTAATTTTTAAAATTTTTTTTATGTACAAAACTTTAATTTGAAGTTTTTTACATTTTTATACCTGGTTACCATCGTAACACAAGATTACGTAGTCCGATTATCTCCAAATCTTAACCGCATACTTTCCACATGTATAGTTTCCGTGTGAACTAAAATATTGCAAACATTTTTATTTTTTCGATATTTTTTTAACAAAATCAAGAAAAAACTTGCGTTTTTACGATTTTTTTATAAATCTTCATAGTTTTTTTATTTTTTTGCTAAACAAAAAAAATTTTAGTTCACACGATATGGTTATCGTGGTTATCTGGTTATATGGTTATCGATATGGTTGGTACTCATATTATTTATGAATTTTATTTTTTTTTTCTAGGTGCTGCCAAACTTTAGTTATTATGGTAACCATCAGCTCTTTCCGATATCGACACGTCAACTTCTAATAAATGTTTCATGCATAACGAATGTTAAATATTAATAAAAAAATTTTTTGTAAATAACTTTTTAGTGTTTATTCACCCCAAAAAAATTTTCTATTATCTCTTACCGTTTTCGTGCAAAAAAAATTTTAAATTTTCACTCGAATACCGAGCGCGCCACGATGCAACATGCCTTAAAAGAAGTTTTTGCGAAAAATCCTGAATATTAAAATGTAAGTATTTGAAGAAAATATCTAAGATTTCGTTTATGAAAAATTTGACGTGTTATTATGATGATTTAGAAATATGGGAAGAGACAAACATGTTTCTGCGACCTTTAAGCAAGATGTTCTCCAACTCAATGACGAAGGCATGTCAAAATACAGAAATTTCAAAAAACTTCAGTTCTCCAGGAAAAGGGTGTTAAATGCCCTCCAACATTTCCGATTAACCACATCCACGGAAAATAAAATGCGGAAAATAAAATACGGAAAAAGAGACAGCGAAGAACTACTCAGAGAACTGATAACATCCTTGTTCGTATTTCAAAAGCCGATCCATTCATAACTGCACCACAAATAAAGCAAAAAACTCAAACATATTTGAATGTCACAGTCTCAGTCAGTTCAATCAAAAGTCGTTTGCGCGAAAAAAATCTGTATGGACGTATTGCAAGATGCTAGCCACATGTGTCAAGACGTAATCAAATTGGTCGCTTACAATTTGCTAGAAATCATGTCCATAAAGATCCCAACTGGTGGAAAAATACACTCTGAACCGACGAATCAAAGTATAATCGCTTCAGTTCAGATGGAAAAGTGTATGTTTGGCGTGGTGTTAACCAGGAGTTTAATCCTAAGTATACTAAAAAAACTTTTAAGCATGGCAGAGGAATTATCTTTCCTGGTACGGCGTGGGACTGATTCACCGAATGGAAGGTATTATGGATCAAACCAAATACAATAACATTCTGAAGAAAGCAATGAATTGATCCGTATGCAAGGAAAGAAATGCCAATATTGTGGAAGTTTCACGATAATGACCCTAAGCATACTTCAAACTCTGTTAAGCAGTTCCTTACGGATCAAAAAATTGATGTTTAGATTAGCCGGCACATTCCCCGGATCTCAATCCGATTGAAAACCTGTGGAATGATGTGGCTCAGCGAATAGAACGATCCTTGGCAACCTCTTTGGGTCAACTTTGGACTAAAGTCCAAAAAGCTTGGAACGAAATTACTCTGGCACGTTGTCAAACCCTAGTTGAATCTATGACTCGACGCTGCCAGGCTGTAATCAGATTCAAAGGCTTCCCAACCAAATATTAAATATTCTTCTGTTGTTTTTGTTGTGTTAAAATTAAGTTTTGAATACATATGTTGTTACTTTTATAATTGTGCTATTTATTTTGTCTTTATTTTTTTGACCTGCAGTCTTAAAAATTGCTGAAAGTTTTGTTCTGGTTAAAATACGAAAACATTAACACACTATTAAAATCGGGTATGAGAGAACTTAAAAAAAAGAGTGAAAAGAACAAATTTCACAGAGCCTTTACTTATTTATATATTGTTAGATTTTCTACGACTAAAATCGTGCTATTTAATTTGTCGCCACTGTAAATAATAGAATGCAATAATAAACAATAGTGGTGTCCGTGGCGTAGTTGGTTAAAGTGCGTGGCCGCTATGTCAACGAACTTTGGAGACCCAGGTTCGAACCCCAGCAGCGACAGAAAATTATTTGAATTAAAAATAATTTTTCTGTACGGCCGCCACCTCTCTGCAGACAATGGCAAACCTCAGAGAGTAATCAAAATGCCATATAAAGCTTCTTGAGAACGAGAACATTCATTTCGTTCATCGTCGTTCGGAGTCGGCGTTAAGCATGTAGGTCCGGTTCTCGGTCAATTGTGTACAAAACTTAATAACACGCATTACACAATTGATCATAAAAAGCTAGGTCAAAGTCCTTTCAAGGGCTGAAATGGCCAGTTATTTATTATTTATTTATAATAATAAACAACTATTCTATGAAAAACAATGTAACCAACTTATGGAGTGTAACTCACTTATGGAGCTGCTGATTTACAGCATTTGAAATTCTTATAAATTCCTTTAAATTTCAAAATAATTTTTTCTAAAAGGCCCACTAATCACTTAAAATCATTACTTTTTTAGTAAATGCCTTAAAAAATTTGTGACTTTCTCGTTTTTCAGTAATTTATTTTTTTAAATTGGAAAATTCACCGGAATTCTTTTTAATTTTTTTTTAACTAAAAAAAAAACAATATATAACTTGGATTTCTTCCCACACTAATAAGTTCTTCGTTAATCTTTTGTCGAAAAAAGTATTTTTCCTCTATGCCTCAAAAACTCATTTGACACCACCTTTGAAATTCCTGAAAAATAAATCAACTTGGAAATGAGCTGCATACATTAATAATTTTTAAGCCGTTAATTAATAAGAAATTGATTCAAAATCGATATATTTAAGGGGAGAAATACATGTAAAATATATTGTAAAATGTACTGACAGGAAACAGCAACAACTGGAAGATAATCAGCTTTTCGAGGAAGCTCAAGGGCTATTGTATGCGCCTGGAATTGCTGATTGATCGGTAAGTCGTAAAAACTAATAGTTTAATCGTCCTAAAACTTTAAGGCCGATTTTCTCGAAACTACGTTTTCAAAAACGGCTGCCACTGCAGCACAAAAAGTAATTAACCGATCGGGCTGAAATTTTTGTCAACATAATTACCCATAGAATAATCCTAAAATATTACACATTTTGAATAAATGTGCTGCACAATTTTAAGGGGTCAATAACTGTCGAAAAAATAGGCGAAAATACGAATGTTTTATTAAAAAGTGTACCAAATTTCTTATTTCGTACTTTTTCTCAATTTTATAGGTTTACTGTATGCATAAACCCATCAGTAATCGAAATATTGTTTGTTTTTTTATTTCAGACCAATAGAAAAAGCTGGTCGATGGCAGCCGTTTTACGACTTCGGCAAAAACAGCCTTCGTGGAGGGAATGTGCCGCCGCCATTTTGTATAAAAAAAAATTTTTTTCCTAATTAAAATAATTTATCTGTTCCTAGAAGTTAAACTGTTAAAAATAGTGTTAAAAAAATAAATAAATAAATAAATAACTGGTCATTTCAGTTCTTGAAAGGACTTTGACCTAGCTATTTATGATCAATTGTGTTGTTCGTGTTATTAAGTTTGTACACAATTGACCGAGAACTGAACCTACAGGTTTAACGCCGACTCCGAACGGCGATGAACGGAATGTTCTTGTTCTCAAGAAGTTTTACATGGCATTTTGATTACTCTCTGAGGTTTGCCATTGTCTGCAGAGAGATGACGGCCGTACAGAAAAATCATTTTTATTCAAATAATTTTCTGTCGCTGCTGGGGTTCGAACACCCGGGTCTCCAGGTTCATTGACATAGTGGCCACGCACTTTAACCAACTACCCCACGGACGCCACATAAGCCAATAAAAATAGTGTTTATTTAATTAAAAAAAAAAAAAATTGCGACTTTGTACATAATTTTTTAAAAAGTATGACAAATAAAAGTAAAAAACTATTTTTTTTAAGACTTATAATATTCTAATTAATATAGAACCGATTTGAAAAAATTGAACCAAAAATATTGTGCCGTAGGAATTTTTTTGAATGGTTGTATCTTTTGTTAAGATACACGGTGCATTTAAGGATTAAATTGTGTCAAAAGTGTAAAATGATTTAATTATTTTATCACCCTCAAAATAATTCACGAAAAAATACTGATTTTCGATCATGTATTTCTATCCTTAATCAGCAGTATAATACGTTGGAAAAAATTATCAAATTGTTTTTCCGTTTTCAGTTTTCAGAAAAACCGGTTATTTCGATTCGGTTATATTACATATATAATACTACTTATACTTATATGCATTTGACTTGGGTTATTCGACATTATAACCGCGTGGTTTCCAAAAAAGTTGAAAAAGGCATTTCTTCAAAATGTATCGGCGTTGCATTAAATTGTTACTCGTTGAGTATAAGCTCTATGATTAAATTAATGGTACGACCTTATAGGTTAATTCTTTAACTTCATTATAAAAAAAAAAAAATACAAAACGTCATCGGGACGCGGTGGGAACTGTTTAAGCAACGCAAATGCACATTTGATAAATGGAATTATTATTCGCTGAGTATAAGTGGTAGGATAAAAAATATGGTACAACAATAAAGGTCTGCTTTAAGACCTCACAACAAAATTAGACAAAAAATTTCTGAAGGGATGGGGACACAGAGAGAACCGCTCGATCGATAATGCAACATTCATGCAACAGCATTACATTGAATTATTACTTGGTCAGTATATAAGCTACAATAAATGTTTAAAAAGGAAAACGAAGGATTTATACTTTGCCTTACGACAACAGTACAAAAAAAGAATGACGTCGTCAGATCGTGAAGATAGCAGCTTATGCAACAGAAATGTAATATCGTTGCATGAAATTATTACTCGCTCAGAAGACCTACTAGGGTAAATTTTATTGTACGACAGCATAGACGTGCTATTAAGCCTCACAACTAATATATAAAAAAGTCTTATCGTCATAATTTCAGTGTGGCAGCCACATAATGCAGTAAAAATTGTACAACAATGAAAAAACGTTGTATGGCATTTTAACACTGTGACTACTGGCGCAACGGTAAATTTGATGGAACGAAAATGAAATCTTCGGGCACATAATAAAAGGAACCGCCATGGATTAATTTCATGCAGCTAAGGCAAAATTAATGCTCCACAGAAAAGCACAACCAATGAAAGCAACAACAACAAGAAATCTAACGAAGTTCCGACAAGCCGAAAACAAAAGTGATGATATGATTTCAACAGTTTTTTTCCTTGCAACCAACACTGCTCACAAAGAACAATGAAACCAACACTGCTCAATAACACAATGACACCGGACTGTGAAACCGGGAAAAGACTATGACAAAAATTAGAATGTGGATTAGTACGAATATTTACACACACCTAAAATACACCCACGATACAGTCGTATTATTTTTTTTTTTTTTTATAAAGTACTAAAAGTAGCAAAAAGTGTACAGGGATCAAATGACCGTCAGCTTAACAAACTTTTGTCACAGAGATCATCAAACGAAAAAAGAGCGTCACAAGTGACGTGACTAGGGATCATTTGACCGCCAGCACAACATCGCCCTAACTGCTTGTATTTGCTAATAAAAATAGAAAATTTTGTTTACTCGCTCCACTCGTTTTTTTTTTGGAAATTACTTAATTCCAAAATTGCAGCATCTTTATCGAATTAGCCTTTGTCAAATTCATCAAGTAAACAAATTTTCAAAATTTTCAACACAAAAATTAAAAAGATAGGAAAAAGACTTTTTACATTCAATTATAATAAGAGTGTAGTGTTGCTCATACGGATATTAACTCTCAACGGTCCGAAAGAACTTCAAATTTACTTCCCACCAGGTCCAAACTACTTTTCATACGGAAAGACTCTGGACACTCTATACTAAACATTTTCAAATCAAGTATAGAAAAAAAAAATATTTATATTTTAATGAAAATTTATTGTTATATATTCAGGGTAAAAGGATAATAAACTAAACTCAACTGTGTAAAATGACTCTTGCACGCTCTCTTGAAAAATCAAAACAAGACTGAATTTGCAGACGAATAACACAAAAGTACACTTACATAAAAACTGTAAAGGATAACGGAACATCGACGACAAGCAGAAACCTAATGCACAAAATGACAATGCACAATATTTAACGCATGGCTAGTACATATAACAACAATCACAGCAATAAAAATAATAAATCGGTTCTTATCGGTTCCCATATGGCTCATATGGGTTTTGATTTTTAAGTTGTATGATTTATAGTTGTATCTAAAATATAAACGTTTTCATTTGAATTGTAAAATATGGCATTTGGACTGAAAAAAGTTTAATTTGAATTATTTCATAATAAATATAACTATAAAATTAATAAATTTATCAATATTCTTTTTACTTACAGTGACAACGTGCAAGCCAGGTTTTTCGTTTTCTTTTATAATCGCTTCATAAACAGATTGAGAAAATATTGGAGTATTGACATTTTCAGGAAGTAACACTATCTTCACTCGTGCGAAACTGGTATAAACTCCGTCGGTTACTGACACATTTAGCAGAGAAACTTCAGTCTCAAAGAAATTTTGAATATTTTGTAGAGTTATGATTCCGGTTGTTTTCTCTATAGCATAAGTTTGCATGTCATTTCCATTTATTATCTTGTACATCAAGTTTGTATGATCAGATGAGTCTAAATCGTATGCTTTGGCAATTGTTACAAATTGTCCTCGAACCGCATGAATTGACAATTTACAAGTAAATGAAGGCTCAACAAATTTTGGTGGATTATCATTTAAGTCCGTCACTAAAAACATTTAAGAAAATTAAAGTATTAAATTATAAAACTATTTTTTCTGTAAATCTTATTATAAAACAGGTAATAAAATAATATCAAAAATTTTATAGAGAAAAGAGTTTGCTAATATTTGGTGTATACTGTATAATAAAATACTGAGATTATATAATTTTAAACTCAAAACTGGCTTTATTAGAAAGAGAATTTAAATCCATAAGTGTTCAAATATGATTTCGGGCATGTGGCATTGCGGCTGGCTCGAAAGTGGCGCCTTCTGGAAGTCTAATTTTTCGACGAGAATTTTTTCAAGAAATAATCAACAATCATTCTCAATTATAGCGCTCGCCGTTGAAGGTAACGCTCTCGCCGGTGTCATTTTTAAAGAAGTAAGGACCAATGATTCCACCGGCTCCTAAAGCTCATCAAACAGTGGTTTTTTGTGAATATAATGCTGCCTAGAGGATCTCTTTTGGATTTTCTGCACTCTAAATGGGAATTGAGGCAAAAATGAGCCTCATCACTTAGCAGAATATTGCGATAACAGTGGGTTGGCTTTCAGTGGCTTTTCACTCCACTGAAAAGCGCTGTTCTTGAATTTATCTAAAACTTTTAACAAAAAAAAAAACCGACTTCAAAGTCACTACAAAGTAAAAAATAATTTTAAATAACTTTTCCCATTCATTTCTTGGTCATATTTTAAAAGCTATTTATATGTATATATTGGAAATCTTATCATTTTCATTTTTTCTATTTTGTTTTATTATCATCAATATATTAATTGCTTTATGTACATAAAAGCTTTAAAGTCGGCGCTTGTCTTACTATGTCGAAATCTTTTTATTTTAATTTTACCTAATTTGTTTTATCATAAAAATATTATTAACTTTATGAATATAAAAGCTTCTTAGTGATTTTTTTTTTTCTTTCAGTTGACAATTTTCGAGTACGCTGAATGTAATCAATGTATTATGTAGCCATTATTTGTGCATTATTGTGCAGCTGTTGCACACTATGTCATATTCAATATTACAAGCTCACCCAAACCAGTTTAGTGAGAATTTTAGTGTGCACAAAGCTTTTAAAACTACTACAGTGTCACCAAGGCACCAAATAGTGCTCGGATGGTAAAAGATCATGATTGTGTGTCAAAGATGAGCGCCGATTTCAAAGCTTTTATGTTCATAAAGCAATTAATATATTGATGATAATAAAACAAAATAGAAAAAATGAAAATGATAAGATTTCCAATATTATAATACATATAAATAGCTTTTAAAATATGACCAAGAAATGAATGGGAAAAGTTATTTAAAATTATTTTTTACTTTGTAGTGACTTTGAAGTCGGTTTTTTTTTTTTGTTAAAAAGTTTTTATTTCTTCCTTTTTAGAGAATATGAAATATTTTATGTAATAGTATTCTTGAGGAAAATTTCAAACATGAAACTTTGTTCTTAAAAAATTTGTTTTATTAATTCCTGAAAGTTTGTTGGGTATTTTTCATTTTTGCTTCTTTACAATTTTTAGTGCCACGCCCTTTATCTAATCCCGCCCACTTTATTTACCGTACCTTATAATGATTCTACCTAGCCCTGTGCCGAATTTCAGTTTCCAAGTATCAATATTAACCGTAATATAATACTTTCCTTAAAGTGCCACACCCTGTGTACAATCCCGCTCACTTTTTTAATGATTCTCCCTACCCACCTACCTGCATACCAAATATTAGTACGCTAGCGTCAATATTAACTAAGATATAGTATTTTTATAATATTGAAGCACCCCTTTGTTGAATAACGCCCACTTTTTTGGCCGTAATTTGTAGTAACTGTACCTACCCATGTACTAAATTTCAGCACCCTAGTGTCAATATTATTTGATATATAGTATGTTTCTAATATGGCCACACCCACTTGTCGAATAACGCCCACTTTATTTATAGTAATTTTTAAAAATTGTGTCTACCCCTGTACTGAATTTCAGTACCCTAGTGTCAATACAGTTCGAGATACAGTGTTTTTTCAATATTGCCACACCCCTTTGTCAAATAACGCCCACTTTATTGACTGTAATTTGTAATAACTATACCTACCCATGCACTAAATTTCAGCACCCTAGAGTCAATATTATTCGATATATAGTGGGTTTCTAATATTACCACACCCCTTTGACGAATAACGCCCACTTTCTTTACAGTAATTTTTAAAAATTGTGTCTACCCCTGTACTAAATTTCAGTACCCTAGTGTCAATACTATTTGAGATACAGTGTATTTTAATATGACCACACCCCTTTGTCAAATAACGCCCACTTTATTGGCCGTAATTTGTAATAATTGTGCCTACCCCACTATTTTTACTGTAAATTTAGTACCCTAGTGTCAATATTAACTGAAATACAGTGTTTTTCTTATATTGACACCCCCCTTTGTCGAATATCGCCAACTTTTTTAAAAAAGGACCTCCGCGTTCATGGTACTATCTGTTGACAAAAAATTACGGAAATCGGGCAAGAGCTGTAGGAGTTATCGATGTACATACATTTAAAAAAAAAAAAAAAAAAAGCGGACAAACCAACGAACTTGAGAACCTCCTCCTTTTTGAAGTCGGTTAAAAATGGCAAACCACTCTGAGAACAAATAATATTAAAATTGCAAGATCTGGCTATCGTATGACAGTTTAATCCTTATCGAAAAATAGAACCTCTATAAAAAGCCCTACAGCATATTTTAATTTTAAAAGATTGAATGGAATTACAACCCAATTTGTAAGTTTTATGAATTTAGGCTTTTAAAAATCTTAATTTTCTAAGACCTTTCTATATTCTTTAATCGGTTCGACTGACACTTAAGACCATTCAATACTTAGACTAATACAGCTGTTCAAAATTTCTTTAGATCAGAAAAAGTTTTAGGGCCCCCAAAGCTTTCCGTAAATTCTGGTACGAACGGAGTTTCGAATAAAAATAATTAATTCATCAAGATCATGTTGTTTTTCCAATTGTTATATTTCAGCGGATGTGAAAGTTACTAATGACATCTAGCTGTCAAAATATTTAGTAAGGTTTGCCATTTTATCATGTGCAAAGAGACATCGTTACCGTCAATGGTCCTCAATAACCGTCAATGAACTTTCTGGTCACAGCTCAACAGCATCGCTATACCTGAGTTATGGTTCGAATAAGACGGCGCTACATGCCATACAAACAACGCAACGCTCGAAGTGGTGAAGGAGGAATTTTTTTCAATTGGGTCATCTCAAGAAGAGCATTCATCAATAGGCCACTGCGATCATTCGACTTGACACCTATCGATTATTTTCTCTGGGGCTACGACAAGTCCTAAGTTTACGCTTACAAGCCAACCACTTTGAACGAGTTTGAGGCCAACATTCGAGACGCTATTGAAGGAATAACGCCACACATATTGGACCGAGTCTTTAAAAACTGGACCGATCGCTTGAACCACTGCCAACAAAGTCGAGGTGGTCATTTAAGTGATGTGATATTTCATACATAATGGCATGAATGTACACGGAGAGAAATTATATTCTTATATTAAGCAAATATTTTACTTGATCCAAGAAAATTTTAAATTTGCTCATATCAAGCGCAAGAAACAAAAATTTAAAAAAAATATACTTATAACGAGCATTTATTTCTAAAATTGAGTAAAATAAATTGTTGCTTGAAAATAGAACCTGGAAAAACACTTGAATCACGAAAATATTTTCTTAATTTAATCAATCGCAGAGAATTATTTTAATTTTCAGCAAATTGTTTCCTTGAATGAAGCAAATTTCTCTCCCTCCCACTTATATTGGCATGCTTATAATGCACAACATGTTTAAGATAAAGTTCAGATAAAAACCAAATATCAAAAGAAATCCGTCGAAAACAAGGAAAAACCAAACCGAATGTCCAGGTAATGATATTTAAAGATTATATTAAAAGATTATATTAAATTATTATCGAAAATAAACAAAAAAAAAAATTAACTCCATGAAGATAATTCTAATGAAACTAAGCATGTAATCTTCTTCTATATTAATAAAAATCATTTTCTGTTTGTTTGACCACAATACAAATCTTAACGGCTGAACGGATTTAACTCAAATTCGGCTCATATATTACTTGAATCCTAACTTAGGTTATGGCATACTAAGTTTTGACCACGCCTCTTCCGCCCCTTTACAAGTAACGAAAATCTAACAACTAGCGTATTTTTTTCAAGTGAAAATGCTCGACTTATTAATTTTAAAGGAATCCTGTTATTTTGACACCAAAAACATTCACATATCTTTAAAATTGCACAAACTTTTGGTACAACGTCTTTTTCTAATAACATCGTTTCTTTAGAATAACAAAAAACTATCAGAAATTAGTATATTTTACTTGCGATGCAAATAACTCCGTGTTTTTTAATGTATTTCATTCAAATCTTTTCCGTTGATAAACCCAATTTAAGCACTTAATAAAAACAATTTGAAGGATACCGTTATCTTAGCGGATATATTTTTAATATTCCTTTAAAAAAAGGTCCAAAATATTGACTTTTTACTAAAAAATGACACAAAAGTTGTTTTTGTTGTTAAAATAATAAAAACTCAAAATTGCATTTTTGACTACCTTTTACATGACATAGCGTTTAATAGCAAATATACTTCCAATTTTACAAAAAAATGTATTAACTGTTTCTGTCATCAAAAAACAAGACCCTACCCTCAGTAATTTTTTAAAGAAATTAATTTTTTAAAAAGTTCCTTTTATTCTTTTTATAGAATAGTTAAGCTCAAAGAATAATTTATGTGAAAAAAATTACACCAATATCTCTTTCCGATCAAAAGTTATCGCAATAAATATATTTTCTCGGCCACTCTCTAATCAATACAAAAGGACCATCCCTTTAGTATGAGCAATCGTAATAAATTCTGAGATTTCTCTTCATCACCTTTTATGGATGGAAAGTTTAATTTTTGCATATTTCCATACACTTTATGACAAAAACTTAATTTATTCTGGCATTTGATAGTCAAAATTCGCTAAATTATAAACGAATCAAAATTTCTTAATTCTCAATTTTTAAAAACGTATTTTTTACAAACGGAAGAGATTTTTATCTTCAACACTTTTTGGTAAAGTTGATTTTAAAGTAAAACTAGCAACATTTACATACAAACTCAAAATGGAGTTACTATTTGGTGATCTCCTGCTACTGGGAAACTGTAACGGGCAGTGGAAAATGATAGTGGTGTCAAACTATGAGTCTAAGAAAAGTTTTGAATACACCTATTATGTTCCCATATAGTTGCATGGTGCAGTAACGCGCGCCGGGAAAAGGCTTGTGATAAATAAAGAACTATTTTTTATATATAATAATGTTAATTTTTTATAAATGGGTTTACAATTTCTTGAATTTCAACCTTGAACTTTTACTCGATTTGAAACCTAACAATATTTTTCAGTTAAGAACACATTTATTTTTGTATGATCATTCTTTTAAATCGTCTCATTATTCCGAAAATATTACCTACTAATTAGAATATACATTATTTTTAAATATATACATATATGTCAGTATTATCGTTTAGTCCAAGTGAATACACACAATGGTTTTCAATCTCGGTTTTCAATTTTGAAATCTCGGATTTTTAGTCCTGAAAAATACTTGGGCTACCTCGAATAAGTCCTGAGATTTTCGATACCAAAACATAACAAAAATTTTCGATTCTTAAAATGCACATGCATGAAGGGCTCAGCTACTAAAGCATTTTGCACTTTCTTAACATTAACTCATTTGAAACCATAACTGAAGAATTTTTCATTTCAACGCTTTTGATAAAAGTTTTTTAAAATAAGTACTTATGCAAAAGGAGCACTTAACATATAAATTATCCATCTAAATGGTAAACTAATTATTGTATGTTATATTGTTAGCGTTTCACTGCTTCCACGGTAAGAGTTAAAATTTATACGAGAAAGAAGCTCTGGAGAATAAATATAAGATGTGAGCAGTAGCTCATTTCTGCAAAATGTTTTTTCAAACTTGAAAGCATTGTCTGATGTGTCAAAAATTGAAATCGATTTTTTTGTCACCGATGGTTTGAAGCTTTCAATTGCATTCACAGCTATTGTTGTATAATTTTTCATCTCTCAAATATTTAAAATTCGGTTCTCAAAAATACCCGATACCGAAAAAGTTTTCGAAACTTAAAGCATGAAAAACCAATTATATTTTTTCAGCAATGAGTGTATTTGATAAAGCTTGTTTATCCTATTTACTAAATAGTGACTTTTATAGAAATGTTGGTGAAAAACACATTTTGAAAATTTCGTTCAAATTATTGGGTACAAAAAAGTTTCGAATTCATGTATCACTATTAACTGACAATTCTTCACAGTTGCCACCTTTACAGAAAAAGTACACAATAATTGAAACATGACTTGGAAACACTTTTTTTCGTTTGCTCGCTAAACTTTTAATCCACTAACAGTTTCCTGTGTTATTTAAGCGAGTATTCATATGATAAGAGGGCGTTTTTTTACAGCTGGCTTGGTAAAAAACACAGCTAATATACGCAATAATACATAAATGGACATTAGTTGTTAATCGCATTACCTTTAATATTAAACTGTTTTATAACAATCAAAAATATTATAAACAGTTAATATTTAACTTAAGGTTAAAAATTTTTTTTTTGTTTAATGTGTTCTTTATTGTTTTAAAAATATACATACACATTTTTAAATCGATATTTAAAAAAAAACAAGTTATAACGGTTTTCGTTAACCTATGTCTAAGCTCCATAGAAAGAAATAAAAACTTTAACTCGATTTCCTCGAAACTAGATTTTTAAAACGGTTCGATAGATAACTCGAAATCTATTGGTTCAATTTCAATGTTTTTTTTTCTGCATTTTGTTCGTTATTTTGTCCTTTAAGCATCCCCCCTAAATTCAAGTATCTATTTTTTTTCTTTTTTTTTTATAAGCAAAAAAGCGCGCGGAAATGTATCTATTTTTGGAACTTTTTACTTCAACTTCCGCCATAATTAAAAAAAAAACCCGGGGTCTGGCGAAGGGGGGATGTCTTTTTTTCAATGCCATATTCAGTGCCCTCTATATAAAAGCCAGAACTGTATTTAAAAAACAAAAATATTTTTATAAAGTTTTTTTTTATGTACAATAACCTGTATAAATTTAAGAAAAAAATAATAACTTCTTATATCTAAAAAAAATTTTTGAAAACAGCTCCTGTTTTTGGTTGCTACACGTATATTATACCTTAAGCGAATGTTTTCGTTTAGAGAGGTACATTGTGAGTAGTTGTTATTTCATATTTAAACAGCATTAAAAAATAAAAAAATACATAACTGGTCATTTTAGTCCTTGAAAGGACTTTGACCTAGCTTCTTATGATCAATTGTGTTGTGCGTGTTATTAAGTTTGTACACAATTGACCGAGAACCGGACTTACTGGTTTAACACCGACTCCGAACGGCGATGAACGGAATGTTCTTGTCAAGAAGCTTTACATGGCATTTTGATTATTCTCTGAGGTTGGCCATTGTCTGCAGAGAGGTGGCGGCCGTACAGAAAAATCATTTTAATTCAAATTATTTTCTGTCGGTACTGGGATTCGAACCCGGGTCTCCAGGTTCGTTGACATAGAGGCCATGCACTTTAAACAACTACGCGGGTAAGAACTAGAACGGTGCACCTGAGGTCCATGACTTCTGCAGATGTCATATTGGTCTCTTTGAGACAAAAACATTGATATATCAAACTTTAAACTCCGACTGTAAGCACCAGAGATATGAAGAAATATGTCAATGCGCGACCCCTACGTTCGGTCAAAAAATTTTTTTCGTAATTGTCTTGCAAAAATGCGTCATATTCTCTGGTATACGGCGCACTTTTTTTTTATGTACAGTCTAATGTACATAGTATGGTTGTATGGAAGTAGTATGGTAGGTTGGTAGGTGGTCGTTTAAAAAATATTAAATAAATTATTAAATTAGAAAGAAAAATAACACCATCATGATTTTTGGCAGATGGAAAGGTAATAAAATGAACTTTCTGAAAATATTTTTTTTCAATTTTTAAAGTGGGGAAAAATCCTATTTTTATGACTTGCAAAATTTGACCTTGAAGTTAAGAAACTTTACAAAATAATTTTTTTTTTATATTTTTATAAAAAACGACTATTTATTGTCTTTTCGAAAACACCTCATACGTGAAAATCGAGTTAGTTTTGTTGAATATATGATTTTTCAAGAGTAAGGCAATTTCACTTTTTCTCCCATTTTGGAGAAGTTTTAATGTTACGTAAAAACTTGAAAAAAAATTTAAACATTTTTTTACTCAAATTAGTGTTTTTAATTCACGAGAAGATTCAATTCTGAAAGTTTGAGCAAAATCGGAGGTGGTCAACCCGTAATTTACGTTTTTTTGATGCGTTTAATTTGGAATGGCTGAGCTACAGATCTCCTTTGCTCACATAATGATTGCATATACATATAATAGTTTTAAACAATACTAAGAGCATACCGAACAAATTGTTTTTAGATTCTTTCTTAACTTGTGTACAGGGTCCCCCATATTCGACGGACCCATCTGGCAACGCCATAACTTTTGACAGAGATGTCAGATCGCTTAATGACATACCGCGTTTGAAGCGTCAGTCCAAGCAGATTTTTACCATGGAACCACGAAATTTTTACCATTATTTTTACCATTTATCGAAATGGCCGAAGATGACGAGCAATTTTGGAACAAAATTATCATGTCCGATGAAGCCCGAATAAGCAAAATTGCCGTATTTACGCCACTGAAAATCCTCAGGAGATTCAAGAAGTGCCTCTTCATGACGAAAAAGTCACAGTTTGGTGCGGCGTTAGTGCGAAAACGGTCATTGGGCCGTTTTTCTTCCAAAATGAAAATGGCCATGCTGTTACCATTAACCAGGAGCGTTATCGCGACATGATGACCGATTTTGTGATGCCAATTATTCGTCGAAAGCGTATGAGGCAGTTCTGGTTTCAACAAGACGGCGCTCCACCGCACACAAGTTTTAACAAAAACATGGGTCCGTCGAATATGGGCAACCCTGTACTCGAATTAAGTATTAACACTCTATTGCATAATACAACGTTGTTGTTGTATTATATACTACACAGAACCAAAAACGTACTTAATAACAAAGAAAAAGTTCTTTGTCCCAATGTATTAT
Source organism: Pherbina coryleti (assembly GCA_943735915.1). Classification (NCBI taxonomy): domain Eukaryota; kingdom Metazoa; phylum Arthropoda; class Insecta; order Diptera; family Sciomyzidae; genus Pherbina; species Pherbina coryleti. Next base: position 44,429,708 of record OX030952.1, on the reverse strand, counting down.
ACATTAAAATTGGTCCAAAGTACGAGTTCCTTGATTCAATGAATCTTTGTTCTTACGTTATTTCTTTGATATGTTATGAAGAAAAATTATTAATTAATGACACATACAACTGTCACAATAAGTTAGTCTGTCCTTAGAAATTTTAAAACAATATCAAGATATATTTTAAAAAATCATGTTTTTATTGAGATAAAATTCTCTAATGGTTTTTTAGATATTACAACACAAGAACTGGAACAAAATTTTAATGAACGCGAACAATGAACTGTTCCTTAAAATTAAGAACAACGATTCATTGAACCAAAGAATTCGTTCTTTGGGGCAATGAATAGTTCTTAAAAATCAATGAATTTCGCTTTATGAACGAGATTCTTTGATTTTAAGAACAATATTTGGTTCAGTGTATTGAATACTTTGGCACAACGTTTTATAAATACAAGCTTTAAATGTGCTTTTTTTTAAAAATGTTATCAATACTCGTTTATAAAAAAAAAAAAATACAAAAAATGAAATTACCCTTTTTTCGCTGGATTATTTACGATGACAATGTCAAATTTGACACAATCACATTAGTATTGCCATACCTCAAAAATTTAAAGTTAACCTTCGTACCTTTATAAGCGTTTTTTGCTTTAGCTGGTATAATTATTGTTTTTATTCAAAAATCAAATTTTATACACATAAAAAACATACCTAAAAATATATATAAAACTAGCATACCCGTTCCCAGCGTTGCTTGGGATAATAAATATAAATATATATCGATATTTTGCGCAGCTGTTAAAGCCACAACCTAATGCAATGACATTTCAGAATGTTGAACACACAACACCCATGGTAGTACAAAACATTTCACCCCCACAATTTACATGCAATTGAAATCACCATCATAGTTAAACTAATAAGGTTATATTAGGGCTGATCATACTCTCTTTTCAGTACCCACAATTGTCAAAATCAATGGAAAGCAACAACAGCTTCATCGGCTTTACATGTTATCAATTTTCGCTTTCAGATTTTATATGAGCTGTCAACTTCGATTTGACATTTATAGGCACTCGCTCTCATCCTTGCGACAACCTCATTAGTTCAACCATGATTACTACCATCCAATTCTACTATAAGATCATAGAAGTTAGTTTCGCCATTAATAAAAATGTTAATGGCCTTTAATGACAATCTTATAATTTTTTTTTTTCTGCTCAGCTTTATTCTAAAATTATTTATAAATTTATAAATTTATCTCAATCTATTTATTAGACTTTTTAACTCAGTAGCTATTGAAATAAAAAGAGTGGCAAGCAATCTTAGTATGAAAATCAAAATAAATACGATATATTGGGGCTTATGGCAACACTGCAGCAGAAATAAACTGAGTGCAACCACGGTTGCCACTCACCTATTTTTTTTCGTACCAAATTTTCCGTGAAAATGTACCAAAAAGGAATAAAATGTACCAATTTTTTGGTACCTCCAACAAAACAATAATATTAAGTTATTACAATAATATTATATGGCGTCGATTTGGTTCTACCACATTTTGAAGTTTTAGCAATTTGTGAGTCTGGGCACATACCAATCACAAATTTGAAAGAAAGTCCTTTGGAAGAAATGGTAGCTATGCATAATGCAGAACATTACAAGCGCAAGCTCGGCCTGCCGATCTTGCTTTTCTAAAAATGTATTTTCGGCTTTCATGAATGCATCCATCGTGATCTGATTATTTTTTGTTTTCATTATTTTTGGCTATGCAAAGTATTCTTTGCATGTCTGTGCAAGTGTGGCAAGTGATGGGTACAAAATGCATTCTCATTTTTGTTTTGTACCCAAGAAAATTGTTGCAGCCATTCTGGAAGTCAGTCTTTGGTAAGGAAGAAACATCAACACTTTAAAATAAAATTTTACAAGTTCAAATAAATTTTTCAATAAAAATTAAACAGCTACCTGCTGCATTCAGCTTCAGAAGTGGCCGCTTATGCAAGAAATATGCAAGCAAGATTTTATTTAATTTTATATGATATTGAATATTGAGTGTTTATAAGAAGTACCTTACCATTATTAGCGTTTTTCCTTCAACCTGCACACACTTAAAGAGCACTCTTGAACAATTGAAAACTACATTTTATAATTTATACAAAAAGTTTCGCAAAAATCTAGGTTGTTCCTATTCTTTTTAATTATATCTTCTACTTTTGACTCTTTCTTTCCCTCAGAATAAAGGTAGAACTTCATGTTATGCAAGTTTCCACTAAACATAACTTTGAACACTCAACATTACGCCAACAGTGCTATCAAATTTCGGTTTTTGTGAAGTTTCTAAACTTTTACAAAATGTACCAAATCAGAAAATAATGTACCTATGTACCAAGCGAAAATAAATGTACCAATTTTGGTACAATTGTACCAAAGTGGCAACCGTGAGTGCAACTATCCACTCAAGATGGCAGCGCGGTGAGTTATAGACTCTCACCTCTCTCTCTCAACAAAAAGCTTAAGCTATTGTTTGTTGTTATTTTGTGCTGCTTATACAATGACATCATGGATTAAAATGCATTAATTCTTAAATAATTAAACCAAAATAATTACCAAAAACGTAGTACCCAGTAGCAGGGTCGCTTATTATAGCAATTGAATAGTGAATGAATTCAGAGACTATATATTCTATAGACTTTGCATCAGAAACACTCGAGCAATTCCACTCAGAGATTCGGATGTCAAGATGGGCACGGCGAAAAAACGGTGGCCAGGCGAACTAAAGCGCATGGCGTCGATAAAGTTATGTTGATAGGGTTTGTTTATAGACTCTAGAACTACAAAACTTTATCAACAAAATTGTCGTAAAGCCATGTCTATATTTGTATTCATAGGAATTCTATGCCGACGGACGGCTTGTTTGTTTACATTTTTTTTGCATGCTTTTTGTTGTTGCTCTTCTTTCTTTGTTTTTCTGAAGGTTTTTTTTTCGCTAGGATTTTTAGCTTAATATTTGGCGATCGTCAGAAATTTTATATTTTTGCGATTTTGTCTATCTCGATGAAGCTATAGGAAAATCGCTGTAACTTTTTTAATTCAGTTTGAATTGAAATGCACCCAAGGATAAAATTGTAGATAATTTTACCACCTTTAAAATGACATCAAAAATTTTTTTTCAATTTTTTTGCTAAATTTATTATTTTTTTTTTTAACTTATCTTTACTTAATATATCTATATATCTAAATCCACCCTTTCTGAAGCAATATAATAAATATAATTTATTTCATAATATATTGGCCTTGTTGCCACGCAGGACAATCGCCAGCTAGAACATTGTATTGTTGCTGCTGTAATTGCCTTGTTTCCACTAAAATATGCAATAAAAATATTTAAATAAATTAAATATTTAAATAAAATAAATAAATTAAAAATATATACTTATAGGTTATTGTGAATAAACTATAAGTCAATTACACTATAACGAACAAGAAAAAATATGTTTAAATTATAGCCTCAAGATCCATTAAGTTTTATATAAAATTTAAGACTAAATTTTCTATAAAATATTTTGTAATGAAAAAAAAAATTGAAACGTATCTTTTTTTAAGTATTTCAAATAAAAAAATTACTCGTAAAATAAATTTAAGTGTGGAAACAATAAAAGATAGCAAAATAAAACAAAATTAAAAAATATTAAATCGAAAGCAGAGTATATTTTTATTATTGTTTTATAAATAAACTAAAAGCTAATTTATAAAACAAACAACATTAAAAATAAGTTTTAAATAAAACACAATTACGAAAAATTTGTTAAAAATTGAAATAGTTCATATCGACTCATAACCGCCAAAATATCTTAAGCGCCAAAAAGAAAATTTTACAGGAGAAGGTTTTTTTAATTATCTTTGCTATTAATTTTATCTTTTATCTCTTATCTCTTTGCTATTAATTTTATTTTAATAATTTTATCTCTTATATTGATTAATTTCCTTTAGAGAATTTCATCTTAAGCGACACTTTGCTGTCATGAAAAATGTAAACAAACATGTAGTGTACACATGTTCGTACACCTTTGAAATTTTGACAGACGATGTAAACCATCGCAAATTATCGATTTTCATCAAAAAACATAAGTCGGATATTATGTCGCTTAAGATATTTTGGCGGTTATGAGTCGATATATAACACAAATAAAGAGTGCCAAAAGTCAAAATAAAAAAAATATAAATGATATATAAGATAAATATGCACAAATCAATATAAGTAAAAATTAAATATAAAACTGGAAATTAAAAAATGCATGTATTTTATTTTATTTGATTTGATTTATTGATTACTTATTGAACATTGATGCCTTTATATTCTGCAAAAGCTGTACTTTTAATTTTATTTTTACACTATCTTATTTCTTGCTAAATATACAATGATTTTTTTTTTAATTTTTATAAAAACATGAATTTTCAAATTTATATTTTCTATTAATTGATTTTTGGCGTCCGTGGCTTAGTTGGTTAAAGTGCGTGGCCGCTATGTCAAAGAACTTTGGAAACCCAGGTTCGAACCCCAGCAGCGACAGAAAATTATTTGAATTAAAATAATTTTTCTGTACGGCCGCCACCTCTCTGCAGACAATGGCAAACCCCAGAGAGTAATCAAAATGCCATGTAAAGCTTCTTGAGAATAAGAACATTTCGTTCATCGCCGTTCGGAGTCGGCGTTAAGCCTGTAGGTCCATTTCTCGGTCAATTGTGTACAAACTTAATAACACGCACAACACAATTGATCATAAGAAGCTAGGTCAAAGTCCTTTCAAGGGCTGAAATGGCCAGTTATTTATTTTTTTATTTTTATTAATTAATTTTACGATTTTTGTTAAATTGTAGTTATTATTTGATTTTTTTTTTAAGTTTTGTTTCATATTTTTAAGATTTTTAAACTTGAAAGTATGAAAACAGAATTAAATAAATATAAAAATAATAAAACAAGAAATTGTTAAAGTAAGTAATAAAATATTGAAATACGAGTCTAGCTAGTGGTCTAGCTGGCGATTGTTCTGCGTGGCAACTAGACCAATATGAATAATGTTTGTAATTAAGGTAGCTGACGGGTGGATATAAATACATAGGTAGATAGATACAATATAATAAAAATAATTGAAATAAAAATAGTTAATTTAGTAAAAAAATAATTTTAGATGCCTTGGGTAGTAACTCAATTAGAATTAAAAAAGTTACAGCGTTTTTTCTTCAGCTTCATAATTTGAGATATAAGTACAAAATCGAGTAAGTATAACTTTTCTGACGCTCAATGAATAGTAAAAAATTTATTTTTGATGTCATTTTAAAGGTGAGAAAATTATCTGTAATTTTGTCCTTGGGTGCATTTCAATCCAGTTAGAACTAAAAATGTTACGGCGATTTTTGTAGCTTCATTGAGATAGACAAAATCGAGTAAGTATAACTTTTCTGACGCTCAATGAATAGTAAAAAAATAATTTGTTGATGTCATTTTATAGATGATGAAATAATCTATAATTTTGTCCTTGGGTGCATTTCAATCCAAGCGGTATTAAAAAAGTTACAGCGATTTTTCCATAGCTTATTCATTTCAGATAAGTAGACAAAATCGCATAAATATAACTTTTCTAACGATCAATGAAATGCATCCAAAGCAGCTAAGAAAATTCTGCACAACTGAAAAACCATGCAAAAAAGTTTTTTTAAAAAACATGTATAAATATAGTTAGAAAACAATTTTTGATGCCGTTTTAAAGATGATAAAATTACCTACAATTTTGTCTTTGTGTGCATTTCAATCCAATCAGAATTTAAAAAGTTACAAAATTACGATTTTTCTATAGCTCCATTGAAATAGAAAAATTGCAAAAATATAACTTTTCTGGCGATCAATCAATGAATGAAATGCAGCCAAAGCAGTAAAGAAAATCCTGCAAAAGTGAGACAGTTGAACAACAACAAAAAGCATGCAAAAAAATGTAAACAAACAAGCGTAGTATTTCAATGAAAAAAATAAAATAAACATGGCTTCTCGACAAAGTTTTGTAGTTCTAGAGTCTATAAACAAACCCTATCAACATAACTTTATCGACGCCATGCGCTTTAGTTCGCCTGGCCACCGTTTTTTCGCCGTGCCCATCTTGACATCCGAATCTCTGAGTGGAATTGCTCGAGTGTTTCTGATGCAAAGTCTATAGAATATATAGTCTCTGATGAATTATTAAAATCGGTTCAGCGGTTACCCCGTGATTGAACAATAAAAATCCGAGAGAACCTTTTTATATAATAGTATAGATAAACTTTTTAGTATTAAAAAAATTTCAGTGTTATTTTTCCATTAACAAGTAAAACTTTTAAATGTGTTCTTACTTAAAAAAAAAAATCTGAATCTTGGGATTAAGAATTTTGAACACTGATTTTCCGGAAAAAAAACTTTCGAGAAGCCCTAGTTTACACTGATTCAAGAAAAAATTCACAAAAATCATTTTCTTTTCTCCATATAATTCGGTCAACATTAATGAAGGACTCCTTTTAAATTTTATATTCATGTTGTTAGTTACTTAAAACGGAAACATTTCAAGATTTTAAGTTTAATTAATTATATGTCTTATTAATTAATTATAAGTTAAAGATTTCCCTTACCTGATATCCAAACGTTTGCCCTGGAACACAAGGAAGGAGTTCCATGATCGCAAACAACTATTACCAAGTGGTGCAACTTCGTAGATTCGTAATCCAAGCCTTTTTTCAAATATATGATTCCATCCGCTACATCGATATGAAACTCATCAGAGTTATTGTTTCCATTATGATATTCAATGAAGTAAGAGAGATCTGCATTGGCAAATGTATCATTATCTCGTGCTTTTATTTTCAACACTTGAGTTCCAAATATTAAATTTTCCGTTACTGTGACATTATATGTGTCCTGTTCTATATCCGGATAGCAGTCATTATAATCTTCGATTTTTATTGATACCGGAACATCTGCAAATATGCCCGAAACACTATCTGTTGACCTCACAACTAATTCATAGCTGTTTTTGCTTTCATAATCGAGTTGATTTACAACACAAATAGAACCTAATTAAAAGAAAGGAAACATTTTTTATATATTGAAAATAACCATGCCATATTTATCAATATAAAAAAGTCGATAAATTTTGTAGAAAATTTTACCTATTATTTTTTTTATAAATATTACATAATAGCTTAGAAGTTCAATTGAAAATAGGTATAGATTTTTGGATAGGAAAAATTCGTTTATTTATTAAATGCCATGAATATAAATAAAAGACCGAAACTTGCTTAAAAAATTCATTATAAGTATACTCGTATAATGTCACTTCTCTATAAAATTCACATGCAAAACAATCATGTTGCGTCCAGGTAAAATCAACAGGACTATCATCATCCGCAACGTTGTGACTTTGTTGACAAATTTGAGCGTGTTTGAACAATTATTAAAAAGCGTGTGTAGTTTGTGTTGTTATTGTTTGTAAATAGTACATGTTTCTTTTTTTAACCAAGTACGATGGCAAGAGTGATGAATAGAGAAAGTACATTTCTTAAGAGTCAATGAATTGAGTCTCTCGTCCTAGATTATCATACCGTGTGAAATCTCTTAAGCATTCTTAAATACGAGGACTAGACCAATAGACCGAGTCGATCTCATTTCAAAAAGTTTGCAAAATAAACAAGACTTAAAATTGATATGAAAGGAAATTATATTAGGCCAATTTTTCGATGAAATTTCAAATAGAAAATTGTTTCACATTCGAAATAATTTTTTAAAAGCTTTTGTTAAGCTTTATGCATGGTAGAATTAACAAGGTAGTTGCAGGGCTGCTTGTGCTCTATTTTATGTCAACCATACACAAAGGGTAAAACCTATGGACTCAGTACATAAATTTATGTACTCATGACAGAAATTTCTGCACACAGAAATTTTACATTTTTCCTTTTGTATTGACTACATAGTGCTTTTAAGAATTTTATGTACATACTCATCACAAAATTGTTGTAAATAACTTTATGTAATGAGTACAGTTCCGATGTACGTAGTACATAGATTGTTGACAGCAGTTTTGTGATGAGTACATAAAATTCTTTATTGACTAGAATTTTAGAGAAAATCACAAAATTTCTTTGTGTAGAAATTCCTGTCATGGAGTGTATAAATTTATGTCGTCAGTCCATAGCTTTTTCCGTCGGTGTTGTTTGATAAGGTATTCATTCATACTGGATTAAATCTTAACCAAAGATTTTTTCCGAAGATTTAAGTTATTTATAAGTCTTATCTATAAGTTATCTGCCGCATATATAATGTAGCAGCATTCAAAATGGGTTGATCCAATCGTTGATCGAGACGTTTGCAAATGAAGAAGCGAATGACATAAAACAGCAAAATCGTATGTCGTTAAACGAAATCGTATGCAAGCGAGACATGTAGGTACTGAGTCCATATTTTATATCTGTAATTAGTACAGTTCTTGTAAAATGTTACAAGAAATATTGATTGAGTACACGTTGCTTGTATTTCTTGAAGTCTGCAATGTATTCAACACATAATGTACTGTATTGAATACATATTTTATTCATTTTATAAAGTGAATAAACTTATATGTAACGAGTACACGCTCACTTTACCCAGTACATGCAGCTCTCGTTGCGTTCTCATAAAAGACGAAGTATATAGATTTGACATAGATGTCTATGTACTGATTACATGAGTTTTTCCCTCAGTGTAACTGCCAAAATAGCAAAAGAAACCACAAGATACATAACAATAATTCAAATTTAAATAATTTTTATTTGACAGTTCTGAGTTCACGCTCTTTTCCTTGCATATTCCTTTTTATTGTAGTATGGCTTTATACATTTAGGAAAAATTAAAGAATGCTTAAAGAATGCTGTTAAAATTGTCTTAAAAACTTTAGTCCATATTATTCTTTTTATTAATATTTTTTACTAAGGAAAATGCAAGTTAAACAAAAGTAAATTCTCAAGCCGAAGGAACATCGGGTTAGTTGTGGGTAGGGTTCCCAACTCTAAAACTTTGATTTGCGGGACTGCGCTCACAAAAATACGGGATAATGCGGTACATTTCTGAAATTTTAATACAGCTTCTACATGAACTGATGCTAAACATTTGTTTGACATTTATCATAAGCAGTCATATTGCTTTATCATAAAGTATAATAGTATAATTTTAACAAACCTTATATTTTTTTTATTTAATTTGTATCTGTCATACATGAAATGGGGTTTCTTTAGTCTGACCGGTGGTTCCTCTAAAGCCACTCAGGTACGAAATGTGTAAAAATATGACCAAATTTCATGTTATCGTAACAAGGCTGCCACTTAAATATTTTAAAATATTATATTAGTGTTATTGAAAAATAACAATGGCAGACAGCTATCGCGGTTACAAGGTTATGGCAGACACCTTTAAAAACCTTTAAAAAATTAACAATTAACGGTATTTTAACAAAGCTGAAATTTATATATATTGTTAATATTAATATTCTAAGCCTATATTTAGCACGGCAGACACTTTCTGCGGTTCTAACATCCCTGCAGACAGCATTGGTACAAATGACAACATTTTTGGCCGAAATGCTTAAAATTAAGTTGTCAAAAATACAATTTTTTTTCTTCTCTATTGCAAATAATATACTCCAATTAAAAAAAAAAGCTCATTTTTTTTATATTTCCTTGTGTACCGTTAGTTGGTGTAACCTCTGGGTGCCAAATTTCATGTAGATATGGAGTCACCATGTGCAGGAAGCAATTTTTATGTAACCTGAAATGTCGACGCAATCTGAGTGTGCAGATGTTTGAAGAATCATCTATAGATGCAGAGCCCATTGTTTTTAAAATCCTAGGAGTTCGTTTAAGGGGGTAAATTGGATTTTTTATAGTAAATAAAACGATTTTTTATCACGGTGTCCCGCAACTAAGTGCAACTATTTACGGAAGTGAAAGGTGATATCGAGTTGAGCAAAAAATCGTGTGGAGGGGGAGGGGGTCTATTTCCCCACTCTTAGGAGTTTCATGGCTAATTAGTATTTCACGATTTTGATTCACATTACTGTTTCTAGGAGAAAAACGAACTCACAAAAAACTTATTTTGAAAGCTCATTGCATAGGCAATGAAATCACCTTTCAAACGGTATATCAACAAACCCCACTGACCTAGCATTTACCAAGCTGTGCTCGAATGAAGATGAAATCAATTGGTTAAAACTACTAAATTTCAACTTTCAGCGCAAATTTCTCAGAATTTCGCGTAATAAATTTTGCAAAGCTTAAGCATATTGCCTAAGAACAAATTACACAAAGATATTTCAGAATCTTCTTGTAATTTTAAAAAAAAAAAAAAAACGAACAGAACGAGAGAACAAAAACTTGGCTTGTTATTTTGAGAACTTCAATCACAGCTTATAGATATTTACATTAAGAAAAAAAAACAATGGTTTATTTCTAGACTTTCAATAACAATTTGTGTAAAGAATTGTAAGCAAAAATAAGGAGTTGTGACGATACAGAGAATCCCTTTTTCCCAAACATGTCCTCATCCTTATTCTTGTTCTTATATTTGTCCTTATGTTTGTGTAAATTGTTTTTTTAACCCAATTCCAAATTCCTGACCCATTCCTTGTTCGAATCTCTTTCCTTATCATTGAAACACATATTTTCCCAATCTTTATGTTTAATCTTAAAATAGCTCTTACCACAGTATTCTCACCCTCCTGGCTACAGATTGCAAAATAGCCATCTACTCAGCAAAGTCATGATACAATTATAAAAAGTAGGAGTGACAACTGGCTATTTTCTCACCAGTGTCTTGTACCGACTATCACTTGCCTGTATATTTTACTTTCTATTTTCTTTTCTACTTTTTTAGTTCTCTTATTTATTATTTTTGACAGTTGGTGCAAGACGAAAAAACTGTCACTCCTACCTTGTATAATTGTATCATGGGCAAAGTCGAAATTACGAGTCTTGTGGTGAAAACACACGGTGATACGAGATAATAAAAATAGCAAAGATAAATGTGAATACTTAAGGTCGTTTTACAACAATATGCATGCAGCGATGCATTTACTTATAGGTTACTTTCAGCCGTTCTCTGAAACGCGTCATCACGCCATCAATTTTTTTTTTCAAATCTCAGCATAACTTATAATTAAATGCACATTCTAAATTCGTTTTAAAAAAAAACTTATATAAAGGGAATCTTTTCTGAACTCCTAAATAACAAATACTTAAGAAAAAACAAACTGCTTTTAATATATTTTGACCAATATTAGTACATGCATATCCGATTTGGTTTTCCAAATGTCGCTTAAGTAAATTGCAGTTCTTAAGGCTACAATACTTCGATTGTGTATTGATCAAACAATTAATCAAGACAGAGAACTAAACTTCCAATACGACCAGAAACGATTTAAAGACTGACCCGTATTAAATTTAAATAAATCAAAAACTAGTATTGTAAGACATTTTTTAGATAAATAAAAAACTAGTTAGATATAATCTTCGACTGGGCCGAAGGCAAAATACCCCCACGGACGGACCAAAGTATATTCCAAGTTTTAAACAGTCAATAAAATGTTTATTTGTAAAAACATTTTCGTCATAGTTTTAACAGAAAATATTCGCTTTAGTTTTTTGATAAAGTTACTTTGTATGGTGGGGTTTTTATTCGATTTGGTTGAATTTCATACACAGAGTACATGTTATAGTATATATCAATGTTCATATGCCATATGTTCAAGTCCATATATTAATTTTTGTGGAATTTTAAGAGATTTTACCGTTTTTATTGTCACTTTGTATGGGAGGTAGGCGTGGTTTTCATCCGATTTGGCTCATTTTGTAACTTGATCTTTATTTTTTTAAATACAAATCGATTTTCATGATGGTAGCTTGAAAATAACGGCTGTAATCGTGATCACAAACAGACGGACATGGCTAAATCAACTCGGGTGGTGATGCTGATCAAGAATATATATACTTTTCTATACCTACCACGCCTCCTTACGGGCGTTACAAACGGAGTGTCAAAATTAAAATAAACGTGGAGCTGTAAAGATATGTGCAAATATTATTTTTAGTGTTGTAATTACCTGTCATAAAATCAATTTCAAACGTCTCATCATCGTTACCATGCGTAAAACTGTATATTAATTTTCTTCTAAGTGGACTTTCAGCTTGGATTGAAAGCAAAAGAGTTGAATACAATTCGGTGTTTTCATTTACTATTATGGAATAAAATTGCTTTGTAAAAATAGGCATTGATCTGTCCACAACCTTAAATATATAAAAATTATCATATAAATATATAAGATAAATAAATACAATTTAATATACTTTAACATGGACAAGCACTTCAGTGGAGCAAGGTGTTATTGCTCCATCGTAAGCAGCAATCAGTAATTCATAATCGCGATTATGACTTTCCAACGTTTGCCGTAAAATTAATTCTCCAGTTTTGCGATCAACTTTAAATAACTCTCCATTTCCTTTTTTCATTTCATAACGTACTTCTCCATTTTCGTAGCTATCCAAGTCTACTGCATGTACTTTAGTTACAACGGACCCTTTTAAATCATCGATAGAGACTATGGCGTAATAAGGTAAATTGACAAATATTGGGCAATTATCATTTATATCGGCAATCTGTATGCTTGCAATTGCATGGGCTCTTCTCACATAATTTTTTTTGTCATGAGACCCTGATGTCCTGGCTTCCAGAACTAATTTATAATTGTCTTGCAGTTCTCTATCAAAGGTTTCTCCAGTAGTTTCAATTATTCCAGAGGTTATTCCAATCCGGAACATGCTTGTTGGATTCAGAATGTAGTATTCAACGTGCTCATTCAAACTTGTGCCCAGTACATTTACCAAACCCAAGGTTTGGACTTTAGTAGTATTCTCTACTACTGTAAACTTATATTCCGCTTTCTGAAAGACAAGCCCGGAGTTTTCGGAAGTTTGTACAGAGATAGTTATTTGAGCAACAGATGAATAGAACCCATCTGATGCTCGAATGTGCAAGACATAGGACAATTCCAGTTTTTCGACATTCCTTTAATTTTGCATATAAAAAATGTAAGATAATATTTCATTTTTATTATTGCCACAAATATTATGTATAATATAGGTTCTTTCAACAAGAGGTGCCATTTTAAATTTCCCACCATTTTTTAGGTGGCAATATACATACAACCGTCATTCGGTGACGTTTGACGAAGAAAATTATGAGGTTTTCAGATATAAATCGATGAACACTCGCACAATGCATTAAAATAGTGAAAATTCACTACAAAAACTGTGAAAATATCGCGAACACGATTCGTAAAGTTCGTACTCTTTTTCGCCATAATTAACCACCTTCTCGCGCAGCTATTGTGAAATTAATTAATAAATTCTAATGTTTCGGATAATTTCGTGATGTAAAGACCCCAACTCGTGCTCGTTCGGCTAGGTCAACCTAAAATATCGCAGCTGTAGCTAAGAGTGTGGCTAAAAACCCAGGTTTGTCCATTTCGAGACGATCACAGGAATTGGGTCTATACACAGCCACTTTGCACTTTATTTTGTATAAAGATTTTGGCCTATGTGATTATAAGGTGCAGTTGACACAAGAATTTAAGCCTTTACATCATGGAAAATGCCATACATTCGCTGACTGGGTGCTGAAAAAGCATGAACTAGATCATGACTTCTCAAAAAAAATTATTCTGAATGATGAGACTCATTTGAGACTCTGTCTGGGTACGTGAATAAGCTAAACTGTCGCATCTGAGGCAAATAGCCGAACAACTTCACAATCCACAACGAGTGACAGTTTAGTGCGGATTTTGAAGTGGCGGTGCCATCGGGCCATATTTTTTCAAAAAATGATGCTGGAGCGGCCGTTAGAGTGAATTGGTTGCGTTACCGAACGATGTTGACTGACTTTTTTGGCCTGAAATTAATGCTATGGACATGGACGACGTTTTTTTCAGCAGGACGGCGCCAAATGCCATACAGCTGATCAAACAATGGCTCTATTGCGTGAAAAATTTCTTGGACGCGTGATTTCTCGAAATGAAGACTTTGATTGGCCACCTACATCGTGTGACTGAACAGCATTAAAATTTTTTTTTTGGAGCTACGATAAAGATAAAGTCTACGCCAATGCTATTTGCTGAAGCATGCACTCAAAGTCAATATTAGAGCTGTTATTCGCAAGATACAGTCGAATTACAGAATTATACGAAAATGTGATAAAAAATTTCATCAAAAGAATAGGACATTATCAATAAAATAAATAGCATTTTCCAATTAAATAAAACCTTTTTCCAATTGACTGAAATCTTTTACCAATTGAATAAAACCATTTTCAAAATTGATTAAACCTTTTAATAATTGAATGAAACCTTTTTTTAAAACAAATAAAACCATTTTTCAATTGAATAAAAGTTTTTTTAAAATTAATGAAACCATTTTTCAGTTAAAAGCCTGTTTAAATTAAAATATTTTCTTTTGAAATAAACCTTTTTTTATATAAGTTTTTGGGATAATAATAATAGTACTACGAAATACTATTGCCTTTTTAATAAATTCTTATGTGATTTTATGAATTATTGAAAGCAACAAAAAACATTTATGATATTGGCTTATTAAATTCTTTTTAATGAAACGAATTTAATTTTTTTAGCTTTTCGCCAAAACTATTTTACTAAACATATATTATTTCTTTCCTGGAGGGGAGTTATATGCACAGAATTTTTTTTTTCAAAAAATTTTGCAGTTTCTTAAAGCTTTAAGTCTCAAAAATGTGTGGTGAAAATTTCAAGTCGATATCTCAAAAAATAACAAAGTTATAGCCTAGTGAGTGTATCGCCTTCTAGAGCGCGCAGTGCTGGCCCTTATTTTCAAACGCGTTTTTCTCGAAACCATGTTTTCAAAGTCGGTGACCAAGATTTCTCAGAACTCAGTGAACCGATCGTTTTGATTTTTTTGCAGGCTTATTTTATTCATAACAATCTCGTACTTGTAATAGGAGTTTTTTTCGTAACTTCGTTCATTTTTGAAAGGCAAAATAATGACGAATTTTTGGTCGAAAATCGTTAATTTACGTTCGAAAGTCTATTTTGTGAAAAATCAATATTTTCAAAATCGGCTATGACAAGTACGAGTTTTAAGTATCTAGTTTAACAATATTCATTTTTTTGTTTCCGATGAATTTAGGAGGAGCAATCTTGGTCACCGCATTTCACCTTTTTTCAGAGCGCTCTACAAAAAACGCTGTATCTACCTTAATATTAATTTTTTTTAATAAAAAAAACTAAACATTCTCTTGAATGTGTAGATTTTAAGGTATAAAAAACCCTCATTTAAAAATATCCCTTAAATTTTCTTAAAAAAATTCACAAACATTACCATTTTTTCGGCCTCTGGGTATATTTCCCCCCTTACCTACACTTACCTACTACCTAGCAGTGTTGCCAGAGAGACGAACTGAAATTTACCACTTTCGGAGAAAATTTACCTATTGCCAAAATAAAAAAATTTTAAAATTTTTAAATTATTAACAACCGTTATAATTTTTTGTTAGTATACATATATTTATAAAGAAACAACAAAAACATGAAAAAAAAACATTTGCACCGTTCACACACCGAGAAGCAACGCTGATCAGACAACCGCTCCCATGATACAATTATACAGGTAGGTTTGACAACAGGCTATTTTCTCACGAGATCGTTCATGGATTGTCAAACTCGGCTGTTTTTTTTTTTTTTTTTTGTTTGCTTTGTTTTGTATGAATTTTGACAATTCATGTTCGATTGAAAACTGTCACACCTACCTGATTAATTATATCATGACCGCTCCTATTCTGGACGTGTTCTCAGCGGATTTCTCCGAGAGAGGATCGCCAACAACCAGGATCGCCAACTTTGGTTCTGTTCGGGCTCTTAAACTGCTAGTGAGTATGTTCAGAGAGGTAACAGTGCTGCCAATAACTCAAAAAATTAACAAGTCTAAAAAAATTATTGTTTTCGGAAAATTTACCACTTTTGGTCAAAAATTACCTTTTTTACCTCTGCCCAAAAAATAAGTCAAAAATTACCTCAATTAGGGAAATTTACCTCAATCTGGCAACACTGCTACCTAGATTGAAGAAGCTTTGTTGTTGTTTTATGTTGCCCTAAGAGTGAATTCCTTCACGTTCTTGTTTTTTGATGTGGATTAAGAAAATAATTAGGGTATACACTTCACTTCGTTATTTTCCGAAATCGTAAATTTACGACGAGTTGAAGTGAGCGACCGTTTTTAAGTCGCCATCGCTTTTTTCTATATAAATGTTATCAAAACAAATAATTGAAGCATAATCTCAAATAACTTAAACGACAAAATTGTAATTTTTGACTTGAGATAAAAAACGTTTTAAGCATTGTAGGCGTTTATTTTTGGTTTTATTTGTTAAACACTCTGATTTAGTAAAACTTTACCATACATAAAATATAAAAAAAATTAATTAAAAAATTTAATTACATCTAAATTTACCGTTATATATCGTTATACATTCAACGTTATGTATCCAAAAATTGAATGGATGATGAAACGTTTTTCCACTGAACATAACATATGACTTATGGTGCTTAAAACGTTTAGCACTCCTAAAAACGACTGCACTTACAGCTAACTGCACTTACAACGTTCTTCCAAATTACATTCATTTTCTATGTTCTCTCCATTTCTCGAAATATGAGACTGACTATCTCTTAGGGCCAGTTTTTCAGTGCGAGTTTAAACTCTAGTCAAGTTAAACCGAGGTTGACTCACCAAAATTTATCCATCTGTCAGTGTGTTTAATTTTTATAATCCGTCCACTACACATTTATTTAATTTTGCAGTATAAATCAGAGCAAAGAAAAAATCTCTAATACCTATAAGATTCCTGCAAAACCCACTTTAACACTACTTTGTTTTCAGTGTGCTTTATAGCAAAAGTAATAGCGAGAGCCATGGTATAATAATACAAAGTAGTATTGACAGTTGCATGGGAAACCAGCATCTGTCAAAAAAAAGTCAAGAAAGAGAGCGTTCAATTATTGCTTATGTTTTCGCCATTGTTTATGTTTCAGCGCTTGCAAATAACCAAACATTTGCTTACAAAATATTGCCTATTTTATTTAATCAATAGTGAATTATTATTACTACAACGAAGATAACTTGTGAACTTTGTGTTATTAAGTGCAAACATAAAAAAAATGTTGAAAACGTTCCAATGCAGCAACCTCAGCAGCTGCA
This sequence comes from Pherbina coryleti, assembly GCA_943735915.1. Lineage (NCBI taxonomy): Eukaryota > Metazoa > Arthropoda > Insecta > Diptera > Sciomyzidae > Pherbina > Pherbina coryleti. The sequence continues at coordinate 44,412,404 of OX030952.1, read as the reverse complement.
GATGCATATGAACGAAATTAAAGAAGTTTTCGATTAAAATTAAAACACCACGGCTGGAAAACGTTAAACACATATCACACATCATTTTTTCACAACTTTCATTATTATAATTGTTTATTTAACGTACATATTTTGTGGAAGTTATTTATTTTTACATTCGTTTAATTTTTGTTGCACGAACAACTGTTTTTGACAGATGCTGGTTTCCTTATTGCTGAGAAAATCAATACTTGTCAATGCTACCTGTATAATTGTATCATGAGCGAGAGCATGCTGTTGTGAAAAGTAAGTGTTGCATATTTAGCATATTAAGAGAATTGCTTATTAAAAGGGAGTTTTTTTTTTAAATTACTACCAGCAGCTATAAAATCGCTTTGCAAAAAGAACTTCTTGGCATATTATAAGGGTTTCGCAAGACCATGCAACCATTATAATTCTACATCTGCCTCCTAACATATTTTTAATTATATTTTTTTAGAACTGAATCACCATAATAAATTTATACTTTTATTTTACGCGTAACTGCTTAAAAGCAAGTGTTGGACACAAGACGTTGTCGAGATATAAACATGATTAAATTCAAAATATTAAATAGTAAAATTATAAAACGCCCTTTTTTTATATAAATGGCATGCAACATTGATTATGAACTGCTCTGAGCGCAATGACCACACTTCTATATAATAATTTATATTACGCTCTTCTTACGCTCTATCTCATAATATTTGTGAATGTCCCTCGTTTCCTTTACCATCGAATTTATGAAGCAATCACGGTTGCCACTCACCTATTTTTTTCGTACCAAATTTTCCGTGAAAATGTACCAAAAAGGAACATTGGGCAAAATGCCCATACGTGTAACTTTGCCCACCCCTAGTCTAAATAAAAGACATATTTTTATCTTCATTCACAAGATACCAGTTTATTGAGGTCGTGTAGAAATAATTGAATTGTTTTTTAAAAAACACTGTTAGAAATGATTGTCTAAGAGTAGTTTCGGATTTCTTTTGAGCCAGAGCACGTAAATAGCAGAGAAGCATCGTTTCTGTACAGTTAGATTCATATTTTTATTATTTTGACCTGCTCGGCTCCACTGTGAAATTCAAACTAAGTGACCGAATTGAATGCTCACTTTTGTCGCAAGTGAATGAATGTCAACGAATCGATAAAAAAAAAAATCCAAGAATTGAATTCAATCACTTTGTGGAATCTCGACATCGCAACAATTATGCCACACGAATACATATGATTTGACATATCGAAAAGAGGAATCCTTTGTAAGAAATATTATACATAATAAATTTTTTGGCTTACCGATTTGGTGCGGCGGATAATTGAGGTGCCGGTTAATTGAGTGTCGGATAAACGAGGTTCCACTGTATTTTGTAAAATATTTTTGACGAAAAGCTCAAGAAATTAAATTCGTTTTATTAATTTAAACAGGATTTTAATTGAAAAATGATTGCATTGATTTTGAAAAAAATTTTATTCAATTGAAAAATGTTTTCATTGGTTTTGAAAAAGGTTTCATTCAATTGGTTTCATCGATTTTGAAAATTGTTTCATTCATTTGGAAAAAGGTTTCAGTCAATTGGAAAAAGGTTTAATTTAATTGAAAAATGCTATATCAATAAGACATTTGACAGATATTTTGTTCCATTACAAACCTCAGAGTTTGTACTTAAGATTTAAATAAAATTTTCAGCTCTTTTTACAAAAATATTGTATTTTAATTTAATATTACACCCCTTGTTGAAAGACCCTGTATATGCTGTATACATTATTATCTTGTAATAGACCCTGTATTTAATTTGTTTTATATTAAAAAAAAACTTTGTAAAATTTCCATTAACTAAATCAATGTAGGAATATATATAATACCTGGTTGTGATAACTCCTGATTTTGAATCAATTATGAAGGCTTTTGCTGAATTCCCCTCGATTATGTCATATCTGATTTCAGCGCTTCCATTAAAGTCAGCATCAGTTGCATTGACTTGTGCCACGTAAACGTTATCATAAGTTGGAAGAAATAGTGTAATGTTTTGCTGATGATCCTTAAACACAGGTGCGCAGTCATTTGTGTCTTTTACTTCAATAAAAACCTCCGCAACAGACTTTCCAAACAACTTCGGGGAACCCAAGTCATTAACCTGGTGAATAAATAACATAAGGCATGATATTCTTTATGAATAATACTTATAAAAGTAAAAATAAGTTATCTATCTTTACTTCATAAAAAAACCAAAAAGGTGATTTGTAAGAATATTTTTTATCGAATATGCCCTTTCTTACATATTATGTAATAAATGTATAAATTCAATATTCCATAAATATGTTCTCCTACTTAAGGTTATACCTAAAATTCAATAACACGATGAACAGTACACTTGCATGTAGCACTTATTGCCCATAAAACGCCGATTAAAATATTTTTCATGCAATAAGATCACTATAGGATTTGTCGATAAATCAATTTTATGATTCGAATCCGTAAACAAACCACATTTTAACGAAGTCTTGATTAAACTTTCTTAAAAGTATTTTTCAAATTTTACCGCGGCAACGGATTTGCAAAAAAATGCCTTTGCAAACAGTTCCACATCAAAAATGTTCACTGCAAGAGCGTTTTAAGCGAAACAACTTCCCGAAAATTCAAAATAGCCCATAGCTTCCGAGGGGGCCAAAATAGACCTTGACTCTTCATACATTTTTTGACTTGTTTTAAGTTCCTCTGTCATTTAAAATCATAAAATAAATTGTTTCGTGTAACTTGTATGGGGCGCTCCACTGTCGCTGTGGTCAGTGTTTATCACTGAACTAAAACCATAGAGAGATATGAAACACTGACAGCTAAAGCAAAAATTGACAAAAATTTCAATTGCTTTTCTGACACCAGAAATTACGCTTTAGTTCTGAGGTTAGAAACTCAGTAACTTCAATGTTGTTATCGTCCATAACTAAGTTATTTGTTTACCAATTTTCATCTTACATTTGTAAAAATAGAGGCAATAGAGCAAAAATAGAGGGCCAGTGTAATCGTTAGCAAAAAATTAAATTTGGATGAATACAAGCAAAGTTATGATACATGAAATTAGGCAAAGTATGAAAATCGAAGTGAACTATTTAAAGGTCCTTGGCGAAAAAAATCGAAGTGATGAAAACATTCTGAAAATGCAGAAAATCATCATATGGATCGGTTGTACATTAAAAAAAAATATTTATAGAACATTGTAAATTTTGTTTTAATACTTTTTGTCGGCATATTTATATTTAGTTTATGAAATCTGTTCTTTTGTTTCCCGGTAACAATAACAACCATCCGATTTTGATAAACATGACATACTTCAATAAATTTCTTAATTAAAAGTGTGGTGTGTTCACGAAAACCTAACTGCACAAGTCCTCAACTGCACTGCACTGGCAAATACCTCTGTTATATATATTTAGCAGAGTCATATTGATTATTATATACAGATACCGCTAATTAATAAAAAAGACTGTTATAAGATGTACTGTAAGTTATTTGAATTAAATGCACATTCTAGATTAATTTTAAAAAAGCTAGTAGGGAATCTTTTCTGAACTCCTAAATAACAAATACAGGATGGGCCAAAAACGAGTTTTTTAAAAGATGCAATAAAATTAACAAAATTAAATTTTTTTCCATTTATTATGGCTTTATTAGTAAGAGAAAACATTTCCATTAATTATGGAATACAACGTTGCGGCTTCGCAGTACCGCATTATGTCATTCCAATTGTCCAAGACCTTGTTGATGGTTTCGGGCTGTTGTTCACGGATTGCTTGGATGATATTGGCCTTAAGGGCTTGAATCGTTTCCGGATTGTTGGTATAATATCGGTCGTTCACGGTTCCCCACAAAAAAAAGTCCAAAGGGGTCAAATCGCAGCTCCGAGGCGGCCAATTGACATCGCCAAGACGTTTGATAGCGTCTTGGCGATTTGGTGTGCAAAAGATCGATTGTGGCATGGCGCGCAATCCTGCATGAACCAGAGGTCGTTCAAATTCATGTCTCCAATTTCAGTAAAAAAGTCGGCTAACATGGCTCTGTAACGCCCACCGTTGACCGAAAAGTTGTAAACAGCCTCATTTCCAAAGCAAAATGGTCCAATGTTGCCACCACTCCACAATCCGCACCAAACTGTTACTCTCGGTGGATGCGTCGGCTTTTCGACAAAAAAATGCAGTTTTCCGAGCCCCAGATGCGGCAATTTTGTTTGTTAACGTCGCCGGCGAGATGAAAATGCGCCTCGTCAAAAATATGATTTTTCGCCCAAATAACGCACTGTTTGGGCTATACGGCACTCAATTTGAAAATAAGTTTCCAATGTTTCCCAACGTTGTTCAAGCGTAAAGTGACTAATTTCTTTCCGCGGAGGTATGGTACTGACAGCCGTCAGTGCCGAAATAAGCTATGATTTAAAAAGAAGCCACTAGTAGGCCCACCCTGTAAATGGTTGAGGTAAGAAAATAAAAAAACAAATCGCAAAATAGCGTAACCGGTACTCCATAATGCGATAACCACGTGTGATTTACTATTTGAATGCGCATCGCGTTTCATTCTCGCAACGCATTGATTTACGCATCGCAATACGGAGTAGGGCCCCTTGCATTTTGTTTTATGTATTTTTGTTTTATTTTATTTTATTGTTATCAGGCACTTAAAAAATCACCCTTTATCAATTGAAAGTGAAAGCAATTTCCTACTCACTAGTATTTTTTTCACTACGATCTCACATCAGTGAACGTGTTCTAATGCACCGAAAATCAGGTTTTTAAAAAATTAACTAAATTCGTTAAAACATGAAGACATTTCATTTCAAATTGACGTAACTTTCAAACGGAGCATGCTAGCTCCATGCGGGAAAAACTTAAATGTAACTTGAAGATGCGAAGGAAACCATTTTTTCACAATTTACGGTTTTATTGCATTAGAAGATTAATTAACCTTTTTAATCACTTATTGATTAATTTATTAGCCAAGTGCTTATTTTTCCATATCGACTCATAACCGCCAAAATATCTTAAGCGCCAAAAAGAAAATTTTACAGGAGAAGGTTTTTTTTAATTATCTTTGCTATTAATTTTATCTTTTATCTCTTATCTCTTTGCTATTAATTTTATTTTAATTTTATTTCTCTTATATTGATTAATTTCTTTTAGAGAATTTCATCTTAAGCGACACTTTGCTGTCATGAAAAATGTAAACAAACATGTAGTGTGTACTTAAGCTAAAATTGCTTTTGGTTTAAATTCATAATCTAATTTCGTACACCTATGAAATTTTGACAGACGATGTAAACCATCGCAAATTATCGATTTTCATCAAAAAACATAAATCGGATATTATGTCGCTTAAGATATTTTGGCGGTTATGAGTCGATATCATTTTAGCACTTATTGTAAAATAAAGTAGCAGGTGATTTGACATCAAAATCTGCTAACTTTAACAATTTAGTAACTTAGCAGGACATAAAAACTTTTACTGAATACCCTTATAAATTTTTTTATGTTTTTGCGACCTCTTTGAAATGCACCTCAAGCTTTTGTCAAATTAGCTCATCAGTGACTCAGTGGTTACTTATTTCCGTAGTTATTTGTTGTACATTATTACATTACTTACCATCACATTAAATTTAAATTTAGGAATTTGTTCATAGTCCAAAGCTTTTATTACTCTAACGGCACCAGTCGAAGAATCAATGGAAAAGTACTGCTTTGCTACATCTTCTACTATGTTATATTCAATCATTCCATTGATACCAATATCTACGTCAGATGTGCTTAGAAGTAATGGGCTGCAAAATTTAAATATTTTATTAATCATTTTTGAGTTTCAGAATTCTTTCAATAATAACTTTTGATAATTATATATAAGCACTATAACTACATGTAACTGCAGAAACTTTCAACTTGTTTTAATAGATTTATTCCGAAAACAACAAAACAAATAGACACAGGCTGTTTGTAATGTTTATATCCTTTTACCTTCCTTTTCCCTTTCAGCATTATACCTACAAAATTTGAAAACACATTTCAAAGATAAACTAGTAAGAAATGATCTTCGACTGGCCCGATGTTAAAATAACCCCACGGCCGAACGAAGTATATTCAAAGTCTTAAGCAGTCAATAAAATGATTATTTGTAAAAACATTTTCGTCATAGTTTTAACAGAAAATATTCGCTTTTGTTTTTTGATAAATTCACTTGTATGGGAGGTGGGTGGGGTTTTCACTCGATTTGGTTGAATTCCATGCACAGAGTACATGTTATGTATCAAAGTTCATATGCAAAATTGCAAGTGCATATATTAATTTTTGTGAAATTGTAAGAGATTTTACCTTTCGAATTTACCGATGAGGTCACTTTGTATGGGAGGTTCGAACTTGACCTTTATTTTTTTGGTAAAAGCTTAAATATCGAATTTCGTGAAGATAGCTAACTTGAAGATTACGGCTGTCATCGTGATCACAGACAGACGGACAGACAGACAGACAGACAGACAGACAGACAGACAGATAGACGGACAGACAGACAGACGAACAGATAGGCAGACGGACATGGCTAAATCGACTCGGGTGGTGATGCTGATCAAGAATATATATACTTTTCTATACCTCTTTATGGGCGTTGGAAACGGAGTGATAAAATTAAAATACCCCTTTTACGTTTTTTAAACGTGGGCGCATAAAAAAAAATTTTAATCGAACAACTGACGCCTAAACTTTGTAAGAGAGATTTTCTACAGAACAGATCGTGCGCTAAGTCCCAAATTTTTTGAAAAGCATATACAATCACTCACAAAATTATTCGGAATTCGATAATTTTTTGTTAAGTTCAAAAATATACGAAGAAAAAAACAGTTTATTAAGATCAGTATGGCATAATTTTTTTCTTTAGTGTGTTTTCAAAAATGGAATAACAACAATAAAATATTTTTGTACAATAACAACAACAAAAAATAACAAACAATAAGGTGTTAGTGAGTTTTTGACAACACCAAGAATAGCTTTATTTCTATCATAAAATTGAGAGGAGCTGTTGATAGTTCTCATATGGCATTATTTGTTTGAGTTGCTAGATGATGATGTGTTATAGTTTTTGTAGGTTATTGTGCGAATTAAGTTTAAATAAATGTTTAATTCAATTAATTGTGCCATGTTGTGTTGACAAAAAGTTATTGCAGTTGTCATCGCCCATTTGCCAAGTTTGCCATTGAATGGCTTTGCCATTTTATCAAAAATGTGCTCTGGAAGGTACCACCGACATGAAGCCTTAGCCAGCGTGCAAATTGTCTTGCATTCACATAGTCAGCTTCAAGAACATATCGAATGCCATGAGAGAATGTTGAATGCCTCAACTGATAATAGCCATCAAAAGAAGTGAACATGGCATTGAGTTCCGATCGCCTGCGCGTTAGCTGATTTATTTCCATTCCAATTCACCATCAGCTGTTTTTGACAGGAGCGGGGCGAAATAAATTATAACTAGTAAACCCGTATGGCGTTAAAACGCCAAAATGCGCTCACAATATCTTCGTTGTGAGACTTAATAGCACATCTATTCTGTCGTTAACTAAAATTTACCGTAGCACGTCTCCTGAGCGAGTTATAATGCAGCGATACTAAATTTCTGTTGATTAAGCGGCTATCTTCACGACCTGACCTTCCGTGCGTAGAATTGAGCTTATCACCTAATTCAGATGTCTTAAGAAGAGGTATAGGAAGTTTGAATTAGCTGTGCAAAGTATGCTCTCCTTTAAATGAGCTGGCGGCGATGCCAGTAAAGGCTCCTGGAATAGCGATTTTGCATAAACTTGCTGTTTTATGGCTAGTGTATCAATATAAAATATATTTGTACGTTTTTCGCTTCGCTCAACTGCTTTAATAATACAATCTTATATATATTACGCAAACCCAAATTTTGTCCGGCGTAAGGCTTTTTAAGTACAAGTCCAATTTTAATAAATTTAGTATAGTTTGATAGGTTTAGATCTGTAGATGTGCAAACTGGACTTTTTATTTCTTAAAAATTTATATTTTTTAAGTTATATAGCATGTTCAAACCAACTTCATTTAACGTGTTATTCGAAAAAAGCTTTTTTTTTAACATCGTTCATACTGCCTTAACTAGTTTCAAAATGTCAGTTTATTTGTTTATATTTTGAAAGAAATAAAAAATTGTTTATTCAAAAATATAAAAAAAAAATAAAAATATAACAAAAAATTCAAATAAATTCAAAAATTTTTCCAAGAATTAAGAAAAATTTGTCAAAGAATTTATTTGTTTACATTCAAAACATCAAAATAAAAAGCTCTTGTCAGATTTGGCTGCGTTTAAAAAGCAAAAACAGCTTTTCTGACGTTAGCAAGAACACAAACCAGTGATTAAACGAGTTTCGAAACGTGTTAAATCATTTAACACGTTAAATTTCCAACAACAATTGTACGCATTTAACTTCATCAAAACTTCATTTCACAACTTGTTTTTCGATTTAACTGCATTAACTCGATTTAACATAATTAACTGCTCGGTTTGAACATGCTAATAGCTTATTAAAGTTTGCATATAATGGCATATAATTGTTGTTGTTATGTTGGTTTTTCTTTTATTAACAGAGCTGCTGAGAACAACGTTATCAAACTCAGAGCAAAACTATTCGCTGCTCACATTTCACTCTCTTCTGTCTCTTCTTAATAGAGCGTCTGTTAACAACAAAATTAAAGTCAGAAAAATATAATAGCTAAAACGCAATACTGCGTTAGGTCGGTCGGCCTTTGACCGTACTTTGGTGTGCGTTGTAAAAACTTTACGATATAAGCTGTCAAAACGGACGACCTCAAACTTTGCAAAACTCAATTTTGCGTTGACAGATCGTGCGTCTGTCATTTTGGTGATGCCAATAAAAGCAGCTATACTAAAAATCCCACAAAACGTCCTGTTTTCCCGAAATCATGCAATTATAATTTTAATCAATGAAAAATTAAAAGATATTGTCATAAAATCATTAAGAACCATAAACCCTACTTTATAAAGCTAACAAGGAAAGGTTCCCAAGTGTCAGACGCCGATTTGAATGATTTTCGGATATGTGTTAGAGGATGAAATTCCAAGGTTGACTTTGGTTTTTTTACCATAACTCTGCTATTTACCATAAAAACACATACAAATTTGGTATCAAACGAAATGTATTAAAAAGACGCAAATAACGGCATCCAATTTGTTGATTTAATAGTTATTGCAATTTCGTTGTTGCAATTTTCAACAGTTTTTAGTCGATATCATGGTATCACCTAAACGAAATTATTTTATATTAATTTGTATTTGAGCGCAAACAATTTTAAAAGTTACCCTTTTTTAAATTTTTAAGCTTTTGTAATGGGTTTTTTTTTCTCAAAATGTACTAATAACTTAGCATTTTGTTTGTTTTTACAGATAAAGTTCACAATATGGGTATCAAAATTTTTGGTTTTTCACGATCTTTTCGAATATATAGATAAATTATCATAAAAGCTCATAATTAGTAAGGTTTCGATAAAAAATTTGTGCTTTTACTTGTTTGCCCCATGCCACAGTTAAACCCAATTTTTATAAATGAAAAATACTATATATTAACACAATGAGCAAACGCTTTTGCATACATTTACAGAGTTATGGTAAAAAAACCAAATTTTTGCTGGTTTTGAAACACCATTTTGAAACCCTCAACATTCAATTGAGCACATATAAAAAAATACGTCAACCTTAGAATTTCATCCTCTAACACATAATCCGAAAATCATTAAAATTGGCGTCTGACACTTGGGAACCTTTCCTTGTAAGATCTTTTTTTTTAAATTATTTTATCTGCGAAATAATGAAAAATGTCACTTATTAATGTGAAAATTCAGACTAGAAGCTTCAAAATAAATGAACGTTTTCCAATTTAATGATAAAATGTGAAATTAAATTAAAATGATATTTCTGAAAACACAATTTCCGTTTTTATGGCATATATATATATATACATGTATATCGATTTACATATATATATATGTATATCGTTTTTTTTATAAAATGTTATTGCTTGATGTCATTATTTTTCTTGCTTTTGTCAAAATTATTGCCATTTATTATTATTATTACTGTTCTTTTATTAAAAAATTTACCCAACTTAGTTCTTGGTGCAGAATTGATATAAACACAAAATTGCTTTTCTTAATTCCCTTTCATATGACACTATATCCATTAGTAAAGGTGGCAACATCTAATATGAACTTATAAATTATTAATTTCTTATTCGTGAGAAAAATTTTTATAAACATGGACTTCGAAACCGTCAAGGATTTAACTCCAAAACTATTTGATACCATAAGTTTGACTTATATGGGCGGTGCCATGCCCCCTTGTCCAATGCTCATTCAATTTTTCCAGTCAAAGGACAAGACTAAATAGTACATTCTTACCGAGTTTCATTGATGTGTGACTAATAGTTCGAAAGTTATACCCACAATTTGGGCAGCCGAAAAAGTGACACGCCCTTTGCCCAACGCCCATAAAATTTTACTAGTGGAATGGCACATGTAAATCGAGGCCGAACACCTAATTCCAATGTTGTGCGACCTATAATTCCAAAGTTATTCGATATTGCAGATTCGAGCTGCCACGCCCCCTTGTACAATGCTCGCTGAATCACTGGTAATTAGTGAGTAATTGGGTACAACTTTACTAAAACAAAATTAACTGCACAAGTGTTCACAGTTAAAAATTTTTTTCAAACACATTCATACACATGTCTAATATTTATCATTTCATTCTTATTATGCTTTTATATATTTATCATTTAACATTTTGTGGGCAATTGCAAATCTTGCTAGCAGCAGTAAATTTGCATATACTATTATTTTTTCAAAGTAAAAATACAACATTCCTTTGTGTGTTATATTATTCAAACACTGATATTAAGGGTATTCGTCCTCAACCAACCTCATTAAAATATAAAATTGCCCAATATATAAGTTTGCCATTTTGCATGAATACCCTAATCATATTATTCATAATATACTAAAAAATGCATAAATTTTAATAGAATATACAATTGAATAATATTAATATCATGCTAAATTCATCAAAATCATTATTATACTACTTAAGCAGCATGTTAACTTAAACATTTTATCAATTTAAAAAAAAACTCGCAACAAAATATAAATTCCCACGAAAATCCTATGAAAATCTTAGTTTTCCATCGGAATCCAAGAATACCCACATTTTAGCATTTCTCAACGAAAATGCAACCCAGCGTTAATATGGAATGTCAAACGCACGAGCTAGTCGAACATGTCTCTACTCATTGCGTTGATCGTACTTTACAACTACAATAGTTTTTTACGGGATGAGGTCGACGCAAAGTATGAGGTCGAATTTAGTGTTGCTTCATAAGAACCCATTGTTTCTAGTCTAGCTGTCAAAGGCCGACCGACCTAACGCAGTATTGCGTTTTAGCCATAAAGCTTTCGCAAGCCGCTCGCGCTGAACGGTCGCAACCAAGATACGTACAAATTTTTTTTATTGCAATTTTCCGCTCACATTTGACTTTATTCTGCCTCTTCTTTATAGAGCGCTTGCAAACAGCGGCAAAACTCTTAGAATATTATTATTATTATTACAGTTGCTGGGGGCAGCAACGCGCACCGGTGGTCTCTAATAGTATGAAATTGGAAAATTTGAGCAAAAATTTATCACATAGTTTTAGGCATTAAATAGAAAGCTGACTTTCTTCGTAGAAGATTGTTTTAGTTTTTCTTGTTTGTATTTAAACAAGAAAATTTTGTAAGAAAAAGTAAGACCTTATTGCACATCTACAGAGCAAGACCTTTCTATTGATACCATCTTTATTAAAATCGCATTTACGGTATAGATTTGATGGTCATCACAAAAAAGCGCTTGCGTAATAATAATATAGATTTTGAGAGAGAAGTGTCAAACTCACTAACACCTTATTATTATTACACGATAACAAACGCAAATTGAGCGAAATTCGTCTTTTATAAGCAGCTATGGGCAGAGATCGCTCTGGGAGCATTGAGAGCAAAGGCTTCTGTAGCAACACAAAACGCAACAACAAATCAAAGACAGAAGCTTTAACTGTAGTGGTACCATTACCCGCTCATAAGTATTCGGAATTGCACGGCTCATAACGGTAAATATGGCATGTTGTTATCGACATTTTTGTACATTATTTATCACAACGTTGATTTTACAGAAAAGAGTTTGTGCAGCATTTGTAAGAAGTATTTTTTTTTTTCATCGAAAATAATTATTTCATCAAACATGGTGGTGGCAATGTAATGTTATGGGGCTGCATGAGTTCACACTGCATACACCGAGAAAAAAACAATGGTAAAATCACCTAAGCCGGCATGTGTGGAACCAATTTTTACGGAAATTAAAAACTTATGCTTATTCACCAAAGTAATATATTGATTTATGCATTGCTTTGAAAGCACATACTTTGATACCCTGTTAAAAAAGAAAATGTTTGATTCACCAAACCCAAGTATATAACAAATTAATCAATATACCTTCAATATAGCCATCGAAAACTTTGACACTTTAACAAAATGGTATGGACTTGAATGTTCGTCACTATGTTTATCATTTTAACCCGCATCCATCGTTTGCACCAAATTGATGCAAATTCTTGAAACACATTCATATATTAAAAACAAATATGCATATTTAAATTCAGAATTTTGGGTTCCTTCCTAAAATATCAAAATAAACAAGTGAGCAGTTCTACAGTTAGAGATAATCTTATACTTATCGCGCTAGAATAGTTAATAAATTGAAAATATTCCAATGAATAATATTGTCTTTTTGTATCTGCATCAAATTGATGCACAACATACTTTTCGTTTCTAGAACGAGATGGATGCGGGTTAAGCAAGCACGTCAATATAAACTATCGAAGCCATAATTTACAATTACAAAATACTTAGTTAATTTATCCAAATCAATATCGGTAAGTTAAACATGTAAAACTTAGATGTTTTGACGAAAAACTTTAGAGGCTCCAAATTGCCGAAGACATCTTATAAACTAGGTTTTTTGTTAATTTTGCAGAAGTTTTTTTCTCGGTGTACAATAGAACAATGTGGGTTGCTTATAATGCACGAAAAGTTCTTAATACTCCCCCACAGAGTCCAAACCTAAACCCCATTGAGCATTTATGGGCAATTATTGAAAAAAAAATATCCGAAAACATCCAATAACTAGCAAATATTCAAGTAAGGACGCAATAAATGCAGAATGGAGCAAAAAAAGTTTTGAAACAACAAAAAAGTTAGTGCATTCCATGCCAAATAGATTAAGAAAAGTTATAAAACTCAAAGGTTATTCTACTAAATATTAAATAACTCTGTTAAAATTAAATTTTATTTACAATTTAACTTTTTTGGGAAAAATTCCGAAAATTTTTGTGAAATCAATTTAGCTCAATTTGCGTATATTTTTGTTATGTATTTTGTTGTTGTTATTTTAAAAAAATGTTTTATTGCTGGTATTACATTTTTATAACAAACTAAGGAATAAATTGATACCATACTGATTTTATTTAATTGGGTTTTTCTTCGTATTTTTTGAATTCAACAAAAATTTATCAAATTCCGAATATTTTTATGAGTGACTGTCCATTTAAGTATTCCAAATACAGGGTGACCAAATACAAGTTTTTATTTATAAATGGATTAAAACTAAAAACAAAACCTCAATTTCTCTATGATCAACAATTTATTTTAATTTTCTAAATTTCCACAAAATATTCTTCCGATTGTTTCTGCGTAGTCTACTGACTGATTATCACGAGTGCTTCAGCTAATTTTTCTCTTGTAATTTCAACAAAAGAGCCCTGTGGTCCTCTGCGTGGGATGACTTGAAACTCTCAGACTACAACGAGAGCTACGAACACGAGCAAGTCACTTATCTATATAACTATAAAATCTTATCTTTATAACTTATCTATATAACTATAAAATCTAGTAATTATTATCATTGTGACATTTTACAAATTTAAATTTTAAATTTGTACAATCTCCAATATTTTGTATTATTTTCAATTTAAATTAAAATTACCTGTTTGTTTCAGAAGGTTTCAACACAAGAGATCCAACTTGCACCGATTCGGATACTTCTCCAAAGTAAATGTTTTCCAAAAAAACTGGAGCATTATCATTTACGTCTAATACATGTATGATAACATACATGCTTGATGATGCTGAAGCCATGTTGGTTGCTCTGACAGTAATGTTGTATGAGCTAAAAATATTTAAATTCTCTCGTTAGAAAGCTAATGGTCTAATTTGATTTTTATTAATAATTAAAATAATTGAAATATGTTTGAGAATGGTAGACAACAAAAAACAAATTGATATGGTCAGAAGTAGATGATTTATTTGACACTTGCCTTCATTGCTATGTTGGTAGCATAGTCAACAAAAAGTCATAGTACGTTGTGTCATATTACCTTTGTTAAGTCAGTTTGCATAATCAGTTCATAAGCCATATCAAAAGCAAAACATACATAATCTTATATATAAAAATTGCTGACGTCCGTGTGTACGCGCATAACTCAAGGAGGAGTCGTTAAATTTTTACAATTTTGAGCTTGATGGATTTGTATTGGCCCAAGGATGGACACTATGTAGAAAAAATTTGCCACACCCTCTTTTACCGCCCACAAATCAATAAAAATGCTATATTTCCGACGGTTTTGGTCGTATTAGACTACAATTTGGTAATTTAGTTTGTATGCTGACTGTCGGAAACTTTACTAAAACTGGGCTGCCACACCTCCTTTTTACCGCCCACAAATCAATAAAAATTCTATACATCGGAAGATTTTGAGGGTATTATATTAAAATTTGGTATTATAAATAAATTTTTAAATTATTATACTAATTTATTTTGTTTGCTTGCTGTCGGAAACTGTACTAAAAATATGTTTTACCACCCACAAATATATGAAAATGCTATATTTCAAACGGTTTTGGTCATAATAGACTAAAACTTGGTAATTGTGTTTGTCTATCAAAACTACACCGTCATCTATTGAAAAAGTAGAAACATCGAATATTAAGTTTGGGCAAAACAACGTTTGCCGGGTCAGCTAGTATCTTATATGTAAAAGAGACTGACGTCCGTGTGTACGCACATTACTCGAGAACGGGTCGTTCGATTTTTACAATTTTGAGCTTGATGGATTTGTATTGGCTCAAGGAAGGACACTATGTAGAAAAATGTATGTTTTTTGCAACACCCCATTTTACCGCCCAAAAATCGTTAAATATGCTATATTTCCGACGGTTTTGGTCGTATTAGACTGCAATTTGGTAATTTAGTTTGTATGCTCACTGTCGGAAACTTTACTAAAACTGGGCTGCCACACCTCCCTTTTACCGCCCACAAATCAATAAAAATTCTATACATCGGAAAATTTTGAGGGTATTATACTTAAATTTGGTAATTAATTTTGTTTGATTGCTGTCGGATACTGTACTAAAAATAGGTTGCAACACCCTCTTTCACCGCCCACAAATTAATAAAAATTCTATATATCGGAAGGTTTTGGTGGTATTAGACTAAAATTTGGTAATTTAGTTTGTATGCTCACTGTTGGCAACTGTACTAAAAATGGGTTGCCACACCTCCTTTTATCGCCCACAAATCAATAAAAATGCTATATTTCCGATGGTTTCGCCGTATTAGGCTACAATTTTGGAGTTTAGTTTTTATGCTCACTGTCGGCAACTGTACTAAAACTGGGTTACCACACCCCCTTTTACCGCCCACAAATCAATAAAAACTCTATATATCAGAAGATTTTGCTGGTATTATACTAAAATTTGGTATTATAAATAAATTTTTAAATTATTATACTAATTTATTTTGTTTGCTTGCTGTCGGAAACTGTACTAAAAATATGTTTTACCACCCACAAATATATGAAAATGCTATATTTCAAACGGTTTTGGTCATAATAGACTAAAATTTGGTAATTGTGTTTGTCTTTCAAAACTACACCGTCATCTATTGAAAAAGTAGAAACATCGAATATTAAGTTTGGGCAAAACAACGTTTGCCGGGTCAGCTAGTATCTTATATGTAAAAGAGACTGACGTCCGTGTGTAAGCACATAACTCGAGAACGGGTCGTTCGATTTTTACAATTTTGAGCTTGATGGATTCGTATTGGCCCAAGGAAGAACACTATGTAGAAAAATGTATGTTTTCTCAACACCCCATTTTACCGCCCAAAAATCGGTAAATATGCTATATTTCCGACGGTTTTGGTCGTATTAGACAACAATTTGGTAATTTAGTTTGTGTGTTCACTGGCAACTGTACTGAAACTGGATTGCCACACCCCTTTTTTACCGCCCACAAACCAATAAAAATTCTATATATCAGAAGATTTTGGTGATATTATACTAAAATTTGATAATTAATTTTATTTGCTTGCTGTCGGAAACTGTACTAAACATAGGTTGCCACACCTACTTTTACCGCCCACAAATCAATAAAAATTCAATATATCAGAAGATTTTGGTGGTATTATACCAAAATTTTGTAATTAATTTTGTTTGCTTGTCGGCAACTGTACTTAAACTGGATAATGTCCATCTACTATAAAACTGGGATGGCCATTTTATAGGGAGGTGTGGATCCACCCATGCAATTAAAATTTGTAATATCGCATAGCTTTGGAACTAAAAATAATAGTACTTACACACAAACTCAAAATGGAGTTACTATTTGGTGATGTCCTGCGACTGGGAAACTGTAACGGACAGTGAAAAATGACACTGGTGTCAAACTATGGATCTAACAAAAACTTTGAATATACTCATTATGTTCCCATATAGTTGCAGGGTGCAGCAACGCGCGCCGGGAAAAAGCTAGTTTTATATAAAACACAATTTGAAAAAATATCATAAGACTATCTTTTTACTTAACTTACTTAAATAGTTGCTACATTCCTAGACCTAAGGAATTCGTAAGTCTAATAACTGATAATAATTTCTTAGTCCACCTTAAACACAGTTAACAATCACATTGACAAGTAAAAGTTCGTGTGATGACGTGTTCTGTTTACTAATGAGGTGCAATTGAATATTTTCAAAAGTAATCAAATAATAGCAACTTAGTAAATATTTGAAGTTGGTATATACCTTTATTTTTACATTTTGATATTAAATGCAAATATAATGTTTTTCCTTTCTTATGGGGGTTTGGTCGTTTCTGGATTATCCGCATAGCATCGATCTTTAACGGCTCCTCACAAAAAATAGTCTAACGGGGTCAAATCGATCTCTGAGGCGATCAATTGACAATGTCAAGACGGCTGTTAGCACGATTACCGGACTTTTTTTTTTGTTTTGCGTGAAATATCGGTGGTTTGCTGTATGATATAACACGCCATCTTGCTGAAACCAAAGAACGTCCAAGTTCATAACTCAAACTCATGGTATAATAATACATGGTAGCATTGACAACTGCTTATTTTCTCTTCAACAGGAAAACATAAATTGTCAAAAACAGCTTTTTGTGGAAATACATCAGCAGCTGCTGTGGTTGTTGTTTTTTTTCACTTCAACGTTTTCAACATTGCTTGTGTTTTCAATGGCGGATTGTGAGCGCTCTCTTTTTGAGTATATTTTTTGACAGTATATGATTTCCCAAGCAACTGTCAATGCTACCATGTATTATTATACCATGACTCAAACTTCAGCCCATAAAAAGGTCTCACATTCACGGTAGCAGCAACCACATTACCTTCGATATTCTACTTGTTGCCCACTAAAAAAAGCAACTTTGACAAAGACCACTAGCAAGCCAGTCTCACAATCTTGCGAACAGCACGCGCGATGCGTACAGTTCAGTCAAAACTTATTTTTAATAACAAATAATACAACAAGTATATGTTTAAAGTGAACTCTATCACGAATTAAATACTAACACGAAAAAAGTAAGCATAAAATAAGAAGATTTTTTTCGCCGCATTTTGATGAAAGTGATTTTTTTCGCCGCATTTTGATAAAAGTGATTTTTTCCGTCGAATTTTGAAAAAAAGAGATTTTCTTCGCCGCAATTTCCTGTCGAAAGATTTTTTTCGTAAGCACCGTCGATATATAAAAAATATATGTTAAACAAATTTTTTTACTTATCCTGATGATGTAAAATTAACATGCAAATGGAACTTTTTTAGAAAATATCTTCCAAAATAAGCCTTAATTTTAACCGCTTTTGCCTAAAACCCCCTTTAAATAACTGTTAGACCACTTAACGAAAGACGATTATGTCTCCATATGTAGCAATATATGAAATAGCTATATTTTAAACTAATAACAAATTTTTCGATTTTAAACCTTTTAACTCTTCAACTGCTAAGTAGACGGTCTCATCAGAAGTTCAGAAGGTCATCACTAAATCCAATTATTTATTAACTCAAAATTTGATCACGCTCTTACCGCCAATACACTAGCAACACTGTTATTAAAGTTAAAACAGTGTTAACGTTAAAGCGTGGTTATTTTTTCTGCAGCGATAAAAAATTATTTCATGTGGAATTTTTCATATTAAATTAAACTAATTACTACGAATATTTTGCTTATCAATAATAATTGCTCTACTGTTAATAACTTTACGCTATATACTACGTTTGTATGAAACATAACAATAAACGACCGTTAGAACAAATTTCGCCGGAACACAGAAGGGAATAACGCAAAAAAAACATTTCGCCAGTTTGCCTGCTACTACATTCAACACGTATAACTATCCAATTCAGTTCCAAAAAAATCTGCTACGATCTTTTGTACTACCTGCAATTGTTCTGCACTCTGAATATTCACTTCGGCCGTTGTTACGCAGACGTTCATATGATCCCCGATCACGTCCTTTTTCACGCTCTTTTTTCGTTTGATGAGCTCTGTGATGAAAGTATGTTATACAGACGGTCATTTGATCCCTGAACACTAGTACACTTTTTGCTACTTTCAATACTTTATGCAAAAAAGTATCACGAGTATGAGTATGGTGAGTGTTGCTATTAAGCAGGTTTCATTACTGCTTTGATACATATCGTACTAAAAGTGTACTATTTTCATGCAAAAACACAAATGTTGTGAATAACACTACTCAACAAAATTTTCACAACGAATTGCGATAACATTTTCTATAGTAAAATTTTCCATAGAATCCGAATATCGTAATGATTTTTTTCGATTGGTCCCAATTTTTTATATAAATGGCAAAATTAAAAAAATTCACTGTTGGGAACACATACTTCACATAAATGCTTGTAAAAACTTACATGTTCAGTCAATGAATTTTAATTTAATTGCATGTAATAGAGGAGAGTCAGATAAAAATTTGAATGTATAATATGTGCCAATAGCATCAGTGATATGGCTGTTATGATCGAAAACAGGTGAAAAAAATCACTTTTATGTTTGAAGCCCTATATCTCGAAATAATTATATCGGAGAGAAAAAGTTAGCCCTCTTATGTGATAGAGAATTTTATTACAAAAATTTAAGTATATACATGTCTAAAGAAAAGTCATAATTCACGAACTTTTTTAACATCAATGCAAAAACCATTTTTTGTTAAAAAATATTTTATTGCAGTTTGTAAAGTTCCGCAGAGAAAAAAGAACACTTCTTGTTAGTTCATAGGCATTTAATCAAGTAAGAAAGTAAGACAAAGATATTCAGAGTAGTTCAATTCATAAGTACGTATATAATGTAGTAGCAATTGGGTTGCCATTGCAGTTGAAGTACTCGTATGCTAATTTTAACACAGTCAAATTAAGGAATGCATGCATACAATGATTTGTTGTTTACCATTAGGTAGAAATGGGTCGCTGAATCTAAATCTGATGTCAGAATTTCAAAATTATGACATTTCATCAATAGGGTTGCCCCTTAATAATATATTTTTTACATTAGATATCTTACAGTTTTAGGGGGTCCTTGATTTCGAATCTAATTTCAGAATTTTAAAATTTAAGATGGCTAATAGGGCTGCCACCTATTTTTTTATTTTTACGAATTCGGTACTGGGGCGAACACTAGGTAAAAATAGGTCGCTGTATCCGAATCCGTTGTCAGAATTTCAAAATTGTGAAATTTTTAACCCTATAGGGTTGCCACCTAATAATATGCTTTTTTAAGAGTTTTAAACATTATCCAATAGTTTTAGGGGTTACTGAATTCGAATTTGATATCAGAATTTTAAAATTCAAGATGGCTGAAAGGGTTGCACCTAATTTTTTATTTTTACGAATTCGGTGCTGGGGCGAACACTAGGTATCCGTATAGGGTTACCAAATTTCACAATTTCGAAATTCTGACATCGGATTCAGCGACCTAGTGTTCGCCCCAGCACCGAATTCGTAAAAATAAAAAACAGGTGGCAACCCTATCATTCATCTTAAATTTTAAAATTCTGAAATCAGCTTAAGGGTTCGTTGTTGGATTAACTGTTGGATAATGTTTAAAACTCTTAAAAAAGCATATTATTAGGTGGCATCCCTATTGTTAAAATATCATAATTTTGAAATTCTGACATCGGATTCGGATTCAGCGACACATTTTTACTTAGTGATAAAAAACAAATCATTGTATGTATGCATTTCTTAATTTAACTGCAATAAAAAAAATTTTTTTAGCAAAAATGGTTTTTGTATTGATTTTAAAAAAGTTATTTAATTATGACATCACTTGGTGGCCATTCTGGGCAAAATAAATTCCATCGCTCACTCTCTCAAATTTCCCTTGATGAGCCCGTGAGCGTCTGCATAACAACGGCATTCCGCTTGTTAAACAAACAGCTGAGCTAAAAACTGGGGTGCTTTAGTTGCCTACGCTGCATTAGATTGTGTTGAACTCTGGGAGGCTACCTTTGCCTGCACTTCAAATAAACTTCCTTCAAATACCTTCTGAATGGCAGTATTTGATACAAAACTGAACTCTGCAAATGATGTCAAACTTCAAGAGGTTGCAAAAAAAACTGATGTCCATTCAATTTGTGTTGAGATACCGCAGTTACGTGAAGAAAATGGTCAGTTAAAGAAAGATATGAAAGTGATGGAAACACGTCTTGAATGCATAGAACAATTCCCCAAACTCTCAAATATTGTTGTTACGACTCTGAATACAGTCCATGTCAAGTTTGCTGTTGATGAATTTGCAAAGCTTAGCTCTACTGTTCTCAAAACATCTATAAATTTCACTGAAATGCGTAGATTACCAACTGGCAAATCTATTTTCTTCACACTAAACTCAACACTTAGAATTGATTCAACTGTCTCCGAAGATGTAATACTGGCTTCTTCCGGTATTCCTCAAGGTACACACTGTAGACCTTTACTGTTTTTAATTTTTATAAATGATTTGCCTGATTTATTTTAGGCTTCTAAATGTTTGATGCAAGATGTCTTTAAGAAGGTGGAAGAAGTAGGTTGATGTTTATTTAATTGACACCGTTGTGCTGTCAAATTTCGTTGTAGTGATGCCACTTTCTTTATTTTTCTTTTGTGTGGGACAAATACTTTGAGAGGGAGTTTTGCAATCGGGTAAGGGGATAAAGTTTAGAAACATCACAAGCAGCCAAATTTTAGGGTTGTTTTTGAGTTGTAAAGTTAAGCAAGCATGTTTAGCTCCAAGCCGCAACAGTCGATCCACTTTCTTCTTCGAAAGCCGTCCTTTGGAACTTTTAAGAATGATATATTCTCCTTATTCTAGGTACTATGGCAGATAGCACAACTTTTCGACACATTTTTTATAAAAGGTAATCACACAGGTCACTAGAAAATTAAAAAAAAATCACACTAGACGCGTTTTTGTTTAATCGAAGCAATAAGAACAAATAGGAAAACATTGGATTTTTCATTGGATTATCGCACAAAATATGGCATCACTTCATTTCTTTTGATTTTGACAGCGCAACGGTGTTGATTTTATAGACGTCATCTACTTCTTCCACCTTCTTTAATACATCTTGGTTTGATGTTTGCCGATGATGTAAAATTATTTCTGAAAATTTGTTATTTCTGATTGCTTCTTGTTGCAAAACGACTTAAATATTTTTGGCAATTTGTGTTTGATAAATAATTTGAATTTGAATATCAACAAATGCTGCATAGTTTCGTATACGAAGTGTAGTAACCATATAGTTTTTGATTACTCAATTAATAATCTTTATCTAATACGCAAACAAGAAAATAAGGACTTAGGTGTTACTTTTGATTCAAATCTTAGTTTCAAAATACATTATCAATATGTTATCTCTAAATCGAATGCTATGGTGGATTTCATAAAAAGAAATTCTCAAAGTTACCCTATAACTATTAAATCACTTAATGTGTCTTTAATACGAAGCATCCTTGATTACTGCTCAACAATCTGGGATGTATTTTATGCTCATCATTCTAACCGGATTGAAAAAATGCAAAAGCATTTTACTAAATACTCTCTCCAGAAGGTGCAATAGCCTAATGGCCTTCCATATTACGAAGCTAGACGTAAATTTCTTGGGTTGCAGTCTTTGAGTCATAGAATATTGTTCGCTTTTATTTGTACACAATGTTCTTTCTGGAAAAATCAATTGTGATGATATTCGAAATCTATTCGTCACACATATTCCAACTAGATCCTTAAAAAATCTCCTTTTTTTATGATAGAATTCGTAGAACTAATTATACCTTAAACGAACCTATTATTACATTACACTGTAATGTACAATATATTACACGAATTATATTACATTCGGTTATGTAATAATTTTTCCAAATTCTTAACTTTAATGTTAGTTTAAACAAATTCCGTTTACAATTATTCATTATTTTTAATTAGGTTAAGTATTGATTTTGAATAGTCTGTAAGACGATATAATCCGTAGACCGTAAATAAATAAATAAAAAATTAAATAAACACTCGAAACCGATGCTATAATGGCATTTTTATCAATAAGGATTCCACCGCTGATGAACGTCATAAAATGTACATCTTGTGTCTATTTGTGAAAAATGTTCGGAAAATTGATAACAACCTTAAAATCAGACATGATCACTCACGTTTTACATTAATGACAGAATATTTACTTGGGCCAATTATAATCGTTACAAAGAAAGATGCAGATGCAGAGTTCCTTTGCCGACTCATAGCCAAAAGAACTACAGCTGCAAATACACTAACTCGACTGTTTCTACTGCTCCTGCTTCTTCGTTGGCCGAATCGTTATTTGCTTCTGTGATACCATCTACTACAACAGTACTCTTCACTTCACTTTCTTCGCATCGTTACACAACCAACCCTAAGTAGCATTTGGAAGTGTGTCAAATAGTGCTGTAAATGTGGCTAATTTCAGTAGTAATAGCTAATTCACAATACACAGAACCAAAAACGTACTTAATAACAAAGAAAAAGTTCTTTGTCCCAATGTATTATACATTAAAATTGGTCCAAAGTACGAGTTCCTTGATTCAATGAATCTTTGTTATTACGTTATTTCTTTGATATGTTATGAAGAAAAATGATTAATTAATGACACATACAGCTGTTACAATAAGTTAGTCTGTCCTTAGAAATTTTAAAACAATATCAAGATATATTTTAAAAAATCATTTTCTTATTGAGATAAAATTCTCTAATGGTTTTTTAGATATTACAACACAAGAACTGGAACTAAATTTTAATGAACACGAACAATGAACTGTTCCTTAAAATTAAGAACAACGATTCATTGAACCAAAGAATTCGTTCTTTGGGGCAATGAATAGTTCTTAAAAATCAATGAATTTCGCTTTATGAACAAGATTCTTTGATTTTAAGAACAATATTTCGTTCAGTGTACTGCGTTAGGTCGGTCGGCCTTTGACAGCTAGAGTAGAAACTCACGTGTTCTTATGCAGCAATTCACAATTCGACCTCAAACTTTGCTCGTACTTTGATCGTAAATATCATACGAAGGGGTAAAGTACGGTCAAAGTACGATATAACGAGATGAGTAGCGAAAATGTCCACTCGGTCGTGCGTTTGACATTTCGTGTTATGAAGGGTTGCATTTTCTTTGAGATTTAACATTTTGTGCTATGGAAGGGTTGCATTTACTTTGAGATAGCTTAATATGTGGGTGTTTTTGAGTTTTATGGGATTTGTTATATTAGCCCATGACACAGTTTATAAATTATTTGATTTATGGTATTAGAGTAATTGAATACAATTTTTGATGAATTTTATATTATATAATATTGCTAAATTAATTTTCATTGATGAAATCAAATGAAATCTTTTATTTTATCTCATTATCTCATGTTACAGTTAAAAATTATGTGATTTACGTTATTAAAGTAAAGAAATGGAAGTTTTAATGAATTTTATATTATTTTACATAGCTAAATTATTTTTCTGTGATTATTTATAATAAGTAAACAAATGAAAAAAACTGGAAGAACTTTTTATTTATGTATTTTAAGTAAAACTTTAATTGGTCATACAATTAGCTATTTTTTTTTCAATATACAAATCGCATTTGGATTCCAACTTGCAGTCTATATTTTTAAAAGCTCTTTGAAAATTGTATGCAAGAATTATTAAATTTTTATTATTTATGTTATTACTAAATTGTTTAATGTATCTATGTGATTGATTGAATTTGTTTCGAAATCGTGTACACTGTAACTATTTTTGGCATAGTTGAAGAGGAACGAAAAATCAAATTTTACATTTTTTATTTGTGGAATATATGCATTAAGACATTCTAAGTCCACTCTCAAGTCTTTTAGAAGTTGTATGTATCGGAATTTTTAAAAAAGGGCCTGAAAAATTTTTATTTTCTTTTAATTTTTTTACAAAACTAAGTATTATGGATATAAAAAAGTTGTGCTGTTACCTTTTCAATGAGCTATTAACCATCAAAATTAATGAATACAGTATTTTTGAAGATGTAGCATTTACGAAATAACAAAACCACCAAAACGCAAGTATGATATAAAGATAAAATTAATATAAGTAAAAAGCGAATAAAGTAGGCATTACAGGAGTTCGAATGGTAAGTATTTATGTTAATCGCGAGTTTGTTTCTTCAAACTTTTAATGTTTGATATATGCTGTGAATAAAAAAAATGGCTGCAGTCGAAAAATTGTTATAAAAATTCACACAATTGACATATACACTTACCATTTCAATTCCTGTAATGCCTACTTTATTCGCATTTTGCGCCTAAACCACTTAAGAGACGTGCAATTTTCCCGGAATTGAACTTAAAAGGTCTTAAGGGAGGTTTTACCTAATTCTGTCGAAATTTTAGCTGATTTTTAGGGAAGGATTGTGAAAGAACGGATAGAGGCATTTGAGTGAAACTTGTTTTATTTTTTTACATTTTTATTAGATTTATAAAAAAATTTTTTTTTTTGTGACTTCATTTCCGCGTGACAGAGTCGTAACTGCGTCCCTGAAAGAAAAAGTCATAATTTTCTGTGCAGAATACCTTGACTTTGAATAATCTGAAAAAAAACAAAATTTTGGTAAGAGTTGAAACATATAGTTTCGGGATGATTTCGAGTTTTTTCAAAAAAATTAATTAGAAACAAAATGGCGGCTGCGCAAAGTTAAAATTAAAAAAGGGCTTTAATATCAGGACAAAAGTAGCTGTAACAGATTTTTAAGAACTTTAAAAAAAATCGAAATCATCCCTCTTTAATATATTTTTGGAGCTGCTCAGAAAGTTTTAAGTAAATCGGTACAATAGTTACCGTGCAATCGTGCACAAATTGTTTTTTTAGCGAAGAAGTTACGCCTGTCTCGCGGAAAACAGTTCACAAAAAAAATGAAAAAAATTTAATGAAAATGTGAAGAAATAAAAAAAGTTTCACTCAAAATCCATATCCGTTATTTCACAACCTTCCTTAAAAACCTAAGATTTAGGTAAATATGCTGCCACACCTTTTAAAAAATTATTTTTATTATACATCTATTTTCTGTACAAATAACATTAAAAAAGAGCATAAGTTATCTTTCAGATTTTTGTTTAGTAATGCATGTTTTTTATTAAAATTGCTTTTCGGGACATACATTTTAGTGCAACTGATTTTTTAACACTATTTTTAATTTTTTTTTTTTGATTAAATCAAATAAAACCTGCTTCCATTTTAAATTCCTTGATTTAACATAGGGAAAAGAGACCTTTTGTGGAATTTCTTATGTGACTGCTTGCATTGGCATCACCTAAGTTGATCTTATTGACAGACGCACGACTTGCCAAAGCAACATTCAAGAAGTAAAATTAGAAGGTCGTGCGTTCTGACAGCTCATATCGTAAAGTTTTTACAACGTCGATATAAAGTACGGTCAAAGGCCGACCGACCTAACGCAGTATTGTGAATTAGCTATAAGATTAACTTTCATAATTTTTTCTCATATATAAATAAGTTCGATATATTCTTCTTATTTGAAACGCATCTTATCGCTGATAAACGTACAGATTTCGCAAATTATTTTGATAACTACACTTATGTACTTACTGAATAGTTGGCAACACTTTTGTTTTGACAGACCACAAGAAGTCTGTCAATAAATTAAATTGAAAACAAAGAAACTGTTTAAGGGGGGAGATACCCCTAGACAGGGTGAAATTAGTTTTGTTTAATAATTTTTTTCAAGTTGATAACATAATTGGATAATTTTTTTATTTTCCTATATTTTTAGTAAATGGTGGGTCTGCAGAGTATCACCTGTAGCTGTCAAAATTTTCCCACTTATATGAAACAAAAGAGGTTTTTTTCTTCGAGTACTGATATTTTGAAGGGAAGGAGAAACCTGTAATATAATAAAAAAAGTTAAAAATTAAAATTTATATCGGCTGTTTAATCGAAGGTCCAGATTCGACTATTTTTTCAACAGTTTTGACTGCAAAAAAATTATTTATTCTGATGATATCTGTCAACTTGTAGGTATATTCTTCCGGAAGGTACATCCGAGCTGTACGAGCTGCTTTTGTCTTGGAGAGACTCTTTCGATTCTGCTTCGCTACACGTGCCTTATTGATATTTTCGGCGAAACTTTGCAATAGGTGCCAATAATTATACCCAGTTCGTTCAAAAGCTTCAGAATGGAGGTGTCACTGTGCAATTTCAAACCAATATAAATGACTTAAAACTTGTTTTAAAGAAAAATTCGAAAAAACATTTGAAACTATTCCGAAACTATGAGGTATAGACAGAAACTAGAAACTATGAAACCCCCCTTAAAGGAAAATAATTTTGTTTTTGTACTCACATCACATTTTGACAGAATCTATTACATTTTACTTATTCCGTACACAAACCAACTAAAAAATAAGAACTTGGCAACGCAACTTTACTCAACTCAACTGATAATTGACCTACTCTATACTCAACTAGCTGTAGACTTGGTTGTTGTTTTTACATACAAATTTTGAAATAAGCGACATGAATTGAGTATAGGCTGGCGAATCGAACGCAGCTATTATTAAAAATTTAACTTACTTATAAATATTCTTTAACCTTCTTATTAAAATACATTTACCAGATCTTTCCAAAGCACAAAACAGACTGATAAAATTATGTTTTTATTACAAGGGATATTTATAATAACCTCACAAAAAAGCTTAAAATATCACTAAAACAGCGTTTATTATTAAAATTCTCTCTCTTAGATTGTTGTATGAGCGAAAACACGCTTAAAAAGCGGGAAAAAAAGATGAGGAAAGTGAGAAATTAATAAAAAACGCTTAATTTTTTACTGAATTGAACGAACACGCTGCGTGGCGTGATATTTTTTATAAAACGCCAAGAAATGCGTTAAATTGCACAACATTAATTGTAGTGTAGTATACTATATCACGAATTCCACGAAAAAGTCAACCTCATAGGTCAAAAATCAAATTGTAGTTTTATTTTGATATTTGCCGTGAGGGCGTGCGCTGTTTATTACAACAATAAAAAAAAAAAATATTTGCTTCAAATTTTTTAATATTTTCCTAATAATCATACATATATATGAATAATAATTATCAACGACATACCGTGGTAAGAGCAGTTAAATAAATTTAGAAAATATGTAGCAGGTGCGTGACAATATTGATATATGTTTCAATGCAGACTCTAATATAATAAATTTTTTGCGGAAAATGCTATTATGTGTGGATTTTGAGATGGCAAACCAGATTGAAAAACATTTTTTTTACTATTTCCATTGAGAAAAATTCCACGCGTTTCGCACATGTTACACTTTTTTCTATATAACAATGTAGTTTTTATACACTACGGGGTCGTTCATAAATAACGTTACCAATTTAGAGGGGAGGAGGGGCTTTAAAATGTATTACGATCAGTAATGATATGGGGGGTCTCATATATAGCAAAGTGACCAAAAATAAAACAACTCGAAAAAATTGAAATTAATACAACCTTCATTTAAAAAATTTCCATCCTTACATCAGCATTAGACGGTCAAACGTCTAAATTGACGGTTAACTATTGACAAGTGTCAATATGAATTCTCATAAGTGAGCTTTGTTTAATTTAACCCTTAAATGCCCAGTGTATCTTTTTGGATACAGCCGAGAAAATAAGCTATTTATTTTAAAATATTGCAAAAATTAAAATGCTGGATATTTAGTTTCACTCAGAAAATTTCAAATATAAAACAAAAATTTAATTATTGGCATAACTTTGTTGGCTTGGGAAATATTGACCGTAAAATTAAAAAGTTTTTTCATTTTTATGGAAAGTTCGTTTTTGACATGAAGTACCTTCATTTAACAAACAAATTTAGAGTAATCAAAAAAAGAATCGTTTTCCACGTTTTTGCCTTGAACTCCTACAACCAAGCTGATTGATGGTATACGTCAGAATGCCCACTGTATACAACCATGTTTTCTTTAAACAAAAATTTTTTCCAAAAAAAATAAAAACGGGGTCATGTTAAGGGGATCATTCATCATAGAACAACATAATTTTAATGATATCGGTGTTGTTGGGCATTTAAGGGCTAAAATAAATCGGAATATAAATTATTATTCAAATAAATCCATTTTAAGGAATCATATTCACAAAAACACTGAACTTGGTGATGTACGGGTGCAGCCTTTACGGGTACTCTCTCAAAGACCAGGCGAATTTCTTTGCATAAGAAATGAGAATACACCTGAATAGGTCCACATGGAATCTGTTGAAGAATTTGAAAAGTCCCCAAAGTTCCAGCTCCTTCAAATCCAGTGATTGAGAGCATCGACTTTTGGATCGAATAGAATAGAATAGTTTTTATCGATTAAAATAATTGATTTTCAAATTTTTTTTCTTAAATGTATCTAGTCATGACAAAAAAGAGATTAAAAAAAAAGAAAATAAGAAATTTTTAATCCTTTTGTTTTGTATTTCAGTTTTTAGTAAATATGGTCGAAGGTAACAGTACACAGAAAAAAAAGAGTAGAACTTTTACCTAAAAATGTAGTCAATTCAGCTAAAGTAATCCGGTGATTTTCAGTCAACGAATTTGATTAGGTGCGCTACCAATTTCTAAATGTTAATTATATGCAATTATATTGGGTAGTTTAACTGCGAGAGTAGCTAAAAAAACCTAAATATTTAGATGTACCTTCAACCATAAAATAGATAAGACACATAATTTATTAGAAGAATTAGCTAATTTTTTTTAAACTATGACCACTTCAGATTAGGCAAGCCACCTACTAAGTGTAGAAAAATCATCTAATTATTTAGATAGCATTCCCACTTAAGAGTGGGAATGCCGTGCAAAAAATATGCAAAAAATATGTTTTTTGTTTTGCAATTTCTATTTTTAAGTGAAACTTTCCTTATGTGACTTCACTTCATTTCGTCACATGATAGAGAAGAAAGATTTGTTTTATAGTAGATAGAATGAGAGAGTTATATACATTGTATAAATGACTGAAAAATTTCTTTGCCACCGCTGAGATTCGAACCTGTGATCTCAAGATTTCAACAACCATCGCCTTATCTATTGAGCTCAATTTCCAATACAGAAATTTACGCTACATACCAATTAATCAAATTGTTGTAGATGCCCATAATTTCAGAATTGTGGACCTCATATTTTTATATACATTTTGTTCACAATTTATCAAGCGGCGTAACAGCACAGCGGTAAAGCGTTTGACTATAACGCAAGCGGCCCTAGTTCAATTCTCGCGTTAGACTTTACTTTTTGTAAAATTTTCTCACTTTGTTTTTATTTATGTTTTTTATAGGAGAGCGCTGTGCTCCTATAAAATTCAAATACGGGGAAAAAACAAGTTGTAAGGAAAGCATTTGATTTATCCACGTAAATATTTATATAAAATTTATACTGAGGCGTGGATAATGCTAATATGCGTTATTTCCCTAGTGTACGAACAAATTGACAACTTGCATTAGGTAAAATAACTAGAAGAATTAGATGATTTAATAAGAAAAATTTTAGTTGAATTAACTAATTTTAATTAGGTGAATTACCTAATGCATGATTGTTAAATTAACTGTGTAAGTAGAAAAGTTGTTGAAAAGATTAGGTTAAATAGAAACTTTCACATTAGCTAAACTAGTTTAGGTAATAAATCAATTCTTTTATTTTCTGTGTAATATGAACGTACGGTGTAATTGTGCGTGACGAATGTAACATGTGCGTGACGGTGTTTAAAGTTGAAAAAATTGTTTTATAATTTCTTTTTTTAAATAATTTAACTACTAATATAATCTAGGATAACCTCTTATTGCTGTAAAAAAATATGAAAATTCTATCTGAAGTCAATTCGCAGAAATTTCAGATAGAAGCTGACATCAAATTTTTAAGGGGAAAATTTTGTAGCGCGTGCGTACGCTACATTTTGCTTAATATCACCGAAATTCATAAGTGGATTCATAAAACCTTTACACATTTTAAATAGACCGTAAAATTAATTAATAAAAATTGCAAACCAGTTTTCGCAAAAATTTCTTCTTAAGTAAATCAGTTGCAATTATTCGCAAGCTGTAACAGTGCGTGACATGGAATTCATGATATAATATTATACAGGGTCGATGCAAAAAAGTACACATTGCTGAACGTGCAAGCGGAGGCTGTCAAAATGGCTTTAAAAGAAAGTACAGCAAGTGTACTCATTGAAATTTCATAACTTTTCTGGCAATATTTTCCATTCGGTGCAGTATGGTGATGTAGTTTTTCAGGTTTTACCTCGTTATTTGAATTGTATGGCGAAGAAAAAATTGAAATTGTAAACTAATAGAAGTATGTTGATATAAACTTAACCTATAACTTGTCTTAAAAGAATCACCTTGATACTAAATTGTTATCTACAAAAACAGCAATTAATGCATCTTGGCTAGACTACATCCATAACCCAAAAGTAAAATTATCCAATAAATTAAAAACCTTTGAAACTGCCGCGAAGTCAATCATATTTAATGGTGCACAAGTGTGGAGTTTTAACCGTTGTAATCAGGTGAAAAAAATTATTTCGTTTTTATATAAAAAAATATTTTATCTGCACACATCGCCTATGGATGGTCTTGATAAGTGCAGCAAAAAAATGTCCCTATTCATTTGTTTATCTGAGTTGTTCTCACGCAATTTTTTGCTTTTTTTACCTGGATGTGTGTATTTATTGGTGGCGGCCGTGGCGCAGTGGCTAGAGTGCGTGACACATACGCCAGAGAACCCTGGTTCAATTCCATCTGACACAGAAAGTTTTTTCAATTGAATTAATTTTTCTGTTTGGTCGGCTCTCTGCAGACAATGGCAAACCTCAAAGAGTAAAATAATGCCTTGTAAAGCTTCTTGAGAACATTAGCCTTTCAGAGTCGGCATAAAACTAGTAGGTCAAGTTCTCGATCAATTGTGTATAAACTTTTAATAACACGCACAAGACAATTTCATCATAAGCAGTTTGGTCAAAGGCCTTTCAAGGGCTGAAATAGCCAGTTTATTTATTTATTTTTAGTTTACTTATTGGTAGCAAAGGTGTGTTTCATATTTTTTTTTTCGTTCTCAGACAATGTCGCGACAAAGTGAGAGACAAAAACACGAGTCCAGAAGTAAAAAAGACGAAGTGAGGGACAAAAAAACGGGTCCAAAAGTATATAATACAATCATTTTCGTGCCCCAGACGATGACATCGATCCCGTAGGTATTGCAATGATAAACAACTATTTGTTAATCGAAGCATTATCGCTGGCAAATGCTGTCTATTTGTTAGGAACGTTATCAATTTGAGCCTAAAATTGTTGAGGTACAAACAACGCCAAAGCCATCGGATGCCGAGATCATTGCCATAGCACAAACTTAAAATGACACGCCATCGACTTCAGGTGAAGGGCAATCGACTTCAGCTGCAATGCCATTGACTCAGGCGCGCCGGAAGCTATTTTTATTTGGGGGTCAAAACATTTCACTAAATAGTAAAAGTTTATAATGAATGTGAAGAAGTGCAGAATGCGTTAGACGTTCTTGAGTCATATTACATCGAAGATATGTTTTAAACCAGGGATTGCCAAAAAGTGATTTTTGAAGAGTGCAACAACAATTACAAAAAAAACCAAAAACAACAACAAATCGTTGGATACGTAGTACAATAAGGAATCAGTAACATAAAAAAACACAAACAACAAGCAGTCGGCGACGAAACCATACGGAAAATTACCAACAAGAAACCTTCAACGTAGTAAGAGTTGTGAGCGGTCGCATGCGCTATATTTACCAACAACGACAAGAATAAACAACAACAAACACACGCTGTATGGTTGCGGTGCAGCTGCGCCTGTGAACGATTCGGCGGATTACAACAATCATAGAAATATTGAAGTTGTTGTAATAGAGTGGAAAGAGTTAGGCGATGGCAATCGCTGTTTTAAACCACCGAAGAGCTCTAAAAGATTGCTCAGAAGAAGCTGTCGATCGTAACTACAGACCAGAATCGTAACTACAAAAAAAAACATTGCTTTTGAATTGATCAACAATTTTGTGAAAACTTGAAGGTTTTCTTCAGCAGTTGGATTTCAGCAAATTATTCAGCAATTTAAGTTGGATGTTGAGATCGCTTATATCAAAGTCTCCTGCATATTTCTTAACTCTAGTAAGATGGCCTGCGTAAAATTTACGCAAGAGTGTTCAAATTTTTCTCTCTACTTATTGAAGCGGTTTGATGTTTTTATATGAATATATAAATATAAATACATAAATTGTGGTATTTATTTCACATGTGTATATATATGTATATGAAACGTTTGATTTACTCAAATTAATTAATAAAACTTACAGCTATTTAAAACTCATGCGTCAATTTTACGCATGATTATCGTTTACGTATATCAGAATATGATTATATTTCTAAGATTAATGGAAAATATCGGACATATCTGGGGGGAGGGGTACAATTGCCCCTCAAACTTCTAGCAACGGGGGAAATTGACCAGCCTTTCCCGCTTCCGGCGCCACTGCATTGACTTCACATTAGCAAAATGAAAGACGCGCAAATGCTTTAAAGCAGGGGTGCCCAAAACTTTCTTATGGAAGTGCAAACACTAATACATATAAAATCCTACAAACTTTCGTAAACGAAAGTATACACCTTAGATAACAACAAAATCTACGCAGAAGATCACAGTCACCAAAATGTAACAACAAATCATACGAAAGTGTTGTTGCTTGCACTTCGGTGTAAAAAAAAAAAAAAATAAATAACTGGCCATTTCAGCCCTTAAAGGACTTTGACCTAGCTTGTTATGATCAATTGTGTTGTGCGTGTTATTAAGTTTGTACACAATTGACCGAGAAATGGACCTTCAGGCTTAACGCCGACTCCGAACGGCGATGAACGGAATGTTCTTATTCTCAAGAAGCTTTACATGCCATTTTTATTACTCTCTGAGGTTTGCCATTGTCTGCAGAGAGGTGGCTGCCGTACAGAAAAATTATTTTAATTCAAATAATTTTCTGTCGCTGCTGGGATTCGAACCTGGGTCTCCAGTTCTTTGACGTAGCGGCCACGCACTTTAACCAACTACGCCACGGACGCCACAACGCACTTCGGTGTAGGCAAGGAAAAAAGATCAAAACCAAACGAGACAAATTTGTTTGTGTATTTCGTATTGCTTAGTGCGGAATGCTGTATGTGTATATTAGAATACACAGCCTATGCCTAAGTGCTTTTACAAAAACAAATGTGCACAAAGTGCATAGGGCTTGGGCACCTCTGCTTTAAAGCGACCAATGAGAACACCATGACCACTACCAACTGTAGAAGCACTTGGACCACACGATACACCATAAGCAGGTGGTTTCAGTGTATTAGGTAGAAAACCTGATTTCTATCATCTAAACAAAACATTTCCTTAATTGAATTCCGATTTCTTATTCAGGCTAGATCTCGAAGATATTCGAAAAGATTATGTCAGCAGTTGCATGTGAATGTAGTATCATTTGAGAAAAAAACACCTTGCTTCTTGAACTGAAAACACCTCTGGAGTTTTTCTCGTATTTCATCACCGAATTACTCATCGATTTGTTAGCAATTGAAACCAATATAGCGACAGGCACCGAACACATACGGACAAAATTCTTTGTTGATGTACACGGAATTCGTCACTACGTTGGAATTATCATTGCTATGTCTGTTTTCCTGTACCCAACCACGGAATCTCATTTGGTTGAATTTGGTTTTCGGCGTGTTCCTGAAGTCATACCGAAAGGCAAAAAAACATTCATGGCATTAAGCTAATCTTGAGCTAAAATTTATGGCCTCTGAAAATCGTAAGACTTCGGAAAATTTCAAAAATTACATGTATTTTTATCGTTATTTTGCGATTTTAATATGTTTATAAAATATTTTTTTGTGGGTAAACATATACATATATGTATTAACATAAAATAAATTTTTAGTGATAGAACATATAATAAGCCATTTTTAGATTATTTTAAAAAGTTTCATTATTAATTTTTATATTAAATATACTAATTTAAAACTAAAAATATTTTTTTTTTTTCAAAATATTTGGAAGCTTTTTGAATATGAGGAGAGCTGAGTTAAGCAACAAATCAAATATCACAATAAAATTCAAATTTTTTTTTCTGATAAAAAAAATTCGCATATTTGCGTAATTTTTTAACTATTTTTTAATATGTTTTTTGTGTTTTTTTGTGTTTTTTTGTGTTTTTTTTTTTATTTTTTTTTTATAGCGTACTTTCGTTGCATTGTAGAGCTTTCTAAATCAAAAAAAAATAATTATAAATTAATACAAAAAAATTAAAAACTTAAATAAAAAGATACAGTAGTTTCGACTATGTCGTAACACAAGACGTAGAATTATTCAATTCGCTTTTGATGACATCTTTTTTAAAAATATTTAGCAAAATATTTAATCCATACACCTGAGCATATGACCTATAAAAGAGTGCCGGAGAGGGTTGATATGTATGACCGACCACCATTACTTTTGCAAAAGGAACATTTGTGCCTTGGACACCTATTCCCTCCGACCACTCTTTAGGGGGGCCCCCATACAAATTGTATGGTTTTGTCGATAAAACCGGTAACCGTCGATAAATAGGTACTTAAGAAAACAAAAACATCAAATGTTGGCTTTATATTTCATGTAATTGTGTAAAATTTATATAAGTTAAAGAGTTCTTTATATAAGTTAGAGAGACCAACAAGTGCTAACATCAACATTGTACGATCAGTTCTTTAGGCACACCAAATGCTCAAATTGTGATATAAATACCGACACCTGATCACTATCAACCCCCCTACTTACCTCCGAGAATGACGGCGTATAAATACAAGGTGGCGCAAAAATAACCTTCCGATGTTTTTTGGCTGTAATTTAAAAAAAATGAAAAACTTTGATTCTTCTTGTGGATTATTTTTATTTGGTCTTTTAATTTTTTTTTACATCAAGTCGAGAATATGATGTCATGTAAATAGCCGCCGCCACAGTTGATTGTCATTTGAGCCCTTCTTATGGCATTTTCCATCACTTCGGCCAAAACTTCCGGCGATAGGTCCTACACATTCTTGACGGATATTGTCTTTAAGAGCTGCAAGAGCCTGAGGCTTGTTGACATAAATCCGCGACTTCAAAAAGCCCCACAAAAAGAAGTCTGGAGCGGTAAAATCAGGCGATCTTGCTGGCCAGTGCAAATCGCCAAATCAGGAGATTAGGCGCCCGGGAAATGCATCCTTCAGCATATCGGTTGTGGCACGTGCAGTGTGTGCCGTTGCACCGTCCTGTTGGAACCACATGTTTTCCAATCCCAATTCATCATGTTGCGGCAAAAAGAACTCGTTGATCATTGCTCTGTAGCGCTCACCATTCACAGTAACCTTTTGGCCCGCGACGTCTTCGAAGAAAACAGCACCCCATACAGTGACTTTGAGCGAGTGTAATGGCTCTTCGTGGGTTACACGCGGATTTTCAGTGCCCCAGAAGTGTTTCACCAGTAGGCGTTGGACGGCCAGGAACTCTGCGGCGAAATTCACGTTGTGCCAAAGTCACCGACCGATTATTGGTCAAATAAATAGTTAGCAATATTCCGCGTTCTGGAGCAGTGTAGCGTAACATTGTTTATTAACGTGTATTTCGCATGTGTTTACTACACAAATGTCAAAACGGAACTGACATTAGGGGCCAATCGCAAAATGTATAGCATTTTCTGATAGGAGGATTACTTTTGCGCCACCTTGTAGTACCTATAAAAATAAATTAAATTTTTTTTTTATTAACTTAACTAGTCTTTTCCCGGCGCGCGTTGCTGCACTCTGCAACTACAAGGTGGCGCAAAAGTAATCCTCCTATCAGAAAATGCTATAAATTTTGCGATTGGCCCCTAATGTCAGTTCTGTTTTGACATTTGTGTAGTAAACACATGCGAAATACACGTTAATAAACAATGTTACGCTACACTGCTCCAGAACGCGGAATATTACTGACTATTTATTTGACCAATAATCGGTCGGAGACGACGTGCCACGCAAATGGGTATCAGTCGACGGTCTTTACAGCGAATTTTGGTACAAGATTTGAAGATTTTTCTGTACAAAGTCCAGACGGTGCATCAGCTGTTAGCTGCTGACCGCCAATCGCGTCTAACATACGCTCAAGCCATCCTTAATCACCACCAAGAGGAAGATGATTTTTCATCAAAAATAATCATGAGTGATGAGCTACAGAGCGCTACAGAGCAATGATCAACGAGTTCTTTTTGCCGCAACTTGATGAATTGGGATTGGAAAACATGTGGTTCCAACAGGACGGTGCA
This sequence comes from Pherbina coryleti, assembly GCA_943735915.1. Taxonomy (NCBI): domain Eukaryota; kingdom Metazoa; phylum Arthropoda; class Insecta; order Diptera; family Sciomyzidae; genus Pherbina; species Pherbina coryleti. The sequence goes on along the minus strand of OX030952.1, from coordinate 44,375,042 downwards.
ACGGCACACACTGCACGTGCCACAACCGATATGCTGATGCATTTCCCGGGCGCCTAATCTTCCGATTTGGCGATTTGCACTGGCCAGCAAGATCGCCTGTGGGGCTTTTTGAAGTCGCGGGTTTATGTCAACAAGCCTCAGACTCTTGCAGCTCTTAAAGACAATATCCGTCAAGAATGTGAGGACCTATCGCCGGAAGTTTTGGCCGAAGTGATGGAAAATGCCATAAAAAGGGCTCAAACAATCAACTGTGGCGGCGGCCATTTACATGACATCATATTCTCGACTTGATGTAAAAAAAATTAAAAGACCAAATAAAAATAATCCACAAGAAGAATCAATGTTTTACATTTTTTTTTTAAATTACAGCCAAAAAACATCGGAAGGTTATTTTTGCGCCACCTTGAATATGGGAACATAATTGGTGTATTCAAAACTTTTCTTAGACTCATAGTTTGACACCACTGTCATTTTCCACTACCCGTTACAGTTTCCCAGTAGTAGGAGATCACCAAATAGTAACTCCATTTTGAGTTTTTATGTAAGTACTGTTACTTTTACTTCCAAAGCTATACGATATTACAAATTTTAATTGTATGGGTGGAGCCACACCCCCTTATACAATGTCCATCCCAGTTTTCTAGTAGATGGACATTACCCAGTTTTAGTACAGTTACCGACAGTGATCATACAAACTAAATTACCAAAATGTAGCCAAATCGACGAAAACCGTGGGAAATATAGCATTTTTATTGATTTGTGAGCGGTAAAAGGGTGTGTGACAGAAATTTAAACCATATCGTAAAAGAAATAAAAAAATAAATAACTGGCCATTTCAGCCCTTAAAAGGACTTTGACCTAGCTTCTTATGATCAATTGTGTTGTGCGTGTTATTGAGTTTGTACACAATTGACCGAGAAATGGGCCTACAGGCTTAACGCCGACTCCGAACGGCGATGAACGGAATGTTCTTATTCCCAAGAAGCTTTACATGGCGTTTTTATTACTCTCTGAGGTTTGCCATTGTCTGCAGAGAGGTGGCGGCCGTACAAAAAAACTATTTTAATTCAAATAATTTTCTGTCGCTGCTGGGGTTCGAACCTGGGTCTCCAGGTTCTTTGACATAGCGGCCACGCACTTTAACCAACTACGCCACGGACGCCACCATATCGTACTTGAAAAAAATGTACTGCCAAAATTTCAGCTCTATTGGCTCAGTAATTTTGAAGTTTCCAGCCATCACACAGACAGCGTTTTGCTTTTTGTATATATATTTTGGATAAAGATTATTGGCTATAACTTTTGATTGGTAAGAGATACTAAGATAATTTTTTCTAAAAAATTAATTTTTTAGCTTGTTTATTTTTTCAAAAATATAAAAACACAATATTGGAAAAAAATTTTGTTCGAAAAAATCAAAGGTTAGGCTTTGCTTTTTGAATCACAAAAATGGTTTTTAATTTTTGCGTAAAACTGAAATAAATTTTGCGTATAAATGTTATACTTTTTAAATAGAGTTGAAAATTTTTGAATTTGAATTTAAATTATTTTTACAACAAAAATAAATTTTGAGCCTTTTTTGAGGAAAACTCCTAAATTTCAGACCATTTTTGAAAAAAATATTTAAAATATATAAAGAGTGATTTTTTAAGTGCCTGATAACTTTTTTTTTAAAAAAAACGCATAAAATTTGCAAAATCTCATCGGTTCTTTATTTGAAACGTTAGATTGGTCCATGACATTTACTTTTTGAAAATAATTTCATTTAAATGTTGACCGCGGCTGCGTCTTAGGTGGTCCATTCGGAAAGTCCAATTTTGGGCAACTTTTTCGAGCATTTCGGCCGGAATAGCCCGAATTTCTTCGGAAATGTTGTCTTCCAAAGCTGGAATAGTTGCTGGCTTATTTCTGTAGACTTTAGACTTGACGTAGCCCCACAAAAAATAGTCTAAAGGCGTCAAATCGCATGATCTTGGTGGCCAACTTACCGGTCCATTTCTTGAGATTAATTGTTCTCCGAAGTTTTCCCTCAAAATGGCCATAGAATCGCGAGATGTGTGGCATGTAGCGCCATCTTGTTGAAACCACATGTCAACCAAGTTCAGTTCTTCCATTTTTGGCAACAAAAAGTTTGTTAGTATCGAACGATAGCGATCACCATTCACCGTAACGTTGCGTCCAACAGCATCTTTGAAAAAATACGGTCCAATGATTCCACCAGCGTACAAACCACACCAAACAGTGCATTTTTCGGGATGCATGGCCAGTTCTTGAACGGCTTCTGGTTGCTCTTCACTCCAAATGCGGCAATTTTGCTTATTTACGTAGCCATTCAACCAGAAATGAGCCTCATCGCTGAACAAAATTTGTCGATAAAAAAGCGGATTTTCTGCCAACTTTTCTAGGGCCCATTCACTGAAAATTCGACGTTGTGGCAGATCGTTCGGCTTCAGTTCTTGCACGAGCTGTATTTTATACGGTTTTACACCAAGATCTTTGCGTAAAACCTTCCATGTGGTCGAATAACACAAACCCAATTGCTGCGAACGGCGACGAATCGACATTTCACGGTCTTCAGCAACACTCTCAGAAACAGACGCAATATTCTCTTCTGTACGCACTGTACGCATTCGTGTGGTTGGTTTAATGTCCAATAAAGTAAACTGAGTGCGAAACTTGGTCACAATCGCATTAATTGTTTGCTCACTTGGTCGATTATGTAGACCATAAATCGGACGTAAAGCGCGAAACACATTTCGAACCGAACACTGATTTTGGTAATAAAATTCAATGATTTGCAAGCGTTGCTCGTTAGTAAGTCTATTCATGATGAAATGTCAAAGCATACTGAGCATCTTTCTCTTTGACACCATGTCTGAAATCCCACGTGATCTGTCAAATACTAATGCATGAAAATCATAACCTCAAAAAAATTTATATACTCAACTAACGGTATTTTGCAATAAGGATTTTATAGTACTTTGATAAAGCTTTAAGACAAAAAAAAATATTTTTTGAATCGAAGATATTTGAATCGAAAGTCACAAAATTATATTTCTAATTGTGTTTTTCTCATTTTTGAGCACGATGTTGCATTAAATATATCGTTGTAGTAAAATTTTTCATAGTTTTCAAGATATGTTCATGTTTTTGATGTCAAAATAACGGAGATATTTTAATTTTACTAAATTTAAGAAATATTTCATATTTTGTATGTAACAAATATGCGATTTTGTAAAAAATTTGTACTACAGCACCATCTGGTGTCCAAGGTGGTTCAAAGAAGATACTGTCAAAAAACTCATCGTACCTGAGAACTACTATATACAAATTTGTATTCTGATCGCATGAGCGGTTTGGGAGTTTTAGGTGGTTTTGCAAAAAAGTTGTACTACAACGTACACGAAAACCACTGTATAATAAATAAAAAATAAATAACTGGCCATTTCAGCCCTTGAAAGGACTTTGACCTAGCTTCTTATGATCAATTGTGTTGTGCGTGTTATTAAGTTTGTACACAATTGACCGAGAACCGGACCTACATGCTTAACGCCGACTCCGAACGGCGATGAACGGAAAGTTCTCGTTCTCAAGAAGCTTTACATGGCATTTTGATTACTCTCTGAGGTTTGCCATTGTCTGCAGAGAGGTGGCGGCCGTACAGAAAAATTATTTTAATTCAAATAATTTTCTGTCGCTGCTGGGGTTCGAACCTGGGTTTCCAAAGTTCTTTGACATAGCGGCCACGCACTTTAACCAACTACGCCACGGACGCCACATACCAAAACCACTGTATACCACTTTTCATTCTAATCGCATAAGCGGTTTGTGAGTTTTAGGCAGTTTTGTAAAAAATTTGTACTACAGCGCCCTCTGGTGTTCAAGGCGGATGAAAATTGATAGCCCACAAACACGCACCGTACCAAAAAACTTCTATACATAAATTTTCATGCTAATCGGATGAGTAGTTTAGGAGTCTATTGCATAGTTACATACGACATTTAGTTACAAAGCATTTCGATATCATAAATTTGGCCTGTGTGGCCAAATTCACCCTTGTCTAATGTTCGCTCAAATATATAGTAACTACCTCTTGGACCCATAACGTCCACATATCAAGTTCCACTATCAAAACATGTACAACTCAGGAATAATAATGATTTCTAAAAAGTGGGCGTATATATAGTCAGACCACGCCCAGTTTTAGTATAGTTGCCGACAGTAACCATACGAACTTTTTTACCAAATTTTAGTCTAATACGACCAAACCCGTCTTAAATATAGCATTTTTATGGATTTGTGGGCGGTAAAGGGGGTATGGAAAAAAGGGGTATGGAAAATTTTTACTATGCCTACATTTTTCGCGCAAATGCAAACTAAAATGAGACTTGCCAAATTATTCCCATATTCCATTTATTTCCAATTACCCTTGCAAATATTTCCTCATATACACCATATGTGCGCAACTGTATTTTTTCACACCTCTATTGTTCATAAGTTCACTAAAATGCCTATAATTCACGAACCAATACACACACAAAGACCATTTATACAAAAAAACCTTCGTATTGGCGTCACCTTTCATGGGAAATTTTTAGAAACAAAATCGGTTCACGCATTACAGAAAACATCAATTTCATACACAATGCAACTTATTTTTATATATATAGATTATATGCACAGTTTAATTTTGATTTAATGCATTAGCTTTTTAGCTGCACATTATAGTCATGAACTAAAAAATGGATTTTTGCCTGCATTTTTTTAAATAAAATAGTTTTTAAAATTTTTGTGTTTGTATGAATACAATTCTTTGGAATGTTTTTTTTCAGAATTGTTCATTCAGCCGTTTAGTGTAATCAAACAAAATCACACCAGAAAAAGTCATGTCCGCATTTTGGATTCGAATACTCCGCTATGCGTCGAATGCCCACGATAATACGTCACTAAAAAGTTAATATTTAAGGAGTAAATCTGATGGATTGAGCCGTAATGGTCTGTAAACCAAAACACAAGACATGGCAACGCGATGTATTATCATCGCAGAATCAACGCCGAAAAAAATTCTAAAATTCAGCGAATAATCAAAGAAATGATACCGCTACTGCTGGCGTTGATACTCAAACGGCGGTCTTGGTAGTCGAGTAGGAAGCGCGCTTGACTGCTTTTATGCATCTATTAGTACCCAACAGTTATTTTGGAGTCAATTGAAAAAGTATACTAGCTCATTTCTAGCGCACTTCGAAGTAGCTCTAAAAAAGATAAAAGCGTTCTTACTATATTTTAACATTTTCTGCGCACAAGACGGAATTTAATTTAAAATTTAATATTAGTTTTTCTATTTTTCGATAGTAATTTTCTTTTGTTTTCATTAAATTATATTAATATTTGGCAATATAAAATATGATTAATGAGTTTTTGTTCAACACACATTAAATTAGTAATATTTTGAATTATTTGTGTTACTTTTAAAAAATAAAAATGTTTAGACATTTACAAACAAAATGTCTTCTTTAATAAATCTTGTAGATGGAAAAGATCGTACAAATCAGGTCTTTAGGACCTTTACTCCAGTGGAGACACTAAATTTTTACGCTTTTAAAATGTTCACTTAATAACTAGTTAAAAAAGGACCACTGTCAGGCTACTGCGAAAGCAACGAGTTTAAAAATGTTCCTAATACAACTAGTTCAAATATGAGGAAAAACAAATGTTGAAATGTCTTTTCCTATGACATCAACCCACAAAAAGTGTCAGTTCGTTTAATGTTAAAGGGGATTTTAGTGGAACTAGTACTGGTCGTTTTTGGAACTAGTTCAGATATTTCAAATTTGGCCCACTTTTCTGCTCGGTGAGAACTGTAATTATTTTGGTTAAAAGTTGGCTTTCTGTCAAGTTGAGCAGACTTTTACGTTTATATTAAAATAAGTATAAAGGGACCTTAAGAAAATATAGTTTACTTAGTTTAGTTTCTATTCTGATTAAATGTGTGTTCACTAGATGTAAAATTATATGCTTAACATAAATGTGGTTTAGATATATCAGTTATTTTACTTTTTATCACTCTTACCGTTTTTTTTCATAATCAACAATGTCCTTTGTTACAATGACTCCTGCAGTAGGATTTATTTGAAATACATCGTTGAAATCATCCAATATTTCATAAAAAACAGAAGAGGATGAAAATGCATCCACTTTTGTAACAAACGTCCCTATGGATATGTTTTCGTATAGTTCTGTTATACTAAATGGTGCCGAAAATTTTGGTGGGTCATTTTCAGCCAGTGTGATAATGATGTGCAATGGAACTTGAGAAGATAAAGGAGGGCTTCCTAGGTCACTAGCCTTTATTTGAAGCATGTACTCTTGCATTTGGTTAAGGTTTAAACTTTTTGCTACAGTAACGAGTCCCATAGTCGAATCTATGTCAAATGCATTGCCAATATTACCAGTAACAATTGAGTATTTTACTTCAGCATTCTTCCCAAAATCGCGATCCAAAGCAAATAGTTGTACTACTTTAGAACCAATCGCGGAACTCTCTAGAACTTTACTTTGAATTATTTTCGATGAGAACTCAGGATAATGGTCGTTATGATCATGAACTGTGATAACCAATTTAGCATAGTTGCGATTAGCAGGTGTACCTTGATCTTTTGCAATTACTATCAGTACATGTTCGGAAGCCTTCTCACGATCTAAGCGTTGTACAACCAACACGTTACCCGTCAATGAATCAATCCGAAATAATGCCAACGAAGAAGGATCTCGAGCAGCGTGTAGAGTATAAAATATTTTCTTTTCCTCGTCCTTATCTGTTGCATGAAGTTGCATTATAATAGACTCTTCCTCAATATTTTCTGATATATCGATTTCGTATACGTCTTGTGTAAATTGCGGTCTATTGTCGTTTGTGTCAATGACGTTCACATATAGTTGAGTTCTTGCAGTATGAATACCATCTGATACACTTATGGTTAGATTATATTTTTGCTGAGCTTCCCAATCCAATGATTTTGCAAGTAAAATATTTCCGTTATCTCGGCCGATATAGAACTCATTTCGATTGTCTCCGGCTAAAAAAAGACGCAGCCAAATAATATAGACAACAATAATTCGATTAACTGAATAATATAAAAAAAATAAGTCTCTTCTGTTACGAAGAGTGAAATTGTGCCATTTACAAGCACGAAGAAAGAAAATTAAAGTAGGGAATTGAAAATATTGAAATATTTTCTTAATTTGAAATTTTTTACCTTCAATATTATACCAAAGATGGTCATCGTCGGCATCTGTAGCTTGTATAAGAGTTACAAGAAATCCGGGTCGATCACTTTCCGTAACATCCACATTTGTATTTAAAGATTTTATAACTGGAGCATGTAAGGAACTATTGGCTATTGGGATAACAACAACGTTCAGTCTTGCTGAATGGCTTCGCTTTGGATTTCCATTATCTTCTGCTCGTATATTCAAGTCAAATTCTGAGTCCGGTTCAAATGTTTTCGCAGCATACACAATACCAGTCTTTGAATCTATGCGAAACCTTGACTTTCCTTTTCCAGATTTTATTATATACGTTATTCTGCCATTTTCCCCAATATCGTTATCGACAGCCAAAACCTAAGCAAAAATTATAATTAAACTTTTTAACTCTTTTTGTGATAATTTCAGTCAATATGTAATAATTTCTGAAAATTGAAACTGCTACACGGTAAAACAAAACCTTGTCACGTCAAAATTATGAAATCTAATGGATTTATGTACAAGATACCTTACACTATTAAAAAAAGATATATCTGCTATATATGATCATGGTGATTGATGTTTTGATCAAAATGGAAAAAGAACATCAAATAGTTGAAATTTATATCGATTTAATTGACTAGAATATTATATCTTTAACAGGTCCCTATAAAACAAAATACATTTCAATTTTTTAGGTTTGAACAGAATGAATGACTTTTCATTACTTTTCAATTTTATTAATAAAAAAAAATTAAAAACAACTAAGAAATAATCTTCGACTGAGCCGAAGTTAAAATACTCCCACGGGCAAACCAAAGTATACTATAAGTCCTAAGGAGCCAATGAAATGTTTTGTATGGGACGTAGGCTTTCAAGTTATGTCAGATGTAAAATAACAGTTTTATTTACATTTCATCCAATTAAGCCATGAAAAAGTGATCAAAGCTATTATTTGACAAACATGACCTACTTTTCGCCCGAAAAAAAGTATATAACTATAAAACATTGAGCCATTTGCAAGTTATGCGGCTATATCCATATATATTAAATTGAATAAATCTTATAAATACCTAAATCAACCAAACTTCAAAAACGTATTCAAATAAAATAGAGGCCTTTGGCAAATCGTCTCTATTTGGGGTCACCGTTCACCATGTCTTAAATTTGGCGATGACCCTCAAATTGTGTCCCAGTGTATGTAGCCTCCGTTACTTGCATTTACATTATCTTGTGCTAAACTGGTGAGATCTTCATATTCCAGATGATCTGTTAGTGTATTGCCACTTTTTCTATAATAGAGAAAACTGGAGTAATCTATTGCATTCCAGATCACTAAACGTATAACATTAACACTGACATGCCATCGGGGGTAATTGAATAAAATTTCCTTCGACGCAGAAATATTTTTACAGGTTTTTAACTTCAAATTCAACTTTTTACACTTTAAATTCAACTACTTCAAATGTATCTACAATGAAATGTAACTTTGTACTCTTCTTTTTATCCAACTTCTTAAACTTCAAATTAAACTATTGTTCTATTGTTTTGCTGGTAATTTGAGAAGTGTCAAAAGTTAAATTTGGTTTGTCAAAAGTTTGTCTAATGGCTTCCAATAATTTGCTTCAATGCAATGTATTCTTCCATTTTAATTTTAAATCCTTTGATATAATCTAATAATTATGATTATTTAAGGTGATCCTAGTCTTCTCTCATTGAAATCCGATATTAAAATGTCATATATTACGTGTAACTAAGATGTTAATTGTTTTTTAAATGAATTAATATTGTGTATTCCAACATTTTTAGCAAAACGATAAGTAAATTGTTCTGTTACCGTTGCCTATAAGTGTAAGTCGTCTGGTTGATACTTAAATACTAACGCTATACTTGATTGAATACGTCGAATTTTGTACCGGATAAATTATTTTTGCGGGAAGTTTTATTTTATTTCTTTAATATCAAAAGAAATGCTACCGAAAGTCATGGTTTTTAGTCGAAGTTGATGGTGACTATACTCTAGCTGAGCAAACGTGTCGAAATTGATTTGAACGCTTTAAGAGTGGTGATTTTGACATGGACTTGTTCTCACTTAGAGCAATGATGTTTTCAGCAGACCTTGTATTTCTGTGACGTACAGCTATTGGCTGATTATTAACCGAACCCGTTGACTTAAAATTGGTCACCAAACGTCGAATAGTTGAATCTGTAGGACGGTTTTGGCGAGGATAAAAATCGCGCAATAGGTACGCGGAGCTTTTCACGATCGGATCATTGATTTTGAAACTAAAATTTTATGATTCCATTTACTACTTAACAATTTACGACCGATCAAATAAATTCATTTTAATTAAAAAATTATCTGTGCTAAATAGGATTTGAACCACAAACCCCCTTGTTCGTAAAATTGACATCGATCATTAACGTGTTCCATCACGGCCGGAACAGAATTAAAAAAGTTCGTAAGCTTTTGGGCATGTCTCGGTACTATTAGAAAAATCTTACTATTTCAAATGCACAAGTTTGAAAATTTTCATTTATCTTAAAATAAATTTATTTTCAAGTCATTATAATTGTTTTTATATCATATTAATTTTATTTTAATTTACTATTCATTTTATTTAATAAAAATATTATTTTTGTTCTATTGTTAGTTCTAGGTTTGGATTAAATAATCAATAATTTTAGAGATGTATTTGTTTAAAAAAATATAATCTAATAGAGAGGCACAATTTAATTTACAAACGTTTGACACTTTGCCTTCACCTCCTTATTTTATATATTAATCAAAATGGAAGTGCATCTGGACAATATCTTTCTTGCTGGATTATAAAAATGGCCGAAATTTATAACGGGTTGTAACTTGTTAATAATATTGAATTATTAAGATTACCTGAAACATCGAGTCATTTACAGTTAAAGATGATGGAACTTGTACTTTATAAAATCGCTGATCAAATTCGGGACTGTGGTCGTTAATATCATCCACAGTTATAACAACTCGAGTTGTAGATGAGAGAACGGGATAACCGTTATCAGTTACAGAAACCTAAAATAAAAGAGACTATACATATAATATATAAAGTAATAGATAATAATTCTTATTTGAAGTGATATTCACTAGCCGCATTAAGAAAAGTACTTAGATCATAAATTTTTGTTTTAAAAACTTTCCACAATCAATTAACCGCCATTAAAAACAGATAAAAGTAATCAGAATTAACTACCACAATAATATCCTAACGAAATTAATTTAGTTACGAAAGACTATTCTTGTTTATATGAAAATTTTTGATAAATGCCTTAGTTTGTGTCCGTCGAAAATGCCAGACAGTGTATTTTTTAAGGCAAGTACAATATTTTGATGATTCACAAGATCATTTTTATATGAACTCTTGTCGGACGTTTTTGCAAGACAGAACCATCTAAAACAATACCCATCGTCGGCAGCGAATCTGTTTACCAAACGAGATAGTCACTATAAAGCTGCACAAAGCCTTCTATTTGACAGTATTTGACAAGGTAACACTATCTAAGTAAGGTGTATTTCAGTGTAGCCTTGACATTGAATAAAAATTTTCTGTAGAAGCAAAGCCAACAAAACAAGCATTGCATATTTTGAAAGCTTTACGTTAGTATCGAAAAATACTTGAGTTTTGTTATGAACAAAAATATGGAACCATAAAACGGCACTGAAATAAAATCCAGAACCATCCAGAACCACCATATAGAACCATCATAATCTAAAATATTGCAACGATCTTTTTATTTGAAAGAATTACTTAATATCCTTTGGTTTTTTTTAGCTCATTTATTATATCTAGGGTGCGATGGGGTGAAGCATTTGGAGGCTCACAGCACCCCCAAAAATTAAAATTTTTGAATGGTTTTTTGCTTAAATCGCAAGAATGGACATTTTTCTTAATTTCTATGCGATCGAATTTGAACATTTTCGATTTCGGCAAAAAATAATGTTCGAAAATGTTCGTTTTTCGATTTTTGAAAAATGGTGCGTTGATGCGTTTCGCTAAAACAATCGCAAAAACAATCACAAAATGACAAATTTTGCTTAAGTCAGCAAAAAACTAAAATACTAAATAAAAGTCATTGAATTCAAATTCATCGTTAATATCGAGGTCAGAGTCGCAGTTTCGACAAGTGTAGTAGCCACGGTAGCTTATATCGACGCATTTTAACTAATATAGCAATAATATCGAATTGGACACACGAGATTAACCCACAAACACTTATTCGAACATTCAACACCAGAATTATGCCATATGTGCCAAAACGCCGGGTTATCCATACATCACATATTATATGAATGCCCACATGTCACTGCCATCAAAAACAATCTCCAATTACACGATATAACAGCAACATTACAAACAGTATCAGAAAAAACCATAATTAATTTCTCAAATCTTTTAAAAAAAGCTGGAATTTTCTACGACATTTAAAAAAAAAATATTAGTTATAATTATAAATTGTATCCTATTAATTAAAATTGATAGCTGAAGGCCTAAGTTGCTATGCTATTTAAGCTTATTAAAAATATTGTAATTTATTACTCTCTTTTTAAAATTGGAAAAAAAAAAAAATAACTAATATGGCTACTGGCGGATCTAGGATTCGTTAATTTTCGCATTAAAACGGAGTTCGTGAAGTGAAACGTCTCATTTTGAAAACACGGCTGACATCACACAACCATTCTATAGATATTTCACGAAAACTTCATATTTTTTAAGAATAACCTTAAACCAACACGACTGATATATTTACCTTGAATTTGTGTTGGCTAGTTGGCATAAATCACGATAAATTCACTCGATAAAAAAAATTTTTTGGAAAAAAATTTTTACCACTGTTTTGGAAAAGCAACACGTCTGAACGCTTCGCTGTATCATGAAAAACTGTGCGGCAATGAAAGCAATACGTGACGGTATGACACTTGGTTATATGTAAGCGCGCTGTCAAAATTTCACAGGTGAAACACTTCACCCCGCCGCACCCTAAATTTTATTCACTATTGCCTGTTAAGTCTTCATCGTAAGGACCATAAAAATCGACATCACCACGTACACCACTCTCTACATCATTGTCTTCATCGGTTTCTTTAGCATCTTGAACGTGTTTTTTCATTTGTAGGCACTAATCGTGGTACAATAAAATTTTAAAAACAACTTCTTTTGTGGTAGTTCCCATTTGGTAGAAATTATAGGATCAGAAGTTATCAAAAACATATTTAAAATATCCTCTAGGGTTTTTCTCGACTGATTTTTCTTGAAAAATACTTCCTGATTGTTTCGAAGTATTTGTTGCGAGCTTCTTGTGGCACCTCAGAGAGTTGACCAATCTGCAATAAAGCATATTTTTTATTTCAGGCCTATCTTATGTACATTTGGAGTGTTTACTTCTACACAAGATATCTTGCTGTGCCTAGCCAAAATCACGGAATTTTTTTATATGTTTTTCGTGTCCGCACGAAATTACTTCTTGCTATCACTACACTACTCGAAATCAATATTTGTTATTAATGCTGTTGTTTCTGCATTTCGTCGAATAGTATTTCCATCATTAGAATTCCCGAATACTGGCTTTGTTATGATCAATATTAAAAGCAATTTTTTCCTTGAACTCTCTTCGAATTCTGAATTTATTTAATTATCCAATTAAATAAATTAATTGGATAATTGGATTGGATAATGGATTGGATATCACTTATCAGCCATTTTCTTACTGGAAACTTATTAGCCAAATGAAGCAAACATTGGAGGTTTTATCCAACCTTGTAGAGTCAAGTCGATAAGCCAAATTGAAGATTATCGACTTTAAGGAGACATATACATAGGTTACAAATTAAAAAAAAAAATGTTTATCCGCCGAAGAAAACCAAAATGGCGACCGATTTTATAATCTCGAAAATCGATTTTTTTTCAAATGGCCGCCATTTTTTTTTTCGGCGGATAAAAATTATCCTAGTTCAGGCGGTGGCCACTTAAACAAGGATTAATTTGTTTTTTTTTATTTTTTCCTCAGATGTTCCAGACTGGTGATATCCTGCACACCGTCAATTTTTTGGCATTTTTTTAAAAAAATCAAATAACGTTAAAAACCGCGTTTTTTGTATTCTTTAAATGTTAATAAATATATGTGCAAAATTTGAAAACGATATCTTTTTTCCTTCTGTGGAAAAAAAATTATTGAAAAAAATTTTTTTCTTAAACTTGTAATCTATATGTCCCCTTAACCTTTTTTTAAGTATGGCATTAAAAGAATTAAGCTCTTATGGTTGACACACATAGACAGACCTTTGTGTAGATGTAGTTTTAGTTTTAGTAGATGTAGTGTTCAGTAGCTGAGCCGATTTTTTCGTGGGTGGATTTTCGAGACTTTGGCTCGATCGGCTGCCCAAATTGTATTTTTCATAAATTTTAAATTCCGTTTAAAATTCTTGTTAGCTATTGAACTCAGAGTTCCAACAATACCAATAATTCTGAAAAATTATGTTTTAAACCAAATTTATGGCCTCCAAACAAAACGTGTTCAGTAGGTGGGCATCCTTGCCTACTTTTAAATTTCTTCTCTTTATTTCAAGTCGAAAAACTCACCCAATGCCCCACATAATAAAAAAGACATATCTCGAAAGCGAAGCAAGATTGTACAAAAATAACAGTTTTTACCGTTTTCCTAAAGGAGGACCCAATTAGTAGACGCACAAGTAAAGGAGAGAGCCGTTTAAGGTCGTTAAATAAATTATAAAATCGACGTATTTCGAAAACGAAGCATAATAGGCCAAAAATATTGGTTTTTACAGGGTACACGTGACGGTGGTGACCGATATCAAACCAATAAAAAACAAATTCAAAACGTTTAAAGTGCATACATAGGTGTAGTGCATAACATTTTTCTATATTCTACTTAAGTTTGGATACACACTTATCCGCCGTTTTCGATCTCACACGGTGTTAAGTTTGTGATGAAAGTGACTTTTTACCATTCAGACGTCACGAAAAAGAAGACTGCTGATGGTTACAAGTGACAGTGACGGCAATGAAACAATCTGAATATTTGAGTCTTACTGATAATAATTTTTCTTAAATTGTTATTTGTTGGTATTTCGTACATTTTTAATTTCTATAAAATACAAAGACCTTTTAAGTTACACATACGTTTGTAGTACATATACGTTTATTATTTACGTATTACGTGTATTCAATGTTTCAAATGAATTGAATTTTTATATTTCTTATAATTAAACTGTTCTTTTTATGATTTATTTAATATTTTGCTTAAAGTTTACGTTCAATAAATAATAAGCACTGTTATACCTTTTTTTGTTTTACACGATGTTTCATATAAAAATTTCATTTTCGCTTTACACGCATTTCTCAGGAACCTATCTCTATTTGATGTTAAAAAATCTTGCAGGCAGTGTATGTTTGGAAATGTGACGGAGGAAGAGACGAAGTACTTGAAACTATGGCAGATAGTAACAAGCCTTTTAGTATGAAATCATATAAATGATTTTAGAGGTGCATTAACAGTATATTATTAAAAATTTTAATTGTTCCTAAGATTATCATGAAATTGTTCAGTATCCTTTTAAGTTTAAACATTTATTAAAATTAAAATTAACAAAGTTTTGCACAGCAACCCATAGTAAAATACACATTAAATGACTACTTTAAGAAATATCGCACGAAACCCTGATCTAGATTTTTTGAAGCAGCTGACAGTGATATGAGAAGAAAAACAAGATTTTTAATTTTGAGAGTCTCTGTTCTATCAGTTCTACCTTGTTATTGTATCATGATCTTATTTTTTTTCTTACCTATTTAGGTGTTTTCCTCATAATGAATTTAACATTTTTTTAATTAATTATTTAAAGTATGCGTATTGCAAAATGGATACCAAAAATAAATAAAATAACTTGATAAAACTAGATAAAACTTGCATCTCTTGGATCTCACCAGACTTGTGAAAAGAATTTTAAGCGTATCTGAATATTCATTGTTATTGCACTTAATAAATGCTTATAGAGAATTAGCATTAGAAATTATATAATTTAGAAGATGTATTCAGATAAGTAAAACCTGAGTCAAAAATAACACCAAGATCTTTCATTAATGTGACTGATTTAAAATTATAATTTTTTAACATGCATATTGAGACGTATTGTATATTTAGTTTCGAATGTAAAACCATTCATGTTTGAAAATAAATGGTTTTTAGAACACAATTCATATAGATTATTCATATTTATATCGTGAAAGGATTTTCAAATCGCCAACAAACATCAAGAACTTTGAAAAACATAAACTGTCATCATCTGTTAATATTATATAGAAGAATGCTCCATTGAGATACACCTGAGGTAACTATAAACGGTTCAGAAATATATTCGTCAAAGGACATCATGCACATGATGCAATTAGAAGGTAGGCTCATATTGGAGAGCAGGGTGCACTAGGTATCAAAATCAGCTGGTAATTTTGAGTTTTTCTATTTGTTGTTTTAAAATGAGCCTACCGTGTAATTGTATCATAACTCAACACGACAAATATATTGCTTAAATAAAAATTAATTAAGAAAATTTAATTCCCTCAAGTAATGTTATATAATTTCTGACTAATATACTACGGAAACTTAAACCTTTTTCTGGGACGTATTGGGATAATTGTATCACAGATGTCTAAAAATTTAGATTTAAAAAATATGAAAGCATTACTAAGTTCTTCATAATTAAGAATTTTGAGAATTGTGGAGAAATATCAGAATTGTGCAGAAAAAACTCGTAGTTCTTCACCACGACAATTAACTGGCTCACACATCTGATATTTTTTTACACGAGTATGTGATCAAAAACAACGTTCATACCGTTCCGTAAACTCCGTATTCACCCAATATGGCTTTCTGACTTTTCTATTCCCACGAATCAAGATACCACTACGCGGAAAGCATTTTTTAACGATTGAGGCAATAAAGGAGAATTCGCTCAAGGAGCTGACGGCGATTCCAAAATCAGCCTACGACAAGTGTTTTTAAGATTGGAGAAAGAGTTGGAATAAGTGTATTGCTAGCAATAGAGATTAACAGTTAAAAGTAAATTAACAGTTTTCGTTTTATTGAAGAATTCCGATTATTTAATAAAAATTAAACCAATTATTTTAATAAATTTAATTATTTGAATACATTGCTTTTGAATGGATATATAGTACTTCATTCGCTTCAATGGAAAAAGTTGTTTAGTTTCAAACAATACTGTACCTATAATTAATTCGTTCTATTGAATAATCTGTCTTATGTTCTCTAAGGAGGTCTTTTATATGGAAGCTTAAGCGCCTTGCATACTTCAGTTTGGCAATGAAACTGTTATAACAAATATACTGAAATTTTAGTTGAGATAGTCTTTAGTACTTTGAATTATTTCGATTAAACACGCCAAACGTAGTGAAGTAGCCAGTGCTATTCGAATTCCAATAAGATATTTATTCATTTGCTTAAGGGATCAAATTATTTTATACAAAATCAATTTTTAGAGAAACATTTCTAGAAAAACACACTAGAGTCATCAGTTTTAATTGATTCTGTCTTTTGGCGCTACAGTCGTAAACCTGCTTCGCCTTGGGACGTCCCAAATATTGAAAAAAAATTGTCTTAATTATTTTCATTCCATATTCTCTATTTGTGTTTGTTTTTTTTTTTATTGGATTGAAATTAAATTTTCAAAAACATATCAAAAGGTAAATAAGAATTAGACAGAAACTTTTTACCTCCAATATATGTTCCGATTGGTTTTCTCTATCTAACTTCCTTGCTGTTGTGGAGAGAACACCTGAAACAAAATTTGAAGAATTAGTTATTAATAAAATAAATTATATGATTGTATACATATACCTAATAATGATTTTATATCAATATCAATTTAAAAATGATTTTTCTGATTAGTGCAATTCGTAGCAAATATGATATGATAGAGACCTTGTGAAACTTGTAATTCTGAAAATTAAACTGTCATTGAGTCAAAATGATAAAACTCAAACGGAAAACCTGAATTTGTGGGATTCGAATATGATTTGTAAGATAACTTCTCATCTTATTTATAAGATCCTAAATAAGAGAAGCAGCCCATTTAAAAAACGAAATGTAACCATATAAAATTTACCGATTAATCTTAATCCTAATAATTTTGCTGAAGAACTCAAAACAAAATAAACCCTAGTTAAGGATT
Organism: Pherbina coryleti; assembly: GCA_943735915.1. Lineage (NCBI taxonomy): Eukaryota > Metazoa > Arthropoda > Insecta > Diptera > Sciomyzidae > Pherbina > Pherbina coryleti. The sequence goes on along the minus strand of OX030952.1, from coordinate 44,357,563 downwards.
TAAGAAAAATAACAAATATTATATTGATATGAACTTTGATATTTAAAAAATCGCCATTATGAGCTAACTTAAAAAATTTTTCAATGAGTATGATCAATGGACCAATGACAACAAAAATCAAATGAGATATTTAAGGTTATTTTATACCCCCTCGCATACTGCGTCAGGAGTACATTAAATTTGACAAGACGTTTGTTATACCCATAAGGAGGCGAGAAAGCTTAAGGAAAGTATTAATATTCTTGGTCAGAATCACCACCTGATACAAGTTAGCCACGTCCGTCTGTTTGTCCGCCTATAATAACGATTACAGCCAATGAGTAAGGATGTCGTAATAAAATTCGAAATACTTCCTAAAAAAAAAACAATACATTATTTCTTACTTATTTCAATACTTTTTAAATAAAACAAAATTGAATTCTTAAATGAATCAAATCGAAAGAAATCCCATATAAAGTAACATTTTCAATATTTTGCACATAAGTTTTGTTATACCGAATGAAAACCACGCTTACCTCCCACACAAAATAACCCATCATGAATTTCACAAGAACTAATGTTTTCAGCTTAACAAGCAAGCTCGATGTTAAAAGAATTCTAAAGGATGTTTAGTTAAATCAGTACTAACTTTGATTTCTTTGATTTTTAATAATACACATAAAATTCATTAAATAGCCTTTCATTTATTTGTTTTCAATCGAGGGAATTGAGTATTTCATTATTTGTTTTCAAAGAACAAAAACAGTTATCGATAAAATAGCGGATCCAATGCCAGTTCATTAGGGCCCATTCACTAAAATTTTAATTCTAAAATTTGGTAATGTTGTTAAATCGTTAATGTCATCACTTTGAAATTGCAAAGACTACTAAATAAAAGTTACACTGACCAAAGCCGTATTAAGGGGGAAAGTTTCAAGGTCAAACCCCCCAAATAATGGAACTTTTATGCTGCTAGGACATTCGCAGGCACTATATGTTTACATAGTAATTGAAAATTTTATTTGAAAATACACATGTTTAATTATAACAATAGGGGTATTCTCTATGCCTAGGATATGCCGTTGCACGGTGAAAGAATAGGAAATGCACAATTCGCCATTGTGGTTTCTCAATTGCAGATTAGAGTGTCCCTTATTTTGCGATTTTTGGAAATGTCAAGGGGCTGAAAAGTTTTTTTATGCGTTTTTATATTCTAAGAACGAAACTAAAAAAATTTTTTTTTTACGACAACGTTTACCCGTGCCAATCGGGCCCGAAAGTTTCGAAAAAATGCCCATATTAGACCATATTTGCACAAATTAAAAAAAAAATCTTTTATCTGCTTTTTATAAATGTTTTACATTTTTTGGAACACATACATAAGAAATATGATGTATGTGTATTTCTTATGCAAAGTTTTTTTATGGTGGGCGTGGTTACCGCCTCTGCTGCGTCGAAATTTCTCCCGCAGCCTTTTCCCACTTTTTCATGAAATTAGTGCAATTTAGGTATTAATATCAACAATAAATAAATACATTTTTATTATGCTAAAAGTATGATTACATTTCATTAAATTCACATTATGTACTTACAAAAATTAACAATAAATTAAAAAACTAGTATTTTAACCTGCGGCGGGCGCGCAACAAGCTAATACCTACAAGCAGTCTTATTGCGGCTTTTCGACCGAAATCATAGTTTTTTTTTATAAATAAAAAAATATCAAAAACCAAAAATATATGCCCCCTGAAGGGTTAAAGTTTATTAAGAAATACAAATTAATTATAAGTTTTTTTTAAGAGCATGTATTTTTTTTTTTTTTTTTGTTGACTACATTCAGCTAAAGTAATCCGGTGATTTTCAGTCAACGAATTTGATTAGGTGCGCTACCAATTTCTAAATGTTAATTATATGCAATTATATTGGGTAGTTTAACTGCGAGAGTAGCTAAAAAAACCTAAATATTTAGGTGTACCTTCAACCATAAAATAGATAAGACACATAATTTATTAGAAGAATAAGCTAATTTTTTTTAAACTATGACCACTTCAGATTAGGCAAGCCACCTACTAAGTGTAGAAAAATCATCTAATTATTTAGATAGCATTCCCACTTAAGAGTGGGAATGCCGTGCAAAAAATATGCAAAAAATATGTTTTTTGTTTTGCAATTTCTATTTTGAAGTGAAACTTTCCTTATGTGACTTTACTTCATTTCGTCACATCATAGAGAAGAAAGATTTGTTTTATAGTAGATAGAATGAGAGAGATATATACATTGTTATAAATGACTGAAAAATTTCTTTGCCACCGCTGAGAATCGAACCTGTGATCTCAAGATTTCAACAACCAACGTCTTATCTATTGAGCTAAATTTCCTATACAGAAATTTACGCTACATACCAATTAATCAAATTGCTGTAGATGCCCATAATTTCAGAGTTGTGGACCTCATATTTTTATATACATTTTGTTCACAATTTATCAAACGGCGTAACAGCACAGCGGTAAAGCGTTTGACTATAACGCAAGCGGCCCGAGTTCAATTCTCGCGTTAGACTTTAGTTTATGTAAAATTTTCTCACTTTGTTTTTATTTATGTTTTTTATAGGAGAGCGCTGTGCTCCTATAAAATTCAAATACGGGGAAAAAACAAGTTGTAAGGAAAGCATTTGATTTATCCACGTAAATATTTATATAAAATTTATACTGAGGCGTGGATAATGCTAATATGCGTTATTTCCCTAGTGTACGAACAAATCGATAACTTGCATTAGGTAAAATAACTAGAAGAATTAGATGATTTAATAAGCAAAATTTTAGTTGAATTAACTAATTGTAATTAGGTGAATTACCTAATGCATGATTGTTAAATTAACTGTGTAAGTAGAAAAGTTGTTGAAAAGATTAGGTGAAATAGAAACTTTCACATTAGCTAAACTAGTTTAGGTAATAAATCAATTCTTTTATTTTCTGTGTAATATGGGCATTTTTTCGAAACTTTCGGGCCCGATTGGCACGGGTAAACGTTGTCGTAAAAAAAAAATTTTTTTAGTTTCGTTCTTAGAATATAAAAACGCATAAAAAAACCTTTCAGCCCCTTGACATTTCCAAAAATCGCAAAATAAGGGACACTCTATTGCAGATATTATACATTTCCTATTCTTGCACCGTGCAACGGCATATCCTAGGCATAGAGAATACCCCTAATGTATTTGAGTACTTTTCCCACACAGCAGGCGTTTCGAATTAAAATTTTTTTCGAATTACACTTCTAAGAAGTCGAAAAAGTAGCATGGGGTTATCAAGACCACCAAAAAAAACATTTTAGGAATAAAAAATAAGCTTCCTCTTCCGCAAGGACAATTTGAGACAATTACAGATGATTTGAGAAAACAGTAACAAATTACGATTTGAAATACTTTGATTTTTGTGAAAAAAACTATATACGTCTTAAAGCAAAAGTAAGGATAGACTTAAACTAACAATATTTAGCCAAACACGATGCCCCTCACGATTTTTATCCAAAGTGATCTGTACGAAGGATATTCAAAGCTAAAGTTATAACCGAGATAGCACAGAAATTTTGCTTATTATCTTATAGTCTAAATTTGATTAATACTTAAATTTGGCAAAGTAATAATAAGCATATTTATCGCATATCCCTTTTCCTATTTTTGGAAATTGTATACTTTAACGCAATTCCTTAACTTTTTCAAAAAAATTAATAAATATAAGATTTTCTATCTCGGGCATTAAATATGGTACCGAAGATTATTTTCTCAATTTGGATTCTTCAAATGTTTCTGAACATTTAAAATAAAATATAAATTTATTTAAAATACCGGCTTAAGACCACGATTACTTTTTTTATTTTGATATTTTTTCTCTATAAAATTGTTAAATTTCATGTTAGGAAGTATTTTTTTTTAAATATCAAAAAAAAATCGTGGTCTTAAGCTGGTATTTTGAATAAATACTTTATGACAACTCCATACAACTTTTGATACCTCTTAGAATACGATCTTAATTTTTTGAATATACGCGCAAGGAAATTTTGTATTTGTATTTGTATTTATTGGACTTAAGAATTAGTACAGTAAGATCAATAAAGTTCTTTTAGCGTACAACAATTTAAAAACATAATTTAAAGACATAATAGTCAACATTTTGTTTGAAATGTTTCGTTAAGCACAACTAAAAATTAACGCACTACACTGCGTTTGCGAATTGTATTTGCCGCAAACGAAAATTCAGTTGTCATCAACTTGAAAATATATCTTATATACATATATATATATACCGCAAGATATTTCGGTCATTATTATTTGTTATATTAATTATCTTTCCCCCTATGTACATATGTCTTCTTATGGATTGCACTCAAACGCACCTCTGTTGCAATATACGTCCGCGTATTATATAATAACAAGTTGTACAAAAAGTAACTCTGAACTATAAGCTTTGTCTTTATGCAAAGAAGTGAAAAACAAACGACGTTTTCAGTTGGGAAAAACAAATTTTTCAATTGCTGCAATTTAAAAATCACTCGTGCTTATGACAAACGAAATTAATTTCCTGCAACAAAATGACGCGTTTCCCGCAACTGGCTATTATTACGACACTGTTGAAACGTTTGCAAATAACGACGATAAACTTTACAACTGGCGATAAACATTTTTTTCTTTGCGTGAAGGCAGACAAATACATGTGCGAAACATTTTTTACCCCACGTTTAAAAAACGTAAAAGGGGTACATTGATTATGTCACTCCATTTGTAACGCCCATAAGGAATCGTGGTAGGATAAGTATAGATAAGTACATATATATATTCTTGATATATATTAGACGCACAGACAGTATATATATTTCTTCAATCTGTCCGTCTGTCTGTGATCACGATATGTGAAATTCGAAATTCAATATTTAAGCTTGCATCGATATTTAAGCTTGTATCGAAAATGAGATAAATCGGATGAAAACCACGACTACCTCCCATACAAAGTGACTTTACAAAAAGGCAAAATCTCTTTTAATTCCACAAAAATTAATATATGGACTTGAAATTTTGCAAATGAGCTTTAATATTTATTATGCACTCAGAGTAAAATCAACGAAATCTGGTGAAAACCACGCCTACCTCCCATGTAAAACATTTTAAAGGCTGCTTAAGACTTTGAATATACTTGCTATACCGTGGGGTATTTTAACTTCGGCCCAGTCGCAGATCATTTCCTACTAGTTTTGTTTGTGTTTAATGTTAAAAGCTATTGCTTTGCTATTTTGTATTTTTTCGTGCATTTTTTATTTAGTAGGCTTTGTGTATTCGTTTATTTTAACTTTTGCTTGGTTTCGTTTGTGGCTATTGAAGTGTGATTTATACTTGTGCGGAAGTGAAAATGTAAAAAAGAGGATTTAAAGAACAATCGTTATTAAAGTTTTAAAAAAATCAAATCGGATAAAGCAGCACCAATGTTAAATTGTCAACCTACATCTGCATCTGTAAAAGTATAAATAATTTACAGGTAGAAGCAGACGCAATTGCCCGTAAGGATGAACCAATATCTACTTCTTCGAGAGCGCAGGAGCCAAATAACATTGACAATATGGACGTGGGAAATAAATTTTAAACTTTTATTAATATATGGAGTGTTTTTGAAACAAACTTTGTAAATTCAGCATTAAAAATAAATAATATTTATGTCTTCTTTTTAGAAACAAAAACCATTTGAAGATTTTATTGAAGAATTTCGGGAATTTTTGATCAGAAAGTATACTTCGAGTTAAAAATTGGGAAAAATTTAATAAAAAATCCGCCTTCCTCCCATACAAAGTCCCATTAACGTATTGTCTTCATACTCTACAATTAAGCTCTGATATTTAAAAAGTTGTCGGATTTTGAAATCCGGAAAATACTTGTGTATCATTTGCAAATATACTTCGACACCGTAGAGATATTTTATCATCGGTCAAGCTCAAGAGAATATAATTTCTAGCTTGGTTGTATGGCACTATTGTATCAGTATAAATATAGATGTTAAGTAATTTTAATTTCTTATTCAACTCAATCAAAAACTAAAACTAAATTAAACTAAACTAAATAAAACAACTCTGAAAATAAAATACGAAAAAAATATATTTTCACATTTGATTAATCGGCAAATTTTACATGGGAAAGTAAGTGAATTGTGATTCGATTTGAATACCCTTAAAAAATCAATCTAGAATATTATTGAATTCGCCCAAGAGGCAGGTTTATCTGTGAGATCTCTAAGTTTCAAAGATTTAGCTGGATTCTTCCATAATTCATATTTGCTACTCTCGTTGAAAATTTGCTATCTTAAAAAAATTGCTCTCGTTTGAATAAATTAATATCTCGTAAAGAAAAAAATTAAAAAAACTGAAAAACGGGCTCAGTAAAAAAAAAATACAAGATAGGCACACTAACAAATTAAGAAAATACTTGATCTGGCTATAAGCTTTTCATATCAGTTCCCCTTTCTTTACCCATAATTATTTTGTTTTTTGATTTTACCTGTTGAAGGATCTAGTGAAAAAAAACCTTCGGGATTTCCAGTTGTTATTTTATATGTAATTTTTGTGATCGGATCAATATCTTTGTCTTTGGCCATTAACTGAATAATAGTAACTCCAGGTGGACTTCCTTCAGGCACAGATGGATAATAAACAGGCTTTTCTGTCAGTGGAACATTATCATTTGTATTACTGACTGTTATATAGATCTGAAAAGATTTATAAGTCATTATTAAAAAAAAAATTATTAATATCACACAATACCTGAACACAGCTACATAGTGGTATAATCCCCTGATCTTGGGCACATAAAGTTAACCAGTAATTATCCTTTGTTTCGGTGTCCAACTCAGCCAACGATCTTATTGAACCTTAAAAAAATAAAATTTTTCAGGACTGCAAATAATAAAATAACGTATTTCCTTCATATTAGTACAGATTGTTTTTTTTAAAGTAAAACTTCTTAAGCCACGATGGGGAGTAAAACCGATAAATCAATTCGCCGATGAAACACTTCGCCGTGAAACGCTTCGGCGTGTTTTTAACATAGTGTTACGCAAAATTAAATAATTATAATTATAACAGGAACACAGTAGCTTTTCAACTGCATGGTTCATACATCGAGTAATTATTATATTGCCATAAAAATTCGAATCATATGAAGCATGTCTTTGATATTCATATTGAAAACATCAACCTTAAACAAAAAGACAAACACTGACTGCTGCTAAGTAAGAGAGTTCTAATGTACAACATTTTAAAGTATATTTCAAACTTTTGTATCAAACTCATACATATTAACCCTCTCCGGCTCTCCCTTAAAGCCCTCCTGTTCAGGTGTAGGGAATAAATACACAAAAATCATAAAATTTGTATGAGAGCCCCCTAAGGAGTGGTCGGAGGGAATAGGCTCCTAAGGGAAAAATGTTCCTTTTGCAAAAATAATGGGCGTCGGCCATACATATTAACCCTCTCCGGCCCTCCCTTAAAGCCCTCCTGTTCAGGTGTAGGGAATAAATACACAAAAATCATTAAATTTGTATTGGAGCCCCCTAAGGAGGGGTCGGAGGGAATAGGCCTCTAAGGGGAAAATATTCCTTTTGAAAAAGTAATAGGGGTCGGTCATACATATTAACCCTAACCAGCCCTCCCTTAAAGCCCCCTGTTCAGGTGTAGGGAATAAAAACTGACATGTACCAGCATGTCTTGAGGATATTGCAATATATTAGTTAAGGCGACCAAGACTCTATTCCAAAGTCTAGGTAACTTCTGTGACTTTTGGAGTCTCATCTAGGAATCAATGACGATAACAAAGTAATTTTACAAAGCAGAGCTACTGCTATGAGACCTAAGGGAGCAGCTGCTTTCTTGGAGCAAAAGGAAGGAGCTAGTCAGCAAAAATTAAGGAAACGGAAGGAAAGCTGCCATGGAAGTGAGCACTACGATTTATTTCATTCACAACCATGACGATAGTAAACGAGTGTCTAAAACTAATTGCTTGCTAGAGAAAACCCAGAAGTGAGAAGGAGAAGGGTAAGCGGGCTTATATTCTCGAAGATGACAACTTCTAACAAGGAGCCGAGAGACTGTCCCGATTTCTATTAAAAAGCGATCTACGGACTCAAATGGCAGTAGCATATATGCTGAAATCGTAGCATCGTGGCAATTTGAACCGACAAGATACTTGGTAAGCTGTCTTCGAAATTAGATCAGCCCGGCAGGCGTTCGAGAAATCAGATCTTCTGCTGAATTTAGTATGTATTCACCGATTAATACAATTTTTAAAATCAAATTAATTTTTTTTTTATTTTTACAAATAAAACAAGTTTGCGTTAAGTTATTGACGACATATGTAAATATCTAAGCATTGAATACCTTGCGTGTAGCTTAAAAATATTGGTATCTCAATGTCTATATGAAATACTTTTGACATTCCCTAGTAACATTCCAAATATGAACACACGAAAGACTTACAAGCACCAAATTGTATTTGGTAAATACATTTACATCATATATTTATCTTTGAGATAAAATTATTCTTACCTTTGTCACTGACTGCAAATACACCCATTCCATCGCCACCACGAATTGAATATGCAATTTTAGAGTCAAGTCCATAAAGATCAGCATCCGTCGCTGTTACATTCATCACAAAAGAATCTTTGGGTTCGTTTTCCATAATATTACCAAGAAAAACAAAATCGCTGAACTCTGGCGCAAATCTATTCTCATTTACATCGATAACCTCAATTACTATGGGAACGTCTGTCGTTAAGGACGGTGTGCCTCGATCAATTGCACTAACAATTAGATTATGAATCTGGCGCGTTTCATAATCTAAGTACCCTTGTGTTCTAATAGTACCCGTATATTTGTCAATTTTGAATAGGCCATCATCTACCAACTCTCCTTTCAAGGAGTAAAATATTTCAGCATTCGGTCCTAAATCCATATCCGTAGCTTCTACTGATGCAACAACAGTTCCCCGAGGAATGTCTTCACGTACTTTAAACAAAAACTCGTCCATGCTAAAGGTTGGTGGATTATCATTAATGTCTTCGATAAAAACCCGAATAATCGCTTCGGAAGCCAGGGAAGGTATTCCGGCGTCTCTTGCAATTATATGTATTTCATAGTAACTTGTTGTCTCACGATCCAAAGATTTTATAACGCATAAAACTCCAGTTAAAGGATCAACGCCAAAATAAGACGTGTCCGTTATCATAGAATAAGTTATATTAGCATTCTCATTTAAATCAGCATCAGTCGCGCTAAGACGAAATACAATGGAACCATTCAAAATGTTTTCCGTGAGATGAAAACTTGCCACAGCTTTTTGGAAAACGGGCGGATTGTCATTTGTGTCAAGAATTGTAACTGGCAACATTTTGGACCTAAACTTTTGAGGCTGACCCAAATCATTTACGGTTATATTTAAAACGTATTCATCTTGACGCTCTCGATCCAAATAACCAATTATTTGTAATTCACCTGTGTCGGAATCAATTCTAAAAACAGAATCTGAATCTCCGTCTGAAATTGCATATGTAAGCTTTCCGTTGTAACCTAAATCTCGATCTCTGGCTCTAATGAAAATAACGGTTTCACCAAGCTGCACACTTTCATTTAATATTAGTTCACGAGGGAAATCAATGAATTCCGGTGTGTGAACATTTTCTCCGTACCTACTAGGCATTAATGAAAAATCCGACAATGGCATCTTTTTTGATATTTTCAGGTTGTTCTTTTCAGCAGCAGCCAATATTTCAGCTTGCCGCCTAGCTACTCCTGTCTCACGACATTCAAAACTTCTGAACTCATTTTCCAAGTCGAAACCTTCTAATGCTGTGTTATGCATATCTTCGTGACTTAACAGTTGAATGTGAATGCTCATTTCATCAGAAAAATGTGTACCATCAGTTGAGGAAAATGTTACTTCGCGAGTAGAAATAGCAACGTCTGTCAAATCGCAAGCAATTGAGAGAACTCCACTTGAAGGTTCCAAATTAAAGCAGCCATCTTCATTACCCGACACCAGACGATATGTTATGAAATCACCTGCATCAAAATCGATAGATGATAAGGTGAAAACATCAGTACCAACAGGAATATTTCGTAATATTTTGCCAACGCAATCAATACGCTCAAACTGTGGTCTATTGTCATTAACATCTCGAATCTTTATCAGTAGCTCCAACTCAGTTTGACGGCGATATGGCAACCCCCAATCCGAGGCACGAATGCTCAACAAATATTCTCTGCGCATGGTTTCATAGTCAATGAGAGTAGTTGTCCTTAAAACTCCCGTAAAATGATCAATTTCAAAGGGTACGTCATTTAAGTTAGCAATGCTATACGATATATACGAATTTTCACCTGAATCTTTATCTCTTGCGTTAAGTTTAACCACAACCGTTCCTGCCAGTGCATTTTCGTCGACCAAATAAGTTGTGTTAACGTGGTCGAAAATTGGATCATTGTCATTCATGTCTTGAATATTGATCTTTACCTTGGCTGATGACTGCTTTCTTATTCCTACATTGGCTTGATCAATTGCAGAAACCGTTAAGGTATAAAACGATTTATATTCCGCATCTAGGAGCTTTTGTGTGTAAAGCATACCTGTATCCGGATTAATTCTAAACTCCCCACCTTCGTTGCCCCCTACGATTTCTAAAAATACCAACGCATTTTTACCAAAATCTGGATCCGATACTTTTAATCGTATCACAGGTGTATTTACTGGAGATGTTTCTGGTACAGAAACTTCATAAAGCTGCTTCGTAAAAATAGGAGCACTATAATTGTTTTTTAATATATTTACAGGAACTATTTTATAGCTAGATAATGGTGGTAGGCCTTTGTCTTCGGCTTTAAGCGTCAGGTTATATCCACGTTGATTAGTTTCTTTAAGTGCTAGTCTATTTATTTCAATCAAATATACTCCTTTAGTATCAGATTCTTTTATACTAAAATGGCCATCTGGATCGCCATCAATTATTTCTAATTTCTTTATTTCTCCGTGACAGCCTTTGTCTTTATCAGTTACTTTCACGATGCCATAAGCATGGGGATTGGAATTTTCAGTAGAACTCAACAGAGAACTTATGTAAATTTCTGGTGGATAGTAATTAACCTGTAAGCAGTAATTTATTTTAATATATTAAGTAATAATTAAATTACATTTATAGTTTAAATGTTAATGGAATGCAACAGTTGAAAGACATAGCTTGCTTTTTCATAATGATAAGACATTATTGAAAATTAATTTCTGAAGAGACTGCAAGAGATTATCGTGGTTTTTCCAAATTTAATTAAATTTAAAATCTTTTTTGATCAAAATGCGGTGAGGTCGAATATTGTCGAATGAAGAGCATGGCAAAATATTTCCATACTACGATTCTGGACTAACAATATCTCAACTTTGGAAATAAATTAATGGAAGTCGATTCGTTGTTGGTAATTTTGTTTGGAACCCCAATAATTATAATGTTTTAAAGACAATTGGCAGAAGACTTTGGTACTCAGCCAAATTGGCCGCCGCCGTGGACAATGAAGTGCCAAAAACCACAATTTGGCGCACACAGGCACCATTTAACATTATCAAAAATTATGATAACATCAAATTTACAATCTTTTGCCACGGCACAAACACGCGCGATTTCGATTTGCATAAGGACATATCTATACACCGATTGGGACGCAGTAATTTATTGCTATCTTAAAATTCATCTGTCTGACCCTACTTGTTAGGTAGCTTATTTTCTCAAACGAGAAAAATTTTAATATTGATGGCGATAGTTTCCAATTCTTCTGGAGATTTGTGAAAGAAGCCCTTTTCTTTTTAAAACGCAATTTCAGAGGAGGTTTTGTAATCGTGTGTTGGGTTTTAACATCAAAAGCTTGGATTACAGTTCGCATCGTCGCGAATTAAAACCAGAGACTAGATTCATGTTTTTGAAAACAGCTTCCTTCTTTTGGGGCAAAAAGAGAGGTGCAACTAACTCTCCAAGAGAATAACGCTCGCATTCATGTTAACAATAAAACGAAGCAACTTTTGATTGCCTGCTTAATACAATCTATCTTCAGATGAACTTAAGCAATACAAGCCTTTCAAGTTAACCAATAATGCGTACCTGCTCAACTTTAATGATGACTCTGGCTTTGCTACCTTGCGAACTTCTATGGACAGCTGCAGACGCTCTATCGCACGCCATTACAATCAACTCGAACCGTGAATGGTCAGAATATTTAAGTTGTCTGGTCAACGAAATAACTCCACTTGTGGGATGTACAGCAAAATAGTCATTTTCATTAAGGAAACTGTAGTAAATTTCACCGTTGATTCCTAGATCTGCATCCTCTGCAGTGACAGCAATAATACTTTTATGAATCGGCATATCTTCGGGAACTACTGTCTCATACTCTGTTGGATAGAACAATGGGCTCAAGTCATTGCGATCTAGGACTGTTATGTGTAGCTCCGTTTCTACTTCATATGTATAGTTTTTCTTATCTAGTGGTATAGTTATAATGGCTTTAATTATTAAACGATATTCATCAGTTTTTTCTCTGTTTAATATAACATTGCTTGTTCGAGTTCGAATAGTTAGAAAGGCAAAGTTCCCAATTGTTCTTTCTTCCGCTTTAAAAAGCTTGTCACGATCTCCCAAGACAATTCTAAATTTTACATCAACTTTCGGATCTATGCTTATTCCTAATCGGTCCTCATATGGTATTGCAGAAGCATATGTTTTCCCAAGACTGTTCTCGGGTATTGAAACGTTGTATAAAGTGTGTTTAAATCCGTATTTGTTCGGTTTGAATTCTGTGAATTGCTTGTTGGCACCATCTTGTTTGGTCGTATTGTGCACTGTCATTGAAGAAATTTTTTGTAAGCACGAAGGATTTATTTCAATATAAAGAATTATTATAATCGTCCACCAGGTGACATGTCGATGTAGGTTTCTAAGAATTGCATTTTTTATGCTATACATATTACAATGTTTTGTTAAACGCGGCGACCTTCATAATTCTTAAATCTGTGAAAAAAAGTAAATCAAAATAAAAGATTAGTAAAATTTAAATAATGAGAGGTTTTTAAATTCAACATTTGCTATTATTAAATCCTTAATTATTATTATTAAATTATTAAATCCTTATCCTCCTTATTATTAAATCATTATATGCTCGCAAAACACTGACTTGGTTGAAAAATTATAATTATATTATATGTAGAATATTGTAATAATTACAGTTTCATTCAACGTTTTTAGAACATTTTTGAAGGTGAATTTTCAGAAATAAAGTAACTGTATGTGTATCAGAAATTAGACAGCGGGCGCATAGATTTTTTTAATGTCTGATATCTGTAAATTAAGTCAATAAGTCAACAAAATTTAATATAAATAAAAACACACATTAAAAATTTGTTACGAGAAGCTCCTTATATCTTCAAATATACGCTAATAAAATGTTGCCCGGGTGTTATAGGAAAACTATTTTAAACTATTTTGAATGTTACTAATAATATCTTTGCACTTTATTATTTTTATTTTGGTAAAATTGCGGTTTATAATAAAAAAACCAATTGGTCACTTCGGTCCCTGAAAGGATATGAACCGACCTTATATGTTAATGTTTATGTTCTCAAGAAGCATTTATTTACTCTGTTTGCTAACAAGAAATGATATAAGAACATTAGTATTTCAATTAGCTACGAAGAATCATATTTCAAACCCGTTTTCAGTGGTAAAGGAAACTGCAGGTAGAGACTGGTTGCGTTTATTTCTAAAACGGAGCATCTATTGTGAAAGAGGATTTTCAAAGGAGAACATCACAACTTTCTTTGACCCTCTGGAAAAAGAAATGACTATATACAACTTTTCCCAGGAATTTCTGTTGTGCCAGCTAAAATGCCAAAGTAAATAGCTTTGAAAGGTCGGAAGCAGATAGGAGCACATATTTCAGCTGAAAGAGGATCTTTAATAACTGAGCACAGGCGGATCGTTTGTGCCTCCGATATTTATTTTCCCTAGGAAGAGAGACAACCCATTTCTTATAAAAGGTGCACCTCCACGATCAATTCACGCAAATCATCCGTCCGGATGGGTTCAAACAAATTTATATACTAAATAGTCCCAGAACATTCTCGCAACAGTAAAACCTTGCGCATAGTCTCCTATATTGCTCATATTGGCATACAAGTCATGTTCGTATTCTTTCCATTCCTTTACACTCAACCACTAGAATTCAACCTGTCGACAGAACTTATGGTACGTATAGAACAATATGGTACATATATGATCACCAAGCAGGTATATATCATTAATCTCTTAACTTTTGTAATGGTTTGGGCATCTTCCGAGCCTGGAGAAGTGAAAGAAAGTCCTAAATATCTTTTTGGCTTTCAAAGGAAACACATTTCTTTTCGGTTCATTTCGGCCTATTAAAAAAATATTTTCCTGCAGAAATTAGGTCATAAAAAATACAAAAGCATTCACACATTTTGATATTATTGGACTGTTCGGTCGATCTTATATGAAAACTCAAACTGATGAAATCGCTGCTAAAGGATTTTCGTCAACTGGAATATGCCCTTTCAATAGGCAAGTCCTTAGCGAACACAATTTTTTGGCAGCGGACGAAGTTGATGCAATGGTTGAGAATGTATACATTGAAAATCCTTTTGATTTGCATACCGATTCATTTGAAATGGTACAATTAGAATCAAATTCTGCTGAAACAGATTTTCGTTCTTCAGAACCTTCCACTTCCACTGGTGTCGTACATTATTCCGATCTAAATAAAAAAAAAATTCAAATAGAGGGCGCAGACTAGGAATAGCACAGCTGATTTCATCATCACCGTACAAACAGGCTCTTGAGGAGTCTATTAAAATAAAAAGATGGCAGAAAGTCACCATATAAGTCGCAATTTTTTGAAAAGTTATATATTGCAGTACCTTCAATTTTTCATTCATATCTTTTTTTTTTTTGCTTGTTTTTAATATCTTTTTTAATAAAAACGAAATGGTAAATGATTTTAACCCTCCGTTGTACACATCCGGTCTGGCTGGACCCCAGCCAGATACTGGGTCCATGCAGGAATGCATTGGTATGCATTTGTATAGAACAATATGGTACATATATGATCACCAAGCAGGTATATATCATTAATCTCTTAACTTTTGTAATGGTTTGGGCATCTTCCGAGCCTGGAGAAGTGAAAGAAAGTCCTAAATATCTTTTTGGCTTTCAAAGGAAACACATTTCTTTTCGGTTCATTTTTTTCTTTATTTTGAATCATATAAATAGAGTTTGAAGACAAAACAAAAGGGAATATAAATTAAATATGATACGAACTCTCTTATGGATTCTGAAGATTGCAAAACATGTATACGAGACTTTTGAATGTTGTTGGCATACTGGGTTTGAGCATGACGCACAGAAAAAACGAGTCTACGACGCAATTTGTCCCATCCTTGTAAACAAAGTTAACAATCTCTCTTCGATGCGAGTGTATCAGCTCCGTTTTTTTGGCGGACTCGGTAGTCGCAAACCTTTCATTTCTAATCAACTGAAATTGAAAATTCATCAATATTTACGACTTGAAGTTGTAATTGATGGTAGAGAAGTTTGTTGATGAGAATGCCTTATAACTTGAATTGACTGAGGTAAAGGCATAGCACTTGCCTCTGATTTAAATTCACATTTTTCTTTGGCTTTCCACCACGCTTAGAACATCCTACATGTGTTTCACTTGATTGACCTTTCGTTTCCACTAATCTATCACCCCATTTCGAACCAAGACAGACTTGACTGAATAGGTATTCCACATGAAATCCTTGGTTCAAGGCTAAAAAAAAAATTGTCAAACGAGTCAAAATTTAAGCAATAAAATTCGGATTATTCGTTCGATTTGTGATGTTTGCGAGTACCAATGTGTTGGTTAGCCTAGTAAGAAAATTGCGTCTTGTATTGCTTCGTCTGATCCCATCAACTTACTTTTAAATGCAGAAAAGCGTTGTACGCTCACTCAACAATAGACGCGAAGAAAGAATAGAAAAATGTGCCAAAAACCGGAATATACATGAGCGCAATCATGTGTGCGTGTGTATGCGTGCGTAAATATGTTCTTCGTGAACATAATAGACAGTCTGAGTACATATTTACAATGGAAAAGTTAAAAAAAATTAAGTAGAATGGCCAAAATGCATTATATTCCATACGTTTCCATACAAAACATATAGGGGTCTGGCCAGACCCGAGGTGTTCAACCGAAGGTGTAGTTTTTACATGTACATTTTTCATCCTGTTCGAGGACTTTTTCTTAACAGTTCTTTTTTAAATCGATAAAGAATTAAATTTAACCTTTTATTGCATGATTTTGCGTGCGAAACGCTCACTTTTACAATTACAACTGACAATAATTACAAAATGCGCTAAGCTAGAAAAAAATTTCCGTTACAAAAAATGTTACCCGAAGTGCATAGAACCGATATATAATCTACGATTTGACGTCTGAATTTGAAAAATAGGTTTTCAGTTCTAGATTTGAATACAAACGTAAGTGTGCCTAAAGGCATTGTTATGCAGTAGAGGGTTAAGGAAGCTATTTAAAAGCTCATTTCGATATCTAAACTAGAACTATGTTAAAAAACCGCTAAAAAATGAAAAAGGTCTGGCTTAGATTTTAACTGAAGTGAGTTAGTATTTCCTTCTTTATTTCACGTGTATTAACCGTGGCGCAGTGGGTAGAGTGCGTGACCCATACGCCAGAGAACCCTCGTTCAATTTCCACCTGACACAGAAAGTTTTACAATTGAATTAATTTGTCTGTTCAGCTGTCACCTCTCTGCGGACAATGGCAAACCTCAGAGAGTAAATAATGCTTTGTAAAGCTTCTTGAGAACATGCACATTAGCCGTTCGGAGTCGGCATAAAACTAGAAGGTCCAGTTCTCGATCGATTGTGTACAAACATTTAATAACACGCACAACACAATTTGATCATAAGAAGTTCGGACAAAGTCCTTTCAAGGGCTGAAGTGGCCAGTTTATTATTATTATTTTTATAATTAACTACTATTTGAAATGTACTTTAAGGGAGGTTTGAGAGTTTTTTTCTAATTGATTATTGTTCAACTCTCAAGAATTTGTAAAAAAAATTTCAAATGAATCCCGCTTAAAATACAGTTTCTACAGCGTTTAAAAGTCGTTGCACTAGAGTACATTTTACTTTCAACGCATTTTTCTCGAAACATACTTTTTCAAAACTGGCCACACTACTGCAAGCAAACTAATTGACCGATTTAAATTTTTTTTTTTAATCTGTTTGTAATGGAATTCTATACATTCTACACATACCAAAATGAGCGTCTTTGGAAAATATGTTTAGTTTTTATACGCAACAATATAGTAAAAAAACAACGTAAATTTTTCGGCTTATTTTCCATACTTCATAATTTTTTTAATTTTCCATATAATTGGTCTTTGCCTTTTCGTCAATTTAAAAAGAAAATTTTACTAAATTTTAAATAATAAATACCCCTACACTCATCAGTAATATCAGTGAGAGTCAAAAATTAGTACATAGAGCATAATTTAAAATTCAGTTTGACGTTGTCCATATATTTTTAGTATTACAAAAGTGCACAAATTAAGATCATAATATAGTGTTTTATTACTCATTAAGTAAAAATAAAAATTTGATTAAATCACCCTAAAAGTGGAGTCAAACCATATCAATCCATTTTGTGAAATACCGTTAGGTTAATTTCAAAAAATTCACAATACACACAAAGAAAAAAAAACGTTTATCACCAATCTGCCACAAACGAACTTCGTTTTCGTGCTTGAAATTGTTATTTTCAAACTTTTCAACAGTTGTCATAATAAAAGTTAGTTGCAAGAAACGCGTCATTTAGTTGCAGCAAATTAATTTCGTTTGTCATAAACGCGAGTGATTCTTAAATTGCAGCAATTGAAAAATTTGTTTTTCCCAACCGAAAAATTCGTTTGTTTACAGAGTTACTTTTTGGACAAATTGTTACTATATAAGCAAATTGGTAATTTGCTTAATACGTGGACAAAGTGCGATGAGTGCAATCCATAAGAAGATAGAAGGACATAGGGAGAAATATAGTTAATATAATAAATAATAATGACCGAAATATCTTGCGGTATAATATATATATATATTAAGGTGATTAAAAAAAAAAAACATTTTTTCGAAAACCAACCGAGCTCGTTGGAAAATGGGATGGTTACATCAAAATATGAAAACCAAAATTTAAAAAAAAAATTTATTTAATTTTTAGATAGTGCTACCAGCGGTTTTCTGTTTTAGTTGAAGAGAATCGTGGAAAAAGCCTTAAAGTTTATATATTTATATCTCTCTCATTTTTAAACATATAATTATGAAACTTTCATGGCATACGTACAATAGACCATCATTAATAAAAACGTGTTAAAGTTTTGGATTCTAGACCAACTTTTTTTTTTAGTTCCTTGAGGGCTACAAAAAAGAATCGCTTGTAACTATGTTTCGCATGGGAAAACAATTTTTTTTTTAATGAAAACCCATTCCTCGACAACCATTCATTCCATTCTTCAACATTTTTTTGTAAACGTCGAATTAACTGTGGGGAACTAATGCTGTGGGGAACTTTTAACAAAAAACACGTTAAAAGAACTAAAATAAATTTTATTCTGCCTTTTTTGTCGGAATTACTAGTGATAAGCAGTGGCGGATCTACATACGGGCTGAAAGGGCTATAGCCCCCATCTCCCCCCTTGTAGAATTTTTTGTATGAGGAAAAAACGCCCTAAAAGCCGTTTCAGCTCCCCCTCGGACTACAAAACTGTAGTTTCAGACCCCCCTCCCCCCCTCGGACGAATCCTAGATCCGCCACTGGTAATAAACCCCTGAAAATCGGGTTCATATTCCTACAATTCGCATTGGAGTGAGTTTGTGTCTCAAGTCTTTTTGCCTTTTTTCAACTTTAAACGATCATACCCATATGCTTGGGCGTGCATATTAGATAGGAGTAATTTATTCTAGTGGCGTCTGTGGCGTAGTTGGTTAAAGTGCGTGGCCGCTATGTCAACGAACCATGTTTGAACCCAGCAGCGACAGAAAATTATTTGAATTAAAAGGATTTTTCTGTACGGCCGCCACCTCTCTGCAGACAATGGCAAACCTCAGAGAGTAATAAAAATGCCATGTAAAGCTTCTTGAGAATAAGAACATTTCGTTCATCGCCGTTCGGAGTCGGCGTTAAGCCTGTAGGTCCATTTCTCGGTCAATTGTGTACAAACTTAATAACACGCACAACACAATTAATCATAAGAAGCTAGGTCAAAGTCCTTTCAAGGGTTGAAATGACCAGTTATTTATTTTTTTTATTTTTTTAATAAGCAAACAATACTGCAAAGAATAAAACATTAATTTTATTAAAATATATATACAAACTCTACAACTACAATTAAGTTAAGCCAAAAATTATTAGATATTTCATAAGTGGTCCCGATTAGAGAAAACCCTTTTTAATCATTAATGAAGCTGTGGGTGGATCAGTGAACGAGTCAGACAGAAAGAAGCGAACGCTCTATGAAATTATTATATACGAATCTTTAAACATGTGTTAATTTCATCGGAAATATATGGTCACAAGGAGTTTTTTACTCAGAATTTCATGTAGAATTCAAAACTGGATATTACTAGCATGGAAAAAATTCCTCCTATCTAATATGCATATTAGACCGTACCACCTTCTATGCAAAAAAAAAAGTGCGCCGTAAACCAGCGAATATGACGTATTTTTGCAAGACAGTTACGAAAAAAAAATTTTTTTTTGACCGAACGTAGGAGTCGCGCATTGACATATAACTTCATATCTCTGGTGTTTACAGTCGGATTTTAAAGTTTGGTATATCAATGTTTTTGTCTTGAGACAAAAACAAGAGCGGTGCAGCTGCGCCTGTGAACGATTCGGCGAATTACAACAATCATAGAAATATTGTAGTTGTTGTAATAGAGTGGAAAGAGCTAGGCGATGGCAATCGCTGGTCTAATGCACATCTAAGCATATGGGTATGAGAGTTTAAAGTTGAAAAAAGGCAAAAAGACTTGGGACACAAACTCACTCTAATGCGAATTTTCGCAGGTTTAATACCAGTGGCGGATCTAGGATTCGCCCAAGGGGGGAAGGGGTCTGAAACTACAGTTTTGTAGCCCGAGAAAAAATTTTTTTATTAAATTTTGGTTTTCCTATTTTGATGTAACCATCAAATTTTCCAACGAGCTCGGTTGATTTTCGAAAAAAAAATTTTTTTTGAATCACCCTAATATATATATAAGATATATTTTTAAGTTAATGACAACTGAATAATCGTTTGCGGCAAATACAACTCATAAACGAAGTGTAGTTGGTGAATTTTTCAGATGCGGTAAACGAAAAATTTCTTTGCGTGTATGAACGTGATTATTAAGTAAGTGTCTCAACTATTCGTAGAATCTTAAATGCTAGCGAATTGCCCGGAAGAATACCCAGGAGAAACCATGCATTTCGGCCGCAAACCACCTTAAATGCCGCAACCTCAACAAAGCCTCATAAAACTACTTCAGTCATTTTCAGTCAACGTTATTTTTAGCGGCGAAAGTAAATATGAGTTATTTGGAGCTAAAATAAAAGGTAAGATCTGGAGATCAGCTGAGAGTTAGCTACTTCCACAAAACCTCATTCCAACCGTTAAACACGATGGAGACTAAGGGATGGTTTGGGGTTGCATGTCGGCTGCTGGGACCGGAAATCTGGTATTTATTGTGTCAACAATGAAAAGACGAGACTACCTGCAAATTTTAAAAGCAAATTTAATTTACAGTGTGCAAAGGTGATTTTTATTTTCACTTGAAAATAAAATACTGAATAATAAAACACTATGCTATGATATTGATTGTGCACATAAAACTTTTTTGTAATACTTAAATCATACAATACTTAATACTTAATAATACTTAATACTTAATACTTAATACATGGACAACGTCCAACTGAACTTGAAATTATGCTCTGTATACCAAGTTTTAGCTCTTACTGTACATATACTAGCTGATATACCCGGTGTTACACGGGACTTTATTTTATATTATATTTGAAAATCCAATGTCTTCCATGTAGGTTTTAAAATTGTGTATAGTAAAATGTTAACTTTTTAAAAGGTTAACTTTTTAAAAGGTTAACTTTTGATAACTGACGTTATTAAAACGATAATGCTGTGTATTGTTTGTCTGTAATGTGTATTGTGGTTTTGTACTCTACATCTCTGGTTTTAATTTGTTCCTCTTTCCCCTGTTCGCTTCTTTCTTATACAGTGTATGCGACTTGGTCCATTATACCCTACAATAAAGCATGGTATTTCACTATCGTAGCTATAGTGCGACCACGCCCATTTTTAGTGAAGTTGCCGACAGTAACAATAAGGGGTCGTTCATAAATTACGTTACCAATTAAGGGGGGTGGAGGGGTTTTAAAATTTACTACGACAAGTAATGAAAGAGTGGGAAGGGGTCTCAGATATATTAACGTGACCAAAAATAAAAAAACTTGAAAATATTGAAATCCTGAAATCAATTCAAGATTGTATCCTATATTTGTATTGCGGCTTGTGTTTCGCTTGAAAAACATCAATGAATTACTAACATACTAACATATTTAAATAAATCAACTTTAAGGAAGTATATTCATAAAAACACTGAACTTGGTGCTGCGACTCGACTCTTGGATTGAAGATGGAATAGTTTCTATCGATGAAAATAATTTTTAAAATTTTTTCTTAAATTTATCTAGTCATATAGCACACATACCAAGAGCTGGTCAAGGTAATAATATTTTTTAAATATATTTTCAAATATTTTTTAATCAATTCATTTTTTTATTTCGTATACTACGTTACTTAATGGGGGAGGGGAGGGGTTTTTAAATTCACTACGAAGAGTAACGGAGGAGGAGGGAGGGAGGTAAAAAAGTTGAAAATCGGATTTTTATTGAATTGTGGGCGGTCAAAGAGGTTTACTTTACGAGATTAATTTTATAAACCTAACATAAACCTAACATTAACCTTTATAACAGATGTTGTAAATTTACTGACTTTCAACTTTATTGTAAGTTTCAACTTTTTTGTGCGTTTTAAATATCAAAGCTTATGTGTAAAATATTGAGTCAATACGCTAATTTTTATGGAATTTCTAAAGGTTTGGCTATTGTCATCATTACATCATTTTGTATTGGAAGTAGGGATGTTTTCACTCAATTTTGACTAAAATTACACTGTTCTACAAATATTTTTTTAATGTACAAGAGCTCCCATAGATATTTTACATTTTGCCGATCTATATGATAACTTTCTACGTTTTCAGAATGTTCACTTCGATTTTCTCGTCAAGGACCTTTTTACTAATTCTCTTCGATTTTCGTACTTTGCCTAACTTAACGTATCATAACTTTGCTTCTATTTATACAATTTTGATTTTTTATTAACAATTACAATCTTCAATTTTTGCTGAAATGTCTTAAATCGTTAAATTTTTTACAAAGGCGCTTACATTAACAGAAATAGCATTTTTTAAAATTTGCTTTTAACTATTAAAAAATAATAAAAAAAGTTTTCTTACACGATTATTTTGACTTATCTATACCTATATCTATACTATTATATAAAAAGGTTCTCTCGGATTTTTATTGTTCAATCACGGGGTAACCGCTGAACCGATTTTAGTAATTCTTTGACAATTCAATTTTTGAACGTTTTTGGTAAAACTTTTTATTTAATGATTTAAGAATTCATGCATTTTAATCCATGCTGCCATGGTATGTATAAGGGCGATGTTATGTAGACGGTCACGGGCACGGCACGGTCACGAATTGTTGTTGTTTCAATGTAAAAGGGGAATTTGAGAGAGTGAGCGAGGGAATAAATTTTAATCACCGCGGTCACCAAATGATTCCAAAATGAAATGGAATCACGAGATCAAAACAGGGTTTTGCTGTGCAATTATTCACAACATTTGTGTTTTTGCATGAAAATAGTACACTTTTGGTACGAAATGCATGAAAGCAGTAATGAAATGGGATTTTAAATGCTTGTAAAAAAACAAAATTGGTTAACAAATAACTTTGTTATGGACAATAACAATATTGACGTTACTGAGTTTCTAACCTCAATTTCTGGCCTCAGTATAGTAATTAAAATTTTTTTCATTTTGTGTATCAGTTGTCAAATTGCTTCATATCTCTTCTCTATCTATGGTTTTAGTACAGCGATAAACACTGACCACAGCGACAGTGGAACGTCCCGTACAAGTTAGACAGGAAAAATGAATTTATGATTTTAACCGATAGGGGATGCAAAGACAAGTAAAAACATTTATGAAGACTCAAGGTCTATTTTGACCCCCAGGGAACTATGGACTATTTTGAATTTTCGGGAAGTTGTTTCACTAAAAATGTTCTTGCAGTGAAAATGATGTGGATTTTTTTGCAAAGACTTTTTTTTTGCCGTTTGACGGGGAAATAATTTTAAGAGATTTTAATAACCACTTTGTTAATGTGTGGTTTGTTTACGTATTCGAATCATAAAATTGATTTATCGACAAATTCTAAAGTAATCTCACTGTATGAAAAATATTTTATGAGACTTATACTATAAGACTTATAATATAAGTATATAAATATACTGTATGACCCTTATTTTGATTTCTTAACGTTTTAAAATGTAAAAATTAAAAAAAAAATTTTTCTTCTTTTTTAATTCTTTTGAAATGGCATATTAAACTGAAAAACAAAATTAAACTAAAAGTCTTCCCTTTGCCATAATATAAAGGTTTTTAAAATCAATCAGTTGAGCAGAAGGAAGGTTATGATATAAAAAGTAAGCAAGGTACGAAAATTTTAATTTTTGAGGTGAAAAAATTCGAAGTGATACAAAAATTCTGTAAATGCCGAAAGTCATCAAATATTACCACTTAATGAAATATTTGCGTGGGATTTCTTGTACAGTTTTCGTGCCGAACAGTGTTATTTGATAGCAAAGGTTATTCGCAAGTTTTTAAGTGTTTAATGTTTGTAGATTTTAATGTTTGTAGATTTCTTAGAGATTATTCCATATCGATACCGCCACTTTTACTTGGAGGCAGACGTGGTTTTCGCCCCATAAGGCACATTTTCGAATATATATACTTTTCTATACCTACTAAAGGCTAGCTTCAGACTAATTGCTTGAATAATGATTTGTGCGACAGCAACTCATTATCAAGCCAAGCCATGTTGTTTGAACTTGTTGTGTGTGGCTTGCTACAACCAGAGCTGCCAGATATTCTGAAACCCCCGTCCCCATTTGACGAGTCTAAAATCCCCAAAATCCCCAAACTTCTTCGAAAATCCCCAAATTTCTTCGAAAATCCCCAAATTTGAATAATAAAAATGACAACTAGAGAGCACTGGTCCAAAACCTCCTAAAACAATAAAATAAACATTAAAATTTACCCAAAATAAACCACATATGCAACTGTTTTCTTTGCCTCTTTTAATTATTTTTCATTTTCAGTCATAAATGAGATTCTGTGAACAAAATCAATAAAATATTTATTCAATTTTTCAAATGATCAACATTAAAAAAAAATTTAAAGAACTATCAAGGAATAAAGGATTCTATTCAAAAAGCTGTGTTTGAAAAATACAGTAATTTTTCACAACTTTTACATTTTTAGATATATCGCACCCTTACTACAAAGCAGACACAAAACTCTTAAATTTGCAGGAGAAGCAAAAAATAATTTTGTTTTTCAAGTCCTTACAAAACAAAGAGACAACTCGATTTGTTTTAATTAAAGAGAAAGAAGATAAGTACAAAAATTTAAATTGCTGATGAAGATGATCTCTAGGAATAGTTTTGAATTAATTATTAAAACTTTGTAAATTTTGAGTTGTAACTGTTTTGTAGTTAGGGTGCGATATCGCCACTTGAAATTGATAAGTATTAATTTCCATTACAAACTTTTTATATAAAATATTGGTTTTTTTAATAAAAACCAATTAAAAAAATTTAAATTAGATTTTTCTTGAAAATCCGACATTATAAAAAGATATTCAATAACTACACAAATATAATTTTACAGTATGTTGTTAACTGTCTGAAAGACGTCAATTTCAGTTTGAATTTTTTTTTAAATTAATTTTTAAATAATTTTTAAATTAACTAAATTTTTGCTCTTTATCCTCTGAAATCCCTAAAAAATCCCCAATATAGGCATGGATATCCCCACTAAATCCTTCATCCCCAAACTAAAAAGTTCGTCCCCAAAACTGATTTGAAAATGGGGACAAGTCCCCATATCTGGCAGCCCTGGCTACAACAGTGCTAGGTATGATTCAAACAAATCAGCACATGGAATTCGATAATGACATGGCTTACTTGAATGTTTGAATGGTGCACAGGACAACTCATTAAAATCGGTAATCGGTATTAAGACACCAAATCACACCATGTTATTTACCGTTATGTGTGTTTGGTTAGAAAATAGGTAAAATCATTGGAGCGTTTGTAAAACATGGCACACATAAAAAATTTGTTAAATAAAAAATAATACACAGAAATATAAACAAATTGCGTTTTTTTCATATAATGAAAAGCATTACATTCATGTATGACACAGTGATTCACATGTATGACACAATAAGCCATGCAAGCTATGAATTGAGAAATCGGTTGATATGACATGGCTTGAGTTGGCGTTGTCGTTTGAATGGCTTGCATGATTTGGTTTGGTCGTTGGCATAGCTTGGCATGAATTGCTTTTTAGTTCGATGAGTTGTTTGAATTGAAACATGCACTTGTGCTAGCCTTTAATACCTACCAGGCCTCCTTAAGAGCGTTACAAACGGAGTGACAAAATTAATATACCCCTTGTACAAAAAGCAGGAACCGTAACTGTTATGACTTTTTTTCAAAAAAGTCAATAAATAATAGTGTTTTTTTTTTACCGATTTTTTTTTTTTTTTTTTTTTGTCAAAAATAAAAAATTAAAATTTGGCTTATATTTTTTCGGTCAAAAAATAAGTTAAAATATGAATTATTTTTCAATGTGTAGTGATAAAAAAAACAAAGGTACAGAAGAGTAGAACAAATACATTTATTTAACTTTTGTTATGATTACACTTTTAACCGAAAAAATTAAAGTCAAATTTTAACTGTTATTTGACCGAAAAAGTAAAAGTCAGATTTCAACTGTTATTTTGTAAAAAATAAAGTCAAATTTCAAATTTTATTATTGAGAACAACCAAAAAATCGGTAAAAATAACTATTATTTCTTTACTTGTTTTAAAAAAGTCAAATAAATAAAAAGCTTTTAAGATTATTATTCCTTAGCTAACGGTGCGATCGATTCAAATATCGATAAGACATATTTTTTCCGCCTGACTTTTTGAATTGAAATTTCGAAAATAACAGTTATTTTCGGTCCGTGACAAAAAGACTTAAACAATAACAAAAAAAAATCTGAGTAAGGTTTTGATACAAACTTGAATTAAAGAAATCTATATATCATTACCAATTAACATACGTAATTATTGATTTAAGTGATCGACTTAAACCAGTGAGTACAACAAAAATCCATTCTTGTGAATATTTGATTTAAACAAAAATATTCAATTAATTTCCGAACAGTCCCATTACCAGAAAATACATAAGCAATTTTTATTTCCCGTTATACAAAATGATACAAAAATATTAGTTTGTAAAAACTGCTTATTAAGAAAATTTCTAGTAATTTTATTCAAGGCATTAAATATACTAAACACGAAAATGTAGCATACCAACAAAGGGTACGCAATATATAGAATGCCCATCTAATACAAAAATTTTAGCTGCTGATCGTAATATTAAGTGTCGCTGTCCAACCCATTCACACCAAACATTACAATCCGTTCTCTTATATCATATCACAACACGTTGTGTGCATGTATGAAGTTGCAATGTAATTTTTGTTTTTGTTATTTAACGTGTTTGATGTGTTCGCTTGTAAAGTGATATCATAGTATATTTAATAAATAAAGTAGCTGCATGACTGAGGTTGTCAGAGTCAAAATTGTTTAAAAGAACCCACCAACGAATAACAGCAAAAAGAAACAAAAATGATTTTTATTAAACTCAGAATGTGAGAGGCCGCAAGACTGCCTTGTTTATTCTACCATGACAAAATTAGTAAGAAAGGATCTTCGACTGGGCCGAAGTTAAAATACCCCCACGGCCGAACCAAAGTATATTAAAAGTCTGAAGCACCCAATAAAATGTTTTGTAAGGGAGGTATGCGTGGTTTTCACCCGATTTCGTTGAATTTCATACTTAGAGTGCATATTAAATATCTAATAATTTGCAAATTTCAAGTCCATTTATTAATTTTTGTGGAATTATAAAAGATTTTACCGTTTTGCTAAAGTCACTTTTTATGGGAGGTAGGCGTGTTTTCCGATTTGGCTCATTTTCGAACTTGATCTTTATTTTTAGATTGAAAATTACGGCTGTAATCGTGATCACAGACAGACAGACGTACATGGCTAAATCGGTTCGGATGGTGATGCTGATCAAAAATATTTATACTTTTCTATACCTACCACTCCTCCTTAAGGGCGTTACAAACGGAGTGACAATATTAATATACCTCTTTTTCGTTTTTTAAATGTGAGGGAATAAATATCTGTATTTTGACCACCCATATAATGTTTAGCTCAGATACTGAAGGATTCTTATTATTTCCTCGATTTGACGCAGCCGTGCAAATTTTTCTCTAGTTTTTCTTGATTTAATGATTTAATCATTAAAAGTAAATATATCACTATTTCCGCCTTAAACGTGATCAACTTAAAAAGCAAACTAAAAATTATTTGTCCCGTTTTCCACACTGCAAGTTTTCAACTCTCTTTTGGACTTGCCATTTGTGTTTACACTCAGCAAGGTTACTTGAGCAATTCTGATTTTACTTTGTGTGACTTTATTCTTTACTTCCTTTTTTGCCGGCACGTGTTGCTGGACCCAACTATACCGGAACATAATAGTTATATTCAAAACTTGCCTTCGACCCATAGTTTGATACCACTGTCATTTTCCACTGCTCGTTACAGTTTCCCAGTAGCAGGACATCACCAAATAGTAACTCCATTTTGAGTTTGTATGTAAGTACTGTTACTTTTACTTCCAAAACTATACGCTATTACAAATTTTAATTTGTAAATTTTTCTCCAAAAAAATCAAGAACCTTGTTTTTTGAATCACAAAAACGGTTTTTAATTTTTGCGTAAAGTTGAAACAACTCTTGCTTACGCGTTAAAGCTTTTGAAAAAAGTTGAAAATTTGCAAATTGGAATTAAAATTATTTTTACAACAAAGACAATTTTTGAGGAAAACTCCAATATTTCAGACCTTTTTTGAAAAAAATATTTGAAATATATGTACCCAAATAACGATATTTTTGCACAGAGGTTTTCAGAGAATTTTGATGAAGGTTTAAGACAAAAAAAAATTCAACAAAATGAACAAAAAAAGCGGAGATATTTGAATCGAAAGTCACAAAATTTAATTTCTGATTGTTTCTTTTCTCATTTTTGTGCAACGATGTTGCATTAAATATATCGTTATACTAAAATTTTTCATAGTTTTCAAGACATGTTCATGTTTTTTGCGTCAAATTGACGGAATTTTTTTTATGTTAAACGTAAAATCTTTATTCATAAAGTATTTGTGCACCGCTTCTATGTATCTCGCTTTTAAAATTTCATTGTAACAAAATTTTCGCAGTATTAAAGAAATGTAAGTATTTTTGGTATCAAAATAACGGCATTTTTTTAGTTTTGCTAAATTTAAGAAAAATTTTATATTTTTTACATATTTGCATATGTAACCTAAAAAAACAACTAAAAATATGCGATTTTGTAATAAATATGCCTTCAGCGCCCTCTGGTGTTCAAGGTGGATCAAAGAAGATAGCGCCAAAACACTCATCGTACCTGAAAACTACTGTACACCAATTTTCATTCTAATCGCATGAGCGGTTCTGGAGTTTTAGATGGTTTTGTAAAAAATTTGTACTACAGCGCCCTCTTGTGTTCAAGGTGGATGAATGAAGCGCCAAAACACTCAGTGTACATGAAAACCACTATATACCAATTTTCATTTTAATCGCATCAGAGGTTTGAGAGTTTTAGGCGGTTTTGTAAAAGATTTATACTACAGCGCCCTCTGGTGTTCAAGGTGGATCAAAATTAATAGCCCCAAAATATGCACTGTTCTAAAAATTTTTTATACACAAATTTTCATGCTAATCGAATGAGTAGTTAAGGAGTCTATTGCATAGTAACACAAAAACTCTTTTTTATATATCTGTGTCAATAAACAATAAGGGGTCGTTCATAAACTACGTTACCAATTTAGGGGGGTGAAGGGGTTTTAAAATGTACTACGATAAGTAACGATAGGGGGGCAGGGGGTCTCACATATAGTAACGTAACCAAAAATAAAAAAAAAAATTGAAAAAATTGAAATTCTAAAATCAGTTCAAGATTGTGTCCTATATTTGTATTGCGGCTTGTTTTTCGTTTCAAAAACATCAATGAATTCTCATAAGTGAGTTTTATTTAATTTAAAATAAATTTGTATAAAAAGTACATACTATTTAAATAAAAAAATTTTAAGGAAGCATTCTTATAAAAACACTGAACTTGTTGCTGTACAGGTGCAGCCTTTACGCGTATTCTCTCAAACACCAGGCGAATTTGTTTGCATAAAAAATGAGGATACACTTGAATGGGTCGACATAGAATTCGTTGAAGAATTCTATTTCGAAGAGTCCCCAAAGTTTTCAGCTTCTTCAATTCCAGTGATTGATAGCATCGTCTCTGTGATTGAAGATGGAATAGTTTTTATCGATGAAAATAATGGATTCTAAACATTTTTTCTTAAATTTTTCATTTGTTTTTTTTTTATTTTTTTTTAAACATTTTTTCTTAAAATTATCTAGTCATGATAGTACACCTACCAAGAGCTAGTCAATTTTTTATATATTTTTATAATATATTATAAAATATATTATATATTATTATATATTTAAAATATTTTTAAATATTTTTTAATCAATTAATTTTTTTATTTCATATACTACGTTACTTTATGGAGGAGGGGAGGGGTTTTGAAATGCACTACGAAGAGTAACGGAGGGGGAGGGGGGTAAAAAAAGTTGAAAATCGGTAACGTAGTTTATGAACGAGCCCTAATAACTTAAGTCGGATTTCAATGTTTTGAGAAATTTTACTTCCAAGTTTTTAATCGCCATATAGATTCTATAACTTTGATTTGGTTCAAGCTAGAAGCTACAGATTTTGTGTATATGTGACGATTTATCTAATGAATATAGCAATATTCATTGGATCATAACTTATAATACTTAGTTCCAACTTAAGTCGACTTAAGCGATTATTGCTTGTGGACATAGATATATAGATAAGAGTATAGATAGATAAACATATAAAGGGGGTAACTTCCAGAATATTTATAGAGCTCCCCGCCCATTTTTA
The DNA here is from genome assembly GCA_943735915.1 of Pherbina coryleti. Taxonomy (NCBI): domain Eukaryota; kingdom Metazoa; phylum Arthropoda; class Insecta; order Diptera; family Sciomyzidae; genus Pherbina; species Pherbina coryleti. Next base: position 44,326,926 of record OX030952.1, on the reverse strand, counting down.
GTTCAGTTGCCAACAGTAACTATATGAACTAAAGTACTTTCATTAATTAACTTTCATTAATTTTCATTAATTTGTGGGTGGTAATAGGGGGTGTGGCAAAAAATGCGAACCATAGTACGGCTAAGAAGAACACAACAAATAAACCCCAAGCAAATCGGACTCTTCGTTCTTGAGTTATGGAATTACAAACACAAATCACGACTTTGTTTTATACAATAGATATGGGAAAATCTTAAAAATGTCACTGAGCCGATTTTGTGCAAACTATACATAAACCATCTACAGACCAGCCCCAACGTGCCCTGAAATTTTTGTTGAAATCGGTCGACCCGATTCCGCAGTTAGTGGTGACATTAAAATGTATACTTCTTTTTATATAAAGTATAAAGATAAGTTGATTTTTGAGAAGAGTCGGATAAAGGTCTTAAGTCTAAGGGCCGTATTGTTGACCTCTGGATATTTAGCGCTATCAAGCCGATACCATATCCAGGACTTTAAATATAACCAGAGGTAAAAATCTCTGGGTTAAAATTGGTATTGTTCACTTCTGGATTGCAACTTATCAGGGGCCAAATCGCCGCATCCGTGAACGTAGCGGCTTTCGTATGAGAAAAAATAATCGTATGAGAATCTCATGAGATTTATATCGTATCTCATGAGATTCTCATACGATTAATTTTTTCTCATACGAAAGCCGTTTCGTTCACGGATGCGGCGATTCGGCCCCAGGTCTAGATATCTTAACGGCTGTTTAGTGATTTTTCCAGATTTTTTTCCGATATCCATTTTCCGTCAACTTTATCCCGAGATATTGACAGTCTGTTATATTTTTTAATTAGGCTCTGTGCCATTCGAAAAAAGTTCACTCGCGACATGCGTCAGTGAGGTATTTTTACTACTGCCGTTGTAAGTTTTAGCGTTTTGCCTTTTTGAAGCTTTGCTGGAATAAAATCTCAAAAACGAAACTTTTTCCGACACCGTTCTTCTTAGAATTAATGTTGCTTTTTGTTTGCGTCTATTACAACAAGAAAATGTAAAATTAATTGATGGTCGATTGATGGTTCTACACTCTTACCACCAAACCATAACACTTTGTTGTGCAATTTCGCTGATTTAATATTAAGTATTAACTTAAGCTATGTATGTTGCAGCAGATAACAATAATATATTAAAAGAATTGTGTATTGACTATCCAAACAACAAAAGTAGCAAACAAAAATTTTGATCTCTTAAATCCAACGCCGAAAGAATTCATTTTAATTGCTGAACTAATACAGGAAGGCTGCTTTAAGTTTAAATTATTGCTCCCCTCTTATGGTCCTATATTATTTTTCATTCAATTTTTTTTAAATTTTAAACTCAGAGTGCATACTAAAAATCAAAATTTTTAAAGCCGTATTCATAAAAAATATTTCAAAATTTGAAATATTCAATAGATAAAAAGATTTTTGACAATATGTTATTGACCAATTTAATTTGTTAATTTGTGGTGATAACTCGGGCTGTTTTGGACGTAATTTTTTTTAAATGCAAATTAATAACCTTTACTTCATTTATTTCAGGGATAAAATTTATTGAATTATTTAATTTTACATTTAAAAGACTTATGAAAGTACTTTTGACAACACAAACAAAACTAATTAATTAATATAAAATATCACAGAAAATTTTTTTAATTTGTCAAGTGGATATTTTTAAAACATTGTTCTTAAAAGTTGATTTTTAATGTCAAAAAGTCTTTTAACATTTTGTAATTCATAAACATGTTGTAGCTGCTTTTAGTTAAATAGGAACACTTTCGATTTGAAGTGGCAATATAATCACCTTTTCTGTCTCGAAAACTGTTTTTCGATTTCCTTAAAAATCAGAAGGTCACAAAAAGTTCTGCCACACAAAATTCACACGCATACTAAAAAGTACCAAACACAAAAAATTTTCTGACAAGCACAAAAAAACAAACGAACAATACGAAATATATCAAAACGCATGATAAATCGCTGGATATCTGAGTAACCAGTCGATTTCGGCTGGTTTTTCTCTGGATATCTTTATCAGCTGGTTGGTTATATTTTGACGTAAGCTCGGGATAAATGCGCTATCCAAAAACAAAAAAACAAAACGAAACAACTGGATATGTTCGCAATATCTGCTGGATACAGATTGCCAGAGCTGAACAATTTGGCCCTAAGTGTTGAATTTAAATGCAGATTTTAATTTTATGCGAATACTGTGGATTAAAATATTCATTACATCCACACAATTCTTATGTCATTTAAGTCTTTTGATCTATGTAGGTGTTGCATTATTAAAAACATTTCAAATTATGTAAGATACTCGTAGTAAGTTTCAGGTAAAGGGTGTTATAAAAAATATTTTCTTTAATCAAACAGTCGGTGAAAACTTTTGTGGGTATGAATAAATTCTCGCCGTTATCCCACAGATAGGGTTATTGTGGCCATTAGGGTTTCTAAAGTTCAATTATCTGGTTCAAGATAAGTAGTTAAGAATTGTGTGTAAAGCATTTCCCCTTCATAATATAGTTTTATAATCTCTATAGGCCAGTTCAATGAAAAACTAGTAAGAAATGATCTTCGATTGGGTCAAAGTTAAAATACCCCCACGTCCGAACCAAAGTGTATGCAAAGTCTTAAGCAGTCAAAAAATGTTTATCTGTAAAAACATTTTCGTCATAGTTTTAACAGAAAATATTCTCTTTTGTTTTTTGATAAAGTCACTTTGTATAGGAGGTGAGTGTGGTTTTCACTCGATTTGGTTGAATTTTTCTTTTTAAATTTATACAGGTTATTGTACATAAAAAATACTTTATAAAAATATTTTTTTTTTTTAAATACAGTTCTGGCTTTTATATAGAAAGCGCTGAAAATGGCATTGAAAAAAAGACATCCAAAACCGTTCGATGGATATGGCCTTTCCCATGCATCGGAAACAAAAAAATCAAATGAAATTTTAAAGCATAGACCTTATATTAAGCATCCCCCCTACACAAGACCCCCGGGGTTTTTTTTTATTATAGCGGAAGTTGGAGTAAAAAGTTCAAAAAATAGATACATTTCCGCGCGCTTTTTTGTTTATATAAAAAAAACAAAAAAATATAGATACTTGAATTTACGGGGGATGCTTAAAGGACAAAATAACAAACCAAATGCAAAAAAATCATTGAAATTGAACCAATAGATTTCGAGTTATCTATCGAACCGTTTTAAAAAATCTAGTTTCGCGGAAATCGCGTTTAAAGTTTTTTATTTGTTGTATGGAGCTTAGACATAGGTTAACTAAAACCGTTATAACTTCTGTTTTTTTCTTAAATATCGATTTAAAAATGTGTATGTATATTCTTAAAACTATAAAAAACACATTAAACAAAAAAAAAATTTTTCATAGTCAAAAAGTCATTTGCAGATTATTTCGTAATATCGTGCTTAAAAATTACAGATTTAAAAGAGGAACTTGATGTAGACTTGATTCTGGCTTTTTTAAAGTTAGTTAAATGCAGTACAGGATAAACACAATAGAAAAAAAAAATTCAATTACGTCAAAAAACATGTCAAGGCATGCCTCAATTTGACAAAAAATTACCTTGTTACAGTCGATTTAATTCTACAAAGAATAGTAAACATACTAAAGAATAGCAACGTACTAATAGTCAGACTGTGAGAATACTAAACTGGTTGGTTTAACTGAAGGGAAGTTTTGTTCAAATTGGTCTATGTAAAGCTATTAAATTATTTTTGACCACTTTTTCAAATTTCTGACCCAATTAACAAAACAAGAATATTACATCATTTCCTTTACATTTTCCTTTGAATATAAGCTGTGATACGACTTAGAAATTTATGAGTGTAACTTATTTTCAACACTATCATTTTGATAAAAATTTTAATTTTCAATTTTATTCAAATTTTTTGTTTTGATTAATACAGGGACTAAAAATAACTTTTATTTTACAATTTTTAAATGAAAAAGATATAACGAAAAAAAGAGTTGGCTGTGCCGTGGACACACCCGTAGGTTTTGACGTGACGAAGTTTCTTGCTGTTGTTGTTAATGTTGATGTTGATGTTGATGTTGATGTTGATGTTGATGTTGATGTTGATGTTGATGTTGATGTTGATGTTGATGTTGATGTTGATGTTGATGTTGATGTTGATGTTAATGTTGATGTTGATGTTGATGTTGATGTTGATGTTGATGTTGATGTTGATGTTGATGTTGATGTTGATGTTGATGTTGATGTTGATGTTGATGTTGATGTTGATGTTGATGTTGATGTTGATGTTGATGTTGATGTTGATGTTGATGTTGATGTTGATGTTGATGTTGATGTTGATGTTGATGTTGATGTTGATGTTGATGTTGATGTTGATGTTGATGTTGATGTTGATGTTGATGTTGATGTTGATGTTGATGTTGATGTTGATGTTGATGTTGATGTTGATGTTGATGTTGATGTTGATGTTGATTTTGATGTTGATGTTGATGTTGATGTTGATGTTGGTGTTGGTGTTGGTGTTGGTGTTGGTGTTGGTGTTGGTGTTGGTGTTCGTGTTGGTGTTGGTGTTGGTGTTGGTGTTGGTGTTGGAGTTTTTGTTGGATTTGGAGTTGGTGCTTTTCGTTTAGCTTTTTTTTTTGCTTCCCCATTGGTTGTGCTCTAATTTCAATTAATCCAGCAAAAGTGATGCATATGCGTCACATTAGACGGTTCCCTGAGGGTTTTCGACACGCCGTCAAATTTATTTATTTTTTTATTTTTGTCATATGCCCTAAGACCTCACCTTTGTTTTCGTTCCTTAAAATTTACCGTTGCACCAGTAGTCACAGAGTTAAAAATCCATGCAACGTTTTTTCATGGCTGTAGCATTTTTACTGCATTATGTGATTGCATCCCTGAAATCATGATAACAAAATTTTTTTTGTAATTTAGTTGTGAAGCGTAATAACACATCCCTGCTGTCGTAAAACAAAATTTACTGTAGCACTCCTCCTGAGTGAGTAATAATTCCATGCAACGATATTACATTTCTGTTACATAAGCTGCTATATTCACGACCTGACGACGCCGGAATTTTTTTTTATTTTTGTCGTAAAGCCATGTATAAAGACTTTATTTTCTTTTTTAAACTTTTATCGTAGGTTATATACTCATCGAGTAAAAATTCAATGCAACGCCGCTGCATGATTGTTGCGTTATCGATCTTTGAGCGGCTCTCTCAGCGTCCCCATGATGTCAGAAATTTTTTGTCTAATTTTGTTGTGAGGGCTTCCAGTAGGCCTTTATTGGCGTATCGTATTCTTAATCCTATCACTAATACTCAGCGAGTAATAGTTCCATGTAACAAATTTCCAGTTGCGTTGCTTACGCAGCTCCCACTACGTCCCTATGCTGTATTAAATTTTTTTTTTGGTTTTGTAATATACAGGGTTGCCCATATTCGACGGACCCATCTGGCAACGCCATAACTTTTGACAGAGATGTCAGATCGCTTAATGACATACCGCGTTTGAAGCGTCAGTCCAAGCAGATTTTTACCATGGAACAATACACGCCACGCGAGCGCTCTGAAATAGTTGAAATTTACATTCAACAGAAGAAGTCAATTGTGAAAACTCAACGTGCTTTTAAAAACTTAAAAAATGTGAGAAGTGCGCCTTCTAAGAACACCATTAAGCGTTTATACGAAAAATTTTCGACTGGTGAGGCTCTTTCTAATCCGAAGAGGCCAAATAAAAGTCGACCAAGGCGATCGGCCGAGAATATCGCTGCCGTACGAGCCAGTGTTGAGAGGTCCCCAAGAACATCCTAAAAACGCCGTTCTCAGCAGTTGGGCATGGCTCGGTCCACTTTACAACGGATTATTCGCGTTGATTTGCATTTGTTCCCGTACAAAATTCAATTGACGCAAAGATTGTTGCCTGCGGACAAGCCTCGTCGATTGGAATGGGCCCAAAGAGTCATCGAAATGGCCGAAGATGACGAGCAATTTTGGAACAAAATGATCATGTCCGATGAAGCCCATTTCACATTGAATGGGACCGTAAATAAGCAAAATTGCCGTATTTACGCCACTGAAAATCCTCAGGAGATTCAAGAAGTGCCTCTTCATGACGAAAAAGTCACAGTTTGGTGCGGCGTTAGTGCGAAAACGGTCATTGGGCCGTTTTTCTTCCAAAATGAAAATGGCCATGCTGTTACCATCAACCAGGAGCGTTATCGCGACATGATGACCAATTTTGTGATGCCAATTATTCGTCGAAAGCGTATGAGGCAGTTCTGGTTTCAACAAGACGGCGCTCCACTGCACACAAGTCGCATAACAATCGATTTTCTGAAGAATTTGCTTCCGGGCCGTTTGATGTCGAAAAGTGGTGATTTGGACTGGCCACCGCGTTCGCCCGATTTGACGCCGCCTGACTTCTTCGTGTGGGGATATTTGAAGTCAAAGGTTTACGTTAACAAGCCAAGGACCGTAGAAGAGCTCAAGGACAACATTCGTGAAGAAATAGCCGCTATTCCGGCCGAAATGTTGGCGAAAACGATGGAAAATGCTGCAAAAAGGGCACAATACGCCATCAACGCCAGAGGCGGCCATTTGAGAGATATCATATTCAAAAATTGATGTAAACAAATCTACTTGGAACAAATTAAATGATTAAGATTGCCAACCGCCAAATTTTTATTTTTTTCTTTGATTTTTTTAACAAAAACATGGGTCCGTCGAATATGGGCAACCCTTTAGTCAAAGAATTAACCTTTATGGTCATACTATTTTTTTAATCATAGCTCTTATACCCAGCGAATAACAATTCAATGAAACGCAGATGAATTTTTAAAAAATTCATTTTTCAACTTTTTTGGAAACTAGAGCAGTACAACGTAACTTCGTCACGTCAAAAGTTGCCGGTGGACTTTTTCAAATATATCATTATAATCGTAATGGCGGCAGCTTCAAGAATATTAAACGACTTTAAATTTTCGAGTGTTACTATAAAAGTTAAAATTAACTGTCATCATTTTACACAATCATTTTCGTCAAATAACACATATAACTCGAAATGTTCGCACAAAAGAGACGAAAATAATGATTCCAATAGTTTTTTATTCGTTCAAACGACCATTGAAAAAATGCAGAAAGGCATAAAATAACCGTTCTTTTTACCGGCTTTGGTTGTTGCCTTCTTTGTCTTCACGTTGTCTTGTTGTCAGCATACTTGGCTTTGTTTTCAATATAAATAAATAAAAGGTCATATTCAAATATTAAGATTAAAATTTCTGGATGAGCACGCCCATAAAAATGTTAAGAAAAGTGATTAGTTGTGTGTTAATCACATAAAAACAACAAAGTCTTTCATAACAAAATGGTCTCCATACCATCTTTGGTGTACCATCAGTTAAACTAACTGAACCCTAAAAATGGAAGTGTGGAAAGGGAACAAAATAACACAACTTCAATATGCTCTGATAGCGGTAAATCGCTGTGATCGAATTTCGAAGATGCACATGAGTTAAGGCTATGCCTAAAAGTATGCTACGATCTAGGTTAACCTTGATACATGGTGCATCGAAGTAGATAAGAACGCAGTTACAAAATTCAAGCGTTCTCTACCAAAAAAAAACAAAATCCGGGTAACTTTCTCGGCATATTGGCAGTATAAGTAGAACCTAAGTAACTTGAGTGGATCACAGTGTAAAGTCATGCAAAGACTACTGATGAGTTGGTGTAGCGACCAACGAAACAGTCTGTATAGTCAAGCTGTGTGATTTGCTCTATATAGAGCCGTTGTTATTGTTGTAGGTTGTTGCCTTCATTGTCTTCGTGTTGTCTTGTTGTCAACATACTGGGCCTAAAGCTCAAATTAGTTTTCAACACAAAATAAAAGTTAAAAGTACCGTTATTTTTACCAAAAAAAAAAAAAATAAAAGCACAGTACGGTCCCTGGTTTGCAATTTGAGCTATATTAAACATATTAAATTTAAACTTTATTACAAAAATTTATAAATTTTGTTTTAATGTCTGTTGTTTAATGGTGGGTGTCGGGCTACAGTAATTTATTCATATTTCTAGGGAGAAGCAACTAAATTATTGTTGCGATTCGGGATATGAATTCTTTGAAATTAATTATGGAAACTGCAATTTTTATTATTGGTCAAAACAAGTCGGTCTTAAGAAAATTGAATTCTATCTTCTTACTTAATCAAGTTATGAGTTAGAGAACTCATTTTAGAATTTTTATTTTTAAGAATTTAATTTTTGTTTTTTTTTTTCTTTTTTTTAAGTATATTTTTTAATAAGCAACGATATTTAAAGTTTTCAGGTATATTAATTGTAACACTCATTCTACTTAAAAAACATTTTTTTTTTAATTTTAAAAAACTTTAATTATGTCCAAAACGGCGTTCAATGACACCTTTTTCAAAAAAGGAGATCTGGACGGTGTTGTATATTTTGACTCTTATATTTATCTGAACAATAAAAACCAAAAGAAATAGAAATCAGTATGAGTGCAGTTATGGCCAGGACTAAAGAAAATTAAGAAATTGACAGAATGACGCGCTTTTTAAATTTAAGTTAAAAAAAAAAGTTTTTCAAATAAATCTTTGAATTTATTCCCAGCTATAGCCAATGGCGGCCGTGGCGCAGTGGGTAGAGTGCGTGACCCATACGCCAGAGAAGCCTGGTTCAATTCCATCTTACACAGAAAGTTTTTTCAATTGAATTAATTTTTCTGTTCGGCCATCACCTCTCTGCAGACAATGGCAAACCTCAGAGAGTAAATAATGCCTTCTTGAGTCGGCATAAAACTAGTAGGTCCAGTTCTTGATCAATTGTGTGCAAACATTTTAATAACACGCACAACACAATTTGATAAGAAGTTCGGTCAAAATTCTTTCAAGGGCTGAAATGGCCAGTTTATTATTATTATCATAGCCAATGGTGTTGTGAGTAACATATTAAAAATTTCATATTATTCGGCTGAACACTTTTTTTTCCATTCCGAAACACCATTCCGAAAAACAGTAGTAAAGTATGCAGTACGATGTGAGCTCGCTTCCTGATAAAACGACAGTAAAAACGGAAATAATGTCCTACAAAGTGGCGCAAAAGTAATCCTCCTATCAGAAAATGCTATAAATTTTGCGATTGGCCCCTAATGTCAGTTCTGTTTTGACATTTGTGTAGTAAACACATGCGAAATACACGTTAATAAACAATGTTACGCTACACTGCTCCAGAACGCGGAATATTGCTAACTATTTATTTGACCAATATTTTCATCAAAAATAATCATGAGTGATGAGGCCCATTTCCATCTTAGCGGGTACGTAAATAAGCAAAATTTATGCTTCTGGGGCATTGAAAATCCGCGTGTAACCCACGAAGAGCCATTACATCCGCTCAAAGTCACTGTATGGTGTGCTGTTTTCGCTGGAGGAGTCATCGGACCTTTTTTCTTCGAAGACGTCGCGGGCCAAACGGTTACTGTGAATGGTGAGCGCTACAGAGCAATGATCAACGAGTTCTTTTTGCCGCAACTTGATGAATTGGGATTGGAAAACATGTGGTTCCAACAGGACGGTGCAACGGCACACACTGCACGTGCCACAACCGATATGCTTAAGGATGCATTTCCCGGGCGCCTAATCTCCCGATTTGGCGATTTGCACTGGCCAGCAAGATCGCCTGATTTGACCGCTCCAGACTTCTTTTTGTGGAGCTTTTTGAAGAGGCGGTTTTATGTCAACAAGCCTCAGACTCTTGCAGCTCTTAAAGACAATATCCGTCAAGAATGTGAGGACCTATCGCCAGAAGTTTTGGCCGAAGTGATAGAAAATGCCATAAAAAGGGCTCAAATGACAATCAACTGTGGCGGCGGCCATTTACATGATATCATATTCTCGACTTGATGTAAAAAAAATTAAAAGACCAAATAAAAATAATCCACAAGAAGAATCAAAGTTTTTCATTTTTTTTTTAAATTACAGCCAAAAAACATCGGAAGGTTATTTTTGCGCCACCTTGTATATAAATAATAATCCTTACAAGAATTTAACAATATATTCTCGAAATACTATACATTCGAAATATAAAAAAAAATCGATTTCATAATAGTTCTAGATCACCAATGCCTTAATAACATGCTCTCCAATGTCGTACCAATCACTTCCATGCCTCTTTTGGATATATAAGTGTTCACATTTAGTAATTAGGCTGCAGACCAGTCAAATACATCCTTTCTGAACTGTATACAGTTTTACAAAATTTGAGAAAAAAAGTAAAAAAAATATTTATTGCAAATATTTAATATTTACAAAAATGTAATGCATTTAGTTTTAAATTCAAACTACGAAGAGAACATTACACCGAAAAAACTCCATTATACCGACTGAACATTTGCGGAACATTCTCGAACTGCCTTTGGAAACAAAAATGCTACTAACATTTAAGCAAGCTTTATTTTTATTAATGCACACAAATGTATTCCAAATTTATTTTAAACATGTTAACAAGCACTTTCCTAACTTACACATGAAAAATTTTCAAAATTAATTGTTTGTTTTAAAATAATGATACCAACAATTTTATATCAAAATGTTCATATTCAGTTTTCATTAAATTGAATAAATTTATTTCACTTTTATATCAATAAAATAAATAATTTCAATTTAAATTAATTTCAAATGGAATAACTTTGAAAACAGACTAGAAAAATGTAGGCGCTTTTCCTTTCATAATTTTTTTTCTTTTTTGTTTCCTTATTTCCAATCAATTAAAATTTAAAATTGTAGTAGTTATTCCTAATAACTTAAATTAAGGGTGCTCATAGTTTCGTTTTATTTGGTGTGTTTACCTTGCCATCTGTTAACTCTAAAACACTTTTCCATGTGATAACTATTTTTGTTTTTGTTCTGCATGCAGAGTAGAGATAACACAAACTGGTGAAAATGCCTTGCTTTCAAACATGTTTGTTTTTCATAGGAAACTGGCATTTCTGAAAGTTAATTTTATTTTATTGAGAAAGAATGGAAACAGAATCGACAATTGAAAAGGAAAGCCAAACTTTTAAATTTTGAAATAAAATTTAACAACTTAAAGAGAACTTCTCTTTTTAGAACACGTTTGTTTCAATTTTAGAGTGATACAATTTGATTGAAGTATCGTTCTAAAGTTACGTATATTTCTGTGAATACCCTAATTAATTGAGCTAAAGGCCTAACAATTACATCAGATTCAAATTCATGTTACTACAAATTCCCTCCCCGCTCAAAACATCGTACACATGTTTGATTTACACTTGATTGCAGCTTCTTTCCACTAATATAAAACCCCATTTCGACCTAAAGCTAATTCAACTGAATAGGTGTAACATCTGAAATCCGTGGTTAAAAAAATACGCTAATAATAAACATTTGCAGAATTTAACATTTTCACAAGCTTTTAACAAACGTTTGCCATTAAGCATTTGCTACATGCCAAGGGTGGACACGAGCGAAGCCAAATAGGGCTGCATTAAGATTTGCAATACTTTCCAAAGAGCCACACCATAGTATTTAAAAAAAACATAAAAAATTTAAGACAGAATTCAATACAGATTAAAGTTTTATTATTAAAAACACAACAAAAATTAATATAATTATATTCTTATTTACATAAACAAAAAAGACCAAAAACAAAAAAAAATAATTCATTTCAAGATTTTAAACGTAAATAGCATAACATATGTAACATTATAAAAACGAGATTCAAAGCAAATCTCTGGCCAGGATTTTAAGATTTGGTTTTGTATTGGTTAAAGCCGTTCGGAACAGTTCTGTCAGGTACTAATTAGTTAACTGTGAACGGAGAAAAAGTACAACATAATTGAAGAAAACCAGCCAAAAACACAGGGCTCACATAATAAAATGTATCATCAAATCGTTGTTCAAATAATAAAAAAACATGGAAATCCATGGAATTTATCGATATGTCAAAATTTGTTGATAATTTTTGTAAAATACCAAGAATTTTGTGCGGTTTGACCAGCAGTTTGAGAAAAATTTGATAATATGATCCCTACTAAAAGTAAAAAAAATAGGCGCACTTTACTCAATGGGTCGCATTTGCCACCGTTGCTATATGCTTATAATAAACGTTTACAATATGTCAACTTTAAGTGCGCCTTTTCGTTTGCAAAAAGCTTACAGGAGTGGGTTTATTCCAAGGGAGCCGTTTCGTTTGCCTTATAATTGTTTTCAAATAGTTTTTAAGCTTATTCCAAAAAAATTGTTTGCGTGTGTAAGCTTGCAGTTAATTTATCCCAAATGAACATTTTTCATTTGCGTATTTTTATTAAATTTTGATTTGCATGAAAAAGACAATTTTTTTTCTACTTATGTTCACAGTCTAGAATTTATGTTTTATAATTTGATAAATATAACATTTTGTTCAACTGTCATTCACTTTTTATTTAGACACCACATATATTGTATATATGTATGCGTGCGTGTGTGTACAAACATAAACACAAAAAGCACTCTGGATTACGAACTAAACAAAATATTTAGAATATTAATTTAAGCACTTTTGAAATTTATTCAATATTTTTAATTTTATTAGAATGCATCAGAAAATTTGAGATTGATACAAATCTAATATTCAATACTTGGTTCTTCCATTGATTTTCTTATATCCCCAAGAGCGTTTTAATCACTCAAACTTAAGAAGCACTTAACACACACCGAAAAATTGTAATCCTCTTCATTAATTTGCTATCTTGGTCGCTAACGAAGAGAGCATTCAATTTTTTAAGTGTCGATTAAATTGACAACTTTCACTTGGCTTTGAAGGACACAACGGATATACCGGATACATTGACTTTTGTCAGAATATTTTATTTGAGGCACTGATTTATATCCAGAGTTTATCTGTCGTATGATATGACTATATTGTAACCTCATAAATTATACAAAAAGCACTTTGAAATCACATAACACATGGTAGGTAGAGTCATTGACATTTTTTTTTTTTTTTGCTTAGGTGTAATGCATTTTTAAAATCAATGCACATTGAAATAGTTTTGTAAGTTATATAAAATTGTAATAAACACTGTATGGAAATTATTATGTTGGTTTACTTGATAAAGATTTTGTGCTCTTGTTCTAATCATATACAACTTTAAGCATTTTTATTTCATTTTATACAGAGAGATCAAACATGTTTGACAGCCACGGCGCGGTTCGACGTCAAATATATTTCAAAACAAAGCGATGTCGATGTCAATGTATGCAAGTATGATGCATGTATACGAGTTTATTTAATTGAAGTTATATTAATCACTCTAAAAAACATTTTTTTCGGAGCACTTTCATAATTTTTTCCCAGAAATCTGCACTTTTCAGATTAGTGAAAAAAAAGCTCAAAAATTGAACTCAAGCTTGATCATATTTTGTTAATCTATTATAAACTGATATATGTAAAAATTTATTATTCTTGCACACACATACACAACCCACAACAATGGTTTTCACAACAGTTTAGGTTGAAGACAACCGGTTTAATAAAAAATCAGCTTCATATGTTTGCACAAAAAACTCTTTATATGCTCAAATTTATACATATATATATATAAATATAAATATGTATATGAACATATTAACATTTGACTGAAATTTGCAGATTTAATTAACACTTATTAAATAATTTGCTCTTATTTAATGAATTCTTTTCAAAACAATGGTTTCAAATACATACAACAACGATAACCTACGCCCATTAATGCTAGGCGAAAGATATACTGTCAGCAACACACAAAACCTATCGCGCCTACAGTCCACGTTTGACTAAATATACAAATCAAGTACAAAACCCAACGCATGCTAGAATTATCAACCATGCTCTTTACTCGACGATAACTGCTGTAAAATCATGTTTGCAGACGAACAATATTCCTACACTTATTTGCTCTGAAACATAGATACATACATAGAAGCACAAGAACCTTAAAATTATCCGAAAACTTAGGTGCGCGCTTACTGGCATAAAGAGCGAAATGCTCTTAAATACACCTAAACCACTACTAACATTACAAGAGCAAGCCATGTAGTACTGTAGCGTATATCTTATGTTTAATTCAGGTAGTCAAGTAGGTAGGCAGGGTGTCTTAAAATGTCGCAATATGACTAAACTTTAAACAGTATTTGACAAATTTTAAAAACTCGAATGCTTTGTTCGATTAGTTAAGGTTTTTTTAATAATTCTTAAAAATTCCAAGAGTTTTCTGTGAATATAAACTAACAAATATAAAAATTTATAAAATACAAGTACAGAGATAAACATCTGACTTTAACACATGGAATACAGTTTTCTCTCATATGAGCTCACCTTTTGGTTGAATCATGAGTTTAATCTAAAAGAGAAAGATTGGAAGATTCAACCAAGTTTTAATATTACTCTTAGTTTTATGAAAATAGTAGAAGAGATAACTTCAGAATGTTTTTTTACGCTTAACTAGACTACTGTTATGTTATTTAATTTTTTGTTTTTATTTTGAAATACACTTTAATGACGGTTAGTGTTGCCATATTGTCTGATAAATCGGGTCTGTTACGGTTATCAGACTTAAATCCGATGATCCGATATTTTGTCATTTTCTTCATAATTTTCTTAATAATGGTGATGACCTATCAGAAATATTAATTTCAATTGAAAAAATGTTCGGGGTCAGGAATCAATTCTAGAAATCACATTCTGATTTTTTTTTTTATAAGCAAATCACTATTCTGAATACATAAAAATTAACTCAAGCTTAATATAGGTATGTTAGTGTTAACTGTTAACTAATAGATTTTTGTTAATTTAAATGATGTAAATTCATGAGAAAAGTCAAGATTTTGTTTAAGGCAAAATACATTTTTACATTAAATAATATTATAGCATAAATTTAATGAGTAATATTGTATATTGACATAAATTCTTGGTCAAAAATAAAAATCCACCAATATACCGAAAACGGGCCGTTTTTGAGAAAAAAATTTAGTTCGCCAAATAATCTTTTACTTAATTGTTGTAAATTGCATAATATCCTCTCATTTTCTTTTTTTTAAAAAAATAATTGTCAAATTGAAAATGTTTCTAATTTTTTCCTTAGTAAATAAAAAGTGTGGTGGCGTCCGTGGCGTAGTTGGTTAAAGTGAGTGCCCGATATGTCAACGAACTTTGGAGACCCAGGTTCGAACCCCAGCAGCGACAGAAAATTATTTGAATTAAAATAATTTTTCTGTACGGCCGCCACCTCTCTGCAGACAATGGCAAACCTCAAAGAGTAATCAAAATGCCATGTAAAGCTTCTTGAGAACGAGAACATTCCGTTCATCGCCGTTCGGAGTCGGCGTTAAGCATGTAGGTCCGGTTCTCGGTCAATTGTGTACAAACTTAATAACACGCACAACACAATTGATCATAAGAAGCTAGGTCAAAGTCCTTTCAAGGGCTGAAATGGCCAGTTATATACTTTTTAATTTTTTTTAAATAAAAAGTGTACCATGGCAGCAACTGTTTTTTTTTTTTTAACTTCATGTCCTTTACTTTATGGGATAAAGTCGACTTTTTCATCTATGTCTAGCATTAACTATACTCTTGTATAGTCCACAATTGCATTTTCTTTAAATTTTACGTGAAAATGAAAATCAATGAAAATTTTCGGCTGCTGTCGTATGGATTAAGCAGTCCGAAAAATGTTTCTGTAAAATTTTGTCAGTCAATCGGGCGAGTCGTTGGACACCTAAGCGTTTGTAAGAGTTTTTTAAAATCATTTGTAAATTAATAGATTAATATGACTTTTAATTTCTTTAACATTAAAATTTCAAAAAATACTAGAATTAATCTGCTGCTTGGATGAAGAGTTTTGAATTCAAGAGTTTTCTAAAACCTTTCGGGAATTGTATTTACTAACATGGCCAATAAGAGTTTCTGCTAGGATGAAACAAATCTTGAACAAAGTATGCAAGAATGTATTAATTTTTTTACAATTTTCAATTCAGTTCATAAGCTGTTTTACCTTACGTAACGCGTACATTAAATAAAAGTTTAAAAAATGTAACAAATTTTTTTATTGTTTTGAATTTTCACTGGATTTAAACACTTAAACATTCTTTGTTCACAAATTGTGACTGCGCATAGATGTCATTGCATATGTTTCAGCAATTAAAACATAATAATGATACTTTGGAAGTAAAGTCAATCCCAAACAAAAAAATATGAATATATCTCTAGGAGAAATAGAGAAATATGAGACAAAACTAATACATGACACAAGTGTTGCCAGAGCTTTTTGAATATAAAGATAGACTGGCTAAATAAATGGTCTAAAAAAGACTATATCAACAGCTTTTAAAGTGTAAAAAATTCCAAAATTTTGAAACAAGAATTCAAATGTTTTATTATTTTTTTAATAAAAATGTAATAAAAAAATATATATATATTTAATATATTTATATATATTTAATTTAATACAACCAACTGTTTAATTATTATTTCTTAAAGCTATAAATCCCATGTTATTAATCACTTATCATCTGACGAATCAAAATATATATCACATGAATTTATCATTTTTATATAATCGAGTACCACATTGAAATTATGACAACATTTTCCTTCTTTAAAGGCCACATATCGTCGGTCGCGTGAGAAACTGTCGTAACCTACATTTTTGAAATTTTTCAGGAGAACGTTTTTTCTGTTTTGGTAATTTTTTCACCACTTCTTTTAAACACAATTAATATTTTGGGTACCTTATTATAGTGTCTTGAATTGTGTGGAAAAAAATATAGCCAAGTATTTCCTAGAAACTGTAGTAACTAATTAAACGCATACGTCGATTTGTGAAATTTTGTTTTTACTTTTTAAGAATTTTTAGGAGTCATACCCACAATTTTTGATAAAAAATTAATTAAAGCAACAATATTTTGTTTTTTAATACTGTTTTTAATATATAAATATATAATAAATGGAAACAAATAGATATAAAGAAATGAAAATGATAAAAGGAAAAACACAATATCTAAAAATTTTTCTCAATTGGATAAAATTTTATTTCATAAGAAAATTTTGAATTTAGATATAACAAACAACAAACTTCATTAATTAATTTTGAAATAAAGTTAAAAAAAGCTAATTTAATGCAGCAGCGATTTTTAAAAATTAATGTATTCGGATTGTCTTATAACTGGGGTGTTGCCAGTTGTAAGAGATATCAAGTCGATATATTTGCCAACAGATAACTTTATCGGTGTTGTATTAAGCTTTAAAATGTATAATCCATGCATAAATGTTGAAACTGCTCTCTTCAACGAAATGAAATGGTAAATAAATTGAGTATGGTTGAACTTGAAAAAACGTTTGCTTGGCTTTTTTTGAGAAAATATTCTACCATCTCAGTCCAGTTTATACTTCCACTTGCATCATCTTTCCTGATAGTAAAAATTTTTATGTCAGTAAAGAGTTCTTTAAAATTCAGGAAATCCGAAAAAAAGAGTGCAACTACTTTATACCAGGGACCGAAAATAACTGTTATTTTCGAAATTTCAATTCAAAAAGTCAGGCGGAAAAAATTTGTCTTTTTGATATTTGATTAAAGCAGTGCGATGCTTGTTAGCTAAGGAATAATAGCTAACTACCGAATAATAGAATAATATACCGAATAATAGAATAATCTTAAAAGCTTTTTATTTATTTGACTTTTTTAAAGAATATTTATTTTTTGACCGATTTTTTGTTTTTGCTCAAAAATAAAAGTTGAAATTTGACTTTAATTTTTTCGGTTAAAAATAAAAGTTTAATATTGACTTTTATTTTTCGGTCAAAAATAAAAGTAAAAATATGACTTTTACTTTTTCGGTCAAAAATAAAAGTTAAAATATGACTTTTACTTTTTCGGTCAAAAATAACAGTTAAAATGTGACTTTTATTTTTTCGGTTAAAAGGTGTAAAACATAAGAAGAGTATAAATTGTATTCATTCTACTCTTCTCTGCCTTTGTTTTGCTTATCTTACACATTGCGTTCCCTGTTGTTTGTTAAATCACTACACATCAGAAAACTGCAATGCGTATCCGACAGAAATACTCAAATCATACCCGAGTTTCTTGCTGTTCTCTACCCTTTCCATACTCAATGAGATATGTAAAATACTGCTACATATACATTCGGCTCATTAGCATATTTTCGGGTGCAAATCAATGTGTGCCGGCTAAGCTAGTAATTAATATTTTAAAACCTTTATTTTTAAACCTTTATTTTTAAACCTTTATTTTTAATAGAAAAAATAAAACTCAAATTTTAACTCCTATTTTTGACTACAAATAAACGACAAATTTTAACTTATTTTGATATTTTCGACCAAAAAAAATAAAAGTCAAACTTTAACTTTTATTTTTGACCAAAAACAAAATCGGTCGAAAAATAACTATTATTTATTGACTTTTTTGAAAAAAGTTATAACAGTTACGGTCCCTGCTTTATAAAGTTTATACAGATTCTTTTTTCTAGCCAATTTGATGATGAGAATTAATTGACTAGGAGTATAGATATTTCCAGCTTTATCTAAAGCGTATCTTATGGCACTGTGTGCTAAATCCCCTTTGCTTTGACCATGGCATTGAACAATCTGTAAACAGAACCTAGATTACAAAATATCAATATCACAACCTTTTTGCCCCCCCCCCACCTTAAAAGCACATATTTTAAAAATTTATGGGTTACTGCTGTTTGTAAAAATTTTTATTTATATACTTTATTGGTTACGACCTTTAGACATTTGCGTTTTTTGCTCACCTATGACAAGTACATATTTCCTTATAGTGGTAAGAAGCGTTATAGTGGTATTTACTCAATTTAAAAAAAATGTGGATTACCACAGTTTGTCACGCGAGCGACGATATCACAATATCTAAAACTTAATTCAACATTTTAATGCTGAGTCTGTTGCTTAGTTTTGTTTTCACAATATTCATGGTACTGAAAATCCTCTCCACTTCTAGATTACTAAGTGACAAAATTAAAAAGTTAAAAATAAAGTTAGCAAGTCAGTTAAAAGGATTTCTCACATAGCATTTTTAAATGCTCATACCTCAGCCCAAAAATTTTACAGTAAATTGCAATTCACCGACTAATACTAGGTTAATCCTTGCCATTGCAAACCTTGCATATTATTACGACAGTTGTCACAGAATAATTTTTCCATGTTGATATCAAAGACATTTTCACTTATTTTCTGAAAATGAAAAGGGCTAAAAACGCTAAATAAAATTGCATTAAGGGCTAAAAACAAGGCTAGAGGCTTAATCCAAATTTCACCGGCGAACTGTAATGAAAAAAGAGTAAAATGACAACGCTGAATAGCACAGTCCAACCCATAAAAAATACGAACTTCCACCGAGGGAAAAAAAAAGAAAATACACTTTGTCACAAAGACTTTAATTGGTTAGATTGTATCCAATGATAAAAAATCGTTACGGCAAAGACACAAAGGTTGTTAAATTTCCATGAAAAATCTACTTAAAATCGAAGACTTAAGTTCTTGTCTCAAAGACTTAAAATTAAAAATTTGATTTTCTTATAACAATCTTTCCATCTGCGGCTTTTTTTTCTATTACTCATCATCGCCTTCTTATTTCTCCTTCCCCTCCCTTTCCAATTTAATCTAGTGTTAGTTATAACTTATTCATACTATCAATTGCCTTATATAGGACATATTGCCCACAAAGTAACCGCGAACTAGCATATAAGCATGTGTTTTTAAGAAAATTATGGTTTTGTAGAAAAAATTCTTCAATGTTACAGACTTTGTCTTTGAAACAATGATGCTTATCTTAAAAAAAAAAAAAAAAAACAAAGAATAGTTCTAGATTTTTCAATCAAACAAAAAATCTAATCGTTATAGTAAATATTTTATCTTTTCGGCAAAGATTTTTATACCGCCAGGTTTAAAAAACGGAAAAGGGTAATACTAATTTTATCACTCCGTTTGTAGGCGTGGCAGGTATAGAAAAGTATATATATTCTTGATCAGCACCACCACCCTAGTCGATTTAGCCATGTCCGTCTGTCTGTCTATTCGTCTGTCTGTCTGTGATCACGATTTCAAGTGATTTCAGCCGTTATTTTCAAGTGATCATCACGAAATTCGATATTTAAGCTTGCATCTAAAAAATAAAGATCAAGCTCGAAAATGTGCCAAATCGGATGAAAACCACGCCTACCTCCCATGCAAAGTGACTTCATCAAAACGGTAAAATCTCTTAGAATTTCAAAAAAATTAATATATGGACTTGAAATTTTGCATATTAACTTTGATATATAACATGTATTTGACTTTATCAAAACACAAAAGTGAATATTTTCTGTTAAAACTATGACGAAAATGTTCTTACAAATAAACATTTTTTTGACTGCTTAAGACTTTGAATATACATACTTTGGTTCGGCCGTGGGGGTATTTTAACTTCGCCCCAGTCGAATATCATTTGCAAGTTTAATAAAATTTTGAAACAAGAAGGAAATTACCTTCGCCAAGGACAATTGTGCATTACCATTTGCAACAGGCATTTTAAATTTTAAAAACGCTAAAGAACTAACTCGATTTTCTTCCTAATCAAGACAAAAAATGTGTTCTTGTTTTTTATGAGACGACCATTAAAAAAGAACTGGAGTGTAATAAATATGTGGATTCGAGCATTTGACTGAATTTATTTATTCATTGACGTCTATGGATTAGGTTATAGTATAAGCCATTTTAAATTTTAAAGTGATTTTACAACTTCTCTCTAATTGTGAGATTATTCTTAACTTGGTGTGAATTTCTCTCCAATCTTCATATCCGTAGTTCATCTTGTAGCTTCTTTATATATAGTTAATAACAACATAATGAAATTTCA
The DNA here is from genome assembly GCA_943735915.1 of Pherbina coryleti. Taxonomy (NCBI): domain Eukaryota; kingdom Metazoa; phylum Arthropoda; class Insecta; order Diptera; family Sciomyzidae; genus Pherbina; species Pherbina coryleti. The sequence continues at coordinate 44,305,998 of OX030952.1, read as the reverse complement.
GAAAGATCGTTTTAAATTTTGTTTAAATATGTAAAGGAAACAGCAGCCAAAATACACAAAAAAAAATTAAGAAATTAAACGTTTCGCAACAAGAGTTAAGTTAATTTCATTTTGTTTTTTCCAGATAATTGATTACTACTGTGGAAGTGGTTTGATTAGATCGATGTAAAAGCTCACAGAAGCCCATATAAATCCAAAAAACTTTAAAAAAATTGCAGCCAAATTAGCAACACAGGTATTTAGCCACCATGTTTATACATCGTTATTTGCAGCAATGTCAACAAATGTTTTGGAAAAAACGAAAAACCTGAAACGTTAGGTACAGAAAATTTATTTTTTTAAATTAAATAAGCTTTCTGACTTTTGAACAGCACAAACAAGTTTTCAAATAATCTAGACAAGAATTCTATATCAGATACCCAAATGAATAATATATCCTACACAGAAAATAAAAGAATTGATTTATTACCTAAACTAGTTTAGCTAATGTGAAATTTTCTATTTCACCTAATCTTTTCAACAACTTTGCTACTTATGTACACAGTTAATTAAAATTTGTAAATTCTACTAAAATTTTGCTTATTTAATCATCTAATTCTTCTAGTCATTTTACCTATGTCATGTAGCATTCTAATGTTAGCTCTTAGGGGTTAATCCTTAAAGAACCAATTGTTTTTTATTTCGTTGTTATTTAATTACACTTTCTTTTTATTATGTTAGTTTTCTTTTTAAAATTTACAATATTATTTTTTCAAGTTGTTCTTTATTTAATTTATTTCGATTGGTTTATGTATCTAGATAATTGGATAATTTGGCTACAAAAATGTAGTTTCCTTACTTTTAAGTGGAAAAATTATCTAAGGAATTGAATGAATTTCCTAAAATACGTAGTTGTTTTTCCTAATCTGAAGTTGGTAAACTATTAAAATAAATAGTTGATTTTTCTAAAATATGTAGCTGTCGTTTCCACTCTTAAGTGGGAATGCAATCTAAATAATTAGATAATTTTTTTACACTTAGTAGGTGGCTTACCTAATCTGAAGTGGACAAGGTTAAAAAAAAATAGCTAATTCTTCTAATAAATTATGTGTCTTATCTATTTTATGGCTGAAGGTACACCAAAATATTTAGGTTCTTTATTTACTCTCGCAGTTAAACTACCCAATATAATTGTAATAATTAACATTTTGAAATTGGTAGCGCACCTAATCAAATTCGTTGACTGAAAATCACCGGATTACTCTAGCTGAGTTCACAACATTTTTAGGTAAAAGTTCTACTCTTTTTTTTCTGTGTATGCTTCTCAATATTATACTCACAATAGTCGCTTGCTTATTCTCCCGCTCTCATAAGCTTTAAGTCGTTCGCTCACTGACTCTCACAAAGCTTTAAAGTGGATTTATGATAAATCCACATTCGATTTTGACTGTGTCGCTGATTTGTATGGCAGTGGCGCATCTTTATACTTTGGTGATATACTACCCAAACGCAGAAATGTTCGTCTAGCTGATAATTATATACAGTGTAGGTAACTAAATTCATTACTGTATGAATAGTTAACTTCAAAATGCAGTTCGTTCGTTGCTTTCTTTTCATACTGACGTGTTTAAGTCTAAAAAGTTTCAAAGTTTTTAAGTTCTTTAAAGTCAATTAATAATTAAACTTAAAACAACATTTGGCTGATCATCTTTGCTGGGTCATCTTGCAGCGTGCCAGCATTCTTATTAATCCTTTTTATTAAAAATTTTATTTTTGTGTCAATTTTAATATACACATTATTTTATTCTTTGTGCGAGAGCGAATTATCATATTCTTCTTGCACATATATTTCGAAGCTTTAATTACATCTTATTCTCTTTTAACTACAAACAGGTTTTCTGTGTGCAAGCGAGTGAGAGCGATTGTTTGTTTTTTACACTTGCTCATCTGTTTTTGGCCTGTTTTGTTTTGTTTATAATAAACATAACCAGGGCTGCACTTAATAACTTTGCAGTGCTTATTAAACTGTTTATTGGAAAACCGGGTATCTTCTTTTTTGTGGTTATTTTTGCATTTTATTAATACTTCAAATTAAAAATGTTCTGCAGTTTCCGTAATTGTGCTATAAAAGACGAATCCGACCGCGTAGTAAATTGCTGGCTGTGCGATTCATTTTTTCACTTCAAGTGCGCAGCGTTGAATGCAAGAATTTATGACGCAATCAACGAAGGCAAAGGACTTCGTTGGTCATGTGTTGATTGCAGATCTACGGATGTTGATATCCTTAAGCTTATTAGACAATCTAGAAGAGGATTCTTGGAAGTGTCTAAAGATTTAGAGGCGGCTCAGGCCAGATTGGCTTAATTTGAAAGTTTGTTCAAAAAGTTTAAGGTCTTGGATGAATCTTCTGCGTCTCCAAAACGAAAGCGAAGTAACAAAAATCTTCGAAGCTCAGCAAAATCTACTGCAATAGCCTCGCCTTTGTCATCAAATATTGATCTTATTTCACCTGCCTCAGTTTTACCACCTGAAGGACCACTAAAAAAGTCTGTTACGGATCAGTTGACGCCTACAAATGCTGCAGTTTCAGTTGATTTAACTTTAACTGTACCTTCTTCAGCTGTTCCCGCAAATGATAATTCTCCTCCTGTGGCAAAAAAAACATATGCTCAGACTTGTGCTTCTATTGTTTCTCCTAGCATTGCTACGAGTACTAATATTATTCCTTCCTCTCCTAGTTCGGTTTCTACTGGAGCTATACCGAAGCAAATATCGAATAGCAGCAATAAACTACCTGTTCATAAGGAACTGGTAGTTATTCCGCCAGCAAAATCTATATTTGTTTCTCGCTTTGCAGTTGATACATCTGAAGGTGATATCTTATATTATTTAAACTCTAAGTTAAACCTTCTTAATAAGAAGATTTCGGTTCACAAACTGAGATTTTCTTATCAGCGCACTATTTCATCTTTTAAAATTACTTTGCCTAGTGATCTCTTCAATAATGTTCTGGATCAAGGTTTTTGGCCGGAAAATACTTTGGTGCACGAATTTATTCAAAAATCACCGCCTCAAACTTCACTGGCTATCTTACCTGTTCACAGCGTGAACCCAAAAAACTAGATTGTTGCCTTCAGTTCCTAGCCTTATATCAGAACGTTCGTGGTTTAAATACTAAACTTACAGACTTACACATTTTAAGCCATAATCTTCATTTTGACATTATTGCTTTCAGTGAGACTTGGCTTAAACCTAGTACTTTAAATACTGAAATTCTGTCTAACAATTTTAATATATACCGCAAAGATAGAAACTCTATTGCTGGTAATTTCTGCAATGGTGGTGGCGTGTTAATTGCCGTTAAATCTTCTCACTTTTCACAAGAAATATTAATATCTGAGTCTTTAGATATTGAATTTTGCTGTGTTCTTGTAAAGTTTGGTACTTTGAGAATTTATGTCACATGTTCATATATACCTCCACTTTCTAGTGTTGAAGTGTATGGGAAACATTTGGCGTCGATTTATAAAATTTGCTCTCAACTTCAGCCTTATGATCACATTCTAATAACGGGTGATTTCAACCTTCCTAATGTTTCCTGGAACTGCTGTAGTGAAAATTCTGCAGTACTCTTGCCATCTTCAGAGTGTTCATCTGATAACTCATTTTTAAATGAGCTTTCGAGCCAAGGACTTTTTCAAATAAACTGCCACTATAATAGAAACAACCGCTTGTTAGACCTTATTTATTTTGATGATAGTAATATTGTTTCAGTTAATAGGTCAGATCCACTTGTGTATCCTGAAGACGCACACCATCCAACTATCGAAATCACACTGAATTTTCCTAAACAATCTATATCAAACCGTATTCAAAATCCTGCCTTAGAGTTTAACTTTAAAAGAACGAATTATGTAGTTTTGAGAAATAATTTGTCAATTATCAACTGGTCATCTGTACTTAATATTAATAACACCAGAATATTGCCACAAACGCTTGACTCTGCTGTATTTGCCTTTAACAGTACTCTTAATAATTGTTTTTTAACTTCAGTGCCACAGAGAAAATCCTCTTTAATATCTGGTCCCGTTTGGTATACCAAAGAACTGAGAAAGCTGAGAAACTTAAAATCGAAATATTATAAAAAGTATCAAAAAACTCATAACATTTGTGATTTTGCTTCTTATACCTCAACTAAATATAACTACCGGCAATTATGCAGACAATCCTATAATATATATCATGAATTCCATGTCACGCACTGTTACAGCTTGCGAATAATTGCAACTGATTTACTTAAGAAGAAATTTTTGCGAAAACTGGTTTGCAAATTTTATTAATTAATTTTACGGTCTATTTAAAATGGGTAAAGGTTTTATGAATCCATTTATGAATTTCGGTGATATTAAGCAAAATGTAGCGTACGCACGTGCTACAAAATTTTCCCTTTAAAAATTTGATGTCAGCTTCTATCTGAAATTTCTGCGAATTGACTTCAGATAGAATTTTCATATTTTTTTACAGCAATAAGAGGTTATCCTAGATTATATTAGTAGTTAAGTTATTTGAGAAAAAAAATTATAAAACAATTTTTTCAACTTTGAACACTGTCCCGCACATGTTACATTCGTCACGCACAATTACACCGTACGTTCACTGAAACTGAAATACAGAACAAAAGGATTAAAAATTTCTTATTTTCTTTTTTTTAATTTCTTTTATGTCATGACTAGATACATTTAAGAAAAAAATTTGAAAATCAATTATTTTAATCGATAAAAACTATTCCATTCTATTCGATCCAAAAGTCGATGCTCTCAATCACTGGAATTGAAGAAGCTGGAACTTTGGGGACTCTTCAAATTCTTCAACAGATTCCATGTGGACCTATTCACGTGTATTCTCATTTCTTATGCAAAGAAATTCGCCTGGCCTTTGAGAGAGTACCCGTAAAGGCTGCACCCGTACATCACCAAGTTCAGTGTTTTTGTGAATATGATTCCCTAAAATGGATTTATTTGAATAATAATTTATATTCCGATTTATTTGAAACCTTAAATGCCCAACAACACCGATATCATTAAAATTATGTTGTGCTAAATTATCCCCTGAACACGACCCCGTTTTTATTTTTTTTGGAAAAAATTTTTGTTTAAAGAAAACATGGTTGTATCAAAATAGATACAGTGGACATTCCGACGTATACCATCAATCAGCTTGGTTGGCAAAAACGTAGAAAGCGATTCTTTTTATGATAACTCTAAATTTGTTTGTTAAATGATACTCTAAAATTGTTAATAGTTTAAAAGGTCAAAAACCGAACTTTCCGTAAAAATGAAAAAACTTTTTAATTTGACGGTCAATATTTCCCAAACCAACAAAGTTATGCCAATAATAAATTTTTGTTTTATATTTGAAATTTTCTGAGCGAAATTACATATCCAGCATTTTAATTTTTGCAATATTTTAAAATAAATAGCTTATTTTCTCGGTTGTATCCAAAAAGATACACTGGGCATTTAAGGGTTAAACACTTGTCAATAGTTAACCGTCAATTTAGACGTTTGACCGCATAATGCAGATGTAAGGATGGAAATTTTTTCAAAATGAAGGGTGTATTAATTTCAATTTTTTTAAGTTGTTTTATTTTTGGTCACTTTGCTATATATGAGACCACCCATATCATTAGTAATCGTAATACATTTTAAAGCCCCTCCTCCTCTCTAAATTGGTAACGTCATTTATGAACGACCCCGTAGTTTGTAAAAACTACATTTTTGTATAGAAAAAAGTGTAACATGTGCGAAACGCGTTTTTTTTTTTAATTGTTGTAATAAACAGCGCACGCCCTCACGGCAAATATCACAATAAAACTGCAAAATTTTCGCTCAACTTATTCACCACGCGAAAGTAAAAAAAAACACAGAAAAACTACCGTTATCTTGAAAAATTCAACTTAAAACGTGTTGTCCGAATTCGATAGAATATATTCTATATAGTTTCTCTTCTCTCTTTACAATTTGATTTTTGACCTATGAGGTTGACTTTTTCGTGGAATTCGTGATATTTAACAAAAGTTAAATTAAACATAAAATCTGATGCAAAATCTTTTTGGAACTTTTTTAATACTAAACGTAAGATAAATTCATATCCATATTTTATGAAATATAAAACATTTGAATCAGATGTTGATTCTACTATCTGTAGTCTTTTTGCAGATTTCTTTAAGACCACTTATTCATCTTCTTCTTACGATAATTTTGGTTACCCTTATAATGTGCAGCCTGGTGACATTTGCTCCCCAATAATTAATGTTGATACAGTTTTAACCTACTTAAAAAACCTCAAAACATCTTATAAAAGCGGTCCTGATAACATACCTTCATGTGTTTTAAAATATTGCAGTGAAGAACTTGTAATTCCCATTACTTTGCTTTTTACAGCGTCTTTGCAATCCTGCTATTTTCCACTGGCTTGGAAATCATCTTTTATTATTCCGCTGCATAAATCCGGCAATAGATCTTTAATAGATAACTATCGCGGAATTGCAAAGCTTAGCGCCCTACCTAAACTTTTTGAGGCTATTGTAACCTCACAATTATCACATAGCGTGAAATCTTTAATGTCCCCATTCCAACATGGATTCTTATCTAGAAAATCTACTGTTACTAACCTTCTAGAATTCACATCAAAGACTATTGAGAATTTTGGAAAAGGTCTACAAACAGATGTTATCTATACTGACTTCAGTAAAGCTTTTGATGTTGTAAATCATAAGCTCTTAATTTTAAAACTAACCCTTCTCGGTTTTCCAACACCATTAGTGCTTTGGATTGAATCTTATTTAGTAAATAGAACACAAAGTGTTATCTTTAACCTTGTTAAGTCAGAGGAGTTCCCTGTTACTTCCGGTGTACCTCAAGGAAGCCACCTTGGGCCTCTGTTGTTTCTTCTTTTTATTAATGATTTACCATCTGTTGTAATTCATAGTAATATTTTACTATACGCTGATGATGTTAAACTTTTCCTGTCATATAAAAATGAGCAAGACTCTTTTTTCTTACAAACCGATCTTGACCATCTTTGTGACTGGTGTGAAATCAATTGCATGAAGCTTAACTTGAAAAAGTGCAAACACATGACTTTTTCTCGTAGACAACCTTCTCGAAGTTATTACAAAATAAGTGACTATACACTTGAGTCCTTAGAAGTTTTCGACGATCTTGGAGTAACTATGGACCCAAAACTTCGCTTTCACATTCATATTAATAAAGCTATAAGCAGAGCAAACAGTACTTTAGGGTTTATTAAACGATGGTCAAAAGAGTTTAATGATCCTTTCATTACTAAAACATTATTCACTTCGCTTGTAAGGCCCATACTTGAGTATGCGTCAATTGTCTGGTGTCCTAGATATGGGTGTTATGTTGACGATATAGAATCAGTTCAGAAACAATTTCTTTTGTTTTGTTTACGCAATATATATTGTCATACTAACATTCACTTACCACCCTATGAATATCGATAAGGCTTGTTAACCTACCTTATCTAAGAAATCGTAGAATCATGCTTAATGTTTGCTGGATTTATCAACTTATACATGGATTTGTTGACAGTCCATACTTACTGAGTAAAATTTACTTTAATCTTCCTCTTCGACCAAGAAGATCTTTTGATCTACTTTTTATGAACTTTTGTAGAACTAACTACTTGCAAAATGAACCACTAAGAAGCGCTTGCGGAGACTTCAATTCCGTTTCAGATGTTATATCTTTTAATAAAACCCTATACTCAATTAAACTTAAAATAATAGATTATCTGCAGCACCGCCACTGATTCTCAACATACTCTTCCAAGGATACGGAATTTTTACTGTTGGATGGTAATCAATCTACGCATTTACATCTGAATGGACCTGAACTTGCCGGACTTATTCCTATATAGAATTTGAGAACGATCTGCATAGTATATATATTAATATAAGTGGCTTATTAGACCAAGTTTGTCTATGTGCCTGCGTTCGTTACCTTTGTCTTAGCTTGCTAGGAACTTGGTGTGATAAATAAAAGATGAATCAAGACATCATCGGCTTTAAAATCACAGAATGAATAATATTGTATATATACTATCAGTATGGCGTACCGGGCCTTGTTTGCCTTGATACCTAACATTTTTCTAGATCTCACACTCTGATACTATGTAACACATTTCCGCTTCGAGGTGTTATATGTATATTAATATGAGTGGCCAATGAGACCCAGTTTGTCTTAGTGCCTGCGTTCGCAACCATTTTCTTTTCGTACAAGGAAATTGGTGTGGTAAATACGACCCAATTCGTCGGATTACCAACTTGTTAAGCCAAAACTTCATTGGCTTCAAGACAGAACGATATATATTTTATACATATTCTAATTCTCGATACCACCGCCCTGGACCCTCTGGATGATTTATTATTAATTTATTTATTTTTTGTTTTATAATACCTTTATTCATATTATCTATTAGTCTGTACATTTTTAAACGCTCATACTTTAATTTACATTACATTACAATTGAACTTATTTTACTTTGGTTTTGTTTTTGCATTTGAAATGAACTGAGCTCTTTATATTAGTATTATTGTTAGCATTATTAGTATTAGTAAAATTGTATTCTGAATTTAAATTTTAAAAATTTTTTAAACTGCTATAAAGCCTAAAAGGCTTAGCAAACAAAATAAATATAATATAAAATAGAAAAACGTTGAGTTATTTTAGAAATTAACGGTGTTTATATTCTTTTAACAAATAAATAAATAAAATAAAATAATTATCTTTCATAGAAAATCACAAAATAAAAATTTACTCTCGATGCTAAAATGTTCGTCTGCTTAATTTACAATGCAGAAATGTTCGTCTATGAGCCTTTACCATTGAGTAGCATCGCCTTAATTTTTAATTACCGCCCGAATTCGTGGAGGCATAGTCGCAACTACTCTTTTGCATTCTGCAGGTGAGATACTTCTCCAAATATCCTGCAATTTTAGCTTCAAATCGGCAGTTGTTGTAGCCGGATTTTTTCTTAAAGATTTTTTCATAATTCCCCAAATCGTCTCGATTGGGGATAGGTCTGGGCTGCTAGAAGGCCATTCCTCTAACTGAGGAATGTTCTGAGCCGCTAACCACGCCTTTGTCGTCTTCGCCGTATGACACGGTGCTCCATCTTGTTGGAAAAGGTACTCTCCCTCAGGCGATTGCAGGTATGGTATTACAGGAAGGAGGTTACTTTCTAATATTTTTTGGTACTTTGAAGCATTTATTATGAGTTCCGCAAAATGCAGTTGACCGACACCTCTGCCCGAGATACAACCCCATACCATGATTGATGCAGGAAACTTTACGGAACGCTTCAAGCATTGTGATTTGAATGCCTCAGATTTTCGACGTACCACACGATTTCTTTGTGACCCAACACATAGCTGGAAACGTGATTCCTCACTCCATATCACAGAATCCCACTGTCTAGGCGTCCAGTTGAGGTGCTCCTTTGCCCAACTGAGCCTCTTTTTTTTTGCTTCTGGGTCAGCAAAGGCTTTTCCTTGGCCTGGTAAAATTGTGAATTTAATATACTGTGATAAATTTTACAGCTAAAAATTTTAAAGTAGTGAAAAAATTTTACCTTGTAAAATTTAAACCCAATTTTTTTCAACATACGTTTGCACGTATCAACAGAAATGTCTTTTTTAATTAAGTTCCTCCATTTAACTGTAATATTTGCTGCAGAAGCATGACTGTCTTCAATAGCTATCCTTTTCAAGCAGAGCAAATCTGAAGCATTCGCAGTATTTGGTCGGCCCGGATTTTTTTTTCTTATTACAATTACCTGTATTTTTGTACAGATTTATTATTGACTGAACTGTACTGCGAGCCAAACTAAATTTTTCTGCTATTTTCTAAGCCGAAAACGCATTTAAATGGCCTTTTATTATTAATTTTCTAATATCAAGCGACAATGGTTTACCTCGTGGCATTTTGAAATTTTAATAGTGACTGAAGAACTCTAATTGCAATTCAACCAACGCAAAATGATAACGGATCAATATGATATAAAAAAAAAAGAAAAATTTCTAACGAATATCAACAAAAGAGATAAACCGTTTTCACTAGACGAACATTTCTGCATTGTAAATTGAGCAGACGAACATTTTAGCATCGAGAGTGAATTTTTATTTTGTGATTTTCTCTGAGAGAGAATTATTTTATATTAATTTATTTGTAAAAATAACATAAGTACCGTTAATTTCTAAAATAACTCAACGTTTTTCTATTTTGAAGTTAACTATTCATACAGTAATGAATTTAATTACCTACACTGTATATAATTTTCAGCTAGACGAACATTTCTGCGTTTGGGTAGTATAGTGGCGAATGTTTGCGGTGTCAATTCTATATTATAACTAGCCTTTTCCCGGCGCGCGTTGCTGCACCCTGCCACTATATGGGAACATAATAGGTGTATTCAAAACTTTGCTTAGACTCATAGTTTGACACCACTGTCATTTTCCACTGCCCGTTACAGTTTCCCAGTAGCAAAAAAAAATGTTTGTTTTTGAAATGGTCCCTATAGTGCTTTTTTCTTGTTTTCGTTATATCTTCTGTGTTTCTTGTCCGATCCCAAAGATTTTTCATATATGTGTTTATTGCTTTTATGCAATTTTTTTTCTGATTTTATTTTTTCGCAAATCTTGTTTCTTTTAAATTATCACCCACCTTATCTCAGTTGCTACTATGTTAACAAAATCTAAAAAGAGCAAATAATAAAAATTCACAAAACATCATTAAGACCATGGAAACAAATGATATCCATAAAATTTATTTTTGATGCAGTTCCGACCGATTTTATCCCAAAAATAACACTTTCGAAATGTTCGTCACTCATACTCGACTTTTTATTAAACAAATAACTTGGCTTTTTCAATCACAACTGTTCTCATAAGACAATTAATAAAAGTCAATTATATCGAGTGTTGAAGATTGCAAAAGCCTTTTATATTTGAAATTTGTTATTTACTAGAATTGTAATAAAATCTCTAATTTTTTATTAAAGTTGACGATTATTTTTCGTTGAGAGTAAGTTTAACTAATAAAATCATGATCTGTTACAAACTCTGTCCAACAGTAGTTGTTGTCGGCTTTAAATGACACCACCACCCCCCAGCTCATCGTCGCTTCCATTCATGAACAAAAAATATTTAAACACTTTGTACCAACAACAAAAAAGGCCATCACCACCACCTACTCTTCGTTTTCGTTATGCAGTCAACAAAAACAACAAACGTCTTCGCTTTGCCTGCATCATTGTAACAACAACAATACCAACATACATCAATTCTTCGTCTTCGATTTGAAGCCCGTTCAAACCTAACAGGTCGTATTCGGCAATTTCGGAAGTGTTATTTTTGGGATAAAATCGTTTGGAACTGCTTCAAAAATTAATTTAATGGATATGATTTGTTTCCATGGTCTTAATGATTTTTTGTGAGCTTTAATTATTTGCTCCTTTTAGATTTTGTTAACATAGTAGCAACTGAGATAAGGTGGGTGATAACTTAAAAAAACAAGACTCGCAAAAAAATAAAATCAGAAAAAAATTGCAAAAAAGCAACAAACACATATATGAAAAATCTTTGGGATGGGACAAGAAACACAGAAGATATAACGAAAACAAGAAAAAAGCACCATAGGGACCATTTCAAAAAAAAAAAAATTTTTTTGAAAATATCTTTTAAATGTCTAATGATTGAGGCGGGGTCAAAATGGTTTCACTTTTTTACCATACAAGGTGATACGGTCTAGTGAGCATACAAACTAAATTATCAAAATGTAGCCAAATCGACGAAAACCGTAGGAAATATAGCATTTTTATTGATTTGTGGGCGGTAAAAGGGGGTGTGACAGAAATTTAAGCAAACTCGTACTTGAAAAAAATGTACTGCCAAAATTTCAGCTCTATCGGCTCAGTAATTTTGAAGTTTCCAGCCATCACACAGATAGCGTTTTGCTTTTTGTATATATATAGATTATTGGCTATAACTTTTGATTGCTAAGAGATGCTAAGATAATTTTTTCCAAAAAAATAATTATTTAGCTTGTTTATTTTTTCAAAAATATAAAAACACAATATTGGAAAAAAAAATTTGTTGGAAAAAATTAAACCTTGTTTTTTTAATCACAAAAATGGTTTTTAATTTTTGCGTAAAATTGAAATAATTTTTGCTTATAAATGTTACAGCTTTTAAATAGAGTTGAAAATTTGCGAATTTGAATTTAAATTATTTTTGTAACAAAAACAAATTTTGAGCCTTTTTTTGAGGAAAACTCCAAAATTTCAGACCATTTTTGAAAAAAATATTTAAAATATACATATATGTATACTCAACTAACGGTATTTTTGCAATAAGGATTTTATAGTACTTTGATAAAGCTTTAAGACAAAAAAAAATATTTTTTGAATCGAAGATATTTGAATCGAAAGTCACAAAATTATATTTCTAATTGTGTTTTTCTCATTTTTGAGCACAATGTTGCATTAAATATATCGTTGTAGTAAAATTTTTCATAGTTTTCAAGGTATGTTCATGTTTTTGATGTCAAAATAACGGAAATTTTTTAATATTACTATATTTAAGAAATATTTTATATTTTGTAAATATTTGCAATATTTATATATGTAACAACTAAAAATATGCGATTTTGTAAAAAATTTGTACTACAGCACCATCTGGTGTCCAAGGTGGTTCAAAGAAGATACTGTCAAAAAACTCATCGTACCTCAGAACTACTTAATACCAATTTTTATTCTAATCGCATGAGCGGTTTGGGAGTTTTAGGTGGTTTTGCAAAAAGTTTGTTCTACAGCGCCCTCTGGTGTTCAAGATAGGTCAAAAAAGATAGCAGCATAACACTCAACGTACATGAAAACCACTGTATACCACTTTTCATTCTAATCGCATAGGCGGTTTGTGAGTTTTAGGCAGTTTTGTAAAAAATTTGTACTACAGCACCCTCTGGTGTTCAAGGTGGATAAAAATCGATAGCCCACAAACACGCACCGTACCAAAAAACTTCTATGCACAAATTTCCATGCTAATCGGATGAGTATTTTTGGAGTCTATTGCATGGTTACATACGACATTTAGATCCAAAGCAATTCGATATCATAAATTTGGCCTGTGTGGCCAAATTCCCCCTTGTCTAATGTTCGCTCAAATATATAGTAACTACCTCTTGGGCCCATAACGTCTACATATCAAGTTCCACTATCAAAACATGTACAACTCAGGAATAATAATGATTTCTAAAAAGTGGGCGTACATAGTCAGACCACGCCCAGTTTTAGTACAGTTGCCTACAGTAACCATACGAACTTTTTTACCAAATTTTAGTCTAATACGACCAAAAACGTCTTAAATATAGCATTTTTATTGATTTGAAGGCGGTAAAGGGGGTATGGAAAAAAAGAGGTATGAAAAATTTTTACTATGCCTATATTTTTCGCGCAAATGCAAACTAAAGTGAGACTTGCCAAATTATTCCAATATTCCATATATTTCCAATTTCCCTTGCAAATATTTCCCCATATACACCATATGTGCGCACCTGTATTTTTTCACACCTGTATTGTTGATAAGTTCACTAAAAAGCCTATAATTCATGAACCAATACACATACAAAGACCATTTATACAAAAAAACCTTCGTATTGCCCCAGCGGGTAACAATAGCGCTGAAACACTAATGATGAGCTGATTTTGAAGCAAGTAGCGCATCTGTTTTGATGAAACTTCATTTCTTTTTTTGTTCTACATGTCCGCAAAATCCTGCGCATTTTTACTGCATCTTTGGGAAGCTTTGTGGATGCAGTTGACTTAGTAAGCGACAAATGAAGATGCAAAAAAATTTGTCACATGCAGGGATTGAACTCGGGCTGCTGGCATTACAATCGAATAACTTAAAGCTCTGCTACTTCCTCTCTTGATTGTATGATAACGAAATGTAGATAAAAATATGAGCTCCACAAATCCGAACTCTGAAGACCGCATCCTCAAAGCATACCTAAACTGCGTATAAAATGCCGTGTTTCTAGAAGCGCTTTTTATTTTCCCGCTGGGTACTCATAAACACTTATGTTTACAAATTTCTTTATGGATCATTTTCCTCAATCATAGTCTGTGTCAGCATCTTAGCGATTGTTGAGTAAGTGCGCCATCTAAACGGCAGAGTTACTCCCTAAATTTGTTTTGCTGAAGTTGTTTCTCTATATATATATACTCAAAGCTAGTATATAAGCAAAGACAATATATTTTGGTGCTGGCATTGAATAATATGTTGTATACATTTATGCCACATATCTCTTATGTCGCTTCAATGCGAACAATCTCTTAAATATCTTAAGAATCACGATATGGTATGATATCATATCGGTCTCTCATAGGACTGAAACAAATACGAAAAATAGTCACATTCAGCATACGACATGGGTTCTTGTCTGGGATAACTGACAGACTATCTAATTATCAAGAATACATACTATCGTGCGAAATGGGGAATTCTGTTCGATAAATGTTTTAATATGTCACATCATATGATAACTTCTCATAAAGCAGTTCATTTTCTGTTCATGTCCAAGCTTACTATTAGAATGTTGTCTTCGATATAGCTTTTATCCCTTAAAATTTATTAAATAATTTTAATATTATTTCATTTAGGCAAAAATTCGTTCATCAGATTTGAACTACGAATATATATTATTTTAAAAAGTTTCCAAAAAACTTATTTATGAGGAAAAATAGGGGAAACTGTTTTTTCCATATTTGCATTTAATTGCTGTTAGTTTTATTTAAAATTTTGTTACCAGCAGCGCTGGTTCTTTTTCTAAATGATACCATGGCATGCAATAATTTTTAAATTTAAATATATCTATATATATAAAAAAGGAGCTTATGTTTGTAACTATGCAATAGACTCCTAAACTACTCATACGATTGGCATGAAAATTTGTGTATAGAAGTTTTTTGGTACGGTGCGTGTTTGTGGGCTATCAATTTTGATCCACCTTGAACACCAGAGGGCCTAAAACAGCTAAAACTCACAAACCACTTATGCGATTAGAATGAAAAGTGGTATATAGTGATTTTAATATACATTGAGTGTTTTGCTGCTATCTTTTTTGACCTATCTTGAACACCAGAGGGCGCTGTAGTACAAATTTTTTACACTACCACCTAAAACTCCCAAACCGCTCATGCGATTAGAATGAAAATTGGTATATAGTAGTTTTCAGGTACGATGAGTTTTTTGACAGTATTTTCTTTGAACCAACTTGGACACCAGATAGTGCTGTAGTACAAATTTTTTACAAAATCGCATATTTTTAGTTGTTTTCTTAGGTTACATATGCAAATATTTACAAAATATAAAATATTTCTTAAATTTAGTAAAATTAAAAAAAATGTCCGTTATTTTGACATCAAAAACATGAACATATCTTGAAACATATGAACAATTTTACTGTAACGATATATGTATGTATTTAATGCAACATCGTTGCTCAAAGATGAGGAAAACACAATCAGAAATTTAATTTTGTGACTTTCGATTCAAATATCTCCGCTGCTTTTTTATACAATTCGGTAAATTTTTTTTGTCTTAAAGCTTCATCAAAGTACTATAAAAACCTTATTGCAAAAATACCGGTAGTTGAGAATATATATTTTTAATATTTTTTTCAAAAAAGGTCTGAAATTTTGGAGTTTTCCTCAAAAAAAGGCTCAAAATTTGTTTTTGTTGTAAAAATAATTTAAAATCAAATTCGTACATTTCCAACTCTATTTAAAAGCTATAACATTTAAAGGCAATAGTTATTTCAATTTTACGCAAAAATTAAAAACCATTTTTGTGATTAAAAAAACAAGGTTTAATTTTTTCCAACAAATTTTTTTTTCCAATATTGTGTTTTTATATTTTTGAAAAAATAAACAAGCTAAATAATTAATTTTTTGGAAAAAATTATCTTAGTATCTCTTAGCAATCAAAAGTTATAGCCAATAATCTATATATACAAAAAGCAAAACGCTATCCGTGTGATGGCTGGAAACTTCAAAATTACTGAGCCGATAGAGCTGAAATTTTGGCAGTACATTTTTTTCAAGTACGAGTTTGCTTGAATTTCTGTCACACCCCCTTTTACTGCCCACAAATCAATAAAAATGCTATATTTCCTACGGTTTTCGTCGATTTGGCTACATTTTGATAATTTAGTTTGTATGCTCACTGTCGGCAACTGTACTAAAACTGGGCAATGTCCATCTCCTAGAAAACTGGGATGGGCATTATATAAGGGGGTGTGGCTCCACCCATACAATTAAAATTTGTATTATAGAATAGCTTTGAGAGTAAAAGTAGCAGTATTTACATACAAACTCAAAATGGAGTTACTATTTGGTAATCTCCTTCTACTGGGAAACTATAACGGGCAGTGGAAAATGACAGTGGTGTTAAACTATGGGTCTAAGAAAAGTTTCGAATATAATTATTATGTTGCGATATAATTGCTGGGTGCAGCAACGCGCGCAGGGAAAAAAGCTAGTTTTATATAAATTAATATTACACAGTGAAAGCTATTAAAATGTCAGCTGTTTGCTTGTTACCACCTAAAGAGATGATAACAATATTCACTGGTAACGCTTGGTTGCAGAATACCAACAGGGTTTAAAAGTTACTGAAAGATGAATTTCTTCGCTAACAAGATAAACGTTTCCGCGACAGAATTGATCTGTTATACATGAATATTTTGTTTTGTTTGTTTTCCTTTTTGTTATTGGTAAATGTTTTTGTTTATAATCAGGAGGATTAAAGGGCAAAATATTTTTATATTACATTTTACAAATATATTACAATAAATAGTACAGTTGTATAAATAAACTCAAACCAAAACATAAAATACAGAGCCTTTTTCTCTAATACTGCATAAAAAGGAATTCTACGTCTAATTTTACGATACTATCGAAACTGGCTTTTCTTTAACGAGGTCATAGAACCTTTTTTTTACTGTTGTAAAATTAAATTTTACGCAGCACTTCTACGAAGCGCGTAAAAACTCCATGCAACAATATTGTATTTTTACGCTAGCTTAAGGGCGGGGTAAGGTTTGTTTCGTCTAAAAAAGACATTTTTTCATGAAATTTTTTAGAAAAAACTATAACAGTAGGTTTATTTAACTTATTATTATATAAAAGTACAATATTTTAAGAATATTTAAAAAAATTTTTGTTAAAAAATAGTGAGAAATAACGGATGTATTGAAGATCTCCGCAGGTGCCTCGAAAAAAGTCTTTGTGCGGTGACAAGCCTACAGCATCACTGGATCATCTGAAACCAAAAAATCAAAATGCTTTCTTTAGTTTATTACTTTATCTCTCCAGTGACGTCGAGTTTTTTTTAATATTAAAATTTTTCAATTTTTGGCACCATTTCGAAGCCGAAATGACGATTTTTGACGAAAAAATCTACCTATTTGTTATTGTAAAATTGTAAGTAATTAAAAAATTTAAAAAACTCGACGTCACTTGAGAGCTACTTACATGTACAATATGTGTAAAAAATTTCAAAACAATCGGTTCAGTATTTTTTTCTGTAGGCTGATCACCGACTTTAAAAATTACATGTTTGGGAAAAATCGATTTAAAGTTTTGAACACTAAGCAACATTAGTTGGAGGTACAGTCATTCAACCTACTGTAACTTCGTTAGTTTTGCTCTGAATGACCTAAAAATTTAATACAATATTCTTCAGATGTTGTACTTTCAGAAACAAAAATAAAAAAAATTAAAAATAAAAAAGTTGTCAAACCTTACCCCCCCCCCCCCTTAAGACGTACAATTTTTTATACCCCCACGTTTAAAACACATAAAAGGGGTATATTAATTTTGTCACTCCGTTTGTAACGCCCATAAGGAGGCGTATAGAAAAGTAAATATATTCTTGATCAGAATCAACACCCGAGTCGATTTAGCCATATCCGTCTGTCTGTCTGTCTGTCTGGTTCGAAAAAATATTTCTTTGGTAATTTATCAAAGAAAATTCCATGTAATTGCTAAATGTATGTAAATAAGTTCTTTTTTATACGTAAGTAAGTTATTTTTATTAAATTGCAATATTGTACACACCTATATAAACTCTTTAAGACTTAATAATCCATATATATGTTATATATGTTTATTTATTTAAATAAATAAATATTTTTCAATTTAATTTTGTAATTTCTTTTGATATGCTCTAGGGCTTATCTTGTGATTAATTTTTCAATTAATAAGTAATTAGGAAATTTAAATTTAAGGGTATCTTCCACAACCTTATTTACAATAAAATAGAAAATTAAACATCTTACTTCGTATTGAATATAAAACTGTAAAATAAATTTTTGTACACGTTTTAAATTAAAATATAAATTTATGTTTGCTTGTACAGATACATGCTTGCCAATCATATTGGCCTTAATTGGCGTTTATATATACATAAATATATACATAAAATAAATAAATAATTATTATAATTTTATTTAAATAATGTTTTGTAATTTTCAAAATAATGCTTCTAAAAATATCATAATTTTAAGTGCATATTTCCTTTTTGTTACAGTTAGTGCTCAACTTAGGATTTTACCCATCTATATAATGCAATAAAGGAATGTAATATTGTGCAATAAATAAATAAAAATTATTAATATATCAAATAGTTTAAAAATAAAATTTAAAGTTGTTTTCTTTTCGAACTTTAACAAGTATGACCAAAAAATATCAGATGCATATTTAAAAAAATAAAAAAAAAAACATTAAAAAAGTTTAGATGATAATAAATGACTTTTAATCAAAATATATTCCATATGTATTTTGGTTTGAAAAACACTTTATTCCAAATGATGGAAATGATTCCAGATATAATGTCAAAGCTACGAATGCTCCCACCATGCAGAAAGAAATTATTAATGGCTGAATTACAATACTGCGTTAGGTCGGTCGGACTTTGACAGCTCGACTAGAAACAATGGGTTCTTATGAAGCAACACAAAATATGACTTCAGGCATTGCGTCGACCTCATCCCGTAAATATGAATTTGAGGGGGTGACGTACGATCAACGCTATGAGTAGCGACATGCTCAAGCTAGGTCGTGCTTTTGACATTCCATATTAACGCTGGGTTGCATTTTCGTTGAGCAATGCTAAAATGTGGGTATTCTTGGATTACGATGGAAAACTCAGATTTTCATAGGATTATCGTGGGAATTTATATTTTGATTCGAGTTTTTTTTAAATTGATCAAATTTTTTAAATTAACATGCTGCTTAAGTAGTATAAAAATGATTTTGATGAATTTAGCATGATATTAATATTATTCAATTGTATTTCTTATTAAAATTTATGCATTTTTTAGTATATTATAAATAATATTATAAGGCAAAATGGCAAACTTATATATTGGTCAATTAGATATTTCAATGAGGTTGGTTGAGGACGAATACCCTTAATATCATTGTTTGAATAATATAACACACAAAGGAATGTTGTGGTAAGGTAGATTGGCAAATGCCGTTCACTTTGTTTTTGTAAAGTTGTACCCAAGTACTCACTAATTACAAGTGATTCAGCGAGCATTGTACAAGGGGGCGTGGCAGCTCGAATCTGCAATATTGAATAACTTTGGAATTATATGTCGCACAACATTGGAATTAGGTGTTCGGGCTCGATTTACATGTGCCGTTCCACTGGCAAAATTTTATGGGCGTTGGAAAAAGGGTGTGGCACTTTTTCGGCTTCCCAAATTGTGGGTATAACTTTCGAACTATTAGTCACACATCAATGAAACTCGGTAAGAATGTACTATTTAGTCTTGTCCTTTGACTGGAAAAATTGAGTGAGCATTGGACAAGGGGGCATGGCACCGCCCATATAAGTCAAACTTATGGTATCAAATAGCTTTGGAGTTAAATACCTCAAATTACCAAAAAATACCGAGTCCGAGAAGAATTTTTAAACTTTTTTATGATTTTCTTACAATTTGCTAAGATAATTTTTTTCTAATAAATTATTTTTTTAAATTGTAAAAATCAAGGGGTGGGCCTTGTTATTTGAATCACAAAAATGGTTTTTAATTTTCGCGTAAAATTTAAACATTTTTTGCTGATAACTGTTACAGTTTTTAAAAAGAGTTGAAAATTTGCAATTTTGAATTTAAATTAGTTTTACAATAAAAACAAATTTTGCTTCTAAAATTTCATTGTAATTAAAATTTTCGCAGTATTGAAGATATGTTAGTATTTGTGGTATCAAAATAGCGAACATTTTTTTCATTTTACTAAATTTAAGAAAAATTATATATTTTCAGCCGTATCCATAAAAATATCTTCAAATAACTTTAAAACGTTCAATACTTAAAAAGCTTTTAATGCTAAAAAGTCTTTTAAAATTTTGTTATTCATAAAAATGTTGTAGCTGCTTTGTAGTTAAAATAGGAACACTTTCGATTTGAAGTGGGAAGAGTGTCAATAATGGTTTGTGTATTCGATAAATTCAATGACTTTTAATTTATTTGTCACAATTTCGTCAACATTTTGATGTTTAAGCATCGTTGTTTTTTCGAAGCTACTCTCTGCACTGAAAACATCGTCATTTTATTATCTTGTTTTGTAAATATTTTGAAATGTTTTGACCAATTTTCTTGTTTTTATTTTGTTTTTCTTTTGAATTTTTTTATAATTTTAAATTTTTTTGACATATTATCCAAATTTTTGAAGTATTTTTAATTATTTTTCACAATATTTTTCCTCAAATGAGAGCAAATAATTTTAAAATGCTTTATGAGGGGTTTATTGGATGTTCAGCCATTTTTAAAAATCCTCTCATTTATAAACAAACATTTTCAATAATTTTTTTTTTACATTTTCTGTTTTTTTTTTATATATTATGAAACAATTTGATGTATTTTTGACATAATTTGTGCTCAGATGAAAACAAAATAAAATTTAAAAATGCTTTATCGAGGGTTTATTGAAGGTTTCCTCCATTTTTAAAATTATCTCATTTATAAAGCATTTAAAAAAGATTTTTAACGCTATTGAACGCTATTATGACACTATCTTTTAATTTTTCATTGATTACAATTATAATTGCATGATTTCGGAAAAAGGGACGTTTTGTGGAATTTTTAGTATAGCTGCTTTTATTGGCATCACCAAAATGACAGACGCACGATCTGTCAACGCAACATTTAGTTTTGCAAAGTTTGAGGTCGTCCGTTTTGACAGCTTATATCGTAAAGTTTTTACAACGGAGACCAAAGTACGGTCAAAGGCCGACCGACCTAACGCAGTATTGTAATTCAGCTATAACTGGTTCAGCAGCATTCTTTTTGTCAAAGCTAGTCAGAATTTTGGAGGGGAAAGTTAAAAATTTTCTCGATTTCTCGACTACAAACAACCCTTAATTTGGATATGGTGAAGAAACTGAAAGGAGAAAATTTAGAAAGGTGAATTTGAGAATAAAACTTTTTACGATAATGGTGAATTTTAGATGTGTACGCAGCCGAGGAAATTTTATTCAAAATATAGCAGCATAACTTATTCACTACGTTTACTGCAGTTGGGAAATTTGTCAGTATTTTAGGGAAATTAAAAAAGGGACATTACTTTATATTACAATACTTGACTCTGCTCCTCGGCTCGCAGCAACTGAGTGGTTTTCGTACTGACTTTTTTGGGCGCATTTTTTGCTAAGAGATGTCGTTTTTCAAATATAATATTTATTGAACACTACGAACTTCCTTGGAGCAGACAGAAGGGGTGTTCCATTATCAAATTTTTCGTCAAATTGTTAGTCAAACAGTTTGACCACGAAAGTATTCACATTATAAAATTTTATTATAGGCTTGTGCATCGAAGTGAAAACGTACCAATTGTAATTGATATTTCATTGATAAATTAAGCAGAAACAAACAAAATCTGGATGTGTTCGATAATGTTTTATAAATTTATTCCAAAAATTTGCTTCTGCTATTTTCATGTTCAATAGTAGTTCTTCAAACCACTTCTTTTATTTCATTTGATTTTTTTCTACTTACGTTTTTACAATTCACTATCGTTTCTAAAATTTCGGTTCTCTGGCTTCTATTTCGTTTTGCTTTATTTGAGCTCGTTAAGAGATATGCTTTGGTCATTTATTTTTGCTTTCTTTTGTTAAAACAGCATTTATAAGGGGCTGGCGTATTTAATGTATGTTAAACATGATTTTTATTTAACAATGCATACTTTTTTACAAAATATACTGAATTATCAACAGCTTGACATGAGCTCCGAGGTCTGGAAGTATTTTAAAAAAGAAAGGAAATTCAACAAGGCTTCTTGCACGAAATACCCAAAAAATTTTAAAAGCATTAAGTACAAATATAGAAATAATCATTAAAAGATATAAAACATGCATTAAAAAGACTGAAAGAAAAACTCGAAACATAATTCTACCCAGTGAATCAAAACTACCGTTTTCGAATTCGTTTATGAACTATTTCGTTTAGAAACATTCAATTTCGGCATTCATAAATTAACCTTTTTTGTATCATTCTTAGGACTAAAATGTCTCTCTTTTTGTTCGGAAATGAGTTAAAGAAAGAACAATAAATTTATCTTAAAAATTTAATTCAGAAATTGCTTAAAAAAAGAACTATAGAAAAGTTATTTTTCGGCACTCGGAAGTGAACCCTTTTTGAATCAATCGCCAGACTGAATTGCCTTTAGAAAACGAACATTTGTTTGTTGAGTTAAAAAATAAACATTTCGGAATTAAAAATTTTTTTATTACTTAATATTAATTGAAATTATGTATCGATGATTTGTATAAAAATAAATTATTATGATTGGACTCATTTAAGAATGCAAAAAAGAAACATTTATTATTCATTTCTGAACTCATTTATGAACAAAAATGGTTCATTTTCAAGGCTTTTTACCTACTAAAATTATAAAAAAATTAGTCTTTTTCGACTCTAAATAAGTTTTTTATGAATTTCGAAAAAGAAGTTCAGTTTTTTTATTTATGGGAAAAGTTTTCACGAATTTAATCTTCTATAGCAATCACTTCTAAGCAACAAAATAAATAATCAAAAATTAAAAATAAAAAATTCTGCCTTCGCTCATGGTTCAGTGGGTAATACTGCATAATTACCTTTATTTATTTTATTAAAAAATAGTTGCTATTTTTGTTAAATAAAAACTATATAGATGTATGTATGTAGGTAAAAAAAGTCAAAAGTTTATTTAATTTGAAAAAAAAACGGTTTAACCGGTTTCTTGTCGAATAATTCGTAAACCGGTTTTGCAAAAATTGTTCTATTCGAGACCGGTTTTTTTATAATTTCGAATAGTTGCATACCCTAGTGTTCACATATCAAATTCACATATGGGGCGTTCTTTATCAAATCGGTCCAAAAATATTTAATGTTCCAACTTCAACGATTTGTTATTCAAAAATAGGCACTTTAGGGAAAAATTTTACAAACAAAAAGTAATTAGAATTTGTAAAAATATAAATACAAATTAAAAAAGAAACATTTTTACATTTGTAGATTCTTGAGTTTATCCATTCTTTCAATATTCAAAAATCTCGGAAATTTTTTAAAGGGTTACATTAAAAAAAATTTATTGAACAAAAACTGATTAGAATTTGCCAAATAATATGAAACGTGAAAAAATTTCAGATATTTTTGAATTTTGCAACAAATGGCCAAACTAAAAAATCTAGAAATTATTTGGAAAATCTAGAGTCTAGAAAAATTTCTTCTTTATGTTGCACTTATGTATTGACAAATTCTAAGCATTTTTTGTTTTATAAAAATTTTCTCTGACGTGCCTTATTTTTTTAAAAACAAGTCGTTTAAGTTTGTTTGACATTTTTTAATATTAAATATTTTTTTTACTCTTTTTTGCCGATAAGGGTTAACTTTTTAGAAAAATTTAAACTAAAGAAAATATTTTTATTTTAGGTGAGGAACAAGATTCTATCATTAAATAAAAAAAAAGTAGTCCAAGGCAATTTTTTAACGTTTTCTTTTCTTGAGTAGTCATTTTTGTCAAAAATTTTTTTTTGTGGCAAAAAAACCTATAAATTATAAAAAACTAGCTGACCCGCGAATTTCGTTGGGCCCAAATTCGTTAATGTAATGAAATTCATAATTCCGAGTAATTCCAAATGCACCGGAACGAAATCAATAGTATTTGGTTAATCTCACTTTTCACCCTTCAAACTTGAAATTATCGTTCACAAAATTTTAATTGGAATGACGAAATCAAAATGACATATTGCGCATGGCAAGTTATTCGAATTATAAACAAATGCCAAAGTCGATGTGCAGAGCAATCTGTTTTCGAACAAATATACTAAAACCGGATTTTCTCGGATTTCCAATTTTTCTAGAAATTTTTCAGAAACCCTTATAAAATATCCATCCCAGTTTTCTAGTAGATGGACATAACCCAGTTTTAGTACAGTTGCCGACAGTGAGCATGCAAAATAAATTACCAAATGATAGCCTTATACGGCCAAACCATCGGAAATATAGCATTTTTTATACACCATTTCTTGTACAGTTGCCGACAGTGAGCACACACACTAATTTACCAAATTTTAGTCTAATACCACCAAAACCTTCCGATATATTAAATTTTTACTAATTTGTGGGCGGTGAAAGGAGGTGTGGCAACCCATTTTTAGTACAGTTTCCGACAGCAATCAAACAAAATTAATTACAAAATTTTAAAAAAGGGGGTGCGGCAACCCAGTTTTAATACAGTTGTCGATAGTGAACATACATAATAAATTACCAAATTGTAGTCTACGACCAAAACCGGCGAAAATATATTTTTATTGATTTCTGGGCGTTAAAAGAGGGTGTGGCAAAATTTTTCTACATAGTGTCCTTCCTTGCGCCAATACGAATCAACGCCATCAACGGACACACGGACTTCAGTCTCTTTTATATATAGACCTTGTTTTTATAATCACAAAAATGGTTTTTAATTTTTGCGTAAAATTGAAATAACTTTTGCTTATAAATGTTGTAGCTTTTATATAGAGTTGAAAATTTGCGAATTTGAATTTAAATTATTTTACAACAAAAACAAATTTTGAGCCTTTTTTTGAGGAAAACTCCAAAATTTCAGACCTTTTTTGAAAAAAATATTTAAAATATATATACTCAACTAACGGTATTTTTGCAAAAAGTTTTTTATAGTACTTTGATAAAGCTTTAAGACAAAAAAAAAATATTTTTTGAATCGAAGATATTTGAATCGAAAGTCACAAAATTATATTTCTAATTGTGTTTTTCTCATTTTTGAGCACAATGTTGCATTAAATATATCGTTGTAGTAAAATTTTTCATAGTTTTCAAGATATGTTCATGTTTTTGATGTCAAAATAACGGAAATTTTTTAATTTTACTAAATTTAAGAAATATTTTATACTTTGTAAATATTTGCATATGTAACCTAAGAAAACAGCTAAAAATATGCGATTTTGTAAAAAATTTGTAGTACAGCACCATCTGGTGTTCAAGGTGGTTTAAATAAGATACTGTCAAAAAACTTATCGTATCTGAAAACTAATGTATACCAATTTTCATTCTAATCGCATGATCGGCTTGGGAGTTTTAGGTGGTTTTGCAAAAAATTTGTACTAAAGCGCCCTCTGGTGTTTAAGATAGGTCAAAAAAGATAGCAGCAAAAAACTCAACGTAGATGAAAACCACTGTATACCACTTTTCATTCTAATCGCATGAGCGGTTTGTGAGTTTTAGGCAGTTTTGTAAAAAATTTGTACTACAGCGCCCTCTGGTGTTCAAGGTGGATCAAAATTGATAGCCCACAAACACGCACCGTACCAAAAAACTTCTATACATAAATTTTCATGCTAATCGGATGAGTAGTTTAGGAGTCTATTGCATAGTTACAAACATAAGCTCCTTTTTAATATATATAGATTTGGCCTGTGTGACCAAATTCCCCCTTGTCTAATGTTTGCTCAAATATATAGTAACTACCTCTTGGGCCCATAACGTCTACATATCAAGTTCCACTATCAAAACATGTACAACTCAGGAATAATAATGATTTCTAAAAAGTGGGCGTATATATAGTCAGACCACGCCCAGTTTTAGTATAGTTGCCGACAGTAACCATACGAACTTTTTTACCAAATTTTAGTCTAATACGACCAAAAACGTCTTAAATATAGCATTTTTATTGATTTGAAGGCGGTAAAGGGGGTATGGAAAAAAAGAGGTATGAAAAGTTTTTACTATGCCTATATTTTTCGCGCATATGCAAACTAAAGTGAGACTTGCCAAATTATTCCAATATTCCATTTATTTCCAATGTCTCTTGCAAATATTTCCCCATATACACCATATGTGCGCATATGTATTTTTTCACACCTGTATTTTGTAAAAGTTCACTAAAATGCCTATAATTCATGAACCAATACACATACAAAGACCGTTTGTACGTTGTACTGTCTGTAAAAACCGTTCAGAAACAAAATCGGTTCACGCATTACAGAGAACATCAATTTCATACACAATGCAACTTATTTTTATATATATAGAAGAGCGTCAAACGGATTTTAAGTATAATTTTAATCCGCCTTGGAACTTTTTATCTCAAAAATTAATAAAGATTTTAAAAGAATAAATAAAATAAAGATTTTCTTCGTATCCCTGTATCCCTTCATATTATAATACAGGGTGGGCCAAAATCAAGTTTTTTTTGTTAAAGAATGCAATAAAATTAACAAAATTAAATTTTTTCCATGTTTTATAGCTTTAATTATGTATGATCAAACATTCCCATTAATTATGACACACAGCGTCGTTCAAGTTGCTACCTCGGCCGGCTTCGCAGTACCGCATTCTGTCACTCCAATTTTCCAAGACCTTGTTGATGGTTTCGGGCTGTAGCTCACTGTAGCTCTCAAAAAAAAAAGCCCAAAGGGCTCAAAACGCAGCGAAGATAATCTTGAATAGCTTCTCCAGGAAACTTTTTATGTTTTAATTGTTTGTTTTTAATAGAAAAATTTATTCATTTAAAACATTGCGTGCCACGTCGCTTATATATGAGAGACAACCAAATTTCGCAGATTATCTCGCTCATTTTTGACAGACACACATCTCACAACTAAAAGACCTGTAGATAAATGGTCGATCAAAAAGCTATTCACAATCGCTAGTTAGTGGAATTAACGACAGTCACAAAACCACCGCTAATCGATAATCGCTTAATAGTAATTTATCTACTGCCGATCGACAATCGCAATAGGCATGTGAGTTTCAAATATTCCGAACTCAAATAAAAAAAAAAGTTTTTGTGTAAAAGAATGTCATTGTACGGGCAATAACTCAATAAATTTTCCGATGATGCATACAATTTTTACCTTGTTGATTTCAAATTGGACAGGCCTTTTAATCTTGCAGGTGAAAAAATTATAATAATACCTAAATAATACAAAAATTAAATTCAAAGATAGCCCAATTTATTTCAAATCAATTTGTTATTTCAAATTAATATCATAAAACAAAAACTATTCATAACGTTTTTGTCATACATTTAAATGCGATGTTTAAACATTTTCTATGTTTATTTGTAAACAAAATAACCCAATCACAAAAATAGTTCCTTAGGTAATGACATATATATATTTCTATATAAAAGTATAACCATTATTTATAACAATATAATTTTATTGACTCGTTTAGAAATTGCAAAATAATGATTTCATAATACAACTATTCAAGGTCGTCAATTATAATGCCGCCGGAAGAAGAGTCTAACCCTGCTGTGGAAATTTCTGGACCAGTCACACTGGAAATTATTTTTGGACCTTCATTTGCTTCTGCGTTTGCGCGGTTTCCAAATTCTTGCATTTTTAAAATTAGCATTGCAAATACTTGAGCCGGCAGCGATGTTTGCAAAACTTGTAGTAATCTGGCTGGTTGACCACAAACAACGATTGCATTTGCTAAATGTTCAACTCCACTTTCGAATTCACCACGAGCTATTAGGTTTTCTCCCAATTGAATTTCTTGCAGGAAATACCTGAAAATTAAAAAATTAAAAATTTTATTTTCACTCTTTAAACAGTTGAAAGGTTAAATGAATATATAGCTCATAGTTTCGAGAATAAAGAATTCAATCTTTTTTGATTTGAATTATTTCCAAATAATACTGGTATAATAACTATTGTTATTTTTTTCCAATGTTCTATCAATTTACAACAAATAATTGGTAGAACAGCAAATATTCGTTCGATCAATTGGAATAACTAGATTACAAATACTCATACATAGTAAAATTTAAAACTGCAATCATAAAATTTTGTCATCGGTTATTAATTTTATATTTTGGGCCAATTTATTCACTTCGATGTTAAATTAAAAATAATATAAAACTCATACCTAACTCATATTAGGTATTTCAAAATAGCTCAGGCAAGGGGTATACGGTATATATCGTCGGTTCCTACGAATCTCTTTTTTAAACGCGATCAAGAAAATCCTTTTTTTTAAACTGCGGCGACAAAAATCTGTTTTTACAAAATGCGGCGAAAAAAATCCATATCAAAAAATGCGGCGAAGAAAATCCGTTTTTTTAAAATTCGGCGAAGAAAATCTCTTTTTATGAAATGCGGCGAAGAAAATCTCTTTTCAGAGTGTGACGTTAACAACGCTGCATTTTTTAAGGAGTGGGAACAATTTTTCTGAAAAAAATTATAATTTTCAAAAATTATTTCTATTTATTATTTCATCTTTATTATTCCTGACAGTACTCTATAAAATGATTTTTATATAAAAGTGATTTTTTTCGCCGCATTTTGATAAAAGTGATTTTTTCGCCGCATTTTGATAAAAGTGATTTTTTTCAGCGAATTTGATAAAAGTGATTTTTTTTCGCCGCATTTTGAATAAAGAGATTTTCTTCGCCGCAATTTTCTGTCATTTTCTTACAGTACTCTATAAAATGATTTTTATATAAGTGATTTTTTTCGCCGCATTTTGATAAAAGTTATTTTTTCGCCGCATTTTGATAAAAGTGATTTTTTTCACCGAATTTGATAAAAGTGATTTTTTTCCGCAGCATTTTGAATAAAGAGATTTTCTTCGCCGCAATTTTCTGTCGGTAGATTTTTTTCGTAAGCACCGTCGATATGTTTTAGAAGTATTCACGATCCGGTCATCGTTAAAACTGTTATGTGCATTTTTGTAGAGAATTATCCGATCTACAATTTTCTTATAAGTATATTTTCTCTCCGACAGAGGAGCGGAGATATTAGCAAATGACCACTTTCGGTAAACTTTGAACCCGAATATCTTCTAGCGCATTTCTGGTATCGTAGGGAACTCTTGGCAGGTTGTTAGTTATGCCTTAATTAAGAGGTTTGCATAAAAATGGGGACTTGATTTTTTTCAATTTCATATTAAAAACAAAATCACTGGAAATGAATTATTTAAACCCTCGGGCAGAGTCAAAAGACTCCCTACCTCTCCCTAGGAGTCAAAAGACTCCCTATCGCAAGAAAAAACTTAAGATGCAGCAAATAATTTTTCGATGGGAACTTTTCAAAAAATTCGATCCACTCTAATGTTCGTTCATACAAGTTACCAATAAAATTTTTCATATCGTGTCGGTTTGTTTAAACGAACATTCCGCTTAAGCACATTCGAACTTAAGAAATTTAATTTTGTCATTTAAAAAAGCCAGCATTATTCGCGTATAAGCATTTCTCACTTGTATGCATCAAAATTAGGAATTTTTTAAAAGCAGTCATGAAAAAATAACCTGTTATAGCATCACTACCATATGTAGAGGAACATTTCACCATAAAAAACTCCAATTATAAATTTCAATCTCTACTGAGATGTCAAATACGAAATCTCCCGTCACTGCCGTCACAGAAGTGTCATCGTCTTTAATCTTTTTCTGTGCAGTTTTAAAATTAGCGAAAATAAAAGAGTAACCTTGTCCCTCAAACAAAACATTGCAATCGGAAATGGAGACAACCAACAAAAAAGAAATTTGCCAGCACCAAAAAATATGGCTGATCTTAGACGGGTGAAGAATATGAAAGAAACAGACGTGGGAGGTCGTCGAGAGTGAACAGTAATTTCGACTATTATTATAATCGAAAAGGCAAAGCAATTCGATGTTTCATTAAGGGGGCATATAGGTTACAAATTTAAAAAAAAAATTTTTTCGGCCATCTTCTATGAAAAAAAATATCCCGAAAAAAAATTTTTTTTCTAATTTGTAGCCTATATGCCCCCTTAAAAGAAGACTTCGAACCAAAATCTGGATAATTACATCGTTCGCGGAAGCGCCAAGGAATAAATTTGAGGTAAATTTATCGAGAGGCTGCTTCTGCAATCTATCGCTAGCAGCTTCTAAAAAATACTCCCAAATCTGGTAACAAACTATAATCTTAAAGATAATTTGAATGCAGATGAAACGGGTCTTCTATAAAAAGCATTGCCTTCGTCAACACTGTACAGGAAAGGAAATAAAATCAGTGGCTTCAAATCGCCGAAGAAGCGCATCACCTTCCCCTTTTTATGCAATGCAAGAGGCGACTATAAGAAAATGTTCGCGATTGAAAAGCCAGCAGCGTTGTTTTAAAAATAATAATTTTCATTGATTGAACAAAATTTAATCTACATCATTTTAAATTCATTTATTTGGGAAAAAGGGGTTTGATTAGTGGATTATTTTGTGTGACTGCTTTTATTGACATCATTAAAATTGTGACAAATGACCTGCTGACACAATATTGTGAATTGATAAATTATACACGGTCGTCCGCGTTATAACAGTTCTCATCGTAGTTTCTACATTGCCGATCGTCGAAGCAACATTATAAATGGCGACAGCGCTGCCAAACATGACGCATTTAGTATCAAATGCAAGTAATGTAATCATAACTAAGAAAAAAGAATTTTCCTGATCCTAAAATTAAGAATTTTATGCCTTTAATTATTATTAAACCACATTTTTAGTAACTTGGAGCAAAGTTACTTAAAAATTATAAAAAGTGTTATATAATGCATATTAAACCAAATGTTTGCCCTTTCCTATACGACAATACACGACGCGTTATTGTTTTCATTTTGACATTCAAATCCTTAGATTAAAGTTAAGACCTCACATTTTATAATACTAAAAGAAAACTTTAAAAACAGAAAAAACCTTAATTTTTAGCTTTTTGATGGTGGTCATAAATTAACTAGTATTTTTATAAATGACAGCCTATCTAGTGAAAAAAGAAAGAAAGATGAGTCTAAAAAGGAGAAACTAGTAAGAAATAATCTTCGACTGAGCCGAAGTTAAAATACTCCACGGCCGAACCAAAGTGTATTCAAAGTCTTAAGCAGTCAATAAAATGTTTATTTGTAAAAACATTTTCGTCCTAGTTTTAACAGAAAATATTCGCATTTGTTTTTTTATAGAATCATATTGTATGGGAGGTGGACGTGGTTTTCACTCGATTTGGTTGAATTTCATACACAGAGTACATGTTATATATCAAAGTTTATATGCAAAATTGTGGAATTTAAAGAGATTTTACCTTTTTGATAAAGTCATTTTGTATGGGAGGTAGGCGTGGTTTTCATACGATTTGGCTCATTGATCTTTATTTTTTAGATACAAGCTTAAATATCGAATTTCGTGATTAAAGCTTGAAAATTACGGCTGTAATCGTGATCACAGACAGCCAGACAGACAGACAGACGGACATGGCTTAATCGACTCGGGTGATGATGCTGGTCAAGAATATATACTTTTATAAACCTGCCACGCCTCCTTATGGGCGTTATAAACTGAGTGACGAAATTAATATACCCCTTTTACGTTTTTTTAACGTGGTGGTATAAAAATACAAATTCCTTTGGATCGGAAAACCATCTACTTGTAAATAATGAAAAATACTATTTATGATCCTCCTGAATGTTTTTCGAATACGCACTGTAGAAATGTTACTTTTGATAGCATTACATCTAGTCCAAAAGATTTGTATTTAATTCAACAAAACATGAGAAGGTTGAGAAAAAATTTGGATAGCGTAGTATTAAATGTGAATTTATTCAAGTATAAGCCTGCCTTCATCGTTAACGTGTATTTTTGATGACGAAATTTCTCTTTTTAATAATAATAAAGCATTTTTGGTGTTTAACAACATTTTAAGCGAACATGTCCAATGCTTACTCTAGAACTGTATTTAAAAAAAAACAAGTTTAAAAGGCTAAAGCCATAGATTTAAGTAGATCTTGTGAAAAAATTCAGCGTAAAAACAAATTATATAAGAAAAATCTAAAGTGGCCCGGTAATTTGAGTAGAATAGCTGAATACAAAGCATTTTGTAAAGATATATCATTCGAAGCTACTCAATGTAAAAATAACTTCTGCTCCAATGAGTTCTACTAAAAGATGCTGTAGTAATTCCTCTATGTCGGGTCCGTGGCGTAGTTGGTTTAAGTGCGTGGCCGCTATGTCAACGCCTCTGGAGACCCGGGTTCGAACCCCAGCAGCGACAGAAAATTATTTAAATTAAAATAATTTTTCTGTACGGCAGCCACCTCTCTGCAGACAATGGCAAACCTCAGAGAGTAATCAAAATGTCATGTAAAGCTTCTTGAAAACAAGAACATTCCGTTCATCGTCGTTCGGAGTCGGTGTTAAACCTGTAGGTCCGGTTCTCGGTCAATTGTGTACAAACTTAATAGCACGCACAACACAATTGATCATAAGAAGGTAGGTCAAAGTCCTTTCAACGGCTGAAATGGCCAGTTATTTATTTTTTTTTTTTTTAGTAATTCCTCTATTTAAAAAAGTGACAGATCCCTACTCAATAACTATAGGCATATCTCACTACTTCCCGTCTTTTCGAAAGTTTATGAAAAAACTGTCAAAATGAGAATGTTGAGTTTTAAAAGAAGACAACATTTTTTAGTAAAAGTAAATATGGGTTTTGGGAAGATATGTCAACAGAAGATGCTCTTATTGATTTTTGCAATGTGTTTTATACTGGTTTGAATCAGAATAAAGCCTCTGCAGCGCTCTTTGTGGACATAACTAAAGCTATCAAAATAGTTGATCACAATATACTTCTGGACAAGCTATTTAAATGTCGCTTCAGAGAATATATTCATGATTGGTTTAAGTCCTACTTATCCAATAGAAGGCAAAAAGCAAAATTGGGAAATTTGCAGTTTGTTTCTTTATGTTAATAGAGGTGTTCGCAAGGTTCAGTACTAGGACCTTCGTTGTTTTTTATCTTCCTTAATTCCACTTTTTCTCTTCTTTTCTCTAGCAAGGTTGTAGCATTTGCCGATGACATGGCTTGTATCTACACGAGCGACTCTTTTCGAAACCAAGCTGTAGAAATTATTCATGATCTAAGCACACTAAGACACTAGTTTTTAGCTCACAAACTTGTTTTAAGCGATCAAATAAAAGTTATGTACTTTATATATCAGGCATGGAACGACATTTCGACAATTTCACTTTCCACAGCTCTGGATGTGAAAAATATTACTTGCAGGGTAACCTGCAGCTCTTCTGTGGTACCTGTAACCTATTATGAGCATAAGTTGTGACTGGGTGACATTTAACCCTGGATCACTAACCTATTGCTGAGTTGCGGCACAGCAACTTGGTGTTTTTCACCCACATAATAAACTCTCAGCTATAAGGATATACTTGCTTAAACCTAAGAAAAGTGTTGGTTTTAAATAAATTCAAGATTATTTTTACCATTATAAAATGTTTTTTATTAAAAGAATTGATTTGTTCCATGTAAAACAAAACATTAAGAATTAGTGTTGCATTAGAAATCTTGTATAGAAACAGTGACTGGGTGGATTCAGTGACAGTGACACTAACCCTAAGGTTAGTGATGCAGGGTTAAATATCTAGGTTTGCTTCTTGATTGGAACTTGTGCTGCATCAATTACACTTACTCTTTGAAAAAAACCTGATGGCTGCAAACAGACTATCATTAAAAACTTGTGCAAATTTATAAACCATAAATTATTATGGGTTATTCCTTTCGAAACTGCAATTGGTCTTGTATGCTGGGAAGGAACTAACTTAACACGTTGAGTGCCACGGTACTTTTCAGATTCCGGTCCCAGAAGCCAAATCGAGTTAATCATATTATATTTAAGTCAAGAAAATACGATATAACTCGTATTGGGAGTCCTGAGGAAGGGCGCTAATACGAATTATCTCGTGTTAGGCAGTTATGGTGTTAAACTAGTTAAGTCCGATGATAAAAAATCAGAAACATGGTTTTCGCAATATCTATATATTAATAGGCAAACAAAAAGTTTGTGTTCCCTTTTTTTCTGTTTTACCTTCAACATATTCACATAATACTTATATCGATGGATAGGTATTTTCGGGTAGATTTGAACAATATAATTTTTATTCGAATATGTTGTCATTAAGATAAGTAAAACTGAGCAAATGTAAAACGCTTTTTTTACCAATGGGACAATGAGAAACTACAAAGCGACAAAGCTCTGTTGAACATCGCTGCTGTAGCTTACAAAAGCAAGAGTAGAATGCGGGAGGGCCGCAAACACTTAAGAAGAGCTGAGTAGCATTATTGTTGTTGTTGTTGATGTTGCTGTTGTTGCTTTTGTTGTTGCTGTTGTTGTTGTTGTTGTTGTTGCTTTCTCTTAATATCTCTCGGCGTTCAAAAAGCTGCTGCTTGCTTCTATTATCTTGAGAATTACCACTTATCTTGATTTATTTGTTATACTTTTCTACCATTTATTTACTTTTACTTTATTTACTTTACTTTTAATTTATTTATTTACTTTAAATGAATATTATATGTTGAATAAATTTTTGTTATTGATTGATATATGCTTCCTTTTTTGTCCTTTACCACAATTTTCCTCATAGCGTCAAGGCAAGCAAGGTATGTGAAAAACAACTTGAGTTTCGTTACCTTACAGAAACAGATGGCCGAATTTCGGACACAGGCGATACTAGTTAATAATAAAGGTCGTCTGGAAATAGGTCGTCTTTCCATTGTTTCAATCTTCATAAAAACTTCTGTTGAAACATTTATATTTTTAAAATTTTTAAAAGTGTTCTTTATCAGAATTGGCTATCTAGAAAATAGATTCTATTCGGCCTACATTTGAGGATCAATAGTCGGAATCTTGTCCTTGTACAAATTCATAACTCTCAGCATTTCCTAAATAACTTAAAATGTATCTCTTCCAGAATTTATAATTGTCTTCCAGAATCTATAAGAAAACTTCGAAATCAACTTTTATTTCTGAAAAAGATAAAATCATGGCTTTTTACTTTTGATTATCAAGAAATTAATAGTCTTCTTAGTGTTTTGCAATAAATAAACACTCTCCATTGTGCTATTATAATAACAAATTTGTTTTTTCAACTATGTTTCAACTCTAAATTGTTTTATACATACTTCTTTTTTCAAAACGAAACTAGATGTCATTAATCTTAATTAATACTACTGTGTTTTGAGCCCCCATGCTTTATTTTTAAATGTATTTTCCAGTTAAGAATTAATCTAAATTGCATTCGTCACTTATTCAGAAATAACAGAATGCAGTTTTTCTTTTTTGTCAATATTTTTAATAACTTATTACTTGTTATGAATGTATACTTGCTACAATAAATTTGTACATCATATACCGTTGAATACTTTTGAATCCGAGTTTTCAATGCAAACTTTTGTTTATTTGACATACATATTCAGACGTAATTAATACCTTATCAATCGCCTTGGATTGGATCAATAATTCTCGAGAGATTATTGATGTGATTTTTGCAGATAGGAGTTAGAAATCATGTAATATTGGAAGACTTGAATATAGACCGCTGAGTTTTCTACTTAAATCCTTACTGTTTGTTTTTGGTGAGATTGTTGGTAGTGTGAAATCACCATTGCAGTTTGTTTTTTTTTTTTTTCAAAACTTGTCTTATGTCGTCGGAAGTACTCGGAAGACTTACTTGTCTTAAGTAACTTATGTCGTCGGAAGCAATAACTTACTTAAACATATTCAAGAGAAAAATTAAATCTCTGAAAATGGTATACAGTGGCATTTTATTCCGCCTGGATCACCACATTTCGGAGGAATTTGGGAGTCAGCCGTAAAATCTGTTAAATATCATCTTAATCGCGTTGTTGGAGAATATAAATTGACTTACGAAGAAATGAATACAATACTTGTGCAAATAGAAGGAGTACTGAATTCAAGACCAATATGCGCACTATCAAACAACATAGAAGATCTTGATGTCTTAACGCCAGGACACTTTATAGTTGGTTCAGCCATCATAACACCTACAAATGATAGTGTTATCAATATAGCAGATTGTAACCTAAAGCGTTGGAAGCTTGTTCATAATTTTAAACAAGATATTTGCAATCGATGGTATCAAGATTACATTAAACCCCTCCAACAGAAGCGGTATAAATGGACGAATCAGAAAGCTAACTTAGAACCGGGTCAACTAGTACTACTAAAAGATGAGGCATTGTTTCCAACGAGGTGGCCTTTAGGACGTAGTCTGGAAGTTCACAAGGGAGCAGATGGACTTGGTCGAGTGGCCACCGTAAAAACGCAGAAAGGATCAGTTAAAAGGTCAATACAAAAGATTTGTTTTTTGCCAACTGACGACAATATCGATAACTTCCGAGAAAAGATGGATGAAGCAGTAACAACAAAAGATCAAAGCATCAAAATACAAACCGGAAAAAATCTGAAAGATAAAAGATCAACACTGTCAATTATAATGCTTCTATGTCTACTGGCCAATCCAAGATAGGTGACGGCGAAACATACGATTACTCATCCAAGTGCGTGACTGTTCGTCGAAGGTCTTGGAACAGCAAAGGTGCAACGAGGTATACTACGTTGCACATCTACATTGCCGATTTCAGTTTTTGCCACGGATCAAATGTCATTATATCTAACTATGAAGAAAATGTCAAACTTGTGCAACTCAGCGAAGTTGCTGACACATGGCAGTCAATGCCAGTCAGGAATCCTTGGAACAGTGATGACATCTTTATTTGGAGTAAATGACGAGGTGTACCATGACATCGAGTCTTTGGATAAAAATCAGAAAGAACTTATTAAAAATGCTAAAACTAACACCAAGATTATGTTGTCAACAAGGGTCGCTTTAAATGTGACGGAAGCGAGAATAAATGCTAAAATAAATAACTTCACAAGAAAATTAAATGAGGGAATACAAGCAATAAACACCATGAGTAAATGGTACAAGGCAACCGATGCCAACAAGGTAAACATTCACATTCTAAATGCTTACTTGGTGGCTACAAGTTACATGAAGGAAATTGAGCTAAAATATAATAAAGCTGTTGAATGCGTACCTCAAACGAAGTCATCTCTATGAGTTTATATCCCATCAACAAGCAAAAGAAATAATTACAAATTGTACAAAAATCTTGGGGGCAGACCTAGAAGTTCTAGCTTAGCCACTTGATAGACTTGATGTTATTGTAACCTCAAATGAGTTTATTATAGCTGGATATTTTCCAATCATCGATATCAAGGATTACGAATTGCTAAAAATTAAGAGAAAAGATAATCTTTTCGAGGAAGTTAGAATGACAACTTCATTGTTCGGAGTGAACGTTAACATGCAAAGGTACTTCGAATCATCAAATGAAGACATCAATAAAGCGTCAAAATGGAATGCGACGACAATGAGTTTACAGCCAGCAATATTTCTTAATATCGACACATGTGAAAATTGCATCATTCATATAAAGAAGAAATTTCAGCAGTGTTGCACTACTCGAAACCATTGGCAATGATCAACATTAGTGCTATGAGCAGTCAAGAAAGTATTAACATCTTAAATGAAACAGTTATTTCGTTGACAGCAGACCTAAGCGAATTGTTGAAGTCTAACGAAAAAGAATTAAGTGAATCCCTAAGTAACCTTCACTCCACCAACTCGAAAACAATTAGGAAACATCAACACTGGATCAATATCATCGTAGCCACAATTGCAGCAATCATATTTTAAGGCCTTGTAACGATTTTTAAAAGGAATCAAGTATGCCGAAACAGCTTCAAACGTTCCGACAACATAGAGCTTTAACAGGTCAAGGGCAATGATAATTCCGCATTTGAGGTGAAATGGTAACATCTTGCAACCAGAAGACAACTTGTCAGAGGCGGCAAAATGTTGATTATCTTCAATTTTTAACTCTTTTATTAATTGTTTTTAAGATTTAAGACATTAAGGCCAAGATGAAATGTACTTAAGTTCAATAAATTACTACAAAAGCAAACCTCCAATTTACATTGAGTACTTGTTTAACTTAAGACAGAATTATTATAACTATGTACCTAAAATCAGAGATAACATAAACAGCAGCCATTGATATTGTATAATAAAATTCTAACCTAAACTAAGGAGCAGTTATTTCTAAGTCATAGTCTTAAGTTTTATACAAAAACAAAAACAAAATAAAAGGTTTTAAATTTTTTTCCTTTAACTTACATAATTTAGCGTATAATAAGAACAAGCTAATGCGAGAAATCGAATAACTTAAATTAATAACGTAGAACTTTGAAAAATCCGATCAGGATGCTAAGCTAAGTAACATTAAGAAATAACTAGTTCATCCTTTCACTAGTATTAAGTACCTCTATGAGAAACTATTATTTAAATAAAGGAATATTTAAAATTAAAAATTAAAAAATTAATTGTTTTTATTGCAAGACAAACATTCAAAATTGTCCCAGTTTCTTTATGCCTGCGTTTATGTTGACATAGCATACTGCAACATGCGCGCATAAACTGGGTCAATTTTGCAATAATTGTTTAAAAATATTTAATTCGCAATAATTGATTATGCAATAAATATAAATATGGGTCAACCTCAGTTTGGGTGAATTGCTTTCTTACCAAACTGCTAAGTAAAGCTAAATAGTAACTATATAAACAAAATTTATGTAATTATTTTCCAATAATAAACCAATAGCGACTTGAGCAACTTACAACTGCTTCAAGTGTGTTTTTTATTCACTCAATAAAACAGGAGTTTTATTCTCTTCTTACTTATCAAGAGTCTTCGTACCCTTTATCTTCGAATGCAGTCTGTATATCATCATTTAGTTCTGTTATCTTGTTCCAACAATCCTTTAGTTGCTCTGCTTTAAATTTCCGAAACATGGCACTTTTACTAACATCAATTGAATCTACAATTTTTAAAAACTTTTCTTTTAGTATGCCCATGCGTCGTACTTTTAGATGTTGATCAATTGTGCTATCACTAACTGGCGTTCTAGCATCAGCTGTCGTCTGTGACTCTTGTGCACCTTCTTTAATGTCAATCAGCTTCTTCAAATTATTAGCTTTATCTGCTTGCTGCAACCTTTCTACTTCAGCCTTGTCTGCGCTAAGTCCGTTCTGCACTTGTTATACATCTGTTACTTGTCGAAGTTGTGCTATATCAGATCGAACTATTGATTTAATTTCTTCATATTTCATTTCCACTTGCATGAAGTAATTTTTAAAAAATAATCATGTTTTGGAAATTCTCGTTGAAACTCGTACAAATGTCCATTATTGGTTTGGAAGTTCGTCCAGAAATTTTCTAATGCTTCCAATCTTTTCTGAAAATATTGCTGATTTTTTCTTGAAGAGTCCTTTTTGTAGTTCGTCCACAAGCGGTAAATCTCTTGCTCCAACGTTATCTGTTGCTTGGTGAGTTCTTCAAAATCTCCCATGTTGTATTTTGTATTTAACTTTTCACTTCCGTTATCTAAGCTACGGAATACGCTTGCAAAACTTTCCCGTTATCTAAGCTACGGTACGCTTATAAAATTTTCCCGTTATTTAAGCTACGGCACGCTTATAAAAACTTTTCCGTTATCAAAGCTACGGTAAGCTTATAAAAAACTTTTCCGTTATCTAAGCTACTTCCGCTTGGCCACTACTTCCTTAGCGGCTCGAAGGACCAATGAATAAAACTCAGTGAATAAAAAACACACTTGAAGCAGTTGTAAGTTGCTCAAGTCGCTATTGGTTTATTATTGGAAAATAATTACATAAATTTAGTGTATATAGTTACTATTTAGCTTTACTTAGCAGTTTGGGTAAAAAAGCAAATCACCCACACTGAGGTTGATCAATATTTATATTTATTGCATAATCAATTATTGCGAATTAAATATTTTTAAACAATTAATACGCATTTTGCAGTATGCTATGTCAGCATAAGCGCAGGCATAAAGAAACTGGGACAGTTTTGAATGTTTGTCTTGCAAAAAAAACAATTAATAAAAGAGTAAAAAAAATTGAAGATAATTTTTGTTCATTTCATCAACACCATGATTTGAATGGGTGATTTTTGTGCGATTTTTAATAACTGTGGAACAGTCTGTATGTCTTCAATTACTTTGGTTTGCTTTTTTTTATAATTGATGCAAAAAAAATATTTTCGTGTGCATTGCTATCTTTACATTTGCAATAATATTCATTGCAATATAACCAATGAAATATCACTTTTAAATCTGGAAATACGAAATGTGGTCAAAATGACTGATACTTTTTAAATTTTATCAAAACAATTTTTTTTTCCATGATATTGTTGTGTATCATGATATAATTATACAGGTAGCATTGACAAGTATAGATTTTCTCAGCAACAAGGCAACGACCATCTGTCAAAAACAGTTGTTCGTGCAACAAGAATTAAACGAATGTAAAAATAAATAAATTCCGCAAAATATGTGCGTTAAATACACAATTATAATAATGAAAGTTGTGAAAAAATTATGTGTGATATGTGTTTAACGTTTTCCAGCCGTGGTGTTTTAATAATAATTGGAAACTTCTTTAATTTCGTCCATATGCATCTGCAGCTGCTGAGGTTGCTACATTTGAACGTTTTCAACATTTTTTCTTATGTTTGCACTTAATAACACAAAGTTCACAAGTTATCTTCGTTGTAGTAATAATAATTCACTATTGATTAAATAAAATAGGCAATATTTTGTAAGAAAATGTTTGGTTATTTGCAAGCGCTGAAACATAAAGAATGCCGAAAACATAAGAAATAATTGAACGCTCTCTTTCTAGACATTTTTTTTGACAGATGGTCGTTGCCCAAGCAACTGTCAATACTACCTTATATTATTATACCATGGTTGTGTATCGAGATGAATTGAGTTTTTGACCAAAGAAATTCGTGAAGATATTCAATATTCAATATTCCATTTATAAACTTTCGAGTTAACTATCGATTGTCGTATTCAAAAATAAAAACAGAGTAGGATTTTTCAAAATTTTAAATCAATAATGCGATAAGTAAATTATCACAACAAAATAAAGTTTTTAATCTTTTGATATGTAGACCAATTATTTATGTAATTTCAGGCAACACAACTTTTCCTCCCACTCACACTAACTGATAGCGACGAAATCAGACTTTCGAATGAAAATATTTCTCATGTTTCTCATTGACCCCACCCTTGTTAACAGAGTGTTCTCGTAACAACTGTCGATTATTTCTTAAGCAAAATACTGCTTTTCACAAAACATTCGTTATATTCTTATAGAAAAACCTGAATATTTCTACGGTTATTGTTTACAATACAACCTCAGAGACAATTCCTCAAACAACATTGAATGGCAGATTGTAATTTTGCGTTATCTTGTCGTTCACTACATAAACGTGATAAATATGTTAATTAGGAAATTTCCTACAGGGATTTTTTAAGATAATTTAAAATGGTAACTGCGTTACATAATTAGCTCCTAAACTTCAAGTTCGATACAAACTTAACCTCAATATTTTAAATCAATGAAATTTTCATACCTCTCAATAGCTTCATGATCATTTAGGTTTGGTATTCCAGATTTACCCGAAGAACCATTTTTACGACACCGTCTTCTTCCTAAAAAATAAAAACTATATGTAACAAATATTCCATACATCTTCTTTGATACTTACGCTCACGAATTTTTTTCTTATATTCAGGATCGCTTCGTCTTTTGTTATCAAAATAAATGCAATACCCTAAAAATAAAGTCCCAGCAACTCCAGCAGCAATACCGATTGTAGTTTTGTTTATTTCAATCATATTGATATATTACCAATCAATTTAGCAAGTTATCAAATATATCCTTTCTGCACTGGATTTTGCCACCCTCACGATGTAAAAAAATATATAGTTTTTAAGTCCAATATGAATCCGGTTGCATTCGTGCGAGGTAATTACAATTTGATTAATCGTTATTCATTTCAAAACAATTCAGTGCGATTTCCTTAATATGATACTCTACTAGAATCACTAAGGTTTTTACACGGTACTTCAATTAGATCGACACATTTTGTTACTTGCGGACAAAGAAGTAAATTATAAAGAAATGGTGTTGTCCTCACATACCATTGTATAATAATCCAAGGTAGCATTGACAACTGTTTATTTTCTCTTCTACAAGAAAACGTATCCTATCAAAAATAGCTGTTTGTGAAAATGCATCTACAGCTGCTGAGGTTGTTTTTTTCACTTCAACGTTTTCAACATTGTCTGTGTTTTCAATGGCGGATTGTGAGCGCTCTCTTTTTGAGTATATTTTTTGACAGGAGATGATTTCCCAAGCAACTTTCAATGTGTGTACTGTGTGCATGTTTCATGAATTGAGTGAGCGAGAGAGCAAGAGTTTTTTGACATTTCGATCGCTCGTCTGTCCGCATAACTTTTGAGTCTAATTATAAATACCAAATATTTAATAAAAAGCAATTTTTATTTATTTATTTATTTCATCAAGCAGAATACAAGTTCTTATATGCAACTGTATTATTTAAAAATTATAACTAAAATGCAATAATGGCTACAAAATTCAGAAAATACATCAAGGCTTCAAAAATAAGGTATAATAATAAATTACAAACTTCAGTTTATGTTGCGATATAATACATGGCAAAAATATTTTTAAAGAGTATAAAATCAACAAGTATCTAGATTATAAGAATTTTATACACGGAAATCTTAAATTTATTTTTAGGGATATCAACAAATATATCGATTAGGTTTATAACTTTATTAGCTTCTCTCATACAACGAGACTGGGGTTCAATTTGATCATAGACAGTTCTATGAAAATTTTCATAAAAGTGGAAGTGACTTCGAAGAGATCTCAAGGGTATGTGGAGGTTAAGATTCTCCAATAGTTCTATGCAATCTAAGTTATGGTCAAGAATATCACTAAGAAAAATTATTGATGATGCCCTTCTTGTGCAGTTTAGAGTGCTTAATCCAATCAAGGCACATCTTGTACCGTACGGAGGGGAGGAAGGGAGATTCCATCTTAGTTGGTGAACATTTTCGTTGAACTTTTTCTATATGTTCAAAATGCATATTTGTTGAGGGATTCCGGATAATGGAGCAATAATCTAAGTGCAGCCTCAAAAGTGATGAATAAAGTGATTTTAAAGTGTACGGGTCATTGAACTCCTTGCTATTCCTAATGAGAAAATCGAGCATAGAATTTGCCTTATTAACAATGTATGCAATATGATCACCAAAGTTGAGATGCGGGTCTAAAATAATTCCTAAGTATTTTTTAGTGAATATTCTTGCTAGCGGTATAGAATGAATGTGGTAGCTACCCATAATGGGAGTCATAATTCTTGCAAAAATTAAATAGTTACATTTTGAGCTGTTGAGGGGCAGTTGGTTAGCTTCACACCAAGCAAATATTGCGTTTAGATCGGCTTGGAGGAGGGAAGAGTCGAACTTCGACCTAATTAGACGAAATAGTTTTAAATCGTCAGCAAAGATAAGACAACTGGAATATTTAATATCAAGCGGGAGATCATTAATAAATAACAGGAATAGTAACGGGCCAAGGTGACTCCCTTGCGGCACACCGGATGTTACATTAATGAGGTACGATGTAATGTCGTTTATTTGGACACGTTGACGACGATTAAGTAAATAAGATTGAAACCAGTTGACCATGTTGGAGTGTA
Source organism: Pherbina coryleti (assembly GCA_943735915.1). Taxonomy (NCBI): domain Eukaryota; kingdom Metazoa; phylum Arthropoda; class Insecta; order Diptera; family Sciomyzidae; genus Pherbina; species Pherbina coryleti. The sequence continues at coordinate 44,261,882 of OX030952.1, read as the reverse complement.
AACCCATGGCCGAAAGCTTTGATTTTTTAGCAAAATTTGTAAAGACTACGACTGTATGTAAGTGATTCTCCATGTTATGAAATAAATTGTTAAATTAGGAACACAGCCATGTTGGTGGTTGTGGATCTCCCATACATGAATCCATGTTGGAAAGGAGATATAATATTTTTAACCAGGAAAATTAGTTAACTATTTACTATTTTTTCGAATAATTTCGGAATAGTGGCTATTTTGCAGATGGGTCTATATTTTACGATATTGTGTTTAATTCCAGATTTGTGGATATTGTGGATAGGCACTATGTAGGATAATTTCCAAGAATCAAGGAATACACCCCATGATAAGGATTTAGTGAAGATTAGCGATAGTGTTAGTGCGATAGATTCCGCACAATTTTCAATGAGATTGAGACAATACCATCAGGGTCCTCATTAGAATTTTTTTTAAGGCTTAAGAGAGTGGCACACACCACCGATTCATCAAGTAAATGGAGTATAGTGGGAGAGCCAGAGACTGGGGGACTGAAAGTATACACCGATTTAAAGTAATCTGCGAATAAGATCCGTACACGCCTGTGCGCAACCAAGAATGCGCGCAATCCAGCAAGGAGAAAGCTAGACGTCGAAAAGCTGCAATCAAAGCAAACAGCCGAAGACTTCGCTACTCGCCTCTCACTCCTGCTTCAAGAAAGCACTCCTCCGATCGACGATATATGCGCGCAGTGGAATCATATTTCCAACTCTATGCGTACGGCTGCCGAAGAGGTGATTGGCTATCACCGCCCTCGCCGAAACCAGTGGCACGACCAAGAGTGTCGCGACGCCACTGCAGAAAAAGATGCCGCCTACAAAGCCACTCTGCAGTCGGTTGTAACGCGTGCTGCTAAGGAGCGATATAAAGAGAAGAGGAGGGAAGAGAGACGCATTTTCAGGCGAAAGAAAAGGGAAGCGGAAATGCGTGAGTGCGAGAAAATTGAGATGCATGGTGACAGGAATGAGGTCCGAAAATTTTTCGAAAAAATAAGACATCTGGCCGATGGTTTCAAGACCGGGGCCTCTTCCTGCAAGGATGAAAATGGGAATCTAGTGACAGATATCCAGAGTACACTGATGATGTCGAGGGAACACTTCTCTAGGCTTCTGATTGGCGACGACGACAACAATCCCGCCAATAGAGATGATATCCCGGAATCCCCAGTTTTTGACGACAGCGTTGCAGTTCCGCTGCCCGACCATAATGAAGTCTTGAAAGCTATAGCTCGGCTTAAAAACAACAAAGCCGCAGGAGTCGATGGCTTACCTGCTGAGCTCTTCCAGAATGGAGGCGAAGCTCTATTTAAATGCATTCATGAGCTTCTATGCAGAATATGGTCGGAAGAATGCATTCCAAACGATTGGAACCTCAGTGTGCTCTGCCCAATCCACAAGCCCAAGTGTGGCTTCAGACCTGGCAAATCCACCATAGACCAGATATTTACGCTATGACAAATCTTGGAGAAGACCCTAGAAAAACAAATCGGCACACACACCATCTATTTGTCGATTACAAAGCCGCCTTCGACAATAAGGAATCATCTATATTCCACCATGTCTGAATTTGGTATTCCTGCAAAGCTCAGCCGCTTTTGCAGAATGACACTGAGCAACACCAGCAGCACAGTTAAAATCGGGAAGGACCTCACTGCTCCATTCGATACCAAACGAGGTTTCAGACAAGGTGATTCCTTATAGTCCATTCACACCTAAGGTAATTTGCTCATTTCGGCCAAAAAACACAAATGAGATGCGTAATGAGCTCATTTCCCATAGAAATATTCCAACTCATTACAACTCATTTCAACGAAATGAGTAGCAAATGAGATAATTTCACGTTAAACACAGCTCTGAGCATATTAAACTGCTTTGTGAACATACCTTTCAAAGCAAAATGTAAGAAAAATTTGTACACAGAAAAATTTTATCAAAACAAAATATGAAAATACAACAAAAACAACTGTCAAACAAAATGAGATTTATAAGTGTGAACACTATTTAATGAGATATTCAAATTTGCTCATTTGGCTTAGGTGTGAACGTAGTATTATCGTGCGACTTTTTCAACCTAATGATGGAGAAGATCATCCGAGCTGCTGATTTGAGACGCAGCGGCACGATATTCTACAAAAGTATTATGCTGCTGGCGTATGCTGATGATATCGATATCATTGGACATATAACGCGCGAAGTCAGTGCAGCATTCTCCAGGTTAGCGAAAGATTCGAGTCGAATGGGTCTTGTAGTGAACGCAGATAAGACGAAATACCTAGTGTCAACAAATAAACAGTCCCAGCGGCTTGGAAACCACGTCACTGTTGACAACATCTCCTTCGAGGTTGTTAAGGACTTCGTCTACCTACCTTAAGGATCCAGCGTAAACTCTTTCAACGATGTCAGTATTGAGATAAAGCGAAGGATAACTCTTGCCAACAGGTGTTACTTTGGGCTAAGTAGGCAATTGAGAAGCAGAGCCCTCTCTCGACGAACAAAACTCACGCTCTATAAGTCACTAATCATGCCCGTCCTATTATATGCAGCACAAACCTGGACGTTGAGCAGTTCTGATGAAAAGACTTTGGGAGCCTTCGAGAGAAAGATCCTTCGTAAGATCTTCGGTCCAATCTGCGTCAATGGCGAGTACCGAATCCGATGGAACCACGAGCTGTATGAGCTGTACGCTGACATCGACATAGTTAAGCGTATTTAAATCGAGCGGCTCCGCTGGCTAGGTCATGTTGAGCGAATGGAAAACGACGCTCCAGCGAAAAAAATATTCGATTCGGTGCCCGGTGGTGGTCAACGCAGAAGAGGACGCCCACATCTTCGTTGGAAGGATCAGGTGTTGGATAACCTGACTACACTTGGTGTTTCCAACTGGCGCCAGCAAGCGCAAAACAGAAATGGCTGGCGCAATTTCTTATACGAGGCCAAAACCGATCTTCGGTTGTAAGCGCCAGATAAGTAAGTAAGTAAGTAAGCGAATAAGCTGCAGATGGTGCGTCTATCCTCAGATATATCGTGTAGGTAAGATATACTAATAGGAAGGCCATTTGATTTTCTTTTATTGTTGATGAAGGTCCAAAAAAAAATTTTCTGTTCTGTTTTAGGCTAGTTTCAGTAGAAATTGGGTAATTATGATAAAGGAACTGATTAAGCGTATCGAAATTTTGTTTGATAGATACATACTCGGATCTTAAAATCGGGTTTGCAGTGTTTTCTCTCAACCTTATGAAAGCCTTAACCTTTTTATTTTTAAGTTAGAAAGTCTTTTGTTAAACCATGGCGGATTACTATTGCACTGAGTATGCTTAACAGGAATGAAACGATTGAAGGCCTTCATAAAAACATTGAAAAAATATTATACATTGACAAGAGATCACCTTCTAGTAATAGGGAATCCCAAGGGACCGAGGATAGGAGTCTATTCATGCCGTCAAAAAAAGCATGTCTATAATCCCTGCAAGACATTATATTATTATTAAACTTTTGGAAAGGATATAAGGAGAAGTCAATTTGGAGAGATATATGATAATGAGATTCATTACATATTGGGCACGAAGGTAAGGCCAGATGTACCTGGAAATCTTTATCAGTATAAACCAGATCTAAAATACGGTTCATATTATTTGGAATATTATTGTTTTGAACAAGATCGTATTGACCAAAAAAGTCAATCAAATTGGCTTCAACTTCATAATTTATATTGAAGGCTAAGTCGCAAAGGCGCGTTAGGTCGGTCGCGTGTTCATCGTACTTTGATCGTACTTTGGTCAACTTTACGGGATGAACTGTCAAAACGCCCGACCTAATAATTTTTAAATCATAATTTCGCGTTAGCAGGTCGAGCGTCTGTCACTAAGATGATGCCACTGTACGCAGTCAAGCCAAAAAATCCCACAAAGTCTGAAATCCCCAAATCACAATATATATGGTAGAAGCATGGTGTTATAATAATAAGGTGTTAGTGAATTTGACACTTCTCTCTCAAAATGGTAAATTTTTTCGCCCCGCTCCTGTCAAAAACAGCTGATGGTGAATTGGAAGGAAAATAAATAGCTAACGTGCAGGCGGTCGAAGCTCAATGCCATGTCCACTTCTTTTGATGGCTATTATCAGTTGAAGTATTGAACATTCTTTCATGGCATTCGATATTTTCTTGAAGCAGTCGATTTGAATGCAAGACAATTTGCATGCTGGCCAAAGCTTCATGTCGGTGGCACCTTCCAGCGCACGTTTTTGATAAAATGACAAAACCATTCAATGGCGAACTTGGCAAATGGCCGAAGACAACTGCAATAACTTTTTATCAACACAACACGGCACAAATGATTGAATTAAATATTTATTTAAACTTTATTCGCACAATAACCTATAAAAACTATAACACATCATCATCTAGCAACTCAAACAAATAACACAATTTGGCAACTATCAACGGCTCCTCTCTTTCGCTCTCAATTTTTTGACAGAAAGAAAGCTATTCTTGGTGTTGTCAAAAATTCACTTACACCTTATTATTGTTACACCATGGGTAGAAGTACATGATGGCTGTATTTCTTTATTCATTTTAGCTATTCATATTTTAATAGCCTTCGCTATTAATAAATAAATTATATGCTATTATTTGCTTTATTATTTATATAATAAAGCAAAGAATTACAATTTATTATGTTCAATAAATAAATGTTTCTGCATATCTAACCAGTGTAGCAGTTATATTATTTATATAATAAATAAACATCTACAGTCTAATTTATTAGATTTCGTTAAACAACCTTTAAACAGTTGTTTAGTTAAACATCGTTTAAGGTGTTACGCAACCTTGCTTAAATTGACATTTATAAACGATTTATATTCATTGTGTAACTAAGCAAGTGTTATGTCAAAAATATACAAACTCTGCTAAAATAATATTTTACATTCAGAGGAAATGCAACTGAAATTGCAATTATCGGTTGCATTCATGGTATAATAATACAAGGTAGCATTGAAAGTTGCTTGGGAAAACATCTCCTGTCAAAAATATACTCAAAAAGAGAGCGCACACAATCGGCCATTGAAAACACAAGCAATGCTGAAAACGTAGAAGTGAAAAAAACAACAACTTCAGCAGCTGCAGATGCATTTGCACAAACAGTTGTTTTTGACAGGAGATGTTTTCTTGTAGAAGAGAAAGTAAGCAGTTGTCAATGCTACCTCGTATTATTATACCATGGGTTACATTAAGTGAAAATGCAACCGAAAATTAGTAATTTTGACTGATCGTTTCCATTCTAGGTCAGCTGATCGCTGAAAATTTTAGGTTAGACTTACGCAGTCTTTAAACGCAAATTTTGGCGTTTAAGTTACGCAGTTCTTAAACAATTATGAAAAATGTTTATAAATCACGTTTTCATGTTTAAATGCTGTTTAAAGTTAAACAAGCGCTAAAATGTGTTTATAAATAACACTGCTAATTTATATGTTGTATTACATTGCTGAAGATTAACAAAAACAATAACAAACGAAAAAAACTAAAGCAACTGATATCTATTTATGTACGTACAAATTTACATGGATATAAACAACAGCAGTATCAACAACACACGTACAAATGTACATACATATAAACAACAACAGCATCAACAACACAAACAGGTACTGAAAAATATTCGCTTCAAACAAAGCAACAACTGTAACATAAGCAGCAACTGATGTTATGAATGATTTGTCTTGTAAAAAAGTTAAAATTATATTACATTCAATATTAACTATTTTGATGAAACAACAAATCCCATGCAAACACGTCTTTACCACTGCAACTCAACCATCATTTTAGGGGTGTCACCATTTTAGGGGTGTCTCAAACAGAAAGATAAAGTTACAAATACATTACGTTAAAAAATGTGTGTACCATTTTGTCGCATTGAAATTATTTTTAACAATTTGTGTATCAGTAGCCTCATACGAAAGGAGTTTTTCAAAGCAAAAATTAATTAAGAATTATTTAAGGTCTTCCATGGGACAGGCAAGGCTTTCCGCTCTTGCTATTTTATCCATTGAAAACGAGCTTGCAAGTAATATTGATTTCGATAAGGTTATTTCAAATTTTGCAGCTCTTAAAGTAAGGAAAGTTAGTTTTAAAGACAACGCCATTAATAAGATTTCTTTGTTTAAACTTATACCTACATATGGGCATTTCCACAGAAAAGTCCATCGGCACCAAAAAATAAAAAATTAATAAAAGCAAATTTTTATATGATTTCATATAAAATAAACATTGATATTTTAATTTTTTTTTTAGCAATTTGCAGCTTAACTGCAGTTGTCAGTGATAAGGAAACTGATTGCAACTGGATTTATATCTTTTTCGCTGAGAGCAACTTTAAATAGCATTTTTTCTTTAATACTTACTATTTTAAGAGAGTAAAATAAAGTATTGCACTCAAAACACAAAATGTGGTTTATAACAGTAACTAACTAAAATAAATGTAAAGAGAGCAAAGTTAAATCAACTAACGGTAATTTCTTAATTTGCTTTCTTTGATATTTTTTACTACGTGCGCTACTCAAAAACATCATTTTCTATCATTATTTCTGCGTTGTCAAGTGCAAGTGATTAAAAATGATAGCTTAAAGCAAGTTAAGTGTATAGAAACTAAAAACTCATTTGTTTACTAATTAACTAGAAAATAGTATTTTTTTTTAATTTCAAAGTTTGTATCGTCACGTCACCGTAAGTGAGACACTTGTAAAATTAAAAATTTTAATTATGTATTAAATAATGTAATGTAATTAATTCATCGAGAACGCGAAAATATTTGTTTCAAATTTATTAATATTTTCCTTATAATCATACATATATATGTATAAATAATTATCAACGACATACCGTGGTAAGAGCAGTTAAATAAATTAAGAAAATATGTAGCATGTGCGTGACAATATTGATATATGTTTCAATGCAGACTTTAACATAAGACATTTTTTGCGGAAAATGCTGTTTTGTGTAGATATTGAGATGGCAAAGCAGATTAAAAAATTTTTTTTGCTATTTCCATTGAAAAAAATTCCACGCGTTTCGCACATGTTACACTTTTTTCTATACAACAATATACAACAATGTAATTTTTACACACTACGGGGTCGTTCATAAATTACGTTACCAATTTAGAGGGGAGGAGGGGTTTTAAAATATATTACGATAAGTACTGAAATTAATACATCCCTCATTTAAAAAATTTCCATCCTTACATCTTCATTAGACGGTCAAATGTCGAAATTGACGGTTAACTATTGACAAGTGTCAATATGAATTATTATAAGTGAGTTTTATTTAATTTAACCCTTAAATGCCCAGTGTTTCTTTTTGGATACAATCGAGAAAATATGCTATTTATTTTAAAATATTGCAAAAATTAAAATGCTTGATATGTAGAGTCACTCAGCAAATTGCAAATATAATACAATAATTCAATTATTGGCATAACTTTGTTGGTTTGGGAAATATTGACCGTCAAATTAAAAAAATAGTTTTTTGACATAGCTTTTTGACATGAAATACCTTTTAAACTATTAACAATTTTAGAGTATCATTATCATAACAAACAAATTTTGCTTGAACTCCTACAACCAAGCTGATTGATGGTATACGTCGGAATGCCCAATGTATCTTCGTAAACAAAAATTTTTTCCAAAAAAATAAAAACGGGGTCGTGTTCAGGGGATCATTTCGCACAACATAATTTTTTTTCAAGGAAAGCAGTGTTGGTTAAGGGGACATTTAAGGGTTAAAATAAATCGGAATAAAAATTATTATTCAAATAAATCAATTTTAAGGAATCATATTCACGAAAACACTGAACTTGGTGCTGTACGGGTGCAGCCTTTACGGGTACTCTCTCAAAGGCCAGGCGAATTTCTTTGCATAAGAAATGAGGATAAACCTGAATAGGTCCACATAGAATCTGTTGAAGAATTTGAAGAGCCCCCAAAGTTCCAGCTCCTTCAATTCCAGTTATTGAGAGCATCGACTTTTGGATCGAAGATAGAATAGTTCTTATCGATTAAAATAATTGATTTTCAAATTTTTTTCTTAAATTTATCTAGTCATGACATAAAAGAGATTAAAAAAAATAAAATAAGAAAAAAAAAAGAAAATAAATATAGTCGAAGGTAACAGTAATATGAACGTACGGTGTAATTGTGCGTGACGAATGTAACATGTGCGTGACGGTGTTTAAAGTTGAAAAAATTTTGTATAATTTTTTTTCTCAAATAATTTAACTACTAATATAATCTAGGATAACCTCTTATTGATGTTAAAAAATTTGAAAATTCTATCTGAAGTCAATTCGCAGAAATTTCAGATAGAAGCTGACATCAAATTTTTAAAGGGAAAATTTTGTAGCACGTGCGTACGCTACATTTTGCTTAATATCACCGAAAATCATAAGTGGATTGATAAAACCTTTACACGTTTTAAATAGACCATAAAATTAATTAATAAAAATAGCAAACCAGTTTTCGGAAAAATTTCTTCTTAAGTAAATCAGTTGCAATTATTCGCAAGCTGTAACAGTGCGTGATATGGAATTCATGAAATATTTTTATACCCCCACGTTTAAAAAACGTAAACGGGGTATATTAATTTTGTCACTTCGTTTGTAACGCCCATAAGAAGGCGTGGTAGGTATGGAAAAATATATATATTCTTGATTAGTATCACCACCCGAGTCGATTTAGCCATGTCCGTCTGTCCGTCTGATCACGATTACAGCCGTAATGTTCAGGCTATCTTCACGAAATTCTATATTTAAGCTTTTATCTAAAAAACTAAGGTCAAGTTCGAAAATGAGCCAAATCGGATGAAAACCACGCCTACCTCCCATACAAAGTGGCTTTATCAAAAAGCTAAAATCTCTATTAACTCCACAAAAATTAATACATGAACTTGAAATTTTCCATATGAACTTTGATATATAACATGTTCTCTGTGTATGAATTTTAACGATATCGAGTGAAAACCTCGCCTACCTCCCATACAAAGTGACTTTATCAAAAAAAAAAACCGAATATTTTCTGGTAAAACTATAACGAACATTTTTTTACAAATAAACACTTTATTGATTGCTTAAGGCTTTGAATATACTTTGGTTCGGACGTCGGGGTATTTTAACTTCGGCCTAGTTTTATTTGATGTACAACATCTCCATTTACAAAAGTGTTATTAATGATCCGAATCAAAATTTACGTTTTATTTTTATAATAGAATCCTAAAATCAAAATAATATGAAGAATTTATTGAGTATATCATAATGGAAAAATATGTTACGTAGCGTGTGTATCTTTACGTATCATATTTTGGTTTATATACAAATAACTTAAGAAGATTTTCCAACGAAACAATAGCTGCATTCCCGTGGCACTGGATCAGATCAAATCTCAGTGGAACAACTTTAGTTCAACTTTATAGCAATTTGGCACCACTGTCTTGAAATAGCTGTTTGAACAACAATAACAATACAAAACAGCACAGTTTAGATTTGCCAACTATGTTCGTTTTTAACAAAAAATGCTTCAAACCTGGCAGCATTTTCAGATCAGAAATAGAGCCAGGAAAAGAGCTGGTTCTAATTTTTGTTTTTGCTTTGTGAATAAAAAAGAGCCGCGCTCTAGATCAACGACCACGGGAATGCAGCTAATTACGAATATAAAGCTACATTAATCTAGATTATATATAAAAAAAAAATTCATAAAAGAAGCGTACACACTTCGCAGATTTTTCGGTCTTATTGATGCAGACAAAACCCACTTCTATTTTTTGTTACGTACCGCGCCCTTTTTTGTTTGCTTATATCTTTGGTTCACTATTTCGATCGCTTCCATCTCTTACACTTATTAAAGTGATACTAGAGTGCCATTCAAAAATAGAAACCGGACATAAAAAGTTTAAATTTTTGTTTGCTTTTTCTTAATTTTAAGCAACATGAAAGGCGTACGAACGTTACGTGCGCGACTATGGAAATGCCCATATACAAATATGTATCTGAAAATGTAATGTTTTTGTTCCGTCAGTTTTTAAGACTGCTAAGTTAATAAGTTTTCTTTTTTACCTTATGCCTATATATCTAAATATGTAGACACCTGAAAATGTAATATTTTTGTTCTGTTTTTTACAAATTATTATTGTTTGTCATATCGTCGTTCGTAAATTATTGTGTTCTATATCACAAAATTGAAAAAATTGAGATAAGACTGATATATAGGCAAATTTTTCGAGATCTATCGATCTGTGTCATCAGTTTGCTTTCATCTTTTATAGTTTTCGAAATATGAGACATCGACTTTGTGCTATACAACACTGTTGTGACAAGCTTCGTAACCTATTGTTTTCTATATGCAAAAAATCGTGCATATAGAACAAAAACAAAGCAAAAATACTAAGCAAAAAAAATATTTTTTATTTTGTTCTATATGCAAGTCTAAAAAAAGTTATTAAAGTAATTATTTGGAGGTCTTTGTATTTTGCTTTTTTTTTGTTTTTTTTTTCTGGTTTTTTTTTAGCTTCACATTGCACTTGGCATATGAAATGATACAAAAAAGAAAAAAGCCCGCTTTAGATTGCAGTTGGTAAATAAAATTAAACAAAAAAGAAAAGAAAGCACCATCATAAATAACATAAGGTTAGAAGTTAAATTTTACAACAACTTTAAAAAAAGCTAAATACTAAGAATAAGAATGGATAAGCAATAGATAAGAAGATATCATCGGGGAAAGTAAATGATGTGAAAAGTTTATACAACTTTTTATCACTTGATGCAGTGGCAAACAACAATAGGGGTATTCACGGGTTGATGCGAATTGCAAGAATGCGAAAATGCAACATATTTTTCGCCGTAACGCGTGAACATCAATATTGTAACTTTTCGATATCGGAAAGAAACAATTGCCACCTTATTTCAAAATAACAAAAACTTATTTAAATCAACGTGCAAACTTAGCCTTTTTAAAGTTTTACCCAGATGGCAACTATGCTTGAAAACACCCATAACATGAATCAGCTGTTTCGCATCACTGTTTTTGCGCATCGTCGCAACTGTAGGGGTATTCACGGGTTGATGCGAATCGCAAGAATGCGAAAATGCAACATATTTTTCGCACTAAAGCGTGAACATCAATATTTTAACTTTACGATAGCTGAAAAAAATATATTGCCACCTTATTTCAAAATAACAAAAACTTATTTAAATCAACGTACAAACTTAGCCTTTTTAAAGTTTTACCCAGATGGCAACTATGCTTGATAACAACCATAACACAAATCAGCTGTTTCGCATCGCAATAGGTTTGAGCAGTGCGTAATTCAAGAAGAGTTGCAAAATTACTTCTAATGTGTTTGCTGTTGGAATGAAGCAAAAATTCGCAATCTTGCATTTTCGTATCGTCGCAACTGTGTTTCGCATCAACCCGTGAATACCCCTAATAATTTGTTTAATACAATTTAAAATATAGGTATAATTTTTTGTCTTTGTTTTTTGAACAAACTTGCTTCAATTAAAAAACCTCCGTAAATCAAGCATGAACTTCGTGGAATCGAAGTCAAATAAATTTGGTTAATTTTTTACTTGATTTTGTAGTCGAAACTTACCTTTTAAGAAATTAACAGGTATTGATTTAAGTGGACTCATAAGAACATATAAGATTAAGTTTAAAATTAAGTTAATATTATAATATATGAAACTAGCTTTTTCCCGGCGCGCGTTGCTGCACCCAGCAATTATATCGCAACATAATAATTATATTCGAAACTTTTCTTAGACCCCTAGTTTAACACTACTGTCATTTTCCACTGCCCGTTACAGTTTCCCAGTAGCAGGAGATCACCAAATAGTAACTCCATTTTGAGTTTGTATATAAATACTTTTTCAAAGCTATTCGATAATACAAATTTTAATTGTAATTGGCGGAGCCACACCCCCTTATATAATGGCCTTCCCAGTTTTCTAGTAGATGGACATTGCCCAGTTTTAGTACGGTTGCCGACAGTGAGCATACAAACTAAATTATCAAAATGTAGCCAAATCGACGAAAACCGTGGGAAATATAGCATTTTTATTGATTTGTGGGCGGTAAAAGGGGGGTGTGACAGAAATTTAAACCATCTCGTACTTGAAAAAAATGTACTGCCAAAATTTCAGCTCTATCAGCTCAGTAATTTTGAAGTTTCCAGCCATCACATAGACAGCGTTTTGCTTTTGGTATATATAGATTATTGGCTGTAACTTTTGGTTGGTAAGAGATACTAAGACAATTTTTTCTAAAAAATTAATATTTTAGCTTGTATATTTTTTCAAAAATATAAAAACACAATATTGGAAAAAAAAATTTTGTTCGAAAAAATCAAGGGTAGGCCTTGTTTTTTGAATCACAAAAATGGTTATTAATTTTGGCGTAAAATTGAAACAATTTTTGCTTATAAATGTTAATGCTTTTAAATAGAGTTTAAAATTTGCGAATTTGAATTTAAATTAGTTTTACAAAAAAAAAACAAATTTTGAGCCTATTTTTGAGGAAAACTCAAAAATTTCAGAGCTTTTTTGAAAACAATATTTAAAACATATATCCTCAAATAACGGCATTTTTTCAGTAAGATTTTCATAGCAATTTGACGACAAAAAAAAATTTAACAAAATGTATAAAAAAGCAGCGGAGATATTTGAATCAAAAGTCACAAAATTAAATTTCTGATTGTATTTTTCTCAATTTTGAGGAACGATGATGCATTAAATATATCGTTGCAGTAAAATTTTTCATAGTTTTCAAGATATATTTATGTTGTTGATGTCAAAACAACGGAAATTTTTTAATTTTACTAAATTTAAGAAATATTTTATATATTGTAAATATTTGCATAAGTAACCTAACAAAACAACTAAAAATATACGATTTTGCAAAAAATTTGTACTACAGCACCATCTGGTGTTCAAGGTGGTTCAAAGAAGATACTGTAAAAAACTCGTCGTACCTGAGAACTACTATATACCAATTTTTATTCTAATCGCATGAGCGGTTTGGGAGTTTTAGGTGATTTTGCAAAAATTGTACTACAGCGCCCTCTGGTGTTCAAGATAGGTCAAAAGAGATAGCAGCAGAATACTCAACCTACATGAAAACTACTGTATACCACTTTTCATTCTAATCGCATAAGCGGTTTGTGAGTTTTAGGCAGTTTTGTAAAAAATTTGTACTACAGCGCCATCTGGTGTTCAAGGTGCATAAAAATTGATAGCCCACGAACACGCACCGTACCAAAAAACTTCTATACACAAATTTTCATGCTAATCGGATGAGTAGTTTAGGAGTCTATTGCGGTCTTACAAACATAAGCTCCTTTTTTATATATATATATGTAGATAAAGTTTTTGTTGAGTGAAATCACATTGCTTTTCATTTTTCCAATACATATTACATTTTGTTCTATATGCTATAAAACAAGAAGAGTTTCATTAATAAGTGCATATAGAACAAATTATTTTTTTTTAAACGCATCTTACTCTAAAAAACGCTTCCAAAGATGAACATTTTTTTGACAGGAAAAACCACAAACTCTTGAACTTTCCTTGGTAAGAAAATCGTGGCAGATTTTTCGGTTCAGTTTTTTACTAAACTTTAAACTTGATTTACCAAAAAAACATTTTTGTCATATAGAACACAATAATTTGCGAACGACGATATGTTGTTTGTTCTTTTTTCGGAAAACATAAATATAATACTAAAAACACTTATTCTCATCAAATTGGTTTCTTTTTGCATTTAGAAATTTTTTATAGGGGTGACACCATGAGTATTCGCCCCGGGTGTCACCAAGCCTAGGAACGCCACTGATCCGACAAGTGATTGAAGACATGGCAGATGGCTTGCAAAATTGGCATACATTTTGTTATACTGGCCCTGCTCTTAAGTTTATACATGGAGATTCATAATAAAATTCACAACTGAATAACAAATTTTATAGAATAGACAAAACTTGAATATCAATGTCTTACGTAAATAGGTTTTTTATTTTGACTTGTCATATATTTCCAACTATAGCATAACATAATGAAATGGTTTTTAATATTGCAACCCTGGGTTTGCAGGAAACAATTTTAGAAAGTTTAGAATTGTGTGATATTGTACTGCAATTTTAAAGTTTTGTATAATATTTTTTGATTAAATTACGGCATAAACATTTGAAACACATTTTCTTATTAAAATCTAGAATAAAGATAAAACTTTGGTGGCTTATGTCGATTAATTATTGAAGCCACCTCCGCCTGATTATTAAAAATTTTTGGAATTCTTATAACTTCAGGTGAATATTTACGCCGTCCAAAGTTGAAATATTTTTCGATAAAATTACAACGATGTCTCCTACACTCTTATACTTTAATTTGATGGATTTTCTCTAAATGTAATAATCCATTAATATTTATGACTCATTTAAAACTATTATATACGCCCTATTTGCTCCACCACTATTGCAAAGCACTTGCGAATTTAGTTTGTTGATTTGGTCATTGAGCAATTTTGGCATAAAAATTTAAAACATACATACATGAACTGCAACATCTAAGGAAACTTAAATGAATACATAAAATATTTTCCCATTTTTAACAATCTTAATTACGAAGCTTTTCGTGAAAATTTATTAAACTTATCAAAGATTGTAGTATATATGGTGTTTGAAGAAGTAACTAGTTTCAGATTTTTAAAAGTTTTGTAAGTTTATGGCAACCATTGCTACAATGGAAAAGTTGAACGTTTACGAATTGGTAGATGGGATAGTTTCTTTAGTTTTTCAAAATAAGGATATGGAGATTTCTCGTAACACCTTTACTAGACGAGTAATAATTCCATGTATGGTATAATAATTACAAGGTATCATTGACAGGTGCTTGGGAAACCATCTCCTGTCAAAAAATACACACAAAAAAAAGAGTTGTCAGTGTCGTGGAAACACCCGTAGATTTTGACGTGACGGTGTTTCTTTGTCCAAACTCTTGTTTTAATTCATGACCAAATTCTTGACTTAATCAAATATACCGAATCCCTTTCCAAGTTTGGAAAGGTGTGTTTTAGGTGTGTCTTATTTTTTGTCCTAGTCCATATCCTAATTCATGTCATAGTCCTTTTCCGGTTTTATAGTCCGGTTTCATTATGTTATTTTTTTGTTTGTGAGCAATGTTGGTAGTCACGAAAAAAACAGTTGAAATCATAACTAGATTTTTGTTGTTGTTGGTGTTGATGTTGCTTCTGCTTTTTTTTTATTTGCTTCTCCATTGGTTGTGCTTTTCCTTGGTGCATTAACTTTGCTTGAGCTGCATGCAATTAATCCAGCAAGAGTGATGCATATGTGTCACATTAGGCGGTTCCCTGAAGGGCCTTATGACGCCGTCAATTTTTTTTTTTTTATCATGTGCCCGAGGTTCTCACCTTCATTTTTGTTTCAAAAACCTCGAGGTTCTCACCTTCGTTTTTGTTTTTTTTTTTATTTTTGACGTAAGACCAAGTATAAATCCTTCATTTTCCTTTTTAAACATTAATCGTAACTTATATACTCACTGAGTAAAAATTCAATGCAACGCATGAATGTTACAAGAATGCTGTATTGTCGATTTTTGAGAGGCTCTCTCTCTCTCTGTGTCCCCATGACATCATAAATTTGTTGTCTGATTTTGTTGTGAGGACTTGGAACAGGCCTATATTGGTATATCATATTTATAATATTTATAATTTCATGTAACAAATTTTCAGTTGCATCGCTTAAGCAGCAACTGTGTCCCGATGACGTTTTGAATTTTTATAATATAGTGAAAGAATTAACCTTTTCGGTCGTATCATTATTTTAATCATATCACCTATACTCAGCGAGTAACAATTCAATGTAACGCCGATGAAAAAAAAATTCCTTTTCTCAACTTTTTTGGAAAACTGCGCGGTAAAACATAACTTCGTCACGTCAAAAGAGAGTGCTCACAATCTGCTACTGAAAACAAACAATGTTGAAAACGTTAAACTGAAAAAACGGCTTTAGCAACTGCATTTTCAAAAACAGGTGTTTTTTACAGGAGATGTTTTCTTGTAAAAGAAAACAAAAAGCAGTTGTAAATTCTACCTTTTAATATTATACCATGAATTGCATGTAACGATCTTGCATTGCTGCGAGCCATACACAATACAATCCAATCCAATCGTCAACTGAGTCAATTGATTAGTTTGGCAGTTGTCGTGTTGGTTAATGTAAAATCAGGAGATTTTAATTTTTGAATTTAGATTTTGGAGCTAAATATACTTGTTTAACTTTACAACTCAAAAATAACCCTAAAATTTGGCTGCTTATGATGTTTCTAAGCTTTATCCCCTTAGCCGAATGCAAAACTCCCTCAACGTATTTGTCCCACACAAAAAATAAAAAGAAGAAAGTGGCATCACTCAAACGAAATTTGACATCGCTACGGTGTCGATTTAATAGACGTCAACCTTCTTCCACCTTAAATACATCTTGGCCTGTCGTTTGTAAAAAGTGCCTGATAACTGTATTTTTTCTGAAGTTCAAATTAATGGCGACCGTGAAGATTTTTTCCAATAGAAATTGAATTTTCTTATCGGATGTTACCTTTGACAATGGTAAACCTCAAAGAATAAAAATTTAGTGCTATGTAAATCTTCTTAACCTTCCGTTACTAACATGAATTTCATAACACGGTTACTAAAATCGTTCTTTCAGACCGAAGTACAGGAAATGTTAATATCTTCACATTAAACACATATTTTTTTACTTTATCTTTAATTCTTATTAGTTGTCATTGCATTCAATAGTTAAATAAAAATAACAAAATTTCATTAAATAATACATTCTTAAATTACAAAAAGTTAAGTAAGTTAATTCATTAATTAAGTTTAAAATAAGTTTAAAAATTTAAATTAAGTTTAATTTTTTTATTTAAAATTTTCTTTTTAATATGATAAAATTGCATAATAAATAAGATAAAATTAGTCTTCATTCTCGGCTTGAAATGGACATGGGACCGAAAACACTTATACTTAGATTTTCGACCTTGCAGCCCTTTTTCCTATTAGTAAGCACTGCTGTTATTAATTTCGAAAATTTTTTGAAGATGCAGCTTACTACTTCTTTCAACGTAATGAATATTAGCTCTCCTCCGTTTCATCATCAAACTTCACCTCGTCATCAGTAACTGTTTCATCAAGTAATCGAAGTAACTTAGCTTGATGTTGTTCGTTATCCATTATCTGCATAATCAAGCATTGCAGGAGTTATAACAGGCTTGTATCAAACATTAAATCAAAAGTTTACATGAAGTTATAAGTTCTCAAAAAGTTACACTTTTACTAAAATCGGTGCCACAGACCGAATCACTGAAAAAGTAATACAATACAAGTAAGCACACCGGCAGAAACAAGAATCCTGATCAACAGAAAGGAATACAAAGAGCGAAAACACAAAGAGCTCAACTCTGGCGTACAGAGAGCTTTAAGTATGTGTTTGGTCTGTGAGACCGCATGTTAGTAACGTAATGTTAAGAAAATTAACATTAGTCTTTCGGAATCGACATGATAGTTTATAGATCCAGTTTTCGATCTTTTATGTTTTTACATTGAATAAAACCCAAAAGACTTGACCCTTTTAAGGGCTAAAATGGCTCACTTCTTATTCTGAAGTTCACGAGTCTTACATTTACAGTAGCTTCAATACTAAGCGAGATATAATTCCATGCAACGCGGTTGTATTTTTTCATAATTTTTATTGAACTAAGCCGTTCCCTCTGCGTTTAGCCTTTTAAGGGCTAAAATGGCCCACTTTTTATTCTGAAGTTCACTAGTCTTTAGTCTTTACTACATTTACAGTATACTAATACTACTTTAATACTAAGCGAGATATAATTTCATGGTTGTATTTTTTCATAATTTTTATTGAACTAAGCCGCTCCCTCCGCGTCTTTATGGTATAATATTCTTCTTTTATTTTTATGGCTCCGCAGGACCGCCAATTTTTGCTGTTAAACAAGCTCTACCATACCTATCTCAGTGTTTATTCTATATAACTGTAACTGTCTTGCAGTTTCTTTGCTCTAGTGGCTCTCTGCGCCTTTACTCAGGGTGTTATAGTTCCGAACAACGCTGTTGTATTTTTGTTGAAATACCTTGCATAACTTTTTTATACATAATAACAAGAAATACTTTTTAAAATTTAATCCCTTAATATCCTCGAAAATTCTACCGAATTTCTTTAAGAAATACATGTCGAGGAATACAAATTGTTAAAGATAATATGCGACTATTATCGATATGTATGTATATGGTCACACCAATATAACACTTATAAATGTCGAGTTTATTTTCCATGTTACTTTATAAATACTTTATTAAAATTAAATAATTTTTTCGTTTAAATTTAAGTTCTACTACTTCTTTTTGTTTGTCCTTAAGTGATTGAGCTTACACGGGGAGTTTAAATTATATGCTTTCCATATTAAATCAAATATTTGAGCAGAAGTGATATGGTTTAAATATTTCTTTTAAAAACATTTGATTCCTTGAGCAAAGATAGAAAATAAAAGATGTTTACATGCAATTTTCAAAAAGTCTATTGATTAAATAAAAGTTAACATAAATTAGATAAAAAATAATATCAAAGCTAAATTCAAGCGTGGTCGTGTGAGTCTCAATGACGAATTTTGTGAAGATTGCAATATGAAACATATCAGTATGTGATATATCGTGAGGTATGATAAGGGGCATTCTAGGCATTGGTAAACCGTTAAGAAAGTTTGCAGTCGTTTGATTTCATTCAGTTTAACCGAAGGAAAAAAAAAATTATATATAATTTTAGTCCGAAACACAACAGCAATCGAATATTTGGATATTCCAAACAGAACCGAAACCAACAAAACGTAAAACTAGCTCAGTTGCTACCGTTGATCTTGTATGTCTTAGGACAGTGTCAGCTGATTGCTATTCATTGTGTTTGTGTGTCCAACCGAGGTCTTATTTGATGATATTATTTTTATAGACCGATGTACATCTTAATAAAGCTTTTTGTTAGTTATCAACTTGAGGTGCATTTGATATCAAATAGCTTTCACAAATCTCCAATGTTAACGCTCAGCAGCATCTCAACACACGGATTATAGTGGTCTCAACTTAAAAGGCACTTTTTTTTTATATGGTGATTTTCTTAGTTCTCAAGTTGAGAAATCTGTAATTCTCAACTAGATATCAAAGCCATTTCTCCAATTGGTCTCAAATGGAAGTGCGCTATGGAAAGAAATTGTTTAAATCAGAAAATAAAAACAATGTACTGTTTTTGTATTTATTTTTTTAATTAATAAATAAATAAATAACTGGCCATTTCAGCCCTTGAAAGGACTTTGACCTAGCTTCTTATGATCAATTGTGTTGTGCGTGTTATTAAGTTTTTACACAATTGACCGAGAAATTTTTTAATTAATAAATCAAATTAATGAAAATAAAATTGTGTAATTTCATTTAATTAAAAATATGAAATGAAACATTGCTCTTTTTAATAGCCGCGGTTAAAATTTTAAACTTCAACAGCCCACGCTGCTAGTTCCTCGTTGAACTCCTGATTTGGTCGTTTTTAATGTTACTTACTCTTCTAATTCTTCTAAATCTTCTAAATCTGAATTTTCTGATAAAATATTCAAGTTGGATGGACCCGCCGCACAGAGTGTCTTTTTCAATTTTAGCGTGCCATAAGTTCCTGAAAAAAAAATGTAGAATTTGTACAAAAAGACTTATTTTCTCAATAGAAATATATTTATGTTATTTGAAAATAATATCTAAAAGTCAAAATAACTTTTGCATATTTTTTGAAAATTTGTCAAAGTTAGAACTTTAAATATACGAAGAAAAATTTAATGCAACGCACTAAAATTATGCCAAATTCAACCAAACATAACTTTTGAGGTGAAAAAGATTTTGCAATTAGTTTTTATTTTTGTTAATATATAGTTAAGTTCTGATATGATTTTATATAAACAAGTTTTTTAAAAAATGAAAAAATATATTTAAAAATTTATAGAAAGTAATGATGTTTTTTATTACCAAATTATACTTAGTCATTTTCAGTAAGAAAAATCTAAAATGTTCCACTGTCAATATGATGAAAAGTGTTTATAGTGAAAATTAAGTGTTTTTTCTTTAAGTTTTTTAAAAAAAACCATTGCGCAAATTGATTCGAAGAAAAGAAATCTTCATATATGCAATACAGGGCTGCACAAATGCATTTCAATCGCTTTATAAAACATTTATGTGTTCCGCAATTATTTCGCTCTTTCACTCTCATTTGCGGATAGCGTTGCAGTGAGCACAAATACTTGGTAGTATGCGTAAATAAAGAACGAGTTGAAGGCTAAACAAATGAGTTACTGACTCTCACTCATTCACTATGTAAATAAAAAGAACTTGCAAGAGGAGTACAAGTAAGCAAGTACTATAAGTACTTGAGTATTCTAGAAGATAAATTTTCATTGCATGTATGGCTATAAGGGAAGGCCGGAGAGCGTTGATATGTATGACAAACCCCCATTACTTTTGCAAGAGGAACATTTATTCCCTTTGCGACACTGTTCAAGTGTAAGTGTAGGGTATACATAGATATACAAAAATCATAAAATTTGTATGGGAGCACACCTAAAGAGGGGTCGCAGTGGACAAATCCCAAAGGGAAAAATGTTCCTATTGCAAAAGTAATGGGGGTCCGTTATACATAATAACCCTCTCCGACCCTCCATTTAAGCTGATAATACTGATAATTGTAACTGGTTAAGGAAACTGATATTGCCTTTTGATTTCAACATACGCAAGTATTTGGAGTACAAGCTAGAACTATATAGTTATTTTTTCATTTGCCGTGATAGCGGCCGATAACTTATATAATCGACAAAAGCAAGTTGCGTATGCATTTGATGCGAGAGAGAGAGAGTTGAAATATTACTTGTTCTCTGACCAACAAGTAACGCACTTACGCTATCTCTTTGCTGAATTATTCTACAAGTGATGTGCTTTACTTAAAGTACTTGGTGCAAGCAAAGAAGCAAATGCATTTGTGCAGCCCTTTAATATGCAACTACACCTTTTCATTCCATTTTTTAGTACATTTTGCATATATAAGGATAATTTGTGTAAACAAAACTGGATACAATTTTTTGTAGGATTAATACTACAAATAAATTTCACAAATAAAATGAATTTCAACATTATTCAACATGAATTTTCAGGAACCAGATTTATATCAATTTTTTGGTTTTCAACTTCTTGTGTCTCGCAAGTGCAAACTACTAAGCCAAAATCAATAATTTTATGCATTCTTAATAATGATAGTTTGATATATTTAAGAATAATATTTCATTGTTCTACTTTTAAAACTTTTCACGCAATGACATATTTTATGTTTGCTTAATTTGCTTGCTTCTAAAATCGTGCGCAACGATGCATTGTAAACAAACAAGTTATGTAGTACAAATACCTATATATAGTTGTTTCTATCTGACATTGAGAAGCCAAAGTATGACCAAATAAAATAGAACTTTAAGCTGCTGGTGATGTTAAATATACGTATTAATGTATTGGAGTAAGGCAAAAGTATGTCCCTTACTATAATATACATTTTCAATTCGAAATTAAAAAATTTTTTATTTCTCTTTATACACACATTTCCAACAATCTATTTTTAAAATAATAAAAACATTATAATGTACCACAAACATAAAAATTTTTTTTTATGAATAATGCATATATTATGAAAGCATATATTTTATTAAAACTACATTATTAATTTTTTTTTATATTTTCGTGTTGAATTAAATGTCAGCAACTTAATTTCAATAATTATGCTGTAGGGTGCAAACAGTTGTTCATCAGGGTTTCCCAATATGTTAGCCGCAACATAAGTTTTTTAACGCTTTTTAGATTTTATTCTAAAAGGATTATTTCATTGTTATAAACAATGATGTTATTTAATAAATTATGGTACAATTATTTGTTAATTTGGAATAATTGAATTAATCATGTTTGTTTCAAAAGTTGCCGATAAACTTGGATATATGAAATTAAAGTGGGAAATATGAGAAAGGAAAAAGTTTGGGAAATGCGTCTAAAGTTTAAACTGTAACTAAGTGAGATTAATTTAAAAAAGTTGCAGAATAATTCCGTGAAGTTAATTTAAAATTGGGCAGCATAACTACAACTTAAATATATATTTAATTATCCTTTGTAAGTTATTGTGTTTAATAAATTAAAAAATGTTGTTTACTAACAAGTGGATTTGTCTATGTAGATAAACAATTCGATTTTATTCCAGAATTTATTGAAGCGAACTCCGATTCAGAATAATAAAGGTCAAATATAAAGCTCAAAATTTTTTATTTATTTATTATTTAATTATTTTTCTTTTTTTGTTTGGTTCGGATAGAGTTTGAGACTCTTTCACATGGTGAAAAGCAGAAAGTCCTAACTTGCTTAGAAGTGTACTAAAAATGTAGAGAAAGAAGAGCACAAATGAAAGAAAAACTGTATTTTATTGAATTTTTTCTTTTTTAATAGCTGATTTCTCGAAATTTTGTTTTTGCGTCATAAGGCACCTTTTCATAGACCGGGTCACATATATTGAATTTTCTGGTTATATAGGAAGTAGGCTTACGTAAAGTCGAGGTAGGTGTGGCAGTTGACTGATCACGCCCATTTTTCGCGAAAAGGTTTCAAGTTACAAGATAAACTTAGATACCAAATTTTATCATTATAGCAGACATACATCCAAACTTATACCAATAATACTTTTCCAGTTGTATGGGTGGTGGCGTGGTAGAAGACGGACCACGCCCATTTTTTTTGACAGTTATTTTTTTGGTCTTGAAAACAAAATCACCAAATTTCGTTTAGCTATACAACTTTTTGAGATATGAGTTTTGGCACGCTAAAATTGGCACACACTGTGCGCCGCCAAAGTTTCCTCTGCGCTCTGATGTGCAACGCTATCCAACTCACGCTCCGCTAACAGATTAAGTATCTGCTTCACTTCTGTTATCATTTTTTCTTTGCATTTTAACTAATAATTATTTGTAAAAAAATGGCACAATACACTTTTTCTTACGTTTTTCTAGAAATCAATATAGTTAATTCTAACAAAATGGTACGATAAAGAGCCGGAACAGAATAAAAAATCGTTGCAATTGACGACAGCCGCAACGATATGAGCCTAAACAGAATCAAAGCGATTAGCGATTGGCGATATTTTCAAGCAATAGAATGACCCCTTTTACATTAGTCAAGACTTGAATTCAAGTCTGTGAGTTTGTAGGCTATTCGCCGCACATCGGAAGCGACGAAAGGGTAAGAGAACATTGACGCTGTACCGACAATTTTTTGGCAATTTTTTGTATTCCTTTTGTGCTTTTCGCTGTTTTGTCCTTCGACACTTAATCGCAGAAGTGCTTAATAATGTGAAGCACTTTTGCTTGGGAAACTATCTCCTGTCAAAAAATTTGCTTAAAAAGAGAGCGCTCACAATCGGCCATTGAAAACGCAAACAATGTTTAAAACATTAATTGTAGGTTTGTCAATTAAAAATAAAAAAAGAACGCAGAGGTACTATATTAGCACTGCTCTTTATGTATATATGATATTGTATGTGGTTCAATAGATTGTCCTACTCTTTTGCAGTTAATAAATTTTAATGTCAGGGACAGGAGCTTAGGAAATTACGAAATTTTTCATACAAGTACCAAAAAAAGCAATTATGCTTTATATGCTCCCATTTCGAGAGCTCTTACTGAAATAAACTTAATCCCAAATTCTTTTGCTTTACTTTTCCTAAATATATCATTAAAGATTTACAGACCTATTCCGGTGAGTTGACAAAGTTCAACATATTTACAATAGTAAATATATGGACAATTGTCAATATTTCCTATTCTTGTTCAATTCTAAAAGCTCTTTTCTTGACACAGTTGTCAATAGCAAAAAAGGTGTTGACAGTGAATTTTGTATGTAGATATCCCAGCTGCTGCCGGTTTGTTTGCTCATATTTTGCTCGCCAAATCAAATAAATGATTATAATAATAATTACTACTTATTAATAAAACAATAAGAACTAAAGAAAGAAAAAAAATAAAGAAGTATAAAAATAAAAATTATTTCGTCCATTTTCTTGAAATAATTTAAACACTGTCAAAACAAAGTGTTGCCTCCTATAAACAGTATTGATCAAATATGCTGTGGGGGATAATTGAAGTGCAAAATTAAATTTTTTTATATTTGTTTTTTTAAATATTTTCAAGTGATTTAAAAACATTGAAGCGTGTAAATAGATTGTGAAAATAAAAGTGTAGTTCTCTTTTGATTTAGAAAATATAGTGGTTAAAAGTTCCATCTTAAAAGTGTGCTATCTCTGAAAGTTTTGAACATATTTCATCGCAGCTGGTATCATTGAAAAAGTAGTTTCATTACCTTTATTATACTTGTTAAAATTTTTACTAAATTTCTTGATAGTTTTAAAAATATAACGATTTTAGTTTTTTCTAAGTTTTTTTTTTCAATAAACTTATTTTAAAAGAAAAATGCGTTATTGTGGCAGTCTTTAATTATTTTAATAAAAAAGTCATATTTTTATCCTTCAATTTGGCATATATTTTTTTATAGTTACTGTTAAACTCTCAGCGTTATCACATTAAGTTGATAACTTAATAAAGTTATTAAGAAATAACTTTAAACCAATGTAAGTTCTAAAAAAAAAGAGAAAAATATTTTTTTGTGCCATTGTTTTGAAGGTTTCAATATTTAAATATATAATATCAAAAGAACTAACAAATTCTCAACGATAAATTCATATTTTTATTTTAAAAAAGGAATTACCAAAATTAGGGTATTTTTTTTCAATATGCATGCAACACTTAACAGCTGCTTTCTGGCCATGATACAATTATACAGGTAGTATTGACAAGTATTGATTTTCTCAGCAACAAGGAAACCAGCATCTGTCAAAAACAGTTGTTCGTGCAACAAAAAAGAAGCAAACATGAAAATAAAGAAATTCTGCAAAATATGTGCGTTAAATAAACTATTATAATAATGAAAGTTGTGAAAAAATTATAGGTGATATGTGTTTAACGTTTTCCAGTCGTGGTGTTTTAATTTTAATTGAAAACTTATTTAATTTCGCCCATATGCATCTGCAGCTGCTGAGGTTGCTGCATTTGAACGTTTTCAACATTTTTTTTTACGTTTGCACTTAATAACACAAAGTTCACAAGTTATCTTCGTTGTAGTAATAATAATTCACTATTGATTAAATAAAATAGGCAATATTTTGTAAGCAAATGTTTGGTTATTTGCAAGCGCTGAAACAAACATTAACACAATGGCGAAAACATAAGCAATAATTGAACGCTCTCTTTCTTGACTTTTTTTTTGACAGATGCTGGTTTCCCAAGCAACTGTCAATACTACCTTGTATTATTATACCATGCTTTCTGGCAACATGCTTTTCACCTTCCTGTGGTGAATAAATAAAGCTTTGCATTTGTCAAGTGTTCGCCTGAATAGGTTTTACAAGTCAGGTTGACAAAATTTTGACAACTTATTTCTTGTAAATTGACAGCCAGAATGTTAGTATATTTTTAAGTTATACATTAATTGTCAGTATGGAATTAATTATTCTTTGACTAAAAAATAAATAAATAATTAAAAAATAAAAAAAAAAATTTTTTTTTTCCAATCTCAAAAGATGGCTTACGGAAAAAAGGTATCAAGTTATAAGGATATAATAAATAAATAATAAATAAGCTGGCCATTTCAGCCCTTGAAAGGACTCTGACCGAACTTCTTATGATCAAATTGTATTGTGCGTATTCTGAAATGTTTGTACACAATTGATTGAGAACTGGACGTACTAGTTTTATGCAGACTCCGAACGGATAATGTGCATGTGCTCAAGAAGATATGGCATTTATTTACTCTCTGAGGTTTGCCATTGTCTGCGGAGAGGTGACGGCCGAACAGAAAAATTAATTCAATTAAAAAAACTTTCTGTGTCAAATGGAAATTGAACTAGAGTTCTCTGGCGTATGGGTCACGCACTATACCCACTGCGCCACGGCCGCCACGAAAAACGTTTGGCAAAGTTAAACAACATAACTTTTCCTACGCTTACAACCGTTGATCGGTGTTGGCCTCGTCTAAGAAATTGCGCTAGCCATTTCTGTTTTGGGCTTGCTGGCGCCAATTGAAAACACCAAGCATCGTCAGGTTGTCCAACACTTGATTTTTCTAGATATGGGTGTCCTCTTTTGGGTTGACAGTCACCGGGCACCGAATCAAATATTTTTTTGGCTGGAGCGACGTTTTCCATCCACTCAACATGACCTAGCCAGCACAGGTGCTCGATTTTGATGAGCTTGACTATGTCGATGGTTTCGGTAATTGCCATTGACGCAGATTGAACTGAAGATCTTACGAAGGAATCTTTTCATAAGATCTCCTTAAAGTCCAGGTTTGTGTTGCATAGAATATGACGGGCATGATTAGTGACTTATAGAGCGTGAGTTTTGTTCGTCAAGAGATGGCTATGCTTCTCAATTGCCTGCTCAGCCCGAAGTAACACCTTTTGGCAAGAGTTATCCTTTGTTTTATCTCAATACTGACATCGTTGAAAGAGTTTATACTGGATCTCAGGTAGACGAAGTCCTTAACAACCTCGAAGAGGATGTTGTCAACAGTGACGTAGTTTCCAAGACGCTGGGATTGTTTATTTGTTGACACTAGGTATTTCGTCTTATCTGTGTTCACTGCAAGACCAATTCGACTCAACTCTTTCGCTAATCTGGAGAATGCTGTTCTGACTTCACGCGTATTATGGTCAATGATATCGATCGTCTCAAATCAGCAGCTCGGATGATCTCTATCGTTAGGTTGAAAAAGTCGCACGATAAGGAATCACCTTGTCTGAAACCTCGTTTGGTATCGAATGGAGGATTGAGATCCTTCCCGATTTTAATTGCGCTGCTGGTGTTGCTCAGTTTTATACTGCAAAGTCAGATTAACTGGGGTCTTCTACAAGATTTGTCGTATCGTAAATATCTGGTCCATAGCGGATTTGCCAGGTCTGAAGCCACACTGATAAAGTCCAATCAGCTGATTTACGATGGGCTTCAGCCTTTCACGTGATACGCTCGACAGGTAGTTGCCGCAATGAATTTGGCAGAGCACACTGAGGTTCAAATTGCTTGGAATTTTTCCAACCATGTTCTGTCTTCCGCAATTGGTGTTTCTGGGATATCATCGCTATTGGCGGGATTGTTGTCGCCATTCAGAAGCCTACATAAATGTTCCCTCCACATCATCAGTGTACTCTGAATATCTGTCACTAGATTACCGTTTTCATCCTTGCAGGAAGGGGCCCTGGTTATTAAACCATCGGCCAGGCTTCTTATTTTTTTGAAAAATTTTCGGACCTCATTCCTGTCACCATGCATCTCAATTTTCTCACGCTTTTCATATCCAGCCCAATTGTGAATAGAAAATCCGCGAGAATTTTTTCACTTTTTACATTCCTCCTATTCCAAATAAAAATTCTCGAGAATTTTTTCACTTCTCCTTTTCCTCCTATTCCAAATAAACTTCGAAAGAGAAAAAAACTCCCAGTGGAAAAAGTAGGCATCACAAATGTATATAAAACAGAGAAACCGATGACATTTCTCGAGAGTTTTTGCGCCAACAAAATTATGAGGAGTTGAAAGCAAAAATGTAAGTATTTTTAGAAGTTTTTACATTTTTAAGAAAAACTAATTTGAAATATTGCATTTTAGGTCTAAAACTACAAAAAAGCAACAGCTGCAACTATTGCTGACGCTTATGGAAGCTCACCCTGATATTGCACGTGGATTCCATAAAGGCACCAAGGATGATCTTCCCAGATTTTTGCGGAAAGTGGAGATTGAATTAAATTTCATTGGGCCACCAATTAAAAATACTACCGAATGGAAAAAGGTATCTAATAAGCTAAAATTTGTTTGCAATAAGTTCATTAAAACTTGGAAATTCTAGGTATGGGCCGACCAGAAGAAATACGTGCGGCAGAAGGCGGCGCAAAATTTAAAAGCGCAAAAAGGCACAGGTGGAGGCCCAAACACACATAATTTATTTTCCTCTTACGAAGAGGGAATATATAATTTAATGCAGATGAAGGTTGCAGTGGGAGGAATGGCGAAAACGTTTGGATTGATATCTTCGCCTTTTGTGGCTGCACCAGGCTTGGAAGCAGGCCGACAAGAAGATAATAGCGTTGCAGGTTCCATCGCCATTGCAACAGTTTGCCACGAAAAAGAAAATTTCGATATAGTGGAAGATTTGCTACTTCAAGTTGAGGAAGATTAAGAGCTGAACTTGAGCACGTCAGCATTGCCAAATGAAGATGCCAGCAAAACACCAATGCGTAAGAAAAAGTACACTCCTTCTGCTGCTCTTGAGGAAGAGCTCCATATACAAAAAGAGCTGTGCGAAACAGTAAAAAATGCCGTGGTTAATTTAAAGGAGCACCACCAAAACACAAAAAAAATTTATAGATCTATCGATGGACTGTATGACTTACAGAAAAATAATGGAAGATTTAAAAGGAAGGGAATTAGAAGAGATAAAGCGACACAATTTAAGTATTGAACAAATAAGACTGCGAGAAGTAGAAGACAAAATCGAAAAGAACCGTCGACTACTTGAAATTGAAGACTTTAAATTTAGTACTAAGCACTAAAGTACCTACTTAATTTTAACTTTAATTTTAAAACATGAAATAAATTGCAATAAAAATACGTATTTTTTTTATTTAAGCTGAAATCATGAATTAATAATTAAATATTGAAATTGTTTTTGTTCTTTTTTAATTAAAATATAAAAAAGAAGAGGCTTTCTTAATGCTTTTATAGGGAGCTTCCAATATTATTTCTAATCATCTGAGCTGCATCCAAATACTGCGGTGTGCTTAAAGAGACGATCTCACTGCTCTCTCTAGTTTCTTCGATTGTCAATTCGTCGCAATTACTTGGCACAAAATCTGATTTGAAATTAATGCAAATGTTGTGCAGTGCACAGCATACATTGACAATTTTTGCTACCTTCTCTGGGGTGTAATATAGCTCTCTTGCACCAAGCAGACACCTCCATCGATTTTTTAATACCCTATTTGTCCGTTCTATCACATTGCGGCATTTCGAGTGGATTTCGTTGAACTTCATTTGAACGGAGCCTTCATAGGGAACTCTGTGAGGTGTCAACAGCCATGGCTCTAAAGGATATCCAGCATCTCCTATTTAAAATTAATTTTTACAAGTTTATTTTTTTATCTCTTAAATCATACAAAAATTCTTACCTAACAGCCAGAAATTTCTCTCGCCTCGTAAATATTCCTGTTCGAAGTGAGCTCGTAAGTCGCTGACATTCCAAATAAAGGAATCGTGGCAAGCACCGGGATGTGATGCATCCACATACTGAATCCGTAGTTCATGGTCGCACAGCTGCAAAAGTGAACATAACATAACATAACCAATAACATCTATAAAAAAACTTACAAGCATCACATTTAAGCTGTAGTTTCACTTCCTGTTGTAGTACAGATGCTTGTTTTCAGCGGGAGCTATTATTCGCACATGTGTTCCATCGATGCACCCCATAACGCCGGGAATTCCATACTTGATATATAAAGCTTGTGCAACTTTTCTTTTGCCTTCAGTTGTCTTGACCACCTCAATCCATTTTGAGCACAGGTGCCTTTCAAAGATGTCCAGCACTTCAGCTAGAACTTTGCTGAAACTGGATTGGGCAAGAGATACGTCATGGTCTTTGCCTACTCCAGTTTGGTAACCACCTTCAGCAAAGAAGCGCAATATTGCGCTCAGCTTTACGACCGGAGAAACTGCAAACCGTTTTTTTGCTGGCTGGATGTGCGTATTCAGAACTTCCAACAAATACTGGAACCCGCGTTCCGTTTAGCCGATAATATTTTTCAAATCTGTGAAAATAAGGGCTTTTTTAATAAAAGCAATTGGCACCATTATGTTTTCTACTTACAAAGATTGCGGCAGTTCCAGCGGGTTCGTGCAGTCACGCAAATTCCTCCTTACAACCTTCACTGGAACATTTTCTTGCTCCTCATCATCCACTAATAATCGGAATGCAATGCTATGCATTTTTTTTTTACCAAATTATGATTTCTTTCTTTTAATTTGCCACAAACTTGGTCTGTTTACATTTGATTTTAAATTTCAAAGTAGCAAAACAGCTGATTTCGAAAATTCGAAACTATCATCCCCAATTTTTCTTCTCCCAGGTCGTTTAGAGTTGGAGGATTTTTTCCTCGAGAAAATTAAATCCGTGAGGAAAGAATTCCGCGAGAATATTTAGAATTGGGCTAATCATCTGCATAAATAAGCAGATAAGAGTGTTTTATGATGTGAGTTATGTCACATCATTGATGGCTAAAATAAACAGAAGTGGACCATGTAATTTTAATATTTTGGTAATGTTAAAATGACACATTTGAAGTACTAGGCGTTTTTCTTTATTACATCCGAGCTGAGCATGAGTTGTCAAAAATAGATCTGCGTTTATTTTTAAGGCCTGGCTTAGCTGTGTTCAATATTTGTGTTTCTTTTTGCATATGATCAAGGTCGGATTTATTGTCAGATACTGTCGACGAGCTCAGAATTTTTTTTTCTGATCACTAGGCAATCGGCTATCAGCTGCTTCATAACAACTCCAACATATCACAACGATAGCATAAAAGTATTCGAGTGATTTTGACGTTTCAATTCGTCATTTGGTTGATCGTTAGAGATACAAATTTTAAATATGTTACTGTGTTACGGCATCGTTCGCCAGTTCGTCAGCTGTTATCAGTTCGAATTAGAAATTTCAAAAGCACGAACGAGCAGTGTTTTGCACGAGACGAGTGTTCGGATAGGGATACAGAATTAGGGCACTACTGATTTAGCTCGGATCGGATTTAAATCGGATCAATCTACAGTGATGTACGATGAAATAGAGCCACGCACTTGCTGATGGATAGTATTTAATAAAAATTTTTTGTGTACTATCAACTTGTACAACAACTCGGCATGCTAGAACCAAAACCACTTCTCCCATGAATATTGTACAGTTGTTATTGAGTACAATTGCGCCTTTGTTTTTCGCTAATCTGCGAAACTGTGATATTGTTGCATTTAAAGTGTGTGCTTTAAAATAGAGCCAACAAATATAACTAAAAAATTTTTAATTTAAAAAGATCTTTTTTAATAAAATTTTACTACAGAACGTGAGTAAGAGTTCTCAATTTTATGATTTTAAAATAAATTTTTGTGTTTCAAACAGTTCGGTCTAAAAATGGGAAGTGCCAAGCACTGCAGTTCTGAAAACCGAAAAATTATAAAAAATTTGTGTTAACAAGGTAAAAGCCAAAGGATAATAGCCAGTATAGCTGCTCAAAGAAAATGGTTCAGAACACATTAAAGTTTACACAAAAAAAAAAAGACACCAGAGGAAAAAACCCAAAATAAGTACCAGTTTTCAAAGATGAATCCTACGTCACGTAAAAAAAGATCCGTTTGTGACCTCTTCCGCTCTGAAGAAACAATATTCCTTGGATGTGGACACTTCAACTATTCGAAAACTTTTAATTAAAAACGGATTGAAGGCAAACCTGCTCGGAAGATACCATTCCTGACTAAAGTTAATGTCCGCAAGCGATTTCAATTCGCAAAGGATTGTGCTCATTGGCCAACGAGCAAATGGCGAAATATTGTTTGGTCAAATGAAACCAAAGTTAATTTATTGAACTTAGACCGAGGTAGCCTTTATATACCGAACTCCTCCCTCCCCAATACCGAACTCCTCCCTCCCCAATACCGAACTCCTCCCTCCCCAATACCGAACTCCTCCCTCCCCAATACCCAACTCCTCCCTCCCCAATACCGAACTCCTCCCTCCCCAATACCGAACTCCTCCCTCCCCAATACCGAACTCCTCCCTCAACACACTATAAAAACCTGTTAAACATGGCGGTGGGAGTATAATGGTTTGGGGGTGTTTCTCATATAATGGCAAATGTCCCTTATATCGCTTCGAGGGAAGGATGGATGCTTTAAAATACACCAGGATTTTGAGTGAAACCATGATGCCGTACGCAGAGTTTAATATGCCGCTTCGATGGGTGTTTCAGCAGAATAACGACCCGAAACAAACATCGAAGTGGGCATCATTTAGACAAAAAAAGAAACATCGAAGTTTTGAGCTGGCTGCCACAGTCACCAGACCATAATCCTATCGAGAATTTATGGCGAGAGGTTAAAGTGTCTCTTAGAGACAGACATCCAATCAGCAAAGATGATCTTTGGAGGTTAATCAAGGACGCATGGGAGAAAATTCCAGCTACTAAGTACCAAAAACTAGTGGATTCGATGCCTAGACGTTGCTTAGAAGTTATCAGAAATAATGGATACTGCACCAAATATTGAGGTAGAAATAATTATATATCAATAATTTCTATTGATTATATCATGAAATTTCAAATTTTCTAATCACAAGTCATGGCTAAAATCAATTAATTATTTCTGGCTCTATTTTAATTCACAGCCGAAAAAGGACATATCATTGAATTTTGAATTTTTTCGTTTATGTTTCACACGTAACTTAATTAATTAGTGTACTAATATTAATTAAATTAATTTTTCTTTTTTCCTATTAAAAGAAAAAGTTAAAAATGCAAAGTTTCCTTAGATTTTTTGATTTAAATAATTTTTATAGCACTGGCTCTATTTCATCGCACATCACTGTATGTTCGATCTGAGGTTGTGGCATGGTCGCTTTTGATCAATCTTATGTCTGTGTCGATAAATAATACAGCCTAACCCCTTCATTCCATACTGAGACAAGAGAAGCTATCGGTTTTTGTATGAAAGAAATTAGTGCTGGTCCTTTTTTTTTTGTCGTTCGTACCTTGTTTCGTGATATAACACGATGAGGTAAGTCTGATTTCAATATTTCGTAAAATCTTACTTATGTGATGTGTGATGCCTGGATTTATATGAAAACTAAATTTTGTGTATATGAAGACACTGCTCCAATCAACAATATTTCGATAACATCAAAATCTGTCTAAAGCCCACTTAAGCAATTTATCTAACTAGCGACCATTGGTGCGCGTTGCTGCACCCATCAACTATAAAAATAATAATAATTTTTTTCTGACTTTCATTTTGTTGTCAACAGACGCTCTATTAAGAGACAGAAGAGAGCGAAATGTGAGCAGCGAATAGTTTTGCTCTGAGTTTGATAACATTGTTCTCAGCTGCTGTTAAGAAAAGAAAAAGCAACATAACAACAACAATTATATGAAATTATATGCAAACTTTAATAAGCTATAACTTAAAGAATATAAATTTTTAAGAAATAAAAAGTCCAGTTTGCACATCTACAGGTCTAAACCTACCATGAAATACTAAATTTTTTACGATTGGACTTGTACTTAAAAAGCCTTACGCCGGACAAAATTTGAGCTTGCGTAATATATATAAGATTAGAACTAAAAACAAAAATGAATGAACAATGGCGATCTTTATTTAATATTAAACCATATTTTAAAATCTTTATACGGTTATCTTGTTTATTGGGAGAGAAAAATGTTTGTTGAAATTCGCCATTTATAAAACGCAATTGATAAACGTTTAGTAAGGCAATATCTTAGTGAAAATAGTACAATTTTTGCAATTTGTATCATAAAATGCAACCCTTGAATTTCCTCCACATGAACTTTCAATTTTATCACTTGTTCTTGAGCTGCCGTTAGAATGGATAAGTTGGGGTTAAAAGGATAATAACTTTTTGCACTAATATATTACATGTTTAAATACAAATTTTAAATATAGATTAAAGAAAGCAACAACGAACCAAGACTTGAAAATAGAATAGAAAAAGTATTCAATAGGGATTTTGTGATGGATCACACTAGATTTGTGTCAAACTATCATGATATTCTTGTTCAGTCTTGGTTGAGATTCCATCATAAAAAGACCTACATCGGCACAAGTTTGGGAGAAAAAAAAATGTTTTAGAATGTTAGATACTCCTTGTCTTTTCTCAATTTCTACATTGTAAATTTGTAGTAACAAAATACTTATGATCGAAGAAGTTTCAACGTGCACATTTCAAAATGTATGTATAATGCAATATACATTATGACTATGTGCAAAAAGAAATCTGGAACAGATCAGATTAAGGGGGCATATAGTTCAGGCGATAGCCACTTTTATTTTTTTTTTTTTTTTTTATTCTTTAACCCTGGATGTGCTTCGTTAGTCGATTCGACTAACAACGATCATATTTTTTGTGTTTTGAAAAAATGAAGTCATTATTATTTTTGTTAAATATGAATAAGAAATCAATACTCTTTTCTTGTTAAATTGCTTTAATTAATATTATATCATAAAATCATTTGTTAACTTGAACTTATTAGGCCTATTCTGGTGGTAAGGGTCCTTCAAAGTTGATGTTAGTCGTTTCGACTAACAAAGCCCACGAACAGGGTTCAAATAACGAAGCACATCCAGGGTTAAATGTTAATAAATATATGTGCAAAATTTGAAAAGATATCTTATTACTTCTATGAAAAAGAATTTCCGAAAAAAATTTTTTTTGTTTTAATTTGTAACTTATATGCCCCTTAAAAAAAGAAACGAATTGGCCATTTCAGTCCTTGAAAGGAATTTAACTGAGCATCTTATGATAATATTGTGTTGTGCGTGTTATTAAATGTTTTGACACAAACGACCAAGAACTGAACCAACGAGTTTTTTTGCCGACTCCGAACAGCTGCATAAAATTGTCTGCAGAAATGTGACGACCGATCAGAAAAATTTATTTCAATTGAATAATTTTCGAGTGATTTACACACTTCTTAACGCATTGGACCACCACATTTTAATAATCTGATAATTATCGGTAATAATTTAACATAGCTATTTGCATTAATTTACTACACGTGTGTATTTACAGTTCCCTAAGTTCAGGTATTTATTTGAAGATTAAAATTCCGTAAGCTCATGACCAACCACAATTTTCAAGTCCAACCTTGAACATTTTCATATTTTATTATTTATTAAGAGAAAAGGGTTTTTGAACAGTTAATTCTTAATATATTGGTGCAGTCAAGTAACTCCCAAACAAAAAGTCTTCAACCACTTATTTATTTCGGATGTTTGTTTCGTATATTTTTATTATAGAATTCTTTCAGAAATTATTTGTAAAATAAGGGTGCAAATAACGTCATCTTAAAACTGCGCATGAGCAGTGAAATATATGCTTAGTGCGTATTGATTTTCACTACGACTGACATTTTTATTGAAGTTTAATATCAACACAGTAATAGTTCCATTTATATAAATATTATTAAAAACTTGAGCATAATTTAAATAAAAATTGTAAAAAATGATCGTATCTAAAGCAATAAAAAATTACAGAATGTAAGTTATTTCAAAGTCAACAGAGTCTTGTGTTCATTTATCTATTATAAATATGACTTTTTTTCTATAGAACTTATTTAATTAGCGTAGGAGAAGTGGTTGTTAACAGTAATTTTGTGTTTTCTTCGAGGCAGTGTAAAATTTTTTAAAAGTAAAAATGAATCCTGGTGTACTTACTCACTAGCAAACTTATTATTTTCAAAATAAAGCTCGTAAATATGCCTCATCAAAATGCGATTTAACTATGTATGTATCTTTAAGTGCCGCTATCTTCTACGCCATAAACCTTTTTGCGATTCTTAAAGAAGAAATTCAAATTTTTATAGTAAATTTTTAAATTCCTCCTTTTAATGCATAAAAACGTTTGGCTCGTGCATAAATTTAATCAATGTACATTAGAAAGTGTTTATTTATTTATAAGAAAACTATTTCTATGTGTTAAACAACGTCGTGGAAATTTATTTTCGCATTTGCAGCAAAGTCCGATGATCCTAGAAAGATGTTTTATCTACAATAAGTGACATGTTTATATATTAAGACGGAAAATTGAGCACTTCTCATACAAATCCAAAGGTTAAATCCAATTTTTTATAGTTATGGAACATAAAGCCTAAAAATTAGAAAAATTGATAATGTTTTCAGACTTTTTACCAACACAAATATTGGAAGAATTGGATAGCGGAGCGTAGTACCTTACACCTTAGGTCTGTTCCCGTACTTGTAAGTTTGTGAAAACTTTCGCTACTTTTTACTAATTTCTATTCCCGTACATCAAAAAATTGCAAAAGAGAGCGAAATTAAGAGCGTAAAACATTTCCCCTCCTTGAGATAAGTTGCAAGTTTCTGTTACACAAATTTCGTGTAATAAAAACTTACAAGTGGTCATGCATTGACAGAAATGTTAAAATTAGGCTAAAATCGGAAATGCAAAACCAGAAGACAAATATTAAAATAAACTGTTCGTCAGCCACATTAAGAAAGATGCCACATACACCAATATTTACCTTTTTTTCCCACAGATTATAGTTTCAGGACAAATTAAAAACATTTCAAAAGTTGCAAGATTTTACTAAAAAGCGTTCCAGTACTTTTCGCAACTTTTCTTGCTCAGAGACTATTTTCTTGCTTATTCTCTCAAATTTTGTAACTACAAAAGTACGAGAACAGACCTCTTATTATAACGTCACATATGATAATATCAGTAGAACTAAACACTGTTAAAAAAAGAGAAGCACCTCCGATCATTACCACAATTATCAGAGCCACAAATAACGTTGTAAAAGTCACTTTTTGCAAAACCGGCTTAATTGCAGAATACCGTTAACATGACTCTCTTACATTGCTCAAACTCCAAATCAGCCAAAATTATGCAATAAAATGCAATTAGAAAGAGTCAGTCAGTGGAAGAACGTTGTATGTTATAAAAAAACTCTCTGTTGTGCTACGTAGCTTTACCAACCAATGAGTCCTGGATATGGAACGTTTTTCCATGTTAAACAGAAATAATAAATAATTAGTTAAACAAATATTAATGGCCAATTCAGCGAGATTTTCTTTTAATTACAAAGTATACCTATATTTAACATTTTTTTAATCACCTGTTAATGGTTGCTGTTCTTTCAATTTGGGCACAGATCTTACCTTTCAAGCCCAATATCTATAACAATATTTGTAAGCAAAACAAATTTTTTGCACAGTGCACGCGGTTAGTGAAATTAAAAACTTTTTTTAAAGTTTTAAAAGCTCAAGTGGCTTCTTTAAATTTTGCCTATTTACTAAAATTTATATTCGTAAACTGTGTTTATATGTTGAACTTCAAATTTTTATCCATTTCGTCGTTTGGGCAAACATCCTGAAATAGGTTTTTTTTTCAACGTTAACTTACATTATGTAAATGAGTATATTGAAAAATATTAATGTTTTTATCTATCTATCTATATATATAAAAAAGGAGCTTATGTTTGTAACTATGCAATAGACTCCTAAACTACTCATCTGATTAGCATGAGCATTTGTGGGCTATCAATTTTGATCCACCTTGAACACCAGAGGGCGCTGTAGTACAAATTTTTTACAAAACCACCTAAAACTCCCAAACCGCTCATGCGGTTAGAATGAAAAGTGGTATACAGTGGTTTTCATGTACGTTGAGTGTTTTTCTGCTATCTTTTTTGACCTATCTTGAACACCAAAGGGCGCTGTAGTACAAATTTTTTGCAAAACCACCTAAAACTCCCAAACCGCTCATGCGATTAGAATGAAAATTGGTATATAGTAGTTTTCAGGTACAATAAATCTTTAAGCACCATCTGTTTTGATCCACCTTGGACACCAGATGGTGCTGTAGTACAAATGTTTTACAAAATCGCATATTATTAGTTGTTTTCTTAGGTTACATATGCAAATATTTACAAAATATAAAATATTTCTTAAATTTAGTAAAACTAAAAAAAATCCGTTATTTTGACATCAAAAACATGAACATACATATCTTGAAAACTATGAAAAATTTTACTACAACGATATATGTATTTAATGCAACATCGTTGCTCAAAAATGAGAAAAAAAGCAATCAGAAATTTAATTTTGTGACGTTCGATTCATATATCTCCGCTGCTTTTTATACATTTTGTTAAATTTTTGTTTTTGGCTTAAAGCTTCATCAAAGTACTATCAAAATTTTATTGCAAAAATACTGTTAGTTGAGTATGTATATTTTAAATATTTTTTTCAAAAAAGGTCTGAAATTTTGGAGTTTTCCTCACAAAAAGGCTCAGAATTTGTTTTTGTTGTAAAAATAATTTAAATTCAAATTCGCAAATTTTCAACTCTATTTAAAAGCTCTAACATTTATAAGCAAAAGTTATTTCAATTTTACGCAAAAATTAAAAACGTACCCCTTGATTTTTTCGAACAAAATTTATTTTTTCCAATGTTGTGTTTTTATATTTTTGAAAAAATATACAAGCTAAAAAATTAATTTTTTAGAAAAAATTATCTTAGTATCTCATACCAATCAAAAGTTATAGCCAATAATCTTTATCCAAAATATAAATACAAATAGCAAAACACTGTCTGTGTGATGGCTGGAAACTTCTATTAAATTCTAAATTACTGAGTCGATAGATCTGAAATTTTGACAGTACATTTTTTTCAAGTACGAGATGGCTTAAATTTCTGTCACACCCCCTTTTACCGCCCAGAAATCAATAAAAATGCTATATTTCCTACGGTTTTCGTCGATTTGGCTACATTTTGGTAATTTAGTTTGTATGCTCACTGTACTAAAACTGGGCAATGTCCATCTACTAGAAAACTGGGATGGACATTATATAAGGGGGTGTGGCTCCACCCATACAATTAAAATTTGTATTATCGAATAGCTTTGAAAGTAAAAGTAGCAGTATTTACATACAAACTCAAAATGGAGTTACTATTTGGTGATCTCCTGCTACTGGGAAACTGTAACGGGCAGTGGAAAATGACAGTGGTGTTAAACTATGGGTCTAAGAAAAGTTTCGAATATAATTATTATGTTGCGATATATTTGCTGGGTGCAGCAACGCGCGCTGGGAAAAAGCTAGTTTAAAATAAATATATACATCACGAATTCCACCAAAAAGCCAACCTCGTAGGTCAAAAAGAAATTGTAAAGAGAGAAGAGAAATTATATAGAATATATTCTATCGAATTCCGACAACACGTTTTAAGTTGAATTCTTCAAGATAACGGTAGTTTTTCTTTGTTTTCTTTTACTTTCGGGTGGTGAATAAGTTGAGCGAAAATTTTGCAGTTTTATTTTGATATTTGCCGTGAGGGCGTGCGCTGTTTATTACAACAGTTAAAAAAAATATTTGTTTCAAATTTATTAATATTTTCCTAATCATACATATATATGTATAAATAATTATCAACGACATAACGTGGTAAGAGCAGTTAAATAAATTAAAAAATTATGTAGCATGTGCGTGACAATATTGATATATGTTTCAATGAAGATTCTAATATAAGAAATTTTTTGCGGAAAATGCTGTTATGTGTGGATATCGAGATGGCAAAGCCGATTGAAAAAAATTACAACAATGTAGTTTTTACACACTATGGGGTCGTTCATAAATTACGTTACCAATTTCGTAGTTGGTTAAAGTGCGTGGCCGCTATGTCAACGAAACTGGAGACCCGGGTTCGAACCCCAGCAGCGACAGAAAATTATTTGAATTAAAATAATTTTTCTGTACGGCCGCCACCTTTCTGCAGACAGTGGCAAACCTCAGAGAGTAATCAAATGCCATGTAAAGCTCCTTGAGAACAAGAACATTCTGTTCATAACTGTTCGGAGTCGGCGTTAAACATGTAGGTCCGGTTCTCGGTCAATTGTGTACAAACTTAATAACACGCACAACACACTTGATCCTAAGAAGCTAGGTCAAAGTCCTTTCAAGGGCTGAAATGGCCAGTTATTTATTTTTATTTTTTTTTATTCAAATAAATCAATTTTAAGGAATCATATTCACAAAAACACTGAACTTGGTGCGGTACTGGTGCAGCCCTTACGGGTACTCTCTCAAAGGCCAGGCGAATTTTTTCGCATAAGAAATGAGGTTACACCTGAATGGGTCCACATGGAATCTGTTGAAGAATTTGAAGAGTCCACAAAGTTAAACTTAAAAAAGACATTAAATTTTTAAAGGGTAAATTTTGTAGCACGTGCGTACGCTACATTTTGCTTAATAACACCGAAATTCATAAGTGGATTGATAAAACCTTTACAAAATTAATTAATAAAATTGCAAACCAGTTTACGCAAAAATTTCTTAAGTAAATCAGTTGCAATTATTCGCAAGCTGTAACAGTGCGTGACATGGAATTCGTGACATAATAAAGTAATTAATTTATTTATAGTTAGTTCGTTTTATTTATAGTTATAAATTATTTATAATTAGTTCTTACTACACAGCAATTACTATACTACAATTTTTTTAATTTAAAATTAAAATTAAAAATAATTTGCTAGTAACTCTTAGTTGTTGAAGCAACACATTATATAATTCATTGCAATAAATTATACAATATGTCCTTTTCTTTTGCAGTCGCAAAATCGAAAACATTGGCAAAATGACGCAAATGACTCAGGATGAAATAATAAGTAATACCAAAACTGTGTTGCAAGGCCTTGAGGCATTGCGGGTAGAGCATGTTTCACTCATTACCGGTATGGGAGATTCCCATAGGGATAACGAAAAGTGCGATATCGTTAAGAAAAATATTGATTATATTGAATTGGGCCTCAGTGAAGCTCAGGTTATGATGGCATTAGCATCACATCTTCAAAATATTGAGGCAGAAAAACAGAAGTTAAAAACTCAAGTGCGCAGATTGCATCAAGAGAACGCATGGTTACGAGATGAACTCGCAAATACACAACAGAAATTTCAAGCATCTGAACAGTTGGTCGCACAATTAGAAGAAGAAAAAAAACATTTAGAATTTATGGCATCGGTAAAAAAATATGATGATAACCAAGAACAAGAAGAATCATGTGAGAAATCCCGGTCAGATCCTGTGGTTGAACTATTTCCGGATGAAGATCATGAAGATAGAAATAATATGTCTCCAACACCGCCCAGTCAATTTGCAAATCAAACTTCTGGTTATGAAATTCCAGCTCGCCTGCGAACTTTACATAATCTCGTTATTCAGTATGCATCACAAGGAAGGTAAATTCAGAACAATAACATTTAAACAAAGTAAAAATTCATTTACAATTTATTTAAGATACGAAGTCGCAGTTCCATTATGTAAACAAGCTCTTGAGGATCTTGAAAAAACAAGTGGACATGATCATCCCGATGTGGCCACTATGCTGAACATACTAGCTTTAGTTTATCGTGATCAGGTATTTTTTAAAATATATTTTTAAATGGATTAATTTTAAATTATATTCTTTGATCAGAACAAATATAAAGAAGCTGCAAATCTCTTGAATGATGCTCTTTCCATTCGTGGAAAAACTCTTGGCGAAAACCATCCCGCAGTAGCAGCAACATTGAATAACTTAGCTGTTCTGTATGGAAAACGTGGAAAATACAAGGATGCTGAACCCCTGTGTAAACGCGCTTTAGAAATTCGTGAAAAGGTTTTAGGAAAGGATCATCCAGATGTTGCCAAACAGTTAAATAATTTGGCTTTATTATGCCAAAATCAAGGAAAATATGATGAAGTTGAAAAATATTATCAACGTGCTCTGGAAATATATGAGTCTAAACTTGGACCCGATGATCCAAATGTTGCTAAAACAAAGAATAACTTGGCAAGTTGTTATCTGAAGCAAGGAAAATATTCTGAAGCTGAA
This sequence comes from Pherbina coryleti, assembly GCA_943735915.1. Taxonomy (NCBI): domain Eukaryota; kingdom Metazoa; phylum Arthropoda; class Insecta; order Diptera; family Sciomyzidae; genus Pherbina; species Pherbina coryleti. The sequence goes on along the minus strand of OX030952.1, from coordinate 44,219,928 downwards.
ATGTTATATAAACAAGTTTTGACAAGAGCCCACGAACGAGAATTTGGAGCTATAGATAGCAAAAATAAACCAATATGGCAGGTATAAATATTTTTTTTTAATTTTTGTGTTTATATACTTATACTACGCCATGGGTATACATTTTAATTTAAAAAGATGGCAAGTTTCAAAAAATAAAAATGATGACGGTTTTATTATTTTGATGGTGTTTTCAAACTCAGAGTGCGTCTTAATATCAAAGTTTAGAAGTGTAGAATATCATGGCAATCAATAAATTTTTCCGAAATTTACTAAGATTTTACTGTTTTGTTGACGTCACGTTCGCAAGTTTTCATTAGATTTTTTCAAAATCAAACTCAGTGCATAATAAAAATAAAAACTTGAATATTAGATTTTTGAGGAATTTGAAAAAGCTGCGCCAGCAAATATAACAAAATTTAAGAAAAAGTTAGATCACTTATTGTTAAATCATTCATTTATTTGAAACAAAATTTTGTTTTCTTGAGAATCGTATTATTTGTTAAATTGTAAGAAAAGAACTCTGATAGAATATTGATAAGCTAAATTTGGAGTCACATAAATTTCATTTAAAGAATTTGATTTCTAATGGCAAAATGGTTTTATATTTCATGTCATTTATGAGATATTTTTTCGTAATTTTACCATAAAAATTGCATCCGCAGCAATCCGAAAATGTTTTTTTATTGCTTTTTTGCCTAAAATGGTCACCAAGGCCGTAAGTTATTGATTATTAAATAATACACAAAAGCGTGGAAAGGCATTAGAGTTAGAAATATTTTTTACTGTTTGCTTATTTTTATGTTTTTCTATAGATATATTCTATATCCGTCTCATTCTTCTCCAGCTAACATAATAAATTATATTTATGACTAATAATATTTCAGTTATTAAGACTTATTGTGGAGTTTATGAATAGAAAAACTTAATCTATATAGAATATTCACAACGCAGACCAGAAAACATTTTTAAGATAATTTGACATAGAAATTTGTTTAGAAAAGAAAAAGTAATTAGTTAGAAAATATGAAAGTTTTTTGTCTTAAATACTCGATTTTTAAATAGTTTTACATAGGTTTTTCTGTGTGTTTTGTAAGGACATTGACGATTGCAGAAGTGCAAAGCCTTGTTAAATATTTTAAGCATCCCGCCTCAGCTGGTATTTTTCCGAAGTCCAATTGGTTAATGCCCGATCCAACCCATGAAAATTCAATTTATTTCCAAGATGAAATTATTCATAACAAAGTTTTTAAAAAGTGTTCGATATGTCATACCATTGATGCATTGAATTGAATTGTAAACATTTCTCTCAATGTACATTTTTCTCATTCAAGGATGTTGAACTTCCTTTAACCTAGTATTTGTGTTTAAATTTGCAATTTGACTCACCGAGTAAAACACAAATTTTTCGAGATGAGTTATAGTCTGAAAAATTTCAACTCAGGTTAAGAGACTTTAAATTTTGATAAGCTTATTTATATCGTCTCTTTATTTAGAGTTTAGATGAATTACCGGACCTTAAACATGTTTGTTTAATTTAATAATTCAAAGATAAACATTTTTCTCTTGATCGCCACAACAATTTAATTTTCTTCATATATTTAAATAAGAATTGAACTCTGTTCTCCGAGCTTATTAAGATAAATGGTTCCCTAATCTTAAAGACATAAAGCATTAAGACACTGCCACTTTTTTAGGAAGCTAATTTGAATTTTAAAAGATCTCCTTTTTTTTTTTTAAATCATGTTTTCAAATTAAACAATGGGTTTTTAGTATTTGTCCAATCTTGTTTGGTTAAACATTTTTTAATGCATTTCCCAGCAGTCACATCTTGCAGTTATAGCAATACACTCAACACATATTAACTAATGCGTACATGTTTTTCAAACTATCATATCTACTGCCAACCATATTGTTGATGAAATAAATTTGTGAGTAATTTGTTATACTTGTTAAGTTTATATGTACAAATAACTTTTTTGATATTACCGTAGCCATGATGTTAGCCATGCCATGTGGCTGCATCACATATCAATAAATATAGGGCCTTATTGCCTGTGTCAACACTAAAAACTTCATAATGATTGTATTGCAGCCATTTTAATAAGTTTTTTATGACTATGAAAAATACTACAGAGGTGCGCAATATCTACTACTGCCACTGCTCAATGTCTTAATATTATTTATATAGGATATTAAATTCAAGGTAAAACAATGGATTTATGTTGATTTGCAATAATTGTAATTAATTTAATTATTTGTAGCCTTTTTTTAATTAATACATCGAAGAGTAAATAACCCTGTTCCTCTTACCAATGAAATTTGTACCTATTGATTTTTATTTTTTTTTAGTAGCAAAATAGCTTTAAAAGAACATAAAGAACGAGATGCACTGCGTGTTTGATTTTTGTCATCAATGATTTTTGTATTTAATTTATTGGTTATTATTTAAACTGGAATTTGAATAACTAGAGTAGGCAAGAAACGTTTAAAAACCTATTATTCTAAGTTTATTAATAATGTATCTTTATTTTTGTAATAAAGAATTATTGTAATCTGTTTATATAATAGTGGCGACTGTGGCCGAGTGCGTGAACCACTCGGTATAAATTTTCCAGCCGCGAGGTCCGAATCTTCCCCCAGACACAGACAAGGTTTCCAACTGAAATTAATTTCCCTGATGTCACCTCTCTGCAGACAATAGCAATCCTCAAAGAGTAAATAATGCCGTGTTAAGCTTCTTGAGAACATGCACATTATCCGTTCGGAGTCTGCATAAAACTAGTAGGTCCAGTTCTCGATCAATTGTGTTCAAACATTTAATAATAACACGCACAACACAATTTGAATATAAGAAGTTCGGTCAAAGTACTTTCAAGGGCTGAAATGGCCATTTTTTTTTTTAGATGTGGGATTCTGTGTCGGGTAAATTGTTTTCTTCGAGTTCTTGTCTTCAATTTTTTTGCTATTTTTTTTAACTTTAAAGGGCTTACACATCGGCGAATCTGTTCGTCACACGGCGGCCATGTTCACACAAGTTCTCTAGTTAAGAAGCGATGTTCGACAGTTTGTCACACGGTTGGCCGTGTTTACAAAAATTTTTGATTTTCTCTGTCGAACAAGGTATGCTGCCGAAAATGATGACAAAAAACAACAAAAATCAATGGCTTGTGTGACGAACGTTCAATTTGAACGCTAACTTTTTCACACACGTTCGCGCCGCCATGTTGTTAGACGAACAGATTCGCCTATGTGTAAGCCCTTTTAAACGCTCATATCTGCTAACCGGTACCACTTATCAAAAATCCAACAATTTTTGGCTTACCTACAGTTCAAGACCTAATGATATATCAAGTGTTGCTGTTGCATTTGTAGATTTGCTGGAATAAGGGGACCCTTACACGAATAAATATTATAAAACATTTGTTTCAAAAAATATTTACTTATTTTTTTTTATTGGTTGAAAGTTTAATGAACATGAAATTTTGCTAAACATTTATTAAGTATTGAGATCTTAATTTATTGAGTATTGAGAAAGTATTGAGATAATTAAAAACTACTTAATTTTTTTACAATTACTTAAAAATAATTGTTATTTCAAAGAAACTGCTATTTCATTTAAGAAACAAGGATTGAGACATTAGGAAGACATTTCCTTTTAAAATTAAAAAACACTATTTTAAAATTTTTACATTCATTTGTGTACATTGTTATTTATGAAATGAAGAACGTTAAAACCTTTTACCACTTTTGATTTTCCTGGCGAGAGTAGGAGTATCTTTTGAGTCGATTTTTAAACGGTTGGACACTGTAAACTTCCTGTAGAAAATGAAGTCAAAATTAAAAATTTCTAAAAGTTGGTTTTTACAGCACAATAACATTAAAGGTCTCCTCCCTCTTTTGAACAAGAAAAAAAAAACAACTTACCAGTCAAGTTGTCCATAACTCCTAATAATATCTTTATTTGCCTTTTTGTATTCAAGTTAGAAACTTTTGAAATATTTGTTGTTGGTTAAAATTTTCACTGGTGTGCCGTTAATGGCTATAAAGCAGTGATGAGTACATTTTCATTTCCCAAACACGCGTGCTGGGAAACAATGCTGCTTGCGCGGCGTCGACACATGTACACTATAAGCTACTTCGTGTGGCTTTCGATCGTGTGCGTTCGACTGTTGTTTTGTTTTCATTTTGGCAAAGCAAATCAAGTCATACAGTTGATTCTGCTTTCTCTGCTTCAAAGTGTGCTATAAAGTGATGGCTTGGAATAAAATTGTAAATAAACGAATACAATGACATTAATAAATAATGAATTAAAAATTAATGAATAAAATAAGTAATGAATGAAGTGAATGAATAAAATAAAAAAAAAATTAAAAATCTGAAAATAAAATTAATCTTAATTCTTTGCGAATTGCATTTATTTGTAAAATACAAAATTTTATTTATATATAAGTCAATTTTACATTAATTGAATCCATTCATTCTTATGTCGTTATTCACATGTACTTAGAATTCTGAATATTAATGTATGATTTACAGCTAAAAAATAAAATTTTTTCTTTCCCAGGCTTAAGGGAGGTTTTAGGCAAAAACGGGTAAAATAAAGGCAAATTTTAGAAGATTTTTCTACAAAAGCTTATTATATATAAAAAAACATTTGTACATGTTAATTTTACCTCTTCAGTATATTTACAAAATTTGTTTTTTACAAATCTTTTTTATATATATAAAGAAGGCGCCGAAGTTTGTGTATTAAAAAACAAGTAAGTAAAAATCGCGCCACATCATAGCTCGGCCCGGATCGTTAGAAAAAGATAAAATAAGAATTCGTTCGAAAAATATGAAATATAAAGAAAATTATGAAAAGCGAAAAAAATGTTGGCAATTTACGTTACTTTTGACCCTATTGTTGCGTGTGTAAAAACTAAAAAAATTTTCCAAAGTCGCTCAGTTGGTAAGAGATGTGGAGAATAACATTACAAACTGATTTAAAGAAAAACATTAAAATCGGTCGATTAGTTTGTTTCCCGTAGCGTGGCTAGTGATGTGACGAGTCGAGTTTTTTTACTCGTTAACTTTTAGCTGTGACTCGAGTTGTCAAAAATGAATCGAGTTTTTTCGCATTCGTTGTTTTAAAATGATATGCTTGCGAGTTTTTGCGAGTTCGTTTGCTTAGCGCTTGCATATGAAATTACAGTAAAATTTAAAAACAAAGCAAGCGTTGAAAAATACAGTTTCCAGTATTCTTCACGACTGCGCAACAAACTTTTGAATGTGTGGTGTTGTTGTTATTGCTTTTTTGTAGTTAGTTTTATTTGTGTGGCTGCGAGTCTGACTCGAGTTGCGAGTCACTTTAAAAAATAAACGAGTAAGGTAGCATTGAATGTTTTATCAGCAGTGCGTTTGGGAATTTTTTAATAAATCAAGTCATAATAGCGTGAATTAATTAATTCATTTTATTTATATGTGGAAACGTTTTGTCTATTAATTGATTTCTTTTTATCTTTTTTTATTAAAATAAAATTAAAAGGGCATGACCTTTGTTTTATTTTGAGTAATAATTATTCCAAAATAATTTGTCTTGAAGCTAAGCTGCTCAAAAGTAAAAATAAAATAATCAAATCGTCAATTTTCATACCAAATAAAATATCCCTTACTCGCCTAAAGAATGGCAAACTCGACGACTCGCTGACTCGCCAACTCCAGTTTCTACTCGAGTTAAAATTATTCCGACTCGAGTTGACTCGAGTTGAAAAAAAAAATTCGACTCGTCACATCACTAAGCGTGGCACGTTTTGAAAAAGTATGTTTCGAGAGAAACGCGTTAAAAGTAAAATTTACTTTAGCGCACCGAGTTTTAAGCGCTATAGAATCTTTATAAGCGGGATTGATTTAGAATAGTTGTATAACGATAATCAATTGAAAAAAGAAGGCAGGCTAGATCTCGCGCCAGATTGTTGGTATACCCCTGGGAAAATTTTCATCGATTACCTTCAAATGGAAAAACAACCAATGGCCAAATATTCGAATTGCATAGGTTCCATTTGGAAAAAAAATTAAGTTTAATTTCATTTAGAAAATGTTGCAGTTGGCAATGGCCAAAATCAATTAGGCAATTCACAAGGTGTTGTATCGTGGCGTATCGCTCTATTGTTGTATGTTTTTACAACTGTCGTATTAACACTGTTGTCGTTTCCCATGCAAAATTGCGATAAGACACATACAACATTGCGATGTATGTTTAAAGAGTGTGCTATTCTATCAGCTGATTTTGTTTATATTTTTATTCCTCCTTTTTATATATTCGTGCGGCTAAAATCGAGCATTACATTTAAAAATACAGGAAGGTGGCAAAAAAATGGTAGGTATTGAATAATTATAAATAATACGACATACAACTCCAAGATTGTGTTCACAAGAGTTGTATTTTTATACAACTTTTGTTTACAACATACAACTTTAGAACATCTTGTGAATTGCCTAAATGTGTTACAGTTCGATATGCTGCCTAATGCACCTCATCGCCAGTCGTAGCCCCTCGCTTTATTCTTTTTTTTTCCATAAAATAATAACCCTTTAAAGATAAAATAATAATTTAATATTTAATACAATATTTAAGTTGTACATTGAACTAGCACCGAGTTGGCACCGCGTTCAGTTCAAGTCAAATGATTTCTCCGATTTTGATTATAATTTTTTGCAAAAACTAATTTTGGCGTACTCGTAGGTAAGAGCACAACTTTTCAAAAGTCGGAAAATGGATCTAATTTAACATTCTTCCTGTAACTCTTAAAGGGTTAATAGCTGCAATTATAATTTGCAAAATGGCTGCTGCGACGCGAAACTTTAAACATCATGCATAATGACTTTTACTTTTAATCGTTTATAGTTATTATTCAAAAAACATTCGAACTCAAGAACTTTAAGACTTACCCCAAAATTTTTAGGAGGTTCCAAACAGATGTTTGTTGCCATTATTGCGGCGTGTTTCGATACACCGACTTCATTTTTCTTAAAGCATTTGAAAAAGCACATTTTTTTTTTTTTAATAATTTGTTTATTTATTTATCCCTAAAGGTTGCCGAAGAGCGTGAAGAACATAAATTTGATAATCGAGAAAATACACCTTATGGCGAATATGGGGGCTGGCACAAAGCAGCAAAGGTTGACTCCCCTACCGTCACTACAACATTAAAAAATCTAGGTGCTCTCTACAGACGGCAAGGAATGTTTGAAGCCGCCGAAACACTTGAAGACTGTGCACTTCGCAGCAAAAAGGAAGCACTGGACCTTGCAAAACAAACTAAAGTTGCACATTTGCTTACAAGTGGAGTCGATAAACGCCGACCAAGACATTTAAAGGATGACTCTGATGCTGTCGATGAGGTACGTATTTGATGCAATTATAATTAATTTGATGCAATATAGTATTTTAAGAGTAAATTTAACAGTCAGGAACTGATCAGTTCTAGTCAAGATCTCACTCATTTATAAAAGCGTGGTGAAGTCAAGCTAACACATTCTGAATAGTTTGAACCAAGCTCACTAGTATTTTATTTATGAGAACTAAATTCTATTCGATTTTGTGAGATTGTATTATTTTGTTTAACCTGCTTTTGTCTTATACTTCGTGTCCAATGAGTATTAGTTTTGTTGGTGAAAAATACTATATCTCAGTAAATATTCCCACTAGAGCAGTGAATTATGAGGGTCTGAGCTCGTTTGGTTAGCAGGAAGAGAAAGAAGACTTAAAATGATGAAAAATACTAAATCTCAGTTAATATTCCCACTAGAGCAGTGAATTATAATAAGGTTCTGAGCTCGTTTAGTTAGCAGCAGTGAAGGGAGAGAAAGAAGACTTAAAATGTTGCATAATTTTTGAAAATTTGCAATCACAGTACTTAACATTATAAACCGATTTTTTAGTTTTTTTTTTATTTATTTATTTATTTATTTAAAAGAAATAAAATTATTAATAATTTTTTTTTTGTATTTTATTTTTAACGCTCGAGCGGAAAGCTATTCACCGACCAGTACTTTTGAGTACTCTCAAACCTTTGTATAAATAAAATCTCATCTATGAATTATGTAACTTTTCAGCAAAGAATATTGTGAAAAACATATTAAAATTTTTATATCCGTTTATCCAATATGCTTTGGTTCGAAGGTGCGTCTGGACAATGAGCTAAAATAAAATAGGATAGAAATATTTTTTTATTATACGAGCATCAAAACGTGTATTTATAATACAAACACTTTTTGAATCTTCTTTCACCTTTCTCTCAAAATAAGGTACATGAAATTTAAAAAAGGAGATTTTTCCGTATCAGAAAGCAAATGTCCTCTTAAAAATGTTTTCTACAAATGCAATTTTTTTTAATTAGATAATTTCAAATAGTCGTAGTTAATAGGGCCAACGCACAGTGGGTTGAAATCACAAAAAAGGGAGATTAATTTACCTAGAAGTTAGAGGGAATTTTCGACTTTTGTTTAAGTTAGATTGGGTACAAATGAAAAAAAAAATTCTGTCCGTCCGTCCGTCTTTCGACATGATTTAAGTCGTAATTTTGAAGCTATCGCCAAGAAATTCGATATTTAAGCTTGTATCTAAAATATAAAGATTAAGTTAGAAAATGAGCCAAATCGGATGAAAACCACGCCTACCTCCTATACAAAGTGACTTTATTTTATAAGTAAAATCTCTTAAAAATCTACAAAAATTAAAGAAATGCTTTGAAATTTTGCACGTACGTTTTTCTCTTCAATATAAATCCTAACTATGAAATTCAGCAAAATCAGATAAAAACCACGCCTACTTCCCATACAAAATGACATCCTAAATAGTAAAACCTTCATAAATTCATCAAAAATTAATTCAAATATAAATAATTTTAATAATTAAAATGTATTCTGAATTTGAAATTCGGAGTAGTTGAAAGTAAACCACGCCTATCGTCCATACAAAGTGACGTCATCAATATAATAAAAAGTTCAAAACTTCGGCCCAGTCTATTATTTAAGTGACTATTATCAAGATTTATGTAATAAAAATGATTCGCGCAAAAACGCGCAACTTTTTATTGCTGAATATGGAAGCTAAGATATTCAAGTTTAATACAAAATTTTACGTTTAATACAGTATTCCTATTTAAAACTCCTCATATATTTCGAAAAAAGCGCAAATTTTGACATATTAAAAAAAAATTTTTTTAAATATTTCTGCACAATTGTTTTTACCATTCTTTTTTTAAATCACGCTTAGATATCTGCAGTTGAAGATTCCATAATAAAAATATCACTTTTGACGTACAAGAAAAAAATATTAATTTTTGAACCATGCCAAAATTCAATTTGTTGAACTGTTCACGAAAAAACCAAAAATTTCTCAACTTTTAGGCTATGCAGCAAAAAAAGTGAACATATAACATTGAAATTTTCGGTAGTGATGTACAATTTTGCGCTCTTTAATCGGGCAGTAAAAATTTTCAAAAAAACAAATTTACATTTTTCAATTAATCTCTACTTTTGTGATTTCAACCCTCTGTGCATCGGCAGGTTTCTTTTTAAACCACATGTTTTTTTTACACGAACAGACATTTCGTGCTCAAAAAAGCTATTTCGCGCAAAAACTCCGTATCATATCTCCGCTGTACGAAATGAGCCAAGAAAAGGCAAATTACCATTCGATTCGATATCGCTTCTCTATGTGGAAGACTATGTTGGAGCCTTAATAAAAAAGTCATATCTTTTAATAAGATCATTTTGCTGCTATTTGATAGAGCTTTTTATTATTTTTTAATATATGTACAGCATGACTTAATTCTTCTGCTGATTTCATTTTGTAATTTTTCTCCAAAAGTTCAACCATAAGCAAAGTTTTATTCCAAAAATCTTTAGTAAGTTTTGCGAATTTTTTTTTAATTAACCGAAATCTATCCTAATTCCAACTCGGTGTTTTTGCGTCTAGAAACGTTCATGAAAACGAGTTAGTATATCTAAAATAATCCTTATATACCTAGATAGCAATACTTAACAAATTATTAAAATATATTTCTTATGTTTTTTTTTACAGAAATCGTTTAAGCTGTAAGGAGAATCAAAAACAAAGTCTATGTTCAATGGGAAAGCAAAACTGAAAAATAATTTCATTTATATATTCTAATTCTACTTAAAGTTTATTTACTCATTCCTTACTAATAAAGTTAAAATTTTGCAATTTTTTAGTTACAATGCCTAAATAAAATGTTAAATTTATATGCTTATTATTACATGAGTTTATCAAACAGCAAATATTGTTAATGCAAATAGAATACAGAAATGATATGAATTCATTAATATCTGATATGAAATTTTTAAGTTTAATTAATCCGCAATTATCCCTGTATTCTCAAACTATAAAACAAAAAATTAGACTGAAATTTTTAATAAGCCTTGAATCTGCACTGTTTAAAACCCTACAAATTTATTCGAGATGAGAACTTTTAAACTAAAACTACTTGTATGTTAGGAGTTTTCATCAAATATCAAAACAATACAAAATGGTTATGCTAAGTTACTTCCGAGATGCATATGCGAATTTATTTTTAAACACATTTTCACGTGTGTATACATCTAAAAATTCTTTAACAATTCTTTGAACTTTATGTTTTCTTCTTGGGAAACCTCTTTTATAGTTATCAGATATATATTTCACTATTTTTCCCCCTTCGATGCATGTTAAACCCGGCAAAGGACCAGGCAGATCCTTATTGGAACGGTTATGAATGAATCCGGTTTGGAGTATTGGGCGCAGAATTTGATATTTCCTTGAAACTTCGTGAATTGACACGCCGGACTTAATGTCGTTAATTTGTATAAAATAAATTGTTAATTTAATATTTAGTGGAATCAATCTGACCAACATCCGCCAAAAAATGGGGGCTAATGCATGGAATCGGGATGTAATGCATGCAAGTTCAAGTGCAGAATCTGGCATTAATTGCAAAAAAATATCAAGAGTTTCAATTTTCGTATTGTGAATATTTTTGAATATCTAATAAGAGAATTATTAACGGGTTAATAAGAATGTTTATAAAAATTTCTGTTTTCCTACTTTGAGCTCCACGGGCTCACATTTGGAAATTTTATTTTTCTGTAATATTCCAATTGTGAGCCCCCATGGCTCATAACTGGAAACATCGAATTTAGATATCCAGATATAAGCCCCCATTTTTTTGCTTTGACAGAGAATATTTTAATGAAATATTTAAGAAATAAACAATCAATAATATTCAACTTTTGTTATAACCAAAGCTTATTATAGAAATCATAACAAAATGTCCATACCTGAAGGTTTAAGGTGTGTTAACTCCTTGTCGATATTGCTTAGCAAATCACTTGACTAAGTAAGAGCACGAGGCACGTCTTTTTATTTTAAAAAATCACTTCAAACTTAATATTTCATACTCAGCATGATAGCTGAACGAACTGAACGAATTTTGGCGAATAATTATAAATTAACTGTTTTCACTGACATCCAGACAATTATTAGCTAGAGACAGTTTAATGAGTGGGGGGCTCAGAATAGGCTGAGGGCTCAGGACTGGGTGTTTTACCCCAGGTCTTGTTTTTTTAATCACAAAAATGGTTTTTAATTTTTGCGTAAAATTGAAATAACTTTTGCTTATAAATGTTATAGTTTTTAAATTTGAATTTGAATTTAAATTATTTTTACAACAAAAACAAATTTTGAGCCTTTTTTGAGGAAAACTCCAAAATTTCAGATCTTTTTTGAAAAAAATATTTAGAATATATATAATCAACTAACGGTATTTTTGCAATAAGGTTTTCATAGTACTGTGATGAAGCTTTAAGACAAAAAAACATTTAACAAAATGTATAGAAAAGCAACGGAGATATTTGAATCGAAAGTCACAAGATTAAATTTCTGATTGTGTTTTTTTCATTTTTGAGCAACGATGTTGCATTAAATATATCGTTGTAGTAAAATTTTTCATAGTTTTCAATATATGTTCATGTTTTCGATGTCAAAATAACGGACATTTTTTAATTTTACTAAATTTAAGAAATATTTTATATACTAGTAAACCCGTATGGCGTTAAAACGCCAAAATGCGCTCACAATATCTTCGTTGTGAGGCTTAATAGCACATCTATTCTGTCGTTAACTAAAATTTACCGTAGCACGTCTCCTGAGCGAGTTCAAATGCTAAACGATACTAAATTTCTGTTGGATAAGCTGCTATTTTCACGACCTGACCTTCCGTGCGTAGAATTGGGCTTATCACCTTATACAGATGTCTTAAGAAGAGGTATAGGAAGTTTGAATTAGCTGTGCAAAGTATGCTCTCCTTCAAAGGAGCTGGCGGCGATGCCAGTGAAGGCTCCTGGAATAGCGATTTTGCATGAACTTGCTATTTTGTGGCTAATATATATAAAATATATTTGTACGTTTTTCGCTTCACTCAACTGCTTTAATAATACAATAGTATGAAATTGGAAAATTCGAGAAAAAATTTATCACATAGTTTTAGGCATTAAATATAAAAATGACTTTCTTCGTAGAAGACTGTTTTAGTTTTTCTTGTTTAAATACACGATTTTTAAGAAAAAGTAAGACCTTATTGCATATCTACAAAGCACGATCTTTCTATTGATATCCTCTTTATAAAAATCACATTTACGGTATAGGTTTGATGGTCATCACAAAAAAGCGCTTGCGTAATAATAATATAGATTGTAAATATTTGCATATGTAACCTAAGAAAAAAAAAAAAATTACGATTTTGTAAAAAATTTGTACTACAGCTCCATCTGGTGTCCAAGGTGGTTTAAATAAGGTACTGTCAAAAATTCATCGTACCGGAAAACTTATATATACCAATTTTCATTCTAATCGCATGAGCGGCTTGGGAGTTTTAGGTGGTTTTGAAAAAAATTTGTACTAAAGCGCCCTCTGGTGTTTAAGATAGGTCAAAAAAGATAGCAGCAAAAAACTCAACGTAGATGAAAACCACTGTATACCACTTTTCATTCTAATCGCGTAAGCGGTTTGTGAGTTTTTAGGCAGTTTTGTAAAAAATGCGCTCTCTGGTGTTCAAGGTGGATTAAAATTGATAGCCCACAAACACGCACCATACCAAAAAACTTCTATACACAAATTTTCATGCTAATACGATGAGTAGTTTAGGAGTCTATTGCATAGTTACAAACATAAGCTCCTTTTTTATATACTATATAGATATAGATTGCACAAATTTGCAATCTTAACCCTGGATAACCAATGTTAGTCGTTTCGACTACCATTGTAATCTTTTTTCTATCTCAAGAGTTAAGTAGCTTAACGAAATATGTCAACAATTAAATAAAAATCAAAGTCCAATATTTACGTTTTTTGATTTCTAGTGAAATTTTCTATTGTTTTTAATTTTTAACAGCTTTAAACGTATTTTATATACCACCTAGAAATATGATTGGTTATCCAGGGTTAAATACACAAATTTCTGAATACCACTAGTATGTTTTAAAAGATCTTGAGTAAATTTGAAATATACAGACCATGACACAACTTTTCTTTTTTTTCAACTTTGTGTTCAAACTATAAAAGGGAGCACTTTTTTATTAGGTATTGTAAGAATAATGACATGTTCTTAGAATTCGGGAGTTGTTTGGAAACTTAGATATAGAAAACCATTAGCTGTGTGAACAACGGAAGGAAGTGCTACAAAACGATTGTACTTTTTGATTAAATTGATTTAGTACAATTTGTGCAGTTGCAAAGAAAACTGTTTCAGGATTTTTTGTTAGTTTTCCGCGTTTTTAACATTCTGAAAATCTTTATACTTTATTAGGTCTACAATGGGACGTAGAAAATCGCTTACAGCAGCTGAAACCGACGTTGCTCTCAATTTTCACAGAAATGGTTTAAAAATATGTGTGATCGCTAGAAATTTAAACAGAAGCAAGAAGGTTGTTTTTAATTTTCTAAAAAATCTGGAGAATTATGGCCAAATCGTACTGGTGGGCGTCCATCAGCAGTTTCTAACAGAGATAAGTGAGCTATTTTGCGAGTAACATCCAATTCGAAAAATTTCTGAAAAAGCTGGCGGCAAAACGAAATGTTCGGAGAATTTTAAAAACAGTAGCACATTAAACGTAAGAAATTGCAACGTAAGCCACTCCTCACCGCCACACACAAATCATCTAGACTGGATTTTGCAAAGTCCCATCTTTAATGGAAAAAACGTTGGCGACGAGTGCTTTTTACTGATGAAAAAAGTTTAATCTGCATGGCCCAGTTGGGAGGTATATTATTACCATGATCTGAGGAAGGAAAAATAAGTTTTAAGATGTCGTCAACACGGAGGAGGAAGTGTGATGATATGGGCTGGAATTGGCTTCCGGGGAAAAACGGAAATTAAATTTGTACCCCCGAAAATGAAAAGCGCGGACATTTGAATTTAATTCGAAATTAAGTGGCTTCTAGACGTCATAACTACACAAGCGGTGGTCTGATTTTCCAGCAGGATAACGCAGCCGTTCATACAGCGAAAGTAGTGAAAGAGTTCTACGACGACAAACATGGAGAGTCGACTCATTATGAAAAAGTTTTTCTTTAATCTTTTTTCATTATATTAGCAAGTGAAATTTGAATGTAAAAAGTTTTAAGCACAAAAGTGCTATCGTTTTGTCGCACCATGAATTTATGTTTTCTGTTGAAATAAATACTATTTTTAATATTTTTTTTTTTAGAAAAACTGTTAATTTATTAATTTTTTATTATTGTATGTTTGTTGTGACTTAATTAAGTTTCATTAATAAACGCAATTTTCTAAAAACAACAATTGCATTAGTGCTATTGTTTTGTTGCGGTCTGTACTATTATATAAGAAGAAAATAAATACATACGGATTTTTAAAAAATTTTCCGCTACACAGAAAACCTTACCCTTGCTTTAATTGATTTCCCTTTATTTCCCACTTAAATATACCCTTATTTTGAACAAATCCAAAATTGACTGAAATTGAAAATAAACTTGGTTCAAAGCTAAAAAACCTACTCCACGTATAATATCAAATTTTAATATGGAAGATTAGTTAAAATTCGATGATAATCAAATAAAAATTGTTTGAATTATGCAGAAAGCCGATGTGAAAAACATAATTATGGGAGAAAGAAGAAATCCAACTACTTATTTCTAGTTTTAAAAATAGGTTAATAAATTATTGCAATAGACATAATAACTAGCCACTAGTCTGCGATCCCAGCACGATCTTCGCATATATTCTTTTGGTGGAACTTATGGCCCAACAAGCCTGTTTGCAGCATCTGTCAACACATTTTCATTCTTTAAAAAATTATAACAATTTCTATCCATAATTAGTATGGGCAACTGCAATACCTCTATAATCTTCACTATACAAAAACATGCGGTCACATTCGCTGCGTTATGAAACACCTTTTTATTGCTTCAAACTAAAAATTTCAAGTTCTAAAACGGACCATGACATTCAAAATCTTAATCACACGCAATACGTAATTTTTTACGTTATGCTACATGACTTTATTTAATTAAAGTGAAAAAACTGTACTATACTATACTTAACTATACTTAAGGGAAAGCATAATTTTAGCATCATTTTAACATAATAATAATATAATTCAAAGATTATAGCAGAATACAAATATTATAGGGTAATTTAACAGGTTGTAGGCACCCCTCCATACTTTTGACAGTGAGCAGATGTAGCTGAGATTTGTGCATTATGTCAGCACGATGTTTAAGTGCCGACACCGAAGCGAACGTTGATCCAATTGTTTATAGTGTCCAAAGTGCGATAATTTGAAGTGAATTATTGCAAAAAGGTTAGAATAATGTAAATTTCTGAAGGAAATTCAATATATATTGTTATTTCATATAAGATCGATAAAATGTTCACACCGAAAAATTTGCTAGTAATTTTTTGACAGCTCTGAATTTCCGTTGTGGTCACCTAATTTTTGTTCGCTAAAAGTGTGTGTTTGGCTAATAAACTGTCAAATATCGTTGTTTATGTAAACACAGCCTAAATTCTAGAAAATTAAGTTTACCAATTTTCCGCTTTTAATGAAATTTAGCCATGTCAGCTCCAAAAATTAATTTGGATGCGTACATTGAAGCCATTAAGCGGTGCCAAATCAGCAATGAGCCGGTAAAATCGATTGCCGTAGCCTATGACGTTCCTCGGAGCAGCTTGCAGCGCTACCTCAAGAAAGTCGATGAGCAGCTCGATGTACCCAACGTGTGCCTTTTAATCAGGTAATTTTATTGTTAACCGACATATTAATTATTTAACATTAGCCGGAGCAATTCTTCGGTCCCACGCTTTGGAGCACCGTAGAATTGGGCCGTCAAGGCAGGTGTCTATGTTAAACACTTTAGGAATTTCTGTTAACCTTTGTTTCGATTGCATTTTGAACTTAAATTAAATTTCAAGCTCTTTACTCCGGCCCAGGAGGACGACCTGGCGGAATATTTGTAAAAGTGCGTTAGACACTATTGCGGCTTGGCATCAACGAACTCAAGGCATTGGCTTATCAGTTCGCCAAAAAGCTATGTGCTGATTTTCTGACATGGTGGGACGAGGACGAGAAGACTGGCTGGCACTGGTATTATAAATTCATGCTACGCCATCCTCACCTAGTATTCCGGACCCCCGAATAGACTCCATTAACCGGGTTAAGGCCTTTTTCGAAACGAACATAAAGGCTTTTTCAAGAATGTGGGTGGTTTGGATGAATTACATTTTCCAGCCGGTCGAATATACATGGACGAATCCGATTTCTCAATCGCCCCCGAACAAATTAACCGTGTAATCGTCAGGAGAATCATTCGGCGAGTCGGGCAATTGGAGGCTGCTAAAGGAAAAACCATGATCACCATGACTTTGAACCACTAAAGGCTTTGAAAATTAATAAATTTCCTTTTCTTCATATTAAGTGGCGTTTTACTTCATATTTCTAAATTTTCAGGGTATTTTTCAAGGATGCCCACAACAAGTCTAAAAATTTTTTGTTCAAAATTGATTACCCCATAAAATGGTTAATAATTTTGTTCTCTTTGACTAGATTTGAATTATTTGAAATAAAATTTCATCCAGTATTTTTAAATAAAGTGAAGTACTTAAATATTATAACAAAATGGTAAAGAGTAAAACAATATGATAACAATCGTTGAAGTATAATAAAAAAATTAAGTTCAAAGGACACACATAAATAAAATGTGACTCTTTTCATTTTTAACAATACAATAGGAATTAAACAATTAATACAATAAAAAAAAATACAATTACGAGGTGTAATAAATCGTGAGGGCTGAACTGCCATTTGAGGATAAGAATGTCAAAATGATGAAAAAAATTAACGTTATTTTAACTCAAACATATTTTGTATATCTTCTTGATAATTTTGCTGTTAAAAAATTAAATATTTAAGAGTATTTTAGATTAAAATTATTAAAAATCCCTTTTTTTTCATTTAGTCAAAAATTTTTTCAAAAGCCGCTATGCTATCAAGCGTGAATTGTCAAACGCAAGTTTATTTTTAAATTATTTTATTTTTAAATTAAGTATTTTTACCTAAAATGTTTTACAGCGAAATTGTAAAGAGCCTTGTAGTAATCATAATTTTAAGATTACGTCATCATATGATCAAGATTAATAAAGATTCAGTCCTCACGATTTATAATATAGAAGCTAGTAATATCAGTAATTTGCGAAAAATTAATAAATCATAAAATCATCAAACTATTTATCATATGATATTATTTTATACCTTAAAAACTCTCTGGAAGACAACTCTAGTTAGGAAACTTTCCTTGCAAGTCACGCAACAAGTCTTATATGTATCTTTTTATCTGTATTTTAAAAATTATGTATAGAAGCACCTATTCTACCCTCTTACTATACTTTACTTCCGTTTATCGATCATTTGAACACTTTATATATCAGGCACACAAGAAATGTGTGACCTTCTATTTACAAAAACTGATATTAATCCATTTATTGTTATTTCTTTGTTTTTAAAAGATTTGCTGACTTAAAGTATTTTGTATGCTAAGCTTTATGCACCTTTGACGCTTAAGCCTCTTGATGAAAGACGCCAGCATTATAAACGATAAAATTACAATGATAACTAATGAATAATTAAATGAAAATGAGTATTTTACTCTATTAACGTAAGTATTGATAAAAGCAGCTTTGGTGGTTTCAGTTTTATCAAATACTATTTGATCTTGAACCTCGACATCTGCATCATTATGTTGCTCCATTAATCCCACTGTAACGAAAATTTTTAATTTTCCATTAACAAAAGTAGAAAAGTTTAAGACAAACATGTGTTCGTATATAAAAAGTATAATACTTATATGGAATAATACTTTAAAAAAGAAGATATGGAGAAAGATACTTAATGATTACACCCGCCACTGTGGCAGTATTTTTGGAGCGAAATTTTAAACTTTTTTTTAAATTCAGATTATTTAACTTACCTATATGGATCATTCTTTTTTTTTTTTCTTTAATATCTAAGTTCCGAGGTATATTATTGAGCAAAAATTAAAAATTACTTAGTTAATGCAATCAAATTATTTTGATCATGTTGAATATAGCTTATAAAATTAATTTAGTTAAAAACTGTTTTATCATCGAAAAATTGATAATTGCATATAAAAATTCACCTCCATGTCAAAGCAAATATAACGGCACTTTTGATGCAAAAAAATATCGTATTTTCAACAGAATTTTGTGTCAAATTTTTGTTCCTCTCTCCAGTTTAGAGTAAGACGTCACTTAGAATAAGTTTTTATTCTCTATTACTGGACCGAAACAAAATTTTAAATTGAAATAAAAATAGTTCCACATTACTTGTGAAAGTGATCAGTTCAGAAGCAATTTTTGCAGTGTTTTTTTGCATCTTTGTGGATAATTACTGGTGAGTACCATTTGGTTTGCTCACCTCCGAGGTACCTTACAATTTCTTTTAAAAATATTGCACTATAACTACAGGGTTTTCCAATAGGGACTTGAAAATTTAGAATTAAATTTATGAACGCACCCTTTCACTAATCATCGAACTATCACTGTCAATTTATTCAGTAAACTCAACATTTTCATCATGGTAAAGATTTTCTTCAAAGAATCCTCACAGGTTTTAGAAAGATCTTTGATTAATGAGTTGGAGATATGGCACTTGCAATGTGAAAGAGAAAAGTATGATTCAAGTACTAGTGCAATGCAACTATTACACTGCTGAAGTATATCCTCTTAGTAATAATTTTTTAAAATTTTAATAACATTGCCTTCAAGTGCAGCAACTGCGGAAAGATCATTTTCTACATTGAAGAGAATTAAAACCTGTTTGAGATCTACGACAACAAGAAAGATTGAACGGACTTGCTTTATTGCACTAAGAGACAAAATATTAAATTTATCCAAAAACTTTTCTAATTTATCCAAAAAGCGAGTCATTTTGCACCAAGAACGCATTTCCATAAGTCGACTATGTAAATATTTAAAATTTATTTAAATACTTTTTTAATTAAATAAATATTAAAATATTTAAACAGAATTAATAAAAAATATATTAAAATTATGCACCTTTATGTTTAATCCAAAAATGTAAGCATAAACATTTTATATTTCCCTTTTCATTTTTATATAAGTTATTATGTAAAATGTTTTTTTAATTCATGTACATGAAAACTGGTCAACTCTTTTTTATTTAATATATTCGAAAAACTAGTTTTTAAAATATCACCATTTCCGGGTTGTTCCACAAAACGAATTTTACATTTTATAGAATATTTTGTTGCTTTTGATTTGATTTGGCGAACTACGATCCCCCCAAATGAAGCTTCTGGATCCGCCACTGATTCGCCCAGATCACTTTATGGCGAATTTTGCGTAAGGATCTTGGTTTACACCCATACAAGATCAAGCTGACTCAAGAATTAAAGCCGATGGACCATTTGAAGCGACGTACGTTCTCCGATTGGGCTCTGGAAAAGATGCGACAAGATGATGAATTTCATCGCAAAATCATCTTCAGTGACGAAAATCATTTTTTGCTCAATGGGTTCGCCAATAAGCAAAATATGCGTTATTGGTCGGGTGAACATCCACATGTGCTTCATGAATCACCACTTCATCCACAAAAAATAACTGTTTGGTGCGGTTGCATGCCGGCGGCGTCATTGGACCATATTTTTTCGTTACATTATTGTGAATGGCCATCGTTATCGCACCATGATTACCGATTATTTTTGGCCCGAATTGGATGATATGGACTTGGACGACATGTGGTTCCAACAGGACGGTGTCACAAGCCACACAGCATACGTTACAATCGATTTTTTAAAGAGTAAGCTTGATGAGCGTGTTATCTCAAGAAATGGGCCAGTCGTTTGGCCGGCTCGTTCGTGCGATTTAACGTCTCTAGACTATTTTCTTTGGAGCTACGTCAAGTCATTGCCAACAAGCCGACGACGTTGGAAGAGCTCAGAGCCAACATTGAACGCGAAATAGCGGCCGTTTCGGCCGAAATGTGTGGCCGAGTCATCGAAAATTGGGTCCAACGAATCGACCGCTACGAACGTGCCCGCGGTGGCCATATGAACGAAGTCGAGTTCCATTCATAAATGTTTTGATTGTATGGCAGCATGGAGGTGAACTTGCAAGCTGACATTAAGTCCATTAAAAACCTTAGTGAAAGGAAGAAGAGAGTCCAGAGAAATAATTGGAGGAAACGAGCTGATAAACATGAAGAGAAAGTAAAAGAAAGTACTCGTTTGAGCACGTTGTTGGCTGAAAACTCACAACACCATCAGAGTTTGATTCTATGGATGTCATTGTCAATAATTTGAACAGAATGGAGGCCGTCAGGAAAACGTAACAAAGGAATCCAGCTAAGGCGTACAGAAACAATCTAAAATTGAAGCAAAATCTTACAAAATCCAACAACAAAGCTTCAATGTACAAAATGAAATGGCTAAAATAAATGGCTAAGACTAATGGCTTAGGATGAAAGATATGTATCTACTAAAAGATGATTATTCTCCTGAACCAGATGGCTTACCTGCTATTGTCATAAAAAAATTCGCAAACTTTCTATTTCTAACTCAGTTTTTCCAAAGTTATGGAAGAATTCGTACATAATACATTTGCATAAAAAAGGACCTAGAAATGAAATTTCTAATTACAGACCTATTGCAAAACTGTCATGTACTCCAAAAATTTTTGAAAGTATTATCTATGACATTCTCTTCTTCTATTGGAAATCTATCTTTCCCCTTAGACAATATAGCTTCCTCAAGGGTAGATCGACTACCAATAACCTCAGAATTTGTTTCAAACACTTTATGTTCGTTAGAAAGCGGTTATGAAGTTCGTGCTATTTCTACCGACTTCAGTAAAGCGTTTGACTAAATTTCGCACACTATCATCCCTTTTTATCTTTAAGCCTTTGGTTTTCCATATCATGGATTAAATTCGTATCTCGAAGAACGCCGTTATAATATCATCTTTAGATTTTCCAATTCAGAATCTTTTACGGCTACCTCTGGTGTCCTACAAGGCAGTCACCTTGGTCTTTTGCTATTCATCTTAACAATTTCTGATGTTGACGGTATCATCAAAGAATCCAATCTTCCTGTGTACGCTGATGATATGAAAATATATCGGCGCATACAAACCAGTACCGATTCTCGAAATCTTCAACGCGATCTTGTCAGCTTTTCCATTTGGTGACAAAAAAATCTTCTGGAACTCATGTCAGTAAATATCAAGCTATTACACATTCTCGTAAGCGACTCCAACTCCCTCCGAGAACTTTTTACATACTCAGGAAGCCAGCTCCCTCTGTAAGCTATTTACGGAACTTGCGTTTATTTGCTACAAAGAACTGAACTTTAGGTCTCACATTGATAATATCATTAGTAGGTCCAAATCTGCACTTGGTTTCGTGAAACACCGGTCGAGAGAGTTCTCCAATCCCTACGTCACAAAATCTCTCTATCTTACCTTTGTTAGACCCATCTTCGAATAAGCCAGCCCCATTTGGTCTCCCATCTACAACACCCATTCAATGCGAATCAAAACTGTTCAACAAAGATTTATTCATTTCGCACTTCGTGGTCTTCCCGGTATTGAGAATGTACCTCCTTATGCTGACCGTCTGAAGTTGATTAAAATGCAAACTTCTGAAAAACGAAGGGAAATTGCCGATTTACTCTTCATTCATCGACTAGTATTCGGAACTAGTATTAACTGCTCCACTTACTATCATTTAATACCAACCCACGCAACCTTCAGTCTATACCTCTCTTCCACCTTAACTTTCATCGCACCGACTTTGGATGCAGCGTACCAATAACCAGGATACTTCATGTAACCAATAATTTGATCAGCGAATTCGATTTTCATCTGATCAGATTTCGACTCCAAAATATCCTTCTTAACTCCAACGCCACTTGTTCCCCCTCTCTAATGTCTTATTACAACTAAGATATGGCTTATATATTAAATCCGTTGCAGATTAAGATACTCACTGTTACACCCCTATTATGAATTCATACGATACACGATAAACGCTTGCATTCTGTTGTGCGGTATTACGAAACTACGTTTATTGTATTAAATCCGATAGTTGGCATTTATCGTACAAATTTGGTATTACGAAACGATAAGTATCGGATCAGCTGTTCAATTTCATACGTTTGCAAGCAGCACCTTTTTCTCGGCCGATAGTTGAAATTATATATAATTTTTTTTTTTCAAAATATGTAATTATTGAAGTGGTAAAAATTGGTTTTTAAACTGGATTTGAAAAAAATTATTTTTAGTTTGAGAATTCCAGGTGTTTTCCTTTAAATCACAGTAAAATGTTAACAAAAATCACTGTCATTCACAATAGTCTATCTAATTAAAATTAATTTGCGCCAACTAATGTGGGATAAGCCTTCTTAATATCGCATATAAGGTCCTGTCGAGTGTATTATGTGAAAGACTGTAGCCCATCGTAGACCAGCTGATTGGACCTTATCAGTGTGGCTTCAGACCTGGTAAATCCACCATAGACCAGATATTTACGATCCGACAAATCTTGGAGAAGACCCTAGACAAACAAATCGACACATACCATCTTTTTGTCGATTACAAAGCCGCCTTCGACAGTCCAATAAGAAATCATCTATATTCCACCATGTCTGAATTTGGTATTCCTGCAAAGCTCATCCGCCTTTGCAGAATGACACTGAGCAACACCAGCAGCACAGTTAAGATCGGGAAGGATCTCACTCCTCCATTCGATACCAAACGCGATTTCAGACAAGGTGATTCCTTATCGTGCGACTTTTTCAACCTAATGATGGAGAAGATCATCCGAGCTGCTGATTTGAGACGCAGTGGCACGATATTCTACAAAAGTATTATGCTGCTGGCGTATGCTGATGATATCGATATCATTGGCCATAATACGCGCGAAGTCAGTGCAACATTCTCCAGATTAGCGAAAGAGTCGAGTCGAATGGGTCTTGCAGTGAACACAGATAAGACGAAATACCTAGTGTCTACAAACAAACAGTCCCAGCGTCTTGGAAACCACGTCACTGTTGACAACATCTCCTTTGAGGTTGTTAAGGACTTCGTTTACTTGGGATCCAGCATAAACTCTTTTAACGATGTCAGTATTGAGATAAAACGAAGGATAACTCTTTCCAACAGGTGTTACTTTGGGCTGAGTAGGCAAAGGAAATTGAGAAGCAGAGCCCTCTCTCGACGAACAAAACTCACTCTCTATAAGTCACTAATCATGCCCGTCCTATAATATACAGCACAAACCTGGACGTTGAGCGGTTCTGATGAAAAGACTTTGGGAGCCTTCGAGAGAAAGATCCTTCGTAAAATCTTCGGTCCAATCTGCGTCAATGGCGAGTACCGAATTCGATGGAACCACGAGCTGTATGAGCTGTACGCTGACATCGACATAGTTAAGCGCATTAAAATCGAGCGGCTCTGCTGGCTAGGTCATGTTGAGCGAATGGAAAATGACGTTCCAGCGAAAAAATATTCGATTCGGTGCCCGGTGGTGGTCAACGCAGAAGAGGACGCCCACATCTTCGTTGGAAGGATCAGGTGTTGGATAACCTGACCACGCTTGGTGTTTCTTACTCTTGTTGCCAGCAAGCGCAAAACAGAAATGGCTGGCGCAATTTATTATACGAGGCCAAAATCGACCAACGATTGTAAGCGCCAGATAAGTAAGTAAGCCAAATAAAAGAAAATATCGATCAACAGCGCGAACCACAAAACATAATATGTAGAATAGTTTCAGAACGAATAATAATTTAAATTCATCAAAGACGCACTAACCAAGAGGCAGAACCAGAGTAAAGCAAACTCCGATTAAAAGGAAATGATTGCTGATTTTTTTGAAAAGAACGAAATCACAAGGTTGCTTGCTGGTAAAAAATAATGTATAACGAAAAATAAAGAAAAGAAACAAAGAAAGTTTAATGAAACATCATATCAGTTATACCGTTTTCTGAAAATTGTGTCCTTTTTGGGTATTATTTCCCCGTGTAAACAGTCGCTATACCTGTTTGTGTGCAAAACATGAAAACTTCGAAATGATGTTCCCGAAGCTTAAATTATATGGCATTACAAGCTATCCTTCAGTTTCAGCCTTACTGTCGTCACTATGTTGACTGTAGCAGGAAATCAATTGCAGTTAATAACATCGATAATGGCCTAGCAGCAGTAAAATTTAAAAAGTGGGTCACCAGATCGGAATTGGTAAAAATTAAGGGAAAAGGTGTTAATTATAAACGATGTTTCAAAAAGGACATCACTAGCACGAAAAATGAGTTGCTGAATAGTTTGAAAGAAGTTTTGCCAAATATCGCCATGCAAGTTAATAACATTTAACACCAATATCAAGCACTTGATTATTATAAAACAAATTTGAAAGAATACGAAATTGTTATACACGTCGACTTTTCAGAAGACTATTCTTGTAAACTCAATCAAGAAATTCAATCGTTTCATTTTGGAGGATCACGTCAACAAATTACGCTGCACACAGGTGTATTATACCGTAAGATTCCGGGATATGATCAGGTACAACCAAAAGCCTTTTGCCCTAAAACTGCAGCATGATGCAAGTTCCATTGGTTCAAATGTTTTGATTTGAAGGTAGAGACATTACCGCTTTTGAAGAAATGTCAAAAAAATAGAAATAGTCTTCGTAGATTAGGATAAAAACAAAAAATTGTCGATATCCGCTCACAAACACGCCTACATAAAAACGCTTTATTTTTTCTATTACTTATCCTATCATGAACTTTGTCAGGAATCTTAAATTAAAGTGTTTAATAAAATAAACATTTTTTCCGCCACGTCCGCCTTTTACAAAAAATTTTTCACTCCACTTGTTTATAAATTTTAAACTTTAAGGTGATATAACAGCTAAACCTTTAAAATAAGATGTTTATGTTACGGAAAGATATTATTTTAAAATTATGAAAATTATGAAAAACAAATTTTCAAAATAAAGCTGCCCTTTTCGCTATTATTTAAAAAAATTTGAATGAACCTTTTGCATTCTGCAACAAATTAATAATTATTGCATAAGCGATGATAGCAACTTTTAAAATATTCTTAAGTATACCTTTAAGGATAATGAAAAACCTGCTTTCAATCTTCATATCCGTAGTTCATGCGTATAACACATGCTTATCTTTCAGAAAGATTTTCATCTTTTTTATAGTTTTATATAGTCAAAAAAGAATATAAATATTCATTTGTACGCTTCAAGTGGTCGATAACGCAGTGCAATAGCGACACACTGTAAGTATGTCACACTTTTGAACGAAGTGTTTAGCTTAACAAGTCATGCCTGAAAGTAAACTAAGGAGATTTGCTAAAGTACTAAGCCTTGAGTTTTAAGCAACTCGAGTTTTGGCACCTAATTTTTTTTTAAGTTTTAGTATAAATCCAATGATGTTAATCTAAACGACCAAAAATTACAAACATTAGATTAAACTGTTTTTTGAGTTTGAAATAAAAAAAGTATTTGGCTTAAAAAAAAAATACAATGATTTCCTAGTCTAACTATGCAAGTTTCTTATTTAATATTATTACTTTAAGACTAAACAAACCAAGCCATATTTTTTCTGTGGTTCATATGTTATTTAATTTGAAATATACCGCTTGTTACCAAGAATTTATCTAACGCTTTATTATATAATAACTTTGATGGTTTCTGTACAAAAATCCTGTAAACATTTCACCAAGACCTTTTGGTAACATGCTAATAAGACACATAAAAAATAAAAAATTTAATATCGGCCATAGGAAGTCATAAATTTTCTTATTTTTTCCACTTTTAAACCATTGTACGCAGTTGTAACAACTGTTCTGGAATAGAATTGTTTTCTGTACTACTTGAAGATATTTTGAAAATTGACAAAAAATTTATTGGTCGTCATATTGTACCGCTTAGAGGATCAATAAAAGTTCATCAAGTCTCTTGGAACATTGCTGCATCCAATATTTTGAATTTTCGCAGACTTGGCTGCGTGACTGTGAACAAATTTTAATTGCACCCACTATGGGCTAGGAATTAAAATCCTACGATTGGTATCTATTTGCTTTCCAGAACCTTTAAGAATTATTCGCCATAATATTTGATTACGTTTTTTAATTTAAGCAAAATATGAGCGAACGCCTTCATCGAAACAAACTGAGTCAATCACCCTTATTGTGAATTCCGCCCGGATTTTTAATCCCCCGAAATTTTTCTGTTTCTTCGAATAAAAAACTGCGATTGTGAATTTTGCCCGAGTTAAAGTTTGCCTCAAATTTTCGAACATGCTTTTGACATAAGACATCTGTTTTATTCAGATAGCAAAGAAAATGAAAATGGAAATTAAAAATTCGTTCAAAAACATAAATTGGTAAAATTATAAAATAAATAAATAAAAATATCGATCATGCACAATGCTGTGCATTGTGATTGGTCCAACAGCATAGAATTCATAGTCCAACAGCATTGGACTATGAATTCTCCTTGTAGAGGAGGATTAATCGGAAGCGAATCGGGTACGGGTGGCGCGGAGAACGTTTCGGGACAATTGCAATCCCTTGAAGCTGTATGAACCAATGTAAATGTTAAAATATTTGTTTAAAGGCATATTTTTTTTAAACAATTTGCACATTTTTTTAAATTTTTACAGGATTACCGGGTCAACAAAGAAATGTTTAGACTTTAAATTTGCTGACCAACTCCTTATTCCGCCAAAAAATATGTCATATTCGCCAAAAAAAAAGCATTCACAATAGGGGGAATTTTTCGAACATGCGAAAAATTCCGCCCGAAATTCACAATAAAAAAAAAAATAAAAATAAATAACTGGTCATTTCAGCCCTTGAAAGGACTTTGACCTAGCGACTTATGATCAATTGTGTTGTGCGTGTTATGAAGTTTGTACACAATTGACCGAGAACCGGACCTACAGGTTTAACGCCGACCCCGAACGGCGATGAACGGAATGTTCTTGTTCTCAAGAAGCTTTACATGGCATTTTGATTACTCTCTGAGGTTTGCCATTGTCTGCAGAGAGGTGGCGGCCGTACAGAAAAATTATTTTATTTCAAATAATTTTCTGTCGCTGCTGGGATTTGAACCCGGGGCTCCAGGTTCGTTGACATAGCTGCCACGCACTTTAACCAACTACGCCACGGACGCCACGAAATTCACAATAAGGGTACAATAAATTAGGGAACAATTACGGACGAAATGGTTTCCACAATAAGGCTGAATAATAATATCGTCTTCTTCATCTCCAGCAATGATAGAAATTTCTACTTGTCTGACATCACAGGATTAAACATCAAAAGTTTTATTCGGAGAGATTCGAATATGATAACGATACTTCGCAGATCTTGAAGTTGGAAAATGTGTGTTGATGGAATTGCCACAGAATTCAAACATTCAATTTGAAGGACAAATAGTTAAAAATTTAAATGAGGAAATTCAAGCCAACTTTATGGGAAGAAGCTCTTCGGGAACCACCAAAGTTCCTCTATTTATCTAGCCTCCCGAAAAAGATGAGTTGAAAGTTAAAATTACAGATTGAAGAGCTGCACGGGTGTGTTTGCAAGACATTCGTTTGTTTTTGCATGCTCACTCTATTCAACTCTCATCTTTAACAGCACTAACAATAAAGAGCCCAAGAACAAATGAGCATAAAGCATATCGAAAACAAGACAAACGAGAACTTCTTCAAAGCGAGCATATAAAGTAAAATTGAAATGTGTTGATATGCTCGGTGCTAGACACTGAGTACTGGTGTATTTTATGCTTATTTTTTAAAATTATTTAACAATGGAATTAAAAGTCTAACTTATAAAACGAATATAGAATTAACGAAAAAAAACAACAACATGCACACAAATAATGTGTGTTGTTATTGTTTTGTGTTTAAAAGCTTTTTCTGCTTCATATTAGAGGAAAGAAAAGAACATCGAATGTTGTTATTTCTCTATAACATATTTGTTTTACTCGGTGTGCTCGTTGTTTTTTGCATTGATTTGATTGTCTCGATTTGATCGTATCGAATATATAAAGCATTTAAAAATAATGAGAAAGTACATATCTTGGTGAATGGCTAACAAATGCTGTAGAGTGAGCACTTTTTTGTAAGAGAATGCTGTATTATGTTTAATAATACTTTAAAGAATAAAGTAAATAGAGAATAAAGGGCTGCGTAGATGCACCTATTTCAACGTACACACACTGTGAGTTATTGCATTGCTCTCAGTTGACTGCCTTTCATAACACTTAAGAGTTGTTTTTGCTCAACACCAAATACAAATCGGCAACAACAAGCAATACCCACTCTCTTCTCTCGGCAATCAATGCACGACTTGCTTTTGTTCGGCAACACCACAAGCAATGCAATTTCTTCATAATGAGGGAGAGGATAATAGATGGCAATAGATCATTTGGATCATTTTGATAATTTCAATTAGTTAGGTCGTGTAAAGTGCGATGAAACAAATTTTTAATAATATAATTGATAATTTAAATAACAAATTAGCCAACTTTAGTTTAGTTAACTAACTTTAATTTAGTTAACTAAATTTAGGACAAAGCTCACTTAAATCCCTTAAATCACTTAAAGCCATTATTTTATTTATTTTTGTTTTTCTGTATGACTGGAGGAGAAAATTTGCATGATAGAAAATTTATCGGATTAGCATGATAACTCATCGGATTAGCATGAAAATTTGTGTATAGAAGTTTTTTGGTACGGTGCGTGTTTGTGGGCTTTCAATTTTGATCGACCTTGAACACCAGAGGGCGCTGTAGTACAAATTTTTTACAAAACTGCCTAAAAACTAACAAACCGCTTATGCGATTAGAATGAAAAGTTGTATACAGTGGTTTTCATTTACGTTGAGTGTCTTGCTGCTTTCTTTTTTGACCTATCTTGAACACCAGAGGGCGCTTTAGTACAAATTTTTTGCGAAACCACCTAAAACAACCAAACCGCTCATGCGATTAGAATGAAAATTGATATTGTATAGTAGTTTTCATGTACGATGAATTTTTTGGCAGTATCTTATTTGAACCACCTTGGACACCAGATGGTGCTGTAGTACAAAGTTTTTACAAAATCGTATGTATTTAGTTGTTTTCTTAGGTTACATATGAATATATTTACAAAATATAAAATATTTCTTAAATTTAGTAAAATTAAAAAAATGTCCGTTATTTTGACATCAAAAACATGAACATATCTTGAAAACTATAAAAAATTTTACTACAACGATATATTTAATGCAACATCGTTGCTCAAAAATGAGAAAAACACAATCAGAAATTCAATTTTGTGACTTTCGATTAAAATATCTCCGCTGATTTTTTATACATTTTGTTAAATGTAAAATAATGTTTCTTTGTCTTAAAGCTTCATCAAAGTACTATGAAAACCTTATTGCAAAAATACTGTTAATTGATAATATACATTCTAAATATTTTTTTCAAAAAAAGGTCTGAAATTTTGGAGTTTTCCTCAAAAAAAGGTTAAAAATTTGTTTTTGTTGTAAAAGTAATTTAAATTATAATTCGCAAATTTTCAACTCTATTTAAAAATTTATAACATTTATAAACAAAAGTTATTTCAATTTTACGCAAAAACTAAAAACCATTTTTGTGATAAAAAAAACAAGGCCTATCCCTTGATTTTTTCGAACAAAATTTTTTTTTCCTGTATTGTGTTTTTATATTTTTTTTAAAAAAATAAAAAAGCTAAAAAATTAATTTATTAGAAAAAATTATCTAAGTATCTCTTGCCAATCAAAAGTTATAGCCAATAATGTTTATCCAAAATATATATACAAAAAGCAAAACGCTGTCTGTGTGATGGCTGGAAACTTCAAAATTACTGAGCCGATCTGAAACTTCGGCAGTACATTTTTTTCAAGTACGAGATGGTTTAAATTTCTGTCATATGCCCTTTTACCGCCCAAAAATCAATAAAAATGCTATATTTCCTACGGTTTTCGTCGATTTGGCTACATTTTGGTAGTTTAGTTTGTATGCTCTCTATCGGCAACTGTACTAAAACTGGGTAACGTCCATCTACTAGAAAACTGGGATGGGCATTATATAAGGGGGTGTGGCTCCGCCCATACAATTAAAATTTGTATTATCGAATAGCTTTGAAAGTAAAAGTAGTAGTATTTATATACAAACTCAAAATGGAGTTACTATTTGGTGATCTCCTGCTACTGGGAAACTGTAACGGTCAGTTGAAAATGACAGTGGTGTCAAACTATGAGTTTAAGAAAAGTTTTGAATACACCTTTTATGTTCCTATATAGTTGCAGGGTGCAGCAACGCGCGCCGGAAAAAGGCTAGTTAAATAAATAATTTCAAATTAAGATTATGATAACATGATACCTTTGTACTATTAATGAAACCTTTGTGTTATATAAAATTAGATGGAATCCGACTAAGTTACTTAAGAAAAAAAAATAAAATAGTAGTTGAATAAGTGTGTCAGATAACGAAGAAAAATCTCTCTCAAGCTAGTAGATGATCCAAATCATCTATTGCCACTTATTGTCAGTGCACATGGTTTCATTGCATTGACTGCAGTGTGCTCTCTTACAACGATGTCTTAGAACAACAATGTCTTGGATCTCTTTTCATTTGCGCTCACTTGTTTTGTTCGTCTTCGCTGACACCACACACTTGATTTGTTTGAGGAGAGCAAGACAATGATTGTGGTGTGTTATAAACAGATGTCTTGAAAGCAGTTTCAAGTGCACCTACGCAGCCCTTTAATAGAGAACAAGACAATCAAATGCTCGATGCACTCTATTGTATCGAATACATTCATGCAGCTCTTTATTACAGATATAATTATGGCCCTCATTGATCCTGTGATACACAGACGGGAACCCACGAATTCCGTACATCCTTTAAAGTAGTTACAGTCAAACAAGACTTGCTAAGATATTCTTAATTACTTCACTCAACGAATTTATTTACGTTATTTTTGTATTTTTTTGTTATATTTTCTTTTTAGTGATATAGTTAACTATAGTATATATTTTTTTTTTATTATTTTTGTTTTTATTATTATTTCTTTAACATTTCTATTTGTATAACTATGTTTACTTGTATGCAATCTGCAATCTGGACCTCCATGGAACTTGATGTCATCTCCATGAACATACAATCACCTCCGTGGAGCATAAAATAACCTCCATGGAAATAATTTGAATTTATTTATAAAGTTCTATAATTCATAAGTTAAAAGTGTTCCCACACCCCCAACTTAATTGCAATTTTGAAAAAAAATATTAAAAACAATTTTTTTGACCTGTTGAAAATATTAACGAAAATAAAGAATGACCCATATGCTTTACTTTAAAATACTACGTTAGGGTTGGGATATTAAAAACAAATTAAAACAAATTTATTAAATTTACCTAGTTAAACTTTCGCTAACATGTAATAAGGAATTTAATAGCTTTAACTTAATCATGTCATTGCCAATAGGCGTTTGTACTTATACCAGAGTAGTTCTTATGTAAGTTAGGTGCTTTTTATAATCATAAAATACCTTAAGAAATAAACTTTATTTATAAATTAAAATACTTAGAAACTTAGAATTAGTTTTTATTTTTTTTTTTTTGAGACATCGTTATTGATGTGAAATGCTGTTTTTCTTGTCGATTGCTCTTTTGCTGTACTTTTCGCTATTTCATAATGATAAGACAATAGTCGAAAATTAGATTCTAACAAAGCCAAAAGTGATTGTAACGGGTTTTTTCAAATTTAATTAAAATGTCGTTAGGTACAATATTGCTGAATGACGAGTCTGGACTAAAGTATTTAAATTTCGAAAGAAATTAAACCTAATAATTATAATGCTTTTGGTAAAATTGGTAGAATGTTCAAAAAATAAGAAAAGGAAAAAAACAAAGTTAATAAATGTTTTTCACAGTTAATAAATTACCAAGATTACAACCTACTTAACTTAAACCAAAATTTAATAGCTTTAATTTTTATATAGGGTAGTATAAAGTACCTTCTGTTCAAAATTTAACCGGACTGTGCAAATAAAACAACAAAGGCTTATTATTTTTCAATATTTATTTTATCATCTTCAAAATAAACACCATAGGAGGCGATACACATATGCCAACGTTTTTTTCATTCTTGAAAGCATTTTTGGTAGGCCGATTTCGGAATGGACTTTGGCTTCTTCTGCGAATTTCCTTTGATGACTTCAATCGTCTCCAAATGTTTTCCACGAAGTGACAATTTGAGTTTGTGGAATAGGAAAAAGTCACACGGGCCATATCTAACGAATATTTGAACTGCTTTCTGAACGATATTGACATTGTTTTTGGTCAAATATTGGCGTACAATGCGTAATATGTGAGCTGATACATTATCGTGGTGCAAAAACCATGAATTGTCCTTCCATGTTTCCGGCCTCTTTCGCCGAATATTCTCACGCAAACGCTTTAAAACACTCAAATAATATTGAGCGTTGGCGGATTTACCTTACGGAAGGAATTTCGAGTGTATGACACCTTGAGAATCGAAGAAAACAGACCTTCATCAACCATTCAAAACATCACCTTCATTTTTTAACGACTTTGACGTGGTTATTTTGGGTTCCGACTCATCTGGATAGCGCCACTTTGCGATTACTGAGCTGTTTTATGCACTGAATGTTCTTATCGTCCATTTAAAGTCTGAGCCTCCTGAGCGACAGTTTTGTGAAACTCTTTTTGAAGGAAACACAGCAATTTTGGCACAAGTCGCGCTGCAACCCATCGCATGCCTAAAACATATAAAATGGTGTGTACGCTTCCAGTCGATATATGAAGATATGCAGCTATATCTCTCACGATCACACGACGATTTTCGAACCCAATTTCCTTTACTTTTTTGACATTTTCATCGTTTATTGATGTTTCTGGACGAGAAGGGTGAGGCAAGTTGTCACATGATGCACGACCCTCTTTAAACAATTTGTACCACTTAAATGCCTGCGTATGTGATAGAAAAGACTCCCCATAGGCAACATATTTAATATATCCGAACAAGCAATTCCGTAGGTAAAACACAATTTCAAACACACTCTTTGCTTAACTTTTTTTCCATTATGAAATTCGCAGAGGAGACTCGAGGTAATGTTGTTAGCAAAGCAATAAGAAAGAAATTACGTGACAGATCGCACTTAAAATTAACGCCCAAGCCGATAACAGTTGTACCAACCTTAAAAAAAAAAATCATTAGCTTTATGACAACTGTTGTTGTTTCATTCACAAAGTCCGGTTCAACTTCGAACAGAAAGTACATTATATAAATATCCCTGTTTATTATAGACTCTAATTGAGCTTATCCCAATCTATTATTTATTTATTTTTTTTATTTAATAACTGATTAATGTACAGAAAAAAACTGATACTAAACAAAACAAATTTTAAAATGAAAAAATCGTACCTTTGTCGCTTTCCAGTTTACGTTGAAAATTTTTATCAACATCATTATTTTTAAGAATCTCGTTATCAATTAATACCTTCTGAATATCGGTTTGATTAATATTTTCTACAGCCCATCGCAATTTCTCACACTTTTCAGTCAATCGTTTTTTAAACATATTCTCTGAATCGAGAACTTTTGAGTATAGATGCAAATTATTGGAAAGAAGCCGCAAAGGCAGGCGTTTTTTTTCCAAAGAAGTAAAAGATGATTTCTTGCTTAAATCTTGCAATAAACTAGACACATGCGAATTCATTGTAAATTCCAATAGTGCATCCAGGAGCCAATAACAAGGCTTTTCTAAATGTATTGAATCCAGACAATTTGAATCGCCAAAAACAGCAATGCGTCCTTTTGATGATGCCTGACTCTTATTTTTGCTATCACGAGGACGAAACGAACTATTTTCGTTATTTTTAGTTTTATTTGCTTCCTGAGTAAATGTTTCATGGAAAAGTTTTTTCATGTTTTTAATGTTCACTTCTTTTAAATTATTTTTTAGAAGAATTCGTTTGTTAAGTAATGGATTTTTTTCGACAGATTGTTCTGTTACCATATTAATTTGATCAATTGTGTTATCTTCGTAACTGGATTCAACTGCTATGGAATAATCTTGTGTATTTTGATTTTGAATAAGGTCCTTAGAATGTAAGAGTCCAAGAATGGGAACGAAGTGTTTCACGTTAGGTTGCAAGTTTATATTCTTTATTATCTGTATAAAAATAATTAACTGAAATCAATAAGATGCATGCTTTTATATGGATATATGCACATATTTACCTCTATACCCTGATCGTGCAAGTGGGCGCCAATTAATAAGCTTTCCGAGGTTTCAGGAAATTTAAAAATTGTAGCCCCACTTGCATAATACATACTGTGATCTCCCATTGAGTAATAACCTTCAGCAACAAAATCTCCAAATGCAATGCCAAATGCTTTCATCAATTCATTAAGTGCTGGTATATTGGAACCTCCTGTGTCTGGAATCCACCATTGTCGAGTATTTTCATCAAAAAATTTAATTTTTTTCATCACAGTTGTGTTATACCAATCGGCAAATACTATGATACTTAGACCATGATTATAAACATCGTTATGAAGTTTAACTATTTCTTCATCAAAATACTCTTCCTCAGGATCAACAATTAATATTGTTCCGTATTTGGTTGCATCGAAACAATTAAATGACCCACGTAGAACATCTACATAATATCCAGAATTTCGTAAGTGATTATACATCTCCCGGAAGTTTGTGTGTATGTGGTCTGACTTCCAGTCTAAGGGATCTGATTTTATTTTCAAATTGTCTCTAGGAAGATATCCAGGAGGATATCTTAAGCTATGAAATTGGTCCCATAAAATACGCTTATGTCTTGGAGGTTTTGGTATTATTTTTACATTTATAGGAAAGAAAACCGTGCTGTTGACTTTGGTATTAGTCTCGGGAGTGATTTGACTTTGAACGGTAAGTTTAATGTATCCATTTGCTGTTCCTTCATAATCACATCCTTTTTCATTGACAGCTGAAACATATATAAGATTTTATCATACTTTAATATATTAAAAAATGTGAATGTATAAAATCAAATTTTTTTTTTTCAAAGAGGTATAGTAAAGACTTTCATCCATTTATATTAAATATGTGATAATCGGAAAGCTGGAGTTTGTGAACTTAAGCTTTATAACGCCGACGTTTTAAAGTAAAACTCACGTTTAGAGTTAACAAATTTGGTTAGTACATTGCTTTGTCTACTATAAGGAAAGAATTTCTATTTTAAATACAAAGAAGCACTGGCTTCCAACCTCAAATCCAGAGCGAGAATTGAGTCACTGTTAAATTATTTACCTATATATTTTTTTGTGTTATTTAATATTTTACAAGAATTGTATAGCATTTAAATTTATTTATAACTTACAGTAATATACAATAATAACAATAATAAATTACAGAAGTATCTTAAATTTAAATTGAATTTACATATATCACACCATTACGCTAATGAGCATCTCTAGGAGTACAAAAAAAAAAAAAAAATATAAATTGTTGCAAGCTAGATTGCAAATATATAGACATTTAAAATTGATGATTAAAAATTCAATCTTCTCGCGATAACTCTGAGCGACCTCGGTAGTCGAGTTGGTAGCGTGCTCGACTGCTACCCCAGAGGTCCCGGGTTCGATTCCCGGCCAGGCCATGGTCCTTCGCTTTTAACCTTTCTTAATTTTCTATCCTCATTTCTAATCAACTGAAATTAAAAATTCATCAATATTTACGACTTGAAATTGTAGTTGATGGTAGAGAAGTTTGTGGATGAGATTGACTTATAACTTGAATTGACTGAGGTAAAGGCATAACACTTGCCTCTGATTCAATACACATGTTTCTTTGGCTTTCCACCACGCTTAGAACATCCTACACATGTTTCACTTGATTGCCCTTTCCTTCCCACTAATCTATCACCCCATTTCGAACCAAGGCAGACTTGACTGAATAGGTATTCCACCTGAAATCCTTGGTTCAAAGCTAAAAAAAAAAAAAATATGAAATTTTCGGCAAAAAAGTAAGAAATCTTTAGTAGGCATTTTTTTAAATATTCGTTAAAAATAGCAATTGTTGGAATCTCAAGCTAAAACTTTGTATAAGCCTTAAGAATTGATGTATTAAAGAATTGACGACACTATGTTCAAAAGGTGAAAAATTTACGGTGATCACCATGAAAAATGAGACACAAAACTTAAGGCTAAAAAAATTAAAAAATTTTCATAAAAAGAGTCAAAAAAAGTACACCGCAAGACCGACTCGATCAAGGTCTTTAAGATATATCTGGGATTTTTTTCTGTAGGACTTACGGTTTCGAAGTTACAGCTGTTTGAATACATGCACTTATTGTATTTTTTACGATATTTTAAAATTTTTTACAGTGTATAACTTTAAAAAGAAATAGAAACTAAATAAAACAAGTATCTAGATAAAATACGATTCAGGAGAACTATCAACCCGGAGAGTTTAAAAATTTTCAAAAATAGTGATGTCAGAAACGTGGGTGTTTTGACATGGAATCACCGATATCGCACACCCTCTTCAAAAGTGATACAACTCGAAATTTTTAAATTTTCAGGAGAGTCAAAAAACTATTTCGTTTTCAAGCAACTTCATACAAAAGAATGATACAAAATGATTTTTTAAAAATTAACGAGCAATCAGATTAAAACAAAATTGACAGTCGATGGAAATGTGCATTACGAATTGATTTATATTAAAAAGTCAAAATTGAAAAATTTCGAGTTGTGCACTTTTGAAGAGGGTGTGCGATATGTTCTAATAAAACGGTGTAACAGTGAAAATAAACTCGGCTCGAGACATAGCAGAGGTTGTAGGTCTAGTTCAATATAAGATAACTGCATACTTAGTTTTTTAAATATACCCTCAAAATCGGGATTTGTGGTCAAAAAACCGATTTTAGGTAGGTGCATGTATAGTTTGTTATGTAACTCCGTTATATCTAGCTCAATTTTAAAAATTTAAACTTTGATAAAAAGAAGAAAAATATACCTTTAATAAAATATATAGACCGTTTTTTTTACAAAAAGAACTGACAAAGTTACAGGTAAAATCAGTTGAAAATTTCTCATTTCTTTTTAAGTTTTTCAACTTTAACAACGTTTTGTTAACAAATTTTGTTTTGTGGCACTATTAGTTTTAGCAGGATTCTGAAAGCCTGTTAAATTTTGCGTTCAACAAGCTATCATTTACTTCAATTGGCTCAAATTCAAATGCACTATCGAATTTTTAGTATTTGTAATAAAATACAAAAAAAATTTTTTTCTTTTCTAAAAATGTTTTTTTGACCTTTTTCGTTTATATATATTATCATAACGCTGGTGTATTGCCCGGATGTGACGGAACTGTTTGCAGTTTTCAACCACAAACACGCTCCGAATGAATGGCGTTAGTTTATTGAGGGATCTTGCAAGAGTATGATTTATTTAAAAACTTTTTGTGTGATTCTTGATATGTTAAATTCTGATATATGTAGGTCGCCGACTTAAAGGCTCTAACAATACTGTTTGGAATGCAAGGTGGATATACCAAGTATCCTTGCATTATTTGCGAAACTATACATGCACCTACCAAAAATCGGTTTATGACCACAAATCCCGATTTTGAGGGTATATTCAAAAAACTAAGTATGCAGTTATCTTATGTTCAACCAGGCCTACTACCTCTTCTATGTCTCGAGGCAAGTTTTTGATTTGTTTTCATTTTGTAACACCGTGTAATTGAAGAGTCAACGCGAATAACGTTGTAAGCGACATATTAACCTTTAACTGTGGAGGTGAAATTTTTGGGCATAGTTTGGGATGTGGTGGTAAATTTTACCCCTTCTAATTTTACTAAAAAATGTTAATGAAAAAAAATGTTTGGCGGTAATTTTTTTCCTGAAACCAATTTACTACATTTTCAACGTAAAATATACACACAATTAAAATTTTTTTTTCTTAAGTTCAACAAAACTGGCACTTTACTTCACAAGCCTTTTTTTAATGGTACAAAAACATTACATCGTAAACTTATAAAAAAAATACAAAATTAATATAACTTCAAAACTTACAAGGAGTTTTTTACCATCAAAATGTCTATATTTTAAGAAATAAAAGAGATAACTTAAAAAAAAATTAATTTGTAGAAAATGCAGATGAACTTGTTTGCAGGTTTTTTATTCTTCAATTTTCATATTTGCACAGTCCACGCATATACGTTTGGTGCAACCCGTACATATCGGCTTACTGCAATATACACAAATATGTGTAGTTTTCCGTT
This sequence comes from Pherbina coryleti, assembly GCA_943735915.1. Lineage (NCBI taxonomy): Eukaryota > Metazoa > Arthropoda > Insecta > Diptera > Sciomyzidae > Pherbina > Pherbina coryleti. The sequence goes on along the minus strand of OX030952.1, from coordinate 44,180,978 downwards.
TTAGTCTGCTGGGGCATATATGGCACAATTTACGAGCCACAGGAGTAGACTCAATCGGAGGCGGTGGTGCGGAGTCTGAACCCAAAATGTTACTAATTACTTCTCGTAATTACCGCGGCAGACTGTGGTTGTGTTCTCTTCTTTTCAAATGTGGTAAAACCAGTTGTCTTCCCAGCTTTTAACTTTTTAAAAAGTCTCTTGACGAATTATCAAAATCCTGTGAAGATTGATAAAGAATGTAGGCGTTCACAGCACTTATATCTAAAATTCTATAGAATATAGCTAATGGCCAGGCCAGCGGCGTGTACGTCGACCGCATGAGTATATGGAGCATTTCTTGTCAAGCTCATCCACTCCTCCTTTTATGTTGTTATAATCAGCTATCATTGAAGGTTTTCCAGTAAGTTGGTCGTCTTCTTTTTTTATGATGCATGGAGGATACTAATACAACAGCACGATTTTTTCGAGGCACATAGGATAAAATTGTAACATCTTTTGTGAAACCATATATGCAAGATCCCAACGGTCTAGTTGTTTTGGGCTGAAATTGCGGTGGAATCTCTCTTTTGTTCTTTTTTAATGTACCCAAATAAGTTATTTGTCGATTTTTTAGTTGTTTTATCAGCTGAAGAGATGAAAACCAGTTGTCAGCGGTAACATTTCTACTACTTCCTTTTAGTATTTTACACAGCTGTAGTACTGATTGTGTTGGTACTGCAAGTCTGTTTTCTTCATTTGTTAAACCAACTCCATCAGAATTTTTTCCTGAGTAAATGTTAGCATTAGCAAGATACTGTGTGCGTGCATCTGTCAAACACATTATTTTAATGCCATATTTTGCGGGTTTCTTTGGCATGTAAATCTTAACCTTGCATCTACCTCAAAATGGTACTAACATTTCATCAATGCAAGCATGAGTACCAATTGAATAACTTTTCTGACAGTTTTCTACAAATTTGTTGAACACTTCGGAAACTGCGGCTAATGGGTCACTTAACAATCGTTGCTGTCTATCACAAGCGTTGTCAAATCTTAGGCAACTGAGAATACAAAGAAATCGTGTCTGTGACATTGTGCATCTAAAAATTTCTCTTCCCGTTCCATCAGTTGCAAAAATAAAATTTGTGTTCTCGGGGTTAGACTTGAATACAGATGTATAAATCAAGATACCGAAAAATGCTCTCAGTTCAATTTTATCAAGATATTTTGCTTCAGTTTTTCCTGACAAATCAAATTTAGCTTTTAATCTTCTATTTGTATGCTCTAAGGCAGGCCTAATCACAAAGGTGGCCCTTGTGGCCCTTGTTGTAATAATTGGCCCATTTATAAAAATTGAATAAAACTCAAATTTTGCTTGCGCCAAATTTACGACGAAATGCATTTGCGAAAATTAACTATAACAACAAACATACAGAATTGTTGTTGTGCGTGTGTTTTGTTAGTGGAATAGAAATGCATACGATCTCGTGTTCTGCTACGCATGCTTGTCGCGTATGTATTTTGTTTTTTGAATTTTTTTATCAACACATTTCTTGCACTTGCAAAAAGCAACAAAGTAGGTTACCGTCGATGGTGGTGACGCTCAAATGTTCGCTTTTGTTGTTGTTAATGTATTTTGTTGTTTATTTTAATCAGGCGATTATCTTTCTTAATTAGGCTTTGGCCCTTTTATTCATTTCGCTGATTAGGCCTGCTCTAAGATCATGTCCTCAATATCGCAACCAAAAATTCTTGACCAATATCCCCATAAATCACCTTGGGATTTTTGCTGTGAAGCCACTGGTAGCCGCACAATATTGTGTAGAGGAATTTTTACACAGCGTTTTGGTTCTAATGCTGACCATTTAAACCCATTTTTTCCGTAAAAATATTTAACGCGTACGTTTTCTTCAAAATCAGTTTCTTCTTCACCTTTGACCTCAATTTCGTCAGTAATCATTTCAAAAGTTCCATCGGATTCTCTGCATACACCATCTTCTATGCTTATTTCATCACTAGAGTCACTTTCATGAATGCAGAAATTTGGATCGACAATTTCATCATCTACATCGCTGACTTCCTCATCTCCTTCAAGGAGTTGGGCTATTTCTTCGTCACTGAATTTTTTTGAATTCGACATGATCTGCATAAAACATAAATCATTTTATACCAACAATATAACGGATGAGTGGTAAAAATAATTCTATGATAAACTAACGCTAAGTTGGACGTGTGGTCAAATTGCTTATACTGAATACTTACGCTAACGTTGATGTGGTGGTAAAATATTTTCAAAGGATAACTTTCATAAGCGTGGACGAGTGGTAAAATTTACTCCAGCACCTTAATTCCGCCGCTCGTGCTATATGTAAAAAATAAAAAAAAAATAACTGGCCATTTCAGCCCTTGAAAGGACTTTGACCTAGCTTCTTAGGATCAATTGTGTTGTGCGTGTTATTAAGTTTGTACACAATTGACCGAGAAATGCACCTACAGGCTTAACGTCGACTCCGAACGGCGATGAACGAAATGTTCTTATTCTCAAGAAGCTTTACATGGCATTTTTATTACTCTCTGAGGTTTGCCATTGTCTGCAGAGAGGTGGCGGCCGTACAGAAAAATTATTTTAATTCAAATAATTTTCTGTCGCTGCTGGGGTTCGAACCTGAGTCTCCAGGTTCGTTGACATAGCGGCCACGCACTTTAACCAACTACGACACGGACGCCACATGCTATATGTATCACAGCAAAAACACAACTGAATATAAATGAGAACGATTTGAGAAGATACTGAGAGAATTAAATTGCTGGAGCGTAACGGAAGAGAGTAAACCGAAAAAATTAAAAGAGGGTAAACTTTACCACCACCTCCACAAGGTAAAGGTTAATCAAAAATAGTTTTTTTGCATACTAACGTTAAAAATGCTCTAGCCTATTATAAGAGCACATAGTTTCGCAAATTCTATATATTTTTGGACATTGACATCGAAATCAAATGGCTCTAAGTCCGCCATTAAAAACTTTTTTTCAATTCCTCAAAACCTATAATTTTGCCGCTTACAACGTTATTCGCGTCGACTCTTCAATTTTCCTACTCCCTGTTCAAACTCTTCTTTTAATGCATATCCAAATTCCTATCCTTAACCTAGTTCGAATCCTTTCCTAATCATTGTCCAACTTTATTTCTAAATCTTTGTTCTAAATTCTGTCCTAAGTGGGTTCAAATCCTTGTTCTATTCCTTGTACCATTTCTTGACCCTTATACTTTTCCCAATGTTGTCCCAAATATTGTTTTAGATATGTCTCAATTTATGTCCTTAACCTTGTCCCAGTCCTTGTTGAATTCCTCTTCTCAATTCCTGTCTGAATTCTCGTCCTTATCCTTGTCCAATTCTATGCTTTAATCTTTGTCCAAAGTTTTTTCCTACTTCTTATCTTTTTCAGGTCCTAATCTTTGCTCTTATTACTTGTAGAATCATTGCCCTAATGCCTAACCAAAATCCTGTTGTAATACTTGTCCCAATTTTAATTGAATTTTTTTTATAAATAAATAAATAAAGGTTACTATAAAGGGTTCCGTAAGAGAGGCCTCTTACGCCATTCATTTTTTTTTTCTATCATTTGACCGAAAACCTCAGCTTTACTGTCATTCTATAAAATTGACCGTAGCGCCAATAATCAAGGAGTAATAATTTCATGCAACATTTTTTTATTATTGTTAAATTTTTACAAAATTTTTTGTTAATTTTTTTTGTTTCCAAAAAAAAACATTGCAAAAAATCACTGCAGTACACTAAAATCACAATTTATTCAGAAATTTTAAAAAATTATTATCATTCCAAATATTATGCACATTTTTTCAAATAAAAACACTCCAATTTTATGGAACTCTATTAGTTCCAGCAATTTTCATTTGGCAGAATAAAATAGAATGTGGATATAATCAAAGAGAGAGAAAGAGAGAACAGCAACAGTATTTCCTTGTAAAACTTGTCTGCATAACTTTTTTTTTTGTAATTTCTATCAAGCAAGAAAAGCAGAAAGTCTCAAACTACAGCCATGAGAGTGAGAGTGCATACACTTCTTTTAAACTGCAATAATCACATAATATATTTAATTTATTTTTTTATTTTTTATTTTTTGGCACATTTGGCTCATTACCTTTCGAATGATATAAGTATCATGCCCTTTTTTGTATTATAAATATAAAAAAAGTTTACCACAAGATTTTTGTTTGCGTATTAATAATAGATTTCGAAGACCATGATATGTTTCTTTTTTTTTAAGATTTTTAAGAGGGCTCAAATTCCTCGATTTGTCTCGTATTTTCAAACTAGAAATGCTATGGAGTGCTTGAAGGGAGGAATTCGTTTTCAAATTAAGGTAATCGTGGTCTTTTAAAAGTTAAAGGTACTTGCTACAAGTGCTACCATGAGCAAGACAAAAGAAAACGGTCAATATGAAAATGATGCTTCCTATGCAAGAAACCTGTATGTATTGAATATAGCAATCTCCAGACAAATGCAGCTGCTTCAAAAACTGAATCTTAAAATATTTTTCAATGTACCAAAAATATCTATTAACTAGCTTTTTCCCGGTGCGCTTTGCTGCACCTTATCTAGATAAGTACCGGAAAATGTTGCAATGCCTTCAGCGTTATTATTTCTAAACCATCTCGTACTCGAAACATAGGGTCGTTCATAAATTACGTGACCGATTTTCATTTTTTTTTAATCCCCCTCCGGTACTCTTTGTAGTGCATTTCAAAAACAATCCACTCCACCCCCATAAAGTAACGTAGTATATGAAATAAAAAATTAATTGATTAAAAAATATTCGAAAATAGAAAAAATAACTGTCGAAAAGCAAGCAAAGAAAAATTATGCCCTTACTACACTTGCCAATAGTTAACAGTCAATTTAGACGGTCAAACATGAAGATGTTAGGATGAAAATGGTTTGAACTGTTGGGATGTATTAATTTAAATTTTTTCGAGTTTTTTTTATTTGTGGTCACCTACTATATCTGAGACCCCCCTCCCCTCTTTCGTTACTTATCGTAGTACATTTTAAAACCTCTCTCTCTACTAAATTGGTAACGTAATTTATGAATGATCCCATAGTTACTGCGCAAATTTGAGCTAAATCGGCTCAGTAGTTTTGGAGTCTATAGCAGCGTTCTCTATTGTAAATTTTTTGCATTTTTTTTTCCCAGTAGCAGGATATTACCAAGTAGTAACTTGATTCTTACTTCTATGTTCTTTGTCTTTTACTTCCATAGCTTTTCTGTGTCATAAATTTGGCTTGTATTGGTTGAGACACACCCCCTTGTCCAATGCATGTCACCTTTTCTAGTAGGACATCACCTAATGGTATCTACATTCTGAGTTGCAATGTTCTGTGACTTTTACTTCTATAGATATTCTGTATTGTAAATTTGGCTGTCTGTATTTGGGGTGCAGCCACGCCCCGTTTTCGAATGCCCGTGCCAGTTTTTCAGTAGAAAGACCTTCATTGTTATACGACATTTAGGTCCAAAGCAATTCGATATCATAAATTTGGCCAGTGTGGCCAAATTCCCTCTTGTCTAATGTTCGCTCAAATATATAGTAACTGCCTCTTGGGCCCATAGCATCTACATATCAAGTTTCACTATCAAAACATGTACAACTCAGGAATAGAATTGATTTCTAAAAAGTGGGCGTATATATATAGTGAAACCACGCCCAGTTTTAGTATAGTTGCCGACAGTAACCATACGAACTTATTTACCAAATTTTAGTCTAATACGACCAAAATTGCCTTTAATATAGCATTTTTATTGGTTTTTTGGCGGTAAAAGGGTATGAAAAAAAGGGGTATGGACTATTTACTATGCCTATGTTTTTCGCGCAAATACAAGCTAAAATGAGACTCTATTAATTTAAATTTTTCCAATAAATGCTATCCAATATAAAATATATATATGTATATAATGATTTTTTTCATAATTTTTTTTCCATACTAAATGAAAAACTAGTTAGAAATGATCTTCGATTGGGCCGAAGTTAAAATACCCCCACGGCCGAACCAAAATACAGTACTTTTCGCTTAAAGCGAACTTCAAGGTACCGGGCAAAATGGTTCGTTTTAAACGAAGTTCGCTTTAAATGAAGACTTGAATTAATCAATTGTATGTGCACATTACTCCTTTGTAAATTTATTAAAAACATGTTGAGATGTTTTAATTTAAAAAATTTATTTTCAAAAAAATCAGTTAGCTTAGTTCGTTTAGTAGCAATATTAGTTTCAGTTAAATACACTTCCACTTGAGCCAAGCGGTCAAGAATTTGTTGTGGAGTGTCGCGCGACTGAAGAAAATTTCTTACATAGCTTACGCTACACACTGCATCCACGTCAGTTGCGACTTGGATTGGCTCTACGTTGTCTATATCGTCGCCAAGGTCGTCTCCACCAGCGCAAACACACTGCACAATAGCTTTTCGTCCAATTCTTCCGTATTTAAAAGGTCGTCATCAAAACATATGTAATCGTGTTCCAGCAAACAAACACTTAACTTAGGGGAATTCCCGGATTGGAGACAGGAAAAATTAAACACTGTGTGTTACGGTGTTGTCAGAGCAAACATTATTTTTTAACCGAAAAATAAACAAGTTTTGCATGCAAATAAAGTTCGTTACAACCGAAAGTTCGCTTTAAACGAGTTCGTAATAAGCGAACAAAAATGCATGGTTTATTGGAATAAAAACGCGTACTTTTGAAATTGGTTCGTTTTAGGCGAAAGTTCGCTTTAAACGGGTTCGCTATAAGCAAAAAGTACTGTATATTCAAAGTATATTTATATTCTTAAGCAGTCAATAAAATGTTAATTTGTAAAAACATTTTCGTCATAGTTTTAACAGAAAGTATTCGCTTTTGTTTTGACGTGACGAAGTTACATTTTTATTTTTTTATTTATTTATTTATTTATTTATTTATAAAACTAAATTTTTAAAAAATAAATTTTATAAAAATGCATTTTTTCAAAATTCATCGGCATTGCATTGAATTGTTACTCGCTGGGTATAAGAGCTATGACTTAAAGAATGATACGACCGTAAAGGTTGATTCGTTGACTGCATTACAAAAACAAAACAAAAATTCATAACGTCATCAGGACGCGATGGGAGCTGCTTAAGCAACACAACTGAAAATTTGTTACATGGAATTATTACTCGCCGAGTATTAGTGCCAGGATTAAAAATATGATACACCAACAAAGACATGCTCTAAGCCCTCACAACAAAATTATACAATAAATTTCTGACGTCATGGGGATACAGAAAGAGCCGTTCAAAGATCGACAATGCAACATTCATGCAGCGGCGTTGCATTGAATTTTTACTCGGTGAGTATATAAGCTACGAAAAATGTTTAAAAAGGAAAATGACGAATTTATACTAAGCCTTACGACAAAAATAAAAAAAAAAAATTCAGACGTCAACAGGTCGTAAATACAGCAGTTTATGTAACAGAAATGTAATATCGTTGCATGGAATTATTACTCATCCAGGAGACGTGCTGTGGTAAATTTTGTTTTACAACAGCAAAGATGTGTTATTACGCTTCCCAACTAAATTACAAAAAAAAAATTCTTGTCGTCATGGTTTCAGGGTGGCAACCACATATTACAGTAAAACTGCTACAACCATGAAAAAACGTTGCATGGAATTTTAACTCTGTGACTACTTGCGAAACTCTAAATTTTAAGGATCGAAAATGAAGATGATGACTTCGGGCACATGATAAAATTAACAAAAAAAATTGAGGGCGTCATGAAGCCCCTCAGGGAACTGCCTAATGTGACGCATATGCATCACTTTTGCTGAATTAACTGTATGTAGGTAAGGCAAAGTTAATGCACCAAGAAAAATCACATGATTCACAATGGAGAAACAAATAAAAAAAAAAGCATCAACACCAACATCAACATCAACATCAACATCATCAACATCAACATCAACATCAACATCATCAACATCAACATCATCAACATCATCAACATCATCAACATCAACATCAACATCAACATCAACATCAACATCAACATCAACATCAACATCAACATCAACATCAACATCAACATCAACATCAACATCAACATCAACATCAACATCAACATCAACATCAACATCAACATCAACATCAACATCAACATCAACATCAACATCAACATCAACATCAACATCAACATGAACATCAACATCAACATCAACATCAACATCATCAACATCAACATCAACATCATCAACATCATCAACATCAACATCAACATCAACATCAACATCAACATCAACATCATCAACATCAACATCAACATCAACATCAACATCAACATCAACATCAACATCAACAGCAACATCAACATCAACAACATCAACATCAACATCAACATCAACATCAACATCAACATCAACATCAACATCATCAACAACAACACAAACACCATCACCAACACCAACAACAACAACAACAACAACAACAACAACAACAACACAAACATCATCATCACCAACACCAACAACAACAGCAACACAAACACCATCAACAACACCAACAACAACAGCAACACAAACACCATCACCAACAACAACAACAACAACAACAACAACAACAACAACAACAACAACAACAACAACAACAACAACAACAACAATAACAACAACAATAACAATAACAATAACAACAATAACAACAACAACAACAACACCAACAACAACACCAACAACAACAACAACAACAACAACAATAACAACAACAATAACAACAACAATAACAATAACAATAACAACAATAACAACAATAACAACAACAACAACAACAATAACAATAACAACAACAACAACAACAACAACAACAACAACAACAACAACAACAACAACAACAACAACAACAATAACAACAACAATAACAATAACAACAATAACAACAACAACAACAACACCAACAACAACACCAACAACAACAACAACAAGAAATACCGTCACGTCAAAACCTACGGGCGTGTCGACACAGCCAACTCTTTTTTTTTTATAAAGTCACTTGGTTTGGGAGGTGAGTGCGGTTTTCAGTCGATTTGGTTGAATTTCATTCACAGAGTACATGTTATACAGTATTGTTCGAAACCTAAGCAACTATTTTCATTGAAGAAAGCAAAGTACCGTATATCCATCAAAAATCAATTTCTTCAAAATATTTTGTTTTATTTTTATTTTATTGTGTTTCCACTTTTTTATAACAACAACAAAACTTAAATTCTAGTTCACAGCAAATAACGAAGAAACCAAAACAAAAACAACTCAATATTTATCTGTTCGAAACGTAAGCAACTTTCAGTATTTAGTATGATAGCCCTTATTTCTTATGACTTGCGCACATCGTTTCGGCATAGATTCTATGTGATTTACTAGAACTGCTGTTGGAATTGATTCCCACGTTGCTTTTAAGCAGGTCATTAGCTCGGTTTTACTTTTAAACCGCCGAGTCCCGACTCTACGCTTCAAAATGCCGAAAAGATTCTCTATGGGATTCAAGTCTGGAGATTGAGGTGGCCAATCCAAGACTTGAATCCCATTAGAAGACAACCAATCTTTGACCAACTTCGATGTGTGTTTCGGATCTTTGTCGTGTTGAAACACCCATCGAAGTGGCATTTCCCATTCGGCATATTGAAGCATATGGTTTTCCAGAATGTCCCTATACACAAAACGATCCATTTTTTAATGTATTTGAATAAATGGGCCAACCCCTCTCGCTGAAAAACAGGTCCACACCATTACATTTCCTCCTCCATGCTTTATTGTGCCCTTACAATAACGTGAATCTAGCCTCTTATATTTTGGTCTTCGAACGTGCCATATTCCATCTGAATTTAATAGATTAAATTTCGATTCATCACTCCATAACACTGTTTTCCATTTTTCTGGAGTCCAATTAACATGATATTTTGCGAAATCCAACCTAAATTTTATAAAAACATTAAAACTCATTAAAAAAACCTTCATCTTTTTAGACAAACCTATTTTTCAAATGTTTTTTTGTAAGAAAAGGTTTCTTAGATGGCCTGAAACTTCTCAAACCAATTTCCAATGAGCGTTTTCGGACAGTGCTCGAACTAATATTGAGGTTTAGCTCTTGAACAACATTTTTGGACGAAATAAATGGATATTTTTTAAATAAACGAACAATTTGTCTATCTGTTTGATATGAAGTTTTTCGGGGTCGACCGCCAGAATTGACGCTCTGCACTGAACCAGTAGCTTTATATTTTTGAATCAGTCGAGAAACTATTGATTTATTAATTTTAAGTTTATTAGCTATCGAAATTTGTTTTTCGCCGTTATTAAAAAATTCAATTATTTTAAATTTGAAGTCCTCCCCGTAATGTGAACGCGCCATTGTCAGACTAACGAGTGACTGTACAGAAACAACTAAAATTAGATTTTGATTGTGGTAGCAAAATAGACTAAGAAACTAGTTTTGCATATATGCGCTCTTTGTTTGTGTATTAACTGTAAAAAATTGCAACAACGAAAAAGTTGCTTACGTTTCGAACAGTTAAATATTGAGTTTTTTTTGTTTATGTTTTTTCATTAGTTGTTATGACTTAGAATTTAATTTTTGTTGTTGCTGCAAGAAAGTAGAAACGTAATATAATAAAACGTAAACAAATTATTTTTAACAAATTCATTTTGAATGGGTATACAGTACTTTGCTTTCTTCAATGGAAATAGTTGCTTAGGTTTCGAACAATACTGTATATCAAAGTATGCAAAATTGCAAGTCCGTATATTAATTTTTGTGGAATTTAAAGAGATTTTACCCTTTTGATAAAGTTCCTTTGTATGGGAGGTAGGCGTGGTTTTCATACGATTTGTCTCATTTTCGATCTTTATTTTTTAGATATAAGCTTAAATTTCGAATTTCGTGATAATAGCTGAGAAAATTACGGCTGTAATCGTGATCACAGACAGACAGACGGACATGGCTAAATCGACTCGGGTAGTGATGCTGATCAAGAATATATATACTTTTTTATACCTACCACGCCTCCTTATGGGCGTTACAAACAAAGTGACAAAATTAACATACCCTTATTACGTTTTTTAAACGTGAGGTTATAAAAATACTTTTTTACACCATCAAAGTCTTTGAAATAAAAAAATATTTACATATGTAAATAGCAGAGCTGTAAAAGAATGCATTCATTTGTGATTTAAAATCATTTAATGCCCAATCAATGATTTGAAAAAATAAGTGGAATCATTTTTTTCAAATCATTTATCCCAATCAATGATTGGAAAACATGATTACAAATACATATGTAAATTTTACCAAAGAGACGGTTAAATTTATCGGCGTTGAAATTGTTACTCAATGAGTATAGATGTTATTATAAAAGTTATGACACGACAATATAGGTTAATTCTTTGACTTCATGACAAAAATAAATAAGCTGCCGCAAATGATGAACTTATTTAATAAAATAAAACATTATGAAGTCTTCAGGACGCGGAGATAGCAGTTTATGCAACAAAAATGCAATATTGTCGCATGAAGCTGAGTAGAAGTGATAAGAAAAATTTTATTTTACGACAGCAAAAAATGGGTTTCTTACTAAATTTTAGAGCCACGACACCACGGAGGTAACCGTTAATACAGTCAAAATGCAACAACAATGAAGAAGTGTTGCATGGAATGAGAACTCTGTGACTATTGGTGCTACGGTAAATTTTTTTGGAACGACCGTAATAATCAGGATTTCGGTCACATGAAATAAAATATAATTAATTGTGTCATGATGCTACCTTTAAGTATGCACCAAATGCAAAAGCAAAACAAAAAAATAAATTGGCTTTATCGTGGATACGCGATTTTTTTCTTTTCATAACCAGCATTCAACTTTCTATATACAAAAACATATGCTACTATTACAAAATGTCTTTACAACAAATAAACTTTAAGAACTGCCCCAAGGCTTTGAAGGATTAAGGGTGAGTCTAGTACGTCGGCTCAAAAAATAGTATATTTTTGGGAATTTCTCGTGAGCTTACTATGCAAGATATGTTTATAAAAGTTGTTAGGGATGATAAATTAAGTCTAAAATTAATTAATTTTTTTCAGATTTTTACACAGAATTCGTACTTAAATGGAACGCCATAATTTGGAGGCAGGTCGGCTCCCTCATGATATCTCGGCAACTGTTTATCTGAAACAAAAAACCCTAAGTTTTTTAGGTTCGGTATGACGACAATGGCTACAAAATGACTATTGATATTAAATTTTAACAATTATTGTTAATTTTAAGCAACAAAATTTCATAAAAATTTGATACATTCTTAGAAAAATCGAATTTTCGAAAGTGACCAAAATATTGGGTACAATTTTATAAATTTAATTGAACTCACTCAATTAACAAGGTAAATTTAAAATAAAAATTTAACTGAACTAATTAAGTTAAATTAAGAAAATTTTCTCAATTAAGTAGTTTTATGTATTTGGAGCAGTACATGATGATCAATTTAATAAATAAATAACCGTTGTATCTCTAAAATTTTATTTTTATTGATAAATTTTTAACAAAGGTGGAATCCAGTATGCAATGAAATGAGTTCATCCACTATAATAACCAGTTATATTTAATCATGAACTTTCTTCTTCGATTTGATCAAAGCTGTCAACTTTTATTGAAGTTCTTAGACTATTTCTTTTTTTTAGTTTTGAACCAAGGATTTCAGGTGTAATGCATACTCAGTCAAGTCTGGCTAGGTTCGAAATGGGTTGAAAGATAAGTGCGAGGGAAGGGGCAATCAAGTGAAACATGTGTAGGATGTTCTAGCCGTAGAAACATTACAATTAGAACAGTGTTTATCAAAAACAAGCGCACGCATACAAATATAACGTATGCTCTTGTTCGTTGACTGCGAGAAAGGTTGAACTTTACACTCTTAAAAATTTACAGCCTTATTCATAAACACATTTTAGAGGCAGCGTAACTTTAAACGGGCTTTAAACAAGAAAACGTTATTCATAAACATTTTTCGCAGTTGTTTAAGAGCTGCGTAACTTAAACGCCGAAATTGGCGTTTAAAGGTTGCGTAAATACAACCATGATTTTTGTTTGTCTTTTCGTTTAATATCAAAGACATGCTCCATATGCGCCCTTTGCAGCATTTTTTTATGCGGCGGCCATTGCAAATCCATAGAAATTCTTAATTTTTGCAGATTTTCTATAGTTCAGACAAAAACCTTACAAACATAAGCAGCGAATGAAAAAAGTTTATGAATAACTATTTAAGCAAGGGTGCTTAGGGGCTGCGTAAAGCCTTAAACAGTGCGTAACTAAATAAGCGTCGAACGTTTGTTTAAGGAAATCTATTGAATACGGCTGTTAATGTGTTAATTTTTAATATGATAACTAAAAAATCAATGTATTATTAAAAATTTTGCTCATAAATTTGATAAATAAATGTATACACTAAAACGGTCAAGGAAATGGTAAATACCATAAAAAATAAAAATGCCACTTGTGCACTGCGCAGGCACGTGTTAAGCTAATTCTGTACCCTTTGCTGATTTTTTTGAACAAAAAAAATGAATCGAAGATTAAGAAAAACTATTTGAGAAGAAAATAAAAATTTACGACTGCTTTTTCGAAGGAAATAATTTCAAGTGAAAATTTTATTCGGAATTTTCATTGAATATGAATATTGACAAGTAAAGCGAAACATCTGAAACAAATTATTTCAATAGATTTTAAAAATCGCACCATACAGCGTGGTTTGAGTTACTTCCACGTTACCCTTGAGGTAGCCTACAAAACTAACGCGTTTTTTACGAGGTACAGTGCCAGCTCACTAATCCGAATTAATGATTGCATACCCCGATTCAGATTAACGAAATATTTGGATTAGTGGATAAGCTATTATTATTTATAATATTTCATATAACGATATATTTCGAAAATAAAACGAGCTAGAATTTAAAAACAAAATTAATTTCAATCAAGAAAGACAAATGTATATTTACACTTTTAAAATTATTATATTTTTATAACGAAATTTGTGATGAAGTTTTTCTGCTGTTTCAATGCACATGCTTCTAAAGCTTTATTCCAATCTATAGAAGTATTAAGCCTTCATGATTTTTAACGTGTTTGATCAAAATAGGCTCTGCTTCTATGTTGTCTGTATCTGATTCTGAACTACTACAGAAAGTATTTCCAGATTCATTAATTCAGCCAAGAATTTCATCTTTAGAAATTTGCACGTCATAATTGCGGTGAAATAAATTTCTTTTTGTGCGCAATTCTTTAGTTTCTTCGAAACAATTCGCAGAGTTATTCTCAGGTGATTGTTGTAATAATGATAATGGGATGTTAACCTCTGAGGTGAATATCTGAGGATGCATTTGATTGCAACAGGACCATAAAGTAGAATTGGGCACACTGCCCCAAGATCGTTTAAGCAATTCACAAGCATCACAAAGATGTCTGAATCGTCCGCTTCAGAATTTACCAATTCACACAAGAGGTCTATTTTGTTATATCGTTTAGTAACTTGTATCGCGTTCTGATCTATGGGTTGACTAGTACAATTTGGAGGTAAAAACATAAGGAGTATTCACGATCCGGAGCTCTTTGTAGAGCTTTTGTGCAAAAGAGTAAAATTCGGTTTAACGAGCTGCAATCAATGCGGACTATAGAGTATGCAACGCGTCATATATTGAATTCGGATTACTGGATAATTCGGATTACACACCGTTCTGACTAACGAGCTGGCACTGTATTCCGAGTAGGGAATCCTCAAATAAATATTTATTAAAATAAAATCTAAAATCCATTATTAAAATAGTTAATTTCAATATTTTATGTAAAGTTCTCCTTCATGCGGATATTTGATATAAGCTATCTGGTTATTTAGGCTATTAATTTATTATTTCGTTTATATTTATATCTTCTTTACATCATTTAATTCTCATGAGGTTTTCTAAATGATTGTCTGTCAATTTGTTTCGATGTTTTTTTTTAATTGTTTTTAATATTTTTGGTTTTGATCTACCAAAAAGCAAGAACAGACGTGTTACTTGCGCGCTTCGGAGATTGGTTGTAAAGGTTCATATTTTAAACTATATGTTACCAAAGTTCGAAACACTGTCGTGTGTGAAACTGAGAAGCAATTAAATTTGCAGAAATAGTAATACATCCAAATTAATATAAACTATAATCTACCTCTTTGTCTACCTCAACACTGCTTTAACTAAAAACTCTAACATTGAATAAAAAAAAAATAAAAATAAAAACAAAACACAAAGCAAAAAACGCAAGAACCACGAAATAAACAAACGCAGTGAGTGAAAACGCGAAGCTACTAGCGCTCTTTGTTTGGATCTGGTTTTGCGCCTTCTTTTGTGTTTGACTTTTGTCACCCACACCTGCACCGCCGCCGATCGTCTTCTGCTTTCTTCTGCTGCTGTTTGTTGTTAAAATCTAAGTGTAAGTCCATGGTGTAAGTCCATGGTACCACCCACGCTCAGAGCGACTAAACGTAAAGATGTTTTGAAACGTAGGTTAAGTGACGGTCTTTCTCCTTCAACTCAAACACTCAAGCTGGATGAGGAGGGAGCCACAATCACATCAGTGCTCTCGCAAATAAAAATCATGGAAGAACGTTTTTTTGCTCATTCTAACAATCTCTTTGAGCGACTTTCTTGCGAACTCTCCCGCCTAGAAGAACAACTGACGCATGATACAATTACAAGGTAAGCTCATTTTAATATGGCTGCTCACATGAGAAATTTTGCAACAACAAAGCTGTAGGAGCTACAAACGTCAAACGACAAAAGCAACAACAACATTTAGAAAAACTACCAGCTGATTTTGACAACGGGCGCACTCTGCTCTCCAATATGAGCCTACCTTATAATTGTATCATGAACTGACGAACAAGATCGAGAGCGAAATTAATTTAATTAAAACCAGAGTGAGTAGAAATGAAGAAAAAATTGCGACAATCGAAGATCAATTGACTGCTCTTAAATATCGCTGTGAAGAGAAGTTCAACCAGCAACAACAAACAACGATTAGCAACAACAATAACAAAGAAGTGGTTGATGTATCTACGTATGCACTTTTGTTTAGTATTCCCTCCTGCCCTGCGGAAAATCTTAAAACGATATTCAAACAAATGTGTCACTCCACTAATTTCCTACCTTCGCAAATACGAGATATATTCCTTGTCAAACCAAAAAATAATAACACAAACTTTTGTTAACACAAACGAGTATAAAACTAGTTGTTATTATTAAGTTTTTTACTCGGTATGACAGAAATCGTGCACTGAAAGCTTTTAGTGATTTTCGGAGAAGATCAAAAACTGCTGTTAACCTCCGTGGCGCTGGACTCAGCTATGACAGTAATGTATATATCCACGAAAGCCTTACGATGGAGAACAGAAAAGTGCTACAATCTGCTATTCGAGGTATGCGACAAAAAATCATCTTTAATGCGTTTTCTTTTCGAGTCGTGGTACACATCAGGCCCAAGAGAAATTCAGAAGCTGTTCCAGTTACCTCTGAAGCCGATTTGGACAAAATTGTTGATGATCTGGACAAAAGTATTGCATACTCCATATAAATTCTCTGTATCTTTTGTCTTTCATTTATTACTTGTTGCAAATAATCAGTTTTATAAAAATGTTCATTCTTTCACTGTTTTCTCCTATTTTCAGATTTACCTTACTCTACACTAAGGGGAAAAAAAAATTAAATTTATCCAAAAACTTTTTTAATTTATCCAAAAAGCGAGTCATTTTTGCACCAATAAAGCATTTACTTAAATCGACTACGTAAATATTTAAAATTTATTTAAATACTTTTTTAATTAAATAAAATATTTAAACAGAATTAATAAAAAATATATTAAAATTATGCACGAATATATTTAAATATCTTTCAAATATTTACTATTTGAAAATAAAACTATCGCATTTGAGGAAAATTTATATAAAAATATTGAAATTGAAAAACAATTTATTTGAATATTTGCCACGAGCTGCGTCCATATCAAACGCCATTTAGTGGTATATTTTATTTTCTTTTTGTGAAAATATGATTTTTGAGTGCGGTGGTGAGTGCGATGCATGATGAAATCATGTAGAGTGGAGTGACATTCTTGAGAAAATACCGAGTTGTCACTCCACCTTACATGAATTCATCATTCATCGCACTCACCACCGCACTCACAAATCATATTTGCCAAATATCCATGCTATATTACCCTTGCAACATTAACTAAATGAGAACTATAAGAAACCTGCAACTGCTGGTGCGAAGAAACTGCAGCAGCATCGCACAGGAACAGAGTGCGATGCTGCTGCTGCTTGGCGGCTGCTGGAATATGTGTGTCAGTGTGGAATATGTGTGTCAGTGTGTGACATAAATAAAATTTAAATACGGGAAAAAAACGAGTTGTAAGGAAAATATTTGATTTATCCACGTAAATATTTAAATGAAATATATACTCAGGCATGGATAATGCATTTTTTCCCTTAGTGTATCTATACTTTCTTATATCATGTATCTATTTTATCTTTCTTTTTTTGTCATGCTGTTAGTTCTGTGCTTTTTTATCGTGTTTATGATCCTTGATATTTTGCGTAAGCAGCATGAAGGCCTAAAAATAGCTCATTTCAATGCTAGAAGCTTAAACGGCTCTAAGCTAGATTATGTGAAACATATTTTTGAGAACTCACTGGTTGATATTTTGTGTTACTTGAACATGGTTTGGTCATGACATTAGCCTATTATAAGATATATAATTTTGATATTATAAGAAATGACAGGATTGAAAACAAAGGTGGGGGAGTTGCAATATATTTTAAGTCTTTCTTGAACTGCAATGTAATAAACAAATCCATAGAAGCAGGTGTGGAGTTTCTGAATGTCAAAGTTTATGATAATAATACAAATTTTTCTTGTCTTGTGTGTATAACCCCAATCGTAGATGTAGCCTGCAACCGTACTTTGATTCGTTAACTAATTGTTTAATCGATTATGATCACTTTGTTTTATGTGGGGACTTCAATGTTAATTTACTTGTAAACTATCGTTTAGCACGTTAACTGCCATGAGCCACATACGGTGTGCCTCAATAAAATGTCCACGTAGGCCCTGTGGCACAGCGTATGTGCCTCAGTATTTGATTACACATTATACTAGTTCATGGTTTAAAATTAGTACCTCGAAATGCAAATCTGTAAACGTAGTTCAATTCCGCATGGCCTGGCATACCTAAACCTATCTTTATCGCATTATTTTAATACCCCCACGATTAAAAAAATACCCCTTTTACTGGGGTATATTAATTTTGTCACTCCATTTATAACGACCGTAAGGAAGCGTGGTAGGCATACAAAAGTATACATATTCTTGATCAGAATTATCGCAGTTCAATATTGCCAGACGAAATGGTTATTTTTTTTTTTTTTTTTTTAGCTTTGAACCAAGGATTTCAGGTGGAATACCTATTCAGTCAAGTCTGCCTTGGTTCGAAATGGGGTGATAGATTAGTGGGAAGGAAAGGGCAATCAAGTGAAACATGTGTAGGATGTTCTAAGCGTGGTGGAAAGCCAAAGAAACATGTGAATTTGAATCAGAGGCAAGTGTTATGCCTTTACCTCAGTCAATTCAAGTTATAAGGCAATCCTCATCCACAAACTTCCCTACCATCAACTACAACTTCAAGTCGTAATTATTGATTAATTTTTAATTTCAGTTGATTAGAAATGAGGATTGAAAATTTAGAAAGGTTTAAAGCGAAGGACCATGGCCTGGCCGGGAATCGAACCCGGGACCTCTGGGGTAGCAGTCGAGCACGCTACCTACTCGACCACCGAGGCCGCCAAATTAAACCTCTGCACGAGTGCGCTTGAAATGAGTTTCAAAGCACTCGTTTGTAGTGCTAGCTTTTGCTATGTTTTGCTCTCATCAATGAAATCAAGCCTAACACTACAGAGAGCACTCGTCGCTTGAGCAGAACAAGAACAAACTAAAACCAAAGCAATGTTAGGCACGATTCGAAAAAGAAGTGGGCACTGACTAAAAAGTTATGTAAATAACAGCAGAACGCTTGGAGTTATGTAAACAACAGCAGAACGCTTGGAGTTATGCTGTGTCTTTGAATAGCTTTGGAAGTAAATGCCGTATAACAATGAAACTCAATATGTATGGAGTTCTTACTTGGTGATATCCTTCTACTTGAAAGTAGAATATGGGAAGTAGGGTACTGGGATGGGCATTTGACAAATGGGTGTGGCTCCGATCCAAATAATTCAATGAAGTGTAGGAAAAACTTAAGCGTATTAAGACCATTTAGAGTACTGTAGATTTCGTGTTTATCAGTTTTAGGGGGTGGCTGATTTCGAATCCGATTTCAGAATTTTAAAATTAAAGATGGCGGATAGGGTTGCCACCTAAATTTTTTGTAGTTTAAAAAATTCCGCGCTGGGGTGAACACTAGGTAAAAAAGGATCGCTGAATCCGAATCCGATGTCAGAATTTCAAAAGTATGATATTTTAACAATGGGGTTGCCACGTAATAATATGTTGCTTTAAGAGTTCGTAAAAATAAAAAAAATTAGGTGGCAACTCTATCAGCCATCTAAAATTTTAAAATTCTAACATTAGATTCGAAATCAGCTACCCCCTAAAACTGTAGAATAGTGATTAAAACTTTTAAAAAAGCATATTTTTAGGTGGCAACCCTATAGGGTTACAAATTTCACAATTTAGAAATTCTGACAACGGATTCGGATTCAGCGACCCAGTTTTACCTAGTGTTTGCCCAAGCACCGAATTCGTAAAAATAAAATTTCTATTTGCCAATGGTAGAAATAATTACTTCGCCAAGGTTCTGTTGTGTTAGGTGTGATTGGTGCATTTTTCGCTGTTAGTAATTGTTCTGTTAAAGCAAACGGCGAAAAGGTTTGATTTGAAGCTGACGAGTGCTCTGCAGTGTTCGTTTGTTATTATTAAATGACTTGGATACGCTCTGCTTGACTAACAGAGTTCTGTCAAGCTCTGAACTCTGCACTGTTGGATCTACTGTTGTGGAAAAAACGAGTGCATTTGTGCAGAGGTTTAGTACATATGTTGTGCCTCAATAAAATATTTAAAAATTTCACAGAAATATAAAAAAAAAATTGTCTGTTATTTTTGGGTTTTCTGATACCAAAATACACTAGATCTTTAAAAAACAGAAATGACCCGGAGGACCCGATATTTTTTTTGTATGGTGGTATTTTTTTTTTATGATGATTTGAACAACGTAGGCCTGAGCGTCGTGAATAACTGTGTTCCTACTAGGTTTGCAAATAATGAAAGTCCTAGTCTACTTGACTTGTTTATTACTTCCGATGCTTTATTAGTCTGAATTTTTGATCAAATTAGTTTTATCTCTGATCATGATCTTATTTTTTGTACGTTAAGTTTCGTATCGTGATTTTAACCCTATTCATGTCCTATTCAATAACGTAAACTGTCACGGTGTGACTTAGAGACACTAATACAAAAAACATAATTATTTTATTGAAAAAAAGAAAGTTTAATACAAAATATCGTTCATGGAGAATAAATTTCTTTTATTAAAAAGAAAAATTAAATTATTTATAAATAATGTGGATATTGTTATTAAACTATTTATTTGTACATTTTAGGCAAACTACACTTTTCTGTGAATGCTCGTTACTCATGGGTTTCTGACTATTACCACGGAATTGCTTAGAAAATCGTCCTTTTTTTTAAGAGGAACAGTTACATTGACGCCTCTTCTTTGACTATACTGTCGATGCATTCGAGCTGGGTTTCATGATGAGTTTTCCATTATCACGTCATTTGCAGATACCAGTGTCTAAGAGTCACTACGTGACAGTTCATGACATTTTTTAATATTTTGTGTAATAAGTAAATATTATCAAAACATAAAAAAAAAATTAATTGTATATAACAGAAACAGAATGACCAATAATAAAATACATTTAACTTATTTTGCTTTAAAACAAGTTTTAAATCTTTTATATTGGTTTGAAATTGAATAGTGACTCAAAGACACAGCCTGACAAGAATAGGGTTAAGTCCCTTGATAGTGAGTTATTTTCTCTAATTTAATGTTGATTCCTTGGAATGACTGATGATATATGCATAATGTTGATGAAAAACTAAATTGTCTTGTGCTATCTTGTGCTAAATTGTACTATCAATCATTTATTTGACCATCATGTACCTGTTCGAACTGTTCGTGCTATTAATGCTTCATGTCCATGGTTCTCGTATCCTGTCAAATTAGCTATAAAGAAACTAAATATAGCCTATACTAAATGGAAAAGAGCACCTTCAACCATGTGTTGGGAGGCGTACAAGATTCCCCGCAACGAGGCTAACTTCCAAGTAAGGCTAGCCAAGAAAAACTTTTATAAATCCAGGTTAGACGTAACTCTACCTTCAAAACAGCTTTGGTGTAATTTAAAAAAAAATCGGCACTGTTTTACTAGTTCTTGCTACCCTGAAAAATGGAAAGCTGCTTCAATAATACCGATCGCTAAAAAGCCGATGGCATCTGAGCCAGCTGATTTCAGAGCCATAAGCATATTATCCTCGCTTTCTAAAGTTTGTAAGTCCCTCATGGCAGAACACATTTCTCATCACCTGCATGTTAATAAGCTTCTATCCCCCTTGCAGTCTGGTTTTCGTCCTGGACATAGTTGCTCAACAGCACTTTTTAAAATATTAGACGACATTCGGTGCTCCTATGATAAAGAACAGGGGTCGAATTACAGCATCCGTGAACGAACAAGCAGTCGAATCGAATAAAATTCCGTCTCGATTATTTTTTGGTATGACTGCATTCGATCGAACACAAATCGAAATTTATTTCGATTGATATCGAAAAACTGCCATTCGACAGATAAAAACAAAAACGATAAAACTATAAACAAATGTAACAATTGTAATTGCTCTTTTCTGTTGTGCTTATTTAGCAAAAACAAAAAATGCTTCCATTTATTTACTTTTATTTGACTTCTTCAGACTCGGAAGAGGAGGAAAATATAGTGAATGAAAGTTTAATGAGGAGAAAACTAAGGGATAGTAGTGATCCATTGTCATTGTCACAAACAGCGTAAGTCTAAAAAAAGTATTGACTGTAACAAAACCTAATATTAATTGTATTTCAGATTTGTTAAACGTTAAATCTTTTGCCAAGTCTGGGTGGCTAGCCATAAATTCACCCATTTCGACCTTTTGCACGACATTTATTTAATTCACATTAGTCCTGTAAATAAGAAATGTAATTAATTTTAATAGTTATATATTAAACTTTTCTTACATTTTTTTTAAAGCATCAAAATCCAGACCACTCGTTTGCCGGAAATCAATCGAATGACATTTCGATTGAACCGCATCGAACATATGCTCGTTCACGATAGCCATCATACGAAAATTAGATAACTTTTCTCGTTTACAACATACATCGAACCAAAAACGATAACTTTCACTCGTTCGCGAAAGCAGTCATGCCAAACTGTTTAAATACGAAAGTAGTCATTCGATCACGGATGCTGTTATTCGACCCCAGCTTACCCTACTCTGCCTTCTTGTTTTTTCTAAGGCGTTTGACAGTGTAGAGCATTCGTTACTATGCTCTTAATTAGAGACCTACTTTGGTTTCACTTCACCTGAAGTGGATTTTATCAAAAATTATCTTGATGGTAGAATACAAAGGGTCAAGATTGGTGGCAAATATTCAAATTTCAAAAACATTAAAAGTGGAGTGCCACATGGTTCCATTCTTGGACCGCTCCTATTTTCAATTTTTATTAATGACGTATTCTCCATTCCGAATTATGTAACTATGCATGCGTATGCAGATGATCTTCAGCTGTATATGTCCCGTCCAATTGGTCTATGTGAGAATCTTTGCTGTAGACTAAATGAGGACTTAGACTCCATTGGTAAATGGGCGTTACGTAATAAACTTAAATTGAACCCGATTAAATCTTTTGTGTTACCAATATCTAAGTATAAGTACGCAGTTGAAGACATTCCTCCCATATTTATCGGTGAGACTGCACTAAAATTTGTTAACAAGATAACCAGTCTCGGGTTTCGGATTAATTCTTCGCTTTCTTGTGTGGACCATATTAATTACGTTATAAGTAAAATATATTTCACCTTAAGAAATCTTAGAATGACTGCCGAGTTCACACCAATGGAAACTAAGCGAAGGCTAGTAATTCAATTAATTTTACCATTCATAAATTATTTTGAAGTTGTGTTTAGTAAACTGGACTCACACTCATTGCACAAACTACAAGTAGCCTTAAACTATGCGGCCCGCTATGTATATGGAAGATTTGGAAATGTCATTGGTCTGAGCAACCGTATTCTTGGATGTAATATTTCTAATTATCTAAAGGCTAGAAACTGTGTATTTCTGCATAGACTGATACATTCAAAGTCACCTAACTTAACATACGTTAAGTTTCAGTTCAGTGTATCTACAAGAAGCCTAAATCTTACAATTCCAAGCTTTAATTAAATGAACTCTTCAAGGCTGTTTTTCGTTAGCTCCATTAGATTGTGGAATTCTTTGCCTATACAATTTAAATGTGTATCGAATACACGGAACTTTAAGCAACTTATCTCTAAATACTTCTCTTAATTCTTCTACTTGAATCCTCTTCTCAAATCTGTTCTACAACTCTACATTTCTATAATTTCTTAATATTTTAACCCTATTGTAATATATATTTAAGTTATCTTTATAGACTTCTATCTTCTTTTATATAAATGGTCAGTTTGAGATGTATATCTGTATCCATATTTGTACGTAAACGAACATGATCGTATGTACTAATTTTTTTGAAAAATAAATCTATATCTATATCTATACTATTATATAAAATGAAAGTGAACATTTTTTGTGTCCGCAAAACTCCAAAAGTACTGGTCCGATTTTTTTGAAATAAGTTTTAAAATATCACATTTATGCTACAAAAGGTTCATTGGTTTTTTTCTTTACGAAATTTCAATAATAAGCATCTTTAATTAAAGTGTTAAGTTTTTTAAAAAATCATCCACAATGCCATGCATTGCTTGATCGTTAGCTTTTCATGCGTTTGTGCTGCGAGAGCCTCAATAAACTGCATGTTGCTCTCTACTATACTCTTTTTGTTCTCAGCAAGCGCAAAACAACAAAACAAACAAACAAATACTTATACATACATACTTTGCAGCGCTTAAAGCTAACTGGATCGAAGTACATTCTAATATGTTCAAAGTAGTTTTGATGTGGAGAATTAATCTAACACAGTTTTGTTAAAAGGGGATTCACTGACCACCTTTAACATGTTGAGGATTTTTTTTAATGAGATTCAATCCGTCTTGATATATGTATGTATGTATGTATGTACGTATGTTTATTTGTTTCGCTGCATGCAACTTTTCTATACATGTTTTGACGGTGGTTTTCCTGTAATTTATAAATGAACAAAAGGAACAAACGGCTGACTTTTTACTTAATAGATTTGACATTGTGTGATTCAAAAAGTTTTTTTATAAATAAACAAGAGAACTCGGACGGGCATAGGAAAAGGGGTTATGGCTTGGACCACACAAGTCAAATTTTTGATATTGAATAGTTTTGGAACTAAACGTCGCATGACAATAAAACTCAGTATGGAGTTACTGATTGCCAAAGTCTATCTACTGGAAAACTGGTTTGTGCATTGGAAAAGGGGGTGTGGCCCGATTCTCTATACAGAATAGCTATGGAAGCTTAAATCACAGGACATTGAAACTCATAATGGAATTGTCTCCTGGGAGTGATGTTCTGCTACTGGGAAACTGTAACGGGCAGTGGAACATGAGCGTGGTGTAAGACTAAGGGACTAATAAAAGTTTTGAATTTACTTAGTATGTAAATACATATACTAAGTAACGGGTGTCGCTAGTAAATATATAAAAAAGGAGCTTATGTTTGTAACTATGCAATAGACTCCTGAAATGTAAAAATTAAAAAATAACCGTTATTTTCTATCCTTGAATTTTTCATATTTTTATTAAAATCATATTCAATATAATAATAATGGCAGATAAAATAAACTCTGTTCATAATATAACATGAAAATTTGTACTGTTATATTAAGTAGTGAATAAATTAATAGAAAAAAGTAAAAATATATAAACGAAATAAACGAAAAATTGCGTCATTTAGATTATAGTTAAAAAAACAACTTGAGATTGGTAACCTGGAAAAAAATGCTACGCTGCTACACTAACGCAAGCTCAGTTCACTGTAGCAGCGTAATACTTTAACGCAATTGCGTTATGAAGCAGTTTTAAATATTATGATACCTGTATTATCAACATGTTTATCTGTGCAAGCTGTTTTTGAATTGCGTTATGTGGGCAATTTCTTGAATGCGGTGAGTTTTTAGAGTGCGCTTTAAACAAAACTAAAACAACAAAGGATTCTGGCATTGCAGCAAGTTTAAAGTTTGATTCAAGTTTGTTTGTACCAGTGATGTGATTCTGATTTAGTAAAAAATCCCGATCACATCCCGATTTAGACCTGTTTATCCCACCAAAATGACACGAAAAACCCACAAAAAATCCCATCCAAATATTTATACCAATAACGATTTTTTGTGCAATTTTTGAAATAAATTGGATGCCCACCTGCTGAACAGGCCCACCTTCTACTGAACACTGTGAGTTCTGACGTCTGTATGATGCGCCAATCTGTAAAGTGTCGCAGTAACATCTCATTGAATGTCCACTTTTGACAAATCATTGAGAAGAATGCGCGTGCTGCTTTAGCCCCACGGCCGTTGAGAAATAAAATATTCGAATAAAACGAAGCTGAGCAAAAATAGTTCATCTCTATTTAGTGAATTTCAGAGTGTTTCTTATCGATAAAAAAAGGTGAATATGAGAAGAATTCTATATTTAATGTTTATTTTTCACAATTCGACGAGCAATCGAACAATATTGAGAAATGGGAACAAATATTTCACGTCATATCATGATGGCGTGCCTGCCCACCTACTGAACAAAACGTTGGTCCATCTTCCGAACAAATATTCAGAAATCGTGCAAGTAAAAAATTGTCATTTATATGATTGAAAATAGTGTTTGAAATTAGTTAAAATAGTTTTCGTGATTCTCGTCCATGTTCAGATAAAATTTTAGAATGCCGTCGCCTAAAAAAAAAGTGAAAAGAACGAATATAAATTCTGATGCGATGGTTGCAGCCATCGAAGGAATTCAAATCTCTATTGTTTAAAGTTCAGTGAGTCATTGTGAACTATTGATAGAATAAACTTCTTATAAACTCTCAAAAAGTGTTTTTACTTCATTTTCTAATTTTTTTCAACGATTTGTTTTAGGTGTTCAGTAGCAGGCCAATTTTTTTAGCGGTCGATTTCGAGACTTGCTAGATCAACTGCCAAAATTATAATTTTTGGAAATTTTAAATTCTGATTAAAATTCTTGTTAGTTATTGAACTTAGCTTCCAAATGAAACCAAGAGCTCTGAAAAATTATGTTTTAAGGTATACGTGTAGCAACCAAAAACAGGAGCTGTTTTCAAAAAATTTTTTTAAGATATAAGAAGTTATTATTTTTTTTACTTTATACAGGTTATTGTATATAAAAAATACTTTATACAAATATTTTTTTTTTTTTAAATACAGTTCTGACTTTGATATAGAGGGCGCTGAAAATGGCATTGAAAAAAGACATCCAAAACGGTTCGATGGATATGGCCCTTCTCATGTATCGGAAACAAAAAAAGCAAATAACATTTTAAAGCATAGACCATATATTAAGCATCTCCCCTACGCAAGACCCCCGGAGTTTTTTTTTAATTATGGCGGAAGTTGAAGTAAAAAGTTCGAAAAATAAATACATTTTCGCGCGATTTTTTGTTTATATAAAAAAAACAAAAAAAAATAGATACTTAAATTTAGAAGGGATGCCTAAAGGACAAAATAACGAACAAAATGCAAAAAAAAAATCATTGAAATTGAACCAATAGATTTTGAGTAACCCATCGAACCGTTTTAAAAAACTAGTTTAAAGGAAATCGCATTTAAAGTTTTTATATATTCTTAAGAAGAATAAAAGATTTTTTTCGTTATATTTACACGTATATTATACCTTAAACCAAAGGTATAGCCTCCAAGCAAAACGTGTTTAGTAGGCGGGCATCCTCCCCTAAATTTTTTTAACATTATAATAATTTTATAGTTTAATAATGTACATAATAAAGTTTTTCAATAAATATAACAAATTTTTCACAAAAAAAAAAAAAAAAAAATACGAATAGTTAAACACTGCGTATAAAAACTCTCTTAAGTGTATAAAATAATCGTAAATTTCTTTCATTGCATCAAAATGAAACTGAGCTTAAAATTTTGTTTTTAAATGAGGATCATATTTTCATAAATTTGAGGATCATAATTACATATCCCTTTCTTACATATTTAGAATCAATGAAACAGAAATTAAACGAAAAATTTTGAAAGATTACAAAAAAGTGATACCAACCAGTTTTGCTAATTTACACTTTAAAAAAATTATGATTCAGTAGAAAATCCCACCTAAGCATCCGAAATCCCACACGTTCTCAAATAGGCCAAATATCCCAAAATGAGCCCGAAATCCCACCAAATCACATCACTGGTTTGTACTCTTAACATCGAACACGTTCGACAAATTTAAAAAAACATTGCGTGATCGGCAAAGCATCATCACAATCAAACACACTTCATATGCTTAACAGCATCTTCTTCGACCTTGTTCGCTTCGAACATTTTATCTCCATGTTTAAGGCGACATAAAACTTGTGCAATTTTGGCTCGCTGCAAAAATATTTTCTCATTTTTCTGTAAGCGTCATTTGTATTATTGCGCTATTGCGTTACTTTTTTTAAAAGAAGTGAATTAGCGCAGTAACGCATTTAAGTGCTTCAACGCAATAGCGTAACGCAGCGCAGCGTTACCCATGTCTACAAAGTACTATCAAAATCTTATTGCAAAAATACCGTTAGTTGAGTATATATATTTTAAATATTTTTTTCAAAAAAGGTCTGAAATTTTGGAGTTTTCCTCAAAAAAAGGCTCAAAATTTGTTTTTGTTGTAAAAATAATTTAAATTCAAATTCGCAAATTTTCAACTCTATTTAAAAGCTCTAACATTTACATATAAGCAAAAGTTATTTCAATTTTACGCAAAAATTAAAAACCATTTTTGTGATTCAAAAAGCAAGGCTCTTTGATTTTTTCGAACAAAATTTTTTTTTCCAATATTGTGTTTTTATATTTTTGCAAAAATAAAAAAGCAAAAAAAATTTTTTTTTAGAAAAAATTATCTTAGTATCTCTTACCAATCAAAAGATATAGCCAATAATCTATATATACAAAAAGCAAAACGCTGTCTGTGTGATGGCTGGAAACTTCAAAATTACTGAGCCGATAGAGCTAAAATTTTGGCAGTTCATTTTTTTCAAGTACGAGATGGCTTAAATATCTGTCACACCCCCTTTTACCGCCCACAAATCAATAAAAATGCTATATTTCCTACGGTTTTCGTCGATTGGGCTACATTTTGGTAATTTAGTCTGTATGCTTACTGTCGGCAACTGTACTAAAACTGGGTAATGTCCATCTACTAGAAAACTGGGATGAGCATTATATAAGAGGGTGTGGCTCCGCCCATACAGTTAAAATTTGTATTATCGAATAGCTTTGAAAGTAAAAATAGCAATACTTACATACAAACTCAAAATGTAGTTACTATTTGATGATCTCCTGCTACTGGGAAACTGTAACGGGCAGTGGAAAATAACAGTGGTGTCAAACTATGAAGCTAAGAAAAGTTTTGAATACACCTATTATGTTCCCATATAGTTGCAGGGTGCAGCAACGCGCGCCGGGAAAAGGCT
The DNA here is from genome assembly GCA_943735915.1 of Pherbina coryleti. Lineage (NCBI taxonomy): Eukaryota > Metazoa > Arthropoda > Insecta > Diptera > Sciomyzidae > Pherbina > Pherbina coryleti. Next base: position 44,151,962 of record OX030952.1, on the reverse strand, counting down.
AGTTAAATATAGAAAAGGAATTTACAAAACGAAGAAAGTAATTCAGTTGTGTTAACTTGATTCGGGGTAAATTTGCTGACTGTTTTATATTTTTATCAAAATGAGGAAGATTAATAAAAAGGCTGAAGATGAAATTGTTGCAATGACTGAAAACAGTCGTCCAAGAAGAGAAATAACACAAAGCTTACAAATTTGCCATCAAATAAATATACAGAAACGACGAAATATGAAGGCTTCAAAGGTTACAAAAAGACGCCCCAATATGCTTTCGGTCAGAGATGCTCGAGCCATAGAGCGCTTATTAACTCAACAAGTAGCTAAGACACCAAAAGAAGCTGTACAAAAGATTGAAAAGCCAGTGAGTGGACAGCACGTAGAGCGTTGAAAAAAATCAGGTTGGAGGCCGCCATCAATCCACAAAAGCTAGCATGGTCTGATAAAAACGTAAAAGCGAGGTTGAATTTCTGCCAAAAGTTCAAACACTGGAGTGTCGATGATTGGAAACGTGTGATCTGGTCTGATGAGACCCGTATTAACCGGTATCGTTCGGATGGGAAGCAATATTACAAGCACGGAACCCATGAAAAGCTGCAAAAGCATCAAGTTAAACCAGCGATGAAACGTGGCGGTGGTAGCGTTATGGTGTAGGTCTGATTTACATGGTGGCATATTGGTCCACTTGTAAGAATATTCAGTATAATGAAGAAAAAGGATTACCTGAACATCTTACTGACTAATTTGCCAGATTTCGTTGACCTAAGTTCACATCCGACAGAAGAGGTGATATTCCAGCAAGACGGGGATCCGAAACATACAGCGAAAATTTTTCAAGAGTGGCTAAAAAATTAGGACTTCCAGCTTTTACAATAGCCACCACAGAGTCCTGATTTAATGGCGTGATCTTCCACATGCAACTATTGAAAAACTGGTCGAGAGTATGCCGAACCGTATTAATAGCGTCATTAAGGCCAAACGACAGAGAAAAAAATTTAATTTTATATTTTATGTAATAAAAAGGATATATGCAGTTTTTTTTGCAAAACTTTAAGCATTTTAATATCCTTATTTTTTGCTGCTTTTCTCAAAAAACAACTTTGTCCTTGCGGGAGAGGAAGACATCCTTTTATATTCGTAAAATTGTGAATTTGATAACCCCATTAAATTTTTGAGACCTCTTAGAATGTGAAATTCGAAAACAAATTGTTGAAAACAAATCCATAAGCCCTAATGTAAATATATTCATTATATTAATTTATATTTAGCTGCTTGTAATAGTTGAGGATTTCAACAAATCCGCAAGAGTTTGAGAACTTTTTTGAAAAAAATTTAAATTGTGCTATAAATAACGAAAATGTACCGAACCCTACTCTTTTGAGTGTAAGTAGGCGGTATGCAGGCGGTGCTACCATTATTGATTGTGTTGATCTTCCTCCACTTATTCCATTTAAGGGAACAGCTAAAGGTTTATACTCCCATAACAAACTATCCACTTTAATGCACATATCTTTATATAATGAAACCACATAATGTATTCTGAGCCTAACACATGATCCAATAAGTCCCGAGACTAATTTCTAGGTGGCACCTCGAACGAAATATCGATATAATATTTCGATAGTTCCAACCTTCAAACAAAACGTGTAAAAATTACGTAAAATGAACTTACGTTTAGTTCAAAAGTTGCAGTGATTAAAGTGACGCTACTGTTGATATTTTCAAAATAATGGATTCAAAGCAATTCCGTGTGCTGATTTATCACTGTTTTTTTATGGGAAAAAATACCGTCCAAGTTGAGCAATGGCTTCGAAAGTGTTATTCGGACTCTACTCCGTCAAAAGCAACCATTTGCAGATGGTATGCTGAGTTTAAACTTGGTCGTACAGACACAAATGATGCTGATCGTTCAGGACGCCTAAATGAGACAGTTGTTCCACAAAACATGAAAAAAGTACACAAAATGGTATTGGCCGACCGTAAAGTGAAGGTGCGCGTGCTAGCTGAGGCTCTGAAAATATCGAAAGGCAGTGTGGGAACAATATTACGGGAACATTTATCGATGAGAAAGCTGCTTTCCAAATTGGTGCCGTGTTTTCTCACACCGGACCAAAAACAACAACGTGTCGATGATTCAGAAAGTTGCTTGGCACTGTTTACAAAGAATGAACTTGAATTTTTGAGTCGGTACGTGACAATGGATGAAACATGGATCCACCATTACACACCGGAATCAAAACGGTCGTCAGCTGAGTGGAGAGCAACCGATGAAAGCAGGCCAAAGCGACCAAAAATACAACAGTCGGCTGGAAAGGTATGGCATCTGTATTTTGGAATGTGCATGGAATTTCGTTCATCGACTATCTCGAAAAGGGAAAAACAATCAACAGCGATTATTATATAGCGTTGTTGGGACGTTTAAAGGATGAAATCGTGAAAAATCGGCCCCATTTGAAGAAGAAGACAATGCACCGGGTCACAAATCGATGAAAACGATGGCGAAAATCCACGAATTGGGCTTCGAATTGCTTCCTCATACACCGTATTCGCCAGATTTGGCCCCCAGCGACTACTTGGTTCTTTGCTGACCTCAAAAAATGCTTGTCGGCAAGAGATTTAGCTCCAATGAAGAGGTGGTGGTGGCTGAAACTGAAGCGTAATTTGAGGCAAAGCACAAATCGTTCTACAAAATCGGTATTGAAAAGTTAGAAAAGCGGTGGAATGAATGTTTTGCCGCTGAAGGAACCTATGCTGATGAATAAAGAATAATATTTACAAAAAAAGGTACACATTAGAGAGCTTGCGAATACAACAAGAGCTTAAGACAACAATGAACACAAAAGAAGACAAAGATAACATAAATCTAATCTACACAGTAGCAATCTGAAATTCAAATGTGCAATATTTTTAACGATTTTGACAAATTTAAATAATTCTTTTCTGTGATATTTTTATATTTAATTAATAAGTTAATTAATAAGTAAGAAAAAGAAAAATTTGATGTTAAATTGTCAAACTAATTTGTATTTTTTTGAAGATTCAATAAAAATTTATCCCTGAAGATGCTGAAAAATACCCAGCGAAACGTCGGAGGAAAAAATGAAATAGAGATTATTTATTTGCATTTAAAAAATATCACGACCAAAACAGCCCAAACTTAAACAAAAAAGTTGTTTTATTACTTAGTCTCGGGACTTATTGAACCATGATTTAATAGACTTTTTGCAACAGAAAATGCAGAATCACAAGATTATGAGAATCATGTGGAAAATTCTACAAGTTCATGGGATGCGCAGAGTGATGCCACGAAAGATGATGCCTCAGGTAAGACAAATGGCGGTAGATTAAAAATAAGTTATTTTTTTATGGAAAACGAGACGCATGATGATGAAAAATCATCTCCGAGTGAAATAATTGGAATATTAAAGGATCAAAGCAGCGAAATATGTACATTAAAAACTCTGTTCAGGAATTAACCAAAATAAATATAAACATGGATAAAAAACTTAAGCTAGTACTTGACGAAAATATTGAAATTAAAGAAAGCGTTGTATCCATTTTGTTAGCGCTCATTTAAAAGCCATGATATTGCCGTAAGAAAAGTGGAATAATTTGTTTACCCCCAGGTACCGATGAAAACTGCAGAAGAAATTAAAAAATTTAATGAGGAATAGGGAGTAACGATAGAAACCGATTCAGTTTGATTAGCAATAAAAACTTGCGAATGGATGAAAAAAAATGTGGATAATTTTTTTTTTTTTTTTGTTTTTTTTAACCCATACCGGCCTACTTCCGTGACCTTTTGTAAACGCGAAAAATCGATTTTTTGCAATTTTCGCCGCATAGCATCCGAACTATTGAAGTGACGTCATTGCAATGTGCTAAAAAATTGGAGCTAATTTAAATACGAGCATTTTGGTATCCTGCTTAGCTATCTGAGACATCTGGTTCCCGAGATATATATTTTTATAAGAAAAATCGGAGGTGTATCAAAATTCCAATTTTTTTTTTTACTTTTTAATTTTTATTAAAAAAAAACTATTCCAAATACCATATTGAAATGTTCTACACCAATTTTCATTAATGCATTACTTATTTTTAAATTCAAAACACTCAACGCTAAGACTTTCTCTTAACCCATACCAGCCCAACTGTTCCAATATACTTTTCGTAATTTTTTTACGTTCGATGTAGTTAACACTTACCTACCTTTCGGACTAGAACTGACCAAGCAAAAATAATAAAAAAAAAAAAATAGGGGCATTTTATGGAGTTATGAATTCAAAGTTTTGGTTGTAGGTAAGTAAAATAATTTCTGTCAGCAGCAAACTGATTTTTGGTATTAAAATATGGTATGCATTGATGGCGAAGTTTAGCGATAGTGTATCACACACATTGGGACTCGCTCGAAACGTGTTTTGAGGCCTCTATCACTGTTCTGACGCACTTTCTACGGCCTGTGAATGACAAGGTAAGCTTCGAAGCTCGATATCGAAGTTCTTTTCTTCTCCTGCAATATTTAAGATCTTCCTTGGAACTGAGGATCACTGATTTTATATTTCGCCAGTCGTACAATTTTGTCTTTTGTAATCAGAAGACTGCGTAAAATTGGTGGTGCTTTTTGGCCGGGCGAAACTTTTTGCCAGCGTATCATGTCAACGTAGTCCATGCACGAGTAGTTCAGCATTGGAACTAACGGATAACGGAAAATGCAGCTTCAGATAATGCATTGCGCGTATCTAAAATTCGGCGATATGCTAACGAATGAATCGGTTCCCGACCGTCGTTGCTCATCGCATATGCTCACCTCAATAATTTTAGGATGCGAGAAAAAGCCATTGCGATGAATGCATTTGTTGAACGCGCACATTTTTTCTGCTGGCACAAGGGATACCAGAAACCGTGACAATTTGATGATCCTGTAAATATGTAGTGCACCACTTACGCTATCTAGGGTGACGCTTGATTACTATACTTACCAGAGCGTAGACTTTTAAAGTTTCTTTGAGCAATAACTCTGAGAAATATTGGTTGCTTTGTTCCATAAGTCTATTACTTCTAACGATTACTTGCTTTGGTTTCTTTTCAGTCTAACTTTATATGTTGCTTCGCGTAATGAAGCTCTAAAATCACATCTTCACCTGTTGGTAAACTTCACGAGGATCACGGTTTAATATTCCTACCTTTCGACGAAGCATTCCCATTTTTTTATTCATTACACTTCCTCTTTATAGTTGCTAGATAAAAACCAGAAATTGAGCGGTTTTGTCACAACACAGCCAAGAAAACGAATGAAACAACGATAGCCAAATGCCTTAATTCGAAAGCGATGCGACTGAAATCAAAAAATAACGAAACAGCCAAACGCAGCTACCCGGATTCAAAGCGACAGGGTTTCAAAAATTTTCCAAAGATTGTATTTAGCGTTTTAATAGTAATTGCAGTCATTTTGATTCAGTTTAAATCAGTTCAGGAACCATGAAAACATTGAAAAAGTAGAGTGTGGAACTTTTTTTTTAAGTTTAAGACTGGAGTCTTAAAAAAAACAGAATGTAAAATTTAGTAAATACCTAAGCAGTAATATTCTTAATCAAATTATCTGCAATTTTTTAATACATTGCAATGACATCACTTCAATAGTATGGATAAAATGCCGCAAAACGTAAAAAAAATTCACGAAAAGTAGGGTATATTAGGGCAGTTGGGCTAGTATGGGTTAAGAAAAAGTCTTAGAGTTAAGTGTGTTGTACGTAAAGATAAGAAGAACATTTCAATATCGTATCTGGAATAGTTTTTTTAATAAAAATTAACAAGTAAAAAAAAATAGGAATTTTTGGAATGTATATGGAATGGTGGATAGATACACCTCCAATTTTTCCTACAAAAATATATATCTCGGGAACTAGATGTCTCATACAGTTAAGCAGTATACCGAAATGTTTGTATTCAAATTAGCTCCAATTTTAATACATTGCATTGAAGTCACTTCAATAGTTTGGATACTATGCGGCAAAAATTGCAAAAAATCGATTTTTCGCGTTTACAAAAGGTCACGGAGGTGGGCCGGTATGGGTTAAAAAAACAAAAAAATTATCCAAATTTTTTTTTCATCCATTCGTAAGTTTTTATCACTAAGGAACTTTGATCAGAAAAAAAAGTTCGAGAGTGTTATTCCCTAATGAGGAATTAATAAAACAAAATTTTATGGATCAGATGGTATATTACTATTATTTCTTATAAGTGCTTAACAACCAAACTCCCCTTTTTGAGACTATTCGTCTTTTTAAGTACCAGACAACATCGTGTAATAAAACAATTAAAAATATGTTTGAGCAATTATGTAGCTATGAGGCTTTAAAAAACCTTTCATGGTCAGGACAGTCTGGTCTGAGTAAAGGTAAATATCGTAGCAAACAAATAATGTGCAGTTCACAGTGTTTTAGACAATTTTGGTATTATTGGTTAATAAAATTTCTTTTCATAATTTCAGCAATCGAGAAACTTGTGTTTGAAGATAATGCTGGCATAATTACACTAACGGAAAGTGTTGTAAATTATAGAGCAAAAAATGAAAATGTTTTGACTCATGAAAGTATAAAAAATCCATTCAAGAGTTTTTAAAAAGGTCGACTTTAAGATGTAATCGCCTTAATAAAAAATAATTATCAATAAAAATATTTATTTGGAAAAATACCCATACATTCTCTTCTTATCTTCCAGTTATGGGTCAGGCTTCCGTGGCGTAGTTGGTTAAAGTGCGTGGCCGCTATGTCAACGAACCTGGAGAACCAGGTTCGAACCCCAGCAGCGACAGAAAATTATTTGAATAAAAATAATTTTTCTGTACGGCCGCCACCTCTCTGCAGACAATGGCAAACCTCAGAGTATTCAAAATGCCATGTAAAGCTTCTTGAGAATAAGAACATTCCGTTCATCGCCGTTCGGAGTCGGCGTTAAACCTGTAGGTCCAGTTCTCGGTCAATTGTGTACAAACTTAATAAGACGCACAACACAATTGATCCTAAGAAGCTAGGTCAAAGTCTTTTCAAGGGCTGAAATGGCCAGTTATTTATTTATTTTGTTTTTATGGGTCAGGCTAGCTACGATTCTATTTTGGTTCAAGGTAATTTGGTTATTTTCAGCGAACTGTAAGTAAAACATCAGACAAATTTCAGTTAAAACGTCAAGTATTTTTCGCACACCACTAGGTAAAATTATTACACATTTTTGGTTATTTTAATGGACTATAGTCGAGCACATATTAGTCAACGCGTTTTTTTTTTTTAAATAAAAATGGGAATGACCATAGTCATAGTAACGAGAATATGGAATAATTTTACTGATTGGCGTGCAAAAAGTACTTGATGTTTTAACTAAAATTTTGCCGGACATTTACCGACACAGGCACCGGACACATATCTGCTACTTTATGGACATAAAATATGAAATTGTTTCTCGGGCAGACTATCCTTATATATGCACTGAAAATGGAACAAGAAAAAATATTGTCTACCCATAAGCATTGTGAAACAAAAGATAAATACACAAAAGATAAATACAGGGAGTATTTATTCGACCATGTACACTCGAAATAATCGCTGCTTTATTTTACGAAAAAAAATTTCGTAAGAACTATTTTCGTAATATACAAGAAACTTTCATTTATATTACGAAACTTTCGTTATTATATTTTTTAACTCAATTTTTTTTTGGAACGAAACTTTCGTATATTAACGGAAATACTTTCGTAATAAAAAACAAAATTGTAAGTGAAATGTAACGTAGGTCAAAAAATCATATATTTGCAGCGTTACATTGAAGAAGTACGTTTTTTTACAGTAAGTACAAGGCTTTTTGCTAAAAAGTACTCGCGATTGGTCCGAGCTACCCTTGTTCAGCAGTAAGAAATTCTCTTGCGCATCCAGTCGTAGAGTAAGCACATAGTGCGGATGCACTCATATTCCGCAGTCACTAGAGCAGCCATCACCCCTTTGATATCTAGTCGCCACGCGGTAAGAACAGCAACTTGGGTCCAAATATTACGAATTTTCCGTAAAATTTCAAGAGAAAATTCGTAAATTTTAACAAAAATTTACGAACTTTTCATATAATTTCAGAAAAAAATTCGTAAATTTTTACAAAATTTGCGTAATATGCACGAAATTTTTTTGTTTTATTTCGAAAGACTTTTGTAGACTAAAACCACGAAATATTTCGTTATATATACGCTACAATTCGTGTATTTTACGCATGGATTTTTTTGGGTGTAGAAGTAGACATTCATTCATACATTTATTCATTCATTCATGCGTTCATTCATACTTTTATTTCGTGGAAATTGTTTATTTCTTTTTCTTTTTGAGTTTGAATTTTTTTTAAATTGAACTTTTTTAATAGTTTTTTTATTTTTCAGTGTAATATATCGCTGATTGATCTCTTCAAAATTACTTGTTCGAGATTATAGAAATATACATTCATTTATTCATTCATTCTTTCATTCACACGTTGATTTCGTGAGTATTGTTTATTTTTTCTTTTTGTTCGAGCCACCAACGCGTGGACGGGTACAACCAGTATATACATAAAATATTCAGTTTATGCAAAACAAAGTTTGCCGAATCATATAGTAGGTATAGGTAGTATATAAAAATGGATATATGTGGATGTTTAGGTCAGGTATAGACTCCGAAACCAGTAAACCAATTTTTATTTGTAAAACCTGTGAAAATTGGTAGATCGAACCAATGGGGCGGGCATTGGACGAGGGGGCGTGGTAACTCCTTTACAACCAAAATTCGCGATATTGAAGCTTTGGAATTATAAGACGCACAGCCTTGGAAATCGGTATTCGACCTCAATTTACGTGTGCCATTCCATTGGTAACATTTTATGGACGTTGAATGAGGGGCGTGGCACTTTTTCAACAACCCAAATTGCCGGTATAACTTTCAAACTATAAGTCACACATCAATAAAACTCGGTATGAACTATTTAGTCGTATCTCTCGACTGGCAAAATTGAACGAGATTTATAAAAGGGGGTGTGGCACTGCCCACACAATTCAAATTTTTTATATCGAATAGCTTTGGAACTAAATGTCGCATAACAATGAAACTCAGAATGGAGTTACCCATTTGATGATGTCCTTTTACAAGAAAACTTGCATTGGATAAGGGGGTGTGGCTACCACATACAAGCAAAATTTTTGATATGATTTGGAAGTGAAAGTCACAGAACATTGAAACTCAGAATGGAGTTACTATTTTGTGATGATCTGCTTCTTGGAAACTGGAACAGACATTAAACAATGAGCGCGGCGGGTATCGCTAGTGTTTTATAAATTCAGTAAAAAAAATTGAATTTTATATAAACTTATAATTTTTTTTATTAAAATGTGTACGTACCTATAAAAACAGCCATCCAACCGGCCCATGGCCATAGAATAGGAGATACTGATATAGATATGTTCAAAAAAGTCCCGTGACCTTTTGAATATGGATGCCAACTTGGTTCTTCTAGTATATATCCTGTTACTGCAATTCCGTTCAGTATTGTCACATTTACAATTATCGGTTCACAATCACAATATAAGTATTGAGAACTATAAGGCCACATGTAACTCTCTGAAAAGTCCAAATAAGCTGGACTTAATGTTACTTTCGGCACATATTCCGCTAATAATTCCATGCTCCTTATAATATTTAACTTGCCATGACCTTGTTCAAACATATTATTTTCAATTAATCGAGAGGCTCCTTCATGTAAAACTTGCTTCATTGAGGAGGGATTGACCATTTCTAATTTGTCTAATACACCGCTAGTGAGTAGAGTAACAGCACCAGCAACAACAGGTGACGCCACAGATGTTCCTGATAATGATCTACAACCACCTTTAACATTGCTTCCCTTTACTTGACTGCCATATGTAACAATGTCTGGTTTAAGTCTTCCATATCCACGAGGTAATTCCCATGTTGTCATTCCTCTTGAGCTAAATTTCGCAACATTTTCATCAAAATTAATTCCACCAACTCCTATTACATCACTCTGATCACCTGGATTGTTAAGTGTACCATATAGTGGCCCATCATTTCCAATAGCAGATATCATAATAACTTTATTGGCAGAAAGTTCCAAAACTTTTTCCACAAATGGATAATCTAAAAAATCGGGACCGCCAATACTTAAATTTAAAATTTTAATTTTTTTAAGTATGGCATAGTTAAAAGCATCCAAAAACCAAGAAGTGTAGGACACCTAAAATAAAAGAAAAGAAAAACTAAGTTGCTTTAGAGATAAAATAAAGAACATAAATAAACAGTTTTAAGAAGTCTTTATCGAATTTTAAAAATCTTTACAATCAACTAACTAAACCACATCACATTTACGAGGGTTTTTTCATTGACCGAATTTTTTTCATTGAAAATAGGTTTATTTTTTTCGAAAGATTCTCCTTTATGATTAACTAGCAACCCTCCGCGGCTTTGTCCGCGATGTATCTTAAAATAAAGTAACGCATTTTTTGTAAAAAATTTGTCTTATTATCGTTTTAATAGGTTTATTTTTTCCATGACACATTAATTCGTCATATGAAATCAAAAAAGCCGTAAGTTACATTTGAAAAATTTTGCAGTAGAAGCAAAAAATGCTTGGGCTTTGCTTTGGGCTTGCACTGAAAAGCTTATTGAATTTTGTATATAAAAACGTCGTTTTTAGTAGTAGGAGTGTTAAATTTTGCATGAACATGTATTTTGATACGGTGCTTCATAATCAATCAAAAAGTAAATTTTGAATTTTTGGTAACTTACGCCTTTTTTGATTTCATATGACGAATTGCAATCATGTAAGAATTTCTGTATAAACAATGTTTTTTTATGTGTTTGTGTTATTCGTAAGAATAAATAGGTTTGATGGATTTCCTATCCCAGAAAGACCAACATATAACTGCCCGTGGGAAAAGCATCTTTCTCGTAAAAAAATAAAATTAATTTTTATTCTCACATCAAGTTTTTGATTTCCAACTGATTTTCTGGGGTGGCTCATAACCGGGCTCAAATTTTTTTTAAGCAAAAAAATAAGGTTTTAGGCAATCGTTCATAATTTTTTTGCTTGTAACTAAATCGTTAGGGTCTCTTTGGAGAAAAGTAAGCTTAAATAATTAATTTTCGTTTGACAACAACAATGAAAAAATATTAAGCACAGACAATTTTATGTCGATTTAAGGAAACATGGCTCATAACCAGAGACATTCCTTATTTAACCATATTATTAAATGGTATGAAAATACATTTTATGCAATGCACTTCGGCTAATTAACGCAATTTGTAGCTCAATTATATAAAACTCGTATTCGATAACGTGAATTGTTTTGGAAAGATATTGGTTTTAATAAGTCCTTACCTTTTCAAATGTAAATTTATGTTTATGGAATGAATTAAAAATACTTTTTTATCACTTTCAATAAATAAAATCAAATTAAGTTAAAATATTTTCATAGGTCTTATTTCAGTGACGAAATTATATACTAATACTATGTAATGCCGTAAAAACATGCTGAAAAAGCCATTCAACCCATACCAATGCGCAGCTTCAAAGCGATGTAATTTGCATCGCACGGCGCACAGTGTGACGAGTGCGGCCAAAAATACCTTACGAAAAAAAGTCATAAATTTATAAATCTAAATATGCAGAATAATAGTTTAGAGTATAAGTATTCTTCATGTAAGATGACTCTGCGATTACTTTTCAATTACGGACATGCCACTTTTTTAAAGTTTATTTGAAAAGATGATGAAATTCTTCTTTTTACAATTTGACACTGTATATATCTTAATAAGGGGTGCATTTTAGTATAAAATATATGCAAAAAATTAATTTATATATATGTATTTTATGTGTTTTAGCAAAAATTTTTTAATTAAAAGCAAACGTAAAAAAATTTTTGTATAACTAAGGACAGGTTCTAGAAATCTAAAAAAACAAAACTTTGAAAAGCACTTTAGTTTTAGTATGTCGAATATCAACACTTTCTCAACATGTTCCAAAAATTTGGTTTGCCGAAACTCAATTATAAGGGCTTTATGCTCACTTTTGTGGAGCATGTTTTAGCGAAAATTAACAATTTTGTATGAAAAAATAACAACTTTTTCACAAATTTCAAAACACAATAAAATAAAATAAGCATTTTTGTTTTTTTTTTAATTTTAGTACGTATATCAACATTTTCTCAATACGTATCCAAAATTTGGTTTGCCGAAATTCAATAATAACGACTTTATGCCCACTTTTTTGGAGAATATTTTGGCGAAAGTGAGCAATTTTATATGAAAAAATAACAAATTTTTCAAAGTTCAAAACGCAATAAATTAAAAAAAGCATTTTTGTTTTTTTTTAACTTTAATATGTGTAATATCAACACTTCTTAAATATGTTCCCAAAACTTGGTTTGCCGAAACTCAATAATAAAGACTTTACGCCCACTTTTCTGAAGCATGTTTTGTCGAAAATAAGCAATTTTATATGAAAAAATAAAAAAAAAAACTTAAAAAAAACATTAATTTGTTAAATAAATATTTCAAATAAAACACTTTATCAACAAAAAAGCAAATTATCTGAATCTTGTTTTCGCTAAAATGCCCTTCACGTTCATACTGGAAAATAAGTTATATAGGAGGTGGGCGTGCTAGTGGGCCGATTTGATTAATTTTTACACCAGCTATTAATAGCTACAAAAGACAAAAGACTATGTGTAGTAAATTTAAATGATCTGGGGTAATTTTTTTGTGTAAATATACCTGATTACCGATTTCAGTTATAAGGGAGGTGGTCATATTAGTGAACCGATTTAGTTCATTTTCACACCAGCTGTTTATAACTCTAAACGAACTATGTGTACTAAATTTTATTGATCTAGGATAATAGTTTGGGGAACTATTTCATATTACCGATTTCGGTTATATGGGAGGTAGGCGTGCCATTCATTCAATTTTAACGAAATTTTGTGAAAACAACTCTTTCATCGTAAAAATTTTTACAAAATTTCGTGATCCTAGGATAACTCCTTCTATTTTTGTCCACTCGCTATATGGGCTTGTCACACTGTGCGTCGCGAAATTCTCCCTGGGTGATCGAAATTCTGTAACTTTTGAACGGATTGAGATAATTTACTCCGGCTTTTTTTTTGTTCGATTGGAAATCGATATTTTCAAAATTCTATTTTTTTTTTTTGAAAATCTATGTCACTATGAACACAAAAAAAAAAAGCTTGACAAAAAATCTAAAGGGGGGCTTTGCTAGGTTGCCCCATTCTCACCGAACAAAGAATTCCGTTGATTGCGTGATTGAAATTATAAAACTTTTTCACGGATGGGTATATTTCATTTCTTTTTTTTTTGTTTTGTTGAAAATCGATGTGCTTAAAACAAAAAAATATGTTCAAAAAATTGTTGGTGCCTTGGTAGGGTTGCCTGTAACTTAATAAAAAAATGTCAAAATTCATAGAATCCTCTTATTGCTTAATTTGAAATGATATCATTTCTAACAGAATAAGAAAATTAAAATGCATTTAAATTTTTCTAATTTCTTAACCCGTTATTGCTCAAAGTACCTTTAAAAATATACCTTTAAAATATAAAGTAAAATTAGATGATTTAATTTAATAATCATCAATTTTATTTGAAATAAAAACCAAATTTGCTTTTTTCTCCGCTATTTCCTTCTATGTTAAACCCAAAAGCTACCAAAACTTTTATATATCAATAAAATAGAAATCAATAATTCATACATTAGTTTAATATTCTGTTTTCATCTATAACCAAGTCAATTACAACCAAATACTTTCAAGTAAAAAACAAGAATAAAACTCGAATTTGATATTCATCTACTTTTTAATCAAGTCTTCCATTTCACCGAATATACCGCCATAATCTCCAGAATATGACATTTTCTCAATACTTCTAACCGATGTTGTTAATGGATCTGACGAAATCATCAAATTTTCTGCAAACTTTTGCACGCACATCTTCCAGTATATCACATTAAATTTAAATTTCCTTCACTTGCTTTACTTTCTATGCAAATAAATGATATATTTTCAATAGAAATTGTTAAATTATTCATTTTTAATAAAAATGTGCCACAAACTCGTGCTTTTTTTAACTTTCAATTTTAAAGTAAACAAACCAACTTTTTTCAGCTCAAAATCAGCTGATTTTTGGCAAAACTAATCCAAAAGCATGAAATGAGAACCTACAGTAAACAATAACAATAACAACAACAACAACAACAACAACAACAAAACAAAACAACGATATTAACCTATTAACTATTATTATTATTTAGATTTTGTTTTTTTAAATGCAATGGTTATTAAGAATCTTAAAAAAAATATTTTGACTTAAGTCAACAACTGTCCTAAAGGATACATAATTACACACTTTTAATTAAAAGTAAACTTGATGCAATATCCATAGAAAATTGAAGATATTTGCAAAAATTCGAAAAGTGGTGACAAAAATAATTTTTTTTTTTCTATACCATAATGTCATATTGTCATATTTAGAATGTACAAAAACAAACAAAAAAAAAGAAATAGTGCATAAAACTCTAAGTTATACTATTTTGTTTAGTGCATAAGTAAATTATGAATACACAATACATACCAGGAAACATCGTCATTTTTTCTTCAAATGACAAGTTTGTCCAACGTCCGGCAGAACCCGGGAGAATATCATATATGGATGTAAAGAGGATTAATTTTATGCATGTCATTTACGAATCTTTTGGAATCTTTACTTTTTATCCTTACCTAAACCTCAAAAATCGTGAAAAATAAGGGTTAACTGATAGATATTGTGGTCAAACGGTAAACGATTTGAACATTTTAGTGATTTTTATCATTAGATATTACAATACCCATGTTCAAGAAAAAAACAGCAATCAAATATCTTTAACCGTTTATTTACAGGGCCATTTCAAATTTGAAAAAAAATTCTGAATGTGAAAAATTTGCACAAAGAACAAAAAGTTCAAACTTTCGACCCATATATCTAAAGAAGTGTTATAGATACAAAAAAACGACCACGAATTTGAAAAGTTCATTCAATTTTGACTTTGAATAAAAAAAAAAGCTTAAAATTTTCAATTTTGTATTTTTTAGTTTCTAGCGCTCAAACGGCAATTTAAGCTTCGAATATCCTTCACACAGGACACTGTGGATAAGAATTGTAAGTGGCATCGTGTTTAACAATGTTTTGTTAGTTCAAGCCTATACCTACGTTTGCTTTAAGACATACGTAGTTTTTTTTATAAAAGTCAAAGCATTTTAAGGACGTTATTTTTTACTGTTCTTAAAAAAACAACTTTGTCCTTGCGGGGCAGGAAGACATCCTTTTTTTCCTTAAAATTTTTTTTGGTTGATCTTGACAACCCCATGCAACTTTTGAGACCTCTTAGAATGTGAAATTCGAAAAAAAATTGTAATTCAATACGCCCTAATGTGCATGTTCTCAAGAGACTTAACATGGCATTATTTACTCTCTGAGGTGTGAGATTGTCTGCAGAGAGGTGACGGCCGAACAGAAAAATTAATTCAATTGAAAACACTTTCTGTGTCAAATGGAAACTAAGCCAGGGTTCTCTGGCGTATGGGTCACGCATTCTACCCACTGCGCCACGGTCGCCACGAAACGTCTTTTGAAGCACCGCGATTGTATTTCTTGACCGTTTCTTTGCACCAATCGACACGAGCCTTTTTTGAGCGATTGTCAAGTTATGTGGAATCCAACGTGGTCTTTTCACAAATTGGTTTTTTTTTTTTGACAAAGTAGCAGTATTTAAATTAAAATTATAGTTTAATAATTTTTCCATACAGTCTCAAAATATCAAATTTTGCGACATTTTTTTAAAACACATTAGTATTCCTCTCTGACTTAACATAATAGTAGGGTGGATCGCGACTGGAACAAAAAAAAATATCTAAATTTTAACAATGGCTGGTGTCAAGAAGTTGCGAATAGACATAAAAAGTTAGTTTAGAAAGTTTGAGCTTGATCAGAGTTCGTCTTCAGAATCCGCTTTTCATTTGAAAATCCTTAATTTAGCTAAATGTATTATATTATATAGTATATAGGGTAATTATACATGTTTTTTTCGAGAAACTGAATATTTATATTTACTTGTTTTTTGATATTAACTTAATCATAATGGTATGACATGACATTTAAAATATGTATTTTGACGTGACGAAGTTACGTTTTACCGCGTTGGTTTCCAAAAAAGTTCAAAAATGCATTTTTTCAAAATTCATCGGCGTTGCATTGAATTGTTACTCGCTGAGTATAATAGCTATGATCACAAAAATGATACGTCCGAAAAAAATAATTCTTTGACTTCATTATAGAAACAAAACAAAAATTCAAAACGTTATCGGGACGCGATGGCAGCTGCTTAAGCAACACAACTGAAAATTTGTTATATATAATAATTACTCGCTGAGTATTAGTGCTAGGATTAAAAATATGATGCAACAATAAAGGCCTGTATTAAGTCCTCACAACAAAATTAGAGAAAAAAATTTCTGATGTCATGGGAACACAGAGAGATCCGTTTAAAGATCGACAATGCAACATTCATGCAGCGGCGTTGCATTGAATTTTTGCTCGGTGAGTATATAAGCTACGATATGTTTAAAAAGGATAATGAAGGATTTATACTTGGCCTTACGACAAAAAAAAAAAAAATTCTGGCGTCACTAGGTCGTGAAGATAGCAGCTTATGTAACAGAAATGTAATATAGTTGCATGGAATTATTACTCACTCAGGAAACGTGCTGCGGTAAATTTTGTTTTACGACAGCTTAGATGTGTTACGCCTCACAACTAAATTACAAAAAAAATTCTTATCGTCATGATTTCAACGTGACAACTACATAATGTAGTAAAAATGCTACAACCATGAAAAAACGTTGCATGGAATTTTAACTCTGTGACTACTGGCGTAACGGTAAATTTAAAGGAACGAAAATTAAGGTGAGGTCTTCGGACACATGTTAAAAATAAAAAAAAAATTGACGGCGTCATAAGGCCCTTCTGGAAACCGCGTAATGTGACGCATATTCATTCTTTTGCTGGATTAATTGCATGCAGCTAAGGCAAAGTTAACGCACCAAGGAAAAGCACAACCAATGGAGAAGCAAATACAAAACAAAGAAAAACTAACACCAACATCAACATCAACATCAACAACATCAACATCATCAACATCAACATCAACATCAACATCAACATCAACATCAACACCAACATCAACATCAACATCAACATCAACATCAACATCAACATCATCATCAACATCAACACCAACATCAACATCAACATCATCATCAACATCAACATCAACATCAACATCAACGTCAACACCAACATCAACATCAACATCAACATCATCAACATCAACATCAACATCAACATCAACATCAACATCAACATCAACATCAACATCAACATCAACATCATCATCAACATCAACATCAACATCAACATCAATATCAACATCAACATAACATCAACATCAACATCAACAACATCAACATCAACATCAACATCAACATCAACATCAACATCATCAACATCAACATCAACATCAACATCAACATCAACATCAACATCAACATCAACATCAACATCAACATCATCAACATCAACATCAACATCAACATCAACATCAACATCAACATCAACATCAACATCAACATCAACATCCACATCAACATCAACATCAACATCAACATCAACATCAACATCAACATCAACATCAACATCAACATCATCAACATCACCATCAACAACAACAACAATAACTTAGTTAGTTATGCTTTCATCAGTGTTTTCGTGGCAACCAACATTGCTCACAAACAAAATAATAACACAATGAAATCAGACTATAAAACCGGAAAAGGACTATGACATGAATTAGGATATGGATTAGGACAAAAATTAAGACACGTTTAAAACACACCTTTCCAAACTAGGAATGGGATTCGGTTTATTTGATTAAGTCTAGAATTTGGTCTTGGATTAAAACAAGAGTTTGGACGTGAAATAGGAGTATCAAGAAACACCGTCACGTCAAAACCTACGAGTGTGTCCACAACACAGGCAACTTTTTTTTTTTATTTACTTGAAATTTCTCTATAATGGTATAATTATAGAGATAAACTCGCTAGATGAGAGCGTACTGCCTCAAATGTCAAAACGAAGTTGACAACTCCTATAAAATCTCAAAGCTATAAGAAAGATGTGTAAAAGCAACAATTGGCGAAATGTAAACGAAGTTAAACAGTCGGAGCTGTCTTGTTGCTTTAAATTGCTTGCAAATTGTAAAAAATAGTTTTCGCGCATTTTTATTGATATTAAGTAATTTGAAATTGCTTCAAGCCAAACATCATTGAAAATTAAATAAAAAACTATTAACTGCAAGCAGGGACCGCAGCAGCAGTAAGTACATATTCGCCACACAGCTGATTTTAACAATATCGGCAGTAATCCTACCTCTATTATTATACTATGTTCTCTATTAATTGAATTAATTGAAACAAATATACATTTGAATTTAATTCCCGTTGCACAAATACACAAAGACATCGTAGACATCTTAAATATAAAAATAAATTGCATTGTTCTTGAAATTGATGTTTTCTGTAATGCGTGAACCAATTTTGTTTCTGAAAATTTCTATGCGGTCTTTGTATTTGTATTGGGTCATGAGTTATTTTAGTACCTGTATTGCGCATATATGGTGTATATGGGTTAATATTTGCAAGGTTGAGTTACGTACTTACTTACAACCGTTGGTCAGTTTTGGCCTCGTATAAGAAATTCCGTCAGCCATTTCTGTTTTCGCTTGCTGGCGCCAGTTGAAAACACCAAGCGTGGTCAGGTTATCCATCACCTGATCCTTCCAACGAAGATGTGGGCGTCCTCTTCTGCGTTGACCACCACCGGGCACCGAATCGAATATTTTTTTCGCTGGAGCGTCGTTTTTCATTCGCTCAACATGACCTAGCCAGCGGAGCCGCTCGATTTTAATGCGCTTAACTATGTCGATGTCAGCGTACAGCTCATACAGCTCGTGGTTCCATCGAATTCGGTACTCGACATTGACGCAGATTGGACCGAAGATTTTACGAAGGATCTTTCTCTCGAAGGCTCCCAAAGTCTTTTCATCAGAACTGCTCAACGTCCAGGTTTGTGCTGCATATAATAGGACGGGCATGATTAGTGACTTATAGAGCGTGAGTTTTGTTCGTCGAGAGAAGGCTCTGCTTCTCAATTGCCTTTGCCTACTCAGCCCAAAGTAACATCTGTTGGCAAGAGTTATCTTTAGTTTTATCTCATTACTGACATCGTTGAAAGAGGTAATACTGGATCCCAGGTAGACGAAGTCTTTAACAACCTCGAAGAAGATGTTGTCAACAGTGACGTGGTTTCCAAGACGCTGGGACTGTTTATTTGTTGACACTAGGTATTTCGTATTATTCGCGTTCACTGCAAGACACATTCGACTCGACTCTTTCGCTAATCTGGAGAATGTTGCGCTGACTTCGCGCGTATTATGGTCAATGATATCGATATCATCAGCATACGCCAGCAGCATAATACTTTTGTAGAATATCGTGCCACTGCGTCTCAAATCAGCAGCTCGGATGATCTTCTCCATCATTAGGTTGAAAAAGTCGCACGATAAGGAATCACTTTGTCTGAATCCTCGTTTGGTATCGAATGGAGGAGTGAGATCCTTCCCGATCTTAACTGTGCTGCTGGTGTTGCTCAGTGTCATTCTGCAAAGACGGATGAGCTTTGCAGGAATACCAAATTCAGACATGGTGGAGTAAAGATTATTCCTTATTGGACTGTCGAACGCAGCTTTGTAATCGACAAAAAGATGGTGTGTGTCGATTTGTTTTTCTAGGGTCTTCTCCAAGATTTGCCGTAGCGTAAATATCTGGTCTATGGTGGATTTTCCAGGTCTGAAGCCACACTGATAAGGTCCAATCAGCTGGTTTAAGATGGGATTCAGTCTTTCACATAATACGCTCGACATGACCTTATATGCGATATTAAGAAGGCTTAGCCCACGGTAGTTGGCGCAAATTGTGGGATCGCCTTACTTGTGGAATGCATCGTTTGGAATGCATTCTTCCGACCATATTCTGCATAGAAGCTCATTAATGCATTTAACTAGAGCTTCGCCTCCATTCTTGAAGAGCTCAGCAGGTAAGCCATCGGCTCCTGCGGCTTTGTTGTTTTTAAGCCGAGCTATAGCTTTCAAGACTTTACTATGGTCGGGCAGCGGAACTTCAACGCTGTCGTCCACAATTGGGGTTTCCGGTATATCATCTCTATTGGCGGGATTGTTGTCGTCGTCACCATTCAAAAGCCTAGAGAAGTGTTCCCTCCACAACATTAGTGTACTCTGGATATCTGTCACTAGATTCCCATTTTCATCCTTGCAGGAAGAGGTATTATTATACCATGATAAAAACTAAGCAAATTTAATTAAACACAGCCAATTTTTAGCAAAAATATGACAACACTAATGGCACTCAGAGAGAGAATCGTCGGTCGCAAGAGAAAAAATAGAATAGATTCTAATTGTGCGATATATCGTTCCGGCTGCCGACCTGCGATTTCATTCTGGACGTGTTCATACATTTTCATGCATTCTATTGCTTTGCGATATCGCAAATCGCAACGATATTTGATTCTGTTCGGGCTCTAAGTCTGCGATTTATCGTGTCTACATTTTGTATGTATTTTCCAACAACAAAGATCGTCGGCCAATGTCAGATCGCCACCGACAAGACTATTGTCTGACTGTCAGAGCGTAAGTGGGTAGTCAGGGAAAAATAATAGTAGCCTGACTAACACAACAGATATCAACCAAACCGATCACTCCTGTTGTCAAATACGCAAAGCTGATTCCAACCAACAACACATCGCTCGTCACACCAACTTTCTTTGTTCATTATTGTAAGCCACATAAAAACTAAATATTGTTAAATAAAGCTATATTTTAAAATTCCAAAATACAAATTTTGTGACGAGTCCTGGACAGCGGCTGAGCATACCTCAGCTATAGAGCCGGAAGCTTCGTTACAGTATTAAATTCGACTTCAAAGTTTATGAGTTTAATTTTAAAAAAGCTGACTTTTTGAGGTTGAATCACTTACTTCAAAATAAACTTAATGTTGTTTTAGAATATATAAATGGACATTAATCTTGATGAATCCATACATTTTATTTTTATTTGGAAGTCTGCTGTGATTTCTCAGCCTGTACCATAAAGCCTCAAATTTGCGAAAAACACTACGTGTCCTTAATGCACAAAAGATTTAAAAATTCTGCGCAACAGGATAGGGCATGGAAGAGATATGCCTGTAGCTGGGACTCAAGAAGTCTGGAAACCTGCAAACGTTTGTTTCTGGAAGTTGAGAATATTGTCTGATTAAAAGAGATTTTGGGGATTCATAAAACAAAAAATAAATCTGACGGATTTCTTTAATCCTTTTAGTTTTGACTTATTAATCCTTTTATGACTTATTTGCTTATCTTTTTAAAGAATCATTTTGCTCAGATTCATTTTATCCCGATGAAGGAAACTTTGAATATATGAATTCTTCACCCAGGGAGTCTCTATTCTCTTTGGAGTCTCTATTCTCTTTGGAGTCTCTATCCTTTTCCCCTGATGTTTTAAAATACATTGAATCGATCGATGAGGATTTTAGTGCTGGACCCAATGGGATTCCTGCCGCAGTGTTAACTTAATACGGATCCGTTTTGTGTCAGCAACTTTCATTGTTATTCAATAAATCTATTAACCAAAATTATTTTCTGGTTTTCTGGAAAAATCATTTATCAGTCCAATTTATAAAAAAGACTGCAAGAATGAAGTCAACAACTATAGGCCCATCGCTAAGTTTTCATCGATTCCTAGACTTTTGGAGCGAATCGTGTATGTAACAACTCGTCAGCATGGTTTTGATAATGGCAGATCCACTGTGTCTAATCTTCTCGATTTTACAACGTTCTGTCGACTGTGTTTACACTGACTTTAGAAGTTTGATAAACTACCACATAACCTTCCGGAAACAGGTGTTCCTCAAGGTAGCCATCTTGGTCCACTTCTGTTTATTTTGGCAATTAATGATTTTACTCACATTATTTAACACTCTCATCTGGTTATTTATTCAGATGAAATTAAAATATACAACAAAATAAGTGCGGAGGACGATTCACTTTCTCCAGTGTGATTTGAAATCCTTTGAAGTTTGGTGTTCTCAAAATAACATGTTTCTTATTCCTGATAAATGCGCAAAACACGACTTTTTCACGTAAAAAAATAATTTTATATATGCATATTGAAAACAAATTTTTCGAGCTCTAGGCCAAGCATGTTGACAACAAGACAACATGAAGAACAAAGAAGGCAACATCCAACAACAACAACAACAACAACAACGGCTCTGTATAGAGCAAATTACACAGTTTGACTATACAGACTGTTTCATTGGCCGCTACACCAACTCATCAGTAGCCTTTGTATGACTTTACACTGTGATCCACTTAAGCTACTTAGCTAGAGCTCGAAAAATTTGTTTTTAATATAAATAATGAAAAGGCCGTATACAAATATTAAGATTACAAATAAATTTTTTTTTATTACAAATTAAAAGATACTACGTTTAAGTCGTTTTAATATAGTCAATGATCTTGGAATATGCATGGATTCTAAACTGTCTTTTAACATTTATATTGATAAAATTTGTAAAAAAGCATCTTCTATGCCTGGATTTATTAAACACTGGGACAAAGAATTCAATAGCATGATTACAACAACAACCTTGTATATTCATTAGTGCGTCCTGACTTGGAGTACGCAAGTCAGGTTTGGTCCCCAATTTACAAAATGGTTACCAAGTTACTATCCAAAATGGTCCACAAATTTTCAATTATGTTAATTTCGGGCGTCTGCCTTAGAGTTTTTGCTTGCAAATGATACTCTGGACTGTGAAGTCAACCAGTCAACCATCTCACGAATTTTTCTGCGCGAATGGTCATTTTTATCTCGCAGTATAATTGTCGTATATGGTTCCATTTAACAATACAAATTTTTCTGCAAGACCTATTCACAAAACTCTCAAAATTATTAATTTGAACGTTTTGCGAATAGGCTCTCCGCAAAATCGCCAAAAAAAAAAAAAAAAAGAAAAATCATCCAAATGAAGAATGACCCAAAAATTTATGAAAAATCGCCCAAAACGAAAAAACGAAATTTTACCCAAAAAAACGAAAAAAGCCCAAAATTTTTTGAAAAATTACCCAAAAACAAAAACGAAAATTCACAAAAAAAAAAAAGAAAAATCGCCCAATATTTTACATTGCGTTCCCACACGAGATACGAAATTCCCTTATACGAAATGAGCATTTTCAAGGCTAGTATTTTTTTTTTAAAGTCTATTTTAATTCAATCATTTGATGATATAAATACTATTTATTTATTTTTTATTAATATAGTTATTTATTAACCACTGTTATTAAAACATGAAATAATAACACGAAAACTATTATTAGAACTATTATTGCAACGATAAAAGGTACTGGGTAAGCTGATTTTTAAATTGCACTACTACGTTACTAATCAATCTTAATTGTGTAGGAAGTGCGTTAAATTTAAAAATTGAATTCATTTTAATTTTTTGTAATCTCATACTTAAAAATCTATAAAAGCATTTCGTACAAGGGAAAATACTGATTCTTTTTCAAAACAACAAGTTTCTTTGGTCATAAAAAAATTTCAAAAAGAGAAAATGAAGGTGGAGGTGGTGGGAAAACAGGGCGCGGCAACGAGTGGCACGTGCGATCCGTCGCACTACGCGCAATCCGGAGCGTCGCGATGCGCGGGCGCGGTACTAAATATTTCCTTTGACTTGAACAAGCAAACTCAAGCAAATGATGCAAATACAAAAGAAAAACAAAATAAGAACTGCTGCTTTTACTTTAAATACCGTTATCTTTAAGAACTGATTGACGTTTCTTATTTAATATTGAAAACGAAAGATCACAAAAAAAAAAAGGAAAATCACCCAAAACGAAAAGTGAAAAAAACGAAATTTTACCCAACAAAAATGCAAAATCGCCCAATTTTTTTGGGTGTTTTTTCATATGAAATTCGTATGGAAAAAATTGTGTCATTTTTCATTATTTTTTTTTTTTTTTTTTTTGGGTGATTTTTCTTTGGGCGATTTTGCGGAGAGACAAAACAGTACACTAACAACCTAAATTAATATCATTTTGATATATTTTTTTAGTTAAGTTATTATAGCTGATTGAAATGTTTAATAAGTGCTAGTTAAAATAAGCTGAGCCACTGTACGAGTATGCGAGGGCGACAGCAGCATAAAATTTATGTACGTGGATGGAGTCCCAAAGATTGTGGAATAAACCGACAAGGAAACCAGTTTAATTTTTAAACTATTATTTTTAAATATGCATGATAATTTTATAAATTTATTTATTAAAACATAAATATGACAAACGGAATGAGTAATGGAACTTTTTTACTATTTCGATTTCGATTTCTGTAAAATTTGTTTCTTGGGAACCAGACAACCCAGAATATTATTTCCCTTGGTTTTATAGCAATTTTGTTCAATGCGCCGTGCTTCGATTAGCGTTGGTATGGTTTGCAATATTATTTCAGATGGTGCTTGCTTGTAAATTTATTACTTAATTGACCATATAAGGTGCTTATTGTAAATATTTTTTATTGTAAAGAATGGTCGTATGCCTTTTTAAAGGTTTTACTAATATAATTATGTAGTAGTAATATAATTATGTAATTATTCAAAACAATATGTAAAATATTTTCTAACCATGTAAAATATTTTTTCAACTATGTAAATATGTTTTCCACACCTTACCTCGCTACTAAAGTAGCCAAATGCATTCAGGCAAAAGTAGCTAAATACTACTCAAAAATTCTCGTATGAGGTGTTAATTACCACAAAAATAATTCAAATTTTTTTTCTTATGACTACTTGAACTCATTTTTGTCCCCCTTTATGTCATAAAGTTACTACTTAAAGATACATGACAAGCAAATATTTTCTTACTTGTGTGTTCGTAAATACTCTATAAATATGAAGTTCTGCATTAGGGGCAAATCCCAAACATTCTTCTGCCGATGCGATGACTCCAGCAACAAAGGTTCCATGGCTAACTCCGTCGTCCAGAGATTTTTCGTTTGTCCAATTTGTGCGTTCTTTTACGCGTCTGAAATGAGGATGTGATTTCGATAATCCAGTATCAAAGACAGCAACCTTAACTCCACTTCCAGTAATTCCCAAATCCCATAACTCGTTAGCTCGAAGAATTGAAGTTATTTGTCGGGGTAAAGCTCGTAATAACCGTCGACTAGATTGCCATTCTGTTTGATTTTTTTTCAATTTATATTGAAATCTCGTTCCATTCAATATATATGGTTTCTGTAGATTAATATCTTCATCATTTTTTGAATTATCTATGACATTATAGCTTAAAGTCCGTTTGACCGAATGATGGGCTGTGACACTTCTTATAAGAGGATGCTTTTTTATAATAATTATTTCATCTGATGATAGATCTTTTTCCGTCTGCACAATATCAAAGTCGCTTGGATAGGCACTTGCAGGGTTATCTCTTGAAATAACTCTACAATTTTCTATCTATATTTATAGAATTATTATTAATCATTTCCAAACGTTTAAATTGTGAAGAATACCTACATTAGCATGTTTAAAAGCCGCGTTGATATAAATTTTTCTTGAGCTTATTAAATAGTAATGATGAAATGATACAATATATTCATTTTTTATTTTATTTGTGCTAAACTCTACATTGCATTCGAGATCTGAATCCAATAGACTAGATGTAACATTAAAAACATCTTTCGCTAGTGAGCAGGAATCGGCTTTGCATCCAATAAATTTAATGCACACTATAGCAATATGAAATAATAATAAGTGGCAAAAAACTGTGTCCATTGCGTATATGATCACATATTTATCCCGGCTTATTTATTTTAGCTTATTTATTCTTTCTTAAATCACGTCAAGTTAGACACTTACGACAATATTTTTAGTTGACAACCAACGACTAAGTCTTGGCCCTACTCACACAAGGTGTCTACTTATGAAGAGAGTGTTTTTTGTTCAGCCGAACCATTACTATGTTTCCATGGCGAGTTAACTCGGGGTTTACTCGGGGTTAACTCGCTATGGAAACGCGAGTTGAGTCGAGTTTCGTTAAATCCACGAAACTCCACGAAACTTGTAAGATTCATGGTATAATAATACAAGGTAGCATTGACAGTTGCTTGGGAAATCATATACTGTCAAAAAATATACTCAGAAAGAGAGCGCTCACAATCCGCCATTAAAAACACAAGCAATGTTGAAAACGTTGAAGTGGAAAAAAACAACAACCACAGCAGCTGCTGATGTATTTCAACAAAAAGCTGTTTTTGACAGTTTATGTTTTCCTGTTGAAGAGAAAATAAGCAGTTGTCAATGCTACCATGTATTAATTTACCATGGTAAGATTTAACTGGGTTCTATCTGTCAAAGTGAATGCTGCCATTTAGTATCCATTTCGCTAGTAAAACAATAACAAAAATGCAAATGAAATTGACAAGTTCGACTCAACTTGATGCTGTGCATGGAAACGCTATCGAGTTAGCGACGCCATTTTCTTAACTCGACGAAAACCCTATCACCGAGTTAACTCGCCATGGAAACATAGTACATGGTGTAATTAGCAAGGTGATCGTGAATTTTTAGCTTATCTATAAAAATTTTACCCACCCATGTCAAAAACAGCTGTTCGTAAATTCCAAGCAATAGTTGCAAAACAATCTATTACGATGTTTTGTTAAGTGTAATGGCACAAACGCATCATGAGTACCCTTTTCATGGTTTTTTACACCATGCGTCAAGTGTGGTATGGTCCTTAACGTACACTACGTGAACATACCCACTTGACGTACGGTTGGCACCCCTGAGGTAACGAAGATGGCGGATCAACGTTGGCGAAGCAGCGCAGCGATCGGCCATCGTGCTTTTCCTGTCGAGCCATCAGCGAGGACGGTCGCAAGAGGAAATTAAAAAAAAAAAAAGCCAAGGAGCAAAAGCTCCAAACAACCAAACGAAACTTAGCATATAAACGAACAACAACAACTACAACACCAGCATCATCATCGTCAGCCACAGCGAACGGAGCCCTAGCGCTACCGCTGTGCGCTGCAACAACAACAACTACAACACCAACATCTTCATCGTCAGCCACAGCCAACGGAGCCCTAGCGCTACCGCTGTGCGCTGCAACAACAACAACTACAACACCAGCATCTTCATCGTCAGCCACAGCCAACGGAGCCCTAGCGCTACCGCTGTGCGCTGCAACAACAAAAACTACAACACCAGCATCTTCATCGTCAGCCACAGCCAACGGAGCCCTAGCGCTACCGCTGTGCGCTGCAACAACAAAAACTACAACACCAGCATCTTCATCGTCAGCCACAGCCAACGGAGCCCTAGCGCTACCGCTGTGCGCTGCAACAACAAAAACTACAACACCAGCATCTTCATCGTCAGCCACAGCCAACGGAGCCCTAGCGCTACCGCTGTGCGCTGCAACAACAAAAACTACAACACCAGCATCTTCATCGTCAGCCACAGCCAACGGAGCCCTAGCGCTACCGCTGTGCGCTGCAACAACCACAACTACAACACCAACATCTTCATCGTCAGCCACAGCCAACGGAGCCCTAGCGCTACCGGTGTGCGCTGCAACAACAACAACTACAACACCAACATCTTCATCGTCAGCCACAGCCAACGGAGCCCTAGCGCTACCGCTGTGCGCTGCAACAACAACAACTACAACACCAGCATCTTCATCATCAGCCACAGCCAACGGAGCCCTAGCGCTACCGCTGTGCGCTGCAACAACAAAAACTACAACACCAGCATCTTCATCGTCAGCCACAGCCAACGGAGCCCTAGCGC
This sequence comes from Pherbina coryleti, assembly GCA_943735915.1. NCBI lineage: Eukaryota > Metazoa > Arthropoda > Insecta > Diptera > Sciomyzidae > Pherbina > Pherbina coryleti. The sequence goes on along the minus strand of OX030952.1, from coordinate 44,123,866 downwards.
TACCGCTGTGCGCTGCAACAACCACAACTACAACACCAACATCTTCATCGTCAGCCACAGCCAACGGAGCCCTAGCGCTACCGCTGTGCGCTACAACAACAACACCAGCAGCATCATCTTAGAGACAACCATCACACCCCGGACAGGACCACCCCGACCTGGGAATGAGGTCGCCAGGTTTTTAAACAAAAACAGATATTATTTAAAAATTTTTTTTTATTATTCTATATTTTTCATACTAAAAACAAAAACAGATATTATTTAAAAATTTTTTTTTATTATTTTATATTTTTCATAATTTAAACAAAAACAGAAATTATTTAAAATTGTTTATTATTTTATATTTTTTTTAATAATTTAAAATAAGACAAAATTTAAAAATAACTTAAACTTAAACTAGAATTAAAACTATATATTAAAACTAAAACTAAAACTAAAATTAAAACTACAACTTAACCCTAACTGAAACTTAAATTGAAATACAAATAAATCTAACCTCAAAGATATAACATAAACGTAAATTTAAACTTCAACAAAATTTAAAATAACATTATAAGCTAAAACTAAAACTAAAAATTAAATTAAAATAAAAACTCAAACTAAAACTAAAAATTAAATTAAAATAAAAACTAAAACTAAAACTAAAATTAAAGCTACAATTTAAACTAAGCTAAAACTTTAAATTAAATTGAGCGTAACCGTAAATTTACACTTTACAAAATTTAAACTAAATTTACAATTCACCGATACGCTAAAACTTAAAAATACATATATATAAACACCAAAACTTAAACCAAAACTAAAAACTGAAACTAATACTAAAACTAAGCTAAAACTAAATCTAAAAAAATTAAATTGAAATAAAAATCTAAACTAAATTTAAAATGAAAATATAACATAAACGTAAAGGTAAACAAAACTAAAACTATATAGTGAAACTAATAATTAACCTTAAACTGAAAACTAAAATTTAAATCTACACTTTATAAACTTTAAAACCAAAACTAAAAATTGAACTTAAAACTAAAACTTATATGGAAATAAAAATCGTAACTTAATTTAAATTTAAATATAAACTTAAAAGACTACAAAAACTGAAATTTAAACTTAAACAAAGTTTAAACTAATATTACAATTTAACCTAATACGAAAACTTAAATTAAGAAATTAAACTAAATCACCGAACATTAAATAAAACTAACAAGCAAATATATTTAATATTTATTTAATAATTTAAATATAAATTAAAAAAAAAAAATATAAAAAGAAAAAATATTTTTTTTTAACCTAGATCTAGAATTAAACTACAAAATTAACTTAAACTAAGCAAAGACTTAACCAAGATTTAAGAAAAATAAAATTAAAATGTAATTTTATTAAAACTAAACTAAGACTAAAACTTTAATTAAAAGAAAACTTGAAATAAACTAAAACTTAAAATTAAATTAAACTAAAACTTACAATAAACTACAACTTAAACATTAAATTAAACTAAAACTTAACATTAAATTAAACTAAAACTTAAAATTATAAATAAAACTTTAATTATTTAGTAAGCGATATGAACTAATCTCGGTAATATAGCATTTATTTCCTTTGAGCCTAAAAATTTAATCTTAAGTAAGACAATGTAACAACTTTTATATCATATTTTGAAACAAATACCGTTTTGATATATATTGTAGTTTTTTCAAAAGTATATTTAAATTTATAATGTGTATTAAATGACCCAGAGAAAAAAAAATATAAAATGAACTAGTTTTCATTAAAATGGTTTAGGGATGGAAGATTAGTTCTGATTAGGGAGGATCCCAAAATGTTCGCCCCGGATCCTCACGGTGGGTGGGATACGTGAGGCATGGGCCATACCATCCGGTCCATGAGCGTTGCGGTTAGGGTTGAGTGGAGGAGCAGGGCCCCCCTCTCATTCAAAAATTAAAATCCGGTTTTTCTTTTTTTTTGTATTATTTACAGATACATGAGTTCACAGGTCGAGCTCCCCAAATTTTCATTCCGCACGAGAAATTTTTGTGTGCGGCAAAGGGGTGCTACCGGCCCAGAAACGAACCCCCCCACTTCCCGAACTGGCAGCACAGTGGTACGCAAGCTCGTGCGGGCCCTGGACGGTAGCACCCACAGGTACGGTTGTGCGCGTACGCGGGTCGGCCGCCCTGGTTTTTTTTCTCGTCTGGCACTGTGACCAGGAGCGCCTCAAAAGGGCGCTCTCAAAATTTAAATTATAAAAACCAGGGCGACCAAAAAGAAAAGCAAGCGAGCGCACGCCGAGGCCAAAGGCGACCGCCACAAATGGCGCCCAACGTGGGGCCCGAAATTTTAAACACAATTACGGGTTCCAAAAATTTGTTTTCTTTTGTTTTCGTTTTGGGAGCTCGTCCTCTGAACTCATGGTAGAAACTTTTTTTTTAGCATGCAGTGTCAGCTTTATCCGTGATGTTTTTTTATATTTTTTTGAATAACTTTTAGAAACGTATTGGTTGGATTGTCAGGTGAAGGGCTTGCAGCCCTAGCTTGAACCGCGATATAGTGCCTATCTATCTTTTGTTTTTGTATAATAAAGTGACCTGCAGAAGTGGTCAAACAAAAATAACTTTGTTTTTTAGAGTTCATTAAATTTTTTTATAATTTTTAATTTCTCTTGCGGGTTTGTACTGTGCGCGGCAGTGCATTCGGGCCTACTGGATATTGCGAGACGGTTGCTTCAATGCGCCCCTCGACCGTTCGCTCAGATGCACTCGCTTAGTAAGCAGTATAATCCCATAAGCCCATTTAGATAGTCATAAATAATTAAAAGTTTTTTTTTGGGAGCTCTGTTCGGACACTCGATTCCGGCCACGGCGCTCTAAATAAGTCGGTCCAATCTTCCATCCCGAACCATGAAATATTTAATACACATTTATACGTTTAGCAGTTATTACCAACAAGAATATTTGTTTTGTTTCTTCTCGACAAACGGTGGATAAATTTCACTAATCTTAAAATTGATTACCTTATATTAAAGTTCAGTTGTTTTTTTTATTATAACTATGCCATTGCACCACAGTAACGAGGACCTGGTGAGTTTGTCGGATGGTGGTGAGGCTGCGTGCAGTATCTGTAAGCTGGCTTATGGACAACATGATGATGTCGTAATGACACCATGTCTTCATGTTTTTCATAACGTTTGCATACAAAAATGGATTGCGGAGGCACACAGTTGCCCTATGTGTCGCGCGCTTTGTAGCCCTAAAAAGCTGAAGCCTTACCTGCCGGTTTTGCAAACCATGCCACAAGCCATTCCGCCAAACGCACCCACGTCCCAGTTGTTAGAAGTACCAACTCTAGGGGCGGTACCCAAAAAGCGTCCAGTTACTAGGAGTCAACGGAATTTAGTAAGCCAAGATTTTGGGGGCAACAAATCGCATAGTTTGAACCTATCAGGAGTGCAACCCGCGCCGAGAGAGTCGATCGAGCGTACTCCGCATCGAAATGCTGCTGCTCAACCGTCGGTTTCCGATTCGCAGTTGCAGCATTTGATCAACGAGGCCGTTCGAATCGAACTCTCAAAGCTGCAGTTAAAGTCCAGCCATGTACAGAATCCTCTGCAGGGTTCGGATTCTCCTAGGGTTCTGCAACCGGATATGCAATTTTTATCGAGACCTCCACCAAATTTAAATCCCGGAATTACGAATCATCCCTATCAGCACCAAGGTGAGGCGCAGGGTCATCCAAGGCACCACACCCCAAGTCATTATGGGCACGGTGGCATCGGGATTCCACGACCTCCCGCAGAATTTGCAACGTCGGAAAATGTGGCAAATGCGATTAATAACTGGAAAATCACATTTTCGGGAAAAGACGATGCATTAACTGTAGATAAATTTATTTACAGAATCCAGGCCCTGACGGTGCAAAGTCTGCGTGGAGATTTTGGGAGCCTGTGCTGCTACGCCCATATGCTGTTCACGGGTAAGGCATTGGACTGGTTCTGGCGCTACCACCGAAGCGTTGCTAGGGTTGAGTGGTTCGCCCTGTGTGCTGAGTTGCGTAGCCAATTTCGAGATCGTCGAAACGACCTCGACATAATGGATTTGGTGCGCAGCCGCAAGCAGCGCTACGACGAAAAGTTTGATGAATTCTATGAGGTCATATTGCAATTAACCGATAGATTGCAGAGCCCTATGGATTCCGACGCCCTGCTGGGGATTTTGCAAAGAAATTTGCGTTTAGATGTGAGACGTAGTTTGCTCTACGTAAACATCAACAGCATAAGCCAGTTGCGGACGTTAGTTCAGAGACGTGAGCTGTTGGATGAGGAATACGGTAGAAATACTAGAAATCCTCCAAATCAGCGCCACGTTTCTGAGCTGACGCCCGGACCTGTGCGGCCCCGTAATAATAATATTATTGATAATTTTGATTTTTTAGACCCCCCACCAGCACCACAATAAGTTGTGATGCTGGGTGTCAAACTGACAATAACCCTGATGTACAAACTTTACCTTTGAAAATTTTAAAACGCGAACAGCCTCGTTCGGTGACTCCTCTTCGGCAGTTCAAACCATGGCATATTAGATGATCAGAATACCAGGCGGCGAGAAGGAGAATTTTTCAGGAAGAGGAACGCAAAAGTCACCCAGAACCTAAGCGGAGGAGGCGCTCGACTGCAAGGTTGAGACGATTTTGGAAGAAAATCAGAGCGCTTAAAAAATTGGTTTGTTCGGCGTTGTTGACTTCGGCTCCCGAAAATGATATTCGCCCCTATGCCCCGGTCTCATTAGCCGGTGAAATGTTGGTAGGTTTAGTCGATACTGGCGCTTCTGTCAGCTGCATAGCCAACAATTTGGCACATAAAATTATGGCTAACAAGCAGCTGAAGTGGTTAAAGTATTCGGCTAAATTGAAGACAGCGGATGGGACGAATCATTTTTCGGCAGGTGTGGTTGACACTCTGATCACCTATAAAGGCGTCACCAAACAGCTTAAATTTTTGATTGTTCCAACTTTGTCTCAAGACTTGTACTTGGGTGTCGACTTTGTTAAGGCGTTTGGTTTGGCTAGCGACCTTTTCTGGGAAAATTCCCTTTCTCAGTCAGCGTGTGACATTTCCGAAGTAAGCTCAAATCACCACGTATTGGATGCTCGTCAACAAGCACGGCTGCGCGCCACCATATTATTGTTTCCTTCTTTTTCTGAACAAGGCTTAGGCCGCACCAGTTTGATAAGTCATGTCATTGACGTAAGAGATGCTAAACCAGTCAAACAACGGCATTTCTCGGTGTCTCCTGGTGTCGAAAAACTTCTGTTTGCTGAAATTGATCGTATGTTAGCGCTTGGCGTAATCGAGGTGTCTCAAAGCGCATGGTCTTCTCCGGTGGCATTGATCGTCAAACCCAACAAAGTTCGTCTGTGTCTCGATGCGCGCAAGGTCAATGAGGTCACTGTGAAGGATGCCTATCCTCTGCCGCTCATTGATGGAATTCTCAGTCGGCTTCCTAAAGCCCAATTTATTTCAAGTTTGGATTTAAAAGATGCCTTCTGGCAGATTCCATTAGATGAAGCGTCAAAGGACAAGACCGCCTTCACAGTGCCAAATCGACCGCTTTACCAGTTCGTTACAATGCCTTTTGGCCTATGTAATGCACCGCAAACCATGTCACGACTGATGGACAAGGTCATACCGGCGCACTTGAGAACTAAGGTCTTTGTTTACTTAGACGATCTATTGCTGATCACAGAAACCTTTGACGAACACGTTTCATTGTTACAGGAGGTAGCCCGATGTATGCAGGACGCTGGTCTCACCATAAATATTGAAAAAAGTAAATTTTTACTTAAACAAATACACTATTTGGGTCATATAATTGGACACGGAACTATAAGTACGGATCCGGACAAAGTGAAAGCAATTCGAGAATTTCCTCAGCCGAAGACGGTTCGACAACTTCGCCGCTTTCTTGGTGTCTGTGGATGGTACCGTAGGTTCGTGCCCAATTACGCATCCATTTCGACCCCATTGACCAACATGCTACAAAAAGCAAAAACATTTGCCTGGAACGAAGAATCCATCGCTGCTTTTGAGGCCCTCAAAAATAGTCTGTGTAGTGCTCCTGTGCTGCATAGCCCAGATTTCTCGCGTCCATTTTCTATCCAATGCGATGCTTCTCAATATGGAGTTGGAGCCGTTTTGGCTCAACGCGATGATGAAGATAGTGAAGTACCCATAGCGTATATGTCTCATAAGTTTAATCAAGCCCAAAGAAACTACACTGTTTCTGAGCAAGAATGTCTGGCAGCTGTTATGGCCATTAAGAAGTTTCGAGCATATGTCGAAAGACATGAGTTCGAGGTTATAACCGATCATGCTTCGCTCAAATGGTTGATGGGTCAAACCGACTTGCACGGCAGGCTCGCTCGCTGGGCATTGAAGTTACAGGGTTTTAAATTCACTATACGTCATCGAAAAGGTAGTCAGAACGTTGTTCCCGACTCCCTATCTAGAGTGCATTCACCTGAGAATGTTGAAATTGCAGCATTAACCGAGAATGAGACGGACCCTGTCCCAGCAATCGATTTTCAGTCTAAGTTTTTCAGAACCGAAGCCTACCTAAAATTGATTTCTGACTGTCAACTAGAAGGCCAGCAACAGCCTGACATCCAAATAGTGGACGGCTTAGTTTACAAGCGGTGCGAGTTTGCAACCGGAGACCCCATCCAAGAGGACCAATCCTGGAAACTCTGGGTGCCGGAAGAATTGAGAGCGGCTCTCATAGTGAATGCTCACGATCACCCAATGAGTTCACATGGGGGTATTGGAAAAACGCTCAGCCGTCTCAAAATCTTTTATTTTTGACCCAGAATGGCAAAACAAGTGCGTGATTACGTGTTAACCTGTGAAATTTGCAAACAGACTAAAGCCCCAAATTATATACTTCGTCCGCCTATGGGACAGCAGGCTACGTCTGTGCGAATCTTTCAGAGACTCTACGTGGACCTTTTGGGACCATATCCCAGGTCACGCTCAGGGAACGTGGGTATGTTGATTGTGTTAAATCACCTCTCGAAATTTCATTTCTTAGAGCCAATACGAACATTCACCGCCCGGAAAATAGTAGAGTACCTGGAAAAACGAATTTTTGCTGTTTTTGGGGTTCCCGAACTGATTACGACGGACAACGGTGTTCAATTCCGAAGCTCGCTGTTCAAAGATCTCCTTAAGAAATATGGGGTGACGCATAACCTGATAGCAAATTACTCTCCACAGGCCAATGCTGTTGAACGCGTAAATCGTTCAATAATTGCCGCTGTTCGCGCATACATTCATCCCGACCAAAAAGACTGGGATGAGGCTTTGTTCGCAATTAGCGCAGCTCTCCGTAGTTCGGTTCACTCTTCGGCTGGTTTTTCGCCCTATTTTATTGTTTTCGGACAAAATATGATGTGCCATGCAACGGGTTACGAACTGTTGCGAAAATTGAAACTTCTAGAAGACCCAAGTGCGGAGATTAAGCCGGAGGAGAGAACTGAGCTAATCAGAGAGCAGGTTAGGCTGAATTTGCGTAAGGCATTCGAAATAAATGAAAAGAACTACAACATGCGCTCGCGTCCCACCAGTTTTGAGGTTGGTCAAATTGAATACCGTCGCAGCTTTGCCCAAAGCAAAGCGTCCGAACACTTCAATGCAAAACTGGCCAATGTGTTTGAGAAAGCTAAAATTGTGAAAAAGCTGGGATCGGTCTACTACGAACTGACTAATATGGCAGGCAAACGGCTTGGGGTATTTCACGCCAAAGACATCAAAGCGTAGTGCCTTCAGTTCTTGTAAGACGTGGTTGACTGATTACAATAACTGTTTTGTAATGGCACAAACGCATCATGAGTACCCTTTTCATGGTTTTTTACACCATGCGTCAAGTGTGGTATGGTCCTGAACGTACACTACGTGAACATACCCACTTGACGTACGGTTGGCACCCCTGAGGTAACGAAGATGGCGGATCAACGTTGGCGAAGCAGCGCAGCGATCGGCCATCGTGCTTTTCCTGTCGAGCCATCAGCGAGGACGGTCGCAAGAGGAAATTAAAAAAAAAAAAAGCCAAGGAGCAAAAGCTCCAAACAACCAAACGAAACTTAGCATATAAACGAACAACAACAACTACAACACCAGCATCATCATCGTCAGCCACAGCGAACGGAGCCCTAGCGCTACCGCTGTGCGCTGCAACAACAACAACTACAACACCAACATCTTCATCGTCAGCCACAGCCAACGGAGCCCTAGCGCTACCGCTGTGCGCTGCAACAACAACAACTACAACACCAGCATCTTCATCGTCAGCCACAGCCAACGGAGCCCTAGCGCTACCGCTGTGCGCTGCAACAACAAAAACTACAACACCAGCATCTTCATCGTCAGCCACAGCCAACGGAGCCCTAGCGCTACCGCTGTGCGCTGCAACAACCACAACTACAACACCAACATCTTCATCGTCAGCCACAGCCAACGGAGCCCTAGCGCTACCGGTGTGCGCTGCAACAACAACAACTACAACACCAACATCTTCATCGTCAGCCACAGCCAACGGAGCCCTAGCGCTACCGCTGTGCGCTGCAACAACAACAACTACAACACCAGCATCTTCATCATCAGCCACAGCCAACGGAGCTCTAGCGCTACCGCTGTGCGCTGCAACAACAAAAACTACAACACCAGCATCTTCATCGTCAGCCACAGCCAACGGAGCCCTAGCGCTACCGCTGTGCGCTGCAACAACCACAACTACAACACCAACATCTTCATCGTCAGCCACAGCCAACGGAGCCCTAGCGCTACCGCTGTGCGCTACAACAACAACACCAGCAGCATCATCTTAGAGACAACCATCACACCCCGGACAGGACCACCCCGACCTGGGAATGAGGTCGCCAGGTTTTTAAACAAAAACAGATATTATTTAAAAATTTTTTTTTATTATTCTATATTTTTCATACTAAAAACAAAAACAGATATTATTTAAAAATTTTTTTTTATTATTTTATATTTTTCATAATTTAAACAAAAACAGAAATTATTTAAAATTGTTTATTATTTTATATTTTTTTTAATAATTTAAAATAAGACAAAATTTAAAAATAACTTAAACTTAAACTAGAATTAAAACTATATATTAAAACTAAAACTAAAACTAAAATTAAAACTACAACTTAACCCTAACTGAAACTTAAATTGAAATACAAATAAATCTAACCTCAAAGATATAACATAAACGTAAATTTAAACTTCAACAAAATTTAAAATAACATTATAAGCTAAAACTAAAACTAAAAATTAAATTAAAATAAAAACTCAAACTAAAACTAAAAATTAAATTAAAATAAAAACTAAAACTAAAACTAAAATTAAAGCTACAATTTAAACTAAGCTAAAACTTTAAATTAAATTGAGCGTAACCGTAAATTTACACTTTACAAAATTTAAACTAAATTTACAATTCACCGATACGCTAAAACTTAAAAATACATATATATAAACACCAAAACTTAAACCAAAACTAAAAACTGAAACTAATACTAAAACTAAGCTAAAACTAAATCTAAAAAAATTAAATTGAAATAAAAATCTAAACTAAATTTAAAATGAAAATATAACATAAACGTAAAGGTAAACAAAACTAAAACTATATAGTGAAACTAATAATTAACCTTAAACTGAAAACTAAAATTTAAATCTACACTTTATAAACTTTAAAACCAAAACTAAAAATTGAACTTAAAACTAAAACTTATATGGAAATAAAAATCGTAACTTAATTTAAATTTAAATATAAATTTAAAAGACTACAAAAACTGAAATTTAAACTTAAACAAAGTTTAAACTAATATTACAATTTAACCTAATACGAAAACTTAAATTAAGAAATTAAACTAAATCACCGAACATTAAATAAAACTAACAAGCAAATATATTTAATATTTATTTAATAATTTAAATATAAATTAAAAAAAAAAAATATAAAAAGAAAAAATATTTTTTTTTAACCTAGATCTAGAATTAAACTACAAAATTAACTTAAACTAAGCAAAGACTTAACCAAGATTTAAGAAAAATAAAATTAAAATGTAATTTTATTAAAACTAAACTAAGACTAAAACTTTAATTAAAAGAAAACTTGAAATAAACTAAAACTTAAAATTAAATTAAACTAAAACTTACAATAAACTACAACTTAAACATTAAATTAAACTAAAACTTAACATTAAATTAAACTAAAACTTAAAATTATAAATAAAACTTTAATTATTTAGTAAGCGATATGAACTAATCTCGGTAATATAGCATTTATTTCCTTTGAGCCTAAAAATTTAATCTTAAGTAAGACAATGTAACAACTTTTATATCATATTTTGAAACAAATACCGTTTTGATATATATTGTAGTTTTTTCAAAAGTATATTTAAATTTATAATGTGTATTAAATGACCCAGAGAAAAAAAAATATAAAATGAACTAGTTTTCATTAAAATGGTTTAGGGATGGAAGATTAGTTCTGATTAGGGAGGATCCCAAAATGTTCGCCCCGGATCCTCACGGTGGGTGGGATACGTGGGGCATGGGCCATACCATCCGGTCCATGAGCGTCGCGGTTAGGGTTGAGTGGAGGAGCAGGGCCCCCCTCTCATTCAAAAATTAAAATCCGGTTTTTCTTTTTTTTTTGTATTATTTACAGATACATGAGTTCACAGGTCGAGCTCCCCAAATTTTCATTCCGCACGAGAAATTTTTGTGTGCGGCAAAGGGGTGCTACCGGCCCAGAAACGAACCCCCCCCACTTCCCGAACTGGCAGCACAGTGGTACGCAAGCTCGTGCGGGCCCTGGACGGTAGCACCCACAGGTACGGTTGTGCGCGTACGCGGGTCGGCCGCCCTGGTTTTTTTTCTCGTCTGGCACTGTGACCAGGAGCGCCTCAAAAGGGCGCTCTCAAAATTTAAATTATAAAAACCAGGGCGACCAAAAAGAAAAGCAAGCGAGCGCACGCCGAGGCCAAAGGCGACCGCCACATAAGTGCAAGCGATTTGACACTTTTCCGCAGCTTGTCTCTTTTTTTCTTACTTTCTCAACATTTTTTGACAACCGTAGGGAAATTAGTAAACGTCACAATCACCTTGTTAATTACACAATAGGCCGAACAAAACAAAACAACTCAAAGAACTAAAGGGCAATGAATGTCAGTTGAGAGAATCTGAGCAATAATCATAGTATGTACACTTGACTGTTGAATTGTAATCCTTGACTGAGCGCTCACAAAAATTTTTGTGAACATTTTAGTTGACAATAGTTGCATTCCCGTGGTCGTTGATCTAGAGCGCGGCTCTATTTTATTCACGAAGCAAAAACAAAAATTAGAACCAGCTCTTTTCCTGGCTCTATTTCTGATCTGAAAATGCTGCCAGGTTTAAAGCATTTTTTGTTAAAAACGAACATTGTTGGCAAATCTAAACTGAGCTGTTTTGTATTGTTATTGTTGTTCAAACATCTTTTTCAAGACAGTGGTGCCAAATTGTTATAAAGTTGAACTAAAGTTGTTCCACTGAGATTTGATCTGATCCAGTGCCACGGGAATGCAGCTAATGTATACTAAAATGTTTTCAATTCAACATTCGTTAAAAATTCTAATTGTGTCCACATCGCTCGTGGTTTGGTTTTTAAAAAATGGATGCAGAAAAGGCGTTTTTAGAAGATTTTATTAAAGATTAGACCCATGTTTACTGCACGATTTTCTCAAACGAATGAAATCTAATGAAGACGGCATGAATGGTAATCTGGTCATGCAGCAGAATGAGGGAGAAATTTAACGAACTTGAGTGAAGCTCATAAGCGATAATGTGTACCCCACCATTGTTTATGTTTCAGATGTTGCAAATAACCAAACATTTGCTTACAAAATATTGAAAATTTTATTTAGGCCCCTATTAGGTACGACAACTCAACTTAAGTTGAGTGTGTAATTTGTAAATTTGTATTGTCTATTACACATTTGAGGTACATACGTGTCTATCGACTGACAAGTATGTATCTCAGAGATGTGTATGTATTTTTTGTGGTATTAGGTTTAACAATGCAATTCTGTGTCGATTGTAAAAACTGTCAAAAACTTACATCTGCTTTGAGCTAGTTGTATAGCGTCTTTTTCATACAAACTTTTTATTTGTTTATTATTTTTTGTTAATTAAGTGAAAATGGATAAAAATACGTAAGTAAAATAAAGTATAAATACATATGTTATGTATATGCATATATTATTATCCATATCATGTATATATTATCTTAGTAGAAATAGCGCATTTTATGCGCTTACTTTGAGAATGCGCTTTTCAGAGTTCAGAGTTGAGGAGCTCATATTTTTATACACATTTTGTTATGCGCTTCTTAAATGCAACTAAAAAATCGTTTAAAAAGCACTTCAACAAATAGTTAAAAAAGCTCTTTTATGTGTTAGTCCAAAGAGCGCTGTGTTTAAAAAAAAAAAAAAAAACAAATAAATGCAAAGCGAGAAAATTTTATTCTATGTCACATGCGAGGATTGAACTCAGACTGCTGGCATTACAGCAAAATGTCTTGCCACTCTATTACTCTATACTATTATTTCCTTGCTTTATTACTTGTGAACAAAATACATAAACACAAAAATTGAAATTAATGCGAACAGCTGATTCATTTCAACGAAAGTGTCAAAATTTCGGTGTAATCATGCTCCAATAGAAACAGCAATTTTACACCACAGCTCAACTGAAAATGCATGTTATGCGTAATATGGCAAAAAAGTTCAGTTGAGGTGTCTTAAGTCACGTCAACTTAAGTTGCGTTGTCGTACCTAATAGGGGCCTTAATTGATAGTTAGTTATTATTACTACAACGAAGATAATTTGTACACTTAATGTTATTAATTGCAAACATAAAAAGAAATGTTGAAAACTTTTAAGTGCAGCAACCTCAGTAGCTGCAAATGTATATGGACGAAATGAAGTAAGTTTTCAATTAAAATGAAAACAATACGACTAGAAAACGTTAAGCACATATCACACATAACTTTTTCACAACTTTTATTATTAGTTATAATTGTTTATTTACACATATTTTCAAAAATTTAATTATTTTCATATTCGCTTCAGTTTTGTTGCACGAACAATTGTTTTTGACAGATGCTGGTTTCCTTGTTGCTAAGAAAATCTATACTTATCAATGCTACCAGTATAATTGAATCATGCAATGCAGGCATCGCGCATTTAGCCTCGCCGCAAGGCTTTAACACTTCAGTTGACTACACGAATGCGTACGGGGCAACGCGCATTATACTTCCAGGCTTGTAGGCATCGCATGCTTGATGCCTCAAGTAGGCAACTTGTCCACTTTTTTGAAGCTTTGAGGCATTGACAGCTATAAAACAGCTGATTGTGAAAACGTTTATGTAGAAAATATTTTACCTAAAATTGAACATATGTCCGAATTGTAATGTAATACAATTGTAATGTAATGTAATTGTTATTGAATATGTAATTGTTCGATAATCGACATTAAATTAGTGAAATCAACATATCCAACAAGAATTTTTCGAGTGCATGCTATTTCAACATAAGAGTATTCAATCTCGCTTTCGGCAGTGGACTTGTAAATTGGCCTACAATGAATTTCATTCCTCACAGAATGATCAGAACGAAAAATACGATAACCCTGCATTTTAAATAACTCATCACTACTTGTTAAATTAAATCGGTTAAACCATGATGTAATTAACAAGGTGGTAGTGAATTTTTCACCATACACTCAATTTTGCTGAATCTGTCAAAAAATTGTGACATAAAGAGAGGACCTGTTGGCAAGTGATAAATCGTTATTTGTTTTGTTTGCTTGCTAGTGGTAGTTCTAGCTAATAAGTACTGAACTGCAATTATATGTAGCTTTGTTGGATTTTCATAAAAACCATTGAAACTGTGAAAAACTAGAGCCGAATATGGAAACACACTGTAATTGGCTGCAAGTATGGATGATCTGGCCATGTAGTACCACAATACCAATAGCAGCAATAAGCTGATACTATTAAAATTTTCGAGGAAATCTACGAAAGCTGTATCACAATCCGTACAAGGTGGTTCATAATGCTTCAAGAATCCATCACTTTATCTTGAGCTGCCGGAAAAGAAGTTTAATCAATTTGAGGTTAAGTTTAATATGTGTTGGTTTTTTATTGGCTAATAGCTTTGCTTTATTTACAACGCGAGACAGCGCAGTCCGTCCCGCATAGCGTCTCAGCAATTTTTTATTCTTATCCATGTTTTTTGCATGTTTGTAATCAATCAAATTATACTTTCGCAATAAGCTGAAATTTCACAAACTATGAATTGCTTAAAATATGCAATCAGCTGTTTTTGACTGATCGAGAGTTCATTTTTGTGAGAAAGTTTGAAAATTCACTACCACTTTGTTAATTACACTATGGGTTAAACCAAGTTTCAGATACACATACAAAATCCACAGCAGAATTTTCGAATATGTATATGAGTTCATCCATTTTTTTTTATTAAAATTTGCACATTAATGTGGCAGATCTGAAGTCCATTCCGCTGCTTACTTAAGATGCGTACCATATCGTAGGTGCTGTCTTTGGAGAACTTAATTTTGTTAGCGACACTCATAAATAAAAATAAATAACTGGTAATTTCAGCCCTTGAAAAGACTTTGACCTAGCTTCTTATAATCAGTTGTGTTGTGCGTGTTATTAAGTTTGTACACAATTGACCGAGAGGACCTACAGGTTTCGCTGACTCCGAACGACGATGAACGGAATGTTCTTGTTCACAAGAAACTTTTTTTTACTCTCAGAGGTTTGCCATTGTCTGGAGTGTGGTGGCTGCCGTACAGAAAAAGCATATTAATTCAAATAATTTTCTGTCGCTGCTGGTATTCAAACCTGGGTCTCCTTTTGGTTGATACTTTACATATATCATGATTAGCTTTAGTTAGACACTCATTAATGTAAATAGGAACGCTAGACTGAAAGCCAGCGTGGTGAAGTCTCAATGGGCCATTGTTTTTGCGCTTGAAATCAGCAATAGTTTTCATGAGCGAATTTTTATCGAATGGCGTATAATCTTGCAATTTTATTTTTAATTTTGAAGCACAAGATATGGAATCACAAAATGTAAAGGTTGTTTTTTTAGCTGTATGAGAAGTTACGATGACTGTTGTCTATGGTTTCACAGTTGAGAATGTCAAATTGTGTTGACATTTCTGTTCAGTAAGGTTTGCCAATTCATCATGAATCGTTTAACGTCAGACGAACGCTTCCTGTGAAACTGTGGAAATTTACTTTGAAAAAAATAAATTTGTTCGCGAAGTTCATAGATCCTCAAGATCAAATCCACAAGCCATTAACGAATCACCATTACATCCATTCAAATTGATTGTTTGGTGCGGTTTAAACGCTGGCGTCATCATCGGTCCTTATTTCTTTCGAAATGAGGAAGGAGCTGCCATTACGGTGAATGGTGAGCGCTATCTAGCAGTCCTGTTAAATGGTCCCTGTTAAGTCATTGATGTATGCCGAGAAATCAGCAACTCTTGAAGACTTACAGCCTTATTCAATATATTTCCTTAAACATCCGTTTAACGCTTGTTTAGTTACGCACTGTTTAAGGTTTTACACAGCCTCTACGCAACCTTGCTTAAATTCTTATTCATAAAAGATTTCTATTCATTGTGTATCTAAGCAAGCGTTATGTCAAATTTATGGACAACCTACTACAATAATCTCTTACATTTAAAAAAATGCAACCGTAATAGTAAATTATTTTGACAGATCGTTATGCTAATAATAAATCTGATTGCTACAATTCTTTGCATTATTAAATAAACAATATAATAAACAATATAAACAAACAGTAAATAACAAAAGCAATAAATTAAAATGAATGCTGCATTGAAAAGAAAACGGTCTCAAAATTGGGAGTCCACTGACAAGGTAATGTATTTTATCTTTTTCATATATATAATAATATATTAAACCATTATCTTTGTGTAAATATAGATACTTCTTCGGCAGCTAATTACTGAAAAGATAGCTATCGTGGAGAATAAAAGTGTAGACACCAACACATCCAGGCAGAAGCGAGCACTTGGAATGAAATCCTGGAGACGTAAGGCCATTTTTCTTCCTTTTTTATAAAACAATTAATTTAAGCTTAATTTAGATTCAATCAAGCAGCAACAGCAACTCGGAGTATTGCTCAAATCCAGTGCCAGTGGCGAGCGACAAAACTGCAGGCTAAATCGCGGCTGTCGCAACATAAAAAAAGCCTAATTGCAACGGGAGGCGGACCCCCACCAAAATCGCCAAATAGGGAAGACACGGATTTGTTGTCACTTATTCCCGAAGAATTTGAAGTGGATTGCAATCCATACGATTGTGACGCAGTTGTAAGTATATGAAACATAACTAATTCCATATCGTTTTTATATGAATATATTTTTGATAGAATATTGAATACCTGATCGAAGAAGTTGAGGAGCCGATCTTTGAATCGACAGAAAGTGCAGCTACTGCTGCAATCAATGATGTTGAAGTAGTCACTGATCAGCAGAAGAAGAAGAAGAGGCAAACAAAAAATTATGCAGTAAGTATTGTTGTCGAAAAATTAAATGATCTAATAAACTTTTTATTTCAGGCAACATCGGAAGAAATGAAGATGGACATTTTCAAGCTCACAAACAGCAATTTGAACAAAGAGCATGAAATGAGGATGAAGATTCTGCAGATAGAGATGGTGCACAAAGAAAAAGAAAATGACCGTCGAGAAAAGGAGCATCTGGTAAGGATGAAAAATCTAATGAAAAAAGGTAAGGAAATTGTGTTTGTTTATATTTAAATTTTTTTTTTAACTTATTTTTATTTACTTTTAATCTTTGGTTTGGTTCTATGATTCTTTGCTTCGTATACTTTTATGTTTCATTTGTATATTGAATTTTCAAACTTGCTAACTTTATGTAGATTGAATTGTATTAATGTGGTTTTTTATTTTGTTTTATTGTTTGTTTTATTGTTTTATTGTTTTTTATTGTTTTATTTTGTTTTATTAATGCTTGTTTTGTATTATTTACTATTATATAAAAAAAATGAATTTTTATAAAAAATGGATGTTCAAATTATAAAAGAAATAAAAATGAAAAAATAAACAAAAAATAAATATAAATTGCTCTTTATTCGACTAAAATTCGTTTCTCTGTTTTAAAAATGATTGCTTATGATTTCTTTTATATAATTATTTGTTTTATTTGCTTCTTGGTATATTTGCTATTATGTGTTATTGATATTGGTTGCTTTAATTACTACTCAATTATGCTATGAAGATATATTAATATATTTAAATGTTTCCATTTTTATTTGTTTGAAATATATATTATAAAAAATAAAATTAACTGAATCAAATAAAAAATAAATAATAATACTGAACATATACTCGAAAATTGTTGTTATTTTTATTGAAAATGTTGTTGAATAAATACGTTGCGAGATATATTTTGGTTAGTATTTTTTTGCAGCAATTCATCTTCTTCCCTTTCATTTTCAACATTGAAATCATCTTCATCTATAATTTAAAAAAAAATTCTTTACGTTTTCATATAGGATACAATTTTATAGAATCCATACCTATGGAGTTGTCCTGAAAATCAATTGCTAAATTCTGCAAGACAGCTAAAGCGACTACTGTCATTTTCACATTTTTTAAGGAACATCTCATTCCCGTAAGTAAGATTCTAAAACGTTGCTTCCACACCCCAAAACATCTTTCAACCGTATTGCGGGTTGATATGTGAGCAACATTATACCGAGATTCAGCATTAGTTCCCGGATTCAACAAAGGTGTAAAAAGAATATTTGAGCAAGCGTAGCCTCCATCACCCAGCAATCGTCCTTTAAATTCGCCATTTTCAAGGCGTTCTTTGATGCGACTTTCTCTAAATATTCGAGAATCATGTGTGCTTCCTCTCCAATGGCAAACTATGTCCCTTATTTTAAGTGATGAGTCACATATAACTTGGGTATTTATAGAATACCATCCTTTTCGGTTGATGTAGTACTGACCAGCCGATCCACCAACTTTTTTAATTTTTATATGGGTGCAGTCAATTGCACCAATCACCTGAGGAAACCCTCTTATCGCATGAAATCCATTAATTATTTTAATTTGTTCTGAGGTTAACTCAGGCATTTTGACATACTGGGGCCTTTTTGATGCGAATGCCTTTGCCACACGCTCACATATTCTGCAAAAGGGTCGGCTGGCTGAGTCCGTGGAGATCTGCTCCATCATCTTGGATCTAAAAGAATGCAGTTTAAAGAAATTTCAAGCGTTAGCCTTAATAATAATATTTAACCTCGTTTCGACCCCAATATCGAAGAGCGGCCATGACTTGAAGCTCCACTGGAATATCACCACCCTTTTTGTGGTCACTGAAGTCCGAGCGCACAATATTTATAAGTTTTACCATATTTGCTTTTGAGAAGCGATATTTTTGGCGAAACTCCTTTTCCCTCAGTTCCATAGGATTTATTCTATTTTTATAAATTTTTCTTTGTTGGACATGATAAAGCCCGTCTATCATGTCAATATCGTTCACAAATTGTTCAAATCTTGAAGACATTTTTAGTTTTATAGACTTAAAGAAAAATATTTCACAATTACTAATAAACAAAAATTGACGTTTATAAACAAAGAAGAAGTTGCAAAAAAACTTTTGAGCGGCACTTACGCAACCTTTAAACGCCAATTTCGGCGTTTAAGTTACGCAGCTTTTAAAAAACGTTGCTTAAGACAAAAATATCATTCTGAATAAGGTTTTGTTTTTTAAAGCCTGTTTAAAGTTACGTAGCCTTTAAAATGCAATTCTGAATAAGGCTGTTAGAAGCTAATATTCAAGCCACCATTAACGCCTTACGGCCAGATTTATAGGAAAAAGTATTGCCAAACTTTATTGATCGAATGAATTATGTAACTCGTAGCCCCGGCGGACAAATGCCAGAAATAATATTTAAAACTTAAATGCCATGATATTTAAGATTATAATTAAAAATAAGATTATTATAATAAAAAATGCATTCAAACACCCTATATAAAGGTTTTTTTGTTCTCAAAAGTTTGATGGAAAATATATATTTTCTGTCATGACTCTCACCACGGTAGCTTCAGGCATGATGCTTGCGGCGATGCTTTCTGCGCGATGCCTGAAATGTGTTTTGCCCTTAAGATATAAGGAAGTGGTGTTTACCCAACATACACAATGTTATTTATAAACATATTTTAACACTTTTTTAACTTTAAAGATCATTTAAACAAGCAAATGTGATTCATAAACATTTTTCACATTTCTTTAAGAGCTGCGAAATATAAACATCCTAAAGATTTCAGAAATCAGCTGATCAAAAATGGAAAATAAACTAAGCAATCTGTCAAAATAATTAATTTTCGGTCGAATATTCTTTTAATGTAACCGATAATTGAAATTTGGGTTGTATTATCTTTAAATGTAAAATATTATTGTAATGGAGTTTGTATATTTCTAACATAACACTTGCTTAGTTACAAAATGAATAGAAATCGTTTATAAATAAGAATTTAAGCATGGTTGTGTAAAGCCTTACATGATGTGTAGCGAAACAACTGCTTAATAGCCTAAACAGATTGAGCATAGCCAACACGCAGCCAACAGAAGAAATGTCAACGTAGAAGTTGGTTGCCTTGCAACCCTATTAAATTCACAGAATGAAAATAGCCAACAGGTAGTGAACGCAGCCAACATGCAAATGTTGACGAACTTTTAACTTTTGCGGTAGCCAACGGTAGTCAAGTGTCAAAATAAATAGTTTCCAATTAGAAAACTTGAAATTCATTAAAAATTAAATTTAAAATAAGTTTTAAAGATTAATTAATAAATTTTTTTTGTAGAAAATCTTTCATTAAATTGAGCAAGACGTCGTAGATGCGCTTTTTCATCCTAGTATGCTTGAAAAAATCTTCAAGATCCACGTTTTGCATCTTCTTATAACACGCCTTGAAATATCCATCAACATTCCTGGATAAATTCGCCTCTCGTACCCACCATCGCCTCTTGTTTTTTAAATAAATACTTATTCTTAAACACATTGCTAAACAAATTTCGAAATTATCCATTTCAAAAAAAAATTTAAAGTTACACATCAACGGTATCAACACAAATTCTAATATGTTCACAGCGTTTCGTTGATTACGTTTTCGACAGCTCGCTATGTGTTGGCTACGTTCAATCTGTTTGGGCTATAAAGGTTGCTTAACGAAATCTAATAAATCGGACTGACAGTTTATGTGTAATGAAGTACTTTTTAAGCAGGTGCGAAAGTCGCTGAAAAAAATAAATGAAAAAGTGATTACAGGGTGGGCCAAATATAAGTTTTTTAAAAATGCAATAAAATTAACAAATAAATTTTTTTCCATGTATTATGGCTTCATTAGTAAAAGCACACAATACCATTATTTATGGAACACAACGTCGTTCAAGTGGCTACCTCGGCTGGCTTCGCAGTAGCGCATTCCGTCACTCCAATTTTCCAAAACCTTGTTGCTGGTTTCGGGCTGTAGCTCACGGATTACTTGGATGATATTGGACTTAAGTACTGATAACACGATTTGGTAATTTGGTGCCCAAAAGATCGATTGTGGCATGGGCTGTGTAGCACGGCGCATCATCCTGTAAGAACTGGAGGTCGTTTAAATTTTGTCTCCAATTTCAGAAAAAAAAGTCGGTTAACATGACTCTGTAATGCCCACCGTTGACCGAAACGTTTTTTCCAGACTCATTTTCGAAGAAAAATGGTCCAATGTTGAAACCTCTCCACAATCTGCACCAAACTGTCACTCTCTGTGGACGCATCAGCTTCTCAACAATAATGTGAGGTTTTTCCGAGCCCCAGATGCGGCAATTTTGTTAGTTTACATAGCCGCAGAAATGAAAATGTACCTCGTCAGAAAACTTATTTTCGAATGTTTATAAATCACACTTGCGTGTTTAAATGCTGTTGAAAATTGAAACCAAAACGCTAAAATATGTTTATTAATAACACTGTGAAGGTCTTTGAAGCTTAATCAAAGAAAAAATCTTTGCAATAAAGATTAATAACGATTTAATTCTTTGTTTACAATGGATTGAAAGAAGAATGTAAAATCAACAACTTTTCCTGTTTTTTTAAGATAAGTATTATTGTTTCAAAGAAAAAAGCTGCAACTTTAAAAATTTTTTTCTACAATATCATATTTTCTTAAAAACACATGCTAATTGTTCGCAGTTACTTTGTTTTCAATATGTCCTATATAAAGCAATTGATAGTATGTACAAGTTATAACTAACCGAGCGTTTCCACTGCCCGAACGATGGAAGATTTCTTCGTTTTTACATAAATTTTAATGTAAATTTAATTTTAAATTAAAAGGCATAAAAGTAGTAAAAATTAATCAAATTTAGTACGTTTGCATAAACAAAAATTGATAAACGCTGATGCTCGCAAGCATTGAATTTAAGTGTTTCCACTGCACGAACGAACAAGATGGCGACTTACCAATGTTCGCAACTTGTGTTCGTGCGGTGGAAACGGTTGGACCGAACGAAGAATTCATCGCTATGATTTGTTTGCGATGATTTCTTCGTTCGTTCGGGCAGTGGAAACGATCGGTAACACTATATTAAATTGAAAAGGGAGGGGAAGGAGAAATGAGAATGCGGTAGTGGGTAATAGATGTTATAAGGAAATTAAATTTTGAATTTTGGGTCTTTGCCATAATAACTTAATTCTTTGCTTTTAAGCAGATTTTTCATGGAAATTAAACAACCTTTGTGTCTTTGCGATTTTTCATCTTTGGGCACAATGTACCAAGTCCCAATGCGACCTTCAAACCTTCAGCTTCAAAACTTGAATGCGCTCTTGATATTGTGCTTGTGTTTTGACAGGCCTAAAACCGAACAATGGCGCTTTGAAATGCGAACAATATTTTCTTTGAAATGCTTTCGGAAAGAAATGACTTGTGCGCTATGCAAGACTTGAGCTAAAATTAATTTAGATTTCAATATTCTAAATCAAGGAAATTCAAGTGATGACATTAATTTTTTACTCTGTAATTAACTTACTAAACAATAATTTTCATTGTTTACACTTTGGAGAGTAGAAATGTCAAAAAACACTTCCTGTTTCGCTCTAACAGGTACTTCATCACACGTACGCTGTCTGTGAGGGAAACAACATTTCCCTAAATTTTAATTGTATGGCTGTGTGCTATTCGGAAGCTTTACACTAGGATGATGAAATTTTGATAGTCTGAATGCAAATATTTGGCACTTGTGAGGTGAATATGATTGTCAAAAATTCATGTAGCCCCAGGAACTAGTATAAATTTTGACAATCGTCGAGAGAATTTTTGACACAAGCAAAAATAGAAAAAAAAAAACACTTGAGAGTTCGTGAGTCGTAAGGAAGCTAAACATTTTGTGCTTTCAACAACATAGCAACCAGAAATGGATAATATTTCAGTATATATTAAGAATTTTGCAAATTAAATTAAATTCTTGTGCTAATACACTACCGAAACTGAAAACGTCAAAATTTGTAGTTGTCAAAATTTCATCGTCCTTTTGGCATAGCAAAAAGGACAATTTTATTTCATCAGGCAGAAATTTTATTCAGGCCGTGTGCTATTCGGAAACTTTTCACTCGGATGATGAAATTTTGACAGTCTGAAAGAGAATATTTGGCACTTGTGAGGTGAATATGATTGTCAAAAATTCATGTAGCCCCAGGGGCTAGTATAATTTTTGACAATCGGAAAGAGAATTTTTGACACAAGCAAAAATGAAAAAAAAAAAACACTTGTGAGTTTGTGAGTCGTAAAGCAGTTAAAAATTTTGTGTTTCCGACAGCATAGCAACCAGAATCCCTAATTTTCAATATATATCAACAATTTCGCAAATTAAATTAAATTCTTGTGCTAATGCACTACCAAAATCTAAAACGTCAACATTTCTAGTTGTCAAAATTTCATCGTCCTTTTGGCACAGCAAAAATTACAATTTTATTTCAACAGACAGAAATTGTATTCAACTCAGTAAATTCTCTCCTACCACGAGTGAAAAGTTTCCGAATAGCACACGGCCTCATATCAGTAAATTCTTACCTGCCACGAGTGAAAAGTTTCCGAATAGCACACGGCCAGACGGATTAGTTCACCTCGAAATAAGCTTTGAGCTACTGTATATGAGCATCGCCCATAACATCGCCGTTTTTATTTAATCGGCAACGGTATCTGAGTGTTTGCTGAAATTCAATGTTTTTGTTTGAAAATAAAGGAATAAGATAAAAATTAAGTGTTGGTATCGAAGTGAAAACAAAATTCTGATAGTACCATGACATACCTAATTAACACTATAAAATTCTTTCGTTTATCAAATATCAATTTTTCTTGATAAGATAACGTATCGAATTTAACAGAACTGTTCGACACCATACATTTTTTAAAGGAAGGTTAAAATTGCACAACGTACCTAAAAATCAAATTGATCCTGCATACTTGAAGTGTTTCATAATAATTCTTAATTGAATTAAATAATTTAAGATGTCTATATCCGATAAGGAATTCTACCATTTAGTAAGTATTTTTGAACGATTATTTTTTCCGTGCGTTAGAGGCAATTTGCTAATGTGCGCTTGTGGATTCAACATTTTAGACAATTAGTATAAATAAAGCCCTGAATCCAATGGAAGCTCCACTAAAAATTAAGCATGCGCGCTTTGTAATTATAACAACCCATCGTACGAAGGAGTGTAAATCTTTTTGGGCTGTTGTTACCCGACAGCCGCTTATGGAAAACCGATTTACGGCATGGAAATTTTGTCATCTTCTTCATAAAGTTCTTCGAGAAGGTCATGAAACCAGCATAAGACATGCTCAAACACATAAAAAAATGATTTTAGAAATGGGAAAACTATGGGGTCACCTACAAGATGGCGTTGGACATTGCATCCAATCCTACAGCAAACTCATAGTGACCAAACTGGACTTCCATGAAAAAAATGCACACATTCCGGGCTCTCTTATCATTGATTTTCGGGAAATAGGAAAGCATTCTGGAGGGGATATAAACATGTAGTGAGTATACATCCATGAAGTAAATTCCAACAATATGATTAATGATAGTTATTAGTTTTCAGCTTTGTGTAGAAATATTTGACTATCTTGATGATATCATTGATGTTCAATCAAAAGTTTTTGCTTCAATAAATACTTATCGGATGTCTTCGATGACGCCCCAAGGCCAGTGCAGACTCGCTCCACTTATAACGCTCATTCAGGACGCAAATCCTTTATATGATCTGTCAGTAAGGGTTATGTTTAAGTTGCACGAAGAACTTCCAAATGACATACTAGTTGGCCATAGGGATCGTTTTCGTGATATGTTTCAAAGAATCAAGAACTTCTATGACAATGTTCGACCCTTACAATACTTCGCTGACCTTATTCAAGTTCCACATTTGCCAGAGACTGCTCCTAACTTTTCATCCAAGGTAGATTTTGGAAGCTATATGCCTCCAGTTGTAGTTGTGCCGCAAGAACCAGAGCCGAATCTAGTCGTGGATAATCTAGTGGATATGAATAACGACGAGGAACAAAATATCCAATTGCTAGAGAGCAAATTTTCCGATAAACTATTCGCTTATGAAAACGCTATAAAAGAAAAAGAAACAGTGATAAGAAGATTACAGATAGATGTATCTGAACTTCGTGACATTTATAATGCTGAGCAGTATACCCATCAACAGGAAATAAAAAAACTAGGGGAGGAAATAACTGCACTAAATGCCGAGCTTGTCGATGCAAAGGAACTTAGCACCAACATAAGAGTTCTAAAGGATGAACTTGAGCTAAAACTTCAAGAAACTCCAACATTATTACGTAAGATTTCAAAACTGGTATCTTAAATGTTTTTTATTTAAGATGTAATATTTTTATAGAAAAAGTAAGCGAGGAAGAGGGCAAATTAAAAGCCTCTGAGGAGAAATTCCAAAAACTCAAAACGATGTACACACAAATTCGTGATGAACATATTCATCTGCTACGACAGGTAATTTCAAATTATACTTGCCACAAATTAATCCATATTAGGCTGTTCACCCCAGACATGCACGTTAACGTTAATTTTACCGATAACCAAAATTTTTTTTGTTTCCTTGAAACGAAATCAAAAAATTACAAAAATAACGTTATTTTAAAAAACGAAAAATATTTATTTCGTTTCAGAGTTCACAAAATAATTTTTTTTCGTTTTTTTCCCAATTTATCGTTGAAAATAACGTTAATTTTTAACAAAAAAATTTCGTTTTTTTATATTGAAATTTAAAAATACAATATTGGTTGTTAAAATTTTTACTTTTTCAACATGGGCAGAAAAAAAGAGTGCGATTTTGTGCGTGAGTTTTATTATTTTGTGCGAGAAAACGACAAAATGACATTCGTGTGTAAAATTTGTCATTGTAATATGAAAAATTACCACCTCGGTAATTTCCGTAGTCACATCTCGCGTAAAAATAAAGCTGCTTATGAAACGGAAAAAATAAAAAATGATCAACAGGACGCTATCGCTGATATATAAAAAAAAGAAAAATTTCATTGGAAACGTCCGTTGTGGACATAAAAAGTATTTGCGCGGGTTTCGTAACAGAATGTGGATTACCGCTAACTTTTTTTAGTTCAAATCCGTTTAAGCAGTTAATGAGCCCAGTATTCAGCGCACTGGATATGAATACTATAAATCTCCCGTGCAAACTCAAAACATAGTATGTGCCATTTTTGGATTTTTACTTAATGATGGAATTTCAATTTGAATTTTATGCTTTATCTAAAACAGACACTCTCTAGTCCTTACGATGTATAGTTTTTGAGATATTGAACTACCTAAACATAGTATGTACACAATGATTTTGTTTTTACAACTTCAAAACATAGTATGTACAAAAACAATATCAGAACATAGCATGTGCTGGAGACACTATGTTTTGATTTTGTTAAAACTTTTATTTTTGTACTCGCGTGATAGCAGCAATCGCATATTTCTTTGTCGAAATAACAAAAATACATCAAATTTAAACTAATTATCAAACATTTCATTGTTGAGTCGCAACATAAATATACAAGTTGTTATATTATATGTATATAATATAAGATGAGTGCCAAACTTGCTCAAAATTTAAGCAGCATGCATCTGAAGTGAACGCGATTCTGTCTCATTATTCAAATGAAATGGCCTAACTGTTGACTCTCCTGAAGCAAGAGCAATAGTCATAATGGGAACAATTGCAACATATGTGAAAATTATAAAACTCAAAAAAACACTGACGCTCGATCCGAATACAAATCGGACAGCAATTCGGAGTGGGCGTATGATTATAACGATTTTACTGCTGATATGCAAAAAAATATTTATTATAAAAACGACCATAAAAAATAGTTATTTTGTTAGCCGACTATGAACGAAACATTTGCTCCCTTACATTAAGCAAAAACATATGTGTTGTTTGGCATCAAGGGGTTAGAGGACGTAATGCTCCTGATGTAGCGTCAGCTTATTTTCAAATTATAAAGGGAACAGATCCTAGTGTGGAATACTTCATATTTTGAGCTGACAGTTGTCCAGTCCAAAATAAGAATTGGACATTTTTTCTACACCCGTGTCAATTGTTAACCAGAATTGGTGGCCCAAAAAAATTACAATTACTTTGAACCGGCTCATTCATATATGAAAGCTTATTCGGTGCACGGTAGAATTGGAGATAGCTTGAAGATGGCCGATGTACTAGATGTTGTTCGTTCACGCTATAGAAAAAATGAGGTGTTATGTTTAACGTTGTCTGATGTCCATAAGTTAATTGATTGTGCAAAAATCCGCCGAAAAGTAGAGAATGAAAAAGACGACAGTATTCGCGTTGCCGAATTTCGACAAGGTTCTCGAAATCTTTTTTATAAGACCAAAATGGATAGTAACACCGAATTAAAGGAAAGCTTCTGTTTAAAAACGGATTTCAATACTAAAATAACAGCGTTTCATGAAATGAACTTAGGACTAAATATCCTTAAATTAAATAAAACTAAAAGAGAACTTGTGTCACACATATCCAGGAAAAGAATTTTCTGGAATGAGATGTCTTCAAATGAATCAGTTAAAGATATGTGCACTTTTTCCAGAGAATAAAAACTGATTCCATTCGTTTATTATTATTTGTGTCTACTAAACCTCTGCACAAATACACTCGTTTTTTCCACAACAGTAGATCCAACAGTGCAGAGTTCAGAGCTTGACAGAACTCTGTTAGTCAAGCAGAGCGTATCCAAGTCATTAACCCCCTAGCCACACGTGCCAGTAACAGTTCGAAAAACTCTATACACTCTCACTTTTTCACTAATACACTCACACTTTGACATCGACAGCCAATACTGGCAGTCCACTGGCAACAACTTTTACAGAGACAGTGGATTTTGACAACCACAGCCAGTAAAGACAAAACAGTGTTGCTTTTTTTTCCCTAAAATATTCGAACTTTAAGTATGCATTTTTCTTTCATGTCTTGTAGTAAAATATAAGTAATTTATTTAGTTGCCATCACTTAACAATTGAAAAATGATATGAAGAAGTTTAATTTCTTTTTAAAAAATATTATTAAACACATTGTACAACATAATATGTTACCTTTTTTTTCTCCCATTTAAGTTTGGTGCTGTGTTGGCATCTAAAAGCAACACTGAATAAAAGTAAAAAAAGGAAAATGGCCGGAATTTGAGGACATTTTACAATTAACTTTTACTACCACGTGTGGCCACAGCATACTTTCTAGCATACTTCGAAACATTTTCGAAGTTAATACATACTTTCAACTGGCATGCCATTACTATCACGTGTGGCTGCAGCGTAAATGATAAACGAACACTGCAGAGCACTCATCAGCTTCAAATCAAGCCATGTTCGCCGTTTGCTTTAACAGAACAATTACTAACAGCGAAAAATGCATCAATCACACCTAACACAACAGAACCTTGGCGAAGTAATTATTGCTACCATTGGCAAATAGAAATTTTATTTTTACGAATTCGGTGCTTGGGCAAACACTAGGTAAAAAACTGGGTCGCTGAATCCGAATCCGTTGTCAGAATTTCAAAATTGTGAAATTTTTTAACCCTATAGGGTTGCCACCTAAAAATATGCTTTTTAAAAGTTTTAATCACTATTCTACAGTTTTAGGGGGTCGCTGATTTCGAATCTGATGTCAGAATTTTAAAATTTTAGATGGCTGATAGGGTTGCCACCTAATTTTTTTTATTTTTACGAATTCGGTGCTTGGGCGGACACTAGGTAAAACTGGGTCGCTGAATCCGAATCCGTTGTCAGAATTTCAAAATTGTGAAATTTTTAACCCTATAGGGTTGCCACCTAAAAATATGCTTTTTTAAAAGTTTTAATCACTATTCTACAGTTTTAGGGGGTCGCTGATTTCGAATCTGATGTCAGAATTTTAAAATTTTAGATGGCTGATAGAGTTGCCACCTAATTTTATTTATTTTTACGAATTCGATGCTGGGGCAAACACTAGGTAAAAATGGGTTGCTGAATCCGAATCCGATGTCAGAATTTCAAAATTTTTAGGTGGCAACCCTAAAGGGTTAAAAATTTCACAAAAATTTTTACCTACCCTAGGTAAAAATGGGTCGCTGAATCCAAATCCGATGTCAGAATTTCAAAATTTTTAGGTGGCAACCTTAAAGGGTCAAAAATTTCACAATTTTGAAATTCTGACAACGGATTCGGATTCAGCGACCCATTTTTACCTAGTGTTCGCCCCAGCATCGAATTCGTAAAAATAAAAAAAAAATTAGGTGGCAACCCTATCAGCCATCTAAAATTTTAAAATTCTGACATCAGATTCGAAATCAGCGACCCCCTTAAACTGTTAGATAATGTTTAAAACTCTTTAAGCAACATATTATTAGGTGGCAACCCCATTGTTAAAATATCATACTTTGAAATTCTGACATCGGATTCAGCGATCCTTTTTTACCTAGTGTTCACCCCAGCGCGGAAT
Organism: Pherbina coryleti; assembly: GCA_943735915.1. NCBI lineage: Eukaryota > Metazoa > Arthropoda > Insecta > Diptera > Sciomyzidae > Pherbina > Pherbina coryleti. The sequence continues at coordinate 44,094,670 of OX030952.1, read as the reverse complement.
TTTTTAAACTACAAAAAATTTAGGTGGCAACCCTATCTGCCATCTTTAATTTTAAAATTCTGAAATCGGATTCGAAATCAGCCACCCCCTAAAACTGATAAACACGAAATCTACAGGACCCTAAATGGTCTTAATACGCTTAAGTTTTTCCTACACTTCATTGAATTATTTGGATACTTGAATTATTTGGATCGGAGCCACACCCATTTGTCAAATGCCCATCCCAGTACCCTACTTCCCATATTCTACTTTCAAGTAGAAGGATATCACCAAGTAAGAACTCCATACATATCGAGTTTCATTGTTATACGGCATTTACTTCCAAAGCTATTCAAAGACACAGCATAACTCCAAGCGTTCTGCTGTTGTTTACATAACTTTCTAGTCAGTGCACACTTCTTTTTCGAATCGTGCCTAATGCTATGTTCACACAGAGAGTTTAGTTTGAGTTTCCAGTACAAAGTAAACTCAACTTGCACTGGAAACTCAAACTAAACTCTCTGTGTGAACATAGCGTAACATTGCTTTGGTTTTAGTTTATTCTTGTTCTGCTCAAGCGACGAGTGCTCTCTGTAGTGTTAGGCTTGATTTCATTGATGAGAGCAAAACATAGCAAAAGCTTGCACTACAAACGAGTGCTTTGAAACGCATTTCAAGCGCACTCGTGCAGAGGTTTAGTATCTACCCTAGCTATTTGTTTTTATGTTAAAAATATTTTAATTACTATCCTTTGTCAATACTTTAACTATTATAAACCATCTGTTAAAAATAAACTCGTTTCTATAAAATATTTTTTGATAGTTAAATGTAACATGCACCTCCATCGTCTTATTTTCGTCGAAATGTGTAAAATTATGTGACTATCAAATCTCTTATTTCTTAGAATAATAAGTGGATTTGTCTCTTTCTTAGGACTCCCAGGATCATTCTCAAAATTATCAAATTCTTGATTGATCAAACTCACTATTCTCTATAGCATGCGCCCCACGTTTTTATGAGAACTAAAAGCCCCACTCTTACTTACTTACTTATCTGGCGCTTACAACCGAAGGTCGGTTTTGGCCTCGTATAAGAAATTGCGCCAGCCATTTCTATTTTGCGCTTGCTGGCGCCAGTTGGAAACACCAAGTGTAGTCAGGTTATCCAACACCTGATCCTTCCAACAAAGATGTGGGAGTCCTCTTCTGCGTTGACCACCACCGGGCACCGAATCGAATATTTTTTTCGCTGGAGCGTCGTTTTCCATTCGCTCAACATGACCTAGCCAGCGGAGCCGCTCGATTTTAATGCGCTTCACTATGTCTATGTCAGCGTACAGCTCATACAGCTCGTGGTTCCATCGAATTCGGTACTCGCCATTGACGCAGATTGGACCGAAGATCTTACGAAGGATCTTTCTCTCGAAGGCTCCCAAAGTCTTTTCATCAGAACTGCTCAACGTCCAAGTTTGTGCTGCATATAATAGGACGGGCATGATTAGTGACTTATAGAGCGTGAGTTTTGTTCGTCGAGAGAGGGCTCTGCTTCTCAATTGCCTACTCAGCCCAAAGTAACACCTGTTGGCAAGAGTTATCCTTCGCTTTATCTCAATACTGACATCGTTGAAAGAGTTTACGCTGGATCCCAGGTAGACGAAGTCCTTAACAACCTCGAAGGAGATGTTGTCAACAGTGACGTGGTTTCCAAGACGCTGGGACTGTTTATTTGTTGACACTAGGTATTTCGTCTTATCTGCGTTCACTACAAGACCCATTCGACTCGACTCTTTTGCTAACCTGGAGAATGCTGCACTGACTTCGCGCGTATTATGGCCAATGATATCGATATCATCAGCATACGCCAGCAGCATAATACTTTTGTAGAATATCGTGCCACTGCGTCTCAGATCAGCAGCTCGGATGATCTTCTCCATCATTAGGTTGAAAAGGTCGCACGATAAGGAATCACCTTGTCTAAAACCTCGTTTGGTATCGAATGGAGGACTGAGGTCCTTCCCGATTTTAACTGTGCTGCTGGTGTTGCTCAGTGTAATTCTGCAAAGGCGGATGAGCTTTGCAGGAATACCAAATTCAGACATGGTGGAATATAGATGATTCCTTATTGGACTGTCGAAGGCGGCTTTGTAATCGACAAAAAGATGGTGTGTGTCGATTTGTTTTTCTAGGGTCTTCTCCAAGATTTGTCGTAGCGTAAATATCTGGTCTATGGTGGATTTGCCAGGTCTGAAGCCACACTGATAAGGTCCAATCAGCTGGTTTACGATGGGCTTCAGTCTTTCACATAGTACGCTCGACAGAACCTTATATGCGATATTCAGAAGGCTTATCCCACGGTAGTTGGCGCAAATTGTGGGATCGCCTTTCTTGTGGATTGGGCAGAGCACACTGAGGTTCCAATCGTTTGGAATGCATTCTTCCGACCATATTCTGCATAGAAGCTCATGAATGCATTTAAATAGAGCTTCGCCTCCATTCTTGAAGAGCTCAGCAGATAAGCCATCGGCTCCTGCGGCTTTGTTTTTTTTAAGCCGAGCTATAGCTTTCAAGACTTCACTATGGTCGGGCAGCGGAACTTCAACGCTGTCGTCCAAAATTGGGGATTCCGGAATATTATCTCTATTGGCGGGATTGTTGTCGTCGTTGCCATTCAGAAGCCTAGAGAAGTGTTCCCTCCACATCATCAGTGTACTCTGGATATCTGTCACTAGATTCCCATTTTCATCCTTGCAGGAAGAGGCCCCGGTCTTGAAACCATCGGCCAGGCGTCTTATTTTTTCGAAAAATTTTCGGACCTCATTCCTGTCACCATGCATCTCAATTTTCTCGCACTCACGCATTTCCGCTTCTCTTTTCTTTCGCCTGAAAATGCGTCTCTCTTCCCTCCTCTTCTCTTTGTATCGCTCCTTAGCAGCACGCGTTACAACCGACTGCAGGGTGGCTTTGTAGGCGGCGTCTTTTTCTGCAGTGGCGTCGCGACACTCTTGGTCGTGCCACTGGTTTCGGCGAGGGCGGTGATAGCCAATCACCTCTTCGGCAGCCGTACGCATAGAGTGGGAAATATGATTCCACTGCGCGCATATATCGTCGATCGGAGGAGTGCTTTCTTGAAGCAGGAGTGAGAGTCGAGTAGCGAAGTCTTCGGCTGTTTGCTTTGATTGCAGCTTTTCGACGTCTAGCTTTCTCTGTGCTGGATTGCGCGCATTCTTGGTTGCGCACAGGCGTGTACGGATCTTGGCTGCGACAAGATAATGATCCGAGTCTATATTGGCACCACGGATCGTGCGTACATCTAAAACACTGGAAGAGTGCCTTCCGTCGATCAAAACGTGATCAATTTGGTTGCGCGTCTTTTGATCAGGAGACAGCCAAGTTGCTTTATGAATATTGAGATGCTTGAATCTAGTGCTACTAACGACCATGTTTCGCGCTGCAGCAAAGTCAATCAGCCTCATTCCGTTATCGGAGGTATTGTCGTGGAGGCTGAACTTTCCGACTGTTGGACCAAAGATATTTTCTTTTCCCACCTTGGCGTTGAAGTCACCAAGCACGATTTTTATGTCGTGGCGGGGGCTGCGCTCATAGGCATCTTCAAGGCGCTCGTAGAAGCTGTCTTTGGTCTCATCGTCTTTGTCTTCTGTCGGAGCGTGCGCACAAATCAGGCTTATGTTGAAAAATCTTGCCTTGACACGGATTATGGCAAGTCGTTCGTTCACAGGTGTGAATCGCAGAACATGATGTCGTAGTCTCTTGCCAACCACGAATCCGCATCCAAATTCGTGCTTCTCCGCATGGCCGCTGTAGTAGATATCACAGGATGCTTGCCGTGAGCAACCCTGTCCCTTCCATCGCATTTCTTGGATTGCAGTGATATCAGCCTTGTATCTTTCTAAGATATCTATCAGTTGGATAGAGGCACCATCCCAATTAAGGGTTCGGACGTTCCAGGTGCATATCCGTAAATCATTGTCAGTTTTTCGTTTGCGGTAGTCGTCATCAGATTTGGGGATCATTTTTATCATATTTCTTTGTCGTTTCATTGAAATTTGTTTTTACGTGGTGGGCATCAAACCCAACGCACAACCCTTTAAAGGCAGGGGGAGCCCGCCGCTCAGATTAGCCGTCAAACTAACGGTTGCCAGTTTGCCGTTTCTAGAGGACACCACGCAGAGGTTTGAGTCGACTTGAGACGAGTTCGACATGGATAATGCTGGCCTCACCAGGTTGAGGCAGTCAGACACGTTGCCATGTGAAGATCGCCCCCTTGACCCTCACGCGTTGCCTTGTGAGGATCGTCCTCCCCACTCTAGCCCCACTCTAGCAGAAATTATTTTATGCTTTTAGTTCGATTTAAAAACGTGGTATATTAAAATTTTTTTTTTTAATTAAATTATTATTTTTTGTTTTTTAGACTTTGTCCATTTTTTTCACCCGTAGTGGTGTATTTTAAAAAATCTCAATTGGTTTCTTAAAACCAAAAAAAAATCATTCAAATTGTTGAGGCTTGAACTCGTTACCTATCGTATAATAAGGCGAGCGCTTTACGCTCTGAGCTACAGAACTTACACTAAAAGATATTCTAAATAGCAATTAATCAAACTACTTTTTCAAAATAACTAACAAAACTTATATAAACTATTTTTTTACAATTTCTTTTTACCCTCGGTGGTGAATTTTAAAAAATTTGGATTTGTTTCATAAAAAAAAAATTTCATTCACATTGTTGAGGCTCGAACCTAGCGTATAATAAGGCGATCGCTTTACGTTTTGAGCTACAGAGCTCACAGGAAAATACATTCTAAATGAGGTAATAAATTCACTTCAGTTGTGAATTTTTTAAATTTGAAAATCGTCGTTGCGCATACAAAAAGGGTTGTGTGTAAAATCTCGATTTTTTTTTTATTTTACCATTTAATAGCCATAGTATGCCCCATCTACTCACCAAATGGTTTTTTGATCTTTTTATTGGTTCAGAAGTTAGCAAATGTGAAAGTTAGCTGTATATGTGAAAACAGTATTGAAATTGTTAAAAAACAAAAATGTGTTTTTCGTCTCCTGAAAAATTGTTCAAAAACACATAACCTCTTTTGCAACGACGAAATGTCAATGAGCTTTTCAATATTTTTTTGTTTGATTTTCAATATGTATGTATGTATGTATCAAATAATTTCGCATTTTAGCCAAACAAATAAACGCACATACAAACAAATTAGATAATATTGTGTTGTCATCCAGTTCTGAGCTACATTTTAAGTTTCAAATCTCTAGCTCATCGGGGAGTTTGTCAAAAATCGATTCCAAGATTTGTACGGGACAGACAAATGAAGTGAAGCTAATAAAAACGTTTTAAAATACAAATAATTAAAATACTAATTAGAAAAATTTATAATTTATATTTGATGCCTTATCTATCTCTATCTCTATCTCTATCTCTATCCATATCTCCAAGTCGTTTTATTATATGTATGTCTATGGTCAATTTTCTTAGTGTAAACTTGATTTTAAAGTTTAAAAAATGGACACTTATAGCATGTTCAAACCGAGCACTTAATTATGTTAAATCGAGTTAATGAAGTTAAATCGAAAAACAAGTTCTGAAATAAAGTTAAATGCGTACAATTGTTGTTGGAAATTTAACGTGTTAAATGATTTAACACGTTTCGAAACTCGTTAAATCACTGGTTTGTGTTCTTGCTAACGTCAGAAAAGCTTTTTATGATTTTTAAACGCAGCCAAATCTAACAAGAGCTTTTTATTTTAATGTTTTGAATGTAAACAAATAAATTATTTGACAAATTTTTCTTAATTCTTTGACAAATTTTTGAATTTATTTGAATTTTTTGTTATTTTTTTGTTATTTTTTTTATATTTTTGAATAAACAATTTTTATTTCTTTCAAAATATAAACAAATAAACTGACATTTTGAAACTAGTTAAAGCAGTATGAACGATGATGTTAAAAAAAAAGTTTTTTCGAATAACACGTTAAATGAAGTCGGTTTGAACATACTATTAAAAAATGGAGACGTGAAGGCACAAGAAAAAAAGAAATTAAAATTCAGTTTTAATGTTATAAGTTAAACAAACTGAATTAATAGTCTAAAAATTCAGATTCAGTTTTATTCAGATCCCTTTAATTGAGCCTTAAAACCCATTTGCATTTCAAAAGTGTCTCGTGTTATAACTAAACGTTCAACTGCTTGTTGCAACTTTTTTTATATCAAGTTTGAATATTTACTTAAGGTTTTTTATATATTTTTTTTAACCTCGAGAGAGAAAGCGCAACGTCGCTTGAAAACGTACTTGAAACTAGCTTGAGTCATGTAAGGATAGTAAGGTAGGTTCATATTAAAGAAAAAACTGATCTCAGTCAAAATCAGCTGTTCGAAGTGAGTTTTTTCATTTCAACGTTTTGTTATCGGTTTCATCTTTTCAGAAAATATGACAATTTCTTTGATTCTATCGTAAAAATTTGTTAATTCATAATTGTTAGCCCTGCTTATCCATTTAAGCATCCCTTGGTATCGCTGGCAGCAATCTATGAATAAAGCAAGACCAATAACAGTTTGATATTTAAGAACAAGAGTCTGTTCTTAGTGCAAGTGGTGGCATCAGTTCGCTCGTTGCTTTCTTGTCGTACTGACGTCTTTTAATCTTATAAATTCAAAGTTTTCTTTAACTCAATTAATAAATAAAATTAAAACTATATTTGGTTCATCATTTTTGCTGGGTCTTCTTGTAGCGTGCCAGCATTCATATAAATCCTTTTTACAAAAAATTTAATATAAACATTATTTTATTATTTGTGCGAGAGCGAATTTTATATTCTTCTTGCACATATTCTTCGAAGTCATCGCTTAATTTCATTGCTTCTTTTTTTTTCTTCTTTTAACTACAAACAGGTTTTCTGTGTGCAAGTGAGTGAGAGTGATTGTTTTTTTTATTACACTTGCTCATCTGTTTTTGGCCTGTTTTGTTTTGTTATTATTTCAATAACCAGGGCTGCACTTAATAACTTTACAGTGTTTATTAAACTGTTTTATTGAAAAACCAAGTATCTTCTTTTTTGTGGTTTCTTGCATTTTATTAATTTTTTACATTTAAAATGTTCTGCAGTTTCCGTAATTGTTCTATAAAAGACGAATCCGACCGCGTGGTAAATTGCTGGTTGTGCGATTCGTTTTTCCACTTCAAGTGCGCATCGTTGAATGCAAGAATTTATGACGCAATCAACGAAGGCAAAGGACTTCGTTGGTCATGTATTGATTGCAGGTCGACGGATGTTGATATCCTTAAGCTTATTAGACAATCTAGAAGAGGCTTCTTGGAAGTGTCGAAAGATTTAGAGGCGGCTCAGGCCAGATTAGCCGAATTTGAAAGTTTGTTCAAAAAGTTCAAGGTCTTGGATGAAGCTTCTGCGTCTCCAAAACGAAAGCGAAGTAACAAAAATCTTCGAAGCTCAGCAAAATCTACTGCAATAGCCTTGCCTTTGTCCTCAAATATTGAACCTAATCCACCTGCCTCAGTTTTTACACCTGAAGGACCTCAGAAAAAGTCTATTATTACAAATCAGAGTACTGATCAGCTAACGCCTACTAACGCTGCAGTCTCAGTTGATTTAACTTTAACTATACCTTCTTCAGCAGCTCCTGTAAAAGATAGTTCTCCTTCTGTTGCAAAAAAAACATATGCTCAGACTTGTGCTACTAATGTTTCTCCTACTATTGCTACGAGTACTAATATTATTTCTTCCTCTCCTAGTTCGGTTTCTACTGGAGCTATACCGAAGCAAATATCAAATAGCAGCAATAAATTACCTGATCATAAGGAACTTGTAGTTTTTCCGCCAGCAAAATGTATATTTGTTTCTCGCTTTGAAGTTGATACATCAGAAGGTGATATCTTATATTATTTAAACTCTAAGTTAAACCTTCTTAATAAGAAGATTTCGGTTCACAAACTGAGATTCTCTTACCAGCGCACTATTTCTTCTTTTAAAATTACTTTGCCTAGTGATATCTTCAACAATGTTCTGGATCAAGGTTTTTGGCCGGAAAATACTTTGGTGCATGAATTTATTCAAAAATCACCGCCTCAAACTTCACTGGCTATCTTACCTGTTCACAGCGTGAACCCAAAAAACTAGATTGTTGCCTTCAGTTCCTAGCCTTATATCAGAACGTTCGTGGTTTAAATACTAAACTTACAGATTTACACATTTTAAGCCATAATCTTCATTTTGACATTATTGCTTTCAGTGAGACTTGGCTTAAACCTAGTACTTTAAATACTGAAATTCTGTCTAACAATTTTAATATATACCGCAAAGATAGAAACTCTATTGCTGGTAATTTTTGCAATGGTGGTGGCGTGTTAATTGCCGTTAAATCTTCTCACTTTTCACAAGAAATATTAATATCTGAGTCTTTAGATATTGAATTTTGCTGTGTTCTTGTAAAGTTTGGTACTTTGAGAATTTATGTCACATGTTCATATATACCTCCACTTTCTAGTGTTGAAGTGTATGGGAAACATTTGGCGTCGATTTATAAAATTTGCTCACAACTTCAGCCTTACGATCATATTTTAATAACGGGTGACTTCAACCTTCCGAATGTTTCCTGGAACTGCTGCACTGAAAATTCTGCAGTGCTCTTGCCATCTTCAGAGTGTTCATCCGATAACTCATTTTTAAATGAGCTTTCGAGCCAGGGGCTTTTTCAAATTAACTGCCACTATAATAGAAACAACCGCTTGTTAGACCTTATTTTTTTGATGATAGTAATATTATTTCAGTTAATAGGTCTGAGCCACTTGTGTATCCTGAAGACGCACACCATCCAACTATCGAAATCACACTGAATTTTCCTAAACAATCTATATCAAACCGTATTCAAAATCCTGCCTTAGAGTTTAACTTTAAAAGAACGAATTATGTAATTTTGAGAAATAATTTGTCAATTATCAACTGGTCATCTGTACTTAATATTAATAACACAAGAATATTACCACAAACGCTTGACTCTGCTGTATTTGCCTTTAACAGTACTCTTAATAATTGTTTTTTAACTTCAGTGCCACAGAGAAAATCCTCTTTAATATCTGGTCCTGTTTGGTATACCAAAGAACTGAGAAAGCTGAGAAACTTAAAATCGAAATATTATAAAAAGTATCAAAAAACTCATAACATTTGTGATTTTGCTTCTTATACCTCAACTAAATATAACTACCGGCAATTATGCAGGCAATCCTATAATATATATTTAACAAAAGTTAAATTAAACATAAAATCTGATGCAAAATCTTTTTGGAACTTTGTAAATACTAAACGTAAGATAAATTCATATCCATCTTTTATGAAATATAAAACATTTGAATCAGATGTTGATTCTACTATCTGTAGTCTTTTTGCAGATTTCTTTAAGACCACTTATTCATCTGCTTCTTACGATAATTTTAGTTACCCTTATAATGTGCAGCCTGGTGACATTTGCTCCCCAATAATTAATGTTGATACAGTTTTAACCTACTTAAAAAACCTCAAAACATCTTATAAAAGCGGTCCTGATAACATACCTTCATGTGTTTTGAAATATTGCAGTGAAGAACACTAATTCCCATTACTTTGCTTTTGACAGCGTCTTTGCAATCTTGCTATTTTCCACTGACTTGGAAATCATCTTTTATTATTCCGCTGCATAAATCCGGCAATAGATCTTTAATAGATAACTATCGCGGAATTGCAAAGCTTAGCGCCCTACCTAAACTTTTTGAGGCTATTGTAACCTCACAATTATCACATAGCGTAAAATCTTTGATGTCCCCATTCCAACATGGATTCTTATCTAGAAAATCTACTGTTACTAACCTTCTAGAATTCACATCAAAGACTATTGAGAATTTTGGAAAAGGTCTACAAACAGATGTTATCTATACTGACTTCAGTAAAGCTTTTGATGTTGTAAATCATAAGCTCTTAATTTTAAAACTAACCCTTCTCGGTTTTCCAACACCATTAGTGCTTTGGATTGAATCTTATTTATTAAATAGAACACAAAGTGTTATCTTTAACCTTGTTAAGTCAGAGGAGTTGCCTGTTACTTCCGGTGTACCTCAAGGAAGCCACCTTCGGCCTCTGTTGTTTCTACTTTTTATTAATGATTTATCATCTGTTGTAATTCATAGTAATATTTTACTATACGCTGATGATGTTAAACTTTTCCTGTCATATAAAAATGAGCAAGACTCTTTTTTCTTACAAACCGATCTTGACCATCTTTGTGACTGGTGTGAAATCAATTGCATGAAGCTTAACTTGAAAAAGTGCAAACACATGACTTTTTCTCGTAGACAACCTTCTCGAAGTTATTACAAAATAAGTGACTATACACTTGAGTTCTTAGAAGTTTTCGACGATCTTGGAGTAACTATGGACCCAAAACTTCGCTTTCACATTCATATTAATAAAGCTATAAGCAGAGCAAACAGTACTTTAGGGTTTATTAAACGATGGTCAAAAGAGTTTAATGATCCTTTCATTACTAAAACATTATTCACTTCGCTTGTAAGGCCCATACTTGAGTATGCGTCAATTGTCTGGTGTCCTAGATATGGGTGTTATATTGACGATATAGAATCAGTTTAGAAACAATTTCTTTTGTTTTGTTTACGCAATATATATTGTCATACTAACATTCACTTACCACCCTATGAATATAGATTAAAGCTTGTTAACCTACCTTCTCTAAGAAATCGTAGAATCATGCTTAATGTTTGCTGGATTTATCAACTTATACATGGATTGGTTGACAGTCCATACTTACTGAGTAAAATTTACTTTAATCTTCCTCTTCGACCAAGAAGATCTTTTGAGCTACTTTTTATGAACTTTTGTAGAACTAATTACTTGCAAAATGAACCACTAAGAAGCGCTTGCGGAGACTTCAATTCCGTTTCAGATGTTATATCTTTTAATGAAACCCTATACTCAATTAAACTTAAAATAATAGATTATCTGCAGCACCGCCACTGATTCTCAACATACTCTTCCAAGGATACGGCACTTTTACTGTTGGATGCACCGCCACTGATTCTCAACATACTCTTCCAAGGATACGGCATTTTTACTGTTGAATGAATGAGAGAACGATCTGCATTAGACCGTATCACCTTGTATGGAAAAAAAGTAAACCCATTTTGACCCCGCCTCAATCGTTAGACATTTAAAAGACATTTTCAAAAAATAAATTTTTTTTTTTTTTTAAAGGGTCCCTATGGTGCTTTTTTCTTGTTTTAGTTATATCTTCTGTGTTTCTTGTCCGATCCCAAAGATTTTTCATACATGTGTTTATTGTTTTTTTGCAATTTTTTTCTGATTTTATTTTTTCGCGAATCTTGTTTTTTTTAAGTTATCACCCACCTTATCTCAGTTGCTACTATGTTAACAAAATCTAAAAAGAGCAAATAATTAAAGCTTACAAAAAATCATTAAGACCATGGAAACAAATGATATCCATTAAATTCATTTTTAAAGCAGTTCCAAACGATTTTATCCCAAAAATAATACTTCCGAAATGTTCGTCACTCATACTCGAATTTTTATTAATTTTCTAAATCTTTACGGGATTCAAGGTGGCTGTAGCACTCGAAGCTGTCAAGCTTCACGAAAATGTGCCCCAAAAGATTTTCGTCAGCGACTGCTGTGGCCGACTTTTGCACAATTTGGACGTAACGCTCGATGTTTTGCGAGTGACAAGGATAATCTGTGAAAAACATATAACATGATAAATTCAATTTAATATATGACGTCAAATTTAATTATTTATTTCATAAAAAAAATATCTGCTGTAATGCTCACCAGGAATTTCAATAATGACGTCCAAGTACTGTAGATCAGTCAATTGCTCTTGAGTAAAAAACTGAAGACATGGTGGATCAGTGATCTGAAATTTGGTCCAATCGATCATTTCAGTGTATGTGGTGCTGCCATATTGGATAAAGGGCTGGTGGTTGGGTCCACGAAATTGCCGAATACGATCTGTTAGGTTTGAACGGGCTTCAAATCGAAGACGAAGAATTGATGTATGTATGTTGCTATTGTTGTTGTAACAATGATGCAGGCAAAGCGAAGACGTTTGTCGTTTTTGTTGACTGCATAGCGAAAACGAAGAGTAGGTGGTGGTGATGGCCTTTTTTGTTGTTGGTACAAAGTGTTTAAATATTGTTTGTTCATGAATGGAAGCGATGATGAGCTGCCCAACTACTGTTGGGCAGACTTTGTAACAGAGCATGATTTTATTAGTTAAACTTACTCTCAACGAAAAATAATCGTCAACTTTAATAAACAATTAGAGATTTTATTACAATTCTAGTAAACATCAAATTTCAAATATAAAAGGTTTTCGCAATCTTCAACACTCGATATAATTGACTTTTATTAATTGTCTTATGTTGTTATGTTCAAACAGTTGTGATTGAAAAAGCCAAGTTATTTGTTTAATAAAAAGTCGAGTATGACTGACGAAAATTTCGAAAGTGTTATTTTTGGGATAAAATCGGTCGGAACTGCACCAAAAATAAATTTTATGGATATCATTTGTTTGCATGGTCTTAATGATTTTTTGTGAGCTTTAATTATTTGCTCTTTTTAGATTTTGTTAACATAGTAGCAACTGAGATAAGGTGGGTGATAACTTAAAAAAAACAAGATTCGCGAAAAAATAAAATCAGGAAAAAATTGCAAAAAAACAATTAATACATATATGAAAAATCTTTGGGATCGGACAAGAAACACAGAAGATATAACGAAAACAAGAAAAAAGCACCATAGGGACCATTTCAAAAAAAAAAAAAATTTTTTTTTGAAAATGTCTCTTAAATGTCTAACAATTGAGGTGGGGTCAAATATAGGTTAGTTTTGGTGATACGGTCTAATCTGCATAGTATATATATTAATATAAGTGGCTTATTAGACCAAGTTTGTCTATGTGCCTGCGTTCGTTACCTTTGTCTTAGCTTACTAGGAACTCGGTGTGATAAATAAAAGATGAATCAAGACTTCATCGGCTTTAGAATCACAGAATCAATAATATTGTATATATACTATCAAGGTGTTATATGTATATTAATATGAGTGGCCAATGAGACCTAGTTTGTCTTAGTGCCTGCGTTCGCAACCATTTTCTTTTCCACAAGGAAATTGGTGTGGTAAATACGACTCAATTCGTCGGATTACCAACTTGCTAAGCCAAGACTTTATTGGCTTCAAGGACAGAACGATATATTTATTTTATACATATTTTCATTCTCGATACCACCGCCTTGGACCCTCTTGAAGATTTATTATTAATGTATTTTTTGCTTTATAATACCTTTACTCATGTTATCTATAAGTCTGTATACTTTGAAACGTTCATGTTTCAATTTACATTACATTACAACTGAACTTATTTTACTTTGGTTTTGTATCTTCATTAAAACGTACTTGAACTCTATATATTAGTATTATTAGTATTAGTTTAAATGGATTATGAATTGTAATTTTAAAATGCTATAAAGCCTAAAAGGCTTAGCAAACAAATAAATAATAATAATAATAATAATTCTTCAAACAATATTGCAGAACAACACAAAATGTAACAATTAACCACACGGAAACATATTCCTATGAGTTTGACGGTATTAAATACATTCCTATGTGTTTGGCGGTTTTTAATGTGATAATCGAAGATGAAATTATTTATTTTTTCGCGAAAAGGTCATAGATTGGTTTTATCTGGACTTAGAAACATAATTGACAGAAAAGCAAACATGAAAAATTTCAGATCAGCCTGGAGTAGGTATATCTGCATAAATAGATGGCTCTCCGCAAAAACGCAAAAAAAAAACAAAAAAAAAAACAAAAATATGAAAAATCACAAAAAAAAAATTGGGCGATTTTGAATTTTTTTTTTGGGAAAAATTTCACTTTTTGGTTTGGTTGATTAATACCGCTCTGCTGCCGTGAAAACATTTGAAATATTGTGATGAGTGCGTTTTGAAACTATAGGCGCAAAGTTAACCAGATGGCTCAAACAAATATTATTGCCCATATTGAAGAATAACACATGGTCCAATAAGTCCCGAGACTAAGTAATAAAAAACTTGTTTTTGCAAATGTTCTTCTTTATTCATCAACATAGGTTCCTTCAAGAGCAATACATTCATTCCACCGCTTTTCTAACTTTTCAATACCGGTTTTGTAGAACGACTTGTGCTTCGCCTCAAATTACGCTTCAGTTTCAGCCTGTTGACGCAAAAGCTAATTTGCTTTCCCGGAATCGTCGGAAAGAAAAAAGCGTAGTTTCGATTTAATCAACAAAAGACGAATGATTTTATTTTTCGAACCTCAAAGTGTGACAATTTCAATTTGAGAGCAAATTTGCTGCATTAATAACTGTAAATTTTTATATAACTTAAAATACTAAGAATATACAAAATTAAGTAATGAAAAAGAGAAGCAGTGCAGTTATGCACAGTGGAGCAACTGCATAAATTAATAAGAACAAAAAACTGGCGCAAACACAGCCATCACCTCTTCATTGGAGCCAAATCTCTTGCCGTCAGCAAAATTGATTGTTTTTCCCTTTTCAAGATCGTCGATGAACAAAATTCCATGCGTATTCCAAAATACAGATGCCATAACCTTTCCAGCTGACTGTTGTGTATTTGGTCGCCTTGGCCTGCTTTCATCGGTTGGTCTTCACTCAGCTGACGACTGTTTTGATTCGGGTGTGTAATGATGAATCCATGTTTCATCCATTGTCACATACCGACGCAAAAATTCATGTTTATTCTTTGTAAACAGTGCCAAACAGCTCTCCGAATCATCGAAACGTTGTTGTTTTTGGTCCGGTGTGAGAAAACACGGCACCCATTTAGGAAGCAGCTTTCTCATCGATTAATGTTCCCGTAATATTGTTCGGGAACACTGCCTTTCGATATGTTCAGAGCCTCAGCTAGCACGCGCACCTTTAATTTACGGTCGGCCAATACCATTTTGTGTACTTTTTTTATGTTTTGTGGAACAACTGTCTCATTTGGGCGTCCTGAACGATCAGCATCATTTGTGTCTGTACGACCAAGTTTAAACTCAGCATACCATGCTAGCAAATGGTTGCTTTTGACGGAGCAGAGTCAGAATAACACTTTCGAAGGCATTACTTAGCTTAGACGTTATTTTTCCCATAAAAAAACAGTGATATAAACGTGATATATAACATAAAATCAACACACGAAATTGCTTTGAATCCATTATTTTGAAAATATCAACAGTAGCGTCACTTAAATCACTGCAACTTTTGAAATAAACGTTAGATTGTCATGAAATTTTTACACGCATTGTTTGAAGGTTGGAACTATGGAAATATTATATCGATATTTCGTTAAAGGTGCCACCTAGTAGTTAATCTCGGGACTTATTGGAGCATGGCCAGAAGTTAATGGCTTTCAACATTTTTTTCTATAAGAAAACACATCGACTTAAGGGGGAAAACGCAGCCAGAGGCCGAAAAAAAACGTCATGTTTGTGAATTTTTTTAAGGAAACCTATGGGATATTTTTAAATGAGGGTTTTTATACCTAAAAATATACACATTCAAGAGTATTTTTAGTTTTTTTTTTATTAAAAAAAATTTAATATTAAGGTCGATACAGCAGTTTTTGTAGAGCGCTCTGAAAAAAGGCGAAATGCGGTGACCAAGATTGCTCCTCCTAAATTCATCTGAAACAAAAAATGAAATCTATTATTAAAGTAGATACTTAAAACTCGTACTTGTCATAGCCGTTTTTGAAAATATTGAATTTTTCTCAAAATAGCGGACTTTCGAACGTAAAAAAACGATTTTCGACGAAAAATTCGTCATAGTTTTGCCTATAAAAAAAGAACGAAGATTTAAAAAAAAAAAAAACCTATGACAAGTACGAGATTATTATGAATAAAATAAGCCTCCAAAAAATAAAAACGATCGGTTCACTGAGTTTCGAGAAATCTTGAGATATCGACTTGAAATTTTCACCACATATTAACCGCACCACATATTATAAGAAAAAAAAAGTCTGACTGCGTTTCCCCCTTAATTTTCTTTAAATAATGAACAATTTTAAAACTTTTTATACTTTTATTAAACTTAACTTTGTTCGTACAAATCTTGGAATCCATTTTAAACCATCTTCTTGATGAGCAAGAGTTTTGAAACTTAAAATTTTGCTCAGAACTGGATGACAACATAATATTAACTTATTTTCTTATCTGTACGTTTATTTGTTTTGTTAAATTGCGAAATTATTTGATACATACATACATACATACATACATATTAAAAATCAAACAAAAAAAATTAAAAGATTATTGACATTTTTAAATTTCATAAATTCACACCTGAAGTGAATTTATTATCTCATTCAGAAAATATTTTCGTGTAAGCTCTGTAGCTCAGCGTAAAGCGATCGCTTTATAAACGCTAGGTAGTGAGTTCGAGCCTCGACAATGATAACGAATTTTTTGTTTTTTTATGAAACAAATTCAAACTTTCAAAAACTCACCATTGAAGGTGGAAAAAATTGTGAACATTTTTTTTGCTTAATATTTATGGAACCATTTCGATTTTTAAAACAAATTTTGTACTGATAAAAACAATAAACCTTCAAAATCTATTGTAAAATTTTAAACAAGACTAAAAACCAGAAAATAATAATTTACGTAAAAAAAATGTTTTAATATGTTTTTAAAATGAACTAAAAAGTATAAAATAAATTCTGCTAGAGTGGGGCTTTTAGTTCTCATAAAAACGTGGGGCGCATGCTATAGGGAACATTAAAGAGTTAAGAAAACCTTGGTTAAGAAAGCATCTGTCCACTAACATATTAAAATTTTGAATTGCTTACAAATATTTTCAATATTATCATTTCGTGATTGAGTCATCTACGAGTGCAGACGTTTATTTCTTATAAAAATAAATAACTGGCCATTTCAGCCCTTGAAAGGACTTTGACCTAGCTTCTTATGATCAATTGTGTTGTGCGTGTTATTAAGTTTGTACACAATTGACCGAGAAATGGACCTACAGGCTTAACGCCGACTCCGAACGGCGATGAACGAAATATTCTTATTCTCAAGAAGCTTTACATGGCATTTTGATTACTCTCTGAGGTTTGCCATTGTCTGCAGAGAGGTGGCGGCCGTACAGAAAAATTCAAATAATTTTCTGTCGCTGCTGCTGGGATTCGAACCTGGGTTTCCAAAGTTCGTTGACATAGCGGCCACGCACTTTAACCAACTACGCCACGGACGCCACTTATTTCTTATGCGCCTATAAATTAATTATTTAAACTATTAAAGTGATTAAACTATTAAATTTTATTACATTTATTAATTTAACCAATCAAAAAGAAACTAATTAAAACGAACTGAATAAAATATAACATGCCAGAGTGCAGCAAGTGCAAAAATGCGATACGCGGCGAAACTGGAATCAGATGTGCCAGAGTATGTGAGAAGATATATACTTGGTAGATTTGTTCAGCATTGGATCAATACTTCAGTAATATTCTGGGAACTAATAATATGATTAAATTTATTTGTGGAAATACATAATGTTGACATAGTGCTCAAGGAAATGCAAGACAGTAAAAAAACGGAGTTCATTTAAAAGAATATAAAGAAGATTTTGAAGAGGCAATAAAAAATAATGAAATTGAGATGAAAAAGCTATAACGATAAAAGAAAAGATATAGCGAAAGAGCGAAAGTAATGCAAATGGCTCAAGAGTCATGCGAAAAAAGTGTATATGAGATGAAAAAAATATGTGAAGTAACGGAAAGTTTTAAGCATAGAACTTTGTTTATAGAAGTTTTAACGTAGAATACGTTATACGGGGGTGTTAATCTGGAGCACAAAATTTTGAGAAAATGTTTGTCACTTTCATTATAAGTTTTTAATACTTTATGCATGCATTGAAGAAAATTCAAGTATGCTCGTAACATATTTAATATGTCTTCTTTTGATTTGTATTTAAATAATCATATTGCTACATATAATTTTTTTGATTCTATAAGTAAATCAAAATTTAACTCCTTCAAATTTTGTATTAATTTTCATATGCTCTGTATTTTATGTATTATAACATCATGTGTAAGAGCAGTACGATTATCTGTGTGTTCATCACAGAACCAGTGTGAGAAAGAGAAGAAGTATAATGACCAAGTAGCGAACGATGTGTACGTAAATAAATACAACCATGATTTTTGTTTGGCTTTCCTTTTAATATCAAAGACATGCTCCATATGCGCCCTTTGTAGCATTTTTTTATGCGGCGGCCATTGTAATCCATAGGAATTCTTAATTTTTGTAGAGATTTTCTATAGTTCAGACACAAACTTTACAATCATAAGCAGAAAATGAAAAAATGTTTATAAATAAAGCCGCGTTTCCATGCTATCACTTACGATCTCCCACAATCACATTTTTTGTTAGAAAGGAAAAGCATGTGACCCTCACCATATGGAATTGACGAATGTGAGTGTGAAACAGGCATTCATTTTTTGTTTTTATAGCATGTGATATCCCCTGTGATTTCATGTGATACTAGAAGATAGGAAAAGTTCAGCTTTTTGAACTTTTGCTATAAAAGTGTATCACTTGCTATAAATTTGATTAACATTTTTATAGTTGTCGTTTGTGAGCTGCCAAGTTTTGACAATGAATGAAAAAAATTAAACAAATATTGTTTTTTTATTGAAATCATGCTCTAGGTTGTCAAACATACGAAATATCATTTCAAGTAAGTTTGATTAAACTAGAAATTGGATAAACTAATGTCTAGGCATGGTCATTAATTTGTACCACTAACTTTCTTTCTATATTGAATTAAAACAGGTTATTTGCGAATTTTGTGTTTTTACTGATTAAAAATTTTATTGCGCATTTGTTGTTTCCATTTTGCGAATTAATCCTTGGTTTTTGGTTCTGACATATAATAATTCTTAGATTCTCTACCTTCTACCAGGCGCTTAAGTAATGACAAAATACTCCACATTATGTTGTTTACTGCACAATCTCCTGTGCCTTTAGCCAGAGGTTTTGACGGATGAAGCGCCAGTTTTAGCATGAAACTAGGCTGTTTTACAGGCTCATCACATCTTATTGTGGCTGTATTTTATGTTGGTACGTATGTGGCAAACGTACTGCATGGGAGGAAGAGTTATTCCGAGACTTAAACAAAATAGAATAAAGACCTACCGCTTTTCTAGTCTTCTCTTCGGGCTGCTGGGGCGAACGCACAACATGGTTATATATCAGCCATGTGGGCCCGTAATGGCTTTGTTCCATTTGTTGTTGAGGCAGGTGGAACTCTATGAACAGTTGTTTTAGCTTTAGGAAAACCAATTAATTTATTGTTTACAAAAATGACAAAACATCAAACTTTTATAGCTAGAATGACATATATCCATCTCACTCATTATAGCAAAAATTCTTGATATGGGATAGGAGAAGATCATAGAAGATAGCATGGAAACGCCTTAAACAGTGCGTAACTAAACAAGCGTTTAAAGGTTGTTTAAGGAAATCTATTGAATAAGGCTGTTAATGACTAACGTATTCTACGTCTGACCTATGCGCCCGTGTTATCTAACACAGGCTTGAGCTTTTTTTTTTGGTACAAGGTGGGTCATGGGGCTATCAATTTTGATCCACCTTGAACACCAGAGGGCGCTGTAGTACAAATTTTTTACAAAACCACCTAAAACTCCCAAATTTCTCATGCGATTAGAATGGAAATTAATATATAGTGGTTTTCATGTACGCTGAGTGTTTTAACGTTATCTTTTTTGAGCCATCTTGAACACCAGAGGGCGCTGTAGTACAAATTTTTTGCAAAACCACCCAAAACTCCCAAACCGCTCATGCGATTAGAATGAAAATTGATACTTAGTGGTTTTCAGGTACGGTGAATTTTTTAGCACTTTCTTCTTTGATCCACCTTGGACACCAGATGGCGCTGTAGTACAAATTTTTTACAAAATCGCATATTTTTAGTTGTTTTTTAGGTTGCATGTGCAAATATTTACAAAATATAATATTTTTCTTAAATTTAGTAAAATCTAAAAAAATTTCCGTTATTTTGATACCAAAAACACTTACATATCTACAATACTGCGAAAATTTTTATTACAATGAAATTTTAGAAGCAAGATCTTTCCCTTGGCAAAACCTGGGGCTCTATTCTGTACTTGTGAATAAAAGTAGTGTACACAAAATTTTAAAACTCATTCTCACTCAAAGTGTACACTTATTTTATTCAAGTGATTCAGGAAGCTCCAGTGTACACTGACATGCTGAATGTAAAAAATTTATTAGCTGAATACAATTTGACTGGTGCTGTGAGAAAAAATAAAAAAAACAGCATAAATTATAACAAAACAATACAAAATTATAATATACTATCAAATGTAATTGTTCTAAGACGAATGCAAAGAAGGGATAGGTAAATAGACAGTACAAAAATATTATAAGCATATTATAAACAACTTATTGGCTTGTTATTCCATTTAGATATGCAAAGGCGGTGCAGAGAAGAGCCCTGCAAGATTCCCAAGACCTTTTTGCGGTTAACGAAATGATATTCAGGGAGCTTTACCGATTTACCGGTGCTAAGCAAACTTTAGATAAGTTAAATTTTTAGGAGAAGAACGTAACTTCTGGATCCTAGGCGTCAGTGGATTCTTCTTCAGCCATTGTTGATAACGCCGTTTTCGAAAACATCATGCTCAACAACTCTCCAATTTATCCTACAAAAAGACTCGATTCTGTTGCTTGTCTCTTCAAAGAACTTCGTGCTACACCCCAGCAAAACCGGCAAAAATTATAACGCTTGCGTTGTTTTGCATATTTTAATAAAACTAAAATGATTAATAATTGAAAGCATAGAGGATTATAACGATGTTGACGAAGCTATATATAACTGCTTCAACAACTACTCCTTTTAAAATCTAGACAGAAGTACGCGGAATGAAGTTGTCAACACCTTTGTAAACCACTTATTAAATAAAAAAGCATTTCAATATATATTTTCTTGTTTATAAATATAATATATTTCTAATATATTATAAATAAATGGAAACATAAAATGAACTCATATAAAAAAACTTAAACAAAACCAAAACAAAACAAAATGTCATTAGCTGCAGCACTTTCCTTTCGAACTCGGAAGCTTATTTTCTCCGTTTTAGACCATTCACTCTACTCTTTTCTTAAACCGCCTTTCTCAACACTTCCTTGTCCTTTACTTGGCTTCTGTTATAAACAAATACACTTATATCACTTTATATAAATTAATATTTATATTTACTTTCGGTAAAACTTGCGCCATTTGGAAACATCTTTAACTGCATCTCCTATGCTGTTAAAGGTCGAAGCAAGTTCTTCCCACCTCTGTGCCCGTAGATATCTGCCATCTACGGATTCAAATCTGTATCGAACAATTATGATCATAATAAAAAGAAATGTATCGAAAATTGTAGAGTATTTACCTACTCGTATCCTTTACAAACTGTATATGAGCTTCCATATTCTCCACTAAATACATTTTTTGGTCATTTGAAGCTTTTTTTGCTTTGTTATCCACTCTGAATTTTTTAATAAACCTTTTATATACAAAAATTCACCGACCGAAACTCAGTGTGTTTTTTTGGCAGCTTGTGTACACAATTCTGATAAAAACAACTCACGCTCACTGTTACTGAATCGAAAAACATGAGTGTACACTGTTTTGGGTGTACACTTGAAAACTCACAGTTATAGAATAGACCCCCTGTGCACCAAGATTTGATGAATAAAGATTTTACGTTTGACAAAAAAAAATTCCGTCAATTTGACACTAAAAACATGAACATATCTTGAAAACTTTGAAAAATTTTAGTACAACGATAAATTTAATGCAACATCGTTGCTCAAAATTGAGAAAAAGCAAGCAGACATTCAATTTTGTGACTTTCGATTCAAATATCTCCGCTGTTTTTTAATACATTTTGTTAAATTTTTTTGTCTTAAAGCTTCATCAAATACTCTGAAAACTTTATTGCAAAAATACCGTTAATTGAGTATATATATTTTTAATATTTTTTTCAAAAAATTTCTGAAATATTAAAGTTTTCCTAAAAAAATCACAACAATTGTTTTTGATGTAAAACTAATTTAAATTCAAATTTGAAAATGTTCAACTCTTTTTAAAAGCTTTACTACTTATAAGCAAAAGTTGTTTCAATTTTTCGCAAAAATTAAAAACCTTGATTTTTTTGAAGAACATGTTTTTGTTTTCGTATATTGTGGCTTTATACACAGAAAAAAAAGAGTAGAACTTTTACCTAAAAATGTAGTCAATTCAGCTAAAGTAATCCGGTGATTTTCAGTCAACGAATTTGATTAGGTGCGCTACCAATTTCTAAATGTTAATTATGTGCAATTATATTGGGTAGTTTAACTGCGAGAGTAGCTAAAAAAACCTAAATATTTAGGTGTACCTTCAACCATAAAATAGATAAGACACATAATTTATTAGAAGAATAAGCTAATTTTTTTTAAACTATGACCACTTCAGATTAGGCAAGCCACCTACTAAGTGTAGAAAAATCATCTAATTATTTAGATAGCATTCCCACTTAAGAGTGGGAATGCCGTGCAAAAAATATGCAAAAAATATGTTTTTTGTTTTGCAATTTCTATTTTGAAGAGAAACTTTCCTTATGTGACTTTACTTCATTTCGTCACATCATAGAGAAGAAAGATTTGTTTTATAGTAGATAGAATGAGAGAGATATATACATTGTATAAATTACTGAAAAATTTCTTTGCCACCGCTGAGAATCGAACCTGTGATCTCAAGATTTCAACAACCAACGCCTTATCTATTGAGCTAAATTTCCAATACAAGAATTTACGCTACATACCAATTAATCAAATTGCTGTAGATGCCCATAATTTCAGAGTTGTGGACCTCATATTTGTATATACATTTTGTTCACAAATTATCAAACGGCGTAACAGCACAGCGGTAAAGCGTTTGACTATAACGCAAGCGGCCCGAGTTCAATTCTCGCGTTAGACTTTAATTTTTGTAAAATTTTCTCACTTTGTTTTTATTTATGTTTTTTATAGGAGAGCGGTGTGCTCCTATAAAATTCAAATACGGGGAAAAAACAAGTTGTAAGGAAAGCATTTGATTTATCCGCGTAAATATTTATATAAAATTTATACTGAGGCGTGGATAATGCTAATATGCGTTATTTCCCTAGTGTACGAACAAATCGACAACTTGCATTAGGTAAAATAACTAGAAGAATTAGATGATTTACTAAGCAAAATTTTAGTTGAATTAACTAATTGTAATTAGGTGAATTACCTAATGCATGATTGTTAAATTAACTGTGTAAGTAGAAAAGTTGTTGAAAAGATTAGGTGAAATAGAAACTTTCACATTAGCTAAACTAGTTTAGGTAATAAATCAATTCTTTTATTTTCTGTGTAGCTTTGAATAAATTAACAAGCTAAAAAATTGATTAACTATAAAAAATTATCTTAGTATCTCTTACCAATCAAAAGTTATAGCCAATAATCTATATCCATCCATATCATTTGCGGTCTGCTTGCTTAAAAAGCAAAACGCTGTCTGTGTGATGGCTAGAAACTCCAAAAATACTGAGCCGATAGAGCTAAAATTGGCAGTTGATTTTTTTTCAAGTACGAGATGGTTAAGAGAAAAAAAAAATTTCTGCCACAACCCTTTTACCGCCCACAAATCAATACAAATGCTATATTTCCGACGATTTTAGCCGTATTAGGCTACAATCTGGTAATTTATTTTATATGCTCACTGTCGGCAACTGTACTAAAACTGGGTAATGTCCATCTACTAGAAAACTGGTATGGGCATTGTATAAGAGGGTGTGGCTCCGCCCATACAATTAAAATTTGTAATATCGAATAGCTTTGGAAGTAAAAGTAACAGTGCTTGCATACAACCTCAAAATTGAGTTATTATTTTGTGATGTCCTGCTACTGGGGACCTGTAACGGGCCGTGGAAAATGACATTGGTGTCAGTGGTGTCATGGGTCTAAGAAAAGTTTTGAGTATAATTATGTTCCGATATAGTTGCTGGGTGCGCCGGGAAAAAGATAGTCAAGAACAAATTTTAAACATGAAGAAAATGAAGTAATAGAATAGTTAAGGAAGCAAAATCCAATAGTTAAAAAAAGTTTATTGAAATTAATTAAACATTATGAAATTAAGAGAAATAATGTAAAATATTATAACATTATAATTGAGATAGATGCACAATCGGTTCCCAACGTACTAGCAGAAGAAAAATTAAATACAGTAGACGTCCAATATAACGTAATGGTTTCTTGTCCAGCCTTTTCGTTAAATTGAAAAATTCGTTATATCGAATGAATTTTTTAAACAAAGAAATATAGTTCTTAGTAGTTCAGGTTTTATTTAGATTTTAATAAAATATTTTATTTCTTTTTTCAATTAATTTTTGAAAAAAACTTAACAAACTCTTTTGTTTCTTGATGTTTTCCATTGATTATTTGTGTGCTTCCTCTATAAGTTCTTGTAAAATGCAACGCTGAATACATAGATAAACATGGAAGATCTGTTTCATTTTGATATCTTTGTATCATCTATGCGTTTGACGTTTTGCCGAAACAGTTTTGCATAATCAGCACTTTTATTGCTATGTGCTAGCTGCTTCTATGTACCATGCGCTGCTGTGCCATGCGAGGCTAACTAGACCATAAGTGTTCCACAGAATTTGTGTGAGATATTTTGTATGTCATTTCAGCCACAGATTCTGTTATTTTAAAACTCTTTCGCTTACTTGCCATTGTTAAATACTTTTGAATATAAAACTTTAAACACGCGTGAAAAATGGCAACGGACCCCTCATTCCTTTTTGCAGTCCAGCAAACGTAAATGTTGATTCATAGGAATTTATAACAGTTCCAAGAACAAAAAACAAAGATAATTTGTGTATGTAGAATGGTGGGAGATGAGATTACAGCTACTGCTGATCAATGAAAATAGTTTCAACTCATATTGATATCATTCCTTAAATCGAATGATAACAAAAAATTTGAATTCGTTATATAAAATAGCCAATGAAGAGATTTTGCCGTTCGTTATATTGGACATTTGTTAAATCGGGTATTCGTTATATTGGACGTGTACTGTATTATTATAATTTCCTAATAGCCATTCACAATTAAATATAGGACACCTACCCCTATGAAGTCGAAAGTGTTTTCAGCTTCCGCTAGATTGCAAAGGGTACAAATAAGAGGTGTGCTTTGATAATCCACCCCTGGCACGCAGGATAAGATTGACTAAGTGTGCAGAGAACAGTTAACAGTTATATTTAGAGGAACATGAAACTGTAAAAGATATTAAGTAGTGTCCGACCGAATATTCGGCTTCGGCTTCGGTATTCGGCCGATTTTTTAACTTTCGGCTTCGGCTTAAATAGCCGAATATTTTGGCCGAATATTTTTACTTTGTATTAACTAAAAATATTTTTATAATTCTTTAGGAAAATTTCAGTATAATTCGATGAATTCCGTTCGAAATTCCATACTTGAAACACTTGTTGGTCTTGTTTTTCTCTTTCTTCTGTTCTTCCATAAGTTGGTTTTCGCTCGTTGAAAACTTTATTCAAATGATGAATGCAGTGAGTCCGACCCATGATACAATTACAAGGTAAGCTCTTTTTAAGATGGCTGCTCAAATGAGGAATTTTGCAACAACAAAGCTGTAGAAGCTACAAACGAAAAAAGCAACAACAACAATTAGAAAAACTAAAAATTAACAGCTGATTTTGACAACTAGCTCACCCTGCTCTCCAATGTGACCCTACCTTTTAATCATGTATCATGGTCCGACCGACATGGGTTGATAAGATCGTGCGATCGTACCAGTTGAACGAACTGGCAGAAAACTCAAACATGTTTGATTTTCACCCGACCGTCTCATTTGCTTTTGATTGATCATACATGATATAAAAAAAAACCGAGTTACGCTAGAAATTTTCTACGAGATTTCAGTCAGTATTGAATTTCTGTAGCTTTTCTCGACTTGATCGAAAATCGATTTAAGTATCTTCTATGTCATCCCGACGTTACTAAATCAATTACAGAAATATTATAATTCAGCAAAATGACATGAAAGAAATTTAATCAATTTTATATCTAGTCGTAAAAGAAATCAGGCAGAAATCAGGCAGAAAAACTTATGCGTTTAACTCGAACTTAATATTTGTCGTTTTTTTTTTTTTATTTTCCGCATTCCATCCATTTACTCCGTATTCCAAAAAAATCAAAAATTTATCCATAAAAAAGTCTTATTTAGTATACAAGACGCCTCTTGAGGTCGGTACTGAATCGAGATCGATTGAAAAACACGAGACTAAGTTACGAAGATACTTTAAAAGATATAACATGCCTAAATCCTGGTTGTAGCGAGTCAATGTTATTTATTTTATTTACATAACCCATAAATATTATTAGCCATCTACATTTCATTAATATTCTTTACTGCGCCATCTATGTTTCAATATTCTTAGTATCTATTGTGCATCCCTGTATATATTTTGAATTTCTTACAAGCGCAGCCAACTTTGATTGTAACATAGGCGTATAAAAGAGAGAACAACCGAGCAGCTCGCATCATTTGTCGTGCAGCAGCTTAGGTAAGAACACTTAACTTCAATAAGCCTTATTTTTCTTTAACTAACTGATGATTGCTGATAAGCGAAAGCTAGTCGTTTTCATCTGATTTGCAATTTCCTTGCACGCGCTGACTTTTGTCTACTGATGAGTTAAATCTGGTCGTTTTCATGTGTCAGAGCATTCCTTGTTTGGTGCGATAAGTTAGATAGCGATGGCTGGTCACTTGTTTAACCAAACTTCCATTGTTTTTTAAAATAATATTATTTCATTGTTATTCGTTTGCTACTTTCTCTCTTTTATTCGCTTATTCGCAGGATCTACACAATTGCTTCACCTTACATACTATTAATTAAATAACATTTATGTCATTTTTTGTAAACAAAATTTGAGCTTCAAAATAAAAGAACTATTAATCGTTTTACAATTGGCGCCCAACTAGAGGCTCGAAATTGTGCAACCTGGAGCTAAGAAGCGCAGCAAATCGTTCAAAAAGCGTAAAAACAACAACAACTTGTTCAACAGCGACAGGGTTTCCATTGGATAGTGCGGCGGGATCAGTGTGTCCAACAGATAATAGTGTTCCATTGAACAACTCAACATCAACAGCGTGTCCAACAGTGAAAAGTGTTCGATTGAACAGTTCCACAACTACAGTGTGTCCAACAGCGAATAGTGTTCCATTGGACAATTCAACAGCAACAGCGTGTTCAACAGCGAAAAGTGTTCCATTGAACAGTTCAACAACAACAGCGTGTCAAAAAGCGAAAAGTGCTCAGTTGCATAGCACAAAAACAACAACAACAGCGTGTTTAATAGCGACAAATCCATTGGACAGGGCGGTGGCACCAACGTGTTCAACATTAAACACAAATCCAACAGTGATAAGTCCATTGAATAGTACAGAAAAAGCGAGTAAGATGACAACTTTATCAGTAGAGCAGTTTAAGCAACTTATGGAAGCAGTGTGCGCTTGTAATGTTAAGCAAGGCTCATTCAGCGCATGCACAGCTCGATATAAAGGCGAGCGCGATCCAGCGAAGGTAGAAGAGTTCATAGCGGCTATATCGACATTCAAAACGGTAGAGAAGGTTGCTGATGGAGATGCGGTCAATGGTATGCCAATGTTACTCGAAGGAGACGCAGCGGAGTGGTGGCGCGGAGTAAAAGATGGTGTTACGTCTTTTCAGGATGTGGTGCGTATGCTACGTGAGAGTTTTTCACCTCCAAAACCAGCATGGCGTGTTTATGCTGAGATTTTTGAGTTCAGGCAGCAGAAAAGCGAGGCAACAGACACTTTCATCAGAAAGAAAAGAGCACTCTTCGCACGGTTAGAGCACACTCCAGTTGAACGTGATCAAATCGACATCATATTTGGACTATTGCACCCACAAGTTCGCGAGCGTGTATGCAGGGAGAAAGTGAACACCTTTGAAGAGCTTTTAAGAGACGCACGTGAAGCTGAGCAGGTTCAAAATGAAAAGAACGCCACAGTCGACGGTGCTGTAAGCAATATTGGTGGTGGTTCTTTGCGCTGCAACTATTGCCGAAAGAGAGGTCATACTCGAGAGAATTGCTTTAAGAAGCAGGAGGCTGAAACAAAAGAAGCACAGGCCAATGCACCAGTGGTTTTAGCCAAGGCTAAGGTGTCTTGCTATGGTTGTAATACGCCTGGTTTCATACGCGCAAATTGTCCAAATTGCAAGAAGACATCGACCGAAAACAATCGCGTCCATTTTAATTCACTTGCTTTGAAGAAAGTTGAATATGACAGTCCAATTGCAAATGTGCAGCTGTTTGGTGTTCCTGGTCAAGCTTTTTTCGATACTGGGGCTCGCATGAGCGTTGCAAGTCAAAATTTGAAACAGATCATGGACATAAACAAGTGCAAGTATGAAAATGTTTTGTATGAAATAACTTTGGCAGATGGTAGCAAAAATAATCGAAATTGCTTGTCAACGATTTGCAAAATTGTCATCGGCGGCAGGTGTCTTAATATACAATTTATCATTTTGCCTCATGCTGTCGGTAATCGCACATTAATAGGGACCGATTTCTTGCAACAAGCAGGTATAGTTCTAAACATGGGACAGAAGTTCTGGTATTTTGAAACCAGCCAAGATCAGCACTTCGATTTCGCGGAGTCACTGCCACTAGAGCTCAATGTTTTGGAATCCATTGTTGTCAATAAACGCAAACCAGAGGAGTCTGTCGAAAATATACCAAAACACCAAAAGCCTATTGCCTCTCCAAATTTATCTGATTTTGAATATTTTGGACCAGAATACATCAAGCAGAGTGACTACTCACCACACTCAATTCAAACTATTTTCCGAGATGCGATTCCAAAGGATGCAGTCACACCTGATCGGAACCGGAATTTGTTCACTGGCGTCATGTATAAGCCCAGAAGTGAAGAAGAGCCTATTTTTACGAAACTTTGTTCCATTGAGTTTAAAATTTTGAAAGACACGGACGCAACTCAGCTTACATCCACACAAAAGCAGCAACTAGAAGAGGTTCTACAGAAGCACAAGGAAGTTTTTGGACCAATAGATGAGCCCACACCATACGCAGAGCATCGCATCAACACTGGTGAGCATGAACCTATTTTTTCGCCACCATATCGTATGTCCCACGCAAAAACTAGAGAGCTGAAAGAAGAGGTGGAAGTGTTGCTAGAAAATGGCATTATCCAAGAAAGTGAGTCTGCTTGGACGTCACCAGTGGTGATGGTGCCCAAAAAAGATGGCGGTGTGAGAGTCTGTATAGATTACAGAAAATTGAATGCTGTAACTATTCCAGACAAATACCCATTGCCGAGAATTGATGACTTGCTGCATGCTGCCAAGGTAACAAAATTTATGTCAACACTTGATTTGCAATCCGGCTACTATCAAATAAAAGTTCATGAGAAAGATTACGACAAAACTTGTTTCATTACCCCATTTGGGACTTATAGTTTTCAAAGGATGCCGTTTGGTCTAAGAAACGCACCTGCGACTTTTCAGCGTCTTATAGACAGGTTTAAGTCTACAATTCCTAAGGTAAATCTTTTAGCGTATTTAGACGATCTTATTGTTTGTTCGCCATCATTTGAAGATCACTTGAACGATTTAGACTTGGTTCTTGAAAAGTTAGTTTGGTTCAAGCTAAGAGCAAACAGCACAAAATGTTATTTTTGTTGCCCTCACGTTAAGTATCTAGGACATATACTCACACCTAAAGGTATATGTGTTGACCCAGAGAAGACGTTGGCTATAAGTGAACGAAAAGAGCCAAAGAACGTAAAGGAAGTCATTTCATTTATACAAACTTGCTCCTGGTACCGACGATTCATTGAAGGTTATTCCAAAATTGGGAAGCCTTTAACAGATTTAACCCATGCTGAATGGCGGTGGGGAGAAGAGCAACAAGTCGCATTCAATACCCTTAAGGAGAAGCTTGTTACTTCGCCGATATTGAAGCAAGCTGAAAACAACAAAGCATATTTTATAAAAACGGATGCTAGTGCTTATGCACTCGGAGCAGTTCTACTCCAGGGGGAGGGAGAACATGAACACCCCATAGAGTATGCAAGCCGTTTGCTCACGAAGGCGGAAATAAATTATTCTACAACTGAGCGTGAAGCTCTTGCTATTGTATGGGCCTGCTCAAAGTTTCGCGGCTATATAGAAGGAGAAGACATCACTCTTATGACTGACCACCAGCCCTTGAAATGGTTGCTAACCATGAAGTCGCCATCAGGACGCCTTGCACGATGGGCGTTGCAACTCCAGCAATACAACTTTAAAGTCGAATATATGCCCGGTAAAACAAACTCTATGGCTGATATGTTATCAAGACCACCTATTGAGGATACATCTACTGAGGAGTCGACACCACATCTTTTTGCTGTCCACATTGATTTTCCAAGAAAGAGTGTCTCAGAGCTACGCGACGAGCAGTTGAAAGATGATAAACTCAAAGAAATCATCTTGTCGTTAGAGTCTGAAGATGAAAACATTAATCGATGGATTAATAGGGGATACATCATGAATAATGGCATTTTATATTGTTACGATAACGAAGATTCAGAAGATGCTCAGTTTGTTGTTCCGTATCAAGAAAGAGCAGGAATTCTCAAGAGCTATCACGATGATAACGCAGCAGGTCACTACGGGGGAGAAAGAACAATTACTAGAATTGCCAAACGATACTTTTGGCCTGGTATGCGTGCGGATATACTTAAGCACGTGAAAACTTGTATAGATTGTCAACGATTTAAGGCCACGAATATGAAACCATATGGACTTCTTCAAACTACTAGCAGCAAGCAACGCTTTGAGGTTGTTGCGATTGATCTTTTTGGACCACTTCCACTTACTGAAGACGGTTATCAATGGATATTCATAGTCGAGGATGTAGCCAGCAGATGGACGGAGATTTTCCCAATGAAGGAAGCAACAGCGGAAATGTGCGCAAAACTACTTATTGAAGAAATATTTCTACGGTTTGGAATACCTAGGCGCCTCAAATCAGATAACGGCGTTCAATTCGTATCAGCGATTATGCAAAAGGTTGCATACTGTTTTGGAATTGAGCAGCAGTTCACGCCAGTCTACCATCCTGAAGCTAACCCAGTAGAGCGCCGAAATCGAGACCTGAAAGCACAGCTAGCTATACTTGTGCAACAAGACCATACCATTTGGCACAAAAACTTGGCAGCCATACGCTTTGCCATGAATACAGCAAAATGCCAGACCACAGGTTTTACACCATCCTACCTTACTTTCGGAAGAGAGTTACGAACTCTTGATGACATCCAGCATGACGTTAGAGACATTGTCGAGAGGGAAACATTCATTCCGCAAATCACACCATTTTTGAAAGAGCTAGCGCACTCATTTTTGACGGCACGAGAAAATGAGCAGAATATGCAAGACAAAAACAAAGTTTACGCAGATCAAAGAAGACAGAAACAACCAGACTTTGACATTGGAACAAAGGTATTGGTAACAACACACGTGCTAAGTCAAGGAGCTTAAGGCGTTACAGCAAAATTCGTGCCCAAAAGAGATGGACCGTACGTCATCACTAATAAAATTGGGTCAACAATATACGAAATTTCATCACCGAAAGATTTAAATACACCATTAGGATCGTATCATGCGTCCGCCCTTAATTTGTACAGAGGTTCAAACAGAGATGATACACCTGCTCCAGTTCACCCTATCAGGAAGCGGGGACGACCAAAGAAGAAGAACAGTAGTTGATGTCTTGTCGTGCTCTCGGAAGGACGATATACGCACGCCAAAGGGGGAGTCTGTAGCGAGTCAATGTTATTTATTTTATTTACATAACCCATAAATATTATTAGCCATCTACATTTCATTAATATTCTTTACTGCGCCATCTATGTTTCAATATTCTTAGTATCTATTGTGCATCCCTGTATATATTTTGAATTTCTTACAAGCGCAGCCAACTTTGATTGTAACATAGGCGTATAAAAGAGAGAACAACCGAGCAGCTCGCCTCATTTGTCGTGCAGCAGCTTAGGTAAGAACACTTAACTTCAATAAGCCTTATTTTTCTTTAACTAACTGATGATTGCTG
Source organism: Pherbina coryleti (assembly GCA_943735915.1). Lineage (NCBI taxonomy): Eukaryota > Metazoa > Arthropoda > Insecta > Diptera > Sciomyzidae > Pherbina > Pherbina coryleti. Next base: position 44,062,321 of record OX030952.1, on the reverse strand, counting down.
ATAAGCGAAAGCTAGTCGTTTTCATCTGATTTGCAATTTCCTTGCACGCGCTGACTTTTGTCTACTGATGAGTTAAATCTGGTCGTTTTCATGTGTCAGAGCATTCCTTGTTTGGTGCGATAAGTTAGATAGCGATGGCTGGTCACTTGTTTAACCAAACTTCCATTGTTTTTTAAAATAATATTATTTCATTGTTATTCGTTTGCTACTTTCTCTCTTTTATTCGCTTATTCGCAGGATCTACACAATTGCTTCACCTTACATACTATTAATTAAATAACATTTATGTCATTTTTTGTAAACAAAATTTGAGCTTCAAAATAAAAGAACTATTAATCGTTTTACATGGTTAAAATAGTGTGTGGCGAAACATAAACATGAAATTGAGAATAATTTTATAACGAGTTTATAAATTTCACCATATTATAAAAATTATTTAAGAAATACAAATGCTCATTTATTTTTCTCATTTTTAATTAATTAATAATGTCGCAATTTTCAATTTGTACATTTCTTTTAGCACGGTGAAACAACAAAAACTTTAAATAAAGTTAAAATAGATAATTCAGATTTAATAACAAAAAATGAAATTCTTAAAATCCAACTTGACGAGTATTTGGGATCGGAAAAATCTAAAGAAGAATTTTTAAATAATCAACGTTTAGAATTAGATGAAAAATTACGAGAGATGGGTAGTAAATATGAGGAACTTAATGAAAATTTTGAAGAATTAAAGCAGCAGCACCAAAACTTACAATGCACCAAGCAGCAGGAAAGTCACATATTGAGTGAAAAGAACATACAACTAAAAGATTTAACAAAGGACTTTCATGAAAGTCAAACAAAACTACAACTTTTGGAAACAAGCATCAGAGAGTCAAAAGAAGAAATGAGTAAGGAAAGAATAGAACATGAAATCGAAATAAAAAAACTAAACGAAGATATAGATGGTAAAATTAATGAAACTCTCGCAACCCATAAAAGACACAAAGACGAAATTGAAAAGAAACAGGTCGAACTTCAACAAATGCAACTTCTCCTAAACGAAATGGAAAAAATATCAAAGGTGAGCTATTTATCGACACTGTTTTTAACTAATTGAATAGAGTACGGAATCGTCCGCTAAAGTGCCTTTTTGAGCGTACGATTCGAAAAGGTACCCAAGTAATCGTACATGCTCGAGTGCACTACTAAAAATTTAATTGCTATTGTCTACGATCTCATTCCGTGTATCTACCAAAACGTACGCGCTCATGGGCGAGAACGCAAATGAGACTTGCCATGCTAATGATAAAATTTGTGAGTCGCACATGATGACGAAAGGAATAAATAAAAACGGTAGACTAGAGGATAATTTAGCTCATAGGTGAATTTTTGGAAAGTTTTATGAATTCCTATGAAAATAGTTTTATGGGCTCTTTTAAAAACGTCAATAATTCTATGGCTAAAAGTTGCGCCATTGGAACCTTTTAATGCTCTCTTCACTTCTTGTGTAAAATTATCTAGGTCCATATATAATTTCAGTGGAAACAATTTGTCAAATTGATCATTGATTTTTGTCCAAGAAGTCCGCGAAACCCAAAAAAGTTCAAAAGAACTATTTAGTACAATATATAGTACCAGCGTATCCTTTTTGACATGTTTTCATAGGATTTTATGCAAGGAGTTTATTGAGCATATACTACGCCCCCTTTGTGTTTTTGCTATTCATTGCCATGTTCGGCTCATGAACGGTCTCAAGAGCTTAAATAGACTCATTTGGGTACACACTGGTGGGATTGCAACACATATTGTTCTCATACATGATCAAGTATGATTGATTTTAATATTTAGCTCTCGTACGTGGCTGGTAGATGTTTTAAGAGGCACACGAGCATGTTCCAAATTGAAATGACAAACCGCGTTTGAGATATTGTCAAACAAATTTTTCTGGGTTGGTACGTCTGTCATCTGGTGATTAAATACCGGTTTGTCCATCGGTTTGACCTTTTTCCGGGAGCTCGTACGTGATAACTTTGGAAACAAGGCAGTATTTTTTTTTGTTTGTGTTCTGTGAATTTCGCAATGTCGAATTTAGTTGAACAAAGAGTTTGTCTGAAATTTTGTGTATCTTACAAAATATCATGAGCGTAAGCGTTGAAAAGGTTAAAGGTAACCTTCGGGGACTCGTGGTTTCTTCACCTAGACAACGTACCGGCTTACACATCTCACCATGTGTGCGAATGTTTGACCAAAAACGCTCATACTGTTCAAGCTGTTCCTTATTCACCCGACATGGTGATTATGACTTCTTCCTATTCCCACGACTCAAGTTACCACTTCGTGAAAAGCGTTTTGAGACAATTGACGGGATTAAGAAGAATTTGCAGAAAGAGCAACTCCAAAATCAGTCTATGAAAAGTTTTAAAAAATGAAAGAAGCGTTGGAATAACACATGGTCCAATAAGTCCAGAGACTAAGTAATAAAAAACTCTTTTTTGCAAATATTCTTCTTTATTCATCAACATAGGTTCCTTCAAGAGCAATACATTCATTCCACCGCTTTTCTAACTTTTCAATACCGGTTTTGTAGAACGATTTGTGATTCGCCTCAAAATAAGCTTCAGTTTCAACCATCACCTCTTCATTGGAGCCAAATCTCTTGCCGGCAAGCTTTTTTTTGAGGTCAGCAAAGAGCCAGTAGCCGCTGGGGGCCAAATCTGGCGAATACGATGGATGAGGAAGCAATTCGAAGCCCAATTCTTGGATTTTCGTCATCGTTTTCATCGACAATACGGTGCATTGTCTTGGTGAAAAAGAATTTTTTTCTTCTTCAAATGGGGCCGATTTTTCACGATTTCATACTTCAAACGCTCCAACAACGCTATATAGTAATCGCTGTTAATTGTTTTTCCCTTTTCGAGATAGTCAATGAACAAAATTCCATGCGCATCCCAAAATACAGATGCAATAACCTTTCCAGCTGACTCTTGTGTTTTTGGTTGCTTTGGCCTCCTTTTATCGGTTGCTCTATACTCAGCTGACGACAGTTTTGATTCCGGTGTGTAATGGTGGATCGATGTTTCATTCATTGTCACATACCGACGCAAAAATTCATGTTTATTCTTTTCATCAGCTTTTTCATCGTCAAATGTTCCTGTAATATTGTTCCCACACTGCCTTTCGATATCTTCAGAGCCTCATCTAGCTCGCGCACCTTCACTTTACGGTCGGCTAATACCATTTTGTTTACTTTTTTATGTTTTGTTGAACAACAGTCTCATTTGGGCGTCCTGAACGTTCAGCATCATATCTGTCTGTACGACCAAGTTTAAACTCAGCATACCATCGGCAAATGATTGCTTTTGACGGAGTAGAGTCAGAATAACACTTTCGAAGGCATTATTTAGCTTGGACGGTATTTTTCCCATAAAAAACAGTGATAAATCAACACACGGAATTTCTTTGAATCCATTATTTTGAAAATATCAACAGTAGCATCACTTAAATCACTGCAACTTCTAAACTAAACGTTAGATTGTCATGAAATTTTTACACGCATTGTTTGAAGGTTGAAACTATCGAAATATGTATTATATCGATATTTCGTTAAAGGTGCCACCTAGTAGTTAGTTTCGGGACTTATTGAACTACGTGTAATGTGTATTCCTTGCAATGAAGGGACAATTAGTAATTAATAAAAAATTATGCAACCAAAAATTATAAAAACCTCAAGTCTGACTAGAAAAAAAAATAATTATCAAGATTTAAAAAAATACTAAAAATTTAGAACGATAACTCAGTTCTAACACTGTCTAAGAAAATAGTTTCTAGAAAAACGCTTTTAAAGTTTCTAGTAGGACAACGTGAACTTACGGCGAGTCCAGCTTCGTACTATACTCTTTTTTATGTTGTATCTTTGTATTGTCCCAGGTTTTGGGAAAACAAAATGGGGCATATATATTACAAATTTAAAAAAAAAAAATTTTTTCGGGAATTGGTTTTCATAGAAGAAAAAAGATATCGTTTTCAAGATTGCACATGTATTTATCAACATTTAAAGAATACCAAAATTTTTTTTCAGAATTTTTGAAGCGGTTTTTGACGTTATTTGAGTTTTTTAAAAAAATGCCATAAAATTGACGGTGTGCAGGATATCACAAGTCTGGAATATTTGAGAATAAAAAAAAACAAAATTAATTCTTTAAGTTCTGCAAAGAACTTTGTTGTTGTAGCAACCTGTTGCTTCATGAATTATTTGGCATTAAGCTCACAATATAATTCTTAAAAAATATGTTTTTTAAGAATTATAAAAAGAAATAAAATTAATTCTTGTTTACGTGGCTACCGCCTGAACTAGGATAATTTTTTTCCGCCGATAAAAAAAAACAAAATGGCGGCCATTTGAAAAAAAAATCGATTTTCGAGGTTACAAAATCGGTCGCCATTTTGTTTTCTTCTGGCGGAAAAAAATTATCCTAGTTCAGGCGATAGCCACTTAAACAAGGATTAATTTGGCTTTTATTTTTCCTCAGATGTTCCAGACTGGTGATATCCTGCACACCGTAAATTTTTTGGCATTTTTTTTTAAACTACTAACAACTACGTCAAAAACCGCTTCAAACAGGTTTTTTTTTGTATTCTTTAAATGTTGATGTGCAAAATTTGAAAACGATATCTTATTTCCTTCTATGTAAAACAATTCTCGAAAAAATTTGTAACCTTAAATCGAAAAAATTAGTTAATGATATAATTATATAAAAAAAAAGTTGCAGGAATGAAGTTATAAATTATAGACCCATCGCTAGGCTTTCATCGATCACAAACTTTTTGAGCGAATGGTTTACGATGGCGTTAAGGGTCACTTTGGAGAATTTTTAACGACTCGTCAGCATGGTTTTGTTAATTTTACAGCATTTTGCTTAAATTCGATAGAATCTGGAAACCAGGTCGATTGAATTTACACTGACTTGAGTAAGGCATTTGATAAACTTCCTCACAGTCTAATTTTATTCAGCCTGAATTTTTTGGGACTTCCGCAATATTTTGTTAGCTGGATTAAATCGTATTTGTCAGAGCGATCTTATCAAATACGATTCCGAGGTGTGTTGTCTTCTGAGTTTGTTGCGGAATCTGGTGTTCCTCAGGGTAGCCACCTTGGTTCACTTCTGTTTATTTTAGCAATTAATGATGTACTGCTCTAATTTAATTATTCATTATCAAATTAAAGATACTGACTTTAGCCGTGTAAATGTCGTGAAAAACCTTGGTGTATACATGAACTCGAAGCTATCGTTTAGCATCCATATTGATAAATTTTGTAAAAAAGCATCTTCAAAGCCTGGATGTATAAAACGCTGGGCCAAAGAGCTTAATGAATGTATTATGAAATCGTGCGTCCTCAAGGGAGTACGCAAGTCAGGATTGGGGTCCAAGTTACAATGTGCATGTTGGCCGAATAGAGAGAATCCAAAAATGCTCGGTTTGCCCTAAGGGGCTTCAGTGGATTCCTCCTTATGAGGATCGCTTTAAACTTCTAAAAATGCAATCATTGATTGAGCGAAGGAAGTCTACAGATATCGTCTATTTACACCAACTCATAACCGGTGTATTTGATTCTCCAGAATTTTTTTCTCTGATAAATTTTAACTCTTAATTTAATTAACTTATCATTTTAAACTTTAAACCGTATGAGTAAATTAGTTAACAATTGTAGCTTTTTTGATGTTTACTTGTCTAAAGGTCAACTCAAGAGAAGATTAAAAACTATTGTGTAATTGCATGGTTATGTTTTTGCATGACATGAGCCCAACAATATTTTGGTGGGTAAATTTTTCTCGCATCAACTTATTTTGAGCCACTAGTATCAATATCGTTGAATATTTCAAAGATTTTTGGATTGTGACTTTGAATGCGTTAATGTTGAGAATTTGCGAAAAAGCTGTAGTAGCTAAACTCGATTGTTAATGCATGTAAAAAAAAATCACTGTTCGAGATGAGAAGGCACAAAAGTAAATGGAACAATAAAGATATCTTATCGGATATGAGGATTTTTAAAAGAAAAAATATGTGGTTTTTCAAATTATAAAACGTCGGTATGACTAAAAATACATGAAAATAGGTTATCTTTACATGTTTACGAAATTTTTGAGTTTAATGATTTTATGTTTTCGTTAACTTGTCAATTGTTTAACTAGTTACCTTGGTCTCTCATAATTTTTATCGAAACATCAACTCATAAATATGATGTAAAATAATAAAATCGTTAACCAATTTTTTAAACGATGTTTTAATGAAAACAAAAGCAATAGCACGAATGGAACATTAGCCATTACGACTAAATTCAAAGTATTAATTTATCGATATATATCAATATAAGCAGGCTTAAATGGTCTGCGGCTTCGCCATGGACTTTTTCTTTTTATCTATAATACAATTTTTGAACATCCTAAAAGTTTGAACATCATCTTTATTGAATACCTCATAGAATACTCAAACCGATACGTTAGAGCGCCACATAAAGTTGGCCATAGGTAAACATCTCGTTACGAAGGTCTATGCCGATAACATTTAAAGTTTGACCTTAGGACTTATTGACTGGAAACTGCACACGTATAAACCTAAAAGGTAAATCCGTTGGTTTCATTGGTATTCTTTGAATCATTGTAATTTCGTCCGCTACCGCTTCTCTCAAATCTTTTGCCTCTATGAGCTTAGACATAAAACGGTTGATATGAAGACGTGTGCAATTGGATAACTTAGGTGGTGTCAGATTGCGCAATAAGATTATTGGTTTGCCAGTTTTAAGTTGAAGTTTATGTGGAGGCGTTCCTGGAGGTTTTAATGAGTTAAGGAACTCGACTGGATAATGAACGACATCGTTAGAGCCCGACTCTGTATTTACAGACCGTTATTGATCTCTTCTGCTGCTGAATTTTTTAAGTAATAGTAGCACGTTCGCAGAGCCAAGTAGAATTTATGATTTGTGTGTTTGCAATATTTGGATAAACATTGTCAATCAATGGGTCAACACTTCTAACGCAGGTTCATGCAACATCAGACATGATTACGTAGCCATTGGGTATATGGTAGTATATATATACTGGGTTATACTGGCTGAGCCGTTGCATATTTTTAGAAGGTACTGAACAGATATATCAGAGTGGTTATGGCATGTTAACCGGCAAATTGAACTTCTTAATGTATGGCCAAACGTCCATACGATATCAGGTCGTGTACCTCTCGGGACCACAGTTGAAAAGGGAGTTTCCGTTTTAAGATAAAGCTCGAAAACTTTTTGGAAATTTTTAATGCAAATTTGTTCATCAACCTTTAATATTCATGAGTGTCAAATTAAAAAAAATTGTAATGTCTTAATCTGCTATCTTAAAAGCGAAAACTCCCTTTTACGATTCCGTCAATGACACGATACCGACATGTCGGCAAGTGTGAAAGCATTACCTTTATTAAAATTAGATTAATAAAAGCACCGTTGTCGTGTCGGCAAATGTGAAAACGTCCATCGACAAGAGATAGAGCGTAAAAACTCCATATAAAAATAATTCGTGAACATGCTGAAGGTCAGTGAATCCCCGTTTTACAAAACTGTTTTGGATGAATTCACCACATCAAAACTATTTTCAACATATAATTTAAGTACTTCGATCCAATTGGCAATTGGTGTGGTGAAGTCATTTGTTCTTTTGTTTTAAGCACAACACAGCATGTACGTATACGTTATGTATCTGTTTGTTTATCTTGTTGGTCTGTGCTTGCCAGTGTTGCCAGAGGCAGAGCTCCAAAAATCCCATTCTCTTCTTAATAATGCCCTGTTTATCCCGTTTTAAAAATCAAAAATCTCGGAAAAAATCCCGTTCACAAGTCTTGCACATAGCGTCATTTTAATTGTTTACTTATTAATTGTTTTAGCTTGATTTTCTTTTTTACCTAGTAAAGCAGCTAATAGCTTCTTCTTTATCTTTAAATGTTATATTTTTGAAATTATTAGCGTTTTCTTTTCTCGCGATAATTTTGCATTTATTCTGCACTGTTGCAGGGCTGTCAAATTTTCGTGTTCTTTTCTCAGCATATTCATAGGGTTGCGTGTTCTTTTCTCAAAATTTTGCACTTTGATCCGGCAAAAGTGCGCTATTTTCTACCCTAGTAATATCGTAAGTGCGGAATGCAACATTATCATGAGGAAAGAAAACTGTATAAGAGTTAGCGTTGCCCAGCGGATTTTTATATATCGTTTACAATTCATAAATACAGAGTTCGATGTAATGGATGTTTTCAGTTGTTTGCTGCTTCTTATTATTACTTCTAATATTTGTGCGTCACAATCAAATAAATGTCAGCAGTAAACGAAAACAGTCGAACAGCTGATTTGTGACAGGGTGGCAGTTTTCTTGTTCAAGGACTATGGCAATATTTTCGTAATGTTGCCATCTAATGAGGTGACATTTTGATCGAGAAACGAAAACGCCATAAAAAAAAAAATTAAGAAAGCTAACTTTGAGCGGAAATCCTATTTTTGGGCTCAAAATCCCGTGCGCCCTTTTGAGGTTAACAAAACCCAAAATATGGGCGAAATCCCGGGTTCTGGCAACACTGGTGCTTGCTGTGCACAAAGAGAGAACAAAGTACAGAGCAACATAGAGTTTATTCAAGCTCTCGTAGCACCAGTGATGTGATTTGGTGGAATTTCGGGCTCATTTTGGGATATTTGGCCTATTTGAGAACGTGTGGGATTTCGGATGCTTAGTTGGTATTTTCTACTGTTTCGTAATTTTTAAAAGTTTAAACTCTTTACTGAACTAATTGGCATTACTTTTTTGTAATATTTTACAAGTGTTCGTTCAATTGGTGTTTCATTGATTCTAAATATGTCAGAAAGGAATATGTATATTCAACAGGCTTAAAATGAATCACAACAGCAAAGCTATATGTTGTTGGCAACGCTTTGGAGCGCACAAAAAGTTACAAAGCATGTTGTTAACACAAATTCAGAGAAAAACTTGCACATATTAAAACTAGTGACAATTTACAAAGATTACAATTCATACATATTACAGATTAAAACAAACATATTTTATTTTGAATCGATTGTGGCATTCTATTAAACTAAAAAATTGTTATAATGTTTAAAAATGCGCTGCGTTTTTTATCAATATGAAGTCATAAAAACATCACAGTTTTCTAGTTAGTAAAAATCATGTCATTCCATTCCAGAATTGTTCACTTTGCTTAAGATAATTTTTTTTTCAGTTTCATTCATAATAAATTAAATAAGTCATACAATATTATTATTTGTGATAATACAAGTTTCTTATACATAAAAAATAAAAAAAAAAATAAATAACTGGTCATTTCAGCCTTTGAAAGGACTTTGACCTAGCTTCTTAGGATCAATTGTGTTGTGCGTGTTATTAAGTTTGTACAAAATTGACCGAGAACCGGACCAACAGGCTTAACGCCGACTCCAAACGGCGATGAACGGAATGTTCTTATTCTCAAGAAGCTTTACATGGCATTTTGATTACTCTCTGAGGTTTGCCATTGTCTGCAGAGAGGTGGCGGCCGTACAGAAAAATCATTTTAATTCAAATAATTTTTTGTCGCTGCTGGGATTAGAACTCGGGTCTCCAGGTTCATTGACATAGAGGCCAAACACTGTAACCAACTACGCCACGGTCGCCACTATACATTATACATATGTTACCTTTTTCTTTTGGGTATACTTTGAACGTCCGAACACCAGATTAATTAAAAGATGCTTGTTTGTTTTGGGCCACACTGCGTTGGCCCATGGACAAAAATCAAAATTTTTTGTGACTCGAAACCTAACAATATTGGTATCAATCCATAGGTATTTGCATCAATAAAATAAAAACAAAATATTTAGGGTAAAGACTCAGGTTTGGCTACGCTGTTACACTCAATCAATTCGTTTTGGGTTCTCTTAAACAAATAATTATCAAAAATTTGTGTTTTGATTAAACTAAGCGAAGTAAAGTTTTTTTTATTATAAATAATATTTGGGTAAATGAATAGAATTAAAAAATTTTAGGAAATATATAATGATATATTTTAGTGATTTTAATATGATATTATCAAATGAAAAACTTCAGAATTTGACAAATTTCGATGAAAAAAAAAAACAAATCCTATAAAAATAAGTGTCTTTTTTTAATCTACTAGTGCGGTATTTAATCAGGAACTGCAAATAACTTTTTCTACTTCGTCTTACAAATATTTTATTTTTTTAAGAAAAATGCTTAAAATAAAAAATTTACATTTTTAAATTTTTAATTTTAAATATTCCTTTATTTAAATAATAGTTTCTCATAGAGGTACTTAATACTAGTGAAAGGATAAACTAGTTATTTCTTAATGTTACTTAGCTTGGCATCCTGATCTGATTTTTCAAAGTTCTACGTTATTAATTTAGGTTATTCGATTTATCGCATTAGCTTGTTCTTATTATACGCTAAATTATGTAAGTTAACCCTGCAGTAGTCGCGTATCTAAATGTGACGGGAGTGGTCGCGCGGATTACATATGTAATCCGTTTTTTAAAGTTTAAAATAAGAGATGGCAATTTGAAAATGCTTAGATATTTGTTTTAATTTTTATTATTACTTTATATTATATTATATTTAATTAAAAAAACAACATAAACATAATTCTTATAGTACGTAAAATCAATGAATATCGATTGCAGACAATTGTGAAATTCATAATTTTGCATGACTGGATTACATATGTAATCCGCGCGACTACTGCAGGGTTAAAGGAAAAAAATGTAAAACCTTTTATTTTGTTTTTGTTTTTGTATAAAACTTAAGACTATGACTCAGACATAACTGCTCCTTAGTTTAGGTTAGAATTTTATTATACAATATCAATGACTGCTGTTTATGTTATCTCTGCTTTTAGGTACATAGTTATAATAATTCTGTCTGAAGTTAAACAAGTACTCAATGTAAATTGGAGGTTTGCTTTTGTAGTAATTTAATGAACTTAAGTACATTTCATCTTGGCCTAAGTAATTTCTAAGTCGAGAAGATACATTTGGTTTTTCTTTACTGAAGAATTTTAGTGCGTGATTTATGATTTCATTTTTAATTTAATTTATTTTACTTTTTTCGTATAGCACTTTATTAGAATAGTATTTTACACAATTCGGTTTCCGGTAAAGGCCTGTGCATGCTCTAAGAATTTTCCTTTCTAATATTGCAATTTTATTAATTTGGGGCTTGGATACTTGCAGCCAAACTGGTGCTGCATACATTATGATTGGCCTAATAATTTGCTTGTATGCTTAAAGTTTTAATTTTTGATTTATTTTCCTATTAAAAAATATGTTTTTTAATGCAAAATAGGCTGATATTATTTGTAAATGTACGTTGAATTTAAAGTTTTTTGTCAAATGAACACCTAAGTATTTTAAAGTTAAAGTTTTCGGAATGGGATTATTATTTATTTTTAACTTAATTTGATATGCTGTTCGTCTAGTTAATTGCGTCGTTTGCTTTAAATTTCCCAGTATTGAAATCTCTTCACACTTACTCTCATTTACCTTGATCTTACATTTATATAAGTAATCAGCGATTATAGTTAGATAATAGTTGATTTCTTCTTCAGCAAGGTCGGTCAATTTCGTTTGAGCCGATAAAATAATGTCATCTGCGAATTGTATAGTTGAAATATGTAGGATGCCATTATGTTTCGGGAAATCTGAAACATAAAGAATATACAGTAGGCAAGATATTGCCGAACCTTGAGGTGTTCCAGCTGGTGCTAAATATGGATTAGAATATATTCCATTGACTTCAACTTTATATGTGCGATTTGTCAAATAACTTAAAACAAATCTGCAGAACGGCAGGCTAATACCAAATTTGCTGTGCATTTTATATACTAATCCCTTAATCTAAAGAGTATCATATGCTTTTTCAAAATCAAATGCTACTAAATGTGACGGTGTTCTATTATTCAGGCTATTAGCTATTGTGGTTGTTAACTTTACTAGCGCATGACTTGTTGTAAGACCTGGGCGAAAACCGAATTGTGTGTCGAAATTAATTTTTAATCTCGAACATTCTACGTTAAGTTTTATTGATTGAATTTTTTCAAGAATTTTTGCTAAGCAAGATAGTTTTCTAATTGGTCTGTAGTTGCAAATAAATTTATTATTTCTATTAGGCTTAGCAATGGGAATTATATTGGACTCTTTCCACAATTTTGACAATAAAAAATTTACATAAAATATAAAATTTATGTTGACAATTTGGTTTTGTTTTTATTAACACAAATTGTCTCAAAAGTACAAAAAGTATTATTTCTACTCCGTTTATTTCATTTGTTATATTAAACATTACTTTTTCATTTTATTATCGGGTGAGTACTGTAATTGAGTAACAAAATTGAGTAACATTGTGGTAGACAAAATTAACAGTTTTTAATACTCTATTGATTTAAGCAGGTAATATTAATTTCTTAGACGGCAATGTTTCCTCTCCGATCTTCTATCTCTTTGTATTCATAATATTGCTTTATTACAGACCCATCAAGTCGGGGTCGATCAATTGTTTTACTTTTTTTTAAGAGAGCAACTAAGCGTTCTTTGCATATATATATTAAGGCGCCTCACTCTCTATGCAGAAAAAAAAGTTGTCCGGGTCCCCCCCTCAAAATAAATTTTGGTTTATGTTATGGGAATTCTTCAAATATTTCGGCTCTAACGACAGCCGTCAGCTAGCTAGAAAGGTTCGAAAAAACCTCTAAAAATCGCGTTTTTCTTGGATAACTTTTTTGCCATAATATTTTTAGTACAGAAAATTGTCACAAATAGTGTAAATCAAAAAATTACAGAGTGCTGCATCAAAATTTTTGGGTAATTTTCCCTAACACAGAAGATATTTACTTTTTTTGCAGTGATTTTTCATATATTTTTTATTTGCAATTTTCATTAAAATATGAATAGCTCCTCCATCTTTTGCCTGATTTTCAATTCCGAGGTATCATTGGAAAGGCGCTAAGTGCTGCTTTTCACTCTTGTCAATAATTCACCATTATGGGCCTTTTTTATGTTGTCGGATATTAGCCAGATTGACTGAATTTGTTCACATTTATGAGTAAACGTATTGAAATCGTATAGATAGAGATTGCACCGACAGAATAAAAATGACACTCTTTTTGTCAACGGCTTGGCCTAAATTTACCTCAAATTTGTTTTCAATATAAATAATGAAAGGCCGTATTCAAATATTAAGATTAAAAATTTCTGGGAGAGCGCGTCTATGATATTATCAAATGAAAAACTTCAGAATTTGACAAATTTCGATGAAAAAAAAAAAAAAACAAATCCTATAAAAATAAGTGCCTTATTTTTAGTCTACTAGTACGGATTCTAGTTAATCAGAAACTGCAAATAATTTTTCCTACTTCGTCTTACAAATATTGTTTTTTTTTAAGAAAAATGCTTAAAATGAAAAATTTACATAAAATATAAAATTTATGTTGACAATTTGTTTTTATTAACACAGGTTATATTAATTTCTTGAGGCAATGTTTCCTCTCCGATCTTCTATCTCTTTGTATTCATAACATTGCTATATTACAGACCCATCAAGTCGGGGTCGATCAATTGTTTTGTTTTTTTTTTAAGAGAGCAACTTAGTGTTCTTTGCATATATATTAAGGTGCCTCACTTTCTATGGAGGAAAAACAAAGTTGACCGGGTCCCCTCTCAAAATAAACTATGGTTTATGTTATGATGATTCCCCAAATATTTCGGTACTAACGGTAGCCGTCAGCTAGCTAGAATGGTTTGAAAAAACCTCTAAAAATCAGTAAAAAAACCTCAGCTCTATCGGCTCAGTAATTTTGAAGTTTCCAGCCATCACACAGACAGCGTTCTGCTTTTTGTATATATATTTTGGATAAAGATTATTGGCTATAACTCTTGATTGGTAAGAGACAAGATAATTTTTTCTAATATTAATTTTTTTTGGTTGTATATTTTTTCAAAACTATAAAAAAACAATATTGGGAAAAAAAATTTTGTTCGAAGAAATGAAGGGGTAGGGCCTTGCTTTTTGAATCACAAAAATGGTTTTTAATTTTTGCGTAAAATTGATACAATTTTTGCCTATAAATGTTATCATTTTTAAATGGAGTTGAAAATTTGCGAATTTAAATTTAAATTATTTTAACAACAAAAACCATTTTTTAGCCTTTTTTGAAAAAATATATAAAATATATGTACTCAACTAACGATATTCTTGTAATAAGGTTTTCATAGAACTTTGATGAAGATTGAAGACAAAAAAAAAATTTAATAAAATGTATTATAAAAAAGCAGCGGAGATATTTGAATCGAAAGTCACAAAATTAAAATTCTGATTGTGTTTTTCTCATTTTTGAGCACGATGTTGCATTAAATATATCGTTGTAGTAAAATTTTTCATAGTTTTCAAGATAAGTTCATGTTTTTGATGTCAAAATAACGGAAATTTTTTTTAATTTTACTTAATTTAAGAAGTATTTTATAATTTGTAAATATTTGCATATGTAACCTAAGAAAACCACTAAAATTATGCGATTTTGTAAAAATTTGTTCTGCAGCACCATCTGGTGTCCAAGTTGGATCAAAGAAGATGGTGTCAAAAAACTCATCGCACCTGAAAACTACTATATACCAATTTTCATTCTAATCGCATGAGCGGCTTGGGAGTTTTAGACAGTTTTGCAAAATATTTGTACTACAGCGCCCTCTGGTGTTTAAGATAGGTCAATAAAGATAGCAGAAAAACACTTAACGTACATGAAAACTACTGTATAACAATTTTCATCCCAATCACATGAGCGGTTTGTGAGTTTTAAGCAGTTTTGTAAAAAATTTGTGCTACAGCACCCTCTGGTGTTCAAGGTGGATAAAAATTGATAGCCTACAAACACGTACCGTACCAAAAAACTTCTATACACAAATTTTCATGCCAATCGGATGAATAGTTTAGGAGTCTATTGCATAGTTACACACAAAAACTCCTTTTTTATATATATAGATATCAAAAAAGTAGGCGTGGTCAATTTTTCTTCATTAAATACTTAAAATGGATTACTACGAACATTTGAAAAATAAATTAGCCAAATCGGTGTAGTCGTTTTCCGATTTTAGATAAATAAAAAAGTGGGCGTGGTCAATTTTTCTTTTTGCAAAAACCTAATTTGGACTATTACGAACATTAAAAAAAAAATTATCCAAATCGGTCCAGCCGTTCTCAACTGATACAATTACCAACGAACGACATTTGATTTTTATTTATATAGATACTGCGTTGCTGCACCCTGCAACTATATAGGAACATAATAGGTGTATTCAAAACTTTTCTTAGACTCAACGTTTGACACCACTGTCATTTTCCACTGACCGTTACAGTTTCCCAGTAGCAGGAGATCACCAAATAGTAACTCCATTTTGAGTTTGTATGTAAGTACTGCTACTTTACTTTTAAAGCTATTCGATAATACAAATTTTAATTGTATGGGCGGAGCCACAGCCACTTATATAATGCCCATCCCAGTTTTCTAGTAGATGGACATTACCCAGTTTTAGTAACAAACTAAATTATCAAAATGTAGCCAAATCGACGAAAACCGTAGGAAATATAGCATCTTTATTGATTTGTGGGCGGTAAAAGGGGGTGTGACAGAAATTTAAACCATCTCGTACTTGAAAAAAATGTACTGCCAAACTTTCAGCTCTATCGGCTCAGTAATTTTGAAGTTTCCAGCCATCACACAGACAGCGTTTTGCTTTTTGTATATATATTTTGGATATTGATTATTGGCTATAACTTTTGATTGGTAAGAGATACTAAGATAATTTTTTTAAAAAATTACTTTTTTAGCTTGTCTATTTTTTCAAAAATATAAAAACACAATATTGGAAAAAAAATTTTGTTCAAAAAATCAAGGCCTCGTTTTTTTAATCACAAAAATGGTTTTTAATTTTTGCGTAAAATTGAAATAACTTTTGCTTATAAATGTTATAGCTTTTAAATAGAGTTGAAAATTTGCGAATTTGAATTTAAATTATTTTTACAACAAAAACAAATTTTGAGCCTTTTTTGAGGAAAACTCTAAATTTTCAGACCTTTTTTGAAAAAAATATTTAAAATATATATACTCAACTAACAATATTTGTGCAATAAGGTTTTTATTGTACTTTGATGAAGCTTTAAGACAAAAAAAAATTTAACAAAGTGTATAAAAAAGCAGCGGAGATATTTGAATCGAAAGTCACAAAATAAAATTTTTGATTGTGTTTTTCTCATTTTTGAGCACGATGTTGCATTAAATATATCGTTGTAGTAAAATTTTTCATAGTTTTCAAGATAAGTTCATGTTTTTGATGTCAAAATAACGGAGATATTTTAATTTTACTAAATTTAAGAAATATTTTATACAACTAAAAATATGCGATTTTGTAAAAAATTTTTACTACAGCACCATCTGGTGTCCAACGTGGTTCAAAGAAGATACTGTCAAAAAATTAATTGTACCTGAGAACTACTATATACCAATTTTTATTCTAATCGCATGAGCGGTTTGGGAGTTTTAGGTGGTCTTGCAAAAAATTTGTACTACAGCACCCTCTGGTGTTCAAGAATAGGTTGAAAAAGATTGCAGCAAAACACTCAACGTACATGAAAACTACTGTATACCACTTGTCATTCTTATCGCATAAACGGTTTGTGAGTTTAAGGCAGTTTTGTAAAAAAATTGTAGTACAGCGCCCTCTGTTGTTCAAGGTGAATAAAAATTGATAGCCTACAAACACGCACCGTACCAAAAAACTTCTATATACAAATTTTCATGCTAATCGGATGAGTAGTTTAGGAGTCTTTTGCATAGTTACATAAGACATTTAGTTCCAAAGCAATTCGATATCATAAATTTGGCCTGTGTGGCCCAATTCCCCCTTGTCTTATGTTCGCTCAAATATATAGTAACTACCTCTTGGACCCATAACATCTACATATCAAGTTCCACTATCAAAATATGTACAACTCAGGAATAATAATGATTTCTAAAAAGTGGGCGTATATATAGTTAGACCACGCCCAGTTTTAGTATAGTTGCCGACAGTAACCATACGAACTTATTTACCAAATTTTAGTCTAATACGACCAAAAAAATCTTAAATATAGCATTTTTATTGATTTGTGGGCGGTAAAGGGGGTATGGAAAAAAGGGGTATGGAAAATTTTTACTATGCCTATATTTTTCGCGCAAATGCAAACTAAAGTGAGACTTACCAAATTATTCCTATATTCCATTTATTTCCAATTACCCTTGCAAATATTTTCCCACATACACCATATGTGCGCACCTGTAATTTTTCACAGCTGTATTGTTGATAAGTTCACTAAAATGCCTATACCCAGTGGGCAATTCTGTTAGACCTCCTAAAAAAAAGGCCTGTTTAAAGTGCTTTATTTGGCGTCAATACTGCTTCTAACACCGCTACTTCTACAAGCGCTTTTAAAAGGCCTACCTATAGGGGTAGGGGTATAAAAATACAAATAATTAGACGAGACGAAAATATAATTTGTCAAGTTTTGAAGCTGTTTGAATGCTTTTAGGGTGAAACTAATGGTAAGTTTTTAAATTGATCAAATTTAAAAATATGAATTAATACATACTAGTGTCGCCTTTGGTAGAAATTGGACCACTTAAAATTGATTTTTGTTTTTTATTTTTACTGAAAACATTTTTTTCTTTCTTCACTCTTGTGCAAACGTAACTGAACTCATATCTCACCATACGTACCACCAGCTGGAAATCACAAAATAATAACTCCACTCTGAGTTTCCATGTTCTGTGACTTTTACTTTCAAAGCTATTCGATTTTAAAAATTCGGCTTATATATTCGGAGCTACACCCCTTTGTCCAATGCTCGTCCCAGTACTCTACTTCCAATATTCTACTTTCTTCTAGAAGGATATCACCAAGTGGGTGATAAATATAATTCATGAACCAATACACATACAAAGACCATTTATACAAAAAAACTTTCGTATTGACGTCACCTTTCATGAGAAATTTCCAGAAACAAAAATCGGTTCACGCATTACAGAGAACATCAATTTCATACACAATGCAACTTATTTTTATATATATAGATATATGTGGCGTCCGTGGCGTAGTTGGTTAATGTGCGTGGCCGCTATGTCAATGAACTTTGGAGACCCATGTTCGAACCCCAGCAGCGACAGAAAATTATTTGAATTAAAATAATTTTTCTGTACGTACGCCACCTCTCTGCAGACAATGGCAAACCTCAGAGAGTAATCAAAATGCCATGTAAAGCTTCTTGAAAATAAGAACATTCCGTTCATCGCCGTTCGGAGTCGGCGTTAAGCCTGAAGGTCCATTTCTCGTTCAATTGTGTACAAACTTAATAACACGCACAACACAATTGATCATAAGAAGCTAGGTCAAAGTCCTTTCAAGCGCTGAAATGGCCAGTTATTTATTTTTTTTTTATAGATATAAGAGTACTATATATTAAGTTTTCTTATTTTAAGGGTGGTTGTCTGAAGAGGCTTTGCAAGGAAGGTACAAGGACATCCGCAAAATTCGCTTTTCGCATACAAGAAAAACATCGCGAGAAAACACAAATAAGGACTTGATGTTTCATTTGCTGCTATCTTCGAATCTAACATATTAATATCTTCAAATCGTAATATAAAACGAAAAAAGACACCAGTAGATGAGGAAATCAAGAAATATATCATATACGAAGAAAGTGCTGAAGAAGATATTTTTAACGAATATAAATGTTTAAAATTTCTTCGCCTGAGGAAAGTAAATTTAAAATATTAATTGAAAAGTTATCTAGTACAAAATATAGATCTCCTTAGCTTATGTTGAATGAATTTCGTCTTACAAATTAAAAAATTTAATTAAAAATTATATATTTTTTAAAAAACTTGAAAATTCATAAAAATATTTACACTTTATTAATTAGTAATGAAAATTCCAGACATGGAAAATACTTTTTAGAAAAAAGCATTAAAAAAAATTATAAAAAAAAAATCGTTATATATGGGGCTTAAGAAAATCGTCCTAAATACCTGGTTTTTAGCAAAACTATAAAGTTTATAACAAATCTGATATCATTTTTGATGTCATCAAATTTCATCGATATCCAACCAATCCTTCTATTTTTGCCCATTGCTTGTATGGGATCAACGCACTGTGCGCCAACTTGTTGTAGCTGGTTTGTGACTATTTTGGGTTTGTTTCTATATATAACCTTTCTTATTTTTTTATTTTTGCAATCGAAGCACCAAAAAAGCCACGTGATTTCGTGTCTGCTTTTTTCTTTACTTAAACCAGCTGACGTTTTTTTTTAGATAAAAAAGGAGTGCGCAGAAATGTTCGTTGTTGTTGTTTTTGGTTTGAAAAAGCTTTGTTTTTTGTTTTATTTTTCCAACAACAAATGACGAAATTTAGAGAAAACAAGCTACTGATCGCTATTTTTATTTTTTCCACCCGTTTGCTTTTGATCCCAATAAGAAACGTAGAAAAAGCGCAATACCAAAAAAAAAAAAAATGCATGAATGTATGTATTTTATTGGAGTTTTCCTTGATACTTTTTCTTTTTTTGTTATTTAATGAAAATAATAAGTATGCATCGTGTAAAATAAAACAAAACACATGCAAACCGTAAGAGCGAGCGAGAAAGCAACAATCGGCACGCTGAATACCACCGCACAAGCCGCTGTAAGCTGCTTGTTTGACTAGCACTATACGCAATTTAAGCTTATTTCATATGATCGTATGTGCAGCGTTTTTCAGTTTTCCTTCAGTTCGGTTCGGCATCAAGTCGGCACTATAAACGCGCCCTTACAAAACTAAACTCAATGTTTTTCTCCTGCCGCAGTCACTCACAACACTTCAAAAGTTTCTCACAGTTAAATTATTGATGATAAGCAAATATACCCGCCAAAAACATTGCCACAGGTGAAACATAATCAGCAAATATTTCTGCTAAACACATTCTCATAGGTGAAACATAGTAAGCAGAACTATACTTGGTGGGAACAGCTGGGGCTGAAGTTAGGCAGGAAATAGCGCCGATTTAGTGACGCAACATATATGTATGTAGGTATAAATAACACAGGTCTGCAATTTTAACTCTTCTTTCCCGCTTTTGGATTTGAATGATGATCTTGGGGGGTTTTAGTGCGTATATTACGAATATGTACCTGAATTTTTCCTATCGCCCTCAGTTTTTTTGAAAAATAGCTTTGTGTGAATTAAAAAAAGGCGACTTTACTGAGGTATTTTTTTTATTTCATTTAAGAAACAATTACATAACTTTAAAAGATTAAAAATATATTTGAGGGAAAGTAATAAATAAATTATAAAATATTAAATACTTTTGTGTTTAAAATACTTCCAAGATTTTCGCTTGGAATTGCGAGTTGGATCATCTCGCTTTAACAGCCAACTATAGTCTGCCATCATTTTTTAATTCCGCCTTTCCTGATAGCGACGTTCCATCTTTTGCAAATCCTGGTGAAATCTTTTGTCTGGCTCTTCACTTACAGCTCTTAAGTTATCAGGAAAGTAGTCCAAATGCGAATTAAGGAAATGAAGTTTAATGCTCATTGAGCATCTCATTAATTTGCCGATTTTCAATAATTTTCTCATAATTAGGACTTTAATGGTTTCCTAGAAAATTTCTCACTACTTCCTTAAAAGATTTCCAGGCTTCTAACTCAATTTCACTCAATTTTTCATCGAAAGCTGTATCTTTTATAAATTTTCTTAAGTCCGGACCAACGAAAATACCTTCTTTCAGTTTAGCTTCAAACAGAGATGGAAGAATTTGGTGTAGATACTCAAAACCTTCTCCTTCTTTGTTCAGCGCCTTCACAAATTGTTTCATCGTCCCCAGTTTTATGTTTAAAGGGGGTAGTAAAACTTTTTCTCAGGGAACTAAATTCTCTCACAACATTTTTTATTCCAAGGACCAAAACGCTCTAAACTTACAATTTAAGTGCTGAAAAATACTAAAACTAGCCAGTGTCATATAGGCTTTAACCCTCTTCTAACGATTTAAGTTAATTTTTATAAAAAAAAACATAATGTGTACTAGAAATGAGGTCTTTAGCAAATGAATCAAAAATCGACCTTTTTTTTTGATAATATGGTATGTCACTTAGTTAATTAAGTTATATTTAACTCATTATATATGAGAACTTATCCATTAGTCTCTAATGCAACCGTTCAGTGCGATTTTTATACCCCCAAGTTTAAAAAACCCAAAAGTTATATTAATGGTTATATTAATTTTGTCACTCTGTTTGTAACGCCGATAGCAAAGTACATATATTCGTGATCAGCATCACCACCCGAGTCGATTTAGCCATGTCCGTCTGTCTGTCTGTCTGTGATCACGATTATCGTAATTTTCAAGTTATCATCACGAAATTCGATATTTAAGCTTTTATCTAAAAAATAAAGGTCAAGTTCAAAAATTAGTCAAATCGGATGAAAACCACGCCTACCTCCCATACAAAGTGACTTTATCAAAACGGTAAAATCTCTTAGAATTCATACACAATAATAACACACAACCTCAACATGCTCTGATAGCGGTAAACCACTGTGATCGAATTTCGAAGATGCACATTAGTAGACACAGTAGGCACAGATAGTAGAAAATAAAATTGTGGCTTTAAGCTGGTATTTTAAAATAATACTTTTAGACAGGGTGTTGCTCAGGAATATTTGAAGAATCCAAATTGAGCAAAGTTTCTTCGGTACCATTTCTGGTACCCGAGATATAAAATCTTACATTAATTTTTTTGAAAAAGTTAAAAATTACATTCAAGTATACATTTCTCAAAAATAGAAAAATGCATATACAAAAATTATGCTAATTATTAATTCGGCAACAAGGGAATACGTTACCAGTATAATCAATACCACCAAAATTTAGACTATTGGGTAACAGTCAAAAGTTCTGTGCTATCTCGATTACAACTTTTGCTTCGAATATCCTTCACACAGGACACTGTGGATAAGAATCGTGAGTGGTATCGTGTTTACCAATATATTGTTAGTTTAAGCCTATACTTACTTTTGCTTTAAGACACACGTAGTTTTTTTATAAAAGTCAAACCATTTTAAGGTCGTTATGTTTTACTGTTTTCCTCAAAAAACAACTTTGTCCTTGCGGGGCAGGAAGACATCCTTTTTTTTCCTTAAAATTTTTTTTGGGTGATCTTGACAACCCCATGCAACTTTTGAGATCTCTTAGAATACGATCTAAATTTTTCGATACGCCCTACTGCACATAGTCGCTTGTGCTATAAAAACTTCATTAATATTTTAGATGCAATAAATTCAAATTATTTATATATTATCATATCAAAAAAGGGTGTTTTTTAAGAGCTTGAGAACTTTTAATAATAATACAAGACAGAAATATTGTTGAAATGAATTTTTTTTTTTTATTATCTGGTAGATATTTCATGGCATGTATTTTTTAAATATGATTTCCGGCATATGTCCGCCGCGGCTACGAGATACATAGTCCATTCGATCAGTCCAATTTTTCACTACTTTTTCCAATAAATTTGGTCGTATGGCGTCAATGGTGGCGTGAATATTGACTTCGAATGCTTCAAGAGTTGCTGGTTTGTCGGCATACATCAATGACTTAACAGGGGCCAGTTAACAGGACCATTTCCGGAAATAAAGTTGTCACCAAATTGATTTTGCAATAAGTTCATGTTTAGCAGATTAATTTTTGGAAACAAAAAATCAGTCAGTATGGCTCGATAGCGCTCGCCATTCAGCGTAACGTCAGCTCCTTCCTCATTTCAAAAGAAATAAGAACCGATGCAGCCGCCAGCGTGTAAACCGCACCAAACAATCAATTTAAATTGTTGTAATGGTGATTCGTTAATGGCTTAAGGATTGTCTCGAAACTTCTCATGCAGCTAAAAAACACCCTGTACCCTTATTGGCAGCAACATACATTTTCAATGAATTTCAACTATTAAATATAGTAATTAGTTTATTTATTAAATAATTTATTGAAAAAACTGAATTTTCTTCTAATACGGCATTAAAAGGAATTCTACGTCTAAATTTATGATACTATCTAAACTGTTTCTTTTTTATGATAAAACGATTTGCCTTTTTACGGAAAAATGTTTTTACCTTACTAATAATGGCAAACCGTTTTATCAAAGCAATTTTGAAATTTCTTATATTGTTTTTTATCGGGTGTTTTTCCATATTTTAATTTGGCAAAAATGCTTGATTTTTCGGGTCTTTTTTCCTTTTCAAATATTTGGAAAAAATACCCAAAATTTTTTGTCACAAGCACCTGGAAAAAAAATAATCGCCCGAAATTGCTTCCTAGGAATTAATGCCCGATTTTTAATGGAAAATTTCGGGTTTTTTTGTCATTTTTTTCGGGCGTAAACTCCGGGAGCCGGCATCAAACTTCACAGGAACACTCTCAAGACTTTCCCCTGAAATTTCATAAAATTTGATTTAGCGGTTTCGGAGTCTATACCTGACTTACACACCTACATACAAACATATATGCATACATACATCTATTTTTATATATATAGATGAATATAAAATTGATTATGATTTATATTGAAACCAAATTTGAGCTTTAGGCCAAGCATGTAGACAACAAGACAACATGAAGACAAAAAAGGCAACAACCAACAACAGCATCAACGGCTCTGTATAGAACAAATCACACAGCGGACTATACAGACTGTTTCTTTGGCCGCTACACCAACTAGTAGTCTTGCATGACTTTTCAATAACACAACATCAACATGCTCTGATAGCGGAACCCACTGTGATCGAATTTTCGAAGATGCACATGAGTTAAGGCTATGCCTAAAAGAATGATACGATCAAGGTTAACCTTGACTCAGGGTGCATCAAAGTAGATAAGAACTCAGTTACTGATGTAAAAAGCGTTCTCTCTGTCAAAAATAAACTTGCGGATAACTTTCTCGGCATATTGGCAGTATAAGTAGAACCTACGTAGATTGAGTGTATCACAGTAAAAATTCATGCAAGACTACTAATCAGTTGGTGTAGCGACCAACGAAACAATCTGTATAGTCTGCTGTGGGATTTGCTCTATACAGAGCCGTTGTTGTTATTGTATGTTGTTGCCTTCTTTGGTTGTTGTCTTGTTGTCAACATACTTGGCCTAAAGCTCAAATTTGTTTTCAATATAAATAATGAAAGGTCATATTCAAATTTTATTGATTATAATTTTTATTTAATTCAGGAAAGAAACATACATCTTGAACGAGTTACCAAAGAAAAAACTTTCATTGAAAAGGAACGCGAGGATTTGATGCAAAAAAATGTCGCAAATAAATTATTAGTAAATAATTCCCAAAAAGAGTTGGATTGCTTGAAACTAAACTTGATGGAAACAAAATCAAGGTGTGAATCCTTGAATAGGTCAATGATGAATGCCGTTATAAAAACATTACAAAATACATCATTCAACAGATTTCACACAGACGAATCGCAATACTTTGAAAAGATTTTTAAATCATTCGAAAACTTAAATATTATTTTGAATGAATTAAGCATGTCATATCAAATCTATTATAATGACAAAAATGATTTCGAAGGATTGACAACAAAAATTATTCAAACAGCATATACCTTTTCAATACTTAAGCAAAACTGCATTTTGCTTTGTAACAATACAACGTATATTAACCAAGGTCAAGGTAAGACTACTTTTCTTAACTAATACAGTGGTCGTCCAGTATTTCAAATGCCGATAAAATAAAATAAAACAACAAATTATCGATTTTCAAACAATGTGTGTATAAGACTCATTAACTGCTTTTATCTGTTTTGTTTTATTGAGTGATAATGTTTCGGTTTGGTTTCTTTTAGATGATTTACCTCTTATTTTGTTTATTGATAAGGAATAATAATATTCGATACAACGAATTTCCGAAATTATATTGATAAGATATAAAGAACAATTTTTTATTTGTCATACTGCACCATCACTGTATCATAATTTATGCCATTTGCTTTAAGAAGAAAACATTACATAATCCATAAACAAAACAATAATGTAATTAAAAGTTTTTAAAAATACGTTACACAAAAATTAAATTACTTACTTACTTACCTCACGCTTACAACCGTGGGTTGGTTTTGACCTCGTATAACAAATTGCGCCAGCCATTTCTGTTTTGCGCTTGCTGGCGCCAGTTGGAAACACCAAGCGTGGCCAGGTTATCCCACACCTGATCCTTCCAACGAAGATGTGGGCGTCCTCTTCTGCGTTGACCATTCGGGCACCGAATCAAATATTTTTTTCGCTGGAGCGTCGTTTTCCATTCGATCAACATGACCTAGCGAGCGGAGCCGCTCGATTTTAATACGCTTAACTATGTCAATGTCAGCGTACAGCTCATACAGCTCGTGGTTCCATCGAATTCAGTACTCACCATTGACGCAGATTGGATCGAAGATTTTACGAAGGATCTTTCTCTCGAAGGCTCCCAAAGTCTTTTCATCAGAACTGCTCAACGTCCATGTTTGTGCTGCATATAATAGGACGGACATAATTAGTGAGTTTTGTTCGTCGAGAGAGGGCTCTGCTTCTCAATTGCCTACTCAGCACAAAGTAACACCTGTTCGCAAGAGTTAACCTTCGTTTTATCTCAATACTGACATCGTTGAAAGAGTTTATGCTGGATCCTTAAGGTAGGTAGACGAAGTCCTTAACAACCTCAAAGCAGATGTTGTCAACAGTGACGTCGTTTCCAAGACGCTGGGACTGTTTATTTGTTGACACTAGGTATTTCGTCTTATCTGCGTTCACTGCAAGACCCATTCGACTCGACTCTTTCGCTAATCTGGAGAATGCTGCACTGACTTCGCGCGTATTATGGCCAATGATATCGATATTATCAGCATAAGCCAGCATAATACTTTTGTAGAATATCGTGCCACTGCGTCTCAAATCAGCAGCTCGAATGATCTTCTCCATCATAAGTTAAAAAAGTCGCATGATAAGGAATCACCTTGTCTGAAAACTCGTTTGGTATCGAATGGAGGAGTGAGATCCTTCCCGATCTTAACTGTGTTGCTGGTGTTGCTCAGTGTCGTTCTGCAAAGACGGATGAGCTTTGCAGGAATACCAAATTCAGGCATGGTGGATTCCTTATTGGACTTTCAAAATCGGCTTTGTAATCGAAAAAAAGATGGTGTGTGTCGATTTGTTTTTCTAGGGTCTTCTCCAAGATTTGTCGTAGCGTAAATATCTTGTCTATGGTGGATTTACCAGGTCTGAAGCCACACTGACAAGGTCCAATCAGCTGGTTTAAGATGGGCTTCAGTCTTTCACATAATACGCTCGACAGGACCATATATGCGATATTAAGAAGGCTTAGGCGATACTAAGAAGTTGGCGCAAATTGTGGGATCGTCTTTTTGGGGATTAGGCAGAGCACACAGGATTCAATTGTTTGGAATGCATTCTTCCGACCATATTCTGCACAGGAGCTCATGAATGCATTTAAGTAGAGCCT
Organism: Pherbina coryleti; assembly: GCA_943735915.1. Taxonomy (NCBI): domain Eukaryota; kingdom Metazoa; phylum Arthropoda; class Insecta; order Diptera; family Sciomyzidae; genus Pherbina; species Pherbina coryleti. The sequence goes on along the minus strand of OX030952.1, from coordinate 44,035,696 downwards.
CGCCTCTATTCTTGAAGAGCTCAGCAGATAAGCCATCGGCTCCTGCGGCTTTGTTGTTTTTAAGCCGAGCTATAGCTTTCAAGACTTCACTATGGTCGGGCAGCGGAACTTCAACGCAGTCGTTCATAATTGGTGTTTCCGAGATATCATCTCTATTGACGGGATTGTTATCGTCGTCACCATTCAAAAGCCGAGAGAAGTGTTCCCCTCATATCATCAGTGTACTCTGGATATCTGTCACTAGATTCCCATTTTATCCTTGCAGGAAGAGGCCCGGTCTTGAAACCATCGGCCAGGCGTCTTATTTTTCGAAAAATTTTCGGACCTCATTCCTGTCAGCATGCATCTCAATTTTCTCGCAATCAAGCATTTCTGCTTCCCTTTTCTTTCGCCTGAAAATGCGTCTCTCATCCCTCCTCTTCTCTTTGTATCGCTCGTTAGCAGCACGCGTTACAACCGACTGCAGGGTGACTTTGTAGGCGGCGTCTTTTTCTGCAGTGGCGTCGCGACACTCCTGGTCGTGCTTCTGATTTCGGCGAGGGCGGTGATAGCCAATCACCTCTTCGGCAGCTGTACGCATAGAGTGGGAAATGTGATTCCACTGCGCGCATATATCGTCGATCGGAGAAGTGCTTTCTTGAAGCAGGAGTGAGTGTGGAGTAGCGAAGTCTTCGGCTGTTCGTTTTGATTGCAGCTTTTCGACATCTAGCTTTCTATGTGCTGAATTGCGTGCATTCTTGGTTGCGCACAGACGTGTACGGATCTTGGCTGCGACAAGATAATGATCAAAGTCTATATTGGCACCACGGATCGTGCGTACATCTAAAACACTAGAAGAGTGCCTTCCGTCAATCAAAACGTGATCAATTTGGTTGCGCGTCTTTTGATCAGGAGACAGCCAAGTTGCTTTATGAATATTGAGATGCTTGAATCTAGTGCTACTAACGACCATGTTTCGCGCTGCGGCAAAGTCAATCAACCTCATTCCGTTATCGAAGGTATTGTCGTGGAGGCTGAACTTTCCGAATGTCGGACCAAAGATATTTTCTTTTCCCACCTTGGTGTTGAAGTCACCAAGCACGATTTTTGTATTGTGGCGGGGGCTGCGCTCATAGGCCTCTTCAAGGCGCTCGTAGAAGCTGTCTTTGGTCTCATCGTCCTTATCTTCTGTCGGAGCGTGCGCACAAATCAGGCTTATGTTAAAGAATCTTGCCTTGAAACGGATTATAGCAAGTCGTTCGTTCACAGGTGTGAATCGCAGGACATGATGCCGTAGTCTCTTGCCAACCACGAATCCGCATCCAAATTCGTGCTTCTCCGCATGGCCGCTGTAGTAGATATCACACGATGCTTGCCGTAAGCAACCCTATCCCCTCCATCGCATTTCTTGGATTGCAGTGATATCAGCCTTGTATCTTTCTAAGATATCTATCAGTTCGATAGAGGCACCATCCCAATTAAGGGTTCGGACGTTCCAAGTGCATATCCGTAAATCATTGTCAGTTTTTCGTTTGCGGTAGTCGTCATCAGATTTGGGGATCATTTTTATCTTTATTCTTTTTCGTTTCATTGAAATTGTTTTTTACGTGGTGGGCTTCAAACCCAACGCACAACCCTTTAAAGGCAGGGAACCCGCCGCTCATATTAGCCGTCAAACTAACGGTTGCCAGTTTGCCGTTTCTAGAGGACACCACGTAGAGGTTTGAATCGACTTGAGACGAGTTCGACATGGATAATGCTGGCCTCACCAGGTGGAGGCAGTCAGACACGTTGCCATGTGAAGATCGCCCCCCTGACCCTCACGCGTTGCCTTGTTCGGAGGAGGAGGATCGTCCTCCGTTTTAATTACGTTACACTCTTATTAATATTATATATTGACAATAAGCCAAATTTATTAAAATTTGAATTTTCTTTAAAGGAATATGTGTAGAAATATAAAAAATGTTTTGATTTCACAAAGCTAAATAACAATTTAAACATTATTACTCAAAGCCACATTTCCATTGACCATGAACAAAATTATTAAACAATTTTTGGAAAAATTGGAAGTTTCCGGAATTCTAAAATGTTCTCCAAATGTTCAAATATTTTACGGATTTTTTTAGTTATAAGAAAGAACAACCTTCAGATCAATTGTGGAATATAACTTCATTCAAATGGTTGCTTCGGCTGGTCCTGAAGTAGCCCATTGTGTTGTTAATTTTAAAACCGTTTTTTGGCTTATCTAAGAACATTTAGGCGTGACTTAACATTAATTTATAAGGCATGAGTTTTAGTTAGTTGTATACAAATTTTGAAAAAATATCATACAGGGTGTGCCATCTTATAGTTTCTTTTTAAATCGTAGGTTATTTTGAGACTAACAGCTATTTCCCGCTCGAAATCTTGACATAAAGTCAGTATCATACCTACGCGGAAAGAAATGAGTCGCTTTATGCTTGAACGCGACGTTGGGAAATATTGGAAACTTATTTCCAAAGTGAGTGGTGTGTAGACCAAACAGTGCGTTGTTTGAAAAGAAGTTTTGGCCGAAATGAAGCACCCACCGGGCCTGCTGTACGCAGGTTTGTGCAAAAAGTTTGTGAGACTGGTATGCTAGTGATAACACTCATGGTCCCCGTCGTCGTACGGTGCGTACAGACGAGAATATGGCTGCTGTAGCCAAGAGTGTGAAACTCAATTCACGAACTCGATCTGAACAGCTCAACATTTCACGCACTAGCCTGAGGATAATTCTGCACAAAGATCTCGGATTATTTGCATAAGGTCCAATTGACTCAGCAATTGAAGGCGCACGACCATCCACTTTGTTATGGCTTTGTAGTTGGGGCCTTTTCTGACGACGCGCATTTTCATCTCGGTGGCTACGTTAACAAACTAAATTCCGCATCTGGGGCTCGGAAAACCCGCACGTTATTGTCGAGAAACATATGCATCCACAGAGAGTGACAGTTTGGTGCGGATTGATGTAGTGGTGGCATCATTGGATCAGTTTTCTTGGAAAATAAGGCTGGGAACAAAATTTCGGTCAACGGTGGGCGTTACAGAGCCATGTTAACAGATTTTTTTCACTGAAATTGGAGGCATGAATTTAGACGACTTCTGCGACACAGCGCATGCCACAATCAATCTTTTGCGCACCAAATTACCAAATCGTGTTTTCAGCCGTCTTGGCGATATCAATTGGCCGCCTCGGATCTGCGATTTGACCCCTTTGGACTTTTTTTATGGTGAACCGTGAAGCACCGATGTTATGCCAACAATCCGGAAACGATTCAAGCACTAAAGGTCAATATCATCCAAACAATCCGTGAGCTACAGCTCGAAACCATCATCAATGAGTGACAGAATACGCTACTGCGAAGCCAGCCGAGTTAGCCACTTGAACGACGCTGTGTTTCAGATTAATGGGAATATTTGCTCTTAATAATAAAGCTATAATACATGGAAAGAATTTAATTTTGTTCAATTTATTGCATTAAAAAAATAACTTGTATTTGGCCCACCCTGTGTAAAATTTTTCATGATCAAATTCAATGCTATTTTCCCCAGTTTTTCTGGCACCTACCAAATTTAATAAGCTAAATTCAACACGGATACAAAAAATGTGCTGATATTGAACATGTTATTATTTGTGTGTCTATTCTGTTTCTTTTTTTGTTCGATGCATGGGTAAAAAGAAACAGAATGAACAAGAATGCAGGGTGAATCATGTACATGTTGTGAAAGTACGATAGAGTACACCATCCTGTCAACCAAATTTTTGACCACATTTCCGATGCTTTCGGCCCGGGAATTTCAGCAATGGTGTGAACAATATTATCTTAACTATTTATTTATTAAATTTGTTTCCCTTATCCGTTGAATCACAGTCTATAGGCGCCATATACTAATTTTTCTATTCACTTTTACGTAATAGTACAAAGAAATACAAATAGATGTCGCCGTTATGATATACAAATAAATAATTAGGTTGTTATCTCTACCATGATGAAAAGAGTTAAGTGCATGAATAATTTCAGGATTTTCGGGATAACATCGATATTTAAACGGCACACAAAAAAAGTGATAGGTGTCAAATAGTCGTCGAGATGAAAAAGTGCCTTATCAGAAAATATGATTTTTTGAGCAAAATTGCCGTCAGTTTCCAACTGCTCCAAAGTCCATACAGAGAGGCGACATCGAATCGGATGGTAATTTCCTTTGCATTATCCATTTCATTCCGCGGATTTATGATTCAGAGTTTCTGCCACTTTTGAGGTGAAATAGTTGTCAGTGTTGAAATATTATGTGATTTAATTCTTGATCAGCAATTATCAAGAATTTTCGAGCACCAGAAAATATAAAAAATAAATGCTGCGCTTAATAAATGCTGATTGAAACTCATTACCAAAATTTTGAAGCGCTAAAAAACACTTGCAGCATTATACTTACTTTAAAATCATTAACATCAACCATGGCAAGTGTAGTGTACTCTTCAAAGTCACTATTACCACCAACTAAAACATTTCATTCTTTAACTACATTATTTCTTTTGTGTAACACAAAACAAAAATCTAGACCACCAACTAAAACAATTAAATCAATAATTTATCACCAAATAAAAACCCTAAAATTTTCAGTCAAAATTTTAAAGTAAACAATTATGTTATTAATAACTAAGAGTCTCAAATTCCTGTTCAATGCACTTGTCATCCCCTTTCGCTTCATCCGCTAGATACTGCATAAGCATAAACGCGACAGCGAGCATTAAATTACACACTTATTGCTAGAAAACATAATATCTGTGGTCACAAGAAATAACAGCCTAACTCAAAATATCGTAAAAACGGGATGTTTTCTTTTCCTTACCTCGTCTGTTTCCCGGTAAAAAAGCGAACTGGTATTTATGCAAAATATAAGGACATTTATGTATCTATAAGTTCCATGTTCGATTGTTCCATTAACTTCTAGGAAACAGACGAGGTAAAGAAAATAAAACATCCCGTTTTTACGATATTTTGAGTTAGGCTGTTATTCCTTGTGACCACAGATATAACAACAACAAGCATTAAACTGAACTTATGCCATTGACTCTTTTAAGTCAAGGCTAAACATTTCAATATTAACGTTTGAGGGGAAGAAAGAATGCAAGTGAAGCAAGTAAAATTTGATTGGTCACGTTTTAAAAATATCGGGACAATAAGAACAATGACGTCAATTTCAAATTTTGTCAAATACGGTTTATTGGGTAATTGATATCCACAATTTAAGAAATTCAAACTACTTGGGTCAAACTATAAGTTAGAGCTATGCCAATATCCATCATGCTATTATTCCTGGTTATTTACTTATTTTTTAATTGAAGTTTTGAGTAATTAAAATTCGTTTTTTTAACTTCCTGCACAATTACGATATTTGGAATTACGTCATTGTTCTTCTGAACCGATGATATCATTATTTAAATACGTCAAAAACAATTTTTTTAATGAATTTTTAAATTTTTTGTGCCCGAAATGACTACACGGTCGGATCTTTCTAGAAAGGTACAACAACAATGCGGCTCCCGGAATTTATGCCCGATGAACTCACGCAAAAAAAAATTACAAAAAAGCCTGATTTTCCAGGCTAGCATTATTTAATTTTGCTTTGTTTTTTTAGTTTATTTCATTCCATATATTTTGGGGTTATTTATTGTGTAAATGCGCCTCTTACAAATGTTTCATTCTGTAAAAGGCGCATATTTTAAGCTTTAACCTTTCTTTTTTTGGGGCTTATTTAATTTTTTGGGGATATTTTATTGAAGCTAATTTAATTTTTTCGTTGAGTGTTATTTCATAATGAAATAACCCCGAAATATTGGGTCTTATTTCATTTTCCATTCATTGCATTTGTGCATTATTTCATTTCAGTAAATTGGGGCTTATTTAATTTTCGTTAGGTCTTCTTACATTAGGTGTTATTTCATTGGTGGTTATATCATTTGGGGGTCATTTCGTGGAGCCAATTTTCCATTGCATCGAATTTAAAAAAAAAAACGCCCGAATTTGAAATGGACTTTGAGCCCTAAAGAAAGAAGTTAAGCCCGAATGGTTTGAGTGACTTTAGCGGTGTGGTTCGGATCATTATCTTGCTGGAAGATAACGTCCGGAGCATTAACACCAGGTATATACAACGATCCTCTAGATGTGTGCTTAAGATGTCAATGTTCGATAATGAAGTCATTCTACCTATTATTCGATGTGCCTTTCCTAGGCCGACGGCCATCATACATCCCCATATCATATCGGAAACTCCGCCAAATTTTAAAGTTGGTTTCACATGTCTGGCCTGCAAATTTTCGGTGGGAGCTCGTTACTTTCATCTGACTAAACCACTCTTGCCCAGTTATTAGATGTCCAATCTGCGTACGTTCTAGCAAACTCCAAATAAAGTTTCATATGCCTCTTTGTGAGCAGTGGCTTTTTAATCTTTGCTCTTCCTTTTAACCCTGCGGAGCGTAATGTTTTGCGAAAAAGTTCTGCCAAGGTTTAAGGTTGTGGTTGGTTTGAAAGTTTTGTTGTATTTCGACTTCACTTTCAAATTTTTTACAGCGAATATCGCGCAGAATAAAGCGTTCCATGGAATCCGAGAATATTTTTTTTCTTCCGGCTTTGTTTTTTTTAATCCAAAATTCCTATTTTCTGGCGATATTTGCTGACTGATGCAACCAAACCCCCAATTTCAGCCGAAATCTCTCGGTGTAATAGTCCTTTCCGTAACAACTCTATGATTAGCTTTTGTTTAGTTAGGCCAAAACTTTGTTTGAACCCATTTTATTAAAAAAAAAGCTGTTGAAAATTTAAATATTTTACCAGTTTAAAATACTTACTTTACTTTAATTTAATATCTTAAGTTAAAATATTTACTTTAATTGTTGGTTAATGTTAAAAATTTATTTCTTTTAGCGCACACACAATAAATTGATCGCGTTACATCGTTTACAGATTTCACTAAACTGTAGTGAAACATAAGAATTGACAAAAATGAGTGTTCAAACTTACAACATCATAACTCATTATAATAACGGTAATCTGTTATCGTTTCAATATTGTTGCCCAACATGCATTCTCAATTTGAGAATGTCTGAGAACGCTCGATTAATTTATTGAGTAACTGTATAAACTGCGTGAAGTTAAATTCGTAAATCCGACGCTAACTTAGCAAAGACACAAACCAATATTTCTTCTCTGTACAAAGTTAAATTCGTATTTTTTTGCAAAGTACGAATTTAACTTTTGGTACGAATTTAACTAACGACACAACAAAGTTAAATTCGTATTTTTATGCAAAGTACGAATTTAACTTTGAGTACGAATTTAACTTTGAGTACGAATTTAACTATGAGTACGAATTTAACTACGAATTTAACTTCATTTGTAAGGAAATAACACGACTTGGAAACACAGAAAAGTTGGAAAGCTTATGAAACATTTCAAAAAATATTATTATTTAATTAAAAAATATGCGCAGAAATTATTTAAAGAGAAAATTTAGGAAATTCATCAACAGAAATTCTTGAAATGTAGTGAAGTGTTGTAGAAACATTTTAGCCACTTTGAATAAAAAACTTCTAATATCCGAAATACAAACCCTAAATATGATTCATATCACTGGACAGGTAATTGATGCACCTTTCCAACGATATATCATTCATATGTGCACACTCAAGATTTTGGTCAAAGGAAATTTTAGAAAAAGTATTGAATGTAGGCAAAAGGTACTAATTTTGAATGAAAAAATTCTAACATCGGAAATATAAACCTAGAATGATATGTATATCACTGGACAGGTAATTGATGCACCTTTCCAACGATATATCATTCATATGTGCACACTCAAGATTTTGGCCAAAGGAAATTTTAGAAAATGTATTGAAGTGTAGGCAAAAGGTACTAACTTTGAATGAAAAAATTCCAACATCAATTCCAATTACCTGTCCAGTGATATACATATCATTCTAGGTTTATATTTACGATGTTTAAATTTTTTCATTCAAAGTTAGTACCTTTTGCCTACACTTCAATACTTTTTCAAAAATATCCTTTGGCCAAAATCTTGAGTGTGCACATATGAATGATATATCGTTGGAAAGGTGCATCAATTACCTGTCCAGTGGTATGAATCATATTCTTGGTTTGTATTTCGGATATTAGAATTTTTTCATTCAAAGTGGCTAAAATATTTCTACAACACTTCATTACTTTCAAGAATTTCTGTTGATGAATTTCCGAAATGTTCTCTTTAAATAATTTCTATGCATATTTTTTTAATTTAATAATATTCTTTAAAATGTTGCATTAACTTTTCAACTTTTCTATGTTTCCAAGTCGATGTGAAAGTTATTTCCTTACAAATGAAGTTAAACTCGTAGTGTCGTTAGTTAAATTCGTACTTAAAGTTAAATTCGTACTTTGCATAGAAGTACGAATTTAACTTTTTTGTGTCGTTAAAGGGCTTACACATCGGCGAATCTGTTCGTCGAACAACATGGCGGCGCGAACGTGTGTGAAAAAGCTAGCGTTCAAATTGAACGAACCTGTTCGTCACACCTGCCATTGATTTTTGTTGTTGTTAGTCATCATTTTCAGCAGCATGCTTTGTTGGACAGAGAAAATCAAAAATTTTTGTAAACACGTCCAACCGTGCGAAAAACTGTCGAACATCGCTTCTTAACTAGCGAACTTGTGTGAACATGGCCGCCGTGTGACGAACAGATTCGCCGATGTGTAAGCACTTTTAGTTAAATTCGTACCAAAAGTTAAATTCGTATTTTGCAAAAAAGTACGAATTTAACTTTGTACAGAGAAGAAATATTGGTTTATGTCTTTGCTAAGTTAGCGTCGGATTTACGAATTTAACTTCACACAGTTAACTGAATATACTTTGTTAGATAATTACTGGTTGCAGATGATATTATAATTGATAGGGATCAATTATACGTTTATCTGCAGTAATTATTTAATGCTGACTACTTGGCTGTAAAAAGATTTGTAGATAGGTTTTTATGCTTAATCCTACTAGTTCAAATAAATTCTGTGAATAATTGAAAATATAGATATTTTAACACTTAAATCGGATAGTGAGAAAACAAATCAAGGTGTTCGGACTTTAGTTTCTTAATTTTGATAATGATATTGTAATTCATTTACAGAAGAATTAAATTTTTCAAAAAAAGAAAAGAAAACCACGAAAAACAGGAAATCATACTCGAAGAAATTCAAAATAAAATTGAAAGTTTAACTAAAAATGTCACAAACTGTGAGATTTTTCTGAAACGAAGGGGGGAATGAAAAAGTTAGCATTCGCAGAAAGTTTAATTTGAATAAGAACAAATAATTTAGTGAGATTGATTAACAGAAAGAAATCAATTTGTTAAAAATTTGATCAACCGAATAAGTGGTTTGCTGAAAATGCATTACAAATTGTTTACAAGAAAAGTTATTATGTACTGCAATCAAGACAGTTTGCAATCAAGACCCCTCGAGAAACCCGTGGTCTCAGAGCATCAATCTTTTCGAAACACGCTATAAGAGAAACAATTAAAAATTTCTGAATTCAAATGGCTTTCAGTAAGCAATGTTGCACTGAGAACAATAATGTCGAATGTAAGTGAACTTGAGCTTAAAAATAATTGTTGGATCTTTACGCCACCAGCATTTAGATAGTATAAGGAAAATAAGGATGCAGAGTTTTGACATTAGGTTTTTAGCGAGCTGAATTATACTGTCTTTTATTGCGTCAATAGCCTCTATTTCGAGGTAAGAATTCATGAACGACATCTCCTACAGGCCAAACATCTTTTGAAAGTAGCGTTCAAATTCGCTGGCTACCGAAGATAATTTGAATGATGAAAACTTATAAGATTCTGGTATATAAGCTTACGACAACCCAAGGATTCCATAGCCAGATTTGAAAAATCAACTTTGTTTTTTATGTAAGTTAGCACATTTTCTTCAGTAGTGCTAATCCAGATATGAATAGAGTTTTTCGTGGAGGATGAAGAACCACCACCAGTTCACAATTCGAATCGATATCCAACTGTTGTTCGAATGAATTTGGCAATGCAGAACCAGGTATATCAACACCAATATTAAAACCTCGAACTAAAGATGACGTAGAAGCGATAGCAGAACCTTGTGATGCGTTCATAAGGAGTGTAGAAGCGTAGCTCAAAGTAGACTGTTTTACAGAACAAACAAACGGTGTGTCACGGTTTCGACAGCGGCCACACTTTGTGCAGCGGCAGATAATTGCGTAGGAGAGCCATAAATTGGACAGCGACAGCAGTTTGCGTGGCAGCAGAAGGTTGCATAGCAGCAGTAGAGACAATAGATTGCTCAGCAGCAATAGTTTGCGCAGCGGCGGTAGATAGAGCATTGGCAGTACTTTGGGCGACAATGATAGGTTGCGCAACGGCGAATGTCTGCATAGCAGTAGTAGTTAGCGTGTTGGCAGTAGATTTCTCAGCAGCAATAGTTTGCGCAGCGGCGACGGATTGCGCAGTGGTAGCACTTTGCGGTTGCGCTGCGGCAAATGCCTGCGCATTGGCAGTTCGTTCAACAGCAGCAAAAGTCTGCATTGCAGCAGCAGTTTGCTCAACAGAAGTCGTGGATCCAATCGGAGGCAAAGACGATGCAGGATCTGAGATGGATGGCATTGAGAGCACAGTGTCAATCACAGTATTAGTATGAGACGGTACAGAATAAGCAGCTACAAAATCAAATTGAATGTTTCTAGCTTTGGAACGCTTAGATCTGGATGAGCCAACATCATTGAAAGCTTTAGAAACGTCGGCGAAAGTTGCAGCATTTTTTAAAGGTGACAATTTTAACAGCGAGCTGATGTCCGACACATTATTGGAAACAATTAATTGTAATCGAGCTACTTCTTCATTTAGTTTCGCAGCTGATAATTTATTTTTCTCTAACAAACTAAGTAGCACAGTTTTTGAGAACTTCCGACATGAAAAACAAAACCATTGTAGGCCATTTGAATCAGGACCCCGAGGAGCATCCGCAACAAGACCTTTGATCTTGATGCACTTATCATGAAAAATTTTGGAGCATCCATAGCAGCCAATAAAGCCGCCAACAATACTCTACAGATTTGCAGATCTCGCAGCATGTCCCCATGTACTTTGAGGTTAAGGCTTTTAAAGAATTTTTTTTTTATTTCATTATTTTCAAAAACATCCTTTTTCGGCAATTCAAAGCCGTTTAAGACATACACCTTGTTGCAGTTCTATTAGACAGCTTGATATTGGCTCTCATTTAAACTTTAAACGCATTTTACTCGAAATGACATTTTTTGAAATGTCTTGCACTCCAACTCGAAAATTATGTGTCCGATTAACTTAAATCTTTTTTCATTTTGTAAAATAATTGAATACGCAGTGCGTGAACCAACAAAATCAAATAAAAATATTTTGTTTTGCCTTTTATTTCATTTATAAGGTCCAATTTCGTGAATGAAAAATGGAATTTTTTCTTTTATGCGGCATTTTTTTATTTTTTTTAATTTTACACTTTTTGTTGGTTCACGCACAAGACAAAACTGTTATAAAATTTTGGTTTTTTGTTTTTTTTTATCAAACCATATCGTGATATCGTGCAAGCCGCAAGAGGCCTCTTGTTCGCGACCTCAACTTTTACGCGCTGTATAACCGTAAATATGGCTGCAAAAAAAAAAAACAAAAAAAAAGAGTTGTTAATCTAAGACTGAAATAAAAACAAAAAAAAAATTGTTTTGATATTTAAAAAAAAAAAAAAGGCATTCAAACAAGCCCGTTTTTTTACTCAAAAAATTTAAACGGGGCCTTAAGTGTAATTTTCGACAAACAAAGAAAAATTGTTTCTTTAATAGCATCTTTCTGTAAAACAAACGAAACGTGCATTTCACGAAGGCTTCGTTCAAAAGCCGAATCTCAGCTGTTTTTGCTTGATGTAAAAATAATTTCGAAGCCAAACGAGAACAGCTGATTCAGAAACGAACGACAACGTAACAACAGTAAAATTTTGCTTGATGTACGAAAAAAATTTGAAACGAAACGTCAAATATAGACGATGAAAATTTTCTTATCGTTTAGAAATTTGTTGATATGGATATGGTTGATATGGTTGCTGCAAAGAAATCGTAAATATTATTTTATTAACAAATGCAAGAATTGAGAATCAATTTATTTATTTGTAGCACAAAAAAACCACAAGCGAGCAATTTATATTAATTATAATTTATTAATTTTCACTAAACTTTTCACTGTTTTCAAGATTGCAGCAAAATTTAATAATATGTCAAAAAAAAAACAAAATAAAACAAACGAAACAGTTGACGCAAATAGCGTTGCCAGCATTAAGAAGTATTGACAAAAAATGTCGGAAATTTTTAGAAAACTAAGAACATATGAAGAAATAGTGTTTCTTTTATAATCTGGCAGTGCTGCTTTTGACAAATGTTTGCGTTCATAGAATTTGACAAACGTAAGAAATATAAAAATGAAGGATGACGCAAAGAAAAAATACAGAAGGCAAAATATGAACGAACGTTTGCAAACGAACGAGGAGTTCAACGAAGCCTTCGTTTTACAGAAAGATGCTACAAGTTTGTACAGCAAACTACATGGACAGTGGAAGATAATAGTAGATTAATGTAGTAGATACATGGACTACTACTACATGGACAGTGGAAGATAATTGCCATAAAAAGGGTGATGCATATTTCTGCTTACTCCAATATTCGAGAAGGTCAGCGTCGTCTATTCGTGGTGGCTTGAAATTCTCAATTTCAGTATACGCAGCTTTCACCTTTCTGCTTGTGTCGTCATCTACATCTTCATCCGAAGACCCTTCCATTTCCAGTTCTCTTAAAGATTCCCTTAGCAAAGATTTAGTGCTTAGATTCGAGGACTCATCAATGAGAAAACTGGGAATTGAAGTTTCTGGACTACAAACCGCAGCAAGCTCGTTTTTCGAATAGAGATAAAACTGGCATTTTGTGGTCAAATCTGGCAACTCTAATGTCATTTATGTTCAGTTTGGTTTGCCATTTCATCATGAACAGGTTGACAAAAGACCAACGCTTGCAAATCGTGCAAATTTATTTCGAAAATAATGGTTCAGTTCGCGAAGTTTACCGCAAGCTCCGTCCATTTTATGGTCGACATAATCGTCCATCAGAGCAATTAATTCGGTTAACCATGGGTCGTTTTCGCACTACGTTTACTCTATGTGATAATACGCATCCGCAGAGACGTCGAACAGTGCGCACCGAAGAAACAATTGCCGCTGTAGAGCAAAATGTTGAAGAGGACCCGAATGAATCGATTCGCCACCGTGCACAGCAATTGGAGCTTTGTCCATCAACTTTATGGAAGATTTTGCGAAAAGATCTTGGCTTGCGACCTTACAAGATCCAGCTTGTGCAAGAATTAAAGCCACGAGACCATGCAATGCGTCGTGATTTTGGTGTATGGGCCGAAAATGAGATTGATCTCGATGCTGATTTTCATCGCAAAATTTTGTTCAGTGATGAGGCTCATTTTTGGTTGAATGGCTACGTCAACAAGCAAAATTGCCGCATTTGGAGTGAAGAGAATCCACATGAGATCCTTGAGACGCCATTACATCCACAAAAACTGACTGTTTGGTGTGCTCTATTGGCTGGTGGAGTCGTTGGGCCATACTTCTTCCGAAATAATGCTGGAGAGTCAGTTACCGTTAATGGAGACCGGTATAGAGCCATGATAACCGACTATTTTGTTCCCGAATTGCATGGCATGAATGTGGATGAGTTGTGGTTCCAACAAGACGGCGCTACATGCTACACAGCGCACGTCACAATCGATTTATTGAAGGAAACATTCGATGAGCGCATAATTTCGCGGAATGGACCTGTCAATTGGCCACCAAGATCGTGTGATTTGACACCATTGGATTATTTTCTTTGGGGATATGTGAAATTGCTCGTCTACGCCAACAAACCAGAAACGTTAGGGGACTTGGAGGCCAACATTCGTGGCGTTATTGCCGACATACGGCCCCATATGCTCGAAAAAGTGGTTGAAAATTGGACCTGTAGAATTGGCTTTATTCGAGCCAGCCGCGGCGGCCACATGCCCGAAATCATATTTAAACATTAATGGCATAAAAGTATCCTTCCAATAAAGCCAAATTGATGGACATTAAAACGATTTTCTTGTGTTTTATTTCAATTCGAAGTTCTATACCTCTAAAAAAAACACCCTTTACCGTATATAACTAGCTTTCACTTACTGGCTTACTGGTAAGCCACACGAACTAAATTACCAAATACCAGTGCAATACAACTAAAACCGCCTGAAATGTACAATTTTTATTGATTTTTGGGCGGTAAAAGGGGGTGTGGCAAAATTTTACCTTATTAAACTAGATATTAACTTTAATAACATGTGTTCGAAATTTGGTGGCATTAAGTTTTACCGGTCGTGAGATATTAAGCAGCATGAGTACGCACCAACGATTTTATATGAACTCTTATACATAGATGACGTTACATAGATGACGTTAGATGATTTCCTCATACGAGTATCGACGGCTAAGAGGTCCCAAAACAAAAAATCAACTTTTTTTTTAATTTTTGACACTAATAACCGAAAAAATCTCATTTCAGAAAACAACTGTTATTAGTCAACCTAAAAATTTATTCCTCAAAAATAAAAGTTATGCGGCAACAAAAAAAAAAATTTTCTTAAAAATAAAAGTTATTCATAACATATATTTTTATGGATTAAAATTGCCCAACTTTTTCTGCTGTGAAATAAAAAATAACAATTATTTTCGGTCCCTGCTTAAAACAGTACACAAAAAATGTATTCAAAACTTTATAGTCAACGTATTAATATTAAAAATGTATAAAACTTTGCAAAATCTTCACAGAGCAGAATAAAAAGTTGATGGCTGATACAGGGTCGCCAGAGTTTTATTGAAAAATAATGAATTATTTTAAATGAAACGTATTTGGACTCCGTGGCGTAGTTGGTTAAAGTCAACGAACCTGGAGACCCGGGTTCGAATCCCAGCAGCTTTGATTGATTTTTATGATTGATCCCAGCAGATAAAATTATTTTTCTGTACGGCCGCCACCTCTCTGCAGACAATGGCAAACCTCAGAGAGTAATCAAAATACCATGTAAAGCTTCTTGAGAACAAGAACATTTCGTTCATCGTCGTTCAGAGTCGGCGTTAAACCTGTAGGTCCGGTTCTCTGTCAATTGTGTACAAACTTACTAACACGCACAACACAATTGATCATAAGAAGCTAGGTCAAAGTCCTTTCATGGGCTGAAATGACCAGTTATTTATTTATTTTATTTTATTTGGACTCCAAAAGATTATTTCAAAAATAAGGGACTATTTTAGAATTCCAGTTGCGTTCAAAAATGTAAAATATTTTGTTATTTTTTATTTGACCCTTTTAACTACAAAAGATATAATTTATATAAAGTAACAGAATTCTTTAAAAAAAAACAATTTTGTAATTTTCAGATATTTTATCAAAGCTCAATTCTCTCACCGATCCTTTCATAAAATTATATGAGGTCTTATATCAATCGCTTCCACATGAGGCGGTGACTTCAGATATACATACAATAAGAGAACATTTGGATGGTTTACATAAATTAGTAGAAGACTTACGGGAATCTTCTAACGCATCAATTGACCTTGGAGATCTAGTTGAAATTGAATTGAGGGAAATGGATAAAGCAATTGAAGAAGCAGCACTTAAGATTGCAGATATGTTGTCTAGTGCAAGAATTGTGGATAGTGGAATTAAATTAGAAGTCAACGAAAAGATCTTAGACGCATGTACAAATTTAATGGAATGCATAAAAATTTTAATTCAAAAAGCTAAAATCTTGCAAGAAGAAATATTATCCCTTAATAGAGGTAAGTTTTTCTTAAAGTTTTTTTTTTTTTGTATATAAATGTAACCTCTTTTTATATATCGTTTAGGGAGTACAACTGTTAAAGAATTTTACAAGCGAAACAGTCAGTGGAGTGAAGGTTTGATATCCGCGTCAAAAAGTGTAGCAAAAGGCGCAAATATGCTTTTAGAAGCTGCAAATAAAGCAGTATCGGGTGAATCAAAAAATAGCTTTGAAATTATTGTTGCTGCGCAGGAAATTGCGGCGTGCACTGCACAACTAGTTGTTGCAAGCAAGGTTAAAGCACCTAGAGAAAGCCCCAAGTTAGTCGATTTAACAAAAGCATCACGAAACGTTTCACAGGCAACAGGGGCTGTTGTTGCAACAGTAAAGGATTGCAATCAGCAATTAGAGCTATCACAGGAAGTGGATTTGAGTAAATTAACTTCGAACCAAGCGAAAACCATGGAAATGGATATTATTGTTAAAGTTTTAGAGCTTGAACAAGCACTCCAAGTGGAACGCTCACGACTTTCAGCATTCCGACGACAAAACTATCA
The DNA here is from genome assembly GCA_943735915.1 of Pherbina coryleti. Lineage (NCBI taxonomy): Eukaryota > Metazoa > Arthropoda > Insecta > Diptera > Sciomyzidae > Pherbina > Pherbina coryleti. The sequence goes on along the minus strand of OX030952.1, from coordinate 44,019,217 downwards.
AAATACCGACGATTAATTAAAGTTATAAAATATATATTATATTAGGGTGGTCGTTAAATGAAGGATCATCTTGGCTCAACCGATCATTATCGGCTCCAAATGTATAAAAAACTTCTCTCTAATTTTATCAGATTTTTATTCCCATCCCTGAATATCCCTGATTGCACGGGGATTTTTTTTTTGTTTAAAAAAGAACTCCATCACAGTAACGTCGGCGATATCAAATAAATTTTTAAGTTCGGTGGAGAATACTTGTTCTGTACCGAGATTTTATGATTTCTTGGCGTTTGTTTGTACATTAGACCACTGTAAATGAAGGGCTACGAATTTGTCAATGCACCTGGCGTCATATCTTAAAGGGAACCGAACTCTTTCCCAGACCAGTTTCACTTGTTCTATGACTGGCTTAGTATTCACTCGTAACTTTTCCCGAGGTTTTTTAAACTTCATACTATGAAAAACACACTTAAACCTTCCCTATTTGAAGATAGTTCATCTCCATGAATCAAAGATTCCAGCACGCCAACTATAAATCTATCTTTAATCGTATATTAGCCTAATGTCATGATGAAAGTACGGTAAGATTTTAGTAAAAATGCCAATATTATTAACTCGGGAAAAAGCTCTAAAAATAAATTATGTCGATAAGTAACTGTAAAAGTAACCAAGCATGTAATTAACTTATAATTCTTTTAGTTTACGTTTGGGTCATCATGAATCAAGTATAAGTTTCAGTATTTTTGAGATACAATATACTTGCTTTATACATGCACCGGTCGGAGTTAATATTTGCAACTGCGCAGTAAAAAAAAAAAACTGGCGCCCTCGCCTCAGTGACAATCTCGAACATGAGAGTGCATTTCAAAACTGCGGATTCAAGCGGCACATCGAGAGAGCGAGCAAAAAAATAAACATTAACAACTAACAACAACACCAAGCAGGCTACAGCTCTGGCCAATTAATATCAACACAGTTTACTATCATTGTAATCAAAGTTTTTTTGGCGAGTATTGAGCAACTTATGAACTCCTTCAATAATGATTTCAAATGTTTCACTCGATTTGTGTGCTATATAACACACCCACAACTCGCATAAAATCCTAGAGAATGATATTTTAGTACTTTCATTTGTGCCATCTTAAATAAGAATGGTGTTTAAGATAAATATTTTTCTAAGAAATTAGGAAATCTCGTTCCAACAGGGAGACTCAGGGAACGAAATAAATAAAAAAACTGAAGAAATTTCATAAAAAAACCATATAACGACCACCCTAATATTATATTGATACTGTATAGATGGATGTATTCAAATTGTAAAATTTTATAGTGTATTGAAATAATTTTACAAGTAAGTTGGACCTGCTTATTAATAGAGAGCACTTAATAAATCAGTATTATGTTTATGTGACAAACTGATCTGAGACAACCAACTCGGGACTTATTTGAAAAATGGTCATTTATATGTTAAAACGTATTAAATATACATGTTATATATTTTGTAACGTCAAAATTTTATTAAACATAAAGTCATCAAAATTTACCCAAACTGTTTCTCATTATAGATGAAAATTTGGGAATAAAAATTCCATTAATTTTTCTTTCATTAAGAAATTAAGTTAATTTATAAATTAATTACAAAAGATCTAATAAAAAGCTAGATGAGAACAAAATGTAATTTTCATTCATTGTGTTTGAATGAAATTCAACTTTGCTCCAAGACGTTAATTTCTAGCAAATAATTATGTTGTATTTACAATTTACTTTTATATAAAGCTTAAAGCTTGATATATTTGATTAAGAATAAAATTTGTGTAATGGTTTTTTATTCATTATTTTAGTTAATTTGACGAACAGGTAAATTCGTTATTTTTTAATTTTGTTAGCGGATTAAAAAGATACTCTCTTCACAAAAGTTTGATTATTTTTATAGAGCATTGCTTTCATGTAAAAATAATACCAAAGTACGAAAACCAACTTTAATTAGTAAAACCACTGCAGGTGACATCGAAGAAAAACTACATCTAAAATCTAAAGAAAATAAATTTATGGCTCTCTAGGTAAGTGTTAAATCCCTTGCATTTGGTTGTAGTACAGGCACATAAACCTTGTACTACTGCTTGGGATTGTTTGCCTCACCTGGCACTTGAATTATGTTAATTAAAACACCTTAGATTGATTACAACTGAATTCTTTATTTTGAATAATTTTCCTTATATATGTTTCAGAATACCATAACCGTGGCAATGCCGGCTGTTTCAGCATATTTTTGCATCGTAAGACTTTTAGTGTTTTGTTGTGCAAGTGCAGTGACGTCGTCCAAACATACTAAATATCCTATTTCCGTTTGAAGCGACGTCAATACACTGCTTTTACCAAGTTAAGCAAAAAGAAGTTTAAAGCGAAGTCAATGCACTGCATTTTCAAAGTTAAGCAAAAAGAAGTTTAAAGCAAAGTCAATGCACTGCATTTCCAAGTTTATGTATACTATAGATATAATTTTTTTTACCATCGTTTACAAGGCGCGTAATTTTCGCGATATGAACTGGGTTGAATAAGTTTTTAGCGAAGAATATCAATTTCTGTCTGGCGTCTGACGGACTACAGGCTGCTGTTTGTAAAGCAACAAAATCAAGAGGTAACAAATGTGTATGGTCTCTAAGACAGCAATCGGTGTTGTTCTCGGATCATATGGATAACATTTTCATAATTTTTTTTTTTATTTGCTTAGTATATCATGAATTCCATGTCACGCACTGCTTGCGAATAATTGCAACTGATTTACTTAAGAAGAAATTTTTGCGAAAACTAGTTTGCAATTTTTATTAATTAATTTTACGGTCTATTTAAAACGTGTAAAGGTTTTATCAATCCACTTATGAATTTCGGTGATATAAAGCAAAATATAGCGTACGCACGTGCTACAAAATTTACTCTTTAAAAATTTGATGTGAGCTTCTATCTGAAATTTCTGCGAATTGACTTCAGATAGAATTTTCATATTTTTTTACAGCAATAAGAGGTTATCCTGGATTATATTAGTAGTTAAGTTATTTGAAAAAAAAAATTATAAAACATTTTTTTCAACTTTAAACACCGTCACGCACATGTTACATTCGTCACGCACAATTACTCTGAACGTACGGTTACTGTTACCTATATTTTTTGGATTGTTTAGCTGATGTTGGTCTAAGTTTAGTCAACACCACGTTGCCAACAAGATTTTCCAACAACGCCTGCCCTAGTCCACTTGATCTCTTCGTTACATCTAATGTGTCGTCTGTGTTTCTTTTCGACCAGATATCATTTCTTTCAGACCATGATCTGATTTTCTACACATTTGATATGATTTTACACCTTCTGCCTCTGAATCGTCTTTCACGTATCGCAACTTAAAATCTGTTGATTTTGACAAATTGTATAGGGATTTATCTGAAATAAACTGGACGGATTGTTGGTTCTTTAGCTCGGTTGATGACATTTTTGTTGATAATATCTTAAATATATTTGAAACCAATGTTCCTCTGTGTATGCGCCATATCACCAATACAACCTGTTCGTGGCTTACCACGAATGTCAAATTCATGATAAAAAACGCAATGGAACCTATAACAAATGGAAACGAAATCCAACTGAGGCGAACTGGGAAATATTTAGGTAGGCAAAGAATAAAGCTACCTCGGCCATTAGACTCTCCAAAAAACAATTTTACATGTCTAAACTAAGCCCAAATTTACCCTCTCAGCAGCTATGGAAGAATCTCAAAAGTATTGTTATTTGCAATAAAGACTAAGAGGTCTGCTGTAGTGATCCAAATCTGCTGAATAACTATTTCGGGAGCTCAGTGAGAAACGAAAATGCAGACTATATTAATAACATAGTTCCTGTTGAGTTGACGTATGATTTTAATTTCAGAGCTGTTAACGAACTGGATGTTGTCCGCTGCATAAATAAAATGAAATCTAATGCAGTGTCGGGCAATTTCGAATTTCCTATTCACACGTGAATAGGCTGCTTTTCGCTGCCGACGCACTGCTATCACATCTACGCTGTAAGCAACTTCGTGAAACGTACGAACAATGAACGAACAATGGCATTCGGCCGCACATACATGCGTTTAAAGTTTGCCAATTTCTTCAGTTGTTGTATTTGTCAACATTTTTGAAAAATTTCAATTTTACACAAACCCCCGCTATTCTACACAAACCCCCGCTATTCGAGGTGAAATTTAAAAAAGGAAAGCTCTTGTTCTTCTTCTGCATTTTTCTGCTGAAACTTCGTTTTCAAACAAGAAAAATAATGTATGGATTGAGTGTTTGAATATTTAAATCTTTAAGTTATGTTACAGGAATCTGTTTAACACTCAAATAATTACATGCATTTTCTTATTTTAATCTTAATCGGCTAACAAAGTTTGCAAATTTTGCCACTTGTTGTATTTGTAAATAGCTTTTTATTTTCACCACGACTGTTTTGTAAAAGTTCTGTTATTTTTCATCCCATCAGAGTTGTCAACTATCATTGTTTTCTTTGAAAATTTGCTTGGTTGGAATAAATATTGCTTTGGTACGAACCATGATGTAATTAACAAGGTGGTAGTGAATTTTTCACCACACACTCAATTTTGCTGAATCTGTCAAAAAATTGTGACATAAAGAGAGGACATGTTTTTAAGTGTCAAATCATTATTAGTTTTGTTTGCTTGCTTGTGGTAGTTCTAGCCATGATACAATTACAAGTTAAGCTCATTTTAAGATGGCTGCTCAATTGAGAAATTTTGCAACAACAAAGCTGTGCAAACAGCAAACAAAGGAGCTACAAACGTCAAACGACAAAAGCAACAACAACAATAAGAAAAACTAAAAATTACCAGCTGATTTGACAAGTAGCGCTCACTGCTCTCCAATATGAGCATACCTTGTAATTGTATCATGGTTCTTGCTAATACGTAATAAACTGCAATTTTATGTAGTTTTATTGGATTTTCATAAAAATCATTGAAAAAATTATGAAAAACTAGAGCCGAATATGGAAACAAACTGCAATTGCCTGCAAATATAGATTAACTGGCCATATAGTTCCAGAATAGCAATAGCAGCAATAAGCTGCTCCTATTAAAATCTTCAAGGAAATCAACGAAAGCTGTATCACAATCCGTACGAGGTGGAACATAATGCTTCAAGAATCCAGCTCTTTATCTTGAGCTGCCGGAGAAGTAGTTTAATCAATTTGAGGTTAAGTTTAATATATATGGTTTAAATATGGTTTTTCATTGGTTAATAGCTTTGCTTTATTTACAACGCGAGCCAGCGCAATTTTTTATTCTTATCCATGTTTTTTTCACGTTTATAATCTATCAAATTATACTTTCACAATAAGCACAAGTTTCACAAACTATGTTTTGCTATGGTTTTACTTAAAATATGCAATCAGCTGTTTTTGACAGATCTAGAGTTCATATTCGTGAGAGAGGTTGAAAATTCACTATCACCTTGTTAATTACACCATGGTACGAACTAGCATTTGTTTTATTTATAAAATTTGTAAAACTGCTTTGATTATGTATTTGCGTAATATATTAAGTTTAAAGTCATTTCACATATTATTCCATTATTTGCCATATATATTATATTTCCATTTATATTCCTACGGCTCAGTCCTCAAACTAATAACTCCAATTTATATCAATTCTTATCCTTTCTGAATTTTAAGGGAATATCTGTTACATTTATGGAAATATTCCGGACACTTAATTTTGACTCATATAATAATAAGAAATTATGAGCAATAATAAATGTATCTTTGGGCAAATAATAAGAAAATATTTAATTACACATGCTTTTATTCTTTCAACCATGTTATTTCTTAAAATTCAGACTATGAATCAATTAAGTTTACCAGCTTATATATTTTGACTTCCGTAGACCCAATTAATTTCCTATGATCATCATTGCAGATTTATAAGAGAAATTTAGGTGTAGCTATCCTAAAAACGAAATAAAAATTAAAAACCTAATAAAAGGAAAAATTAAAAGCTATCATAAAGAAGATAAATTGGCAACACTACTTCTAACAGTTGAATGGAAAAAAAAACATTTCATTCATAAATTCACCCAGCTGATATTATTAACCTTTACGTTACATGCACAAATTTTTTGCTTTTCTTAAGGAAATAATGTGGTTTTTTATGTATAAAATCTTATTGAACATGAAGCTAAAGCACAAAAAGAAATATTTTTAGCATATATAAGAATATTTAAAGAACTTTAGATACTTTTGTTTTCGTTATAAAGCCAATCAATAATTTTTAGCAATTTTTAGATTCCCCACAGAAGTTTCCCATCTTGTTATCTTTGTCATGAAGGCAAGGCCTCGCTGCGTAACTGTTTCACGAATCTGTTTAACGTACACACAAAAAAAAAATGTTTAACGAACAATGGGAATGCGATTATTTTTTCATAGAAAATATAAATGATGAAGCGCAATGCTTAATTTGCGAACGAATTATTTGTCGTTCTGTAAATATGTATTTGCAAAGACACTACTCCACTTGTCATGCAAATTATAATTATTTTTCAGGTGATGAAAGAAAACTTAAGCTTTTAGAATTAAAAGCTGAATATTTTTTAAAATACATATATGGTTGACGAACTTCCGTACAATTAAAATAATTACAAAAAAAAAATAATGTAGTTCATGATAAATATAAATCAGAATTTACAAAAGCGTCGTATGCAGTTTCATTGGCCTTGGCAAAAAAATGCCGACCATTTGACGATGTCACATTTTTTAAAGATTTGAGCCATACAGTTTTAAGTTTTTTTGGGGAGCAAGGAAAGGATATGCAAAAAATTATTGAAAAAGTTCCTTTATCCAGGCGAACAATAACACGCCGAACGGAATGTATTAGTAAATATATATATTCCTGTACTAAAAATAGGATAATGAATTCCAAATTTTTTTTCTATATGTCTCGATGAGAGTTCTGACATAAACAACATAAGTCAACTAATTATTTACATAAAATCAGTAAATGAGCTTTTAGAAACGACTGAGGAATTATTATCCCTTGTTTCAATGCATGGACATGTAACAGGGGAAATCCTTTTCAAAATACTAGACAAAAATGTTTTTTCTATTTTTAACAAATTAAAATGTTCTGCAATTTGCACTGATGGAGCCAGAGCAATGACTGGAAAGAATCAAGGCTTGATAGGTTGGCTAGTGAAAAATGATATAAGGGTTCCAGCTTTCCATTGCATTATTCACCAACAGTCCTTATTTTCAAAAGAATTGAACCTTTCGTATACAATGGAAATAGCAGTAAAAATTATAAACAAAATAAGAGGGGGGCATCATGATCTACGCCACAGAAAATTTAAGGAGCTTCTAGAACAACTTGAAGGCAATTATGGTGATATACTTCTGTACACAGAGGTTCGTTGGCTTAGCCGTGGTAGGAGCCTACAACGAATTTTTAATTTAAGGAGTAAAGTTTTAGTTTTTTTTTGAACAAAATTCATTTTCTGACTCTGAAGATTTAATTTCGAAATTAAGAAATAAAGACTTTCTTTTAGATCTAGCATTTTTAAGCGACATTACACTTATATTAAATAAACTTAACCTTTTACTTCAGGGAAAAACAAACATATTTTTGACTTAGTGTACTCCGTCAAATATTTCCAACGCAATTTAGAAATTATAATACCGCACTTACAACAAAATGATGTCTCATGCTTAGAAAATACAATGAAAATATGGACTGAAACTAATAATATCAGTAAATTACAAGAATACCTTAAGACTGTTGAAGGACTATTATATAATTATAAACAAAGATTTCAAGACTTCGGTGTTAATAAAACTGCAATAGAACTTTATAATCGCCCTTTGACATGCAATATAACTGAGCAACCAATAGCATTTCAAGAGGAACTAGCCATGCTAAGAAATGATATAACTCTGCCCGTAGAAATGGGTAAACATTTTTGGAAATATGTACAAGTTGAAAAATATCCAAAAATAAAAAATGAAATTTTTAAAATATACTCCATGTTATTTGAATTAAAATAATTTTTCTGTACGGCCGCCACCTCTCTGCAGACAATGGCAAAACCTCAGAGAGTAATCAAAATGCCATTTAAAGCTTCTTGAGAACGAGAGCATTGCGTTCATCGCCGTTCGGAGTCGGCGTTAAGCATGTAGGTCCTGTTCGCGGTCAATTGTGTACAAACTTAATAACACGCACAACACAATTGATCATAAAGGGCTGATTAGTCTCGCATGGCATAGCAGCGCATGGATCATAGATAAACAGCATACACATAGCAAATTAAATGGTGATTATACACAACATGACAAAACATGATAAAACATAGCACTCGTCAAACAATTTCACAACAGCCGTTTCGCTTAAACGTCAAACGAAAAATAAATTCAAACATTTTTGAAAAAATTTGTCTTTTCAATTTATTAATTATAATAAATAGTAATAATAATTGAATAATCGAAAATGTCGCGGGATGTGTTACTGAAATTTAAATTTCTTCATTTGGTAAAAATTTAAGTTTAAAAAAACAAGTGAAAGTGAGGCGCTGGGCTGTTCGTCCCATAAACAGAGATTGGACACCGAACGGATATTTCAGGAGAATATTTTTGGATATGAAACAACGTGATGAAGGCCAATTCTTCATACACACCAGAATGTCGCGTAATGTATATGATTTGTTGCTAAATTTAGTAGGTGGCACATTAAAAAATCGTAGACAACGAATCAGCCCGGAAGAGCGCCTATCAATTACACTTTTGTAAGCCATCCAATGAAATATACAATTGAATTCAATTAATTAAGAATACAATCTTTTATAGGTATCTGGCGCATGGTGTATCATTCCAGTGTATTGCCTGGTGCTACAAATTGGGCAAAACAACCGTGCGTAACATAATTTTAGAGACGTGCGATGTAATATGGGCAGTCCTGTCGCCAATATATGTGAGCGAGCCAACAACTTCACAATACAGAGACATTGCTACCGATTTCAACCAATTATGGAACATGCCAAATTGTGTAGGCGCTATAGATGGCAAGCATGTTGCTATTACTTGCCCGCATAAATCTGGTTCTATGTATTTCAATTACAAAAAATTCTATAGCATCGTTTTAATGGCGTCATGCGATGCTCGATATACATTCACTTCGGCCTGTATTGGTAGCTATGGCAGTCAGAGCGATGGAGGTGGTATAGATATATTCCTAAAGTGATGTCATTTTGATTTTTTTATTTCAAGGAGTTTTTCAGCACTCCCAATATGGACGTGCGCTTCTAACAAATAAACTGCCACTGCCACCAAATGCTCCGCTATGGGGTGGGTCAAATGAACCTTTTCCCCATTTTCTGGTAGGGGACGCAGCTTTCCCATTAAAAATTAATTTGATGCGACCCTATTCGGGTACGCAACTGCCCGCAGATAAAGAAATTTTCAATTATAGGCTATCACGTGCACGCCGTGTAATTGAAAACAGTTTCGGCATTTTAACTGCCCGTTGGCGTGTTCTACGTTCCACAATTGAATGCAGTCCCATTAATACAGAAAAAATTGTTTTGAGCTGCATTGCACTCCATAATTTCATTATGCTGACAGATAGCAAACGCTGGTACTGTCCAGATCAATATACAGACTGGGAAAACGCAGACCATAACATTGTAAATGGAACTTGGAGGAACGATTTAGCGGATGTTGGTGGACCACTGCATTCGATAACATCTTTTAATCGTAATGCAGCGATAGCTTCATATGAACTACGAAACAAATTGGCCAATTTTTTTATGAATGAGGGAGCAGTTCCATTTCAGTTCAGACATCTGTAAATGTTATGTAAAGTTTGACAGGTACCAAAAAATGTTTATCTTGATTTAAATAGCTTTGATCTAAACTAAATAAATAATTTTACAGGCGCAAGTACAAGTCTTTTTGCCTCAAGAACAACAACAAACAAACAAACAACAGCAGCAACAATGTCATCTAATTCAGAAAAATATTGCTTATGTTTACGGCATATGTTTTATTCTGTAGTCAAGATAATCTTCAAACATTATTTCATCATTATCGATCCAACAGTTCAGCCAAAAACGTATCATTGCATAAAACTCTATAAAAGCGCCACCTCTCGGGTCAAAAAGAATCATATATTTCAAGCTAGAACTCAACTTAACATTAAACATACTTACTTGTACATATATATATTTTTTTCTTAACATTAATCTCTTTATTTATTTAACTACTCTTTAATTATGAGTATAACAGGTTATTATTAATTGTTTATAACTATTGTTTTTCCATTCTCATTCCTAGCTCTAAGCTGTTTTTAAACGTTGTTTTAAAATTTAACTTCTAATATTGTTTGATTTATGACTAGCAGGCCACAGTGGTCCGCGGCTACGTCACGGACGTTTTCTCTTTATCAATAGTGTATCTTTACCAATTTATATAAAAACTTATTAAATCCCACAATGCCACTTCTATAAACGAAAAAAGTCATCAGTTTGTTTCTCTTGCTCATTTATAAATTACAGGAAAACCACGGTCAAAACATGTGTAGAAAAGTTGCAGCCGCGCAACAAATTTACATACTTACATATATATTATACATTGAGTCGGATTGAGTCTCATTGAAAGTGTAGAGAGATAGAGCCAAAAAAACTTCATATAAGAACAAAAATTTTTTAACGTGCTGAAGGTGGACAGTGAATTCCTTTTAACAAAACTGTGTTGAATTAATTCACATCAAAACTAATTTCAACATAGAAATCTACTTCGATCGAATTGGCAATTGATGTGGTGAAGTCATTTGTTCATTTGTTTTAAGCGCAGCAAAGTATGTATGTATGTATATGTAGTTGTTTGTTTATTTAGTTGTGTTGTGCTTGCTGAGAACAAAAAGAGAATAGAGTGGAGAGCAACATGGAGTTTATTGAAGCTCTCGCAGCACAAACGCATGAAAAGCTAACGATCAAGCAATGCATAGAATTGTGGATGATTTTTTGAAAAAACTTTGCACTTTAATTAAAGATACTTATTATTTAAATTTCGTAAACAAAATAGTCCTAAATCCTTTTGCAACACAAATGTGATATTTTAAAAACTTATTTCATAAAAATCGGAGCAGTACTTTTGGTGTTTAGCTGTAATACAAAATGTTCAGTTTAATTGATATAAAAATCTATCTATTATAGATTTAGATAGTTATAAATGTGACCAAGTGTGTAAGTTTGTAAACTGAGGTCAAAAAATAAAGACTCTTTTTTTCAACTCATTACTATATATAATTATATTTATTGTTTTTCTTCTTTCTACCTCACTCATTTCGTACAAGATTGTCAATATTAAATTAAATTAAATTAAATTTAGGCATTTAACAATAAATAAATAATTCAATTAATTAAAATAAATAATTAATAATATTCAATTTGTGGTTCTTATTTTGATTGCTGCTAGAATCCTGGAAAGGAATTGTGGAATTATTATTGGTAGCTTCTGCCAACGTGGCAGCATTTGAATTAACCCTTAACTGATACAGCTCGAAAAATATCATTTACAAAATCAAGTTTTCCGTTAAGAAATTCTTAAAACATATTTTGTTTTCTATTTAGACAGAATATTTTTAAATTATTGTTTGTATTTTTTGGATTTTGTTAATCTTTTTTACACTCTTATTTGAAAAATGTTTTCTTTTTTATTGTGGTTCCACAGAGCAATTGCACCAATTAAGGGTTAAAAAAAATTGTAAGGGTAAAGTACTTACTCAGTCAATGAGTTCAAAACCACATGAGGCCTCATCATCTTCTTTTAGTTTCATAACTAATTGAGTCAGCTTCACCATAGCGTTGGCTTGACTCCTAGCACTCATGCTGCAGACAGTGGCGACAATCATTTGTCCACATGCATGCACTGCCTCGTTTTTTTTTGGCTCATTGCAGAGTGAGGTGAAAGATTTGCATGCCTCTCGGAAATCTTCCTCATATGGCGCATTATACCGTCGTTTTTTGCCTCGAGCTGACGAGGACGATGCAGCTGCTTCCGCAGGTTTTGGCGATTGTAATGGCGATGATGACGGAAGTAGTGACGGCGATGATAACGGCAGTGGTGACGGCGATGATGACGGCAGTGGTGACGGTGATGGCAACAGCAGTGATGTTGAGTCCTCTGAATTGTCTTCAAAGACATTGACTGTGCATCGGGTGCTGAAATTAAAGAATATTTTAATGTGAAATTTTTAAATGGCGTTGAATACTTACGGTCTTGGCTTCACGTGCTCTTTCAGAAAGCTTAAATTTTGAAATAACGGCCAACCTTCCATATGCACCGCTCCACTACCAGAGGGTGCATTCATGCGCTTGCACTCCCTGCTAAAGCGCTCGCGCAAAGAAGTCCACCTCTTTTTGCAGTCCTCATCTACACAAATAAATTATTTAATTATGTTTATTCTATGAAATACATGTTGTACAAACCAGTTGCTCCCAATTTTTCGGCTATCGTTTTCCAGATTTTCATCTTCTTATCGGGAAAACGATAGCCAATATGGAACTTGCTGTACAGGATTGGCTCGTTGCGCACAAGTTCTATTAATTTTTCATCATCCATATTGCCTAAAAAAACAATAAAAATGCTTTTAGCGCAATAAAATAACTATATAACAATTTACCCGAAGTTTATCCACAAATCGCTTGTCCAACAACACAATTCAAACAATTTAATTTAATAGAAATAATAAAAAATTTCACAACAGACGTTTCGAAAAAACGTCAAACGCATAGAAGATACACAGAAATCAAAACGAAACAAATATTCTGTGTTTATCTATGTTTCAGAAATGAATTTCTGTTTTTATCTGAGCATAGCTATGCGTTGTCATGTTGTGCATAATCAGATATACGCAAATCGCATTGAACAGATCGCCAAGTGACACTTGTTAAGCCATGCGCTGCTGTGCCATGCGAGGCTAACTAGACCATAAGAAGCTAGGTCAAAGTCCTTTCAAGGGCTGAAATGGCCAGTTATTTATTTTTATTTTTTACTCCATGTTTGGTTCCTCATATGATTGCGAGGCTGGATTTTCTACCCTCAAAATAATACAAACAAAATTAAGAAATCGTGTATCCGACCAGCACATATCAGATTTACTACGCATTAAAAATTATGATTTTGAAATAAATATAAATGACATCATCGAATTCGAAAAAAACATGCCATAATATTATTGCCATATGTGACCCGGTCTACGAAAAGGGACCTTCGGTGTGAAAATATCATTTTTCACTTTTTTGGCTAAGAAAATAGACTAAGAAGAATAAGTAATAGAAAATAAATAGACTAAGAAATACAACTCTGTAAGAATAGAGGATAAGCTGAAATAAATGAAAAGACGCCATTCAGTGTGCGACAATTAAACGTTTACAAACAGCTGTTTTCTCGAAAACTTGTTTTTACACCGAAGGTCCCTTTTCGTAGACCGGGTCACATATATTAAATAAAAAAAAAATAAAAAAAACTTTGCATACTTTTAGTCACTTTTGAATTAAACAGTGTTGGCATACTGCATAGTTCATTTTTAATAGCTATATTTACTTTTTATTTACTCTTTATTAATTAATTATACATTAATACTATTCTTATTATTTTTTTTGTTTTTGGTTTTTCTAAAGCATTTTTTAAATTAGAACATTATTGTTTACGCTTGTTGAAATCACTACATTTCTTCTTTTTTTTTTTAATTTTTTTTTTACAATTATAAATTTTCATATCTTCATTTAAAATGATTTGTACCAAACCTGGCTGCTTTACGAAGGGTGATACCGAGGTTATGTGACAACGCTGTTCATATCAAGTGTGCAGGCGTGTCAGGTCGAGTAGCAGACCATATTGATGAAGGTAAAGGCTTACGTTGGTCTTGCGAAAAATGTAGGTTGGCCGACATAAATTTCTACAAATTATTCAAGCAGACGAAGCAAGGTTTCTCTGAAATGAGTAGGGAACTTTCCTCGCTTTCTGCTAAATTTAATAAATACCAAACTCTTTTCAATGAGTTTAAATATATTGATGAGCCAAATTCGTCACCCAAGCGAAAAAAGAAACACATGACCCTTCGAAGCAAGCAGAAAACTGACTTGACACCACCACCACCTTCTTCCGAACAGGACATTGTTGAAGACATGGACACTTGTACTATTAGTACCCCTCTTCCTACTGTTGCTTCTTCTTCAAATTTAACTCATTTAACTGTTTCTGCTCCTTTGCCGTCGTCGGCTCCATCACTTACATTGCCAGATATGTCGTACGCCCAAACTGTTTCTCTTGCTCCTACTGTTGTCGATGCTCATCAGGTTGCACTTACTTCGGAGGCTTCTGTTCCAATCTCACCTAAACCATTGATTGCGGTTCCTCCAAATAAATCAATCTTTGTTTCGCGCTTAGCTGCAGATACAACGGAAAATGATATAGACTTTTTTATTAAAGCAAAGTTGAAGTGCTCTTTGTCTCTTTCGATCCAAAAATTCAAATATTTAAATCCGAGACTGACTACTTCGTTTAGATTGACTGTTCCGGAAAACTTATTTAATACTCTTGTGGATGTAAACTTTTGGCCTCGTAATACAATTGTTCATGAATTTGAATTCAAAAACAAACCGCGTATTGCAAATGTTGTACACTTGCCTCGTCCTTCTAATAATCCTCAGTACCATACAAAAAACGATTAAAAAATCACAAGTCTAAATTAGAGCTTGTCTATCAAAATGTTAGAGGTCTCAATTCTAAACTTTCCGATATTTTCATTAACAGTTTTGATTTTGAATATAACTTTATAGTTTTTACTGAAACTTGGCTTCGCTCTAACGTATTAAATTCTGAAATAATGTGCAATAAGTACCAAATTTTTCGTAAAGATCGCTATGATAAGATCGGTGGTGGCGTTCTGATAGCTGTCCATAACTCCCTTGCTTCTAAGGAATTAACAATTCCTGGCACCAACGATCTGGAGTTTATTTGTGTTACAGTTAAATTTAATAATAATACTATTTTTCTTACTTGCTCTTACATTCCACCTAAAAGTGATTTATTAATTTACTTATACCATATTAATGCCATCGAAATTGTCCATAATATGCTTAAAAATATGGATACTATCATTGTTTTAGGTGATTTCAACTTACCTTCCGTGTCCTGGAGTTTGTCCGATGATTCCGAATTTCTTACTCCTATTTCTGCCTCTGATTGGATAAATGATTTCTTAGATAAGTTGTCTGATCTGTGTCTTCAACAGGTTAATAATATTCTTAATAAAAATTGTAGATCTCTTGACCTTGTATTTGTAGACAGATGCACTTCTGTAAATCTCCGTCGTTCGAACCCAGTTTCTGTTCCGGAAGATGATTATCATCCAACTCTTGAAATAACAATATTACTTGCCAACGAAAGTGAAAATAAATTAGCTCCAAATACGCGAAATAATAAAATTTTTAACTTTAAAAAAACAGATTATGTTAAACTTAATGCTCTTCTCGCGCGGATTGACTGGTCCCCAATTTTAAATAATAGGTCTTCGTACTCTTTTTATGATGTCGAATCTTCAGTGCAGTTTTTCAATGATACCTTGCAAAATTGCTTTTCATTATCTGTGCCAAAACAAAATAGTAATTTCAAGCCTTTAAACCCTCCTTGGTTAACTAGTGAGCTTAAGTCTTTAAAAAATTCCAAAAATCGCTTATTTAAGAAATATAAAAAGTCAGGCTCTAATTTAGATTTCGCTTGCTATTCCTCTTGTCGTTACAGATATCAACTATTAAATAAACAATGCTACTCAGCCTATATAGCCAAAATAAAAACTCAATTCAAAGATAATCCGAAACTTTTCTACACTTTTGTCAACTCAAAACGAAAAACCTCCAGCTTCCCTCCTCTTATGAAATTCAATCATGAAGAAGCATCTTGCGACATCGAAGTTTCCAACATGTTTGCAAACTTCTTTAAAACAACCTACTCCGATATACCATTGAGCACGAGTCTTGAATATACCTACCTACCACCAGTTAACTCTTTTGAAATCCCCGTAATAGAGTCTAATATAGTTATGCATTACCTTCGACAAGTTAAATCTACTTTTACGACTGGTCCTGACGAAATACCGAGCTGCATTTTAAAACATTGTTCTATTAGTTTGTGTTCTCCCCTATCAATCATTTTTAACACATCCTTGCACAGTGGTCATTTTCCCTATATATGGAGAAAATCTTATATAATACCTCTTCATAAATCTGGCTAAAAAATTGATGTTTCCAATTACCGAGGTATCGCAAAACTAAGCGCAATCCCTAAGTTATTTGAGAAAATTATAACTGATCAAATAACCCACGTCGTATCTTCCTCCATTTCCACCTCTCAACATGGTTTTTTAAAGGGAAAATCTACGATAACTAACCTCTTGGAGTTTACTACGCGTGTCATTAAAGGTTTTACTTTAGGACGACAGACTGACGTTATTTATACAGACTTTAGCAAAGCTTTCGATAGTGTTAATCATTACCTTCTTCTGAAAAAGCTTCATCTAATTGGGTTTCCCGTCAAACTATTACACTGGATTAAATCGTACTTGTCGAATCGTTCGCAAAAAGTTTTATATAAGAATTCTATGTCAAAAAATATTTTGGTCACATCAGGTGTTCCTCAGGGAAGTCATCTTGGTCCGGTTTTATTTTTACTGTTTATAAATGACCTTCCTTCTGTAATAAAACACTGTAACGTGTAAACACTGTAAACTTTTTCTAACTTGCAAATCGCCTGAAGAACAACAACTCTTACAATCCGATTTAAATAGTCTAGTGGAGTGGTGTAATTTAAACCTTTTAAAATTAAACTTAAAAAAATGTAAGCAAATGACATTCTCACGTCGAATTGCTAATAGTATAAATTACACTATAAATAATACTAACTTAGAAATTGTACACAGTTTTCTTGATTTAGGTGTAATTATGGATCCTAAACTTCGTTTCAATCTTCAAGTTAATTTGGTCGTAAATAAGGCTAGAGGTGTCCTTGGTTTCATTAAAAGATGGGCTAAAGAATTCAACGATCCTTTCACTACTAAGATACTTTATACCTCTCTTGTTAGACCAATTCTTGAATATGCATCCGTTATATGGAACCCTCAATACAATGTCCACATCGATGCATTAGAATCGGTCCAGAAACAATTCTTACTTTTTGCTTTACATTATCGTTGGAACCCCAACATTATCCTACCCCCTTATGAAACCCGCCTTAAAATTATTTCCCTGCCTTCCTTAAGAAGCAGAAGAATTATGCTCAATGTCTCCTTTTTATACAAACTTCTCAGTGGCGATATAGACTCACAATACCTTCTATCTTTATTAAACTTCAACATCCCTAGGAGCGGAGCCAGACATTTCCAGATTTTTAAGTTGAGTCAGTGCACTTCTAATTATGCCCTTCACGACCCTTTCCGATGTATGTGTAGTGATTTCAATGGTAACTTGAACTTGATAAATTTTTCTGACTCGGTGGATGTCTTAAAACGTAAAATGATATTACATTTGAATAGTTAACACATTCATTGTGATTAAAAATACAACTCGCGATAATTGTGTAGATTTTACGATTTAACAAATTTAACTCGCGATAATTGTGTAGATTTTACGATTTAACAAATAAGCATGATCGAATATGTTAGATACTTTAAGTTTTCGCTTTATTCAGTTTCGTTGCTTTATTTTTTTTTTCATTAAATTATTTTAGATCTTTAGTTCTATAGCTTCCCAAGTTTGAAATGGGACCATGAAAACCGTGTCTCTCGGCTTGGTGCGTCAGAGTTTATCTCTTTTCCATACAAGTTTTTACCTGCGTTGGCCCAAATGCATATCCAAATAATAACTTTAGCTCGGTGTTCCCTTATTTTAGTGACCCGAATATATAAATATATTGTGCCTGCACAATATATACTTGTATATCTGTGCTATGTTTGGTATTGGTTTGGTGTTTGAGAGTTGCATCTCTTTTCCACGTAGGATCTTGGGTTGGACAGTAGCCCCAAACCGAATGACAGCAGTTATGAACGCGGTTATGTATGGTCTGGTGAATTACTTTGGATGTTGTCTTGTATATCTTCGTATTATGAAGATTGTGCTTTTATTCGATGATGTTTATGATGTTTACATAAGCACAAAAAATACTCAAATTTAAAATGTTTCTTTACTTAATTTTGATTTCCGCTGAAAGGCCAAGCAATTGTGCTTAGTGGAGGCTTTTATTTGCCAATAGGTGGTAAGTTTTAGCACGTAGGTGCATTCTATTCAGTCCGGCTGATCCGGGAACTTCTTAGAATGTAAATCGTGCATGCGTATGGCGCGGGTCATACGTATCTATGAAGATTTCTTACCTCCGGGCGAATCCAAAAAAAAAAAAAAAAAAAAAAAAATATTTGCACTGCAAAGTCTTTATATTACACATACTTGCCATTATTTTTATACCCCCATGTCGATTGAGCCATGTCCGGCTGTCTGTCTGTGATCACGATTACAGCCTTATCGAGTGAAAATCACACCCACCTCCCATACAAAGTGACTTAATCAAAAAATAAAAGCGAATATCTATACCCCCACGTTTGAAAAATATAAAAGCGATATATTAATTTTGTCGCTCCGTTTGTAACGCCCATAAGGAGGCGTAGCCGGTACAGAAAAGTGTATATATTCTTGATCAGCATCACCACCCGAGTCCATTTAGCCATGTCCGTGTCTATCTGTCTGTCTGTGATTTCGATTACAGCCGTAATTTTCAAGCTATCATCACGAAATTCGATATTTAAGCTTTTATTTAAAAAATAAAGATCAAGTTCGAAAATGAGCCAAATCGGACAAAAACCACGTCTACCTCCCATATAGGCGTACCCCCGACGTACCGTACCTCCCTCCCTCACGCGTACCTCCCACGCCTACCTCCCATACTTTATCAAAAAACAAAAGGGGATATTTTCTGTTAAGACTATGACGAAAATGTTTTTACAAATAAACATTTTGTTGACTGCTTAAAACTTTGAATATATTTTTGTTCGGCCGTGGGGATATTTTAACTTCGTCCAAGTCGAAGATAATTTCTTACTAGTTTCTGTTAAAACTATGACGAAATTTTTTTATAAACTTTTTATTGATTGCTTAAGACTGCTATAATTTGGCTCGGTAGTGGGGGTATTTTACTTCGGCCCATTCGGAGAGCAGCTAGCTTTTTTTTAAGTTCCCACCCTGAGATATTATAAAACACGCATAAAAATTGCTATTTAATGAATTCTTTTTATAAGTGTTTTATGAGTCCTTTTTGTGAAGTATCATAAGACATGCCTAAAAATGACTCATATTTTATAAGGGGTCACAAAATGTTTATTGGGTAGCATGAGAATCTGCAGTTCAGTTATTGTACTGTTTTCAACGATTTTTTTTTTCACAGTGTAAATTGAAGCCGAGCTGCCACGCTCTCTCGGGCACACACACAAGTATGCATGTTTATGTGTTAGTTTGCCCATCACTGATCTAATGCCATTGGTGAATATGGCGTGTCGATTAAATTCATTAAACTTATCCTGTCCCATATGGTCGGGCCTCTTGCTCATATCATCAACCATTGCATCACTAGCTTTCTTACCATGTGGAAAGTGGCTTCTATTGTTCCAATTGCAAAAATTCGAAATGCACGTAAGCCTAGTGACTTCAGACCGATCAGCTTGTTGTCATCAATTTCGAAAGTATGTCAGTCTATTATGGCACAGCAAATAAGTGAAGATATTCAGTCTTTGGACCTTATTGATGACATCAGAGCTTCCTTTGATGATAGTAATCTAACCTTGCTTTGTCTTCTAGATTTCTCAAACTTTTGACACTGTAAACCATAATATATTATGCAAAAAACTTAAATTGCAGTTCGGATTTTCTGACTTATCAGTTCGCCTCTTAAGTAGTTACTTAAAAGGCAGGTCCCAACGGGTTAAATCAGGCAGCAACTTCTCTGCGTATAGGCATATCACTGGGGGTGTCTCTCAAGGCTGGGTCTTAGGACCACTACTGGTTGCTATGTTTATCAGCGACATTTTTGCGAAATATGATAATCGGGCATGTTCTGAAATCCGATTCACGTCGGAATCGGATTAACTTCCAATCACATTTGAATGAAAGGTGTTCTGCAATAGGATTCTGATCTTCGAATCCGATTTTAGTTTTTTTGGCGGATTGTAGGTGTTCTGTAATCAGATTTATCGGAATTAAACTGAAATCCAATCCGATCAAATTTTTCTTGACGGATTGTAAATTTTTCAATGAATTAAAAAAGCAGTGCAAGTGTTAATTTGCTAAAATGCTGCAATGTTTTAGTTTTCCTAACTTGGCATTACTTTTGAAATGTTTTTTTTTTTATTTGGCGGCTTTTTAACCATCTATAAAAATGTATCATATATTTCTATCATTTATAAAAATACTCACATTTCATTCAAATATGTTGCGATTACAAAATTTAGAGAATTGCAAAAAGGAGATTACAAGTCTTCACCTTTTCAAGAAATAATGCAGCAATCGCTATAATGCTCATATTTATAAAATATTAATTTTACTTAAATTTAACTTTTCATTTTTCTTAAGAGCAAGTGTCAATTTGTCAATCAGTCATTTAGTTGATGCGTTCAGTAAGCAGCATGTTCGAATCTGATTACATTGATTGCTTTCCGCTCGGAATGTAGAACACCTTTCTAAATCGGAATCGGAAATGAAATTCGATTCAGATCCAATTCCGAGGTGGATTTCAGAACATGCCTGAATATATCTATGCTTGCTGACAGTGGCGCCGAAATCGGCGGGGGGACAGGGGGGCAGTCTCCCCTTCGATAAAAACTCTCACAATATAGTACGTTCGCACTGGGCCGAAACTGCGGAATTTCGAGCATATTCTCAATTTCGGCTGAAATTGAGTTGAAATTGCTTAATTTAGCCATACAAATACTTTCAAATGAAATTAGGAACCAATCTCAATTTCATCAAAATTGACCACGAAATCGAATTAAATTGTAAGGCAACCCAGGTATTTTGATGCCAAATTTGGCAGCACTGCAAATAAATATATTGTCAATCAAAATAATACGTCAAAATATTGTTGTTAATTAGAATTTTTGATAATTCATAGAAAAAAAACAAGGAAGTAAAAAAAGGAATTTGTGGTCTCCTGGAGCCGAGGAGCTTCTTTTAATTGTGTGGACGGGAAAGTGGATTAATTGCGTGGTGTCTACAATAAAGGATAACAACAATGCGATGATAGCCTGTCTGCAAAGACCAGAAGCATCAACTGCAGCCTTTTTGAGTTGAAGATATTTATTTGCAGGTTATTTATTCTTTCTTTTAATGACCGGCGTTGTCTTTCGTGTCTTTTCTGCTGCATATTTCTTTCAGCTTCATCATTAGTACCGTATTTTGTTGATATATTACAAAGATATCAATAAACGATACAATGTTTTTGTAAACAATTAAAAAGTAAACAAATAAACGATACAATGTTTTTGTAAACAATGAAAACATCTTAAATCTCACAAATTTAAGCAATTCCGGGCCAATGCGAATGTATTGTTAGACTACCAAAATAATTGTTTCCGATAGAAGCACCGCTTTCATTTCTAGAATCTTTGAAGATTACTGTAAGTATAACAAAATACAACACATTAAAACTGCTGTGCGTACTCCCCGCGCCAACGGTTAGGTTGAGCGCACCAACCAAATAATTTTATATATTTTTTTCAAATTATATATATTTGAACTACTATGGAAACTCCGAAAAACTGGGACTTGAAGCTCTGCAATGGACTGTCAACTCCCAGAAAAAGTCTACCTCTGGGTTCAGTCCCAAAGAACTTCTTTTCGATTTCCAACTTATTGACGTGGTGCAGAACCATCTTATTGCTGCTATACACGATAACACCCAGAACGACAACACTCACCAGTATCAACGAGAAACGAGAGCAAGCAATCCAAAATATAGCTGCTGAACGCGAAAAATGGAAAATACGTTTCGGGAAAAACACGCTTACCCAACCAACTATAGCGAAGGTGATTTGATCATTTTGGAAAACGAAGCTCCAGCTACTGGCGAATCAAGAAAACTCGAACCGAAATATCGTGGACCCTATATTGTCGCCCATGTCCTTGGCAACGATCACTACCTGGCTGAAGATTTTCCTGGAATGCAGATCTCATCCCGGAAATTTTGCTCAGTCTACGCAGAACAAAATGGTGCCCTGGTGTGTAAGTGCCCCAGATCTGGTTCACTGTTCTGATGACGACTCTGACAGAATCGAGGACGATTCACCATCAGGATTGGCCGAATTTTCATCGTGTGTGTAAGCGAGGCATTTAGAGTGTGAGGCTGCAACTCAACGACAACAGGCAGGAAGTGTGAGTCTACATTAAACTGCGAAAAATAACGCATAGCAATTAACTCTTATCAACGTGTATTTTCAAAAAATATTGTTTCTAAATTCAAAACGTTAAAACAAATTATTCTATACCACATCCTAACTTAAAATAAAAAGAAACATTTTACTTATTTTACCACTCAAATCTGTTTGTAGAATGTTTCCTTCTTAAATCATATAAAAAATAAGTTCTATTTAATAAACAACCACCTCGAATAAAGAATAATTTCAAAACTTTAAATATATAGATACTTCAGTGGAGAACGATCCACACAAGGAAACGCGTGAGGGTCAGAGGGGGCAATCTTCACATGGCAACGGGTCTGACCGCCTCAACCTGATTATCCATGTCGAAATCGTCTCCGTGGTGTCCTCTAGAAACTGCAAACTGGCAACCGTTATTTTGATGGCTAATCTGAGCGAAGGGCTATCTGCCTTGAATGGGTTGTGAGTCGGGTTTGAAACCCACCACGTAAAAACAAATTTCAATGAAACAATTGAGAAAAAAGATACGAATGATCCCCTAATCTGATGACGACTACCGCAAACGAAAAACTGACGATGATTTATGGATATGCACTTGGAACGTTCAAACCTTTAGTTGGGATGGTGCCGCTATCCACCTGATAGATATCTTAGAAAGATACAAGGCTGATATCACTGCAATCCCAGAAATGCGATGGAAGGAACAGGGTTGCTTACGGCAAGCATCGTGTGATTTCTACTACAGTGGCCATGCGCAGAAGCACGAATTTGGATGCGGCTTCGTGGTTGGCAAGAGACTACGGCATCATGTCCTGCGATTCACACCTGTGAACGAACGACTTGCTATAATCCGTTTCAAGGCAAGATTCTTTAACATAAGCCTGATTTGTGCGCACGCTCCGACAGAAGATAAGGACGATGAGACCAAAGACAGCTTCTACGAGCGCCTTAAAGAGGCCTATGAGCGCAGCCCCCGCCACGATATAAAAATCGTGCTTGGTGACTTCAACACCAAGGTGGGAAAAGAAAATATCTTTGGTCCGACATTCGGAAAGTTCAGCCTCCACGACAATACCTTCGATAACGGAATGAGGTTGATTGACTTTGCCGCAGCGCGAAACATGGTCGTTAGTAGCACTAGATTCAAGCATCTCAATATTCATAAAGCAACTTGGCTGTCTCCTGATCAAAAGACGCGTAACCAAATCGATCACGTTTTGATAGACGGAAGGCACTCTTCCGGTGTTTTAGATGTACGCACGATTCGTGGTGCCAATATAGACTTTGAACATTATCTTGTCGCAGCCAAGATCCGTACACGTCTGTGAGCAACCAAGAATGCGCGCAGTTCATTACAGAGAAAGCACCCTGCAGTCGGTTGTAACGCGTGCTGCTAAAAAGCGATACAAAGAGAAGAGTAGGGAAGAGAGACGCATTTTCAGATGAAAGAAAAGGGAAGCGGAAAAGCATGTGTGCGAGAAAATTGAGCTCCCCAAGTGACGGGAATGAGGTTTGAAAATTTTTCGAAAAAGTAAGACGCCTGGCCGATGGTTTAAAAATCGGGGCCTCTTCCTGCAAGGATGAAAACGGGAATCTAGTAACAGATATCCAGAGTACACTGATGATGTGGAGGGAACACTTCTCTCGGCTTCTGAATGGTGACGACGATAACCATTCCGCCAATAGAGATGATATCCCGGAAACCCCAATTGTGCCCGACAGCGTTGAAGTTCCGCTGCCCGACCATAGTGAAGTCTTGAAAGCTATAGCTCGGCTTAAAAACAACAAAGCCGCAGGAGCCGCTTACCTGCTGAGCTCTTCAAGAATGGAGGCGAAGCTTTATTTGAATGCATTCATGAGCTTCTATGCAGAATATGGTCGGAAGAATGCATTCCAAACGATTGGAACCTCAGTGTGCTCTGCCCAATCCACAAGAAAGGTGATCCCACAATTTGCGCCAACTACCGTGGGATAAGCCTTCTGAATATCGCATATAAGGTTCTGTCGAGCGTACTATGTGAAAGACTGAAGCCCATCGTAAACCAGCTGATTGGACCTTATCAGTGTGGCTTCAGACCTGGCAAATCCACCATAGACCAGATACTTACGCTACGACAAATCTTGGAGAAGACCCTAGAAAAACAAATCGACACACACCATCTTTTTGTCGATTATAAAGCCGCCTTCGACAGTCCAATAAGGAATCATCTATACTCCACCATGTCTGAATTTGGTATTCCTGCAAAGCTCATCCATCTTTGCAGAATGACACTGAGCAACACCAGCAGCGCAGTTAAGATCGGGAAGAATCTCACTCCTCCGTTCGATACCAAACGAGGTTTCAGACAAGGTGATTTCTTATCGTGCGACTTTTTCAACCTAATGATGGAGAAGATCATCCGAGCTGCTGATTTGAGACGTATGCTGATGATATCGATATTATTGGCCATAATACGCGCGAAGTCAGCGCAGCATTCTCCAGAATAGTGAAAGTGTCGAGTCGAATGGGTCTTGCAGTGAATGCAGATAAGACAAAATACCTAATGTCATCAAATAAACAGTCCCAGCGTCTTGGAAACCACGTCACTGTTGACAACATCTCCTTCGAGGTTGTTAAGGACTTTGTCTACCTGGGATCCAGCATTAACTCTTTCAACGATGTCAGTATTGAGATAAAACGAAGGATAACTCTTGCCAACAGGTGTTACTTTGGGCTGAGTAGGCAATTGAGAAGCAGAGCCCTCTCTCGACGAACAAAACTCACGCTCTATAAGTCACTAATCATGCCCGTCCTATTATATGCAGCACAAACCTCGTTGAGCAGTTCTGATGAAAAGACTCTGCAAGCCTTCGAGAGAAAGATCCTTCGTAAGATCTTCGGTCCAATCTGCGTCAATGGCGAGTACCGAATTCGATGGAACCACGAGCTGTATGAGCTGTACGCTGACATTGACATAGTTAAGCGCATTTTAATCAAGCGGCTTCGCTGGCTAGGTCATGTTGAGCGAATGTAAAACGACGCCTCAGCGAAAAAAATATTCGATTCAGTGCCCGGTGGTGGTCAACGCAGAAGAGGACGCCCACATCTAGGGCATCTAGTAGGTAACATAACCAGTGAAGAACAGCCTGAGCTAGAATTGCGCTATGAGCAACATGTAGCCACCCACGTCGCCCTGCAATGGCCCTTACTTGACTGTGTACGATTTTCACGGTGGGAACGCTTGCTCAGATGTATGGCATATGTTAAACGGTTCATAACACTTTTAAAATCTGAATCTAGAAGCAAGCTTTCGAGAATCAACATGAATTTTAAGCAAATACCCAACTTCACTCAAGAAGAACTGCTTTGGAGCCAACAATTTCTGTATCACTACACCCAGTCCCATTCCTTCGCAAATGAGATAAGCCTTTTGCAACGAGACGCCACACTCCCAATGCCAAAGTCAAGTAAACTCCGAAAACTTTCACCATTCATAGACACTGACAACATCATTCGCCTATGTGATCGCCTTGATAATCCATCGATTATCGCTGATGAAACCAAAAACCCTATTATACTACCCAAGGACCACTACATCACATTACTGATTGTAGATTGGTATCTCAGAAAGTTTAAACATACCAATCACGAGACAGTGATAAATGAACTTTTTGAAAAGTATCACTTTCCGAGTCTGCGCAAACTTCTGCGAACTGTTCGCAGCCACTGTAAGACTTGCATGATACGAACCTCACATCCCAGAAATGGCGTCGCGCCCTCCAGGTAGACTAGCGGCATACACAAAATTATTCTCCCATGTTGGAGTAGATTTCTTCGGCCCCTTTTTGGTCGCAATCGGAAGACGAACTGAGAAGCGTTACGGGACTTTATTCACCTGGATGACTTCTCGAGCAGTTCACTTAGAGGTGGCCCACAGCTTGTCTATGGATTCATGCATCATGGTCATTCGTAACTTTATTGCACGCAGAGGCCAACCCGTACACTTCTATAGTGACAATGGTAACAATCTGGTAGCTGCCGAAAAGGAACTGCGTGAATCCTACAAGCAAATAAATTTTGCCGACCTACAAGGAGAGTTTACGTCACCAGAAACCAAATGGACGTTTATTCCACCCGCAAGTCACACATGGGTGGCGCCCTATACCAGGTCATTACTCCATCGACAAAGCTGACGGACGAAAAGCTGCACAACCTGTTTTTGGAAGTCGAAAGCATTTTGAACTCACGACCGCTGACGTACCTGTCACTCGACACTGCTGAACAAGAATCTCTCACGCCGAACCACTTCTTGTTAGGCTCTTCTTCTGGTCACAAAACGCCTGGAGACTTCACTAGCAAGGACAATCAAGTCAGGAGTGCAAAGGTTCGTACTGCCAAGAGTGAGTACCACAGACCAGCTGCTAAAATAGCCGTTCTTGATCTCAAACCGAAGTCCGTCGACAGCGTTGCTCAAGCTTGAAGTGTATTCCTTCCCGTTTGTCAAGATACGGAAGGGCGAATATTATCAACGCAGCGACTCTCCGTCAAATTTATTATTTAGTTTTATTTTCTTATATTATTCCCTTTAAAAATAAATATGGTCTTACTGGCAACCCTCTAGTGCAATTGCAAAAAGAACAAAAGCTTGGAACAAAAGAAATGTCAAAAATAAAAGTTAACCTGCATTACATTTGAACAGCGATTGCACGAGGCAGAAAAACCAAATTTTTGAAAGTTCTTAGGTAAAATACCTTTTAATTGAAAATCATTACATTTGTATTATTAATAAATAATAATTTGATTAATAAATAATAAATAAATAATCTTAGCTCAAAAGCGAAAACTCATAAAGTGGAATTTCTGTCCCCAACAATGATGATGTATATTGAATTTAAAATATAATTTGCAGCATGATGAAAAAAACCAACTTAAAGAAAAAAGATTAAGAGAAAATGTTAAGCGTCAAGATTTTGAATTGCAATGATGCAGTTAAGGGCAAATTGTCTGCATAGAAGATAGAGAAGATGGAGATAGAAGCACTGATTGCTGCAGCTTTTACGAAGCATTGTTAGTCAGTAGATAAACTAATATCTAGGCATGGTCATTAATTTGTACCACTAACTTTCTTTCTAAATTGAATTAAAACACAGGTTATTTGCGAATTTTGTGTTTTTACTGATTAAAAATTTTATTGCGCATTTGTTGTTTCCATTTTGCGAATTAATCCTTGGTTTTTGGTTCTGACATATAATAATTCTTAGATTCTCTACCTTCTACCAGGCGCTTAAGTAATGGCAAAATACTCCACATTATGTTGTTTACTGCAATCTCCTGTGCCTTTAGCCAGAGGTTTTGACGGATGAAGCGCCAGTTTTAGCATGAAACTAGGCTATTTTACAGGCTCATCACATCTTATTGTGGCTGTATTTTATGTTGGTACGTATGTGACAAACGTACTGCATGGGAGGAAGAGTTATTTCGAGACTTAAAAAAAATAGAATAAAGACCTACCGCTTTTCTAGTCTTCTCTTCGGGCTGCTGCGGCGAACGCACAAAATGATTATATTTCAGCCATGTGGGCCCGTAATGGCTTTGTTCCATATGTTGTTGAGGCAGGTGGAACGCTATGAACAGTTTTTTTAGCTTTAGGAAAACCAATTAATTTATTGTTTACAAAAATGACAAAACTTCAAACTTTTATAGCTAGAATGACATATATCCATCTCACTCATTATAGCAAAAATTCTTGATATGGGATAGGAGAAGATCATAGAAGATAGCATGGAAACGCGGCTTAACGGTGCAATAAAATTTTGTCAGTCTCAAATCGTTTAAGAGATAAAAATCAGGAAAGTTTCAAAATTCAGTGCAAATTTCTAAGTACGTGGAAGAGGGTCCAAGCCCAAATATTGTTTTTCTTATTTTTTTTATATTTATATGGTTCTCTTAAGCCTAATGGTGCAATAAAATTTTGTCGGTCTCAAATGGTTTCGGTGATAAAAATCAGGGGAAAGGGCGCGTATAAAGTAATTTTGGATGCCCTGCAATGAATAGGAGCGAAGTTACGCAACATTGCATATGTGCAATTTCATGCAGGCAGGTAATAAAAATTAATATATGATGGTTTAAATATTAAACTTTATTAATTTGTATTTTACATTTTTGAAATGGAATTATATGCTTTTAATAACTTAAATTAAGATATATTTCCCAGTTTTTTATATAGTCAATTAAAATTTACAATCTTAAACAAAGGAAAATAAAAAACACTGATTTGAAAGGACAAAGAATTAATTTAATAAGTACATAAAACATTATTAATTTCGAAATTATTTAAAACAATTTCTATTTTGATTCTATTTTGATATATTATTAAAACATACTCTTGTCTAAACTATTCAGCAGTTAACATGAGTGTATCCAGAGCCAAAGATCAAAATGGTCCAACCGAACTTCTGTTTGAGATAGTGGGAAACGTCTCGAATGTTTCGTCATTTTTTGAAAGGTTCTTTGATAATTCGGAAGGTCTTCCACTTTTTGTGGATAGTTTTATTTCTTTGTAAAAACTTTCTACCACTTACAAACGAAAATTGATACATATTATGTTTTCATGATTACCGCTTTATTGTTACGCACGCTTATGCAATAGCAATGCATTTACTAATATTATCGTATAGCGTATTTTTATCTTGTAGCTTCCAATAAATGAGTGGAACAAATTGACTTCCCCCATAAATGTATTGTATTGTGAAACAATATTCGGACACTCAATGGATAAGTTTTTACACAACTTCTTATCAAATCGTTCAGCTATGGTCTCAGGACTTTTACCACAATGGTTTGACATCAAATTAACAACTTTATTATCTCTCCATGAAATCAAATGTACGTTAACATCATCATGGTAAGCTACATATTCCACAGACTCTCCTCGAGATCTCTTCATTAATATGGGAACACTCGGTAGTTTTGAGTTCAGAATTCTGTCCCGACGGATTGCACCCAATAAATACCCCTTTTGGCTAGTTCAATCATTAGTGGTAGTGTTAATATAATGATTATCATAAAAAAAACTTTGTAATTCATATGAGAAGTACTCCCCGTAAAAGTCTTTTATAATAATACTTCCCCAAGCCCAAGATCATTTTCTTCATGGCGATGAAGACAGGGGCTGTTTTCTTGGCCCAAGTAATTTATTTTTAAAATGAGTTTATTTTTAATTTTAGCTTTCAATATAGTTAAGTGCATGGAATTGCACATTTGCAATATAACCTCATATCTACAATGTAACTTCAAAATGTCTCAAATGCACGATATCGCATCTTTGCAATTAAGCCATTTATTTTATGAAATTAAAGTTATAATGCACAAAAAAAATTAGTAAGCTTAAAGAAAATTAACTTATATTCTAGAACATTACTTACATTTGAACGTTTTTTTGATATTTCTTATAAAATTATTAAAAATATTCACTTCTTTTTTCTACGTATAAGACAGACCTTGTTCGAATCAATATTTTGGACAAATTAAATCACCAATTTGACAAAAAAAGACAACAACTAACAAAAAAATGTCTAAATTTATTTTGAAATGAAATTCCGTTAAATATATTTACAGGGTGTGTATGCTATATCTCTTAAAAGTCAACATTGTATATGTGCAATCCCATGCAACGAAGGGTTAAAAGGGCTTACACATCAGCGAATCTGTTCGTCACACGGCGGTCATGTTCACACAAGTTCGCTAGTTAAGAAGCGATGTTCGACAGTTTGTCACACTGTTGACCGTGTTTACAAAAATTTTTAATTTTTTCTGTCGAACAAGAGATGCTGCCGAGAATGATGACAAACAACAACAAAAATCAATGGCTTGTGTGACGAACAGGTTCGTTCAATTTGAACGCTAGCATTTTCACACACGTTCGCGCCACCATATCGTTCGACGAACAGATTCGCCGATGTGTAAGCCCTTTAATACACCCCTTTTACGTTTTTGTATGGGAGCACCCGTAAGGAGTGGTCGGAGGGGATAGGTCCTCAAGGAAAAAATGTTCCTTTTGCAAAAATAATGGGGGTTGATCATACATATTAACCCTCTCCGACCCTCCCTTAAAGCCTTGTTCAGTTGAAGGGAATAAATATACAAAAAACATTAAATTTGTTCTTTTTTAGCATAACGACCTCTGGTAGTAAGTAGAAACAACATCCAATACACAATCCTTATTGAATATACCATATGGTGAAGGATACCATATGTAGCCAATACACATTCCTATAAATAGATTATTGTGATCTACTGTAACATAGCTACAGTTAATACTTAATAGGTCTGTTTCCGTACTTTACACTGTGTAAGATTTGTGTAAAACGTGTGCTAGAGAGTAAAAACGAAATGTGAGAATAGTTGCAAAAGTACGGAAACAGCTTCTAGTAAGTTTCAAGCACAAAACAGCTGATTTTGACTGCAGACGGCAGCACAAAATTTAAAACACTTTCACTCAAATTATTAAAAGCCATTTTTAATGCAAAACTGAACAATTACTTAATTTTTATTTATTACTATTTATTTATTGTACGTAAATTTCTTTTTATGCACACAATTTGTGAGTTTATTTATCGCAAAACATAAACAATTATTAAATGTAATTTGACATTTTCTTCTTCTTATTGATGCTTATTCTTCTTGATGCTTGTTCTTACTTTACTCGAAGTCTCGAGTTCTAGCACTCTCTGTGCACTTTGTGTACTCGAGAGAGCGATTTTATGCTTGTTCTTCTTCTCCCATTTTAAGCACAGAAAGTACGGAAACAGAAAATAGCGTCCCACAAGTTACACAGTGTGCGTACGGAAACAGACCTAATATTGAATCAGCGATGTTTTAGAGCGAGGGCTCTTGGTTCGATGGTTAGAGCGTCAAACTATCAGTCGGCGGGAATGAGTGAAATTCCTGCAGAGGGCAAGAAATTATTTTTAATTTGACAGTTTCTTGTTGCAATAGTCGCAAGCAAAAAACAATATCAATTCTAAGAAAAACGGTGTCGGAAAAAGTGTTGTTTTTTTAGATTTCACTCTAGCATATCGCAGAACGAGGCGTAAAAAGCTTCGCTTCAAAAATACAATACACACCAATTTGATCAAGGCCATTGCAACTTTGTGTTTTAAATTTATCGAATGTAATACTACGTTCACATTGCGCTCTAAATACGCATTTAGAGCATTTATCATCAAATGATACTCTAAATGCGTATTTAGCCATAGAAAATTTCTACTCTAAATGCGCGTAAATACTATATCAAATTATCATTTATGAGTTTGAAACCCCGTGTTCGAAGTTCGAAAACTATTCGAATTCTCATTTTATCTTTTCGAACTCAGTCTGTCAGCCATTAACATTCGCAGCCATTATTCTAATTCACTTCCGGTTGATTTATTGAGTGAATAAATCATTAATATTTTGATTTTTTTTTATGCTTACCAAATGCCACAAACTTCTTTGGTTTTCATACAGAACCAAATTCATCGCATTTGCAATTATATCCTGACTACTTTTGTTATACAACAATATTTTAAAAAAATGCAATTACCTGACCTCACACGTGGATGAACTATTTAATTGTTCTAACTTTAAGTATTTGTCAATAATAGACAAATATATTTTAACACAAAAAAGAATAGCTCTAAGCCTGAACATTTGTAATACTTAAACAAATTACAATTTTTGACAGATCACAATTTACTAAATACGCATTAGGCAATGTGAACACTTGAAAATTTGATGACAATTTCGAAACATTAAATACGAATTTAGAGCGCAATGTGAACGTAGTATTAAAGCGCATATTTTTCTTCTGTTGATGTAATGTTGGTTCTCCACTGCACCCTTTATTAGTAGTAAGAAACATGATTTAAGTTTAGCAATGTAGGAAACTTAATAGAATTAGCAATTTTCGCTATCTTTACTCAAGTTTTAAAATACATATATTTTATAATTTAAATTTTAATTTTTTTTTAATTTAATAAATTTAAAAAATGCCCCCTAGTAAATTAGACAGTTTATATCGTAGAATGCTTATTACAAAATTTTTCGAAAAAGGTTGGGGAAAACCAGAAAATCTACAAAGGTGAGACAGACTTAACTAACCTTACTTCATATGCTAGTATTTGAAATGAAACATAGGTCAGTCCACTTTGCCGGCTTTTGCTGGTGCGTCAATATTAAAGCATGTTTTATTATAAAAACTGAAAAATCAGGTTGTCAACATAAGGATCTATGTGAAGGATTAAAAGTTAATTTAAAAGAATACCTCAAATTGAAATTATAGATACGAAAAGTAATGTAAAATACGTCACGAATAAATACAAAATGATGAATATTAGATCTATGTGAATCGTCCCGAGCTTTTTTTATGATTTTTTGTTTCGATCATATGAATGAAAATCTGGAATAATAGAATCTACATGTCATTTTTATGCATTTCTGAAATGCATTCGCAGCCTATTGCATTTTACTTTTCAGTCTATCATTTTATATAATTTTCTATTTATTTATAAATCAGATTTAGTTGGTGTAATCTACACTGACTTTTCTAAAGCGTTTGACAAAGTTTCCCATTCTCTCTTAGTTAAAAACTAGAGAGGATTGGATTTCATTCATGCTTTCTTTGTTGGTTGAATTCATACTTATCTAATAGACTGTGTGTTGTAGCTTTTGATAATGTTAAATCCTACCCATATGGATTATCCTACCCATATTGTTAAATCCTACACCTTGAAAGTGCTGTTTACAAGCCTAGTCCGTTCTAAACTTGAATATGCAACCGTTGTCTGGAATCCGTTTTACGAGTCCCTTAAGTTGAGACGAACGTATCCAAAAATCATTTACTAGATTTGCTTTACGTTCCCTTAACTTTGAAGGTTCTAGTCCAGGCCTAATCAGCGAAATGAATAAAAGGGCCAAAGCCTAATTAAGAAAGATAATCGCCTGAATAAAATAAATAACAAAATACATTAACAACAACAAAAGCGAACATTTTAGCGTCACCACCATCGACGTCAACCTAATTTGTTGCTTTTTGAAAGTGCAAAGAATGTGTTGATAAAAAAATCTCGAAAACAAAATACATACGCGACAAGCATGCTTAGCAGGACACGAGATCGTCTGAATTTCTATTCCACTAACAAAACACACGCACAACAACTATGCTGTATGTTTGGTGGTCGCGCCACACGCTTGTGCGTTTCGATGCGTATGTTGTTGTTGTTTGTTATAGTTCATTTTCGCAAGTGCATTTTTTTTTTTTTTTTTTTTTTTAATTTAGTAACTTTTATTCAAAATTGTATTTCTTTTTGTTCTAATATAAATATTTTATAGCCTATGTTTTGTATATTTAAAGCTGATTTTAAAAATTTGTTACTAAAATCCTCAGACGGAGTAACCGTGTGTAAGAGGATATAAAATTAATCTTAAAACTAATAAATAAACAATTGAATGTTATATACAAATTTTTTAAATTATCACATTAATGAGATCATAATATAATATGAACTTATCTTAGATTTTTAATGTATGAATTTAGTTTTTGTTTAAAAATGTTTAAATTTCTGGCATTTTTTATTTCTTCTGGTAAGTTGTTGTACTGTCTTATTGCGCTGTGTTTTAGACTATGTAGCTGCTTTGTTGTTCTGGCCTTCGGAACGTCAAAGTTGTGTTTTTGTCGCGTGTCGTGTTGGTGTATTGTGTTTCTTGTAGTTAGAACCGCATTTGTTTTCATAAGGTTGTTCTTGATTTTGTAAATGTATTTACATTTTTCTGCGTATATTAGTTGGTTTATGTCCATTTGTTTAGTCTCTTTGTATAAGTCTTTTGTTGATATTTTTGCGTCTTTGTTGAATAGGACTCGTAGTGATTTATTCATTAACCTTCCGATCTGATCGACTTGAAATTTGGTACATTGGCTCCAGCTGCATATGTTGTATCTGATTTTAGAAAGTATATGTCCCGTGTATATTAGTTTAGCTGCTTTCTCCTGTATTGTTCCAAGTCTTCTTACTGCTCGTATCATTGGTGTTATGGCGTTTTTGATTCCATTGATGTGGTTTTCGTAATCGAGCCTGTCATCTATAACCATCCCGAGATATTTTGTGTGGTGCACTCTTTGTAATTCTGTGTTGTTGATTTTTATTCCAATACTTACATCTGCATTGCTACGTGGTCGGAATATTATATAGTTGGTTTTGTTGATGTTGATGCTTAGTCCATTTCCGCATGCCCATTCGTAGTAGATTTTCATGTCGTGGTTGATGTTCTCTTCTAGCTCCTCTGCTGTACTTGCCGTTGTTAAAAAGATAGTGTCATCAGCGTAAATGTTGTATGCTGATTTGAAGGTGCAGTTCTGTATGTTACTGATGTATAGAAGGTACAGTCGTGGTCCAAGTATTGAGCCCTGCGGTACGCCGATTTTGCTTATAAGCTCGCTGCTATGTACTCCATCAATTTTTACAACGTGAGGCCTGTTGCTCAGATACGTTCGTATTAGCTTGTTTGCTATTCCCCGTATGCCCATGTCATTCATCATGCTTACCAGCTTCTCATGTTCAACTAGGTCGAATGCTTTTGATAAGTCGATAAATGTGGCTGCAACTAGTTTCCTTTCGTCCAACGCATCATTTATATGTTCCATAGAGGCTGTGATTGCTGACTCCGTTCCACTGTTCGCCAGGAATCCGAATTGGTTGCTATCGAACCGGATTGTAGAATTGATGAAGTTTTCTATTCGTGTATCAATTACCTTCTCAAACACTCGCATTTCATCGTAAATTTGCCGCAAGCAAAATGTGAGTTTTATTCAATTTTAATAAAATAATCCATCGTATAGTGTCCGCTGTCTATTAATTGGTCTTAAGTCTCTAGAGGTTAGGACAAATATTTTGTCTCTGCTTTTCGTTCATGATATCATATCGGATGTTGTTGATAGTCCAGAACTCATAGTAATGATTAATTTCTATGTACATCGTAGAACGCTTAGAAATTTCGATCTCTTTTATTTGGACATGTGTCGCACTAATTATGCTGCAAATGCGCCTATCTCTAGAACTTTGCATATTTACAATAACATAAATTCTAATTGCAATCTAGATTTTTCTATATCTAAAAATCAAATGAAAACTCTCTTAAATACTATTTTGTAATTATATAACTCATACCGTATATTCTAGTCTGTAAGAAATTATGTTCATAGGCTATAGAAACTAAATAAATAAATAAAAATTGAGGTATCAATAGCATACCACTCATCCTGCACTTTTTCCACAATTCTTCTTTTCTTTTGGGTTTATAGCCAGCTATTTTCTTCTTTAAAAACCCAAAAAGGTGTTCAATTGGATTAAGGTCTGGTGACTGTGATGGCCATTCTAATAAATTAATGCCATTGTTCCAGAACCATTTTTTTCCAGTTGTGTGGAGTGTTTGGGATCGTTATCTTGCGTAATCACACATTTTAACTGCATTTCTCCATCGGAAAATGACAGCATATGCTATTTAATTATATTTACATAGTGTGTGGCCCACAGTTTACCTTTAATCCAATATATCAGGCCTACGAGGAAAAACAACCCCATAGCATTATGCTACCACCACCATGTTTAATAATTTAAACCGTGTGCTTAGGATTATGTGTAGTATTTTATGGGCGTCTTACATGATGCATTCCATTGGAAGAAAGAAATTAGTTTGTCGAACCAAACTTTTTTCTGCCTCGTTTTTCCTTCTTTGGTTCAAAATTAATAGATTACATTTTTATTTTCTTTGAAGACTCCAATAACTGTAATTTCACACTTTATTTTGTCTTCATTTCTTAATTTTCTGATGAATTGGCGCTCAACATCTGTGCAATGCACTCCGTTTCCCATTTTAAACAAAAAAGATGCGAAAGATAGAATATCACAAAAAATTATTATTTTTTATTCAATACTGTTATTAACAAAAGTAAAATGCGTTTCTATTTTTTTTTTTCCAATACGAAATCGAGTTCACTGATTTAAGGGTTTGCACCACTGATATTTTTACCGAATTATTCGCAAAAGCGTAAACAAAATAGAGTACCGATATCCAACTTTTGTGTACAGTGGGTTACATTCATATAGTTTGCTTTAAAACTTAATAGAATTTTTCGAAATGTTAAAGTGCTTGTCGCTTCTATTGTTTTTTCCATCACTGTATGTACAGATTATGTTTAGTTTAGTGGCTGTCGATCTACCTGGAATAAACCATGTTTATTTAACGATATTCCATTCTTTAACCTGGAACTAGTTCCTCGTTGACAGTCTTCGAAGATTTTAGGGATAGTTAAGAGTTTACTGATCCGTCTATAATTACATACATCATGCTTAGTAAAATATGCTGGTGTACAAGAATGTATTAGGCTGCGGCCAAATTACGGGTTTTTAACGCGATGGTGTTCCCGCACTCTCGTTTTTAATATAGTAATTTGCATGCATTCAAATAACAGTGGTCATGTTACGCGCTTATATCGCAGCGAACCGCGGCGGCACGCGCAGTGTTGGCGTTTGCGCCTTCGCGATTGTATGAAAAATACACACAATCAAATGGAGCTCTCTCTCAATTCTGCTCTCATTTCGCTAGCATCTCACTTTTCGCGCTCATTTCTTTGATTTTTTTGTTTAATTTCTAGTGTTCTTGTCGCAGATTATTTATTTTCCATTCATTTATTTTGTATATACATGAAATAAATTCGAAATATTTATTATGTTACATATTAGGGTTCGTTCATAAACCACGCAACCAATTTGTTTTTTTTTTTCTTTTTTGACCCCCCTCCCCCTCCGTTACTTTTCGTATTATATTTCGAATTCATTCAAAATTCAATAAAATTTACCTTTTTTCAATTGCTGAGAAACAAGCAAAACGCAATCGCGTCAGCCGCGTAATATGGCCAGCCTATTTTTGTCACACTTGTGCAAAACGCTCAATATGGCCACAGCACTAAAAGCGCGATGGCGAACGCCATCGCGCTAAAAAAGCATAATTTGGCCGCAGCCTTAAACATTTTTCTAAATGGCATCGAAACTTGCCCATCACAGGATTTCAGCAGAATAGAGCAATACCATCAGAAACCTCAGAAGGTAAGGGAGATTAATCAGGTCTGATTCAACATCAGACTCACCTAAGCAGAGGTCTCGACTACGGTGACCTCTTGGACCTTTGGTTACAGTAATGGAGAAAGTAGTAGTTTGAGATACTGAAGTGTAGTATACTGATTGAAAATAATCTGCGAAAAAAATTGTAAATAGTAGCTACATCTTCGGAAGATGAACCTTAATCTCTTTTCATTGAGGTACGTCCAAAAAAACTACTATTTTCCTTAAGCTTGACCTGAATAGTTGCTAGATGTGACTTAAATAGGAATTTATTAAGAGTTTTAAAGTCAATTTCGGATTTTCTTCTTCGGGAAAAATCTGTCCACTACTTTGCAGATGACCAAGAATACTGAATATTTGGTTGAGTCCAAATAAGCATTATTTTTTTAATGAAATTTGCGCGGTTGTAGTCTCTAATAAATGATGCTGTATTAGTGTTGTTTTGGTATTCTAAAGCGTAAAATTCAAGCATTAGTGGCACATGATACGGAGTCTTTTTAATAATTTCAAAAGAAGGGCTTTCAATAGGTACAACAAAATTATTATGCGTATAAATGAACCTGTCATTTATCTGAATTAAATCAAATTGTGAGAAATCAATCAATTACAAGTGTATCAATTTCGGTTAACACATTAAATATAATATTTATAACAGACTAGTTTCCATATTAGGCAACTTAAGTTAAAATCACATGCTGTAACTGGTTTAGGTTATCGAGAAAAAATCACCAATTTTCTAGGTGTATATTATAAAGTATAATTCAATAGGGCTCCTAGGCGGAATATACCTTACAGCTATGAAAAACATAAATTTATTTTTAAAATCTAGTCTAATATTACCCAGCAAACATTGGGGTTTGAGGATGATTTGAGAATGATTTGATATCAAATGTATTTATCAAATGTCAAACGTTTGATATCGATTTGAGATTGATTTGAGAACGATAGCAATCTCAACAAAAAGGGGACTTTATTCTCAAATTGAGAAATAGGTTTATTCTCAAATTAATATCAAACGTTGATCTCAAACCTGTTTCAAATTTGGTTTTCAAACTGTTCAGAAAAACATTTATTCTAAAATCAACCTAAATCGAACTCAAATATTAATTCAAACATTAATTCTCGATTTTAAATGATTTGAGAATCACATTTGAAATCAAATTTAAGAAAAAAAATTCTCAAACCTTTGACTTGTGTTTGCTGGGTAGTTGAACAACATCGAAATTATTCTGCAAATTTGAGTTTAAATGAGGCAATGCTATTTGACAGCAGGATATTGTATTGCGAATAGCAAGAATTGCCTCACCACCTCGCGATAAGCCCTATGTAAGTGGGCGATCTTTCCGAAATATATTATTCATAGTACAATAAAATCGTTCAGCATTATAATGATTTGGAGTTAGCCAAGTCTCAGACAACATCGTATTGAAAAGAATGAGAGGAAATGAGCGAATTTTGGAGCTTTGTTCTAAGCCCTTCTACATTTTGGTAGTACATTGAGTATTTGGAATTACTGAAACTAAACTGGAAGGTGCTACTTGCCATACAAGTCGCGAAATATTCGAATTATTGTGCATTGTTTGTAATTTCGCGTTTTGGATTTCAGGTGTTTAACCTATTCAGTCAAGTCTGCCTTGGTTCGAAAATGGGGTGATAGATAATTGGGAAGGAAGGGTCAATCAAGTGAAAAGTATGTAGAATGTTTTAGGTATTGTGGAAAGCCGTAGAAACATTATAAATTTAATATGAGCCAATGCTATGCCGTTACCTAAGTAAACTCAAATTACTTATGGCCAACTCACACGGAATTTCTGGGTTGGTAATCGATGAACTTTTCTTACTCTTTTTCACATTCTGATTGTTGGTAGCTCACACGACACACCAATCATCATTTGACATTTCTTTGAAAATTTTATTTCGCCAC
Source organism: Pherbina coryleti (assembly GCA_943735915.1). Taxonomy (NCBI): domain Eukaryota; kingdom Metazoa; phylum Arthropoda; class Insecta; order Diptera; family Sciomyzidae; genus Pherbina; species Pherbina coryleti. Next base: position 43,979,666 of record OX030952.1, on the reverse strand, counting down.
CTAGCAACACTATTCAGGTTGCTGATTGCTGTCATGTACAGCTATCTCAAAATGAATAAATTTTGATTGCTGCAATCTGTGTTCATCTGCTCTGGCTATCAGAGTTTTTGACAGTTTCACATTAAAAGCAAGAACAAAAACATTAGATTGCTTGATTGGTAATCACCGAGTGAGTTGGGGACAAGCCATCCTTTCCACAAACTCTAACACCAACTACAAATTTTGAGTCGTATCAATGAATTTTAAATTTCATTAAGGTAAATTATTATTATTAATAATTTTCAATAAATATTAAAAGCACTAGGAGCTGGGCTATCGGCTTCAGAAAGGTGAAAGCGTAGGACCATGGCCTGGCCGGAAATCGAACCCGGATTCTAGGGTGACAGTCAAGCGCGCTACCAGTTAAATACCGGGGCCGCCCAAAAAAAAAATCAAAGTCTGCAAGCTAAGCTGAGGCGGCCATGTTAAAGATATTGTGTCCCATACATAATCATCATGTATCTACTAATCCAATCAATAATTTAAGATACTAGCGACCACCGGTGCGCGTTGCTGCCCCCAGCAAATATAATAATAATAATAATATTCTAAGAGATTTTTGCAAGCGCTCTATAAAGAAGAGGAAGAATAAATAAAGTGAAATGTGAGCGAAAAATTGCAATAAAAAAAAAACTTGTATGTATCTTGGTTGCGAGTGCTCAGCGCGAGCGGCTTGCGAAAGCTTTATATTTTCTGACTTTCATTTTGTTGTTCACATACGCTCTATTAAGAAGAGACAGAAGAGAGCGAAATGTGAGCAGCGAATAGTTGCTCTGAGTTTGATAACGTTGTTCTCAGCTGCTCTGTTAATAAACGAAAAACTAACATAACAAAAACAATTATATGCAAACTTTAATAAGCTAAAGAGTGATTTTTTAAGTGCCTGATAACTTTTTTTTTAAAAAAAACGCATAAAATTTGCAAAATCTCATCGGTTCTTTATTTGAAACGATATCCCACAAGTTACACAGTGTGCGTACGGAAACAGACCTAATATTGAATCAGCGATGTTTTAGAGCGAGGGCTCTTGGTTCGATGGTTAGAGCGTCAAACTATCAGTCGGCGGGAATGAGTGAAATTCCTGCAGAGGGCAAGAAATTATTTTTAATTTGACAGTTTCTTGTTGCAATAGTCGCAAGCAAAAAACAATATCAATTCTAAGAAAAACGGTGTCGGAAAAAGTGTTGTTTTTTTAGATTTCACTCTAGCATATCGCAGAACGAGGCGTAAAAAGCTTCGCTTCAAAAATACAATACACACCAATTTGATCAAGGCCATTGCAACTTTGTGTTTTAAATTTATCGAATGTAATACTACGTTCACATTGCGCTCTAAATACGCATTTAGAGCATTTATCATCAAATGATACTCTAAATGCGTATTTAGCCATAGAAAATTTCTACTCTAAATGCGCGTAAATACTATATCAAATTATCATTTATGAGTTTGAAACCCCGTGTTCGAAGTTCGAAAACTATTCGAATTCTCATTTTATCTTTTCGAACTCAGTCTGTCAGCCATTAACATTCGCAGCCATTATTCTAATTCACTTCCGGTTGATTTATTGAGTGAATAAATCATTAATATTTTGATTTTTTTTTATGCTTACCAAATGCCACAAACTTCTTTGGTTTTCATACAGAACCAAATTCATCGCATTTGCAATTATATCCTGACTACTTTTGTTATACAACAATATTTTAAAAAAATGCAATTACCTGACCTCACACGTGGATGAACTATTTAATTGTTCTAACTTTAAGTATTTGTCAATAATAGACAAATATATTTTAACACAAAAAAGAATAGCTCTAAGCCTGAACATTTGTAATACTTAAACAAATTACAATTTTTGACAGATCACAATTTACTAAATACGCATTAGGCAATGTGAACACTTGAAAATTTGATGACAATTTCGAAACATTAAATACGAATTTAGAGCGCAATGTGAACGTAGTATTAAAGCGCATATTTTTCTTCTGTTGATGTAATGTTGGTTCTCCACTGCACCCTTTATTAGTAGTAAGAAACATGATTTAAGTTTAGCAATGTAGGAAACTTAATAGAATTAGCAATTTTCGCTATCTTTACTCAAGTTTTAAAATACATATATTTTATAATTTAAATTTTAATTTTTTTTTAATTTAATAAATTTAAAAAATGCCCCCTAGTAAATTAGACAGTTTATATCGTAGAATGCTTATTACAAAATTTTTCGAAAAAGGTTGGGGAAAACCAGAAAATCTACAAAGGTGAGACAGACTTAACTAACCTTACTTCATATGCTAGTATTTGAAATGAAACATAGGTCAGTCCACTTTGCCGGCTTTTGCTGGTGCGTCAATATTAAAGCATGTTTTATTATAAAAACTGAAAAATCAGGTTGTCAACATAAGGATCTATGTGAAGGATTAAAAGTTAATTTAAAAGAATACCTCAAATTGAAATTATAGATACGAAAAGTAATGTAAAATACGTCACGAATAAATACAAAATGATGAATATTAGATCTATGTGAATCGTCCCGAGCTTTTTTTATGATTTTTTGTTTCGATCATATGAATGAAAATCTGGAATAATAGAATCTACATGTCATTTTTATGCATTTCTGAAATGCATTCGCAGCCTATTGCATTTTACTTTTCAGTCTATCATTTTATATAATTTTCTATTTATTTATAAATCAGATTTAGTTGGTGTAATCTACACTGACTTTTCTAAAGCGTTTGACAAAGTTTCCCATTCTCTCTTAGTTAAAAACTAGAGAGGATTGGATTTCATTCATGCTTTCTTTGTTGGTTGAATTCATACTTATCTAATAGACTGTGTGTTGTAGCTTTTGATAATGTTAAATCCTACCCATATGGATTATCCTACCCATATTGTTAAATCCTACACCTTGAAAGTGCTGTTTACAAGCCTAGTCCGTTCTAAACTTGAATATGCAACCGTTGTCTGGAATCCGTTTTACGAGTCCCTTAAGTTGAGACGAACGTATCCAAAAATCATTTACTAGATTTGCTTTACGTTCCCTTAACTTTGAAGGTTCTAGTCCAGGCCTAATCAGCGAAATGAATAAAAGGGCCAAAGCCTAATTAAGAAAGATAATCGCCTGAATAAAATAAATAACAAAATACATTAACAACAACAAAAGCGAACATTTTAGCGTCACCACCATCGACGTCAACCTAATTTGTTGCTTTTTGAAAGTGCAAAGAATGTGTTGATAAAAAAATCTCGAAAACAAAATACATACGCGACAAGCATGCTTAGCAGGACACGAGATCGTCTGAATTTCTATTCCACTAACAAAACACACGCACAACAACTATGCTGTATGTTTGGTGGTCGCGCCACACGCTTGTGCGTTTCGATGCGTATGTTGTTGTTGTTTGTTATAGTTCATTTTCGCAAGTGCATTTTTTTTTTTTTTTTTTTTTTTAATTTAGTAACTTTTATTCAAAATTGTATTTCTTTTTGTTCTAATATAAATATTTTATAGCCTATGTTTTGTATATTTAAAGCTGATTTTAAAAATTTGTTACTAAAATCCTCAGACGGAGTAACCGTGTGTAAGAGGATATAAAATTAATCTTAAAACTAATAAATAAACAATTGAATGTTATATACAAATTTTTTAAATTATCACATTAATGAGATCATAATATAATATGAACTTAGATTTTTAATGTATGAATTTAGTTTTTGTTTAAAAATGTTTAAATTTCTGGCATTTTTTATTTCTTCTGGTAAGTTGTTGTACTGTCTTATTGCGCTGTGTTTTAGACTATGTAGCTGCTTTGTTGTTCTGGCCTTCGGAACGTCAAAGTTGTGTTTTTGTCGCGTGTCGTGTTGGTGTATTGTGTTTCTTGTAGTTAGAACCGCATTTGTTTTCATAAGGTTGTTCTTGATTTTGTAAATGTATTTACATTTTTCTGCGTATATTAGTTGGTTTATGTCCATTTGTTTAGTCTCTTTGTATAAGTCTTTTGTTGATATTTTTGCGTCTTTGTTGAATAGGACTCGTAGTGATTTATTCATTAACCTTCCGATCTGATCGACTTGAAATTTGGTACATTGGCTCCAGCTGCATATGTTGTATCTGATTTTAGAAAGTATATGTCCCGTGTATATTAGTTTAGCTGCTTTCTCCTGTATTGTTCCAAGTCTTCTTACTGCTCGTATCATTGGTGTTATGGCGTTTTTGATTCCATTGATGTGGTTTTCGTAATCGAGCCTGTCATCTATAACCATCCCGAGATATTTTGTGTGGTGCACTCTTTGTAATTCTGTGTTGTTGATTTTTATTCCAATACTTACATCTGCATTGCTACGTGGTCGGAATATTATATAGTTGGTTTTGTTGATGTTGATGCTTAGTCCATTTCCGCATGCCCATTCGTAGTAGATTTTCATGTCGTGGTTGATGTTCTCTTCTAGCTCCTCTGCTGTACTTGCCGTTGTTAAAAAGATAGTGTCATCAGCGTAAATGTTGTATGCTGATTTGAAGGTGCAGTTCTGTATGTTACTGATGTATAGAAGGTACAGTCGTGGTCCAAGTATTGAGCCCTGCGGTACGCCGATTTTGCTTATAAGCTCGCTGCTATGTACTCCATCAATTTTTACAACGTGAGGCCTGTTGCTCAGATACGTTCGTATTAGCTTGTTTGCTATTCCCCGTATGCCCATGTCATTCATCATGCTTACCAGCTTCTCATGTTCAACTAGGTCGAATGCTTTTGATAAGTCGATAAATGTGGCTGCAACTAGTTTCCTTTCGTCCAACGCATCATTTATATGTTCCATAGAGGCTGTGATTGCTGACTCCGTTCCACTGTTCGCCAGGAATCCGAATTGGTTGCTATCGAACCGGATTGTAGAATTGATGAAGTTTTCTATTCGTGTATCAATTACCTTCTCAAACACTCGCATTTCATCGTAAATTTGCCGCAAGCAAAATGTGAGTTTTATTCAATTTTAATAAAATAATCCATCGTATAGTGTCCGCTGTCTATTAATTGGTCTTAAGTCTCTAGAGGTTAGGACAAATATTTTGTCTCTGCTTTTCGTTCATGATATCATATCGGATGTTGTTGATAGTCCAGAACTCATAGTAATGATTAATTTCTATGTACATCGTAGAACGCTTAGAAATTTCGATCTCTTTTATTTGGACATGTGTCGCACTAATTATGCTGCAAATGCGCCTATCTCTAGAACTTTGCATATTTACAATAACATAAATTCTAATTGCAATCTAGATTTTTCTATATCTAAAAATCAAATGAAAACTCTCTTAAATACTATTTTGTAATTATATAACTCATACCGTATATTCTAGTCTGTAAGAAATTATGTTCATAGGCTATAGAAACTAAATAAATAAATAAAAATTGAGGTATCAATAGCATACCACTCATCCTGCACTTTTTCCACAATTCTTCTTTTCTTTTGGGTTTATAGCCAGCTATTTTCTTCTTTAAAAACCCAAAAAGGTGTTCAATTGGATTAAGGTCTGGTGACTGTGATGGCCATTCTAATAAATTAATGCCATTGTTCCAGAACCATTTTTTTCCAGTTGTGTGGAGTGTTTGGGATCGTTATCTTGCGTAATCACACATTTTAACTGCATTTCTCCATCGGAAAATGACAGCATATGCTATTTAATTATATTTACATAGTGTGTGGCCCACAGTTTACCTTTAATCCAATATATCAGGCCTACGAGGAAAAACAACCCCATAGCATTATGCTACCACCACCATGTTTAATAATTTAAACCGTGTGCTTAGGATTATGTGTAGTATTTTATGGGCGTCTTACATGATGCATTCCATTGGAAGAAAGAAATTAGTTTGTCGAACCAAACTTTTTTCTGCCTCGTTTTTCCTTCTTTGGTTCAAAATTAATAGATTACATTTTTATTTTCTTTGAAGACTCCAATAACTGTAATTTCACACTTTATTTTGTCTTCATTTCTTAATTTTCTGATGAATTGGCGCTCAACATCTGTGCAATGCACTCCGTTTCCCATTTTAAACAAAAAAGATGCGAAAGATAGAATATCACAAAAAATTATTATTTTTTATTCAATACTGTTATTAACAAAAGTAAAATGCGTTTCTATTTTTTTTTTTCCAATACGAAATCGAGTTCACTGATTTAAGGGTTTGCACCACTGATATTTTTACCGAATTATTCGCAAAAGCGTAAACAAAATAGAGTACCGATATCCAACTTTTGTGTACAGTGGGTTACATTCATATAGTTTGCTTTAAAACTTAATAGAATTTTTCGAAATGTTAAAGTGCTTGTCGCTTCTATTGTTTTTTCCATCACTGTATGTACAGATTATGTTTAGTTTAGTGGCTGTCGATCTACCTGGAATAAACCATGTTTATTTAACGATATTCCATTCTTTAACCTGGAACTAGTTCCTCGTTGACAGTCTTCGAAGATTTTAGGGATAGTTAAGAGTTTACTGATCCGTCTATAATTACATACATCATGCTTAGTAAAATATGCTGGTGTACAAGAATGTATTAGGCTGCGGCCAAATTACGGGTTTTTAACGCGATGGTGTTCCCGCACTCTCGTTTTTAATATAGTAATTTGCATGCATTCAAATAACAGTGGTCATGTTACGCGCTTATATCGCAGCGAACCGCGGCGGCACGCGCAGTGTTGGCGTTTGCGCCTTCGCGATTGTATGAAAAATACACACAATCAAATGGAGCTCTCTCTCAATTCTGCTCTCATTTCGCTAGCATCTCACTTTTCGCGCTCATTTCTTTGATTTTTTTGTTTAATTTCTAGTGTTCTTGTCGCAGATTATTTATTTTCCATTCATTTATTTTGTATATACATGAAATAAATTCGAAATATTTATTATGTTACATATTAGGGTTCGTTCATAAACCACGCAACCAATTTGTTTTTTTTTTTCTTTTTTGACCCCCCTCCCCCTCCGTTACTTTTCGTATTATATTTCGAATTCATTCAAAATTCAATAAAATTTACCTTTTTTCAATTGCTGAGAAACAAGCAAAACGCAATCGCGTCAGCCGCGTAATATGGCCAGCCTATTTTTGTCACACTTGTGCAAAACGCTCAATATGGCCACAGCACTAAAAGCGCGATGGCGAACGCCATCGCGCTAAAAAAGCATAATTTGGCCGCAGCCTTAAACATTTTTCTAAATGGCATCGAAACTTGCCCATCACAGGATTTCAGCAGAATAGAGCAATACCATCAGAAACCTCAGAAGGTAAGGGAGATTAATCAGGTCTGATTCAACATCAGACTCACCTAAGCAGAGGTCTCGACTACGGTGACCTCTTGGACCTTTGGTTACAGTAATGGAGAAAGTAGTAGTTTGAGATACTGAAGTGTAGTATACTGATTGAAAATAATCTGCGAAAAAAATTGTAAATAGTAGCTACATCTTCGGAAGATGAACCTTAATCTCTTTTCATTGAGGTACGTCCAAAAAAACTACTATTTTCCTTAAGCTTGACCTGAATAGTTGCTAGATGTGACTTAAATAGGAATTTATTAAGAGTTTTAAAGTCAATTTCGGATTTTCTTCTTCGGGAAAAATCTGTCCACTACTTTGCAGATGACCAAGAATACTGAATATTTGGTTGAGTCCAAATAAGCATTATTTTTTTAATGAAATTTGCGCGGTTGTAGTCTCTAATAAATGATGCTGTATTAGTGTTGTTTTGGTATTCTAAAGCGTAAAATTCAAGCATTAGTGGCACATGATACGGAGTCTTTTTAATAATTTCAAAAGAAGGGCTTTCAATAGGTACAACAAAATTATTATGCGTATAAATGAACCTGTCATTTATCTGAATTAAATCAAATTGTGAGAAATCAATCAATTACAAGTGTATCAATTTCGGTTAACACATTAAATATAATATTTATAACAGACTAGTTTCCATATTAGGCAACTTAAGTTAAAATCACATGCTGTAACTGGTTTAGGTTATCGAGAAAAAATCACCAATTTTCTAGGTGTATATTATAAAGTATAATTCAATAGGGCTCCTAGGCGGAATATACCTTACAGCTATGAAAAACATAAATTTATTTTTAAAATCTAGTCTAATATTACCCAGCAAACATTGGGGTTTGAGGATGATTTGAGAATGATTTGATATCAAATGTATTTATCAAATGTCAAACGTTTGATATCGATTTGAGATTGATTTGAGAACGATAGCAATCTCAACAAAAAGGGGACTTTATTCTCAAATTGAGAAATAGGTTTATTCTCAAATTAATATCAAACGTTGATCTCAAACCTGTTTCAAATTTGGTTTTCAAACTGTTCAGAAAAACATTTATTCTAAAATCAACCTAAATCGAACTCAAATATTAATTCAAACATTAATTCTCGATTTTAAATGATTTGAGAATCACATTTGAAATCAAATTTAAGAAAAAAAATTCTCAAACCTTTGACTTGTGTTTGCTGGGTAGTTGAACAACATCGAAATTATTCTGCAAATTTGAGTTTAAATGAGGCAATGCTATTTGACAGCAGGATATTGTATTGCGAATAGCAAGAATTGCCTCACCACCTCGCGATAAGCCCTATGTAAGTGGGCGATCTTTCCGAAATATATTATTCATAGTACAATAAAATCGTTCAGCATTATAATGATTTGGAGTTAGCCAAGTCTCAGACAACATCGTATTGAAAAGAATGAGAGGAAATGAGCGAATTTTGGAGCTTTGTTCTAAGCCCTTCTACATTTTGGTAGTACATTGAGTATTTGGAATTACTGAAACTAAACTGGAAGGTGCTACTTGCCATACAAGTCGCGAAATATTCGAATTATTGTGCATTGTTTGTAATTTCGCGTTTTGGATTTCAGGTGTTTAACCTATTCAGTCAAGTCTGCCTTGGTTCGAAAATGGGGTGATAGATAATTGGGAAGGAAGGGTCAATCAAGTGAAAAGTATGTAGAATGTTTTAGGTATTGTGGAAAGCCGTAGAAACATTATAAATTTAATATGAGCCAATGCTATGCCGTTACCTAAGTAAACTCAAATTACTTATGGCCAACTCACACGGAATTTCTGGGTTGGTAATCGATGAACTTTTCTTACTCTTTTTCACATTCTGATTGTTGGTAGCTCACACGACACACCAATCATCATTTGACATTTCTTTGAAAATTTTATTTCGCCACCTAGCAACACTATTCAGGTTGCTGATTGCTGTCATGTACAGCTATCTCAAAATGAATAAATTTTGATTGCTGCAATCTGTGTTCATCTGCTCTGGCTATCAGAGTTTTTGACAGTTTCACATTAAAAGCAAGAACAAAAACATTAGATTGCTTGATTGGTAATCACCGAGTGAGTTGGGGACAAGCCATCCTTTCCACAAACTCTAACACCAACTACAAATTTTGAGTCGTATCAATGAATTTTAAATTTCATTAAGGTAAATTATTATTATTAATAATTTTCAATAAATATTAAAAGCACTAGGAGCTGGGCTATCGGCTTCAGAAAGGTGAAAGCGTAGGACCATGGCCTGGCCGGAAATCGAACCCGGATTCTAGGGTGACAGTCAAGCGCGCTACCAGTTAAATACCGGGGCCGCCCAAAAAAAAAATCAAAGTCTGCAAGCTAAGCTGAGGCGGCCATGTTAAAGATATTGTGTCCCATACATAATCATCATGTATCTACTAATCCAATCAATAATTTAAGATACTAGCGACCACCGGTGCGCGTTGCTGCCCCCAGCAAATATAATAATAATAATAATATTCTAAGAGATTTTTGCAAGCGCTCTATAAAGAAGAGGAAGAATAAATAAAGTGAAATGTGAGCGAAAAATTGCAATAAAAAAAAAACTTGTATGTATCTTGGTTGCGAGTGCTCAGCGCGAGCGGCTTGCGAAAGCTTTATATTTTCTGACTTTCATTTTGTTGTTCACATACGCTCTATTAAGAAGAGACAGAAGAGAGCGAAATGTGAGCAGCGAATAGTTGCTCTGAGTTTGATAACGTTGTTCTCAGCTGCTCTGTTAATAAACGAAAAACTAACATAACAAAAACAATTATATGCAAACTTTAATAAGCTATTTATAACTTAAAAAATATAAATTTTTAAGAAATAAAAAGTCCAGTTTGCACATCTACAGGTCTAAACCTATCAAACCATACTAAATTTATTAAGATTGGACTTGTACTTAAAAAGCCTGACGCCGGACAAAATTTGGGTTTGCGTAATATATATAAGATTCAAACAATTGTTCGTTACATACTTCTATATAATATTTGTGTTTGTTTGTATGTATGTATGTTTGAAATAGACTCCTAAACGATTTAATGGATCTTTATAAAACCTACTAGCTGGTACCCGACGCGTTGCTGTCGTAGCGGTAATAATTTCTATCTCTATCTGAATCTCAAACTCAGTCTCAATCTCAATCTCAATCTCTATCTCTATTTCTATCTCTATCGCTATCTCTATCTCTATTTCTATCTCTATCTCTATCTCTATTTCTATCTCTATCTCTATCTCTATCTCTATCTCTATTTCTATCTCTATCTCTATTTCTATTTCTATTTCTATCTCTATCTCTATCTCTATCTCTATCTCTATCTCTATCTCTATCTCTATCTCTATCTCTATCTCTATTTCTATCTCTATCTCTATCTCTATCTCTATCTCTATCTCTATCTCTATCTCTATCTCTATCTCTATTTCTATCTCTATCTCTATCTCTATCTCTATCTCTATCTCTATCTCTATCTCTATCTCTATCTCTATCTCTATCTCTATCTTTATCTCTATCTCTATCTCTATCTCTATCTCTATCTCTATCTCTATCTCTATCTCTATCTCTATCTCTATCTCTATCTCTATCTCTATCTCTATCTCTCTCTCTATCTCTATCTCTATCTCTATCTCTATCTCTATCTCTATCTCTATCTCTATCTCTATCTCTATCTCTATCTCTATCTCTATCTCTATCTCTATCTCTATCTCTATCTCTATCTCTATCTCTATCTCTATCTCTATCTCTATCTCTATCTCTATCTCTATCTCTATCTCTATCTCTATCTCTATCTCTATCTCTATCTCTATCTCTATCTCTTTCTCTTTCTCTATCTCTATCTCTATCTCTATCTCTATCTCTACCACTATCTCTATCTCTATCTCTATCTCTATCTCTATCTCTATCTCTATCTGTATCTCTATCTCTATCTCTATCTCTAACTGGAAAGACTCGTGGAAATTGATAACCAAATTTCGAGGCTGTGCTACTTACAATTCCAAAGTTATTCGATATCGCAAGTTTGGCTTGTATGGGCGGAGCCACACCTCCTTGTTCAATGACGTCTCAGTTTTCTAGTAGAAGAATATCACCCAATATTAATTCCATACTGAATTTCGTTGTTAAACGACATTTAGTTGCAAAGCTATCTGAAATCAAAAATTTAAAGTGTATGGGCGGAGCCACACCCCTTTTTTCAAAACCCATCCCAGTTTTATAGTAGATATATCACCAAGTGGCAACTCCATACTGAATTTCATTATTATACGGCATTTAGTTCCAAAGCTATTCGATATCATAAATTTTAATTGTATGGGCGGTGCCACACCCCTTTGACCTATACTGGCTCAATTTTGCAAGTCGAAAGACACGACTAAATAGAACGTTCTAACCGAGTTTCATTAATGTGTGACTTATAGCTTGAAAGTTAATTAAATGAAAATTTGGCTGAAAAATTGCCACGCCCCACATTCAACGCCCATAAAATTTTACGTGTGGAACGGCTCTTGTAAATTGAGATAGAACACCGAATTCCGATACTATGCGACCTATAACTTCAGAGCTATTCTCTACCGTAGATTTGGGTTGTATGGGAGGTGCCACGCCCCCTTATTTTAGGGGGATGAAAAATAGATGTTGTTCGATTCTCACCCCTGACTAATATCCTCGCTAAGGATCACGAAAATCGGTCGAGCCGTTTCGGAGGAGTTCGATCACGCACCCCGTGACAGAAGAATTTTATATATTAGATATCAAACGATTCCTTAAATTACTGCGCTGAACATGGGCCATATATATTTTACCTCACCCCCTTTTACCGCCCACAAATCAATCAAAATGCTATATTTCAGTCGGTTTTGGTCGTATTTGACTAAAATTTTGTAATTTAGTTCGTATGCTTACTCTTGGCAAATGTTCTAAAAAATAAAAAAAAAATTTAAATGGACTTTTTACTTGGATTATAAAGTTTTTCTTAAAATTAGTAAGTTGAGCAGATTGCCCAAGACCAGGTGCATATAGTATGCTTTAAAAAATTATTTATTCAAGCAAAACATATACAAATTTATCCAATTAAGAAAAAAGAAAATAGTATCAATTTTTCTTAGAAGGCTCTTGTTTTTAAAAATTAATTTTTCCTTCTTTGCTATTAATTAAATTTAACTCAAATTAACTCTATCTGAACAAGATGGACACTCTGCTAGTATTAATAATGAAATGAAATAATGAAAAAAATAAACATTTCAACCCTTGAAAGGACTTTGACCGAACTTAAATGTTTGTACACAATTGATAGAGAACCGTGTGTTGTAACCGTACATGTTCTCAAGAAGCTTTACATGCCATTATTTAGTCTCTGAGATTTGCCATTGTTTGCAGAGAGGTGACGGCCGAACAGAAAAATTAATTGAATTGAAAAAACTTTCTGTGTCAAATGGAATTCAACCAGGATTCTCTGGTTCATAAATAAAAAAAAAACAAATTATAAACCTCTTGTTGGTGCACTCTATAACAAAATGTGACAAAAGGTGCAATATGTGTTTAACATAAAAATAATTTCATATTAAGGCCCAGTTTCAATTTTTTGAGTAAAAAAAACGGGCTTGTTTGAATGCCTGTATTTTTTTTTTATTTTATTTAATATCAAAACAATTTTTTTTTTGGTTTTATTTCAGTCTTAGATTAACAATTTTTTTTTGTTTTTTTTTTGCAGCCATATTTACGGTTATACAGCGCGTAAAAGTTGAGGTCGCGAACAAGAGGCCGCTTGTGGCTTGCACGATATCACCTCTTCAGGTGGAAAAAAAAAACAAAAAACCAAAATTTTATAACAGTTTTGTCTTGTGCGTGAACCAACAAAAAATGTAAAATTAAAAAAAAATAAAAAAATGCCGCATAAAAGAAAAAAATTTCATTTTTCATACACCAAATTGGACCTTATAAATGAAATAAAAAGCAAAACAAAATATTTTTTATTTGATTTTGTTGGTTCACGCACTGCGTATTCAATTATTTTACAAAATGAAAAAAGATTTAAGTTAATCGGACACATACTTTTCGAGTTAGAGTGCAAGACGTTTCAAAAAATGTCATTTCGAGTAAAATGCGTTTAAAGTTGAAATGAGAGCCAATATCAAGCTGTCTGATAGAACTGCAACAAGGTGTATGTCTTAAACGGCTTTGAATTTTATTCTGAAAATTTTTGTACACATTCTTAGGATGTTTTTGAAAATAATAAAATAAAAAAAAAAATTCCAAAATTTATAAAAAAAAAAAAAAACTGGGCCTTAAATTATAATTTATGTTGTCTTTTTTAAATTTTTAACAAAAACATATCCATTATCTTAACAAATACTTAAATATGTTGAAGCGTATGTATGTCTGACTATAACGGCTGAACCACTAAAGCTATCCACCTAATATTCACACCATTGGTCTGTTTCTGTACTTACTTCAAGTAAAGTTCGAGCAATAGAGCAATTTGAATATTGGTAAAAATGAGAAAATTCAAAAAATATTCAGAAAAAAGTGCAAGTTAGTTTCACCCACAAGAGCTTTTTTTGTGAATTGAAATTTAATGAAAATTCAACTGGATGGTTGCTTTATTTAAACAAATGGAAAATTCAAAGAAGTTGCAGGTAAATTGTTCCCCAGGACTTTTGGCTTCTATTTGCGTTCATTTTGCATATTTAAGATTTATTTTTATTAATTTGCTAACCAATTTCATACATTTTTCTCACAACACAACACAATTTAATTCTATCACCTTTGACAATCTGCTGATTGAAGATCGAGATTCGTGCTCGATGAAATTTTTCAACTAAAGTTCGAGTAATAGTTACATTTTGCTTGCTCTTCTCCTCTTTCGTGCTGGAAAATGTGTAAAGAAACGCTTTCGAGTACCATCAAGCAGTGTGACCAGGTAGTTTTTGGAAAAAGCGCGAGCTACAAAAATCGCCCGATTTTTAAGTTTTTAATATTTGGAGCCCAAACAAGTGCAAGAAATTTACAATATTTACTCCCAAAAGTTTTCTCATAAACTCAGTTTTGAAACAAATCGTTTTCCTTTTTAAGTTTATATATTTATATACATACATATATATATGTATGAATTGTAAATACAAAGTGGTAAGAAGAAATAACATGAATTAATAAAATAATTTCTTTTAACAAAAAATAATTCAAAGAAATTTACATTGAATTTTTCATTTAAGGTATAATATACGTGTAACAACCAAAAAACAGGAGCTGTTTTAAAAAAATTTTTTTAGATATAAGAAATTATTATTTTTTTTTTATTTATGCAGGTTATTGTACATAAAAAATACTTTATAAAAATATTTTTTTTTTTATATAGATATTATATTATATTTTTTTTATATTTTCTTTTATATAGAGCGCGCTGAAATGGCATCAAAAAACAGACATCCAAAACGGTTCGATGGGTATGACCTTTCCCATGTATCGGAAACAAAAAAATCAAATAACATTTTAAAGCATAGACCTTATATTAAGCATCCCCCCTACGCAAGACCCCCGGTGTTTTTGGTTTTATTTATGGCGGAAGTTGAAGTAAAAAGTTCGAAAAATAGATACATACGCGCGTTTTTTTGTTTATATAAAAAAAACAACAAAAAATAGATACTTGAATTTAGGGGGGGATGCTTAAAGAACAAAATAACGAACAAAATGCAAATCATTGCAAATCATAGAAATTGAACCAATAGATTTCGAGTTATCTATCGAACCGTTTTAAAAAACTAGTTTCGAAGAAATCGCGTTTAAAGTTTTTTGTTTGTTGCATGGAGCTTAGACATAGGTTAACAAAAACCGTTATAACTTCTGTTTTTTTTTAAATATGGATTTAAAAATGTGTATGTACATTCTTAAAACTATAAAAAACACATTAAACAAAAAAAATTTTTTTTTCGAAAAATTTACACGTATATTATACCTTAAACACAAAGATTTAAAACACATCAAAAGTTTCTTGAACAAGATATTCAATATCCTCTTCGCTTTCATCTTCCCCATCTTCCCCTTCATCTATTTTTTTATATATAGAGCTATTACATTAGAAATCATATTTTCTGTAATTGGAAGAGTCCTGCAGCAAACGCTTAATGGTCTGATTATGCAAACTTAACATAACATGGGTTAACATAACCAGGCCCGCCGAGAGGGGGGGGGGGCGGGGTGTTTCCCCCGGGCACGGAGTTTTAAGGGGGCCCGGAGCGGCGGGTAAAAAAAATAACAAAAAGCTGATTTGTTGCAGAGGGAGAAAAGTTCATATTTCTTTTTTGTTTTGTATTTACGATATCAAAAATTATAATGAAACTTTCTTATGCTCGTGGCGAGGGAACTTTTGAATTTAATCCGTTAATACTTTTTTTCTAAGGTGGACACTTCTGGATATATTTTTGGCTTGCATGTATTTCTTTTTAATATATGTACAGGGTTGCCCATATTCGACGGACCCATCTGGCAACGCCATAACTTTTGACAGAGATGTCAGATCGCTTAATGACATACCGCGTTTGAAGCGTCAGTCCAAGCAGATTTTTACCATGGAACAATACACGCCACGCGAGCGCTCTGAAATAGTTGAAATTTACATTCAACAGAAGAAGTCAATTGTGAAAACTCAACGTGCTTTTAAAAACTTAAAAAATGTGAGAAGTGCGCCTTCTAAGAACACCATTAAGCGTTTATACGAAAAATTTTCGACTGGTGAGGCTCTTTCTAATCCGAAGAGGCCAAATAAAAGTCGACCAAGGCGATCGGCCGAGAATATCGCTGCCGTACGAGCCAGTGTTGAGAGGTCCCCAAGAACATCCCAAAAACGCCGTTCTCAGCAGTTGGGCATGGCTCGGTCCACTTTACAACGGATTATTCGCGTTGATTTGCATTTGTTCCCGTACAAAATTCAATTGACGCAAAGATTGTTGCCTGCGGACAAGCCTCGTCGATTGGAATGGGCCCAAAGAGTCATCGAAATGGCCGAAGATGACGAGCAATTTTGGAACAAAATTATCATGTCCGATGAAGCCCATTTCACATTGAATGGGACCGTAAATAAGCAAAATTGCCGTATTTACGCCACTGAAAATCCTCAGCAGATTCAAGAAGTGCCTCTTCATGACGAAAAAGTCACAGTTTGGTGCGGCGTTAGTGCGAAAACGGTCATTGGGCCGTTTTTCTTCCAAAATGAAAATGGCCATGCTGTTACCATCAACCAGGAGCGTTATCGCGACATGATGACCAATTTTGTGATGCCAATTATTCGTCGAAAGCGTATGAGGCAGTTCTGGTTTCAACAAGACGGCGCTCCACCGCACACAAGTCGCATAACAATCGATTTTCTGAAGAATTTGTTTCCGGGCCGTTTGATGTCGAAAAGTGGTGATTTGGACTGGCCACCGCGTTCGCCCGATTTGACGCCGCCTGACTTCTTCTTGTAGGGATATTTGAAGTCAAAGGTTTACGTTAACAAGCCAAGGACCGTAGAAGAGCTCAAGGACAACATTCGTGAAGAAATAGCCGCTATTCCGGCCGAAATGTTGGCGAAAACGATGGAAAATGCTGCAAAAAGGGCACAATACGCCATCAACGCCAGAGGCGGCCATTTGAGAGATATCATATTCAAAACTTGATGTAAACAAATCTACTTGGAACAAATTAAATGATTAAGATTGCCAACCGGCAAATTTTTATTTTTTTCTTTGATTTTTTTAACAAAAACATGGGTCCGTCGAATATGGGCAACCCTGTATGTTGTGACAACACAGTATACGAGTATGAGTGTTTCACTCATCAGTAGAAATACCCAGTAGAAAACCTTTTTTTTAAAGGGTGTTTTTTTTAGGGGTTTGTTTTTCGAATAGAGATAAAACTGGCATTTTGTGGTCAAATCTGGCAACTCTAATGTCATTTATGTTCAGTTTGGTTTGCCATTTCATCATGAACAGGTTGACAAAAGAACAACGCTTGCAAATGGGCCAAAAATGAGATTGATCTCGATGCTGATTTTTATCGCAAAATTTTGTTCAGTGATGAGGCTCATTTTTGGTTGAATGGCTACGTCAACAAGCAAAATTGCCGCATTTGGAGTGAAGAGAATCCACATGAGATCCTTGAGACGCCATTACATCCACAAAAACTGACTGTTTGGTGTGCTCTATGGGCTGGTGGAGTCATTGGGCCATACTTCTTCCGAAATAATGCTGGAGAGTCAGTTACCGTTAATGGAGACCGGTATAGAGCCATGATAACCGACTATTTTGTTCCCGAATTGGATGGCATGAATGTGGATGAGTTGTGGTTCCAACAAGACGGCGCTACATGCCACACAGCGCACGTCACAATCGATTTATTGAAGGAAACATTCGATGAGCGCATAATTTCGCGGAATGGACCTGTCAATTGGCCACCAAGATCGTGTGATTTGACACCATTGGATTATTTTCTTTGGGGATATGTGAAGTCGCTCGTCTACGCCAACAAACCAGAAACGTTAGGGGACTTGGAGGCCAACATTCGTGGCGTTATTGCCGACATACGGCCCCATATGCTCGAAAAAGTGGTTGAAAATTGGACCTGTAGAATTGGCTTTATTCGAGCCAGCCGCGGCGGCCACATGCCCGAAATCATATTTTAACATTAATGGCATAAAATTATCCTTCCAATAAAGCCAAATTGATGGACATTAAAACGATTTTCTTGTGTTTTATCTCTATTCGAAAAACAAACCCCTAAAAAAAACACCCTATAGTATACAATTTTGAAGGTTTTTGCAAGTTTGAATGTATTTTAATGTCATAAATTTGGTTGAAAATCTTGAGTTCGATCTACGAGAGGAATGTTGTAACTCAGGCCAGAAAAGCGACCATAAACATCGAAGCTGACAATCTCGATAGCCTTCTTTCGGATTTGCAGTTCATTCGAATTAGATGGGATGCTATTTTAAGAGAAAGTAAACTCATCGCAACCGAATGGAACATTCCGTCAACTTTCCAACGAGTCGCAAAAACAAACGTGCAAAAGTATTTTTCGACGATGGAGAAGAGGATTCGGGAACTTCTAGTTGTTATGAAGAAGACGAATTCAAAAGAAATACTTTCCTTGTTATCGTTGATTCGGTAATCGCAGGAATAACAAACAGATTTGAAGCAGTAAGAAATTTGTACGAGCTGTTTTCTTTTCTCTGGGAATTTAGTACACTGGATGAAGATATGTACTTTCAAGAAATCTGCAGAAAAATGTTTAAAGAAGTACGAAGCTAATGTTTCCAAAGAATTGAAGAGTGAAATCGGTTACCTTTAAAATATATACAGTGTTGCGCAAAACAATAGCAACAAAATCAGTGCGCTGCTACAAAATCGTGTATATTTTTTTAAAATTGTGAACACACAAAAATTATTATAGGAACACAAAGCCTATATTCATACATCATATAAAAAACAAATCATATTCAAATTTGGTTTTGTTTTTTTTATTAAATTTAAATTTAATGTGACTGCATTAAATTTATTTGAGTGCAAAACAAAAGCAACAAAACTTAAAAAATGTAAAAAGAGGACAGAAGTTCCAAAAAATAACGGTAAAAGTTCTTTTATTGTAAAGCACATGTTGTTTGTGAGTCATAAAGATTAAAGTTTAATTTTGTTTTTGCGCTAATTGTGACATTGACTTTTCCAATTATAATGCGTGCTAGTTAAAATTTCCGATCAACAAGTCGCATTTTATTGTGCTCTGTTAATTATTCCCTAAAAACGCGCAAAAACGTAAAAAAAAGCAACCTGTTTATAATATTATTTGCACGTGACTTTGTGACTGTTTTTATTAGTGCATAAATTCGATATACTTGTTTAAAAATATAATAACTCAAACTTACACTGCATATTGTTTTGCACTCAAAAAAATTTTAATAAAGCAAGTAAAACGGTATAAGAAAAAAAAAAACTAAATTAACCGAAAACACAAAAATTCCGACATCTTTCACGATAAACAAACCACGCAGCTAATTCGAACTGATCTTCATAACTGAGTTTTCTTGTTAATCGAGTGTTTCAACAACCCCACTCACACCTGCTCAGCAATCGTCGGTGTCTCTTACCACGACCTCACGCTTTTATTTTTGAGCTAATCTTGCTATTGAGCTCTTGGAGTGTTATAGCCTCCTACCCCCACCTGCTGCTGTTACTTTGCTGTATTTCTTTTCTGCTAATCCGTCTCTTCGTTGTTCTCGTGCAGTAAGTGTAACTCACGATGTCGCCGTCTCCTCGATTGACACGTCAACAACTACAGCAGTTACCTATTCGAATAAATAACAAAGTAGAAGGGACGTCAAAGCTTGAGAGTGGTGAACCTGTAGCTCTATCAATACATGCCCAGCTCCAGGAAATGGAAGAGCGACTGAGTGCAAATATGAAGACTGAGATTCGGAAACTGTAAGATCGACTTCTCTTGCATTATGACAACTCTTTTAAAAAACTCTTTGAGGAAATTGCGAGCGTAGAAACAAAGCTGGTAATAAAAATTGAGAGTGAAGTGTGTGCCATAAAAACAGATTTTGGTGATCTTGATAAAAGAATTCTCCTAATGGAAAAACAATTAAAAGATATCACCACAAGATGTGACGAACTACAAAAATTGAGTTTCAATAGCATAAACAATAACTGCAATGCAAACAACAACACTCCAGATTTTACATCAGATGCGGTATTGTTTGGCTTGCCGTGCTCTAGTGATGAAAATCTAAAAGCCATTTTTAACCGTATCTGTCATCATATTGAGTTCAAGCCACCTCAAATAAAAGACATTTTCCGTGTGAAGACAAACCCGCTTAACCCATGCCCTCTCGTAATTATAAAATATTTTTCTCCTTTTGACCGCAATCAAGTTCTCAAAGCTTTCGGGTCATATCGAAGACGAACAAAATCTGCAGTTAATTTAAGAGATGCTGGATTTGTACATAACAGCAATATTTTTATCCATGAAAGTCTCAGCGCTGACAGCCGGAAATTACTACAAGCTGCGATTGCTTGTAAGCGGCAAAGGAGCATATATAATGCTTTTACTTTTCGTAGCTCAATTTTTATTCGCATGGAGAAAAATTCGGACGGGATTCGTATCACCAGTATGGATGATCTACACAAAGCTGTACAAGGCTTGGAACCTGCTGAGCTTTGTTAAACTACTGGCATTATTAATTTTTATAATTTTTTCTGATATTATTTTCGTAGATTTTCTTCTACCTTTCTCCACTTTCCTCTTTTTACTCTTCACTTTTTTCTATTTGCCTAACATTTACGTTCCTGTATCTTTCTCTTATGCTAGGCTCTAGCAATGTGTTTGTTGGCGCTAATGAAAACCAAAAAACGTTAATTCAAGTGTTGTGCAAACAGCATTGTGGGCTTAATGTAGTACATTTCAATGCTCGTAGTTTAAACATGGCTAAATTGGATTATATTAGATATGTTTTTGGAGACTCATCGGTTGATATAATATGCATTTCTGAAACCTGGATGTGTAGTAATATAAGTGAAGCAATTTGTGATATAAATAATTTTAAGTTATTCAGAAATGATCGAACATATAAGAAGGGTGGAGGTGTCGCAGTTTACTGTAAAAAAAATCTGAGTGCTGCAGTTGTAAGCAATTCTTGTGGACCTGGAATTGAATATTTGAATATATGTATATCGGACAGTAATACTAAAATTCTTTTATCATGCGTGTACAACCCTCATAAATGTTCTACTGTTGACCCCTTATTTTCTATATTGTCTAACTATGTTCTTAACTATGATCTTATGTTAATATGTGGAGATTTTAATGTTAATATTCTTTCAAATGACATAGGAAAACAATTGTTGTACGAGAAGACATCTTCATTAGGGTTATCAATGGTGAATGAAATTCTTCCCACTCGTTTTTCCAATAACACCACCCCTAGTCTGCTTGATTATTTTATTGTGTCAGATCCTTCAGCGGTTTTGTTATTTGATCAAATTTTTTTTATATCTGATCACGATCTAATATTTTGTTCGCTAAATGTAAATCTATCTCGTCATGTAACGTCTGATAGCTTTACGTATCGTGATTTTAAACATATTAATTATCCATCTTTGTTCCATGATATATCCTTGATTTCGTTCAGAGAGTGTTATCTTCATAGCAATGTCAATAATAAACTTAGTTCCTTTCTGGAGCCTATTCAATATTTATTCGAAAAACATGTCCCTTTACGTACGTTTAGTGTTAAAAATGTATCTTGCCCTTGGTTTTCGCAAAATGTCCTTAATGCCATTAAAATTAGAAATAGACTCAACAAAGTATGGAGAAAAAACCCTTCTCCTGTAGCCTGGGAAAACTACAGGTCGGCTAGAAATGAAGCTGTTCTCATAACGAGACAGGCAAAATCGCGATACTTCTCTGCAAAACTTAAACTCTCTCTACCAACTAAAACATTGTGGAATAACATAAAAAAACTTGGGGTATGCAAGAATAATAACGTAGAATGTAATGTTGAACCCGACACTCTAAATAATTTTTTTGTGGATACTTCTTCTATACTTGATAGCAGTTTGCTCACTTTCCGTAGTCTGGCCGTGCAACAAACTTTTAAGTTTGTTTCGGTCGATGAGCTAGATGTTGGAAGGTGTGTATCGCAAATAAAATCGAATGCAATAGGTGAAGATGGCGTTCCTATCAAATTTATCAAACTTATATTGCCTCACATTATAAGCCCGCTAACGCATATTGTTAATCATTGTTTTGTATCGTCATCTTTTCCAGATTTGTGGAAGGTTGCCATTGTTCTGCCGATTGCAAAGAAACAAAACCCCTCAAGCCCTAATGATTTTAGACCAATAAGCATTCTGTCGCCATTGTCAAAAATCTGCGAAAAACTTATGGCCCAGCAAATTAATAAGCATCTAATGGAAAAAAAGCTTTTATCCCCATTTCAATCAGGCTTTCGTGCAGGACATGGTTGTGCCTCTGCAGTAGTTAAGGTGATTGACGACATACGACCAGAATATGATGCTGGCTCTATGACTCTTCTTTGTTTACTGGACTTCTCGAAGGCGTTCGATAAAGTAAACCACAACTTTTTGTGTCAGAAATTAAAATTTCACTTTGGGTTTTGTGATAGTGCTGTGAATCTGTTGTCCTGTTATTTATCTAATAGATTTCAAAAGGTAAAAGTTGGTCAAGTGTTTTCTGACTATAAATTAGTCGTAAGCGGTGTTCCACAAGGATCTATACTTGGCCCTCTCTTATTCTCGATTTTTATTAATGACATTTTTAATGTCTGTAAGCACGCATCCGTTCACGCGTATGCTGATGATATTCAGCTTTATCTTTCACGTCGGACTGGGCTTCTTGATGACCTATGTTACCGACTGAATGAAGACCTCAACAACATCAATGAGTGGGCCAAATTGAATTGTCTTCAGCTAAATGCTGCAAAGTCGTATGTCCTACCTATCTGCAAGAATAAAAATTGTATTGACGATGTCCCTGATCTATATATTGGAACATACAAGCTAAATGTAGTGTTGAAAATAGTCAACTTAGGTTTTTATATGAATTCTTCTTTGTCCTGTATTGATCACGTTAATAGTGTTGTTAAAAAAGTTTATTATGTCCTGCGTAATCTAAGAATGTCGGCTAGTGCTACTCCTGTAAATATAAAACGAATGTTAGTGATTCAATTGATCTTGCCAGTGATAACATACTCTGAAATTGTATACAGTAAACTCGATTCTTCCTCTCAGTTAAAATTACAAATTGCATATAATTATGCTACGCGATATGTATATGGTTTGCAAAAGTTTGATCACTTATCCATTTATAGAAACGCCATTCTTGGTTGCGATTTATTTGCATATCTGAATGCAAGAAACTGTATGTATCTCCATAAACTTATTCATGAAAAAACTCCGTTCTACCTGTATGAGAAATTACAATTTAGTTTATCGAGAAGAAGTCATATTCTTATAGTTCCAAGACATGGGTCATTGAACTCCTCGCACTTATTTTTCATTAACGCCATAAGACTGTGGAATGCATTGCCACGTCACCTGAGAGAAATCACTACAGGAAGTATTTTTAGGCAAACTATTTTAACTCATTTCTCTACCTCCTAAACCCTTTTTTTCTTCTTTCTCTCTCTCTCTCTCTCTCTTTGCTCTTTCTAATCTGTCTGCATTTTTAAATTAAATTATCCTTAAGAAAAATGTTTGAAATTTGTTTTTCCTTATTTTTTATATCATAATATGTAAATTAATTGTTGTTTTAAATTCCTAATGTAATTATACAATTAATGCTTTATTACGTTGTCATTATTCTTATATTGAATGTATTAATGTTGTACTATAAAAGAACTTAGTTCTTATTGTACTAATATAATCTGCTAATAATAAATAATAATAATAATGGCACGTGATAAATACTGTGAAACTCTAAAATTACAAATTATTTCCGAATATAAAAAGGGAAAATCGCAAATATCTATCGCGAAACAGTTTAATATAATTCGTTCAATAGTATGTAGATTAATAAAAAGTATAACATCACAAAAGTCATAACAATGGAACATTCAGGAGGGCGGCCGCGGAACACATCGCTGCGTGATGACAGGAACATTTGTGGCGTGTTCAAGAGAAATCCATTAGCAACCTCCAAAGAGGTGATTCGGACACTTGATTTAGATATCCATCACAGCACTGTTCGCAGAAGAGCCATTGATAACGATTTAAGGAGTTACAGACCGGCAAAGAAACCTTTGCTTACAGCTAAACGTAAACAAAAAAGGTGAAGTGTTATAATTTAAACAACTCTGTCTGAAATTGTGACATTGAGTTGCAATTTATTGTTTTTAGACTCAGTTTTGCAAAAGAGCACCTAAATTGGACCGTTCAAAAATGGAAAACCGATTTGTTTAGCGATGAATCAAAGTTCAACTTGATTAATTCAGATGGGATGTGCACTGTACGGCGCGCCCAGGTACACGACTTGAATCCCGAAACTGCAAAATAAATTTTAAGGACGGAGGCGATGGTATTTTGGTCTGGACTTGTTGTTCCTATGATGGAGTCGGACCATTTCATAAAACCGATGGTATTATGGATCGATTTGTATATAAAGGCATTTTAGAAAGCAAGATGCTACTAAAGAGTGATTTTTTAAGTGCCTGATAACTTTTTTTTTTAAAAAAACGCATAAAATTTGCAAAATCTCATCGGTTCTTTATTTGAAACGTTAGATTGGTCCATGACATTTACTTTTTGAAGATAATTTCATTTAAATGTTGACCGCGGCTGCGTCTTAGGTGGTCCATTCGGAAAGTCCAATTTTGGGCAACTTTTTCGAGCATTTCGGCCGGAATAGCCCGAATTTCTTCGGAAATGTTGTCTTCCAAAGCTGGAATAGTTGCTGGCTTATTTCTGTAGACTTTAGACTTGACGTAGCCCCACAAAAAATAGTCTAAAGGCGTCAAATCGCATGATCTTGGTGGCCAACTTACCGGTCCATTTCTTGAGATTAATTGTTCTCCGAAGTTTTCCCTCAAAATGGCCATAGAATCGCGAGATGTGTGGCATGTAGCGCCATCTTGTTGAAACCACATGTCAACCAAGTTCAGTTCTTCCATTTTTGGCAACAAAAAGTTTGTTAGCATCGAACGATAGCGATCACCATTCACCGTAACGTTGCGTCCAACAGCATCTTTGAAAAAATACGGTCCAATGATTCCACCAGCGTACAAACCACACCAAACAGTGCATTTTTCGGGATGCATGGCCAGTTCTTGAACGGCTTCTGGTTGCTCTTCACTCCAAATGCGGCAATTTTGCTTATTTACGTAGCCATTCAACCAGAAATGAGCCTCATCGCTGAACAAAATTTGTCGATAAAAAAGCGGATTTTCTGCCAACTTTTCTAGGGCCCATTCACTGAAAATTCGACGTTGTGGCAGATCGTAAGTCTATTCATGATGAAATGTCAAAGCATACTGAGCATCTTTCTCTTTGACACCATGTCTGAAATCCCACGTGATCTGTCAAATACTAATGCATGAAAATCATAACCTCAAAAAAATACATGCAGAGTTGAATATGCCGATTCAGTGGACGTTTCAGCACGACAACGACCCGAAGCACACATCATAGCTCATCAAAGATTACATTATAGACAATGAGATTCAAGTTCTTGATTGGCCTGTACAATCACCAGACTTGAATCCCATCGAAAATCTTTTTGGGATTTTGAAGAAAAACGTTTTTGTTCAAAGGTTTCCTAACAAGAATGCACTGTATGAAGCCTTGAAACTTAATTGGGAACAAATACCTAATACCACTATATCTAATTTAATAGAGTCCATGCCGCGCAGATGTGCAGCGGTAATGAAGAATAATGGGTCTTACACCAAATATTAACTATGTTGCTTTTGTTTTGCACTCAGACAAATTGAATGTTGTCACATTAATTTTATATTTAATAAAAAAAATAAAACCAAATTTGAAAATTATGTGTTTTTATATGTCCCTAATATTAAAAAGGATACAAGATTTTGTAGCAGCGCACTGATTTTGTTGCTATTGTTTTGCGCAACACTGTACAAGGCAAATTTTCATAGAAAGCTTTCTCCATTTGACATCCTGAATGCTTTTAACGCAAAAAAGTTAATCACTCTCTTTCCAAACGTTTGTATTGCCTTGAGAATACTTTGCACTTTACCTGTCAGCGTCGCTAGTGCCGAACGCTCCTTCAGTGTTCTATCGCAAATCAAAAACTTCAACAGATCATGTTCTTTACAACAACGTGCATCCGGGCTCGCGATTTTATGTATAGAATCGGAGTTGGCAAAAAAATGAAACTTTGATGTAATTATTAATTGTTTTGCCTCTGCCAAAGCAAGGAAAATAAATTTACATGAAAAAAAAGAACTAAAATACAAGAGAATAAAATAAAACCCAATAAAAAGATTGGGTTAATGCAAATCATCAATAGGTTTTATTTATTTTGAATTTTACACAAAAAAATAGTTAGGTATTGACAATTAATACAGACATAGTAGAATAACATAGGTAGACGCATTTCGGACTTCGCTCTCTTCCTCATAGCCAAAATTGTCTTTCAATAGTAATTTGAGTAATAATTTGAAAATGAAAAAATGAAAAAAAAATAATCGTTTTCATATTTTCTATGGGCAGTCAATTTCGTTTTGACAGTTGCGGCAGTCTGCCTCTCTGAAATGCTTCTACCTTGTTTTCATTGTACCATGAATACAGATAACAAACAATAAAATGTACTTAATTTGTCATGGTGTGTGACTTAAATATCACAACGCCCTATAAATAATAACTAAGAACTAAATAATAATTTTCGCATGGATCTTGCAATAGCTTGCACTGGTTAATACTTTTATAATAGCATTTTTTATTTTTTTTTTTTTTTTTAAAAGATTTTGAGGGGGCCCGTATGTGGTAACCCCCCGGGCCCGAACTTGGCTTTCTGCGGGCCTGAACATAACACAACGCACTATGACTTTTTGTTTTTTATGCTACCAACATATCAACCACAAGTGTCAAATAAATAAAAATTTATTATAAATGCCTACCATTCTGAAATATAATTCAATTATTTTAATTATTAATAAAAAATCAATTTGAATTATAATACTTACAGCCGTATTCATAAAAATATCTTAAAATAGCTTTAAAACGTTCAATAGTTAAAAAGCTTTTTAATGTTAAAAAGTCTTTTCAAATGTTGTTATTCATAAAAATGTTGTAGCTGAAGTGGGAAGAGTGTCAATAATGGTTTGTGTATTTGATAAATTCAATGACTTCTGTGTGACTTATTTGTCACAATTTCAACATGTTTAAACATCAACATTTTTTCGAAGCTACCCTCTGCACTGAAAAAATTGTCATTTTATTATCTTTTTTTGTATATATTTTGAAATGTTTTGACAAATTTTCTTGTTTTTATTTTCTTTTTGTTTTGATTTTTTTCATATATTTTGATTTTTTTTGACATATTTTTCAAATGTTTGAAATATTTGTAATTATTTTTGACAAAATTTGTGCTCAAATGAGAGCAAATAATTTTAAAAATGCTTTATGAGGGCTTTATAGAATGTTTCAGCCATGATACAATTACAAGGTTGGCTCATTTTAAAATTGCTGCTCAGTTGTGAAATTTTGCAACAACAAAGCTGTAGGGGCTACAAATGTCGAACGACAAAAACAACAACAATAATTAGAAAAACTCAGAATTACCAGCTGATTTTGACAACCAGCACACTGTGCTCTCCAATATGAGCCTACCTTGTAATTGTATCATGGTTTCAGCCATTTTTAGAAATCCTCTTATTTATAAACAACCATTTTCAATAATTGTGGCGTCCGTGGCGTAGTTGGTTAAAGTGCGTGGCCGCTATGTCAACGAACTTGGAGACCCAGGTTCGAACCCAGCAGCGACAGAAAATTATTTGAATTAAAATAATTTTTCTGTACGGCCGCCACCTCTCTGCAGACAATGGCAAACCTCAGAGAGTAATAAAAAATGCCATGTAAAGCTCCTTGAGAACAAGAACATTGCGTTCATCGCCGTTCGGAGTCGGCGTTAAACATGTAGGTCCGGTTCTCGGTCAATTGTGTACAAACTTAATAACACGCACAACACAATTGATCATAAGAAGCTAGGTCAAAGTCCTTTCAAGGGCTTAAATAGCCAGTTATTTATTTATTTTTTTTTTATTTTCAAAATTTTTTTGACATTTTCTTTGTTTTTGATATATTTTGAAACAATTTGATATATTCTTGACATAATTTGTGCTCAGATGAAAACAAAATAAAATTTAAAAATGCTTTATCGAGAGCATGGTATAATAATATAAGGTAGTATTGACAGTTGCTTGGGCAACGACCATTTGTCAAAAAAAATGTCTAGAAAGAGAGCGTTCAATTATTTCTTATGTTTTCGCCATTGTTTATGTTTCAGCGCTTGCAAATAACCAAACATTTTCTTACAAAATATTGCCTATTTTATTTAATCAATAGTGAATTATTATTACTACAACGAAGATAACTTGTGAACTTTGTGTTATTAAGTGCAAACATAAGAAAAAATGTTGAAAACGTTCAAATGTAGCAACCTCAGCAGCTGCAGATGCATATGGACGAAATTAAAGAAGTTTCCAATTATTATTAAAACACCACGAGTGGAAAACGTTAAACACATATCACACATAATTTTTTCACAACTTTCATTATTATAATTGTGTATTTAACGCACATATTTTGCGGAATTTATTTATTTTTACATTCGTTTAATTCTTGTTGCACGAACAACTGTTTTTGACAGATGGTCGTTGCCTTGTTGCTGAGAAAATCTATACTTGTCAATGCTACCTGTATAATTATATCATGATCGAGAGTTTACTGAAGGTTTCATCCATTTTTAAAATTCTCTCATTTATAAAGCATTTAAAAGATACTTTTAACGCTATTGAACGTTTATGAATAATGTTTTTAAATTTATTTCGATTTTTTCCTTATGAAGGCTTTATAAGAGGTTCATAATTTTTTATGAATACAGCCGTTAGAATCCGCTTCAATTATTAAACACAAATAAACGCAAAAAAAAATACGCAAAAATCAAAGTATTGCTAGTAATGCTGAAATGTCAGTGGACGTACCATAGAAATCTAAATTGAACAAACTTCTACGTCACGTTTCGGCTAATAAGATGCACACAAAACGTGTTCGGTAGAATTATATGTTACAAAAGAAACGGCTGTGTTGCGTTGAACTATGTTTGCTTAATTAGGCCATGAGGCCATAAGGATTTCATGTTATATTTTATTCGTATAATAGACGAAAGGGTTTCCGACATACGATTTCTCATTTTCGTTTAAGGGGGACTATATATGTCCAGAGGCCGAAAAAAAGGGTCATGTTTGTAAAGTTTTTTAAGGAAACCTAAGGGATATTTTTTGACCCTATGGGGGGGAGGGGGTGGGGAGTTTTAACTCCGAACACTTATCGTTTTTGGATTATCCGCATTGTATCGATCTTTAACGGCATTCCACAAAAAGAAAAGTTTTACACGGTTAAATTGTGGCATATTAATGATTACAAAAAGAAAATATATATATTGGGACCACCCTTCAGAAGGAGTTCTTCAGAAAATATCAGTTCTTGATTACATTTTAATAATTGCACTGTGTTATCAATCCCAGCCCTCTCGCCCCTCTTCCTAAGCGAATTTCTTTATTTGCTTGGTTCAGCAAAATAAAATTAAATTTTTAATAGTTATTGAAAACCTAATTCAATTTGTACCTTATCTTGTGTTGCAGATTATTCGAGTTTAGAAAAATACTCTCTCGAAGAGAAACTTGCTATGAACTTATTCCACATGATTACCCAGTAGAGATTGTCAAAGAAGAAAAGCATCAAGATTGTATTATATTAGAAGGAAAGTTTTCAACACCGCTAGAACTTCATTTGCCTGGAGTGGTTCCAAAAGCAGCGCAGCAAGCTCATTTCCAAGTTATTTTACCAAAAATTTGGAACCAAGAACAATTTAAACCTATGTGTATTCATTTAGCTGGAACTGGAGATCACGTGAGTAGCTTCAATCTATACAGTAAATATGTTTGTTAAAAAAAAATTAGTATATCAATACAATAAACAAATGCATAGGACAATGTGCATTGCTAACAAAACTAATGAATTTGTATCAAATTGATAAGCATGGTAGAATAAATAAATTTTTCTCGCGGCAGTAGAAATTTCATTCCGCACACAAAATGTAATGAAACTGCGTTGTTGAATACTTTCAGACATTATAAAAAACGAAAAATTCACTTTTGTTATTTACAAAAGAACGCGTATCTCAAACACTAATGAATATTTTGACGTGTAATTTGACACAGATGTCAGTGACAGTAGACAAGACAACTTAAAAATAAAAACGTTTGTCCCTATCAGAATCCCCAAAAAATTTAAATTAAAATTGCTCGGTATTTTTTGCCCACAGTAGTATATTGTTATATTGGTAAAAAGTTTAAAAGTGATATTTATTTTTGTCCTTTTCAGTTCTTTTGGAGAAGAAGAAATCTGATTGCAAAACCACTATTAAGAGAAGCAAACATTGGAGCCATAATTCTTGAAAATCCATTTTACGGAGTTAGGAAACCTGAAGAACAAGTGTAATCGATATCATTTAACTCTTAAAAGTTTGACTAGCACTATGGTAATATAAACATATATTGGATATTGTAGCAACAATTTTGCTTTTGAAATTATCAATTCTCCATAATGCTAAGGACACACATATGGTATTGATACTATAGTATTGAAATAATAAGAGTATATCATATGTGTGTCACTGTATACTAGCTATATACCAGCTCACGAAGCTATCGTACCTCATTCATGGTTTAGCAAACACAAACATTTTTCTTTTCGCCATACTAACATACATACCTTTTCTTGACTTGTAACCAAAAATAATAAATACAAGATAATGCCATGCGCATGTCTGCCTACGTCATGATCGACACATTGTCAAAATCAGCTGTTTTTCACTGAGCAAAACATAAAAAACAACTGTAGCTGAAAAAAAAATTGTACAGAACTATTTCGCACTATCTTTCGTCTTTTCTTGCACGAACAGAAAATCAGTGAGAAGAACAGAGAAAGAGTCTTTTTCTATCTACGTCACGAAAGACCTAACGTCTTGCGCAGAACGGTGAAACTTTTTCTGCCTCTGATGGCGTTATCTGATTTCTATTATTTTTGACTTGCAACCCTGATATTACTCTAGTTAAACTCATGGTATAATAATACAAGGTAGCATTGACAACTGCTTGTTTTCTCTTCTACAAGAAAACATATCCTGTCCAAAAACAGCTTTTTGTGTATATGCATTTGCAGCTGCTGTGGTTGTTGTTTTTTTTTCACTTCAACGTTTACAACATTGTTTTTGTTTTCAAAGGCGGATTGTAAGCGCTCTTTTTTTGAGTAAATTTTTTGACAGGAGATTTTTTCCCAAGCAACTGTCAATGCTACCTTGTATTATTATACCATGGTTAAACTGATATCACCGTGGCGTAGTTTTTTAAAGTGCGTGGCCGCTATGTCAACGAACCTGGAGACCCAGGTTCGAACCATAGATTTGCACAAGCCCAATCGTCATTTTTTGCCACTCGAATAACAATCGTCGTCAGCCACAATCGTACGCAAAAATTAATGCACGCATACAGCTCGAGCTATGTTGCCAGAAAAGCACGATAAATAGTGCTTATGGTATTTTTCAACGATTGTGGGATGTGGGAATTCCCATGGTATTTTGTGGTAAAAATCTCTCGCGTGGGAATAAAAATACCACATGTGGGATATTTACCACGCGTGGGAAAAAAATACCTCAAAATACCATAAAATACCTCAAATTACCACAAAATACCATAATACCTCAAAATACCTCAAAATACCACAAAATACCTCAAATTACCACAAAATACCTCGAAATTTTTAACACGCGTGGTAGAAATACGAATTAAGAGAACGATGCGTTAAATGACTTATTGAAATGACTGAATGCACTTGTTTGGGTTGGTTTCTATGTATCTATTTTGTGTACCTGCCTGTTCTACAATTCATCAATAAAGAGAAAATTTTCATTAAAAAATCACACTGTGATCATCCTTTTGAATGCACGTGAATGCATAAACTGGTTTGTAGTGGTATGTATGTATATGTTTTAAACTTGTTTTGTATATATCGTATATATCTTGCCTTCCTCATTCTTCAGCTAATGTGGAACGAATATTTTCTCAAATAAATATTAATAAAAATAAATTAAGAAACAGGCTATCAACGGATATACTTTCAAGCATTTTATACGCTAAGAGCTTATCGAAATCAAACTACACAACAGAAGTTCACTTTAATGAAATCCACTATGAACTTTATAATAGCGTAATGTATAAAAATTAATTTATTTAAGCTATGAAAATATCAATTTAAACTAATTTATATTTTTTTTTAATTAAATTTTTTAATTTTTATTTAATTAATATTTAGAAAAAGAACTGAATTAATATCCTTATTAAGTCTTTAAGGCGGTCTTCTCATTGAGCAACTCTTTTTTTTTCGACTTTTGTTTTTTACATTTATTTATAGCTTGGGTAGTTGTGAATATGCCCCTAAAAGGATTTTTAGAAATTCGAAATACTTTAGAAGATACAGCCTTTTTTGTGAAGCAAGGTCTTCGTCAAAATGAGCTATTTTTTTCGACTCATTTTCGAACGAAGCGGCATAAAGTAACCACCGAATTCCGTTGAAAATGTTTATTGTTAGGTAAAAACGTGTTTGCACACATATTTTGATGATACAAAGTGAATTCGACGGAGAATTGTCAGCTCTTTAAAACTGCATTTAAACATTTTTGATTTTTTTGTTTTTTTTTCCCAAAAAAATTACTTCAAACTTTAAACGCGTTTATCTCGAACCCACGTTTTTCGAACTGGCGGCCATGATATCTCCAGTTCAACTGAATGGCCGCCATTTTGTCAAAAAAAATCACAAAATTAAGCTTGAGGTTCACCCGAGAATTACATCTATACTGAGTATAACCCCGTTTTTTTTTTTTATTTCAATCGCTCCGGAGACCCGGAATCGTGGCCGCCGTGACGACACCTTTTTTTTTCACCACCAACTTTGAAGTCTCATTACTTTTTGAACAGCCCACGTATCGAGGCAAAAAAAATTTTTTTATTTACTTTGAACCTTTTGTAATACAATAAATAAAAAAAGTTTTCAATTATTCTTTGCGTTTTCAAATAAGAATTTTTTTAAAAAGGGTCCAAAAAACGGGTTTTGAATGAGAAGACCGCCTTAATAAATAAAGATATAATATTTAAACTCAATGTTTTTTAATGAATATGGTCAATTCTTGGTAATTATGTTATGATGTTGTCAGAATCAATTTAGTTTACTGCATTTTGGTATGTTTTGGTAATTTGAGGTATTTTGAGGGATTTTGTGGTATTTTGTGGTAATTTGAGGTATTTTAAGGTATTATGGTATTTTGTGGTAATTTTGAGGTATTTTGCGACTGTGGTAATTTATGGGAATTAAGTGTGAGAAAAAGAGAATTTTGGTGGTAATTTCATCTGGCGACACTGAGCTCGAGTTCGTAAACAACGATTGGTGCTAAGCACAGTTTGTAACGATTGCGAATACATACAAAGGCACCATCCAAACAATGCAGACAATCGGATGTTTCGTTAAACACTCGAGTGTCTCGAGTGTTGCTGCATGAATTTTTTTTTTTTGTTTTCGTTCTTTCCAACAAATACGCATTCTCCCGTTACTTTGAGAATGAGTGTAAGAAAAGATGGGCATTTTTTTGTTCGCTGTTGTACTGCTTAATCTAAAAAACATTGCAAAAGGCTTGCGGCAACTCCAAAATATATTTTTTTCTATTGTTTATAACAGTGCTTGTCATCCCATAGCCATGCGTGTACGGCACAGATAGATTTTTTTCACATATTTTTTCGTATACAAAAAAAATCAACACTGCAGATTGCGGTTAACATTTTTTCCTTGGTGTGAATGGACATAAAAGCATGAATTTTCCTTGCTTTTGGCTCATGCTCATGTTGCTCATGTCTCGCTTCGTTAGGTATTCTTGATTCGCAGGCATTCGTAATCGCGACCACTCTGACTCTATGGTATTCGTATCCTCAGCGATTGGTGCATGTATTCGCGCATTAATTTTAATGCAGAAGGCACATTCGGTGCTCGTATATTGAGAATAGATTCGAAACGCCATTTGAATGCAATCAAGTTGTTCTCTGGTTCGAACCCCAGCAGCGACAGAAAATTATTTGAATTAAAATGATTTTACTGTACTGCCGCGACCTCTCTGCAGTCAATGGCAAACCTCAGAGAGTATTCAAATTGCCATGTAAAGCTTCTTGAGAACAAGAACATTCCGTTTGGCGTTAAGCATGTAGGTCCGGTTCTCGGTCAATTGTGTACAAACTTAATCAAACGCACAACACAATTGATCATAAGAAGCTAGGTCAAAGTCCTTTCAAGGGCTGAAATGGCCAGTTATTTATTTATTTTTTTTTTATTTTAAACTGATCTCACCGCTATTTTGTGATAGCGACAAAAAACTAACTACGTAAAAATTATAAAAATTAAAATTTTGCAATTAAAAAAATTAAATCCAAAATACCCTCAAGGAAAACTTAGAAGACTTTCAAATGGAAGTTATTGGGAAACATTTCTCATCGTATCTATTGGAAATTTATGAAAACTCAAGAATGCATGTGGAATAGTAGCAATGCATAAACGACAGACAACGTAAATTAAAAAATGACTGTTTCCCAACCGCTTCTTTAGGAATGCATGTGAATACGTTTGCTTGTTGTGAGGCAATGACAACAGAAAATTGTTCCTAATATCATTATCCCTAGCCGCTTTTTTCAATTTCAAACTAAAGGGTCTTCCATTAAGGACTTGACAACTTTTTTTTTAAATAAAACGCAAACCATTTGAGATATTTCAAAAACTTTATTATCGGCTTGAAGTACAATCATTTATGAATGGAACTCGACTTCGTTCATATGGCCATGGCGGGCACGTATGCAGCGGTCGATGCGTTGGACCCAATTTTCGATGACTCGGCCACACATTTCAGCCGAAACGTCCGCTATTCCGCGTTCAATGATGGCTCCGAGCTCTTCCAACGTCTTCGGCTTGTTAGCTTAGACCAATGATACTCAACCTTTTCTTTCTTTGGGCCACATACATATATTTGAAAAGTTACGCGGGCCACAACACTATACTGATATGACGAAAAACAAAAAATCATGAAACCCCTCTTTTTGTAGAAACCATTTATTTTAAAAAATTATAAACTAAGAGATTTTAAAAATTAGAAACTAAAACAGAATAATAATAGTACATATCGATTGCCAGCATACTGTTCGTCAAAAAATAAAATAGTGAAAAAAGTAAAACTCAAAAGTATTTTTTTAATATAACACTCACGACAGATGAAGCATGTGGTCGAACTATGTTAATTTGCTACAGCGAAATATTTGAAATACAGCCGAAATAAATTTCAAGATATCTGAAATTTAGAACGATTTTTTAAATCATGTTCCTGATGGTTTTTTTCCTGATCCGAAGTTTAATTACACGGATTTCAAAATTTTTTATATTAAGGGATAGTAAATAGCAATACGAATAAAATAAGCTCGGTATGATGAGGGGTATCCTGGCACCAGTATTTTTTAAGAATGTTGTTATTTAAAAAAAAAAAAATTAATAATTTGCACTTACCGCGGAAATTTATTTTTGACCAACGCATTTTATTATAAATTTTATGTAAAAAAAAAAATAAATAACTGGCCATTTCAGCCCTTGAAAGGACTTTGACCTAGCTTCTTATGATCAATTGTGTTGTGCGTGTTATTAAGTTTGTACACAATTGACCGAGAAATGGACCTACAGGCTTAACGCCGACTCCGAACGGCGATGAACAATGTTCTTATTCTCAAGAAGCTTTACATGGCATTTGTATTACTCTCTGAGGTTTGCCATTGTCTGCAGAGAGGTGGCGGCCGTACAGACAAATTTTTTTATTCAAATAATTTTCTGTCGCTGCTGGGGTTCGAACCTGGGTCTCCAAAGTTCTTTGACATAGCGGCCACGCACCAACCAACTACGCCACGGTCGCCAACAGCATAAATTTTATGTGCTTTTAGAAAAAATGGTATGAAAGTTTCAATTGTGACGAAAAAGTCTGTCGTACCTATTTTAAAAAATATGTTATACTAGTGATGAATTTTTGCACTTGCCACGGAATAACTTCTTTTTTGTCTTGTTTTTAAATATTTTGGTATGACAGCTCGAAACTTGACGAAAACATCTGTCATACCAGTTTGAAGTATAGCTCTGGCCAGGGCGCACAGTGAAGCGAGTGCGGACAAAAATAACTTACGAAAAAAAAGTCATTAATTTATAAATCTAAATATGCAGAATAATAGTTTAGAGTATTAATATTCTTCGTGTAAGAGGACTTTGCGATATCTTTTCAATTACGGACATGCCACTCTTTAAAAGTTGACTTAAACAGATGATGAAATTCTTCTTTTTACAATTTGGCACTGTATATATCTTAATAAGGGGTACATTTTAGTATAAAAATATGCAAAAAATTAATTTATATATATTTTATGTGTTTTAGCAAAAAAATTTTAATTAAAAGCAAACGTAAAAAAATTTTTCATAACTAAGGACAGGTTCTAGAAATCTAAAAAAACCAAAACTTTGAAAAGCAGTAACAAAAAAAAGCATTTTTGTTTTTTTTTTAGTTTTAGTATGTCGAATATCAACACTTTCTCAACATGTCAAAATTTGGTTTGCCGAAACTCAATAATAAGGACTTTATGCTCACTTTTGTGGAGCATGTTTTAGCGAAAATGAACAAATTTGTATGAAAAAATAACAACGCAATAAAATAAAAAAAGCATTTTTGTTTTTTTTTTTAAACTCAAGTATGTGTAATATCAACACTTCTTAAATATGTTCCCGAAACTTGGTTTGCCGAAACTCAATAATAAAGACTTAACGCCCACTTTTATGAAGCATGTTTTGTCGAAAATAAGCAATTTTATATGAAAAAATAAAAAAATGTTCTCGAACTTTAAAAAAAAAATCAATTAAAAAAAATCAGCAAATTATCTGAATCTTGTTTTCGCTAAAATGCCCTTCACGTTTATACTGGAAAATAAGTTATATTTATAGGTGGGCGTGCTAGTCGGTCGATTTGGTTAATTTTCAGCTCTTTATAGCTACAAAATAACTGTGTAGTAAATTTAAATGATTTGGGGTAATTTTTTGTGTTAATATACCTGATTACCGATTTGGGTTATAAGGGAGGTGGTCATATTAGTGAACCGATTTAGTTCGTTTTCTCACCAGCTGTTTATAACTCTAAACGAACTATGTGTACCAAATTTTATTGATCTAGGATAATAGTTTGGGGAACTATTTCATATTACCGATTTCGGTTATATGGGAGGTAGGCGTGGCATTCTTTCAATTTGAACGAAATTTTGAGAAAACAATTCTTTCATCGTAAAACTCATTTTTGCAAAATTTCATGATTCTAGGATAACGCCTTCTATTTTTGTCCACTCGCTAGATGGGCTCGTCACACTGAGGCGTCCCTTGGGGCAGATGGAGTAGACCCATGCCTGAGGCTCCCAATCTTAGAGGCACCAAAATGAAATTTTTGTTTATGTTTTTCTAATCTATTTTTATTTTCAGAATGTAATTTTTTCATTTATTAAAATTCGTAAAAGTACTTATCGTACTTCCTCCCTAAAACTTCAACACCGTGATTGACGTTGTTTGACAGCTGCAATAGCAATGATACGAGTGCCATTCTTAACTACCCAAACTTTGACCATGGCAATAATTTAGTTTTAAATTGTTTGGCGTGGTATTTTTTTGTTGGCAAAGTCCTCCTTGGAAGAACTCTTGCCGGGAAAGGCGTCCTTTGCAGTTCGCAATTATTTTGAATTTAGTGCAGAAATAGGTCTGTTTCCGTACGCACACTGTGTAACTTGTGGGACACTATTTTCTGTTTCCGTATTTTCTGTGCTTAAAATGGGAGAAGAAGAACAAGCATAAAATCGCTCTCTCGAGCACACAAAGTGCACAGAGAGTGCTAGAACTCGAGATTTCGAGTAAAGTAAGAACAAGCATCAAGAAGAATAAGCATCAATAAGAAGAAGCAAATGTCAAATTACATTTAATAATTGTTTATGTTTTGCGATAAATAAATTCACAAATTGTGCCTAAAAAGAAATTTACGTACAATAAATAAATAAATAAAAATTAAGTAATTGTTCAGTTTTGCATTAAAAATGGCTTTTAATAATTGGAGTGAAAGTGTTTTAAATTTTGTGCTGCCGTCTGCAGTCAAAATCAGCTGTTTTGTGCTTGAAACTTACTAGAAGCTGTTTCCGTACTTTTGAAACTAGTCTCACATTTCGTTTTCATTCTCTTGCACACATCTTACACAAATCTTACACAGTGTAGAATACGGAAACAGACCTATTGAGTGAGAATCTTTTTTTGTAGATGAAGTGGTGAATTCATGAAGCACATGTGGACTTTTACCCGACCAATAACGCATATTTGGCTTATTGACGAACCCATAAAAAAAAAATAAATAACTGGCCATTTCAGCCCTTGAAAGGACTTTGACCTAGCTTCTTATGATCAATTGTGTTGTGCGTGTTATTAAGTTTGTACACAATTGACCGAGAACCGGACCTACATGTTTAACGCCGACTCCGAACGGCGATGAACGGAATGTTCTTGTTCTCAAGAAGCTTTACATGGCATTTTGTTTACTCTCTGAGGTTTGCCATTGTCTGCAGAGAGGTGGCGGCCGTACAGAAAAATTATTTTATTCAAATAATCTACTGACGCTGCTGGGGTTCGAACCCGGGTCTCCAGGTTCGTTGACATAGAGGCCACGCACTTTAACCAACTACGCCATGGACGAAACGATATTCATTCTTAGAATATAATAAAAGGAATAAATAAATTTAGAGAAAAATAATAATATCAACTTGCTTCCAATTCACCATTCATTATATAACATAAATGTAATTATTTATGTACATAAATCTATGTTTTAAAATTTGAAAAGGAGAAGTTTTCACTTCTATCGTGTGATCAGTGCACACAGTTTTTTTTATATTAATAAAGTACAACTTCACGAAAAAAACAATTTACCCGACACAGAATCCCACATCTAAAAAAAAAACTGGCCATTTCAGCCCTTGAAAGGACTTTGACCGAACTTCTTATAATCAGATTGTGTTGTGCGTGTTATTATTAAATGTTTGAACACAATTGATCGAGAACTGGACCTACTAGTTTTATGCAGACTCCGAACGAATAATGTGCATGTTCTAAGAAGCTTAACACGGCATTATTTACTCTTTGAGGATTGCTATAGTCTGCAGAGAGGTGACATCAGGGAAATTCATTTCAGTTGGAAACATTGTCTGTGTCTGGGGGAAGATTCGGATCTCGCGGCTGGAAAATTTATACCGAGTGGTTCAAGCACTCGGCCACAGTCGGTCGCCACTATTATCTATTATATAAATAGATTACAATAATTCTTTATTACAAACATAAAGATACATTATTAATAAACTTAGAATAATAGATTTTTAAATGATTCTTGCCTACTCTAGCTATAATTTTTGTCAGGAAACAATACTGTTATCATGCCCTAGCCTCCATATTCGCCAGACACGGCCCCATGTGAATTTTTTCTGTTTCCAAAAATAAAAGGAACCTTAAATGGCCGTCGTTTTAAAATTATAAATTAGACTAGAGGACCCGGTAAACTTCGTCCCGCCCTAAATTAATTTTTTTTATTGAAATAATTCCGAGCAATCACGATTTCACCCGAAATTAATTTTTTATCGAACATTCACGATCGATAACAAATGGTGCCAATCGAATTTCAATTATTAATTGAATGAAACACTCCAATATCCCTTATTTACACGGAATGTAAGGAGGTTGAGGGAATCACATGTCAGATCAATTCAATGCTTTTTGATAGCAAACATTAGCAAAAGTAAACAAAGATGAAGGGTTTCCAACACGCGAACATGTCATATATTGTTAGCCATGCAAGAAGCTTGGGAATTCAAGATTAATAGTTATAGACATATAGCTATACATACTTTTTTTACAAATAATTGAAGACATACGTTATTTTGCACTAAAATTTATTTGAGGAACATTTATATTGTTTCCATATAATTTTGTGAGCGGAATTTCCGTCCGCTTATTTATATCTAAAAAACTGAATGCACCTCTATGCTACAGGTGTAAAATAAGCTGCATTTGCATAGTCTACTTGCTCTCTGTCTTTATATGATCGCACTGCTTTGCGCTCCATTATCTTTATATACATTATATATTATGTTATTACTCGTATGTTCTATTTATTCTTAAGGCAGAAAATAAGTTTAAAATAAATAAATTACTAGCCATTTCTGAAAGGACTTTGACCTAGCTTCTTATGATCAATTGTGTTGTGCGTGTTATTAAGTTTGTACACAATTGACCGAGAACCGGACCTACATGCTTAACGCCGACTCCGAACGGCGATGAACGGAATGTTCTCGTTCTCAAGAAGCTTTACATGGCATTTTGATCACTCTCTGCGGTTTGCCATTGTCTGCAGAGAGGTGGCGGCCGTACAGAAAAATTATTTTAATTCAAATAATTTTCTGTCGCTGCTGGGGTTCGAACCTGGGTCTCCAAAGTTCGTTGACATAGCGGCCACGCACTTTAACCAACTACTCCACGGTCGCCAGAAAATAAGTTTAGATTTTATTTAATCCAGCACACAGTCCCATAATGAATACAAATTGACCTTGTGATTCATTGATTGTCATAGCGATGCAAGTCGAACTAAATTTCAATTGAACGTTTTTGAACTCGAAAGGTAAATTGGTTAAAATCAATGGAATTCGTGGAATGATCACTTCCTCACCCTTGAATTTCCTACTCAAAAGCGTTCATCGTTGCTTGAATGACATTATTCTTGAGATGCTTCACGACCAATTTTGTACCCTTGTACAATTTCTGTTGATTGAGGCTCCGAAGCATGATGATAATAGATCTAACCTTCAGTGGTAATTTATGCGGTGGTAATCCTTGCAAATCAATGAATTCAGGAACACTGTTCGATGATTGGTTACTTCGTCTGGACACAATCAACTGATTTGAACGAATGTAATTGTCCAGAAATTGAATTTTAATTTATGAAATTCAAATCGATTTTTTCTTTATTTTTTATTTTTCCATACAAAATGTATGGAACATCGATTTTTCCGAGAAAATTTAAATTTGTTTTGCTGTTAAAAGCTACCTTGTGCGGAGACGAACAAAAAAAAAAACAAAATAAAAGACAGTGAGAATCGGACGATCCGTTCTCGAGTTATGAGCGTTCTTATGTATGCCACTCCGTTTTGACACTTACTCGGAAATGACAATCTAACTGTTTTCATTATCCGTCACTCGCTGGTCAGTGGCTTACACGTGTATTAGCTCGCCACGCATTTGACTGACTTCGTAGACCTATGTCAGGCTCGCCCTCTCCTTGGCATTGTAATGAACACTGTACGACAGAAAAAATTACCAATTTCAATTCTTTAGATTCTATCGATTCGGGTTCTTCCTTATTTTTTTTTTTTCCTACACCACATCAGTATTGAGGCTGCTATAATTCGAATTATATTTTATTGCTAATTCTATTAGGAAATTTTTGTAGTACATTTCGATTTGAGTAAAAATAGTCAGCCCAACCGTCAGTTTTGAAGCCATGAGGTGGTCTAAGGATTGATCCTCACAATTGGCAAACAAATAATTTTTTTTTTTATTTATTGAAATGACAGCTTTTGTGTCCTTTTTGGAGTAAAAAGTGAATATGTTGGAGCTTTCTTCAAATAGGGTTTATTAAGTGCTTAAATTGAATTTATCAACGAAAGGAAATTTAATGAAATATATTCAAAAACAACGGAAGTATTTTCATCGAAAGTAAGAAATACGAATTTCTGATAGTTTTTTGTTATTTTAAGGAAACGATGCTATTAGAAAAAGACGCTGTACTAAATTTTGTGCAATTTTGAAGATGTGTGAATGTTTTTGGTGTTAAAATAACGGAATTTTCTTTTAATTATTTAGACGAACAGTTTCGCTAATAAAAGTACGCTAGTAGGATAATTTGCGATTCTTGTAAAAGGGCGGAAGAAGGGGCGTGGTCAAAACTAAGTATGCCATAACCTAATCTAGGATTCAAGTAATGTGTGTGCAAAATTTGATTTAAATCCGTCCAGCCGTTAAGATTTGTTGGCTATTTAAAGTATTCTGATGTAGCAATTCCCATACAAAATTACCAATTTCGATTTTTTTCGATTTTTCCGCTGTTCCTTCGAGTTTTCTGTCATTTTATAATATTCAATACAAAAAAAGAATTATTAAAATCGGCCAAGCCGTTTCTGAGCCTTAGCAAGATTAACGCACACGCATTTGATTTTTATATATAAGAAGATTATTTATTTATTGTACGTAAATTTCTTTTTAGGCACACAATTTGTGTATTTATTTATCGCAAAACATAAACAATTATGAAATGTAATTTGACATTTGCTTCTTCTTATTGATGCTTATTCTTCTTGATTCTTGTTCCTACTTTACTCGAAGTCTTGAGTTCTAGCACTCTTTGTGCACTTTGTTTGCTCGAGAGAGCGATTTTATGCTTGTTCTTCTTCTCCCATTTTAACCCTTTGATCCCCGAATTATTTATAGTAGTGGAAAAAATATAAATGAGGTGTTTTTATCTAATTTGGCTCTTAAATAAGATAGTTTTAAAGTTTTATTAAAATCAGTTCACTGAAACGGAGTTTAGAGAATGTTGCGTATATGCAACATTGAGTACCAACGGTAATAATTGCTTAAATAATTGTTTTAATGATTTTTATTCATGTTTATATCAATAAAAAATAATGGTTAGGATATATTTATACATGGTAATTAAGAAAGCAGTTCTTTTTGGATTGCAACATAAGTAAATACCACATTTGACGCATTTATAACTAGGAAAAGTACAGCCACGACAACGTCCACGCCCTTCCCATTTTACCCAATTGTGGAAACCATCGAGGCGAGTGTTATTTTCCGGCGCTGGTGTTATTTTATATCGAGTTGACGATGGTGTTGATACCGGAGACTGATATTTGACGGACGACCTCTTTTTTTAGCAACTTGCACTGATTTAATTTTATTTATCAAACCGTTTGCAACACTTGCTTGGAACTCTATGAGCGAAATTGACTTTATTTCAGGGCTTGTTGCCTTCATGTGCCGTCTATAGAGAAGCCAACTGTTCACAACATCCGTGCCTAGACACCAATACACAATACGCGTATAGTACTTTGTGGGTTTGTGATCGATTCTGTATAACTCTAGCAACATATCTGCCAAGTCCACTCCTCTCATAAGCTTTTTGTAGTCAACAATAATTGCAGGACGAGGAATCTCTTCAAATTGCTTAGTTTTTCCGTTCCATCGGCGACACTTATCTTCCGGTTGGGTACAAAGGTCATTTGAAATTCATTGAACTGCGCGAGTATCGTACCAACGTACAGTATATTATGAGTGGTCTCAACTCTATAGTCATATGTGCCTCTTCCTTTTGCTTTTATCTGTGCTTCTGTCATCATTTCACATCTTCCACATCTATTGCTACGGATTGTACCAACACACAGTATCCCCCAATCTTTTAGAGCAATTATGCAAAACTATATTAGAGGAAAATCCTAAACCAAAGTCTTCACATGTGCCCTTGCCGACATAAATAATTCGGGATGACCCCGCTCTAGTCATGACTTTAAATCCCCATTTGTAAGTTTTCATTCGTAAATATTGTTTCAATTGAGATCGTCCTGTTTAATGCATCTACCGCACCTATGAACATATTAATTTCATCAGATCCATCTCTCTCTGCATCCTCTGTAGCTACATTCTTTCCTTGCTGAAACAATTTTTCAATAACATCGTCTTCATTGTCTTCCAAATCACCATCTTGATCAGAATCGTCCCAATCATAATTTAAAAACTTCATCATCTCTGCCTCAGTAAGTTTTTTACGGCAAATAAAAAATTCGGCAGATTACATTTCACTTTACATTTTAGCAAATTCAACTGAAATATATTATTTGAAATCTATTTCATCAAATAATATTTTCCATTTTCACTAGAAAGTTATAAAACTAATAAATAAACACATTCGAAAACTCACCTTTAAACGAAAATTGCAAAATTTTTTTAGAGTCTTACTAATTGCCACATATTTCTTCGCGTCGAATTAAAAATATGCACTGAAGTATACGAATAAAAAGAAAAACAAATAAACAAAAAAAAAAAAAAAATGTATAAATAACAAACAAATTTCAGTGGGCCAAAGTCAGAAAACATATACGCAACATTGGGGATGAAAGGGTTAAGCACAGAACGTACGGTACGTACACAAGTTGTGAGTACGGAAACAGACCTAATAAGTTACCAATCTTCATTAATATTGTTTGCTTCCAAAGAATCAAGTGCAGGTTCACTACGCACAGCAATCGACACAGCTCCTCGCTGAACACGTACTTATACAACGCCATGTATTGAAAAAACATTGCAAATCTTATTTGGCCATTTAAGTTCAATTCCGGCTTGCAAGATTCTTCAGGCTTCAAACGAAAGGCTCTCAAATATGAATATTTTATTGTATAAATCGAAAC
This sequence comes from Pherbina coryleti, assembly GCA_943735915.1. Lineage (NCBI taxonomy): Eukaryota > Metazoa > Arthropoda > Insecta > Diptera > Sciomyzidae > Pherbina > Pherbina coryleti. The sequence goes on along the minus strand of OX030952.1, from coordinate 43,934,886 downwards.
CAGCCCCTCTAAGGGCCAGTTTTTCAGTGCGGGTTTAAACTCTAGTCAAATTAAAGTGAGCTTAACTCACGAAAAAGGTACGTTAAAAGTCGGTTTAACTAAATATTGTAGCATTCGTTTTAGTTGAATTGACTTAAATTATCATATGATGTGCTTTTTTTTTGCTTAAACCGAGTTTAAACGTCCAATTTTGGTGAGTTAACTTCGGTTTAATTTGACTAGAGTTTAAACCCGCACTGAAAAACTGGCCCTAAGTGTAAGTGCAGTTCTTGCTCTCTTTCTGTACTCAGCAAAACCTCTGAGCACACGATATCGATCATATGGAAAGTAGAACTTGATAATAAAAGCAGAATTTGGACTTGAGGCGCCAGAAAATCAATGGAGCGACCAAGCTGATTAAAGATGCTTTTTAGGTTTTCAGTGGTGGCCGTGGCGCAGTGGGTAGAGTGCGTGATCCATACGCCAGAGAACCCAGGTTCAATTTCCATCTGACACAGAAAGTTTTTTCAAGTGGATTAATTTTTCTGTTCGTCCGACACCTCTCTGTAATGGCAAACCTCAGAGAGTTAATAATGCCATGTAAAGCTTCTTGAGAACATGCACATTAGCCGTTCGGAGACGGCATAAAACTAGTAGGTCCAGTTCTCGATCAATTGTGTTCAAACATTTCTCTGAGTTTCGGCGTTCCTTCTGCTTTTGCTGTGCCTCGAGGAACGAGCTGCTCATGCTGTTGACGCCTCAACATTAGAGAGGGAGACATCAGCACAAAAGAAAGTCAGCAAAAAGTGTAGAAAGGTGTGGGCAGAAGAGAAATAACCATCAAAGAAGAACTAGCACACACAATACAAAAATACCACAACACCTGTAGTGACGACCAATGCTATCAGTCGTATTGCAGCCAGTGAAGAAGTTGTAGCGCAGAGTGTAGCTAGCGATTTATAATTAAGCCAACAAAAGATCGCGGCAATGGTGAAATGCATACGCACAGCTCGAATTTTTCGGCAGATTTGTTTTTGTCTTTAACGATGACGAAAAATAAACAAAACAAAAGAAGCATCTTTTGTTATTTCTAATTGTTTACTACTTTAAATGATTTCAACTTTCAAAGCCCACGTATCTAGCCTTTATAATGTTAAAATGCTCACAAACATAACATTAATTTTGACCGAACATTTAAGACAAAAATGAGTATTTTATAACGATTTACAAAAAAGTTACCACACAGAAAATAAGAGCAACCGTCCGGTCTGTCTTCGACAACGAATATTTCGAAAAAAAGACTAATCCTGACCGAAAAGTCTCAATAAACATACTTACTGACACGTTTTTACACGTTACTTTGATGTTTAAAACTTGAAATTTAGTTGGAAATTTAATAAATTGAAAGAAAACCATCTCAACTATAAAGCACGGTTGATTTAAAACCTGAACGCATTTATTTGTTTATAACACGGTACAACGAAATCAACTTTTAAAAAATCTCAATAGGTTTGATAGCCATTCCTTCACAAATTGATGATGCTAAACAAAATGGCGTCTAAAATCGCTTTCTAAATACAAAAATTACATAATTATTAGTTTAAAAAATTTTATATTTTAACTGTCCAAAAAATTTGAGTCACACAATGAAATATTCGAATCAATCCAAAAACAATTTCTGCTCTTTTGCGCTTAGTGGATCTTGTTACTTTGATCGTCGTGACTTCAGAAGCTTACCACCGCACGAACATAGTGTAATCACAAATTTTGTACGTGCGTCTAAGCCATGGTTTACGCGAGGTCATGTGCTTACATTTTTTCAGATTAAGATTCATGTGAATTATTTAACACCAGTTATGAAGATGACAATTTGTAAGAATTCGGCATCATATCAATTTTTGTAAGAAAGAAATAGTTTGAAGTCGTCAGCATGCATCATGTTGTTAGAATGCATTATTACAGATGGCAAATCGTTTATGAAAAGCTAAAACAGAAGAGGCCCGATATAGGACAGATTGTGTTCTATTACTTAGATACGATTCAATCCACCTCACCAGCTGTATGGAAAATCTAACTAGAGATAACTTTTAAATTAAGAGTTTGTGATTTATAACATCAAAAGCTTTGTTAAAATCCGTGAAGACATCAGTCTGAAAACCTGAAAATCAGTCCAACATTCTCTATAGCTTTAGATGTAAATTTAAGTAGGTTTGTAATAGTCGATTTTTCAGAAAGGAATCCATGATGGCATGGAGACATCAAAGACAAATAATAATTGAAATAATTGTGATGTAACAATTGCTTAGACATAGGTTAACAAAAACCGTTATAACTTCTGTTTTTTTACGCAAAGTTTACGCAAAGCACTTAATTTAGCAATTCCATGATAGTGTTGCGTTTAACGTCCGTGGCCTCCGTGCTTTCCGCAAGGAGAAGAGAGACCAGAGACGGGAGAGCGAGTAAAAGATATTTAGTTTAAGTTTGTTAATTTTATTTATTTTACAACATAGGCCCGCTGTCTAGGCGAGGCTGCGACCAATGTTGTGTTTTACTTAAGTATTTATTAATATTAATATTTTATTTTAACTAAAAGGCCCGCTGTCTAGGCGAGGCTGCGACCTTATTAGTTGTTTATTCTTATAACTCTAAAAACGCTCTCTGTCCATTTCTGCGCCGGCGACGGGTTTATAAAGGAAAATCCTCACTTTCCAAAGAGGTTCCTTTCTTCCAGAAACTCCCACAATTCCCATAATTTCCAATAAGTGGAAATTATGTATCGACTCTACCCAATCAAAACATTACATGTCATACATAAAATCTTTGCATTTATTTACATATTACTTCCCCTTTCGCGATACGTGATCACGTACGTCTTACATGTTGCGTAGCTGCAGGCATTGCACTTTGCGAGCAGCGCAGCAACTAGGGTAGGTAAATGATCGCTATTATGCTGACCGTGCAAGCTAATGCCGATGCACCCAAACAGTTCATTGCTTTGTTTTTTGTTGTCGCCGACGTTGTAGTCGGAAACACTTGACAACTAAAAACAAGCAATGGTTTTGTTTATTTTGGTAATTTTAAGCGTGCGCTAAAATTAGGTCAGTTTTTCATTAACGCCAGCAATTCGAGTCACTGCACTTGAATTGGGTCTTGGTCGTTCATGGAAATAATAGTCATAAATTTTGCCAGCAAATGCCGAGGCAATATTTATTGATATTTATGTATGAGTTTTAAAGAGAATCGATTGAAGATTCTGGCTTTGTGTGAGGTCGGGCTGTACAAAGTGTACAGGGTAATGTTGTGCGGGTCACAACATCCCTCCCCCCTTATAAAAGAAAATTTTTCTCCTTGAAGAGGTTGAAAAATTTTCTGTCGCGTTACTGACCGGTTGAGCAGAAATGAGCATAGGGTATTTACATTGTTTGTAAAACTTAAATATATGTACATTATTAATTTTCCAATATGATATATATATAGTTTATGCATTGTAAATGAATATTTTACTATTTTACAGCGTTAAAAATTATGCGTAATATTAAAAGGAAATTGAATTAAAATTTATTATATGAATTTAATAAAAAAATTTTTTATAGAACTTATTATTATTTTTTTTTTTTTTTTTTTTTTTTTTTTTTTTTTTTTTTTTTTTTTTTTTTTTTTTTTTACATACTTTATATATATATTTTTCTTTTTGTTGAACTCTTTTTTTTTTTCGTTTGTTATTAAAATGTTTAAAAAATTTTTTTTTTTTTTTTTTTTTTTTTTTTTTTTTATTTTTTTATTCATATTTGAAAGCTTTTGCGATAGAAAGATTTTTATATTTTTTTTTTTTTTCGTACATAAAAATAGCTGAAAGTTCTTTTGAGAGAAGAGAAAAAATTGTCGTAGTTTTATTGCTTAAAATCGTTTGGCAATATTTTTATTTTCATCTACCAAAACTGGATGGAGAACAATTAAGTCTGCGTTACGGCGCGGAAATTATGGCTATATTTTTTTTCTCTAAAAATGCCTACAAAAAATTTTCTTTTTCCTGTTCGAAAGAAGTGAAAAAAAAGATAAAATTTCATTTAATTTATTTTTTTTTTTTTATTATAAAATTTTTTTTTTCCAATGTTTAGTTGAATCTTTTAAGTCTCCTCTGCCTCGCTTGCAGTACTCTTTGGTACTCCCTGGTGAAGTCTGCCGTGTCCTCGTCGTCGCCGAGAACAGGATTTCTTTCCATTTCTGCAAATTTTTCTATTGTGTGGAGTTCCTTAGTTGCCTGGATCATCGCTAGAGTTTCTTCCTCTAACGTGTCCAGGTTATAGTAGTCCTCCACCGTAGGCGTTCTGCTGGTTTTCCCTATGTAGGTCCAGACCATTTTCATGGCCCGGACTTTGGCTTCGTCGGATGAGGTGGCGTTGTCCATGTTTTGCATTGTAACGTTCGTGTTGTGTACTGAATAATTTTGGTTGTGTTCCTCAGGTTTTTATATAAAGGCGAGGAAGAAAATTTAGCTGAGTGTTTTTTTTTTTTTTTTTTTTTTTTTTTTTATTTGTGCTGAGCGAGTTAGAATATGTTCATAATTTTCTTTATTTTTATTGCCCTTTTTTTTTTTTTTTTTTTTTTTTTTGCGTGCTATATGTGAAGTGTTTATGTCGGCAAGACAAATCTTGGCTTGGCGTAGTTGCCTTCTGTGAGTTCTGTTGTAATGGTTTTTTTGTTTTTTTCATGTGTGCTACGTATGTATATTTTATAACTGGCAAAAAGGGTTAATAAGAACAAGATCCCATATATCAGGCTGTAGTGATGCACATCATGCATGCTTACTCGGTTAAGGTCAAGATTTTCTGCAGATTTCTCATCGGCTATCAGAGTGGAGAGTTTCTTTAATTCCTCCTGCTGAGTTGCAGTGTCAAGGAAAACTGTTTGTTTTGAAATATTTTTTAACGGAATGGTTTCTTGTTGTTGCTGAGGAATGAATTTAGTTATGTTTAACGGCGGGAGGTAGTGATTATTAACCTTGGATATTTTAGTGGTTGAACTTCTTAGCGTTAAGTCTTTTGACTTTATGTAGCAATTTTCGTCAAGGTCTATTATAGCTGAGTTCGTCAGGGTTACTGGTGTGACTTTGTCTTCACATATGACATTTATTTGATATTCATCAATTGTCGAGTAGATCCATCGGTTTGCCTGAGCTAGCTGTATCCAGACTATACCTGCGTCTGTCTTTCTGATATCGCAATTTTTTGGCAGGGTTTGCTCATTTGTAAGTAGATTGACTACGCAGTTCGTTTTTTGATTGTTAATGGTGTAGACTGGGTGTTCTGTGTGACAAAGATATTGTTTATTTTCTGTTTTTATGCAGTTTCGTAGTTCTTCCGCGGCAACCTCGTAATAGTGTTCTCTCTCGTAATCAATGGCAATTTGTTTGATATCGGAATTTATAAAAATGAGTTTATTAGAGTGTGCTGTCGGAAAAGGTATAATGTTGTATATTTGGTATGTTGTACTAAATGGCAGAGGTATGGTGATTTTGTAAATTATCTTGTTGCCTATTATTTTTGAATGCATTGTTGATATTTGGTAAAGTGTTACTATGTTATTGTTAAGTGTGGAAGGCAGCTTTAGGTTGGATGGTAAGGACTTTCTTATGGTGGTAAGTATTATTGATAATTGTTCAGGCGATATTATTGATGGGTGTGGCTTGCCGTGTTTTGCTCTTGACATTAGGTCAAGCAGGTTGTCCACAACGTTTTGATATCGCATTAACATTAGGGTTGTTAGTGAAGTGAGAGCCTCCATTTGGAGTGGTGCTCTGGCATCATGTCTCGATTTCAAAATATACTTCATTTGTTGTTGTATATTGTCTATTCTATTGTTCATCGCTATTACTTGATGATCTAAATTTGTTTTTGACTTATTAAATATGTTGTTTGTTGTGTCAATAATCAGAGTTTGTTTTTTGATTAGATCGAGTAAGTGGTGTTCATTTTGTTTCAGTTTATCGATTTGAGTATTGTAATGTTCTGCATCTTCCTCGCTTAGTGTTCCAAATAAAGTTTTTTCTATCGTCCCAATTGCACTAAATAGAGCTCTTCTGGATCTGTAGTTTGGTTGTATTACATCCATTTTTTGACGAAGCTCTGTAGTTATGTGGTTAATTTCGAAGACAGTGCTATTGCATATAGTTGAAAGTTCATTGTCCGCACTTATTTGGTTACAAATTTGGTTTATGCTTTCAATAGTCGTGGCCATATTATTTATTCCTTGGGTTAAATCCGTTATGTTATAGTACGCCACTATTGTCCATTCATTTGTATATAGTTGAAGGTTTCCGATTTCTTCGAAGTAAATGTCTGGGTTGTGTTCGATTGGTGTTATCTTTATAGACCCGTATGCAAATGGTGCCAGGATTATGAGAATGACCAGCATCATTGTCTGGAAAATAAGAGTAGTTGCGTTTCCAAAATTGTCGTAGAAAATTATGCTAGGTGTAAAGTGTTTGCCATGTTTTCAGTTATATAAAAGTGTTTTGTGTATGTGTGTTATTTGTGTTTTTAATTACTTTGACTTTGTTGTAAATGTTGTGTTTAAATGGACCGTCAAATGTTGTTTTTTAATCAGAAAAAAGTTTTAAATTATTATTATGTATGACTTTAATTTTGTTACGCATTTTTATGGCAGTGTTTTCGGGTGATACTATTTTAATTACTTCGTATGGACCTTCCCATAGAGATGAAAATTTATTCTTCCTGGTTTGGTTTCTAATCAAAACTTTTTCACCTACGTTAAATGTTTTCGGTTTCGCACCTTTGTCATAATATTCCTTAGACTTTTCCTTTTTCTCTTTTAAAGTTTGTCCAGCAATTTTAAATCCATGTTGTAGTCTTGCCTTAAGTTCGTTGGCGTAATTTTCATAGTTATAATTTATGGATGGATCTTTTTGTAAGTTGGAAGGAATCTTGGCCGGAAATCCGTAAAGTAATTCATGAGGGCTGTAGTTTGTACTGCTGTGTGGTGTGTTATTGAAAACAAATATCGCATAGGGAATCCAGTCGTCCCAAGTGAGTGGATCATTATTTACATAATGTCGAAGGTATTCCGCTAGTGTGCGGTGGCTTCGCTCAAGTGCTCCATTTGTTTGTGGGTGGTATGGTGTAGTTTGTAGTTTTTTGATCTTCAATAACTTACATACTTCTTTAAACAATTCACTGAGAAAATTAGTGCCTTGATCGGTTAATAGTGAGTCTGGAAATCCGAATCGACAGAGTATTTGTTCTACAAAAGCTCTTGCAATTGTGATTGCTTCTGCATTTTCCAAAGGTATAGCTTCAGTGAATTTCGTAAGATCATCTTGAAAAGTTAAAATATATTTGTTATTTTTGTACGTTACTGGAAGAGGACCGACTATGTCTAATGCTACTCGTTCGAAAGGTGAAGAGCTCGTTGTTGTAATTTTCATTGGTACTTTTGGTGATTTGTTGAGTTTATTCTTTTGACATGATTCGCACTTTTGAATAAAATTTTGTACATCTTTTTTCATTGTAGACCAGTAATAATTTGTTTTTAATCTTTTCAAGGTTCGATTTATACCCTGGTGTCCTCCGAATGGTGACTTATGGTATTGTGCTAGAACTGTTTCGATTTCGTTCGTGTTTTCCAAGATTGTTCTATTGTTTATATGTAAATTAATTTCCATGTTAAAAAATATTTCCGTAAGCATTGTCTTGAATTCTTCTTTAAATTGGGAGTTAAATTTGGGAATTGCTATTGCGATGGATTTTTGATCCTGTGTACAATTCTCGTTTTTGATTTTTTGTAGTACTTCTTTTGCCATTTCGCGGTCTTTAGTAGTTCTGAAGGGTAAAGGTAAAGTTGTTACGTATAATTTACAATAATTTTCTAGCGTATATATTTCATTTTCTCCCATGAGAGGTTTGATAAATATTGGGATCTTTTTTTTTTATAAGATTTTCTTCTGGTGATTCTGTTAGGGGTAGCAATAATAATTTTATTTTTATTCCTTTATTGGCGTAAATTTGTTCTGTGCTTTCTATTATTTTTATTATTTTTTCATTCCTTATATTTTTGGGCTGTTTTGCTTCTGTTTGAAAACTCTCATCGTTTATTTGCTCGCTCGCCTTTTGTCGTGTCATGACTAAAACCTTGTTTTTTATTTCTGTAATATTTTTGTCTTTAGTGATGCGACTAAGTGCGTCAGCATTTGTATTGTTTTTCCCTGCTTTATACTTGATCGTGTATTCGTATTCTGATAGAAGGATTCGCCATCTAGCCAATCTTGACATTGGGTCTTTTAGCTTCATTAGCCATTCGAGCGGTTTGTGATCAGTGTAGATCGTGAACTTTTTACCATAAATATACGGTCGAAATTGTTTTACGGCGAAGACAATAGCTAGCAATTCTTTTTCCGTGGTGCTATAGCGTGTCTCTGCATCGTTCAATGTTCTGCTTGCGAAGCATATTGGCTTGTCTTTTCCAATTATACCTTGGGATAAGACTGCGCCAAGTCCTGCATCACTCGCATCTGTTGTGATTATAAATTCTTCACTGAAATTTGGATAGGCTAAAATGGGGGGACTTATTAGTTTATCTTTCAATTTCGTAAATGCTTCATCGCAGAATGCATCCCAACTGAATTTTACATCTTTTTTCAGCAATTTTGTGAGTGGTTTGGCTATACTGGAAAAGTTTTCTATAAATCTTCTATAATATCCCGTGAATCCAAGGAATGATTTAATTCCTTTCGTATTTTTTGGAGTTGGATATGTTTTTACTACTTTAATTTTCTCAGGGTCAGGTTTTATACCGTTTTCAGAAATGATGTGTCCTAAATAATTGAGCTCTTGTTTAAGAAAATTACATTTATCGGGTTGGAGTTTGAGATTATGATGACGCAATCGGTCGAATATTTTAATTAATTTTTGGTTGTGGTCTTTTAAGTCGTAGCCGTACACAACAATGTCATCTACATAAACAAAGCATTCAAAGCCTTGTAAGCCCATGAGTACGTTATTCATTAGTCTTTGAAAAGTAGCGGGGGCGTTTTTCAACCCAAATGGCATTCTATTATATTCGTAGTGTCCAAAAGGTGTGCTAAAAGCTGTTTTACATTTGTCAGATTCTTTAACGGGAATCTGGTGAAATCCTTTGGCTAAATCTAATGTGCTAAAATATTTTGCTCTTCCCAACTGGTCAAGTATGTCAGTTATGTTGGGCAAAGGGTATGCGTCCCCAACGGTTAGGTCGTTTAATTTTCTAAAGTCTACTACGACTCTCCAGCGTTTGTGACCTTCAGGGTCTGCCTTCTTTGGAACAAGTAATAGTGGCGAGTTCCATGGGCTTGAGCTTGGTCGAATGACGTCGTCTTCTAGCATTTCATTAACCTGTTTATGAATTTCATTTCTTTGGCTTTCAGGAAGTCTGTATGGCCTAACAAATAAAGGAGGTTTGTTTGCTTCTGTAATAATTTCATGGTCTGCTGTCTCAGTACAAGTAAGGTGGTCTCCCTCAAAATAAAATAAATCGTTGTAGTTTCTACAAATCTCTAAAATTGATTTCTTTTCTTCTTTATTACAATGCGTTAGGTCTATATTTGTTTCTACTTTGTTTAATCTACCCTTCACTAAATCTTTTGTTTTATCTAGTTTGATTTCGTTGAAGTTTTCTATTTTTTCCCACTCATATTGAATTTTATTTAAATTGATTTTTTTGATTTCTTCTGTTGTGTTCATAAAAAGAACTTTTACTTTATTTTTGATTGGGCGTACCAGGGTTTCCGCCAAATATACTCCTGGGTTTATTTGTTTCTTGTGGATCACTGCGTCTTTTGTATAAGCAAAAGGGATCTCGACAAGTTGTTTGCATCGAGGTTGCAAGGTTATGGATTGTAGCCCGTAGACATCAGGTTGAGTTGACTCAATCCTGTTTTTACAAATCCTTTCATTATCCAAAAATAATGCCTTGGTTTCCTCTTTATTTGCCTTCACTTTATTTGTAATGATTTTATTATCACTCTGAGGTGACAATGTGATGGATTGCGGCCCGTAGACATTAGGTTGAGGATTCTCAATATGACTTATGCCATTCGGCGCATACTCCTGATCCTGTTTCCTATTTTCACAATTCCCTTTGTTACCCGTAGGCAACACATTGTTTTCCTTTTCAGTGTTTTTATAATCATTTCGAATATGTGGTTTTATAATTTTATTTTTACTTACTGCCGCGTTTGAGCAGTCTACTGGTATTTCCAGTTGTTTATTCTTGAAATCAATTTTACAGTTAAAAGTGGTAAGAAAGTCGCTTCCTAAGATTCCGTCGTAGGTTAAGTTAATATTTTTATTTAAAATATGAAAGTTGTGACTCAGTGTTATTATTTGGTCATAAAAAGGGACATTAATCGTTTTTATTTGCTCCCCTAGCGTTTGCATTGCATTGCCTGAAATGGTTGAGACCGTATGTTTACTTTTTTTATAAATTGTGCGCTGTGGTTCAGTGTCTTTTAATAGGCTAATTTGTGCGCCCGTGTCTACTAATAATGAAGTTATATTTTTATCTGAAGGTTCTAGTTTAATGCAAAGCACTGGCTCTTCGTATTCTTTGCAAAAAGGTATTTTTATAGAGTAATTTAATTTCGTGCTTGGTGCACATCGGCTTTTACTTGCATCCGGGGAGAAGTGCCGTTGGTTTCTTCCCGAGCTATTCCGTTTCCCGATGAGTTGTTAGTATGATGCGTTTGATTGGGATGGCTGTATTCGCCTCTGGAAGGGTTGTAATATGCATTTGGGTCATCATTAACTCTTCGGTTCTGAAACTTTTCGGCGCTTCGCAGTCGAGATCTACACTCTTGGTACGTGTGATTCGGCCGTTTGCAGTATGTACAGAATATCGATTGTACTTCTTTTTTTATATTTGGCTGTCTGTTTAAATTGTTATTAAAGCGGGTGGAAAAATTACTATTGTTTTTCTGATAGCACGTCTCTTGAGTATGCCCTAATTTCTTACAGAATTGGCATGTAGGTTTAAACGTTGAGGTTTGGTATTGCGACGTTTTTTCAAGCCGTATTGAATGTTCTTCAGCATATGCAATGGCATTCTTCAAGTCTCGCTCATTGTGAGCTTTAAGAATTAATCTTAAATTATGATTCCGCAAACCATCCTCGAATACCTGTAGTGCCAATCGATCATTTTCTTGTTTTAAATAAGCCCTAACTGATTCGTCGCTAGTGCTTGAAAATGTAGCAGAATTTAACGAATGTAACAATTTTCCTACTCGTTCACCAAATTCTTTTATTTTTTCTTGTGATTGTTGCTTAGCAGTTAAAAGTTCATTCTGGGCGGAAGTTCTCGACTTTTCCTCCTTGAACTCCGTCTCCAAATCTCGTACCAAATCATTCCATTTAGTAAAAGATTTGAATTGGATGAGTTCAAAGGCCGAACCCTCCAATCGAGTCTTCACTACCTCTAGAATAAAAGTGTGTTCCGCTTCAGTTTTAGCAGATGAAAACAGAATATTGCCGCAAGCTATAAATTTATTGAGTTCGGCTGGATTGCCGTTAAATACCGGTACGATATTATAAATATCGTTTAAAGTAAATTTCAGATCCATTTCAAAATCGTTATCTTCAATGGCTTCAAGACAAAACGAGTTTTCGAAAAATGGTAGATTAGCAAAGAGCTGAACTACCTCAGCTGCGCGCTGACGAGTACGAATTTTGTATGCAAAAACTTTCAAGTATTACAAAAAAATATTATGTTTTTTTTATAAATAAATTTCTCTTATAAATTTTCTTCTCTTTTGAAAGCTTAATAAGTTGTAAAATTTGTGTGTTGCTAACTCTCTTTTTTTTTTTTTTTTTTTAGATTTGGTGGTAAAAATAGTGTATAAGAATAATATAATGTTTTGCTTACTGAAAAAAAAAATGTGTGTTTTCTTTCTGCTCACTGCTGGATGTTGAAGCCGATGTTGTTGATATTCAGTCGATGATACTGTTGATCAATTGTTTCGTCTTTCTTGTTGAATTTAGTTGGATGTGGTTGTTGTCGTCTTTCTTGTTGAATTTAGTTTGCTGTTGAAGTATTTTGTTGTTGAAGGTGTTCTTGATGTTGTTGCCAGGAGGCTCTAGGCCCTAAAGCTGGTTATCCTGGGCTTCTTGATGGGCCAGGAGACTTCACGTCTTAAAGCTGGTTAACCTGGGCTTATTATTATTTTTTTTTTTTTGCACTGTTCCGATGTTATAGCCTCGGGACGCTTTTTTGTTTTTTTTTTTTTTCGCTAACTTTTTTTTTTCACTTGTCACTATTAAATTTTCACTGCCGCTGTTTAGCCTTGGCACGCTTTTTCACTTTTAAGCTGTTATATTTTTTTTTTTTAACCCGATGTCGAAGCCTCGGTACGCTTAAAAATTTTTTGTTTTTAAAATTTCATTTGTTAAAGATTTTTTTTTTTTTGTTATTAAAGGATGGTTTTTCCTTTTTGTTGGTTTAAGGGATGTAGCGTATCCCACCGCTGCCACCAAATGTTGCGTTTAACGTCCGTGGCCTCCGTGCTTTCCGCAAGGAGAAGAGAGACCAGAGACGGGAGAGCGAGTAAAAGATATTTAGTTTAAGTTTGTTAATTTTATTTATTTTACAACATAGGCCCGCTGTCTAGGCGAGGCTGCGACCAATGTTGTGTTTTACTTAAGTATTTATTAATATTAATATTTTATTTTAACTAAAAGGCCCGCTGTCTAGGCGAGGCTGCGACCTTATTAGTTGTTTATTCTTATAACTCTAAAAACGCTCTCTGTCCATTTCTGCGCCGGCGACGGGTTTATAAAGGAAAATCCTCACTTTCCAAAGAGGTTCCTTTCTTCCAGAAACTCCCACAATTCCCATAATTTCCAATAAGTGGAAATTATGTATCGACTCTACCCAATCAAAACATTACATGTCATACATAAAATCTTTGCATTTATTTACATATTACTTCCCCTTTCGCGATACGTGATCACGTACGTCTTACATGTTGCGTAGCTGCAGGCATTGCACTTTGCGAGCAGCGCAGCAACTAGGGTAGGTAAATGATCGCTATTATGCTGACCGTGCAAGCTAATGCCGATGCACCCAAACAGTTCATTGCTTTGTTTTTTGTTGTCGCCGACGTTGTAGTCGGAAACACTTGACAACTAAAAACAAGCAATGGTTTTGTTTATTTTGGTAATTTTAAGCGTGCGCTAAAATTAGGTCAGTTTTTCATTAACGCCAGCAATTCGAGTCACTGCACTTGAATTGGGTCTTGGTCGTTCATGGAAATAATAGTCATAAATTTTGCCAGCAAATGCCGAGGCAATATTTATTGATATTTATGTATGAGTTTTAAAGAGAATCGATTGAAGATTCTGGCTTTGTGTGAGGTCGGGCTGTACAAAGTGTACAGGGTAATGTTGTGCGGGTCACAACAATAGTTATCAATTAAAACATGTTGCCAGATTTATGCAACGGAATTATAAATAAGGAATGCTAGAAAATAGAAAAAAAAAAAAATCATCTTCGCTTGCACCGAAGTTAAAACCCCCACGGCCGAACCAAAGTATATTCAGTCTTAAGCAGCCATGAAAATGTTTTTTATGGGAGGTAGACGTGGTTTTCACCCGATTTCGTTGCATTTCATACCAAGAGTGCATATTGTATATTAAAGCTTATTTGATTGTTTATTATTACACTTATTAAAGCTTAATATTAAATTTCAAGTCCATATATTAATTTTTGTGGAATTCTAAGAGATTTTACTGGTTTGATAACCACTTTGTATGGGAGGTAAGCGTGGTTTTCATCCGATTTGGCTCGTTTTCGAACTTGATCTTTATTTTTTAGATACAAGCTTAAATATCGAATTTCGGGATGATAGCTTGATAATTACGGCTGTAATCGTGATCTCAGACAGACAGACAGACGGACAGACAGGCAGACAGACAGACAGACAGACAGACGGACGGACAGACAGACACGGAAATGGCTAATTCGATTCGGGTGGTGATGCTGATCTAGAATATACATATATATACTTTTCTATACCTACCAGGCCGCCTTATGGGCGTTACAAACGGAGTGATAGAGTTTAGCTACTACAGCTTTTTCGCACATTCTCCTCATTAACGCATTCAAAGTCACAACCCAAAATTTATCTTTATCTAATCTTTGAAATTTACAACGACATTGATATTAGTGGCTCAAAATAAGTTAATGTGAGAAAAATATACCCACCAAAATTTGGTTGGGCTCAAGGACAACACAAGACATCACGACCAACCATGCAAAAACATAACCATGCAATTACACAATAGTTTTTAATCTACTCTTGAGTTGACCTTTAGACAAGTTAACATCAAAAAAGCTACAATTGTTAACTAATTTACTCATACGGTTTAAGGTATAATATACGTGTAACATCCAAAAATAGGAGCTGTTTTCAAAAATATTTTTTAGATATAAGAAGTTATTATTTTTTTTTTAAATTTATACAGGTTATTGTACATAAAAAATACTTTATAAAAATATTTTTTTTTTTTAAAATACAGTGCTGACTTTTATATAGAGGGCGCTCAAAATGGCATTGAAAAAAAGACATCCAAAAAGGTTCGATGGATATGGCCTTTCTCATGTATCGGAAACAAAAAAATCAAATGACATTTTAAAGCAAATACCTTATATCAAGCATCCCACCTACGCAAGACCCCCGGCGTTTTTTTTTTTTTAATTATGGCGGAAGTTGAAGTAAAAAATTTCGAAAAATAGATACATTTTCGCGCGCTTTTTTGTTTATATAAAAAAAACAAAAAAAAAAAAAATAGATACTTGAATTTAGGGGGATGCTTAAAGGACAAAATAACGAACAAAATGCAAAAAAAAATCATTGAAATTAAACCAATAGATTTCGAGTTATCTATCGAACCGTTTTAAAAAAACTAGTTTCGAGGAAATCTCGTTTAAAGTTTTTTATTTGTTGTATGGAGCTTAGGCATAGGTTAACAAAAACCGTTATAACTTCTGTTTTTTTTAAATATCGATTTAAAAATGTGTTTGTATATTCTTAAAACTACAAAGAACACATTAAACAAAAAAAAAATTTTTTTTTTCGAAAAATTTACACGTATATTATACCTTAAAGGAGCAGTTAACATATAATTTGTTCTACTTAACGATAAGTAAATTAAATTGTTAGCATTTCTACTGCTTCTACGATTAGAGTTAAAATTTATAAGAGAAAGAAGTTCTGGAGAATCGAATACACCGGTGATGAGTTGGTGCAAATAGACAATATCTGCAGACTTCCTTCGCTCACTCAATGATTGCATTTTTAAAAGTTTTAAGCGATCCTCATAAGGAGGAAGGTTAAAAATGTCAAATCCACTTAAGCCCCTTAGGGTAAACCGAACAAAGCATTTTTGGATTCTCTCTATTCGATCAACATGTGCATTGTAACTTGGAGACCAAACTTGACTTGCGTACTCCAAGTGAGGACGCACTATTGCATAATACAACGTTGTAGTGGTAATCATGCTATTGAATTATCTGGCCCAGCGTTTTAATGAAGCCAAGCATAGAAGATGCTTTTTTACAAATGTTTTCAATATGAATGTTAAAGGAAAGCTTAGAATCCATACATATTCCTAGATCTTTAACGACATTTACACGACATAAAGTAAAGAAATTTTATAATCAAAAACTAAATTATTCCTTTTTCGCGAAAAGATCATAGTTCGGCATTTATCTGGATTAAGAAACATATTATTTTTAGAACACCAAACTTCAAAAGATTTCAGATCGGACTGAAGGAGGGCTGAATTGTCTTGAAAATTTATTTTTCTGTATATTTTCATATCATCCGCATAAATAAGCAGATAAGAGTTTTTAATGATATGGGTCACATCATTAATGGCTAAAATAAACAGAAGTGGACCTAGGTGACTTCCTTGAGGAACACCAAATAACGCAATAAACTCAGCAGGCAAAACCCCTCGGAATCGTATTTGATAAGATCGTTCTGTCAAATACGATTTAATCCAGTTTACAAAATATTGTGGAAATCCAATGGACTTAAGTTTAAATAGAATTAAATTGTGTGGTAACTTATCAAATGCCTTGCTAAAATCAGTGTAGATGCAGTCGACCTGGCAACCAGATTCAATGGTGTTTAAGCAAAACGTTGTAAAATCGAGCAGATTAGATACCGTAGATCTGCCACTAACAAAACCATGCTGACGAGTTGTTATGACTTCACGACAGTGAATTTTTACCCGATCATACACGATTCGCTCAAAAAGTTTTGGAATCGATGACAGTTTAGCAATGGGCCTGTAGTTAATGACATCATTCCTGCAACCTTTTTTATAAATAGGACTAATAAATGATTTTTTCCAAAACAGTGGAAAATAACTTTCGTTTATAGATTTATTAAATAACAAAGAAAGTGGTTGACACAAAATTGAACCGCATTGAGTTAACACTGCGGCAGGAATTCCATCAGGTCCAGTGCTAAAATCTTCATCGATCGAACTAATATATTTTAAAATATCCTCTGAGGTAAAGCATAAAGAGTCCAAAGAAACTCTGGGTGTAGAATTCATATATTCAAAATACCCCTCATCAGGATCAAAAGAATCCGAACAAAATGAATCTTTAAAAAGATTTGCAAACAAACCACAAATAATGACGGGATCATCAGTAATTCCATCCACAGTTTTGAATGATGAAGGGAATCCATCGGATTTCTTCTTTGTATTTATGAATCCCCAAAACTTCTTTGGATCAGACAGTATTCTCAGCTTTATATTGTCTAAATATTCATTATATAATGCAGCTGAGCTATTTTCAAATTCCAGAAACAAACGTTTGTAGGTTTCCAGGTCATTTGAGTCTAAACTACAGACATATTTCTTCCATGCCCTATTCCTGTTGTTGCGAAGAGTTTTTAAATCCTTTGTGTACCAACGGTACGCACAGTTTTTCGCAAATTTGAGGCCATATGGTACGGACTGAGAGAACACAGTAAAGAGCTCCGTATAAAACAAATTTATGGAATCATCAAGGTTATTTCCATTTAAGTACTCTAAAATAACATTTAGTTTGTTATGAAGGAAATGATTCAACTTCAAAAAGTCAGCTTTTTTAAAATTGAATTCATAAACCTTACCGATTAAACTCGAATTAACTATGCTCTCTCTGTCCGATTTATACCAAATGCTCAATGGTGGATGGTATTCATAAAAATTAGTCAAAGCATGAACGGCCCTCTTAACAATTACATTGTTGCTGTCTGTAGTTAAGACCAGGTCAAGAAGTCTTTCAAGACTATTATAAATACAACTAACTTGTTGTAAGTCAGAACATATATTGTCAACAAATATATGCTCTTGGCGAGTCTTCCAATTTGATGCACAAAAATATGTATCATCGTCGGAAGAATGCCATTTTAAGTCAGGCAGATTGAAATCGCCCAACAGTAAAATGTCGTCATCTACATGCAAAATCCGCAAGGCTTGCATAGACTTCTGCACTGCTCTTTGGGGGAACATATGCATTAATAACATATACATTGGAATTACAATGTAACACCTTAACGCATAAAAGTTCGATATTAGAAGAGCAGGGAATATCAATTAAGGAACTGACAAAGGAATTCCTTACAGCTAAAAGGACACCACCACCAACAGCAGAAATATTGTCAGTGTGTCTGTCCCTTCTAAAAACTTGAAAACTATTGTCAAACAGTTCCAAGTCAATAATGCTTCCGTTCAGCCATGTTTCTGTTAACGCGATAATATCCTCAGAGAAATTCTGAGACGCCAAAAATATGTCGCGTGTTTTAGAACGTAATCCCCTTACATTTTGATAGTAAAGGGATAATCTATTTAGTTTTTTTGTGTCTGATGGGCGATTTTATTCGTTCTTCTAGACTTATTTTTAGTCGTAAACTCAGAAACGAGGATATCATCGGCCCACATTTAAGAGTTAAGAACAGATGCAAACTCTTCAGCTGCAACCGTTAGAATAAAGGAGGCGTGGGAGGGTTTATTACCAATTTTTTTGCATCAACAGAATGCATTTTGACTAAATAAAATATTTTGTTTGACAAACATCAATACATTTTCACTTGTTGTGTCGGGCTGAAGACGTGAAATGAATAAGAGTTTTCGCCTCGACACTGCCCTTATACTTTTATATAGCCACTTATACTTTTTTTAAACGCAAAAACAAAATTAAGTTCAAAGTTATAAGTGGGGTAATCCTTTCATTTTGTTTTTAGACTTGACATATATTTTTCCTTAAAAATATATGCACATTTAACCAAAAATTTTTGGTTTTTCTAAATTTTGAGGTTAAGGATTAAAGGTTAAAGACATTCCTGTGTCAATAAACAATAATATCTTAAGTCCTGATTTCAATGTTTTGAGAAATCTTACTTCAAAGTTTTAATCGCCATATAAGTTCTATTAAAACTTCATTGGTTTTTGTTTCATAACTTTGGTTTGGTTCACGCTAGAAACTACAGATTTTGTGTGAGTGTGGCGGTATATTTGAGGAATACATCAATATAAATAATTCAGTTCTGACTTAAGTCGACTTAAGCGATTATTGCTTGTGGGCACAGATTTTATGCCAGTAACCAACCAAATAAAATGAAAATTTTAATTTATTTTAAAAATATAGATAATAATCCGAGTGTTCGTTTTAATTTTAAGTGTATATTAAAATCTTACTATTTTTTCTGTGCATCCGATACGATTTTTGCATCAGTATCATAAAATATATTTGGAAAAACGAACAGGATATATGATGATTTTAAGAACTAAAAATGTTCCTGTTTTATTACTGTTTAATTTTGATTACAGCAATAAATCAATGGAATAAAACTTCGATAACGAATGTTGGAAGTAGAAATTATTATTATTGAAAAAAAGAAAAAAAAATTTTAAATTTTCATTCTCACTTTATTTGAAATCTCCAAAATATTAAATGGAAACGGCGCGCATCACTTCAAATTAAAAGAACCTGTGTAAAAGATGTAAAGACAACCATTTTAAACTTTCGTAGTTTAACCCAGACCCATTAAACAATAGATAGATTTACAAGATTCAAAAACAAAAAAGATCTGTACAAAGAGTCATACAAATTAAGATTTCAGACTTTTGAAATTTAAGAGAAAATTATATTTAATCTTATTTTTTATTTATTTCTTTTAAGGAGATCAAATTTACATAATGTTTCCGACATTTTTGTCATGGGAGGATGTCTGATATTAGAATGTTTGGTCTTATTTCATTGGTGTGAAAGGAATGGATATGGACCATTGGGCCTGACTGGTTTATCAATGGGTGGACATGTAAGTATGACTTTTTTCACTTTAGTTTTTTATGTTCCATTTCCTAATAAAACATTCATATGCGATTTTTTTCTTTAATGGGCATTAAGTTATCACATAAATAGTTTTATAAAAACATTTTCATCTATTTGAAGAAAGATTCAATTCAGTTTTTATTCTCTAACAAAAAAAAATTCAATTATCTAGATGGCTTCATTAGCGGCAACAAACTGGCCGAAGCCCATTGTGGTTGTACCTTGCCTCTCGTGGTCTTCAGCAGCTGCAGTTTTTACAACAGTAAGTAAATAAACATATAATTAGTGATTAAAATAAAGCAATTGTTGTTTTTATATATTTCTAATGTAAAATTTTTATTATGAAAAGAATAGAAAATAAAACTGCATTCTCAGTTTTTTTTTTCAGTGTCAAGATTTTTCAAAATTATTTTTAAGTAACAAGATATAAACTTGGTTAAAACCAGGGACCGTATCTGTTATGACTTTTTTCAAAAAAGTCAATAAATAATAGTTATTTTTTTTTTGGTCAAAAATAAAAGTCAAAATATGACTTTAATATTTTCGGTCAAAAATAAAAGTTAAAAAATGACTTTTATTTTTCCGGTCAAATATTTAAGTTAAAATTTTACTTTTATTTTTTCGGTCAAAAATAAAAGTTAAAATTTGACTTTTATTTTTGAGTCAAAAATAAGAGTTAAAATTTGCGTTTTATTTTTTCCAATAAAAAGAAAGGTTAAAAATTTGAAAGTAATATCCTATATGAATTACTAGCTTACCCGGTACACGTTGACTTGCACCCGAAAATATGCTAATGAGTCGAATGAGTAAAAGTATTTAACATATTTCATTAAGTATGGATAGGGTAGAAAACAACAAGTAACTCAGGTATGATTTGAGTATCCGATTTCTGTCGGATACTCATTGCAGTTCTCTGATGTGTAGTGATTCGACAAACAACAGTGACAGGCAACGCAATGTGTAGTGATAAGTAAAACAAAGGTAGAGAAGAGTAGAATGAATAGAATTTATATTTTTGTTATGATTTATACTTTGAACCGAAAAAATAAAAGTCAAATTTTAACTGTTATATTTGACCGCAAAAGTAAAAGTCATATTTTAACTTTTCTTTTTCACCGAAAAAATAAAAGTCAAATTTTAACTTTTATTTTTGATCTAAAAAATAGAAGTCAAATTTTAGCTGCTATTTTTGACCGTAAAAATAAAAGTCAAATTTTAACTTATATTTTTGACCAAAAAAAAAAAATCGGTCAAAATATAACCATTATTTTTTTACTTTTTTTGAAAAAGTCAAATAAATAAAATGCTTTGAAGATTATTATTCCTTAGCTTACAAGCATCGCACTGCTTTATTCAAATCTCGAAAAGACAAATTTTTCCGCCTGACTTTTTGAATTGAAATTTCGAAAATAACAGTTATTTTCGGTCCCTGGTTAAAACATTTATTTAAATACTTTAAAGCAAAATATTTTTTGTTATATCTGGCTAATTTCTTTTCAAAATCCTATTAAAATTTCCTTAAAAATTTCATCCTTATACATTCTTGAATTCCTTTGAAAAAAATTAATGATGATTTTTTTCAAATTAATAATGAAAAAAAAAATTACAATTAAACTAAATGATGTAAAATTGTTTAAATTTAAGTTGAATAGCTCTAATTGGTACTAAAAATAGTTTAACGTTTTTACATCAATCAAGTTAAAAATGAAGAACATACATTTTCAAATTTAACATGTCACATTTGTCACATTTGTAGGCCTGAAAATTTTTATTTTTGCAAAAAATACCTATTAATTCATAAATAAAAAAATAAATAACTGGCCATTTCAGCCCTTGAAAGGACTTTGACCTAGCTTCTTATGATCAATTGTGTTGTGCGTGTTATTAAGTTTGTACACAATTGACTGAGAAATGGACCTACCTACAGGCTTAACGCCGACTCCGAACGGCGATGAACGAAATGTTCTTATTCTCAAGAAGCTTTACATGGCATTTTGATTACTCTCTGAGGTTTGCCATTGTCTGCAGAGAGGTGGCGGCCGTACAGAAAAATTATTTTAATTCAAATAATTTTCTGTCGCTGCTGGGGTTCGAACCTGGGTCTCCAAGTTCGTTGACATAGCGGCCACGCACTTTAACCAACTACGCCACGGACGCCACGGACGCCTATTAATTCATAGCGAATTTTAAATAAGACCGATCTTTATTCGCTATTTTTTCTTCTTGCCATCGAGTTTGATAAAAGCAATTTGCTTGAGTGCCTGCTATTGTTCACTCGAGTTTCTGAGTTATTTTTTTTTTTTTATTAACATGTTTTTATTAGATTCATTTCTAGTTTCTGTCTCGTACAAATCTTGCAATCTATTTTCAACCAACTCAGAACTGGATGACAACACAATATTAACTCATGCCCTTGTCTGTCCGTTTGTTTGTTTGGCAAAAATGCTAAATTATTTTATACATATTAAAAATGAAACAAAAAATGTTTTTAAATTTCTGATGCTCGAACTCACAACATCATGATTATAAAGAAAGCGCTGTGTGTAGTGAGCTTCCGCAGTCACATTACAAAGTTTTCTAAATAGCAATATATAAAGAAATTGAAATTTTCAAAAATTCACCACTGAAGGTGAAAAAAAAAATTGTAAAAAATAGTTTGCTTGACTTATTGCTATTAAAAAAATATTTTCATTTGTGTTCTGTAGCTCAGTGCGTACAACGTTTGCTTATAATGGTGACGTTGTGTGTTCGAGGCTCAAAAATGGCAATGACTTTTTTCAGTTTTTTTTTTAAGTGATAACTTCTTTAGGCGTGTTTTACGTTTTCTGATCAGTGATTTTTTCGATCCAATCACGAACACGTGCGCACTCGCATCGTTGTCGTTGCTAACATATAATCTTTGCATTTTTTGTTGTTGTATTTCAACAGTTTTAACATGCGTGTGTAGGTTTTTGCTTTTAACAGTGTGTACGTACATACAAAGGTATATCACGAATTCCACGAAAAAGTCAACCTCATAGGTCAAAAATCAAATTGTAAAGAGAGAAAAGAAACTATATAGAATATATTCTATCGAATTCGGACAACACGTTTTAAGTTGAATTTTTCAAGATAACGGTAGTTTTTCTGTGTTTTTTTTACTTTCGCGTGGTGAATAAGTTGAGCCCAAATTTTGCAGTTTTATTTTGATATTCGCCATGAGGGCGTGCGCTGTTTATTACAACAATTAAAAAAAAAAAATATTTGTTGCTTCAAATTTTTTAATATTTTCCTAATAATCATACATATATATCATAAATATCATATATATGAATAAATAATTATCAACGATATACCGTGGTAAGAGCAGTTAAATAAATTAAGAAAATATGTAGCATGTGCGTGACAATATTGATATAAGTTTCAATGCAGACTCTAATATAAGAAATTTTTTGCGGAAAATGCTGTTATGTGTGGATATTGAGATGGCAAACCAGATTGAAAAACATTTTTTTTACTATTTCCATTGAAAAAAATTCCACGCGTTTCGCACATGTTACACTTTTTTCTATACAAAAATGTAGTTTTTACACACTACGGGGTCGTTCATAAATTACGTTACCAATTTAGTTGGGAGGAGGGGCATTAAAATGTATTACGATTAGTAATGATATGGGGGGTCTCATATATAGCAAAGTGACCAAAAATAAAACAACTCGAAAAAATTGAAATTAATACACCCTTCATTTAAAAAAATGTCCATCCTTACATCTGCATTAGACGGTCAAACGTCTAAACTGACGGTTAACTATTGACAAGTGTCAATATGAATTCTCATAAGTGGGTTTTATTTAATTTAACCCTTAAATGCCCAGTGTATCTTTTTGGCTACAAACGAGAAAATAAGCTAATTATTTCAAAATATTGCAAAAATTAAAATGCTGGATATGTAGTTTCACTCAGAAAATTTCATATATAAAACAAAAATTTAATTATTGGCATGACTTTGTTGGTTTGGGAAATATTGACCGTCAAATTAAAAACAGTTTTTTTAATTTTTACGGAAAATTCGCTTTTTGACATGAAATACCTTTTAAACTATTAACAATTTTAGAGTATCATTTAACAAACAAATTAAGAGTTATCATAAAAAGAATCGTTTTCCACGTTTTTGCCTTGAACTCCTACAACCAAGCTGATTGATGGTATACGTCAGAATGCCCACTGTATCTTTTTGGATACAACCATGTTTTCTTTAAACAAACATTTTTTCCAAAAAAAAAATAAAAACGGGGTCGTGTTCAGGGGATCATTTAACACAACATAATTTTAATGATATCGGTGTTGTTGGGCATTTAAGAGTAAAAATAAATCGGAATATAAATTATTATTCAAATAAATCCATTTTAAGAAATCATATTCACAAAAACACTGAACTTGGTGGTACGGGTGCAGCCTTTACGGGTACTCTCTCAAAGGCCAGGTGAATTTCTTTGCATAAGAAATGAGAATACACCTGAATAGGTCCACATGGAATCTGTTGAAGAATTTGAAGAGTCCCCAAAGTTCCAGCTCCTTCAATTCCAGTGATTGAGAGCATCGACTTTTGGATCGAATAGAATAGATTAGTTTTAATCGATTAAAATAATTGATTTTCAAATTTTTTTCTTAAATGTATCTAGTCATGACATAAAAAAGATTAAAAAAAAGAAAATAAGAAATTTTTAATCCTTTTGTTTTGTATTTCAGTTTTTAGTAAATATGGTCGAAGGTAACAGTAATATGAACGTACGGTGTAATTGTGCGTGACGAATGTAACATGTGCGTGACGGTGTTAAAGTTGAAAAAATTGTTTTATAATTTTTTTTTCTCAAATAACTTAGCTACTAATATAATCTAGGATAACCTCTTATTGCTGTAAAAAAATATGAAAATTCTATCTGAAGTCAATTCGCAGAAATTTCAGATAGAAGCTGACATCAAATTTTTAAAGGGAAAATTTTGTAGCACGTGCGTACGCTACATTTTGCTTAATATCACCGAAATTCATAAGTGGATTCATTAAACTTTTACACATTTTAAATAGACCGAAAAATTAATTAATA
Organism: Pherbina coryleti; assembly: GCA_943735915.1. Lineage (NCBI taxonomy): Eukaryota > Metazoa > Arthropoda > Insecta > Diptera > Sciomyzidae > Pherbina > Pherbina coryleti. Next base: position 43,910,443 of record OX030952.1, on the reverse strand, counting down.
AAAATTGCAAACCAGTTTTCGCAAAAATTTCTTCTTATGTAAATCAGTTGCAATTATTCGCAAGCTGTAACAGTGCGTGACATGGAATTCATGATATGCATGGTGTAATTAACAAGGTGATAGTGAATTTTTAAGCTCTCTCACAAAAATGAACTCTTGATCTGTCAAAAACAGCTGATTGCATATTTTAATCAAAACATAGTTTGTGAAATTTCTGCTTAATGCGAAAGTATAATTTGATTGATTATAAACGTGCAAAAAACATGGATAAGAATAAAAATTTGCTGAGACGCTGTGCGTGACGGACTGCGCTGGCTCACTTTGTAAATAAAGCAAAGCTATTAGCCAATAAAATACCAACAAGTATCAAACTTAACCTCAAATCGATTAAACTACTTCTCCGGCAACTCAAGATAAAGAGCTGGATTCTTGAAGCATTATGAACCACCTCGTACGGATTGTGATACAGCTTTCGTAGATTTCCTCGAAGATTTTAATAGGATCAGCTTATTGCTGCTATTGGTATTGTGGAACTACATGGCCAGATCATCAATACTTGCAGCCAATTACAGTGTGTTTCCATATTCGGCTTTAGTTTTTCGCAGTTTCAATGATTTTTATGAAAATCCAACAAAACTACATATAATTGCAGTTTATTACTTATTAGCGAGAACTACCACTAGCAAGCAAACAAAACAAATAACGATTTGACACTTACCAACAGGTCCTCTCTTTATGTCACAATTTTTTGACAGATTCAGCAAAATTGAGTGTATGGTGAAAAATTCACTACCACCTTGTTAATTACATCATGGGTATATGTAATAAGGACCATGGTGTAATAATAATAAGGTGTTAGTGAATTTGACACTTCTCTCTCAAAATGATAACTTTTTTCGCCCCGCTCCTGTCAAAAACAGCTGATGGTGAATTGGAATGAAAATAAATCAGCTAACGTACAGTCGGTCGAAGCTCAATGCCATGTCCACTTCTTTTGATGGCTATTATCAGCTGAGGTATTGAACATTCTTTCATGGCATTCGATATATTCTTGAAGCAGTCGATGCTTGAATGCAAGACAATTTCCATGCTGGCCAAAGCTTCATGTCGGTGGCACCTTCCAGCGCACGTTTTTGATAAAATGACAAAACAATTCAATGGTCAACTTGGCAAATGGCCGAAGACAACTGCAATAACTTTTTGTCAATACAACATGGCACAAAAAATTGAATAAAATATTTATTTAAACTTTATTCGCACAATAACCTATAAAAACTATAACACATCATCATCTAGCAACTCAAACAAATAACACAATTTGGCAACTATCAACGGCTCCTCTCTTTCGCTCTCAATTTTTTGACAGAAAGAAAGCTATTCTTGGTGTTGTCAAAAATTCACTAACACCTTATTATTATTACACCATGATAAGGACTAATGCGCTAGGCAGCTCAAGAGTTGTGGCTTTTATGTGTGCATTTTTTGTTATTGCTATTTTGGCATTGTTATCACGGTTGCCAGAGACTCTTTGCCTAAAATTTTCAAATGGCTTTTCAAAAATCGTTATTTGGGTCAAAAAATCGTCGTTTGCAAGTCCCAAAAATCGTCACTAATGTCCTTAAATCGTAATACAGTACAGAAGATTTAAATCTTTACATAAAGCAAAAAAGGTTATGAAAACACTTTCTATTCCAACCAACTCCCGCCCCAATTCCCGCTCCACGTAGCCTCATCCATCAGTTTGGAGAGTCTTGGACAGAAACTGAATGGAATAAAAGAATAGAAAAACTAGAAAATGGCAATCAAAAGGAATATATCACTTTGTTCATCAAGGGCCTTCCGGCAAAAACAAGTGAATCTTGGGTATCTTCCTACTTCTTCAACAAATTTAGTATTTTGATAAAAAATTGCATAAAGACGTCTAAGGCTCGAGCTAGGAAATTCAGCTGCTTCAAACTGGAAATTCCTTCGGCATACGCATGGATGTTTCTCAACACAGCTGGTGGAAACTTCAAACATGGGAACAGGTCAATAGTCGAATGGAAGGACAAGACCGCACAGAAAACCAATAAGCAGAATGTAAATAATAATAATAATGTTAAAATTAAGCCTAAAAATAAATCTAATTCTAAAGTTAAGAATTATCATATACCTACTACTAGAAATAAGGCTACTATTAGTAATAAGTCTTACAATAACACTAGTTCTATTTCTAATAATTGGGAACTCAAAACCAATATCATTCCTTCCTTCAACCCTCGAATTTTCGAAAGTTCTACCACTCACTACAGCAACAACAAACACCCCGGCTATCCAGTTCCTGAAAACACAGGTCAAAAATCAGCTCCTACACAACTTATTCCGAGACGTCGACGCGTTTCTTTCAATCTCTCACCTATCTCCGTTTCAAGTGAAAAACCAACAAATGCAACCACGAATTATCCTTATTTCGTTCGCTCCCATATACTTAACCCGTCTGCATCCCCCTTTATATCCACTTCCTCTTCATCTAACCCAGCTATCATCCATCCCCAACCTTTAAATCAATCTCCAATATCCACAGGATCCTTACCGAAGGCTACTTCAGTAAATGAGCCTAGCAACCCTGATACCTTCATAGACCCCCTTAAGCCTCCAAGGGTGAAATTAACATTGAACTCCTGTGCAGACACCGAAAGTAGATATGCCCTTTCTCGCCTTAGAGAGAATAGCATCTATAACAACGTCCGTCTATATCTAGCCTATATGCATAAAGCCCCTGATACTACATGCATAGAAGGAAAGACCAAAACTAATTTAAAAGTTTTAATACAACAGGAAGGGCTGCCGACCGATGTGCACGATTTGCGTCGTATGTTTAATTGCTTTCACGAGCAACTTGGAGTGCCAATAAATCAAGTCAATGCGGATCTTGACACCTATGGCGCCCACGTAAGGTCTAAACATGTCTCTATTCTGCAAAAGTCACGTAAAGAGCATCAGCAGTATTATCGCTCCTAACCTTCACCCTTGTACAACCCCTGTCGCTCAAAACCAGCCCAAATCACCTAACAACATTCCACAAGTAAGGTCCAAGGATCCAGGCCAACCCACCTACTCAATTAATTCTCTCAAAATATTTTATCATAACTGTGGTGGTATGAGAGGTAAACTAATGGCCTAATTCTGTATCCCTATCCGAACACTCGTCTCGTGCAAAACACTGCTCGTTCGTGATTTTGAAATTTCTAATTCGAACAGATAACAGCTGACGAGCTGGCGAACGATGCCGTAAAACAGTAACATTTTTCAAATTTGTATCTCTAACGATCAACCAAATGACGAATTGAAACGTCAAAATCACACGAATACTTTTATGCTATCGTTGTGATATGTTGGAGTTCTTATGAAGCAGCTAGATGGTAAATTGGATTTAGGAAGATACGCCCCAAAGTAGGGAGCTTGTAGGGTATCTGTCGATGAGTTGTGCAAGAACTTTCTCAGGGTCTGCTAGCTCTAGAATATTTCTTAAGCCTCGCATTCACCACATGAGCATTCACAACTCACTTCCATATCACATCAACTTGCTCAAAATACAAAAAAAAAAAAAAATTTCTGCATGCATTTTATTTAAAGCACTTATCACTTCAATCAAACAATCACATAAAACTTCTTTAACATATAAAAACATATTTGCTTGCAATAACAACAATAAATATATTTTTGAAATCACATTGATTCAATAAAAAAAACATGTCAAATATTTATAAACAACTCAAAAAAAGCATTGCCAACAAACGAAAAAAAGCCCAAGAACTTTAGAAATCTTTACAGAAAATTAAAAAAATAGCAGAAAACTTATATATTGGTTGATATGGCAGTGCTAAATTTGACAACTTATTGTGTATAACAGTTTCAATGACGTAAGAAACTTCAGCTTGCCGTAAGGGTTGGCGAGCAAGTTCGTTAGAGATACAGATTTCAATTAGAACACAACATCGTTCGCCAAGCACTCGTTAGTTGAGTCGCTCGTTAGGGATACAGAATTAGGCCATAAATAAATTATTTATTGATGCTAAATCTTGCCACTTCAAAGTTTTGGTATTTACGGAGACTTGGTTAAATGATACTTTTAAAAATGAGGAAATTCTGGACTGCAACTGGTCTATCTACCGAAATGACCGCAACTATTCCTCCACAGGCCATTCGCGAGGAGGTGGTGTACTAATAGCTACACACAATTCTCTATCAAGTGAGCTTATAGAAACCCCTACTCACAATCTCTTTGAATACCGCATAGTAAAAGTTTGTACAGGAAAGAGTGATATGTACATTGGTGTCATTTACATCCCACCTAGTTCTAGTGATTCATCATACAATGAGTTATGTGAAATAATCACTTCATTTGCAGCAACCTTAAAAGAAGAAGATAGAGTTGTTATTTTTGGTGACTTCAACCGTCCAAATATATCATTTGTCATTGACGAAAATGACAACTATCTTTTGCCTGTAAACCTCTCTAGTTCTATAGACTTAACATTGCTTAGTACCTTTTATAGCAATGATCTACAGCAAGTCTCTGCAACACAAAACCAGAATAGCAGGTGGTTAGACCTAATCTTTACTAACTCGTACGACGAAATAAGTGTTGGTCCAACTGTCGAAGCAGAAAATTTGTTTGCAAACACTGTCCACCATACTGCTTTAACAGTTATTTTCTCTGATATAAATCTCTCTTTTACCCAGTCCTTCAATAACTCCATTGTGTACGACTTTCTTAATGCGGATTACGAAAGCATAACATCTCTCCTTGGTGGTATTAACTGGAGGAGCGTTCTATCAAACTTAGACTTAGAAAGTCCTGTTTCGAGTTTTTATCATTATATTTCTACAGCAATCGAAAGTTTTGTGCCAAAATTAAAGAGAAAAAACAAACTGTCAGAACCTTGGCTAAATTCAAATCTCAGGCACTTGAGAAACCAGAGAAACAGAATTTACAAACTCCTCAAAAGCACCAGAAATGTAAGCGATGAAATGAGGCTTAGGTATGATAAGCTATCGAAAGAGTTCTCTCTCAAATCAGAGCTAGCTTACAAATCTTACACAAATTTAATTGGAGAAAAAATTGTCCGGGACCCAAAATCATTTTTTGACTTTGTCAATTTGAAGCGAAAATCTGCCGGATACCCTTCATCCATGTACAAAGGTGATGTTAGCTCTTCCTTCCCCCATGAAATATGTAATCTCTTTGCGGATCATTTTAAGGAGGTTTTTTGCCCACCAACTACTCAGTCTGAGGTTTTTCCTCCCACCTTGAATTCACGACACATGGTTGAAAACTTCAGTTTGACGAAAGAAGAAATTTCAAGTGCAATAAAAAGTCTAGATGCAACCAAGGGACCTGGACCAGACCTAATTCCCCCAACGTTTCTGGTACGATGCTTAGACCAACTAATTTTGCCCTTGCATATAATATTTAACAAATCACTCTCTCTTGGAGTATTTCCCTCTCATTGGAAGACTTCCCACCTTATACCAATACACAAAAACGGTGAAAAAAGTTCGATTGAAAATTACAGAGGCATAGCAATTTTGTCAGCCATCCCAAAGTTATTTGAAAAAATTATTTGCGAAAAGCTAACACGCATTATCAACCCTCGACTAAACGAGCAACAGCACGGATTTCGGAAAGGACGGTCCACCACCACTAACCTCATGATCATGGTTTCTGACGTTTTGAGCAAGATGGAGAAACGAAACCAAATAGATGCTATTTATACTGACTTGAGTAAAGCCTTCGATCGTGTTGATCACGGCATATCTATATATGTATATAATCTATATATATAAAAAAGGAAATTATGTTTGTAAGGCCGCAATAGACTCATAAACTACTCATCCGATTAGCATGAAAATTTGTGTATAAAAGTTTTTTGGTACGGTGCGTGTTTGTGGGCTATTAATTTTGTTCCACCTTGAACACCAGAGGGCGCTGTAGTACAAATTTTTTACAAAACTGCCTAAAACTCATAAACTGCTAATGCGATTAGAATGAAAAATGGTATACAGTGGGTTTTATGTACGTTGAGTGTTCTGCTGCTATCGTTTTTGACCTATCTTGAACACCAGAGGGCGCTATAGTACAAATTTTTTACAAAACCACCTAAAACTCCCAAACCGCTAATGCGATTAGAATAAAAGTTGGTATATAGTAGTTTTCAGGTACGATGAGTTTTTTAGCACTATCTTCTTTGACCCACCTTGGACACCAGATGGTGCTGTAGTACAAATTTTTTACAAAATCGCATATTTTTAGTTGTTTTCTTATGTAACATGTGCAAATATTTACAAAATATTAAATATTTCTTAAATTTAGTAAAATAAAAATAATTTCCGTTATTTTGACATCAAAAACATGAACATATCTTGAAAACTATGAAAAATTTTACTACAACGATATATTTAATGCAACATCGTTGCTCAAAAATGAGAAAAAAACAATCAGAAATTTAATTTTGCGACTTTCGAGTCAAATATCTCCGCTGCTTTTGTATTCATTTTGTTAAATTTTTTTTGTCTTAAAGCTTCATCAAAGTACTATGAAAACCTTATTGCAAAAATACCGTTAGTTGAGTAAATATATTTTAAATATTTTTTTCAAAAAAGGTCTGAAATATTGGAGTTTTCCTCACAAAAAGGCTCAAAATTTGTTTTGTTGAAAAAATAATTTAAATTCAAATTCGCAAATTTTCAACTCTATTTAAAAATTATAACATTTATAGGCAAAAGTTATTTCAATTTTACACAAAAATTAAAAACCATTTCTGTGATTCAAAAAACAAGGCCTACCCCTTGAATTTTTCGAACAAAATTTTTTTTTCCAATATTGTGTTTTTATATTTTTGAAAAAATAAACAAGCTAAAAAATTAATTTATTAGAAAAAATTATCTAAGTATCTCTTGCCAATCGAAAGTTATAGCCAATAATGTTTATCCAAAATATATATACAAAAAGCAAAACGCTGTGTGTGATGGCTGGAAACTTCAAAATTACTTAGCCGATAGAGCTGAAATTTTGGCAGTACATTTTTTTCAAGTACGAGATGGCTTAAATTTCTGTCACACCCCCTTTTACCGCCCACAAATCAATAAAAATGCTATATTTCCTACGGTTTTCGTCGATTGGGCTACATTTTGGTAATTTAATCTGTATGCTTACTGTCGGCAACTGTACTAAAACAGGGTAATGTCCATCTACTAGAAAACTGGGATGAGAATTATATAAGAGGGTGTGGCTCCGCCCATACAGTTAAAATTTGTATTATCGAATAGCTTTGAAAGTAAAAGTAGCAATACTTACATACAAACTCAAAATGGAGTTACTATTTGGTGATCTCCTGCTACTGGGAAACTGTAACGGGCAGTGGAAAATAACAGTGGTGTCAAACTATGAGTCTGAGAAAAGTTTTGAATACACCTATTATGTTCCCATATAGTTGCAGGCTGCAGCAACGCGCGCCGGGAAAAGGCTAGTTAATACATAAACTAGAAAAATTTGGTGGCGACCGTGGCGTAGTTGGTTAAAGTGCGTGGCCGCTATGTCAAAGAACTTTGGAGACCCAGGTTCGAACCCCAGCAGCGACAGAAAATTATTTGAATAAAATAATTTTTCTGTACGGCCGCCACCTCTCTGCAGACAATGGCAAACCTCGGAGAGTAACACAAATGCCATGTAAAGCTTCTTGAGAATAAGAACATTCCGTTCATCGCCGTTCGGAGTCGGCGTTAAGCATGTAGGTCCATTTCTCGGTCAATTGTATCAATTGTATATATATATATATTATATATTATATATTATATATTATATATTATATATTATATATTATATATTATATATTATATATTATATATTATATATTATATATTATATATTATATATTATATATTATATATTATATATTATATATTATATATTATATATTATATATTATATATTATATATTATATATTATATATTATATATTATATATTATATATTATATATTATATATTATATATTATATATTATATATTATATATTATATATTATATATTATATATTATATATTATATATTATATATTATATATTATATATTATATATTATATATTATATATTATATATTATATATTATATATTATATATTATATATTATATATTATATATTATATATTATATATTATATATTATATATTATATATTATATATTATGTATTATATAAGTTAACGTAACAAACATTCAAACATTCAATTTAACTAGACAGATATCTAAATCTACGAATAAGAATATGCTGACACCATGTCTGCAACTGCACGCGCATCCGCTGCAGCTCAACAAAGCGTGGGAAGCAACGTCGACAATTTTAAGAACAAAAAACAACAAAACAATAGACGGTAGCAGCGCAGCTTAGGATTTTATATGTAGAAAAACAAATTGTAAGTTTAGTCTAAGTTTGAAGTGAAAATAAAGAAGTCGCGATTTCGCGCATAAAAAATATTTTTTTTAATAAAATTAAACATCGTTTAATTTAATTGGCGCCCGAGCAGGGACCCAGGACGCGATTCGTTTATTAATTAAAATAACAAGTGAAGCTTAAACCGGAGTTAAGTACCCCGTCGCGAATCACATTTAAATCGCAATATTAAAAGGATAAAGGCGTAAAACGGAGTTAAGTACCCCGTCGCGAATCACACTAAAATCGCAATATTAAAAAGATAAAAGCGTAAAACGGAGTAAAATACCCGTCGCGAAATCTTAAAGAAAAAAGTGTTTTCCTTTTCCTGGGTCCCGAACCTAAGGACATTGAGTGTTGGAGTCAATAGACCTAGCACACCACGATAAGGAGTGCGGCATAAAAGTACGGATCCTGAGTCATCGTTGGAACGAATAAAAGAGAGTCAATCCACACCGCCGTCGTGGGACAAGCAATGTTCCTGTTTATATTTATGTAAGTTAATTTAAGTGAACAAAAATTACAAATAGAAAAATATTATATAATTTAAAGAAAATTTTTAAAAGTTTAAAAAGAAAAAATTAATAAGAAAATTATTATTAAATATAACATAGTAAATGAAAATGTAATCAGATTTTTTTAAAGATACAAGACGCAAAAATTATATAATTTAAAGAAAATTTTTAAAAAATTAAAAAAAGGCGAAAAAAGGCTTATAAGAAAATTATTATTAAATAAACGAAGACTATAAGATTTAAAGGAAAATTTTTAAGTTTAAAAAAAAAAGAAAGAAAACAGGTTAATAAGAAAATTATTTACAACAAAAGAAAAAGAAGTTTAATAAAAAAGAAAATTATTATTAAAAATAAATCAAAACGGAAAATTAAAAGGAAAAAAAAAGAAACTAGAAACGAAAATGTCAACTGAAGATTTAAGTCAGACTTTTGATAGGCTAAATTTGGCATCAGGTTCCACTACAGGACAAAGACCCCTACCCAGTTTTTCGACAAATAATATGAAAACAGAAATTAGCGAATTGATAGTTAAAACAGTGTCAGATCTACTCAAACCTGCCGAAACCGACAGTAGAAATATAGAACAGAATTACGACTTTACAGACGTGACTAGTTTACGTGACGCAGACAAAGTACCGGACATTGTAAAATGTCTAAGAGAATTCTCTGGACACCCAGGTGAATTCAATTCGTGGAGAAAATCGGTCGACAGGATATTAAAAATCTACGACTGCCTAAAAGGCACTACTAGATATTATGCCATTCTTCATGTCATAAGACACAAAATTGTAGGAGAGGCTGATACCGCTCTCGAATCATATAGGACTCCACTTGATTGGGCCCTGATTAAAAAGTGCCTTATCCGCTACGCGGATAAGCGCGGTGTCGGTACTCTTGAGTACCAGATGGCTTCCTTAGCCCAAAGAAATAATACGGTCACCACATTTTATCAGCAAGTGTATCAAATTTTGTCCTTGATACTGGACAAAGTTGCGTGCCTGGACTTAAGTGAAGAAAGTCTCAGAGCAATGACAAACACATTCCGAGATAAAGCTTTGGATACCTTTATTCGTGGCCTTAACGGGGATTTACCCCGATTACTGAGCGTAAAAGATCCGACATCACTGCCACAAGCCCTACATATGTGCCTTAAATTGGACAATATGAACTTTCGATTACAACACGTCCATAATTTCCCACCTCCTAGACCACCATGAGCTCCCGTCCAAACTCCAATACCACCAAAACGTGATTTTTTCCCAGAACTAACTAACTTTCAGCGAGACTCTTACCATCGACAGCCGAGGTTAAATCCAGCTCATTTTACAACATACCAACAATATAATTCTCCAAGAGAACAGCATAATTTTCCAAGACAACGACAGTTTGGATTTTCAAGACCAACACAACAACCAATCTTCCAAAGACCACAACAGAATTTTCTACAGCCTCAATTTTTCCAAAAACCTCAAATTGGTCACTGGAATCCACAAGGATTCAATAACAGGCCACATTTTCCACCCAAACCTCCAATACCGATGGAGGTCGATCCATCGATACAATCTCGACAAATTAACTACCAAAACAGACCGAAAATAATTACTCACAGAAACGCCCAGCTGCTCAGCAACCACATAGCCCAAATAAAATACAGAGAAATTTTCACATGAATGTAGACAGCCCTAATGAAGCTGAAATAAATTCACAAGAAGCAAATCCTCACCATAATCAAATTCATTCAGAGCATACAGATAATTACCAACACGATTACGACGGGAACCATACTTTCGAGTCCCAGCCTGAAGAAGTAGATGAAGTTGATAACGTTTATTTTTTAGATTAGAATCCTCTTCACTTCCATATTTCGAATTTTTGGCCAGGAGTGGAGATACTCTCAAATTTTTAATAGACACAAGTTCTTATAAGAACTATATTCAATCCACCCGAATAAGAAATCCTATCTCAAATAAAAAACCCTTTTTTGTAAATTCAGTTGCTGGAAATATTCCCAGAACTCACCATACCTTTGTAAACATTTTTGGAGCAAAAACCGAAAAACTAAAATTCTTCATCTTACCTTCACTAAAAACTTTTCACGGTATCATTGGCAACGACACATTAAAACAACTTAGAGCAGTAATACACACAGATAAAAGCTATATGACAATTCTTTCAAATACCAAAATTCCCCTTAAACAACAAGCCACACAGGATGTCAATAGTATCGAGTTGCGTACACCATATTTACTTCGTCAACAAGAAATGAAACTAAATAGTATAATACGAAAATGCCCTCACCTATTTTCTGATCCAGATAACAGGTTAACATTTACAACAGTAGTTAAAGGTGAAATTCGGACTACAAACGATACACCTATCTACTCTAAAGCCTACCCGGCACTTAAACATGAGGTAGAAATCAAAACCACCTTATAATTCACCGGTTTGGATAGTTCCAAAAAAATTGGACGCTTCTGGTGAAAAGAAATTCCGCATGGTAATTGATTATCGTAAACTTAATTCGGTAACATTCGCAGACAGGTATCCAATACCTGAAATTAACGAAGTTCTATACAACCTTGGTAAAAATTCATACTTCACAATAATTGATCTAAAGAGTGGTTTTCACCAAATAGCGCTCAAGGAATCAGATAAAGAAAAAACAGCTTTTTCCATAAATAATGGAAAGTTTGAATTTAATAGACTCTCCTTCGGATTGAAAAATGCGCCTTCAATATTTTAACGCGCTCTCGATGATGTCTTGCGACAACACATTGGCGTCCGTTGCTACGTCTACATAGACGATATCATCATATTCGGAAAGAGTGAAGAAGAGCATTTTGAAGACCTTCAAACCATATTTAAAACATTAGAAAACGCCAACTTCAAAGTTCAAATCGACAAATGCGATTTTTTAAAAAAGGAAGTTGAATTTTTAGGTTTCATCGTTTCTAAAAACGGACTCAAAACTAACCCAAAAAAGGTTCAAGCAATTCTAGAACTTCCACAACCAAAAACATTGAAAGACCTGAGATCCTTTCTAGGGATGACAGGCTACTACAGAAGATTTATTCAAGGCTATGCCAGTTTAGTTAAACCTTTAACTTCTCTCTTGAGAGGAGAGAATGGACGTTTGTCCAAAAATATATCAAAAACTAAAGCAATAGTTATGAACGATCAAGCGATAGAAGCATGGGAAAAAGCTAAAAGCGTTTTAGTCTCGGAAGAGGTTATGCTTTCATATCCCGATTTCCAAAAAACATTTGAACTAACAACAGATGCTTCCAATCAAGCGTTAGGAGCCGTTCTTTCGCAAGATCGCAAGCCAATTACATTTTTATCCAGAAGTTTAAATAAAACTGAAGAATCGTATGCGACCAACGAAAAAGAAATGCTCGCAATAATATGGGCACTGACGTCGCTACGCAGTTTTCTTTATGGTTCAAAGAAGATAACAATTTATACAGATCATCAGCCCCTGACCTATGCACTCAGTAACAAAAATTCAAACTCCAAGATGAAACGCTGGAAAGCGATTCTCGAGGAATACAATTATGAGCTACACTACAAGCCTGGTACCTCAAACGTGGTAGCAGATGCCTTGTCAAGAATCCCTACATCTCAAACCCATAAACTTGATACTACTAATATAAATTCACTCACTCCTAGCCAACATAGTCACGAAAGTTCTGCAGAAAATCTTATTACAAGTGTCGAGATACCAATAAACGTTTATAAAAATCAGCTATTCATTACCTTAGGTGATACAGAGACTTATCGATTCAAAATTGTTTTTCCGGGATATCATCGTCATCTTATTACAAATTCAAAACGGAGGACATTTTTATGGGTATGATACAAAGAATTTATCCCATACACTTTAGTAACTATCGAGTCAGATTCAGTCAAATACTAGTTCAAGATATTAGTGATGAAAACGAACAAGAAGATATTATACTCCAAACTCATTCTAGAGCCCATAGAAATGCGCTCGAAAATAAAGAGCAAATATTACAAAAATACTATTTTCCAAGTATGATGAACAAAATCAAAAGAATAACTAAGTTATGTTCCATATGAAAACTCAACAAATACGAGAGACACCCAAACGAACCAAAACTGAATGAAACTCCCTTACCGAAATACCCAGGACATACCGTGCATATTGACATTTTTTCCACGGACAAAAAACTAATGTTGACAGCACTTGATAAATTCTCAAAATACGCACAAATTAAACTAATTGAAGGAAAATCCATAGAAGATATTAGAAGACCATTAAGAGAACTTCTCTTTTTTTTCGGAATTCCCAAATCTGTTGTCATCGACAATGAAAAGTCTCTTAATTCCGCTACATTAAGTTTCATGATGAAAGACGAACTAGGCATCGATGTTTATGTCACACCACCTTACAAGAGTGAAGTAAACGGACAAGTAGAGCGTTTCCACTCTACACTAGCAGAAATCATGAGATGTATCAACGCTGAGAATACTCATAGAAACTTTGAGGAATTGTTAGAAAGAACTATTAACGAATACAATCACAGCATTCATTCCGTTATAAAGAAAAAACCCGTTGACATATTTTTTGGTAGAAATGTTGAATTTGGACCACAAGACTATGACAGAACTCGACAAAATAATTACCAAAAACTTTTACAGAAGCAACAAGCAGATCTGAAATATCATAGCAAAAAAAGACATACAATTAAACAATACACACCAGGCGATACAATCTATGTTAGACAAAATAAACGTTTAGGTACAAAACTTTCAAAAAGATACAGAGAGGAGAAAGTCAAGGAAAATAGAAATACGACTATAGTAACAGAAAGTGGTAAAATTGTCCACAAGACTTACTTTTTACTTAAAAGTATTTTCTTTTACTTTTTAGAGCGAACTTTTAATCGCATCATGCGAGATACAAATATTGGACTATACAAATGCACAAATTGTTACCATTGAAACAGGAACAGCCAAATTAGAAATAGGAAACTATAAAATTATTCACATTATTAACCTGACACAATATGATAAAATTATAAAAACTTTAGAAGACCAAATTATTGAAAATCTACCAAGGCATGATAACGCAAGACTTTTTCTATTACATGAAACAGCTCAAATAAATTCAATACTTAATGGACTAAAAGTAAATCGAAATAAAAGATCATTAAATTTCTTAGGGACTGCCTGAAAATGGCTGGCAGGATCCCCGGATCACGAAGACTTTCAAATAATAAGTAATAAAATAAACAATATTCTCGAAAATAATAATAATCAGTTTATTATAAATAAAAACAGCTTAGAAAAAATTAATGAGATAACTCATGTTACAAATACAATTTTGAAAACTGTTTATTCAAGTAATATTATAAAAAATGAAATAATCAAAATATTGAAAGGAAAATTAAAATTATAAAATATGATTTAATTAATATAGATTATGCCATTCAATGGGCAAAAGTAGGAGTAATAAACTCATTTATTCTTTCAAGTCTAGAAATTAATATTTCAGAAAAAGTTTTTAAAGAACAAAATATGCCATATGTTAATTTAATAGAAGCTATTGAATTTGGAGAGGTAAAAATAGCCTCAGATTTTTCAACTATTATTTATGTAGTAAATTTACCTAAAACAGATAGAGAGAATTGCCAAAAACTTTTAATTAAACCTATCAAACATGAGAATATTACCTTAAAAATTCTTTTTGAAAACATTATAGTCTGTAAGAATTATGTATTAGAAATAAGAAAACAATGTAAAACCTTAAATGATATTGCAATTTGTAAAAAAGAAAATTATAATAACATTACAAATAACCGCTGCCTACCACAAATACTAAAAGGTCAACCATCGGTCTGTACAACAATCAACAACCAACACATAGCTTCAGCAGAAGAAGTTCTACCTGGAATTTTACTTCTTAACCAATTTCAAGGTGTTATAAAAATAGAAAATAAAGAAATAAATCTACAAGGATCATTCCTAATAAAATACCACAACGCAACAATAAAAATTTCGAACCAAACTTATATTAATGAAGAGATTTCAATAGTCAACCCACAACCGGTAATAGTACAATCTGAAAATGCATCCACCAACTTCGAAGAAATCATTGCAATCGAGATGCTGAAAGAATTGCACACAAAAAACACAGAAAAAATCGATTTGTTACAGACGGAACACAACACCAGATTCTTTACAAGTCTAGGAATCTCGACCAGTGCAATAGTCCTACTAATCATAATAATCGCTTGGATTTGCTTCCTAAAAAGAACCACACCGATCAAAATAACTTCCAATATCCAAAATAGTCATCCTGAGGAACAACAAAATACTCCACAAGATAATGACAGCCAAACAATTAATTTGGAAAGTAAGGTGAAAAGGTTAAACCAAATTCCACTCGTTTAGAAAAAAATCAAACGGGGACGTTTGAATCTAAAGGGGGAGGAGTTAAAGTAACAAACATTCAAACATTCAATTTAACTAGACAAATATCTAAATCTACGAATAAGAATATGCTGACACCATGTCTGCAACTGCACGCGCATCCGCTGCAGCTCAACAAAGCGTGGGAAGCAACGTCAACAATTTTAAGAACAAAAAACAACAGACGGTAGCAGCGCAGCTTAGGGTTTTATATGTAGAAAAACAAATTGTAAGTTTAGTCTAAGTTTGAAGTGAAAATAAAGAAGTCGCGATTTCGCGCATAAAAAATATTTCTTTTAATAAAATTAAACATCGTTTAATTTAATTTATATTATATATTATATATTATATATTGTATATTATATATTATATATTATATATTATATATTATATATTATATATTATATATTATATATTATATATTATATATTATATATTATATATTATATATTATATATTATATATTATATATTATATATTATATATTATATATTATATATTATATATAATATATTATATATTATATATTATATATTATATATTATATATTATATATTATATATTATATATTATATATTATATATTATATATTATATATTATATATTATATATTATATATTATATATTATATATTATATATTATATATTATATATTATATATTATATATTATATATTATATATTATATATTATATATTATATATTATATATTATATATTATATATTATATATTATATATTATAGATATATATTATTATTATATATATATATATTATTATTATATATATATATATTATCTTATTACCATAAGATCATAGAGTTAGTTTCGCCATTATAAAAAATGTTAACGGCCTTTAATGACAGTCTTATATTTTTTTTTTACTCAGCTTTATTCTAAAATTATGTAAAATTTATCTCAATCTATTTATTAGATCTTTGAACTCAGTAGCTATTGAAATAAAAAGAGTGGCAAGCAATCTTAGTATGAAAATCAAAATAAATACGATATATTGGGCTTGTGGCAACACTGTAGTAGAAATAAACTGAGTACAACTATCCACTCAAGATGGCAGCGCGGTGAGTTATAGACTCTCACCTCTCTCTCTCAACAAAGAGCTTAAGCTATTGTTTGTTGTTATTTTGTGCTGCTTATACAATGACAGCATTGATTAAAATGCACGAATTCTTAAATAATTAAATCAAAAGTTTTACTAAAAACGTAGTACCCAGTAGCAGGGTCGCTTATTATAGCAATTGAATAGTGAAAGAATTATTAAAATCGGTTCAGCGGTTACCCCGTGATTGAACGATAAAAATCCGAGAGAACCCTTTTATATAATAGTATAGATATATTATACATATATATTATATATTATATATTATATATTATATATTATATATTATATATTATATATTATATATTATATATTATATATTATATATTATATATTATATATTATATATTATATATTATATATTATATATTATATATTATATATTATATATTATATATTATATATTATATATTATATATTATATATTATATATTATATATTATATATTATATATTATATATTATATATTATATATTATATATTATATATTATATATTATATATTATATATTATATATTATATATTATATATTATATATTATATATTATATATTATATATTATATATTATATATTATATATTATATATTATATATTATATATTATATATTATATATTATATATTATATATTATATATTATATATTATATATTATATATTATATATTATATATTATATATTATATATTATATATTATATATTATATATTATATATTATATATTATATATTATATATTATATATTATATATTATATATTATATATTATATATATATATTATATATTATATATTATATATTATATATTATATATTATATATTATATATTATATATTATATATTATATATTATATATTATATATTATATATTATATATTATATATTATATATTATATATTATATATTATATATTATATATTATATATTATATATTATATATTATATATTATATATTATATATTATATATTATATATTATATATTATATATTATATATTATATATTATATATTATATATTATATATTATATATTATATATTATATATTATATATTATATATTATATATTATATATTATATATTATATATTATATATTTATATATTATATATTATATATAATATATTATATATTATATATTATATATTATATATTATATATTATATATTATATATTATATATTATATATTATATATTATATATTATATATTATATATTATATATTATATATTATATATTATATATTATATATTATATATTATATATTATATATTATATATTATATATTATATATTATATATTATATATTATATATTATATATTATACAGGGTGTCCGGACTTGAGATGCTAATCCGCTAAGGGGTGATTCCTTGGCTTATTTTGAGCAAAAAATTGTATGGAAGGGGGGGGTCTATTTTCAACATCCACTGAGGTACAGGGTGTTTAAAAAAATGTGTTCGGTAAAGTAGGTGCTACCAAACATAATACCACAGACTCCAAAGTATCAGACCTACGAAAGTCCTGATATGGTTGTTGAATAGGATATTAATCAGGCTCTCTTTCGGTACCATAACAGTTGGAAGTTGGAAATAAGGTGTGGAGATATGGCTCTGCAAAGTCAAAATTTTTTTCATTTTAAAAAATTTTTTTTATAAAAGTATGTTTTTCTCGAAAATTTGCCCTATTATTTTTTTATTTTTTTATTTTTACTGATACCCTTGAAGTATCTCCTACAAAATTTCCATACAAAAATTTTACCTATGACGTCTTATTTAAATGATTTTTTTTTTTCAAAAATATTCTCTATGTAATTTTTTTTACTAAGAAATTTTTATGTACTAACAAATGAAATAAACATACTTTTTTATGACTTCTCTTTAATGATACTATTTCCAAATAATATTAGCATTAATAATAACAATAAAAATTATTAAATAACAATGTGGAAGTTACAATAATCGTTTAAAATGTCCTCCATTAGATTGAATAAAAGCAAATGCCCGTTTCTCAATAGTTTGTGAAATATTAATACTAGCTATCTCCTCTCTGATTTGGTCAGCTGCTGCCTCTATCCGCTGTTGCAATTGCCGCAATGTTGTTATTTCCATTGAGTATACAATGTCTTTCATCCTGCCCCAAATGTAAAAATCGAGAACTGTTAGATCTGGTGATCTTGCTGGCCAATGTATTGGACCGTTCCTTCCAATCCAACGATTTGTATGCTTTTCATTCAGCCAGTCTTTAACAGCTCTGCCATAGTGACATGGGGCACCATCATGTTGAAAAAAAAGGTTAATTCTTTGTAAAATTGGAACATCTTCTAGCAAGCCAGGCAACTCATTTTGCAAAAAATCCAAATACGCTGCAGTGTTCAATCTTGGCTGAAGTATAAAAGGTCCAATTAGCGAATTACCAATTACTCCAGCCCACACGTTTAAACTAAATCGATGTTGAAATGACGTCTGCTTCTTCTCGTGAGGATTATCTTGAGCCCAGGTATGGAGATTATGAAAATTTGTTATACCATCTCGAGTAAATTGCGATTCATCTGTCCATAGGATGGTTTTAATAAATGTGTCATCATCGAAATTCCGTTTAATTAACCAGTTGCAAAATTACTGGTTTAATTGAATAGTTTTATAGAATAGTTTATAAAATTAATTACAAACTATTGAGAAACGGGCATTTGCTTGTATTCAATCTAATGGAGGACATTTTGAACAATTTTTGTAACTTCCACATTGTTATTTAATAATTTTTATTGTTATTATTAATGTTAATATTATTGGGAAATAGTATCATTAAAGAGAAGTCATAAAAAAGTATGTTTATTTCATTTGTTAGTACATAAAAATTTCTTAGTAATAAAAAATTACATAGAGAATATTTTTGAAAAAAAAAAAATCATTTAAATAAGACGTCATAGGTAAAATTTTTGTATGGAAATTTTGTAGGAGATACTTCAAGGGTATCAGTAAAAATAAAAAAATAAAAAAATAATAGGGCAAATTTTCGAGAAAAACATACTTTTATAAAAAAAATTTTTTAAAATTAAAAAAAAATTTTGACTTTGCAGAGCCATATCCCCACACCTTATTTCCAACTTCCAACTGTTATGGTACCGAAAGAGAGCCTGATTAATATCCTATTCAACAACAATATCAGGACTTTCGTAGGTCTGATACTTTGGAGTCTGTGGTATTATGTTTGGTAGCACCTACTTTACCGAACACATTTTTTTAAACACCCTGTACCTCAGTGGATGTTGAAAATAGACCCCCCCTTCCATACAATTTTTTGCTCAAAATAAGCCAAGGAATCACCCCTTAGCGGATTAGCATCTCAAGTCCGGACACCCTGTATATTATATATTATATATTATATATTATATATTATATATTATATATTATATATTATATATTATATATTATATATTATATATTATATATTATATATTATATATTATATATTATATATTATATATTATATATTATATATTATATATTATATATTATATATTATATATTATATATTATATATTATATATTATATATTATATATTATATATTATATATTATATATTATATATTATATATTATATATTATATATTATATATTATATATTATATATTATATATTATATATTATATATTATATATTATATATTATATATTATATATTATATATTATATATTATATATTATATATTATATATTATATATTATATATTATATATTATATATTATATATTATATATTATATATTATATATTATATATTATATATTATATTAAGAAGAGACAGAAGAGAGCGAAATGTGATACGTTGTTCTCTGCTGCTCATTAAGAAAAGAAAAAGCAACATAACAACAACAATTATATGCAATTATATGCAAACTTTAATAAGCTATATCTTAAAAAATATAAATTTTTAAGAAGTAAAAAGTTCAGTTTGCACTACTACAGGTCTAAACCTATCAAACCATACTAAATTTATTAAAATTGGACTTGTACTTAAAAAGCCTTACGCCGGACAAATTTTGAGTTTGCGTAATATATATAAGATAAGACTGGCTGGTTTAAAATATGTATTTTTTATTAAATTTTATTTATTTTGTTACAAATTTAATTTGTATGTATTCTACTTTTTAATTTGAATCTATGGCCGTGTGCTATTCGGAAACTTTTCACTCGTGGCAGGGGAGAATTTACTGTGTTGAATACAATTTCAGTCTGTTGAACTAATATTTGAATTTTTGCTGATGAAATTTTGACAACTAGAAATTTTCACGTTTTCAGTTTCGGTAGTGTATTAGCACAAGAATTTAATTTAATTTGCAAAATTCTTAATATATACTGAAAATGAACAGATTTTACACAAATATTTTCCACTTCTGGTTGCTATGCTGTCGGAAGCACAAAATTTTGAACTTCTTACGACTCACAAACTCACGTGTTTTTTTTTATTTTTGCTTGTGTCAAAAATTCTCTTGCCGTTTGTCAAAA
Source organism: Pherbina coryleti (assembly GCA_943735915.1). Taxonomy (NCBI): domain Eukaryota; kingdom Metazoa; phylum Arthropoda; class Insecta; order Diptera; family Sciomyzidae; genus Pherbina; species Pherbina coryleti. The sequence goes on along the minus strand of OX030952.1, from coordinate 43,889,410 downwards.
TTTATACTAGCGCCTGGGGCTACATAAATTTTTGACAATTATATTAACCTCACAAGTGCCAAATATTTTCATTCAGACTGTCAAAATTTCATCTTCCGAGTGAAAAGTTTCCGAATAGCACACAGCCTATAATAATTTTGAAAACAAAATTTGAAAACAAAATTTTATTTAAATTAAAACTTTAAAGTGTTTATTGTGTAGTATTTCTTGTATATTATGTTTGTGGTTTCGATGTAAATCTTTAAGAAGCTTTTTAAAAAATTGTTGGCGCTACTTTTGAGTAAAATTTTGATCATATTTCGTATGAAAGATCTCGCAATTCTGATGCCTGTACTGTGTATTATAATTTTAAAGTTTTTCAATGCTCTTATAATTCAACTTGGATTAAACAAAACAAAGGCATAGTCCTCAGTCAAGAAAAGCAAAATAACTTAAACCGCGCAAAGTGCTCATCGGTATTGAGCTAGGGACTTAAGAATGGCATGAAATAAGTTGACGTTACAAGCTTTTTGCTTTTTTGCAAATGTTACCATTGGAGTTCTGTCTTACTTCCTTAAAAACAGAAGAAACCCACTTGCGCCAAAAAGAATTTCATAATATATACATTAAATATTACATTATTATTCTTCTGGCCAGTTATTCTTCATTTTCCATAACTATTGAATATTACTTTCTTACAGCAATTGCCTAGCCAGTAAACTATACTGCTTCCCTTCTAAAAAGAAGAACACTTGCCAGAATTAAAGGAAAGGCTGCAAATAAGATTTGTCAGAAATGTAAAATTGGTATGGGAGAAATCAAATAATATCTTTTCCGCATGCTTTTTTTTCTTGCATAAATATATATATATATATATATAATTCTTGTATGTATTAACCCTTCGTTACATGATTTTTTCTCCCTGGGTATAAAAATATTTTATGTCTTTATTTGTGATTGGGGAGGTTTAGAGAATGTATAAACGAAATTTGGATGCTCTACAATGAATAGGAGCGAAGTTACGCAACATTGCATATGTGCAATTTCATGCAGGCAAGCAATAAAAATTAGTATATGTGACCCGGTCTACGAAAAGGGACCTTCGGTGTGAAAATATAATTTTTCACTTTTTTGGCGATTCGATTAAATAAAATAATTAAACGTTTACAAACAGCTGTTTTCTCGAAAACTTGTTTTTACACCGAAGGTCCCTTTTCGTAGACCGGGTCACATATGATGGTTTATATATTCATTTTTATTAATTTGCATTTTACATTTTTGAAATGGAATTATATGCTTTTAATAACTTAAACGAAGATACATTTCCCAGTTTTTTATATAGTCAATTTAAATTGACAATTTCAAACAGAGGAAAATATAAAACACTGATTTGCAAGGTCACAAGGATTTTGTTTCTTAATTTGAAGCTCATTGTATAAGAATTCATTAAATAAGTACATAAAACATTATTCATTGCGAAATTGCTTAAAACAATTTCTATTTCGATTCTATTTTGATATATTATTAAAACATACTCTTGTCTAAACTATTGAGCAGCTAACATGAGTGTACTCATTACACCCAGGTAATTTACACGGTAAACGCTTGTTGTCCCATTGTAGCCAGATATCAAAATGGTCCAACCGAACTTCTGTTTGAGATAGGAAACTTCTCGAATGTTTCGTCATTTTTTGCAAGGTTTTTTGATAATTCGGAAAGTCTTCCACTTTCTGTGGAGAGTTTTCCTACTTTGTAAAGACTTTCTACCACTTGCAAACGAAAATTGACAATTATTATGCTTTCATGATTACCGCTTTATTGTTACGCACGCTTATGCAATAGCAATGCATTTACTAATATTATCGTATAGCGTATTTTTATCTTGTAGCTTCCAATAAATGAGTGGAACAAATTGACTTCCCCCATAAATGTATTGTATTGTGAAACAATATTCGGACACTCAATGGATAAGTTTTTACACAACTTCTTATCAAATCGTTCAGCTATGGTCTCAGGACTTTTACCACAATGGTTTGACATCAAATTAACAACTTTATTATCTCTCCATGAAATCAAATGTACGTTAACATCATCATGGTAAGCTACATATTCCACAGACTCTCCTCGAGATCTCTTCATTAATATGGGAACACTCGGTAGTTTTGAGTTCAGAATTCTGTCCCGACGGATTGCACCCAATAAATACCCCTTTTGGCTAGTTCAATCATTAGTGGTAGTGTTAATATAATGATTATCATAAAAAACTTTGTAATTCATATGAGAAGTACTCCCCGTAAAAGTCTTTTATAATAATACTTCCCCAAGCCCAAGATCATTTTCTTCATGGCGATGAAGACAGGGGCTGTTTTCTTGGCCCAAGTAATTTATTTTTAAAATGAGTTTATTTTTAATTTTAGCTTTCAATATAGTTAAGTGCATGGAATTGCACATCTGCAATATAACCTCATATCTACAATGTAACTTCAAAATGTCTCAAATGCACGATATCGCATCTTTGCAATTAAGCCATTTATTTAATGAAATTATAATGCACAAAAAAAAAAATTAGTAAGCTTAAAGAAAATTAACTTATATTCTAGAACATTACTTACATTTGAACGTTTTTTTGATATTTCTTATAAAATTATTAAAAATATTCACTTATTCTTTCTACGTATAAGACAGACCTTGTTCAAATCAATATTTTGGACAAATTAAATCCCCAATTTGACATAAAGAAGACAACAACTAATAAAAAAATGTCTAAATTTATTTTTAAATAAAATTCCGTTAGGCATATTCACAGCGTGTGTATGCTATATCTCTTAGAAGTCAACATTGCATATGTACAATCCCATGCAACGAAGGGTTAAATATATAATTCATGCAACATTATATATTAAATTATATAAACCACATCAATGGCATATATCCTCATTTTTCATACATTTTTTCTGACATTTTTAAAATTCGTATGTTTTTACACATAAAAAGAACGTGTTGCTTGATAGCAGGGACCGTAACTGTTATGACTTTTTTCAAAAAAGTCAATAAATAATGGTTATTTTTTACCAGTTTTTTTTTTGTTTGGTCAAAAATAAAAGGTAACGCTTGACTTTTATTTTTTTGGTCAAAAACAATAGTTGAAATTTGACTTATTTATTCGGTCAAAAATAACAGTTAAAATTTGACTTATAGTTTTTCAGTCAAAAATAAAAGTTAAAATATGACTTCTTTTTCCGGTCAGAAATAGAGGTTAAAATTTGACTTTTATTTTTTAGTCAAAAATAAGAGTTAAAATTTGAGTTTTATTTTTTTATTAAAAATAAAGGTTAAAAATTTGACAGTGACCTATATTAATTACTAGCTTGATTTGCACCCGAAAATATGCTAATGAGCCGAATGAGTAAAAGTATTTTCCATATTTCATTGAGTATGGATAGGGTATAGAACAACAAGTAACTCGGGTATGATTTGAGTATCCAATTTCTGTCGGATACTCATTGCAGTTCTCTGATGTGTAGTGATTCGACAAACAACAGTGACAGGGAAGGCAACGTGTAGTGATAAGTAAAACAAAGGTAGAGAAGAGTAGAATGAATAGAATTTATACTTTTGTTATGATTTCCACTTTTGACCGAAAAAATAAGTCAAATTTAAACTGTTATTTTTGACCGTAAAAAATTAAAATCAAATTTTAACTTTTATTTTTGACTAAAAAAAATCGGTAAAAAATAACTATTATTTTTTTTTTACTTTTTTTAAAAAAGTCAAATAAATTAAAAGCTTTTAAGATTATTATTACTTAGCTAACAAGCATCGCGCTGCTTTATTCAAATCAAAGACATATTTTTTGTGCCTGATATTTTGAATTGAAATTTCGAAAATAACAGTTATTTTCGGTCCCTGCTTGATTGTCAAAAAATTGAAAATGGCAAAGTTCTATTATTTTAAAAAAGAAGCAATGCAAGATATGACTGAATCAGAATACGCCGCAAATATCTTTGCTTTAGTAAGAGCAATCATAAATATAACTTACTACCTTACTGCGTAATGTATATTACGGTTTTGTTATATTTGTAATGTAAAAAATATGCATCGTTGGGTAAGGTCCTTACAAACGGCACACATCTCATAAACAGTCTCATAAACAGTCCTGTTCAAATGTTTTCTACTTACATACATTTTTGTTTTTCTTTTTCGTTGAATTTTAATTTTATACTTTATTTATAGAACGTGCTTTATTGGCTTTTATCCATTTTTAGCTAAAAATATAAATCTTATCACGTTTATAGGGTGTAATGAGCCATTCCATTAATTGGGATATGCTAGAAACACAATATTATGCCGATGGGAAGTACAGCGAGAGACTTTCTAAAATGGTTACCGTAATAGACGATGCCTTTACAGCTGGACAACAATTCATTAAAAACTTTAATCAATCTTTAAAAGAATTGGAAAAAGATATAAATGAATCGCAATATACAAGTGTGCTTGAAAGTATATTAAATAACACAGAAAAAAGAAGTATTGAAGAACAAATTGATAAAACTAATTTAATTGACAATCATAGCGGTACGCCAAAAAATGGTATCTCAAAATTAAATGCCGAAATAAACTTACTAAATTTCAAAGCTCCAAACAAAAATTCTGCTGATCATATGGATATATCAGTGACTAATGAACAATCAACTTTAACCAAACTTATGAAATATATCCTCCCGAAAAAATCCTTCGTGCGTTCAGAGAAAATTGATATTTCAAAAACAAATTGGTGGGAGCGTGAAGCATTGCAATTTATGCGAGGAATGATGGATGAATGTACTCATTTAAAAAATTTTTCTGTTCCTTATGACACATCACTTATAATTGCCGTTTGTGCCAAAGACGACGCATACGTCCCACGTGAGGGCTGTTCTAGCTTAGAAGATATCTGGCCCGGAGTTGAAGTACGCTACCTTGATGCTGGACACGTAAGCGCTTATGTACTACATCAAAAACTATTCAGGTATGTTTCTTTCACAAATGTTTCCTTCACAAATTTTTAGTAAATTAAGGACATTACTACTTTATTTATGCGTTTGATGGGTCTGGAAGTATTGAGTTTTTCTTTAAATCAGTTAATATGAACTAAAACTCTAAAAGGGTCTTTGAACCAGTTTGACAGATAAAATATAACTCTATAATGCTTCGTGCTTAAGGCGACCTTTTTTCTTTGAAAATTTGTTTTCTGGAATTTTTTGTTTTAATTATATGAACTTACATATAGCTCATTAAAAAAAAAAAATCTACCATACATCCGTTAACTAATTACAATTCAATTATGTTGAAATAACTAATAGCCAACTGGTTAAAATGGATGCCAGATTCGTGTTCAGCGGGTCAAAATACATGGGAATATATGGGTCTACCGTCTCGCACTCAAACTTTTTTTTGTGTGTCGGTTTAATATGAAATTCATAAAAAGCGGAAAAGTCCCAATGCCTTACAATATGTGTCCAGATGCCATACGAGATAAATAGGAGATATTTTTTCATTGAACTGACCTATAAAGATTATAGAGCTATATTATAAAGGGGTAATGCTTTACACAAAATTCGTGAAAAATCTTTTGCACATTTAGTATTAATATAAATTTTATGTATTTGGTAAGGACATTAGTAGTTCTATTGTAGAAAAAAATTAAAAAAATATTCCACAAATATTTCTGAACTCAAATGTATTTCCATTTGCAAAATATGTACTCCAAATGCCCCAATGCCTTATTTGGAATGAGCCATATGTAGTATTGGGAACATACTATGAAAATTTCTGCAAATCCACCGAGTAATTTTTGTTTTTTTTTTTTTTTGCCGAATTTTTTTGTGTGCGCATATTTGGTGATCTACCTTCTTTTTATGTGTAGTATATTGATTATGTGGCGTTCGTCGCGTATTTGGTTAAAGTGTGTGGCCTCTATGTCAACGAACCTGGAAATCCGGGTTCGAACCCCAGCAGCGACAGAAAATTATTTGAATTAAAATAATTTTTCTGTACGGCCGCCACCTCTCTGCAGACAATGGCAAACCTCAGAGAGTAATCGAAATGCCATGTAAAGCTTCTTGAGAACAAGAACATTCTGTTCATCGCCGTTCGGAGTCGACGTTAAACAACCTCCGACTCATGCTGAGAAACAATTATCTGATGAACGGCTCAGAAACGTTCTGCACGAGAAGCAATTAATCGGAATGGAAAGCATTTACGATAGCGACAATTTCCCTAGATGTAGAAAGTTAAGAATTTTGGGAAATATGATATGCTTACAAATACGAATTTTGCTTACGTGCTCAGCAAAATCTTGACACTTTTTGTGAGTTCATTGAAGTAGATGAAATCGGTAAGTAATAAATCATATAAAGCAACAATTCTCTTAAAAAGTAATTTGATTTATTAGAAATCGTTGAAGAAACAAAATGGGACCATTATGATCCGCAACAATCGAAGAAGCCGGCCCACAGAAGTTCCAAAACTGGCAACCGCTATGGCAAGCGTACGTCATGGCAGAACTTGCCAAAAATAAAGACGAAATGGCTAGAAGAAAAATCTTTGACTGAGAGGCAAAATGCATTGGAAGAACATCAAAAACGAATGCGAGTACTTGGTCTACAAGAAGAAGAAGCGAAATATCGTATAGAAGTTAAAAAATTCATAAAGCTCATTGATTTCGAAATTGAAAAAAATGCAAGACCGCGCTGAACGTAACACGTAATTTTTATTTGTAAAAATTTTGATATTATTCTTTTAATTTTATTTTTTTTGTCATACATAGGTACTAGTCATGAAACGGACTTTTAATTTAAAACAATAAATATCTTTTAATTTTTATGGATTTTTTAATGGAATAAAATATGAACATAATAAATATAAAGTTAACTTGTTACTGTTAAACTTGTTTTTATTGTTTCAAGCTGTCAAAATATAAACGTATTAATGTTGCACGTGTTTCGTTATTCCCACAAGAGTAACTGTTTGTAGATTGAGCACTAGGAACATTTAGAATGTTTCTGACTGCTAGTTCCATTTAAATTCAAGGGGTGGGGCGTCATTATCACGATTTATACAGCAAATATTATGTAAAATAGCTGTTGCAACAATTGTTTTGATTTTTTTTTTTTAATTTAAACGGATGCCCAAAGAGAGTACAGGAAAGCGTTTTTCCAGACTCCGTACTGTCGCTCAACACAGTTTCTGGTTCGTATATGGGATTCATTGTAGCGATTTTCTGCGGCTGTATTTACAGATGATAGCGGAGTAAGAACGAAGTTTGTATTTTCGTATCCACTGTCAGCGACAATTATGCCGTTGCTAAATTTGCCACTTTCTAAGCGATAAAGTAGGCAGCACTGCTGCCATATGTGAGAAAACTGTCAAAAAGTATATACAAATAAAGAAAAATACAATTTCAATTTATTTAGACTTTTATAAAAAAAACAAAAGTAATGGATTCCGTCACATTGTGGTACGTTGAAAATGAAGAAGTGGAAAGAGTTCAATTAAGAACTATTAGAGATAAGTCCGATGTTCTTTCTCTAAACGATAAAAGGTGCTTTACGTAAGTGCTTTACGTAAGTTTGTTTTTTCATCAATATTTTGCGATTATCTCTTATAGCTTTGTGCAAAATTTCCGGCTAAGTAAGTATGCGTTTTTATTTGTGCTAAACAGTATAGCACCCGAACTTTCCACGCCATAAAAGTCGACTGCAATTCAACCCATAATAAAGTTGTCCGCAGCTCTTAAGCTGCTTTGTCAAGGAGGGTATCAACACCAAATCGGTCAAGATCACCACATAGTGATATCTCAGCAGTACAGGACTTCTGTTTGGTAGAAGTGTGTAAAGCGATAGAAAAAACATTATTTCCGAAGCACATCAAATTTCGAATGTCTACAACCGAAGAGAAGCAAGCGAAAAGGCACTTCTTTCAAAAATGTATTCCAGGCGTAATTTATGCAGTAGATGGAACTCACATCCAGATGATTAGACCAGCCACAAACGAACACATTTATTTTAATAGGAAGCTATGATCGAGAGCGAGGCACATGGATTCTTGGTAGGCATCCGTTTTAAGCCTTGATTATATTTATATATATATATATATATATATATATATATAATATTTATATACATTTAAATGTATTTTATTTTATTTCCTTAAGGCGCTCCTATACCCTTTTGAGCTCCTTACCGGAACGATGCTGAAAATTCAGCAGAATCGTTGTTTAACGATATACATGCGAAAAGAAGGGTGGTAATTGAACGAGTATTTGGCGTTTTAAAAGGACGGTTTCGGTGTCTGTTGGCAGCCAGAGAACTTCACTATTCGCCGGAGAAAATTGCTTGCATAACAAACTTTTGCTGCACCTTGCCCAGCTTGCTCTATAATGTGGAGGTACCTCCCTTCAACACAATATCATCTGATAGTTTAAAAACTAACAAATTAACCTATTTCATTATAACTTTATTATTTTTTATTTAATAAACATTTAATATGAATGTAAAAACAAATAATACAAAAAACAAAAATAAGGCACTTTATGTGGTAAATAAATAAATAAATCAATAAATTAAACTACATAGTCTCATTTGATGTTATCACTGTTCACATTTTAATACTTTAAAGCTATTTGAAAATCACATGCATTCTGAAATTCTCTTTTTAGTTCAAGTTTTTCCATACTTAGTTTTCTTTTCTCAATTTCTTTTTTCTTTTTAAATTTAAACTTTTCTTTTGATAAGGCAAATTTATTTTGTTTTAACTCATAGTTTTACCGAGCATATCTACTTTTTTCCAATTTTCGCAAACTTCATTAAGTTTCTCTACGGAATCTTTTTGGCATATGAAGGTTTGCTTTGCAGCTACACCTCTTACTGGACCTTTGGGCAAATCCGTATGCTGCTCCATGAAGTCAACCATCACTTCGAATTGACGCGGCATTGTTGCTTTAATTGTCGAGTTTATCTAGTCGAATTCAAAAGATGTTTCAATTGTTTTTTGTTTGTTGAAAACTTACAATAGAAAAGATTTTCTTTTATTTTAATTAATTTGACAGTTGTCATCGAACAACAGAGTACAAACATTTCCGAATGTCAGAAGAGGGAAAAAAGAAATTCGAGTGTCAAGTATGCAACATTTGAGACTCGAACTACAGAGTGTCAACGTTCGAGCTCGAACAAATCTGCGTTCGAGTTGAACTACAGAGTAACCCTCCTGGAGAGCGGATCCTTACATGAGTGCAATCGAGTGCAGCAATGACACGTAGAAAGCGTGCAATCAAATAAAATCTATTTTTAATTTCTTCCAACTGTTCTGCTGTTTTTGTAAAGTCAATATAGTGGTTTTTAAAAGAGTTAAGTGATGCGACACTAGTGCAACTATTTGGCTAGACTAACTTATTGAAACACCACGTAAATCTGCAGCGTACCACCATGCATCCTGTTGCATAAAAACGCAAGGTCAAAAGGAGTTTTTGTTCGGCTGATATTGCGTTATTCCTGAAAAATATACTTTAAAATTTACTTAATAGAACTTTATTCCAGTTTCTATTGAGTTTATACCAGTTCCTTCTGCTAGTTTTATTGATTCTTATGGGCTCCAAAACGATGTAGGCAGTTTCCTTTGATACACGAAAGCGCATACGAAAGTCATTGTCTTCAATTGTCGAAAAAATTCGGTCTAGATGAAATCACTCTTTATCTCCGCATTTCCTTTGATACACGAAAGCGCATACGAAAGTCATTGCCTTCAATTGTCGAAAAAATTCGGTCTAGATGAAATCACTCTTTTTCTCCGCATTATAAATACTTGCCACAGTTCCCCGATTTCTTCTCCACTCATTTCGGAGTCGCTGTCTAAATTTATTTGATATTTAATTTAATTTAATTCATGCGATTCCATTTAATTCATTCAAAATATCTAAACATACGTAAAACAGCTGATTCTTAAGTGTTCAAAATTCTGCACTGTTAAAATAATTGATAAACTTAAGTGCTAAGGAAACCTTAAGTATGCACTGTAATATTTGCTAAAAAACGTTTTTTAGAATCATGCATTCTAAAAACATCGGGACACGGAGAATTTTTTTTGTGAGATGATATTTTTTTTTCTCTCAATTTATTTATTTAGCCTTTTGGCTATTTAAAGATACAGTACATTTATGTTTAATATCTATAATGTTTTCCTAATTATAATTATTTTTTATGTAAACGATAAGTTTTCTCTTAAATATATTACTATTAACTTCATTTTTTAATCTATTGGGCAGACTATTAAATAAGTTTAATCCTTTATGACATAAATTGTTTTGAGCTCTACTCGTTGGAAAGTGCCCTACTCTTAAATCTGAATTATTCCTTAAGTTATAGGGTTGAACATCCGCAACACAAACTAACTGACAAAATCAATATTTGGGAAGCAATTTATGTTTTATTTTGAATATAAATAATATAACATTCATCAAAGTTCTTTGGTTAATCAACAACCAGTTTAGAATATCTAACATATTCCTTATATGTGTTACAAAACTGCATTTTTATATACATCTCATTCCTCTATTTTGCAGTTTCTGTAGCCTTTCTATCATTTGCGCTGACCCTAGAAACAAAACTGTTGAACAATACTCAAAGTGTGGCTTAATCATGACATTATATATCTTTATTGATACTAGTTGATATTTTTTTCCGTATTCTTTTAAAGAAACCAATTTTTTTGGCTATTTTCTTGCAAATATAATTAATATGTACATCAAATCTCAACTGATTACCTAGCATAACACCCAAGTATTTAATTTCTTTTTCATATTCAATTTCTTCACCGTTTACAACAATTTTATTTCTAGAGTCACCATTAATAATAATGGCCTTTGTTTTGTTTGTATTAAGTTTAAGTTTGTTCATTTTAAGATTCTTCCAATATTTTCTTAATCATAGTTAAGTTGACTATTGCATTCTTCAGCAAAGTCACCTCTCACATACAACAGTGTATCATCAGCAAACGTGCATTGATTTATGTAACACCTTTTCCATGTCGTTTATGTAAATGATGAAAAGAAGTGTACCCAAAACTGCTCCTTGCGGGACACCCAAGGAAACAGTCACTGGTTCAGATACATACTCTGCTACTTTCGTTTTTTGCGTTCTTCCCGAAAGGTAACTTTTAAACCAATTAAGTTCGTTTCCTCTAATGCCGTACATATATAGCTTCTGAAGTAGTATATCTCTGTCAACAGTTTTGAAGGCTCTTCAGATCCAGAAAAACGGCTACTATTTCATCTTGTGTTTCTGACTTCCACTGTGCAACAACAAGGTTCAACAACGCTTCACAATTATGCTTTCGTCTAAAGCCAGATTGGTAGTCAGATAGCAATGAATGTGTTTCCATATAATCTTCCAATTGTGAATGCACAATTTTCTCAGTAATTTTGCTTTCAGTCATTAACATATTGATAGGCCTAAGTTATCTGGGCTTGTAGCATTTTTTACTTTCTCGATCGGTACCACTGTTGATTCTTTGCAGCTATCAGGAAAGGTTCCAGAATGTAAAGATTCGTTTATTATCTTAAGAAATGTTGGTCCAATTATTTTAAAGGTGTCTGTCATCATCCTCACGGAAAGAAATTTAGAGTTTCTTTTGTTATTCATATTTCTCATTATATCTCTTAGGTCGTTTGAATTTAACAGCTTAAATTTAAAATGATTTTCACTTCTTTCAGTAGATTTACATATTGCACATAGGGAATATTTGCATTTATACACTCAATACTGTCTATGAAAAATCTGTTTAGAACGTTTGCTATTTCTTGTTTGTTTAATATATTTCTTCCATTTATCACAATTTTGACGTGACGAAGTTACGTTGTACTGCTCTAGTTTCCCAAAAAGGTGAAAAATGAATTTTTTAAAAATTCATCTGCGTTTCATTGAATTATTACTCGCTGGTTATTAGAGCTATGATTAAAAAAATAGTATGACCATAAAGGATAATTCTTTGACTATATTAAAAAAACAAAAAAAAAAATTTAATACGGCATAGGGACGTAGTGGGAGCTGCGTAAGCAACGCAACTGAAAATTTGTTACATGGAATTATTACTCGCTGAGTATTAGTGCTAGGAATAAAAATACGATACGCCAATAAAGGCCTACTGGAAGCCCTCACAACAAAATTGGACAAAAAATTTCTGACATCATGGGGACGCTGAGAGAGCCGCTCAAAGATCGATAACGCAACATTCATGCAGCGGCGTTGCATTGAATTTTTACTCAATGAGTATATAATCTACGATAAAAGTTTAAAAAGGAAAATAAAGTTTTTATACATGGCTTTACGACAAAAATCCGGCGTCGTCAGGTCGTGAATATAGCAGCTTATGTAATAGAAATGTAATATCGTTGCATGGAATTATTACTCACTCAGGAGGAGTGCTACAGTAAATTTTGTTTTACGACAGCAGGGATGTGTTATTACGCTTCACAACTAAATTACAAAAAAAATTGTGTTGTCATGATTTCAGGGATGCAATCACATAATGCAGTAAAAATGCTACAGCCATGAAAAAACGTTGCATGGATTTTTAACTCTGTAACTACTGGTGCAACGGTAAATTTTAAGGAACGAAAACAAAGGTGAGGTCTTCGGGCATATGACAAAAATAAAAAAAAAATTTGACGGCGTGTCAAAAACCCTCAGGGAACCGCCTAATGTGACGCATATGCATCACTTTTGCTGGATTAATTGAAATTAGAGCACAACCAATGGGGTAGCAAAAAAAAAAGCTAAATGAAAAGCACCAACTCCAAATCCAACAACAACTCCAACACCAACACCAACACCAACACCAACACCAACACCAACACCAATACCAACATCAACACCAATACCAACATCAACATCAACACCAACATCAACATCAAAATCAAAATCAACGTCAACATCAACATCAACATCAACATCAACGTCAACATCAACATCAACATCAACATCAACATCAACATCAACATCAACATCAACATCAACATGAACATCAGCATCAACATCAAAATCAACATCAACATCAACATCAACATCAACATCAACATCAACATCAACATCAACATCAACATCAACATCAACATCAACATCAACATCAACATCAACATCAACATCAACATCAACATCAACATCAACATCAACATCAACATCAACATCAACATCAACATCAACATCAACATCAACATCAACATCAACATCAACATCAACATCAACATCAACATCAACATCAACATCAACATCAACATCAACATCAACATCAACATCAACATCAACATCAACATCAACATGAACATGAACATCAACATCAACAGCAAGAAACTTCGTCACGTCAAAACCTACGGGTGTGTCCACGGCACAGCCAACTCTTGTTTTATTTATTTAATTTTTCTCTTCGTTAAGAACTAATGATTTAATTGTTCTCCACATTGATTTTTGGTCAACTGCCTGATCTACTTTCCTTGCTATATAATTGTTTTTAGCTTAAGCTAGCTCGGATACATATACGTTTGGACAACATTTGTAGCTATGCCAATCATTTGAGTTGTTTGTCCTTACTGCAAGTTGGTACAATTGAATTTTTTGTTTGTTATTTCCTTTGTAATCATCATTCTATTTAAAGAATCACTTATGATGCGACTAAACAATTTGATGACTGATTGCAACCTATAGCATAATTCACCATTGCAAAACCTCTTTGCACAAGTTCTCTACAGAAAGTCTCTTGGTTATAATGTATAGTCTGAATAATTTTTCTTTTCTTTTCATCCCTTGCGTTGATTTTAATATCAATATCAATTGATTTGTGGTCACTCACTTTAAATTCTTTTTTTTATATTTGCTTTAACATGCATTATTTGTCACTACATAATCTATTAAAGTTGACGTTGATCTCGTTATTCTTGTTGGTGCGGTAACGATTTGTTTGAATGAATTATTATTAATTACTTGTTCAATTCTTCTTTTATAAATAGTACCTGGGCGACCAAGCTCTGCTCAGATTCCCACAAAATTTCACCCATTGCACTCATGCAGTATATACATTGGATAAACATCTAAGCTATATAATTTTCATTACAAGAACTAAACGAAAACTGTAACAAACCGGGAGTATTCAGCGACAAGTAAGAATCTTAATTCTAAAAACTTCATTGATAAACTGCAGTAACAGAGTGCGATGTTGTTGCTGCTTGTCGGCTATTTCAGCTGTTTGGAATAAGTCAGAAGCTTCACTATGTGGTGAAGCTCACCCAAACGGGTAAAAATAGCGCTGAAAAATTAATGATGATGCGCTGTTTTTGAAGCAAGTACCCAGCTAGACACCTAACTGTAAGATATGCCATATGTATATGGCGTACACCTAACGCCTTGGCGTTATATTTTTAAATTTAAAATGATCCATACAAACTACGTTATATTTATTCTAGCGTCGTGCAAAATCTAACGCCTTTTTGTCTATTCGTTAGATCTGGCATCTCTGTCTGCATGTTTTATCTATTAAAAAAAGGTATTGATGCTCTGCTCACACTATATACAAATTCCATAAAGAATTCAAATCAAATTCAGCTGTTTAAACTGGTCCGCAGCTAGCGCCCTGCAGAGGTCTTCGATCATAGTCTAGTGGTTAGAGCTCTGGCCTTTAACGCAAACATGCGCGGGTTCATATCCTCCACCAACAAAACCAAATTTTTTTCGTATAATTTTGTTTAGAAATGTTTTTTTTTTTATTTTTATTATGGGTAAATTTTAAATATTTCTATTTATAAAGGATAAATTTAAGCAACAGATTTAAAGAAAATAAAAAAGTAATACTCAAATATTGCAATTATGTTTTTTTTTTACATTAGGAAGGTAAAACCTTAATTTATTTAGAAAGAAAATTATTTTAATTGTTAAAAAATCATGCGCATTTTTACTGCATCTTTGGTAAGTGGATGCAGTCAACTTCGTAAACGACATTAAACGAAGACGCAAAAAATTTTATTTCGTGGTTCAGTTAGTTAAATAATGAAAATCTTATTTTTTGTCGCATCCGGGGATTGCACTTGGACTGCATAACATTACAGCTAAGAGACATTTAACAATTTTTAAACAATGTTAACAGTGAAGTTTCACTCAAAAAAAAAAAAAAAAAAATCATTCTGCACATATGGAACTGAAATCACGATCATCAGATTGACAGGCGGAAGCTTTAACCACTGAGCTACCAACGCCATGAATTAATTGGGAAAATTAATATATTATATTCAGCAAGAAAAATAAAAATATTTATTATGTGCGTGAAAACTCTGAAAAAAATGTTCCAAGAGATGAAACCTAGCTGGATCGATTTTTCAGCCCGCTCTTCATCTGTATTGTAAATTTCATCGAAATCGTTAGAGCGGTTTTCGAGAACTCAATTACAAACAAATATATGAATATTGCTCGTTTAATAGAATAAGATTATTTTCAAGCCAGTTAACATTAAAGTCACCAATAACTATCACTTTATCGCATAAAAATTCACATTCTTCCATTTTAGATTTTAAAAATTCGCAAAAAGTACTCTCCGGAGATTTTTCTTTATGGGGGGATCTGTACATCGCCACTAGCACCAAATTTATGTTTTTTAGTTTGACTTTTATCACTAGCCACCATATCATTTTTCTGACTGAAATCACCTCTTTACTTGTGTATGCCACTCTTGTTTAACACATTGACCGTGGAATACTCCAATGGGGCTATGTCAGTCACCAGTGACTGGGACTGAGTACCTACTTTAACTTGTCATTCAGTGCTGTCAGTCAATCCCAGTAACGTTTAACACAGAACTCGTGACTGACAGCACTGAATGGCAAGTTAAAGTAGGTACTCAGTGTCAGTCACTGGTGACTGACATAGCCCCATTGGAAATTCTTTCCACACACACCTGCACATTTTATTCCCGTCTCTTCTCTTATCGCACTTTGTAACACAAATCTCTGCGTTTTCGATACATTTTCCAATAAAAGTTGTTTTTCACGAACTTTGTGCAAAAACCTTGCATTATGAAGAGCTTTCATGAACTTAACAGAGTCAACTTAATTAACGCTGTCAACGAAAAAATCAAACTGATGGAAGATTTTGGATAATTCGAGTAGGATATAGCTGAAAAATTGTTATGTCGACAAGCTCAAAATTAATGGTATATGAGGAGATTGCAGTATTAAAAAGGGAATATGATTTGGCGAAAAGTAGCGAGCTGCTTAAACTGTGAACAGATGAGGATAATATTATTCCTGTGTATGGGAGAATCGATACGACCACCTGGCTTCCATTAGGCAGGAACACAAACCACATACTGACCAAGCGTATTGCTGCGTTCCATCATCAAATGGTTAAACACTGGAATCATTAAGTTAAAAATTGGTAGGTAGGAAAGAAATTCTGGATCCTTCTCTTCAGACATATACGAAAGGTGGTAGCCAGATGTCAAGTATGTAAGCTAAGTCGAGGTCTACCAGAGCCACCGATGATGGGTTCTTTATCAAAGGATCGTTTGAATTCGTTTATATGGTCCAATAATAATTGGGCAAAGCATAAAATAGCGCTGGGTCGCGTTTTGTACGTGTCTTACGGTTCGTGCATACACAGGTGGCTGCATCTTTTTCATTTAAAACTTCATCGTCGAGAGACACCAACAAAAATACGCAGCGAGAAAAGTAAAAAAATTCATGTTTTAAAAAATCCACATCAAGAGAAAACTTAAACCTAACTAGAGAACGTGGTGAACTCACTTTCTTTGACGCACCTGCCGATCAGTGCTGACCAGGAAAAGTCGCTTGCTCTCAACCACTGTCTGCTCGGCTAACACCGCACAGACAGCAGAAAGAGTGCTGACAGAAGCCAGTCGCGTTATGAAAGTTGAGGCGAATAGCAAGACAGTTGAGAGATGTGTTTTGGATGAAGTGGATTGCTAAGAATTTACCAAAATTAATACGGCGTTCGAAGTAGTGCCAACGCCCAAATCCGATTAAAGAGGGCGACTTAGTATACATCTGTGATGGAAGCGTTCCGCGCAGACATTGTCATCGATTATTGTAGCCGACTGCGTAATCAGGAGCTCGGATGTGCAACAACAAGTGCGTGGGTATTCCACCAATTATTAATTCTATAATATTTTCGTTAATATTGTATTTTGAGCTTGCCACCTAATGGCCACGTCTCACAGTGTGAAATTTTTGGATTCTAGCGGAACTTAATTCCAAATCTTACTGATTGTAACAATTGTAGCCTAATTTGACTAGAAAAAGCCTTTCTTTGTTATTAAAGAAAGCAAAAATAATAAAATATAATAAATATAAATAGCAAAGCAAAATTTAAGTTTTAAGGGTTATTGTTTTAATAAATAATTTAAACAAAAATTTTTAAGTTTTCTTTAATAATTTGATTTTTGACTTTGCACACATTGTAGTTTTGTTTTTATATATTCATTTATTATTATTGAAGCTATATATGTGTACAAAAGGAACTTTAACCACTATCTGATGAGTTCTTCTCAACTTCAGAAGTTGAAATAGGAGCAGGAGCAGATGGTGTTTTGAGTAGAGATAGGTTTCCGGCGGAAGGTTGTGAGTTTATTCGCGAAAACCCAGATTTAATCGAAAGCAGCGGTTCAGATGCGATGAGAAACCTGGATATCCCGGTTTGTATCCCTTCTACTCATTTTTTGGCTTCAGGACATTTTGTATTAATAATAACTTTAATTTTCCTTTTTTTAACCTCAATGTTACATTCTTCGAATGGTTTTATTGGTCTTCCAGATCTTGCAACTTTCGATCCTGAACTTGTACTTGCTATAACTGGGGCTATGCACTCAGGTGGCAAAACAATATGTTGCTTTAACCAATCTGTATGTAGTTTAAGGAATTTTGGGTAGCTTCTTTTACTTTTTTCCCATTTGGCTTTTATTCTCGCAATAAGATTACTTGCAAACATTTCCAATTGTCTATTAGAACTCTCAATATTGTTTTAAAAAGCAATAATCTGCACTATCTTTCGAAGTCTCTCTTTTTTTGCAGTTTGTCGCCATAGCTCAAAAACATCTAGCCTCTTCATCTAGTAGAAATTACAAAAAAAATATTTGGGGGGGGGGCAGAAAGATGCACGAGATTACCTTTGTTTCGTGTTTTAAAATATTCTGAGAAACAGCAAATGCAAAAATTAGCCTGTCTACACGTGTCTACAATTTTGAAACCTTATCCAAAGTGCAAGCTTGCTTTTATTTTTTCTTTTTTTTTAACCTGAGTAGGAAACGAGCAAAAAAGTTTGAAAAAATAAAAAAAAAAATCTACTGACTTTCGCGTAAAGTTTAAATATTATAAATTTTAAATAGTTGTTAACTTTTTTCACAATTACTTAGGATTAAAAACAAGAATATTCAATATATTGTGTAAAGACTCTAAATAATATCCGTATTTTATTTTTTAGATAGTAAACCTTGATTTTGACCGCTTGCTGCACAATTTATTTTGCAAATATACAGCAATGTTAGCCAAAAACAAACGGTTTGCATTATTGGGAACTGAAAAAAAAGAATTCGTCCAGGGAAGACCAGCTTCATTTTTCCAATAAAGTTCCGCTGCGAACATTTCACACTGTGCGTCTGTGGGATTTATGTTGGCATTTGTATTCATTGCGTACCCCTTTGACAGTTTCTCATTTTTGTTACGCTAATTGTGCCATTTGATTTCATTGCAATATGCATGAATTTCAGTTGTTAGGGAACAAATATATGCGATATGATCACTTTATTGAATAACACATGAATTCCCTGAACATTCCATAGCACAATAAAATTCATGGTAGAATAAAGACCGCGTTGGTAGTTAGCTCGCAATCACAGGTCCACTTGACGTCGCAGTCAGCGGCAATTAAGTTAACAAAAGAACGCATCCCGAAGATAAATGCGAATACACATTATTTTTAACACTGACTTTTTCAAAAATTTTAAACGACCTAATAATTTGTATGTATATATTTTGGTTTCAAAAGTATATTGGTTTTATTAAATAGTAGAATCAGGATATTTGTTATGTATATGAAAATTTGTTAATTAATAAAATTAATTATTTTCAGGTCATGTATTACTGAAGCATTCGAGAGAGCAAAAATTAAATGTGCAGCATCTGTGAAAGAAGAGAGAAGACCAGAATTAACATACGCGCAACTCATCAAAAAGTACAACAATTCGTTGTAATATTTGGATTTCAGATCTTCAAAATTTTTGTAAAATAAAATTGTATATAAAATGTTTTGTATCATTTATCTAAAATTTATATATTTCAATAACAAATAGTGTTCAGATTAAGACAATAAGATGCAAATATAATTGACATTTATCATTATTTAATTTCAATGACCAAATTTATATACATGTATAAGTAAAACGGGTACATATTCTTAGTGCAATCAAAAGAAGTTGTGCATCTTTTGATAAAAGCAAAGCTTTATCAAAACTCGAAATTCACTTTTTTCCATTTTTTTTTTTTTAATAACAAAAGTTGCACACAAAATGCTATAACTCACGAATCAATAGTCAGACAGGCGCGGATACAAGGGGAATTACACCCTCCCTCCAAGATATTGAAATTGATATAAAGTTTTTTTATTGATTTCAACAATTATTAAAGTATATAAAAAAAAATTTTGTTTTGTGACGTCATTTGTGTGTAGGTGACGTTTTTATGAAGCGATGCAAGAAGAGTAGGACCATTTTGCTTGTAGAATAACATGATCTGCAGTCATCTGAAAAAAAAAACGAAATATAATTATATGTAAACCACACACTGTGGCGTCCGTGGCGTAGTTGGTTAAAGTGCGTGGCCGCTATGTCAGGTTGGCCGCTATGGTGGAGATCCAGGTTCGAACCCCAGCAGCGACAGAAAATTATTTGAATTAAAATAATTTTTCTGTACGGCCGCCACCTCTCTGCAGACAATGGCAAACCTCAGAGAGTAATCAAAATGCCATGTAAAGCTTCTTGAGAACAAGAACATTACGTTCATGTCCGTTCGGAGTCGGCGTTAAACATGTAGGTCTGGTTCTCGGTCAATTGTGTACCAACTTAATAACACGCACAACTTAATTATCATAATAGCATGTTCACATTGAGCTAAAATTAAGTAATTTCGAGCTTTTGTGTAATTTCGTCTGAAATGATATAATTTAAATGGTAATTTCCCATACAATTGGTTAGTTTCGAAATTACCTCAAACAAGCTAATTTTGTTGAAATTACTCACGAAATTAGGCCAATTGGGCCTATTCTGCGCAATCTTTTATGAAAAAATTCTGTTATTCTGTTATGATTTCCCATACAAATTTTTTAGCTGTCAAAAAATCTGCTATGCGTTCTAAATTCATATTCTGCACGACAAAATCTGTTATGAAATCTGTTAAAAATCATAACAGATTTTCGAACTGTCAAAAAATCTATTCCAAATTCTATAATTGGTATCCAGCGCGACAAAATCTGTTATGAAATCTGTTAAAAACCATAACAGAATAACAGACAGATTTTTGAGTCTTTTATCATAACAAATTCTATTAAAGTGACAGTTTATTTCTGAAATGGATATTTATTTGAGAATTTCAATAAGAAATTCTGAAAAAGGCGAAAAATGTAAGTAAACTAATTGTTAAGTATAAATATATGCATATGTTTATGTTCAATTTAATGTTTTAGACGAAACCATCGAGCAACTCTGCTAGAGTTGCGGCTTCAAAGCAATCTATTCGAGCTTCCTGATGTGCGCTTCGTGCAGCTATTTCGTTTGGACAAGGTGAATGCTCGACTGCTCATGAACAAATTGGAACCAATCGTGGAACATCCAAAGTCTGTGATGACGAAACTCGATATTTAAGCTTTTATCTTTATATCTTTATTAATATGCACTCAACTTTCAATTTTGCATATGAACTTTGATATTTAACATGTACTTCGAGTATGAAATTCAACCATCGAATAAAAACCAAAACAAAAGCGAATATTTTCTATTAAAACTATGACGAAAATGTTTTTACAAATAAACATTTTATTGGCTGCTTAAGACTTTGAATATACTTTTGTTTTTTGGATTAAGAATAAAACATTTTATTCTTAAACTTGCATTTATAGTGTTAATATGCATAAAACATATGCACTGAATAAACATTTATAAAATTTAAGCATAAAATACCAAATACAAATTCTTTAGCCAACCAATTGTGTTGATCTGCAAACCTTTAAAAATTTGTTTGCTTGTTTGAGATCACAACAGGGAATGCGTTGGAATCCTTGGGCGTTCCACCATCCGAAATGACACGTAAAATGTACTGACCAGCAAGAGTGCCGTGCCACCAATCGTGCATATGATTGCAAGCAGCCTTAGCGGCAGACATGGCAGAAGACATCTTACGTGCGGAAATCACGGCAGCGCCACGCTTTTGCACCGTCTCATCAAATACTCCTTGCAGTAAGTCGGCATCCCAGACTGATTTTGTGCACACTGTCTCATTGCTAGAATAAGGGAATTTAGTCGAAAAATTTTTTTTTTACAGCAATATGTGTACCTTAACATCCTTGCGTGCATGTAGATCCACCGCCTGTCCCTGCATCTTATGCATTTTCACGTTCGCCGAGAGCAAATCCTTGCGTTCCATACCCTTCTTATATGGCATTGAACCAACCATGAAGGCAGCGGCAGCATCCTTGAAGCCCACAGCTGGATCAGTTGTTGGACTGAAATATACTGTAGAAAAAAATTGTTTAATTTATAACTAGCTTTGCCTAAAACATCCCTTAACTTACCTTTTCGCTCTGCATTTTGTTTGCTTGAATAAATTTATTTACAATAATCAGCTGTTTCATAACAGAAGTTAACGGAATTGTAATAGATTTTTATTTTCGAAGATTGATAACAGGTTGCCATAAAAGTTCGATATACTGAATACCAATTTTAACAGATCTTTTATGATCGGCATCTGTTACGATTGATAACAGAAAATGCGTAACAGAATAACAGATTTCGCCGAATAGGCCCAAATATTTACTTGCAGCCCTGAAATCTGAAAATTATGTGCATTGAACACAACTTTTTTTGACACAATAAGAATCTTGTTATCAAAAAGATTGTTGTTTTTAAGTTAAATAAATTTTCAATATTGAATCTTGGCGTTTTTTTTTCGTATGATTTATATCATTTATTACAGAATCTACACATTTTTCTGTATCTTCAAGCCCATTCAAATAAAATAGGACAAGTCTTGAAATTTCCTCTGGATTCATGCTGCTGTATTGTGTTCAAAAATTATACATGATAATAATTAAAAAAATTTAATGGCAAACAAAATTATCAAAACCCAGTGTGAACACTTTTCCACAATTTCGAAACTATCTCACGAAATTACTTAATTTTAGCTCAATGTGAACATGCTATAATAAGCTAGGTCAAAGTCCTTTCAAGGGCTGAAATGGCTAGTTATTTATTATTTATTTATAAACCAAACACTTACGTCGAGGTAGTGACTTCGAGTTTTTTTAAAGTTTTAAGTAGCATCTTGCAAAAAACAAACCTCTATAAGGATGCAGCAGAACATTCAATAGTAACTTTAAGATCACTGCTTGATAAAAAAAGAGAAAACGCAGAATCATATTTTAAGACAATATTTGCAGAAGACTACTTTCGAATTTCTATATTTGTACCATTACTAGATGATATCATTACTGATATGGAGGCTCGTTTCAGCGGATAAATTTTCCAAAAACTAAATGTAAACGAAATCCTGCCAAACAAAATTGATAAGCACAACAATGAAAAGTTAAATAATTTGTGTGTTAACTTTTCAAAGATAATAATTCCATTTTGTGATTGTAATAAGGAACTATTTCCAATTAAATTATTTCATGAACTTCAAATTTGTCAGTGTAAATGGGCGAGCGAAACTAAGGTTAATGCTATCAACACCTTTTTTACTTTGTGAAAATTACATTTTTCCACTAATTTCTAAAACGTTTGCTATCTTTGCTACGCTTCTAAACTGCGACGATTAAACACATGGTTACGTTCAACTATGCAACAAGAACGATTGAATGGACTCGCATTATTGCATATACACAGAGACATTAATATAAATATAAACGAAGTTATTGATAACTTTGCTGCAAAAAAGAAGCGCTGCGATGATTTTGTCATGTAATTTTTTCTCTATCTTATGACTATCTAATAATCAGTATACATTTTGTATTGTTCATTTATTTTTCAAAGTGTACCATATCATAGTCGTAACTGCAGAACAATAAGTTTCAAATTTCTTTCATTTTTTTTTATTGAAAAGTACTATATTTTTTCATTGCACATGCTTGAAAATATAATTGTGCAATGTTTTTATAACGGAATAAACGTGAAAAATTTGAATAAATCAACCTTAATTCCAAGTTTTTATTTACTTTTCGCTATGATATTATTCCAGAAAAAGGGAGAAATAAATAAATACGGAAATGTGCAGTATGTGTCTGGGAAAAATGCTTCTTAAACAATTCGATAATTTCTATTTGTAGTACAAAAAAGTACAATTTGTCTATTTGTAAAGAAAGAAAATTTTCTCAAATCGAAAATGTGTGTCTTTGATAATTTACAACCCCCCCCCCCCCAAGATTTTTTTCCAGATCCGCCGCTGTAGTCAGATTGTTGTCAAATTTATATACGTATCGTTTGAAGGTTAGTACTAAATAAAAATCATATGGATAAAATCTAGTAACGACATGTGTCATCCTATGGACGTTTTGAACGGACTGTTATACAATACGTTTTGTTCCATTTTCTTGGCAGATATTGAGATCGAGATAGTAGGTCTGTTTCCGTACTCTACAGTGTGTAAGATTTGTGTAAGTTCAAACTGAGAGAGTAAAAATGAAATGTGAGAAAAGTTACAAAAGTACGGAAACAGCTTCTAGTAAGTTTCAAGCACAAAACAGCTGATTTTGACTGCAGACGGTTCAAACGTAAATTGCGACAGTTAAAATTTTATTTTTTAATGCAAAACAATTCCTGAATTTTTATTTATTATTATTTCTTTATTGTACGTAACTTTCTTTTTAGGCACACAATTTATGAATTTATTTATCGCAAAACATAAACAATTATAAAATGTAATGTGACATTTGCTTATTCTTATTGGTGCTTATTCTTCTTGATGCTTGTTCTTACTTTACTCGAAGTCTTAAGTTCTAGCACTCTTTGTGTGCTCGAGAGAGCGATTTTATGCTTGTTCTTCTTCTCCCATTTTAAGCACAGAAAGTACGGAAACAAAATAGTGTCCCACAAGTTACACAGTGTGAGTACGGAAACAGACCTAGTATAATTGGCCATGTGAGTAGCAATCCGTCAGTAGATCTAAGCCACACAATTCTTTAGATTTACCCTGAGCTTTGTTGATCATGATTGCAACGCCAATCGAATTGGCGTCTTAAAATAAAATGCCACATCCGTTGAAATTAGGAATACGAGGAATAAGGACACCTTCACCTTTGAACGGTCCTATCAGTATTATTGCTTCTACAACATGGCTCATTAATTTTTTTACTGCAAGCCGCGTTCCGTTGCAAAGCTTTAGCTGGTTGATATTTCTCAACATCATCACTGGTACGCCGATTTTCAATTGTAGTACGTGCGGTGGGATCCCTGGCAAATTGAGCAAATTTAAAAATTCTATTGAATAATGAATTGTTTCATCTGCTCTCACAACAGTGTCCACGGACTTGTATGTGACTGCCTCGTTTTGAATCATAGGCAGCTCGCATAGTAAAGCATATGAGCGTTTCGTTGCTGTGCTGTGAGCGAAGCCTTTTGAAGAAACTGCCACATGCTTGCTTATGAAGGTGCGCACAGTGAAGCATGTGAGAGTAGCGGTTCGGTGCGTTTCAAAGCTGTTCTTGCAAGCATTTTGCAAGCAAACGCATCGCACAACTTTTGCGAGCGTTTGCTTACGAATATATGTATATTTTGGTCTTGCATGTTTCTTGAGAATTTTATTTTGTTTTGTTGTTGTATCGAAGCAAGATACAACAAACACGATTATGCATTTTACTAAGCTGACTTACTTGAGGAAAACACATGTGTTTCTATTAAATTGGTTGAATTGAAAATTTTATATATTTTTATGTGGACGAAATATGGATGCTGAAAAATTAATATCGGTAATTTTTGTTCGAGTTCCTCTTTGGGATCAGAAACATAAGCATTACCACAACAGAACTTTTGTGGATAAATTGTGGAATGAAGTTTCCTAAGAAATTAAAGAAGAAAGTAAGTTATTTTGAATTAATTTATTACATTTTCGATATCATAACAATTTTGTGCATTTATTTCGTGCACTGGCTTTCTTTTTATTTTAGTTTTTAACAATTTCATATGTATATGTTATTTTCCTGCAAAAGCTCTTCTTCCATCGCTGGAAGAACACACTGAACACACAGAAAAGCTTCACCGTGCGCACCCAAATGCTTTGCAAAACGCTTTCAAATCACAGCATCAAAACGCATCACTCACAGCACAGCAACGAAACGCTCATATCGCTCATTTGCTCGAATAACGACATAACTCAAAAAACATAATTTTACAGAAAACGCATTTAAAGTTTTTATTGTGTTGTCACATTTAAGGAATTTAATAAAAATAAGGGAACTCCTAGAAAACGGATGCACTATTTATCTGTTGCAACATAAGTATGCATGAAGAGGCGTTTTTTATTATTTTAAGCGATTGTATTAAACAAAAACTGCCGACTTTGGATTATGACGTTCTTTTTGCAAAATTATATCCATTATGTTGTCATAAATAAGAATGTGTCAATCTTAGCAATAGTTTTTTTATCAATAACGACACATTTTGCGTTATGCCGAGCTTGGTTTGAAGACCTTTTTTTTATTAAACTGGCATAACTCACAATAACACAATATTCATGAATATTACCAACGATAAAAATTTACATACTTTTCCAAAAATAATGTCACAACCAATAATATGTCACGTTTCCTTATAACTAAAACGTACTTTTACTCAAACGATCGATGCGCAACTGAGATAAGACGTTCTTGCAGGGGTTCACTTGCCCCACCTTAGACTGGAAAAAATTTCAATATTTTTATTTCTTATGGGTATATGTATCACATACTTGCACACCAATGCATACCTTTGTCTCCCAACCCCCTTGAAAAATTCTTACGGACGCCTTTGCAATAGATTATCAACTCATTTTTTTATATCGTCTGGCTGTACCCGATTTTTTCCGAAAACACCCTCGATTACTTCTTTTAGACCGATCGATAGATAGCCTTGATCGCAATAAGTGTTCGTTTTTCAGTAAGTTTGTGAGGGCTTTGCTTTCGAAAGGATGTTCGAAACGTGGCGGAAAGCCATAGATCCATGTGAATTTGAATCTGAGGCAAGTGTTATACCTTTACCTCAGTCAATTCAAGTCATAGGGCAATCTCATCCACAAAGTTCTCTACCACCAACTACGACTTCAAGTCGTAAATATTGATGAGTTTTCAGTTGATTAGAAATGGGGATAGAAAATTACAAATGCGAAAAGTTAAAGCGTAGGCGTGGTTTTCATCCGATTTAGCTCATTTTCGAACTTGACCTTTATTTTTTATATAAAAGCTTAAATATCGAATTTCGTGATGATAGCTTGAAAATTATGGCTGTAATCGTGTTCACAGACAGACAGACGGACATGGCTAAATCGACTCGGGTGGTGATGCTGATCAAGATTATATTTTCTATACCTACCACGCCTTCTTACAAACAAAATTAATATAACTCTTTTACGTTTTTGAAACGTTGGGGTATAATAATATTTCTTGCTTAAATTGTTGCGTTTATTGCAAAGTAAAGTGTTCAATAACACTTCAATATAATATCAGTTCAGCATTTGGAAAAGGAATTGATGTTAGCTGGCCATTATAATGCAATTTCTTGACGAATGTAAGTAGATATATAAAGATGGTCAAACATTATTTGAAATTACTTATGATGCTATTGAAGCTGTAAAAACAACATTAGGAGAAGAAGAATTAGAATAATTCTGAAAAATTCTAAATAATAAAAACAACTAAAAAAATGTATTTCATATATTTTATTGTATAATTTAATATTTTTTAAATAAATAATAACAAGCTAATGGATAAGGTTTTTTAAAAAATTTTGTTTAAAGTAACAACTTTTCCAATTTTAGGTATACATTTTCGACCTAAATGCTGTATTTTTTCGAAATGTGTACATCATTATTTGACAAAACAATTATTGGAGTACGCATAATAACAGCATAATTTGAATATTTTACTTTAGCTTTGGCCTTTTTTAACAAAAAACAACATTTTTTAAAGAGTCTGTAGCAGATTATTCTATAAAATAATACATTTATCTACACATTCCATTAAATGAAAAGAACAATTAGGCAATTCACAAGATGTTCTAAAGTTGTATGTTGTAAGCAAAAGTTGTATAAAAATACAACCCTTGTGAACACAATCTTGGAGTTGTATGTCATATTATTTATAATTTTTCAATATCTACCATTTTTTTGCCACCTTCCTGCATTTTTAAATGTAATGCTCGATTTTAGCCGCACGAATATATAAAAAGGAGGAATAAAAATCAGAGATAAAGAGATGGGAAACTTCGTTTCTATTGTGAATTCTGTTGATTTTGACAGCTGAAAATGCTTCTTCTCCAATTTTTTATGCAATCACGTCTTGTGTATGTGAGTTCACCTCATATTTGTCAAAAATAGGTATTACACCCAAAAAAGTCTTCCATATTTAAAAGAAAATTGTTTTTAGCTGAGCAAGAATATTGTTAATAATAGTCGATAAAGAACTTTTGTTAATATAGAAATGTTAGTTATGTCAATAAAATTTGTGGAGTTACTTCGATAACAGACAAAAATATTTTTGATAGAAAAATATGTAATTTAAAATGAAAACAATTGTTCTATTTACAAGTGGTGTTGTTAACAGAAAAACATAATTCAATTTCTTTCAAGAACAGCTATATCTTTGTTTTAAAAACTCTGTTCTAATTTTTAAATTCATTAATTTGTTTGAACAAGCATTGTAGGTTAGTTTTTCCCTATGTGTACACTGGTGGCTTAGCTGTCGAAAGTCAGATATTCACCAGCGCTCATGTCCATCCAGAGGGGTGAATTCATCGAGAATCCATCGAGAGGGGTGAGTTTGTCATGAAATTTTACTAACACATTTATAACATTTGCATTAGTATTGACTGCATTTTAGCATATGGCTATCTCCTTTTTGCCGAAGTTTCCAATCTCTTTATCTCTGATAAAAATATAAACAAAATCAGCTGATAGAATAGCACACTCTTTAAACATACATCGCAATGTTGTATGTGTCTTATCGCAATTTTGCATGGGAAACGACAACAGTGTTGATACGACAGTTGTAAAAACATACAACAATAGAACGATACGCCACGATACAACACCTTGTGAATTGCCTAAATATCTTTTAAAATTACACACTTCTCCAAAATTTAAACAATAATGTATGAAAGTATCAAATAAAAAATGTTTCCTGTATTTGGCGGAGAAAAATAGCATTTTTTAAGGTACCCATTAATCAATTATACAATATAAATTCTTTAAAAAATTTTTAATTTTGTTATCATTATTAAATTGAAAATTTAGTTATTCATCTAAAATATTAACAGATTCCTCAATGCTATAACTATAACAAGAGGCATTACCAAACGGTGCGTTAAAAATTTAATTTTGAGGTTCTAAAGTTTCATAATGATTATATAATTCTATAAAATTTAAATTATTAACAAATTTATTTACAAGCATTCGTACTTAACACACTTGCTGCGACGGTTCCATATGGAACCACTTTTAGCCTTTTGCGCTTTAAGAGATTAAAATACAACACTGTAACATTCTGATATTAATTCCATTTTTTTCTAACGGTAAATGAATGCCACAAAACATGTGTGTCTTTTGTTTTGGTCATTCGAGTTACATATGCCGTTCTTAAAGCACGCACAAAGTGAGAACAAAAAAGTTCTACACAAAAGTGAAAAAAATGAGTTCTCGCAAGACGTAAGTACAAATTAAATATATGTCGTAATTTATTTTCAGTGAAACCTCAATATATTATGAAAATAGAATAAATAAGCTACAAAGTGGACAATACTTCGATATGAAAAAAAGTGTTGTTGTTTTTTAAAACGTGTATTGAATTGAAGCGGTTCCATATGGTACCGCCGCAGTGATTCCTTACAAAATGACCACTACAACATTTATTCTATTTTACGTCAATTATGTATATGAAACTCGTTTTTATTATAGTTTTTTCTTCATTTTGTATACGAGTTCAAGGTTTTTATGACTTTTTTCAATTATCGTGTTTTATTTTAAGTATGTATGAAACTGCATGAAATACAAGACTATTTACAGTCTTTGCTTGAAGATGATTCAGGAGAGGAAGAAATTGCTGCAGTATATTTGCAGCCACCGGATCCCGCTTATGATTCAGCTGAAGGTGATGCAGATGAAAATGAAGGTGGGTCGATTATTGATTTACATCACAATCAGTTGTGTCAGGTGGCAGAAATTGAGTTTGTTGGCGGATCAAATTGTGATGGTGTTTTATTCGAAGAGGGAACAGAGCAATCAATCGAAGAAGAAGTACGTGATGCCGAAAATTCGAATAACTCACGGGTTCGACCGATGCCTTCGGTTTCATGACGATATGTTGGTCCAGAAATGGAAATTCCGGCGTCTGTGCCGCATTTGAAGGACAAATTTAAATGGTCTTAGTCCGCATTTCACGCTACAAAGCCGATTTTTCCAGCACCTAATTACTTGGATTGTGCCAAAGAAACTCATGTTTTATTCGAACAATTCTTTGACGATGAGATTTTACAAATGATTTGCGATGAAAGTAACGAGTGCTTATTTCGCAAAAAAATCCAAATATTACAAAAGACGAACTGAGAATTTTTATTGGCATAATGATTATTACAGGCTACAATCATGTTCCATGTAAACAATCCTATTGGAGTCGAGATAGTGATCTTTATAATGAAATGATCTCCATGGCTATGTCTCGAGATCGATTTCATCAAATTGAACGATGCATTAATTTTGCTTCTAAAAATGGATTTGATTCAAACGATAAAATGTTGAAATTGCGACCACTCACAGATAAACTGAAGCAAAACTTTATGAAAAACTCTCACCCGGAAGAAAATCTGTCGTTCGATGAATCTATGATCAAATATTTTGGTCGACGTAGTTGCAAGCAATTCATCAAAGGAAAACCGCTGCGTTTCGGTTACAAAGTGTGGTGTTTAAATACTACTGAAGGGTATTTGATAAATTTCGAAATTTACCAAGGTAGAAATCCTAGTATCAATTCAGGATTGGAGAAAAACTACGAAAAATGTGTCGCGCCTTTATTGCAAATGATTCAGGAGTTTCCCGGTCACATGAACCAATTGAGCTATTCGTTTTACTTTGATAACCTATTTGCTGGTATTCCAGTGCTTCAATACTTGAAGAAAATTGGTCACTATGTTACAGGAACTATTAGAGAAATGCGAATTCCTCACAATTGCCCGCTATTGAGCAATCAAGAATTAAATAAAGGTGAACGAGGAAAAATTTAAAGCATTGTCCTAAAAGATCACAACATCTCTATCTGTGTTTGTGTTGCCTCGACATTATATGGTAAAGATCCTATTGGTAAGGCTACGAGATTCAACCGAGAGGTGAGACAACGTGTGCAGCTAGATCGACCAAATTCGGTTGAAAAATATAATAAACATATGGGCGGTACAGATCGAATGGACCAAAACATTGCAAATTACAAATGTGGTAAGTTTTTATTTCTCTGCAATCTCAAATTCAATCAGAGCATGATAAAATCTTTTTTATTTCTCCAGGCGTACGGAAAAATAAATGGTGGTGGTCTATATTCACATGGTTGTTGGATGCATCACTGCAAAATGCTTGGTTACTGCAAAGAAAAGCAGGTAATAATATCACGCAACTGCAGTTTCGACGAAACATTGCTATGCATTATTGCAATTCTGTTTCGATTCGTTTGTCAAACACAATTGTCCCGAGTCAAAACATTCCAGTGTCTGATCGCTTCGATGGAGAAGAGCACTATCCATGCGAAAGCACCAAAAGGCGATGCCAAGGATTAAATTGCACTCGTAGATCGCGTGTGAAGTGTGAAAAATGTGATGTGGCTCTATGCATTTATCCATGTTTCAAAACATATCACATTTTCAGTCAAGAAAAGTGATTGATTGATTTCTAGAGAACCCAACATTCATACAATTATTTTTTTTTCGTTTTTTTCTTAATTTCATACATTTTTCATCTTAAATAACTGTGAATTAAATATGTTACTTTCATAATCTCCTGAAATAAATAGAATTTCCTTACAAAATACAGGTAAAATAGATTTTAATAATTTTATAAGATGTCACTGCGGCGGTACCATATGGTACCACCTTACAACAGGTAAACGGTAAATCGTACAACATTTTTATTGTCATTTTCGGATTTAGGAGGTCAAAATTACTATATGTGGAAATTTTCAAGAAAAAATTCGATAAAAAATACCTTCGCAGCGATTGGGTTAATACATGTTTTATTGGAGCTGTAGGGTAATTTTTCAGGAAAACGATGATTTCATCTCCATTTCCTCTTTTTTGGGGCCTTCTATTTGTTGAATTTGCGCTAAAACTGCAAATTGAAGCTTCATCAGCATCAAATATTTCCGATCTGCCAGTCACTGAATGATAAAAGTTAGCGATAAGGCAGTTGTTATGCAGACGCTCATATGATCCAAGATCACGTCCTTTTTTACCATCTTTTTTCGTTTGATGAGCTCTGTTATGAAAGTATGTTATACAGACGGTCATTTGATCCCTGAACACTAGTACACTTTTTGCTACTTTCAATACTTTATGCAAAAAAGTGTCACGAGCATGAGTATGGTGAGTGTTGCTATTAAGCAGGTTTCATTACTGCTTTCATGCATTTCTTGCTAAAAGTGTACAACTTTCAATACTAAAAGACAAATGTTGTGAATAATTTCACAACGCAACACTGTTTGATCTCGTGATTCCATATTATTTTGGAATCATTTAGTGACCATTCTGGGCAAAATAAACTCCCTCACTCACTCTCTCAAATTTCCCTTTTCCATTGAAACAACAACAATGCGTGACCGTGATGAGCCCGTGAGCGTCTGCATAACAACGGCCTAAGTCGCTTCCCTCCACCATTGTTGCTTTTGTTTCATCCAGATCTTTTCGTAGTCGAAACATCTAACTTGACTTCCTGGTATCCACGTTCGCACGACGATGTCTAAGTGCAAATAGTATCGTTCGTCCTGAAAAAAATTAAAAACTTTATATTTATATTAAAATAAAATGTAATAATCTCTTACCATTTCAAAATAGATTATAGAATCGACATCGGTAGGACACTTGGAGAAGGTGCAATCGTGGACGACGAGGATATGTTCTTAAAGTTTTTCAATAAAGACGATGGTCCCGGTAAATTGTCTGTGTAGGTTGTGGTGATCCAAACTGATGTCTCTGTTGTCAGTTGGCGATCAAAAAATATATAATCATTCTAGGAGAAATTATTTTATACTTTTTAGTTCGTTATAAAAATAGGGTACATTAATTTTTTTAAATTATACGATATATTTTGATGAATTTATATTTTTATCAGTCCAATTGCAATGACAAGGATAAAACAAAAAAACAAAAAAACTTAAAAAATGCAGTAACATTTTGTGTCTCGAACTCACAAAGAATATTTTCACGAATATAAGACATCTCTCTACGCACTGAGCCACCGAATTCACATAAAATTACTTTAAAAATAGCAATAAATTAAACAAGCTACTTTTTTAACTACTGAATTTGTTTCATTTATCGTTTAGAAAAGATTTCAATGTGAGTTCAGTAGCTTACTACCTACAACGCTTTCTTTATAATCGTAGGATTATGAGTTCGAACCTCACAAATGGCAATCAGTTTTTTTGGTTAATTTTTAATATATATCAAATAATTTAGCATCTTTGCCGAACAAACAAACGGACAGACAAGAAAATGGGTTAATAATGAGTTGTCATTCAGTTTTGAACTACATTTTAAGTTTCAAATCTTTAGTTCATCAGGAAGTTAGTTAAAAATGGATTCCAAGATTTGTCTGGGACAGACAAAAGAAATGAAGTTAATAATTGTTTTAAAATTAGCAAAAGTTGAATTTTGTTTAATTTGATAAGTAGTATTTTATAAGTAGGGATGTAATGTAGTTCTGAATACATATCTGATTTTTCAATAAAGTCTTATTTTAGATATGAATGCGCAAAATGACATCCGTCATCTATCCAGAATTAAGTCCCGATTCTTATGAATGAGAGACAATGCCTTTTTGCTTATTGTCGAAAAACCAAAATCTTCAATTTATTAAACGTACAATAAAAAATTCTTGCACCGGGTTTCTTCTTACTTGAAAATTCCTGAATCTAATTTATATGCTAAGCATAAGCAACCGATATTGCTTATGCATAATGAAGGTATTTGTTATTACACAACTCGATTATTTCATTAATACGTTATGTATAGTAGATATCGATTGTAGGACAAAGAATAGCTTCTCGATAGCTGTTCCCTTGCCGCACTTGCTTAATGATTATTTATCTTTAATATCTTATGCTAGGGCTTGAAGTTCCGTTGTAAAAATTTAATATATTATTATGTTAATCATATCGGATTATTTAAAATAGTGCATAAAAACAAAATTTTAATATGAACTTCAGCTCTGGTGTTTATTCAAGAAGCCATGTAGTATACATTTAACTCACAAACTTTAAAGCTTTGAGCAATAAAGCCCTTTTATCTTATTATGTACAAAATGTATGATATAATTAGAGAAAAATGCCAGCTTCAAAAATCATAACAGAGTCTTAATTGCAATGGTGTGTTTCAATTCAGTATTTGGTTATTTTTTTAACGCTTGACGTTGAAAAAGTTTATTCATGAAATTCAATCATTAATCATCTTTGGGCAAACAAGTTTTTATTAATAATTGCATGTAAAGACTTAAGATTATTAGTTAAAATAAGTATTTTAGTTTATCCCAATTGCTTCCTAATACTGATGCAATTAATTAGATATAAGATTTCCTGTTTATAAAAGGTGCTTTATTAATATTTAGAGAGCTTTTTTTCATAAGTATCAGTTTATTGAAATCTTTACCTAACACAAAATTTCAAAAGCTATTGATGGAAGGTTGTTAAGTTATGTTGATCCATTTCTATCGTACCGCTACATAACTGACGACTAACGAAGTCTTTTCTCGAATTACGTCGATACATTACATAATGAAGGTATTCGTATCTTACAAAACTCCTCTCACTATGCTTAGGTGTATTTTATATGACCAGTAGAGACACATTGAAAGCGAACGTCTTGCAATGCTGCTGTAGTTAACATTTTGAACGTATTTTTTTATTATTTATAAAGTTATGATTTAAAATGGAAAACAAAGCGTTATTTATTTTTCATCTTTTTCTATTGATAAGTGTTAATATTGAAAATTCCACCGCCTCAACAAAGTATGTTACTCAAACTGTTTATGGATTCTTGGACTTCATAACAACAATTGGAAACACTGTTATGATATTTTCCCCAGAAAGTGCACCAACATTAGATTTAACAGAAAACAAAATTGAACCAGTAAAGGTAATTGAAACAAAGCCTATCAAAAACCATGTGAAGGATGCAGATGCTGCCATAAGTCCCACGAAACTTATTGTTATAAATTCTTCAAAGAGTCAAAATAAAAATGTTGCTCAACATAAAAAGATTAACTCTCAAACAAGTAGTGAAGTTATGATGTCTGTTAAGCCCTCTGAATATAAAAACAAAGAACTAAAGAATTCACAAGTGTACATTGAGAGTAACGTAGATAAGCCCGAATATGATTTACTATCACGCCAACCCACAGAATACATTGAGGAAACTTTCAAGTTAGTTAATATCAATCCAAATTCACGAACTCACAACAAGTTTCGTAACACAAATCACGCAACAAAAATATGCGATGCAGAAAAGGCAAACGATAAGAGTGTAATTGGAACATGCATTTCATCCAAATACGCACAGGTTTTGAACAGTGCTTCACATGGCCAAAAAAATATTAAACCAAAATTGAGTGTCTCATCAACTCCTCGGATCTTGAAAACTGCAGCTCCATCAATACCTAAGGTGAACAAAGAAGGAATATCAACAAGTAGCAGTTTCAACGCAAACAGAAAACCAGGATTGACAAAGAGGTTCCGTGCCAGAAGCTCCAGTTCTGCAACAGAATCTTCATCTATTCCCCAAAAAACTACAGAACGTACGATAAGTCAGGGAAAGCCAAAAAAATCTTCCACGCGCAGCAAATCTAAAAGGAGAAATAAACATTCTAGACATTCAGAGTCTGAAAAGCAAAACCATCCATCACCAGCTATAACCACCACACCACATGAAGAAAATGCAAGTCGTAGGTCATTTAGAGTTAAACCAATTGGAAGTGTTCCGGAAGTAGATCCATCTTCTAGTCTTTATATGTTTAAATTAAATCGAACACCAGGCAGATGGCAATATAAAACTACTCCCAAACCTAAGGTTAATATTCGAAAACCAGTAAGCGGCACAAGTTTGTCTTCTATAAATCCAGATAACATAGCAGCATCCATATCGAATATAAAAAATATCGAAAATGGAGCTCAAAATTCTATATTAAATAATTTAAACGCTGATTTGGATTCGTCAGGATCACAAAATGGAGCTGTCATTAATCATGCAGATATCCAAGACAATCAAAAGTTCATTGTAGAGACTCTTAATGTCGAAATATCAACTCCTGCTGATTTTAAGGATACATATTTCGAAATTGCCACCATAAAAACTCCATACATATTTCAAGCTGGTGTTGTAAAAAAGACTCGATTTATAACAGTTACATCGACATTCGAAAAAGTTCTGGAGCCTGAAGTATCCTCAAGTGCAATGTTTGAGGGACCGCTTACTGAAAATATTCTTGCTTCATCAAGCAAATCTGACGAATTGGAAGGAAGCATTACAACGCTTTTGCCACTTTATTTAACAGACAGTGAAGATACTCCAACTTTGGAGACTATAACTGAATCATTCACATTAACACAAACAAAACTATCAACACTAATTCTCCCAATTATTCGTGATGGTGAAAACTCCACTTCATACATAACGGCAGTTCAAACATATGACATTAAAAAACTAATAACCGTCACGAAAACGGTTTTGCCACAAGACGCAAACCAATTCATTCCATCAAGAAATTTGAAAGATTTCAACATTAATCTTGACACAGCGGGCTCAGAAATAAACTTCGATTTGGATTTCGAAGATGAAGATAAGTTGGAATATCCAAGGGACGATAAACTTCCACCTGAACGTTTGCCTAATTCTTCAATGGACTTATCCACAAATTCAGTCAGCTTAAATCAAAAGCAATTGCAACAATTGGCTTTACTGAATTTATATCAAAATCCGACTGTTTTGAATAGCCACCCAGTTATTAAAACACAAACACTTTGGAAATCTGTCGTCATACCGATTGTAAATGGACTTTCTACAAGCTTCCGGACACTATCGCAATCTGTTGGAGTTATAGACAAAACAGAATATGAGCTTGACACAATTGGTGTTACAGCTACTGCAGAACCACAAGTATCACAAGTTAATCCCTTCTTGTTACCTGCACCGCAACAATTCCAGACTATAACAACGCCTCTACTTCAGCAAACTATTGTGACAGAAACAAGTAGTAAGATATTGAAACTCACTTTTGGAGCGAAAACAGCATATACAACATTATTCTCAACAAATGTTCTACCAAGAATTATCACAACTTTCGTCACAACATCAATCGCAGTTCAGCCTACATTGACATTCCCTGGGTACTATCCTCCGCCGTATCCACCATATCCTTATGTTGGTTAATGTGAGGCTCATTTTCACATATTTAATTGAATTTTTCGTTACATTAATCTATATTTATAATTATTATACAATCAAAACTTACTTTTATCATTCTCATCATTTTTACATTTCTTTGATAGTTGTCTAAGCTTCAAGATCTGAGCCTATATTAATATTTAAATTTTGTAAGCTAATACCTGAGTTTCGATGTATTTTTCTACTTTATTACTTTCTACTTGTCTCAATTTTTTTTACCTTCTATAACTATGCTTAGAAAAAGAAATAAACAATTACTTTCTCAAACATTTTTCTCGATTTTTTAAAGTTAAAATAATTGTTAAAGAAAATCTGAAGAACAACTCCTCACCTTAAGAAGTTAAATTTATTTTTTGTAATTATCATAAATTAATAATTAGGCTCCCGAGTAATGTTTTTTTCTAGATTTATCTGTATCTATTGTTCACTCAATAGGAAACATAACTTCTCAAACTTCTAAACTTCTAAAACATAAAAAAAGTATTTAAAATTATCTTTTTAGAAATGAAAGTAAACCTTTTCCAACGAAATATTAAATTTATTCTTTGAGCACACAATTTCCAACGTTTATCTCGGAAAAAAAACTTCTTATAACAGTTACATATACATTCTTGCCAACGGACTTATGAATATTTTTATATATTTTTGTTTTCCTAATTTATTATTTATATTAATTGATTTTATGAAATAAAACTAATAAATATTATAAACTATCTTAATATACACCGATAAAATAGTTTCGAGACCATCGAAAATCTTGTTGAAAGTATATTTTTTTGTTTTTAAATTAAAAATAAATCAAAGATGA
This sequence comes from Pherbina coryleti, assembly GCA_943735915.1. NCBI lineage: Eukaryota > Metazoa > Arthropoda > Insecta > Diptera > Sciomyzidae > Pherbina > Pherbina coryleti. The sequence goes on along the minus strand of OX030952.1, from coordinate 43,851,456 downwards.
AGGTTTTGAACTTTAAATAGTACAGGAGCGCAAGATAAATGCATCAAAATTTTCAAAATGTGTTTTATTTTTTTTTTTATTTAAAACGAATTATAGTTAGTTACTGTTTGTTATTTCTAAGTATTGGTATTAATTAATAGAAAACCAACAAAGTAATTACCTTTTGTATTATTATTCTTGTACTCTAAATTAAGTCCGAATTTTTTTTTAAATAGAACACATACAAAATAATGAGAAGTTTCTTTTATTTCATTTGAGAGTCATATTTAGAAAAAGACAAATCCTAAAATAAAGACTAAATCATGTCAATATCCTTTCGAATAATTGGAATCAATATGTCAATATGCAGGCTTAAACTTACAGTATATTGCTAAACACGATGCCACTCACGATTTTTATCCACAGCGTCCTGTGTGAAGGATATTCGAACTAAAATTGTAATCGAAATAGCACAGTGCTTTTGATTGTTACCCAATAGCCTTAATTTTGGTGGTATTAATTATAGAGTTAACGTATTCCTTAAATTTGGCGAATTAATAATTATCATCATTTTTGCATATGCATTTTCCTATTTTTGAGAATGTATACTTGAATGGAATTTTTTAACTTTTTCAAAAAAATGAATATAAGATTTTCTATCTAGAGTATCACAATTTGGATTCTTCAATAATAACATTCTACGCCTACACATAGAGTCAAACTTTTTGTGCATTCAACGGTCTTAAGAAAATTGCTTTCCAGGTAAAGATATTTTTATTTTTATTTTTAAAGGAACTTCGAGAGATAGTAAAATAGCAATAACAAAAAATACATGCATAAAAGCTACACTTGAGCATTAGTCCTTATTACATATACCTATGTATGTACGTACACACCAGTGATCTGCAACGGGTAGCTTTTTTGTGACTCTAATTATATGCGAAAAAAATAAGTACAAAAACCTACTCAATCCATATCGCACGCAACCCGACTCATACTCACGAGTTGGATCGGGTAAAGTACGGGTTTTTCGGTTCATTAATACCATGATACAATTACAAGGTAAGCTAATTTTAGGATGGCTGCTCAAATGAGAAATTTTGCAACAACAAAGCTGTAGGACCTATAAAACGTCAAACGACAAAAGCAACAACAACAATTAGAAAAACTAAAAACTACCAGCTGATGTTGACAACTATCGCACCCTGCTCTCCAATATGAGCCTACCTTATAATTGTATCATGATTAATACTTATGGTTGTTGTCATGGTATAATAATACAAGGTAGCATCGACAGTTGCTTGGGAAACCATCTCCTGTCAAAAAATATACTCAAAAAAAGAGCGCTCATAATCCGCCATTGAAAACACAAACAATGTTGAAAACTTTAAAGTGAAAAAAAAAACAAAAACTTCAGAAACTGCATGGTATAATAATACAAGGTAGCATTAACAACTGCTTATTTTCTCTTCTACAAGAAAACATCTCCTGTAAAAAACAGCTCTTTGTGTAAATCAATCTGCAGCTGCTGAAGTTGTTGTTTTTTTCACTTCAACGTTTTCAACATTGTTTGTGTTTTCAATGTCTGATTTTGAGCGTTCTTTTTTTGAGTATATTTTTTGACAGGAGATGGTTTCCCAAGCAACTGTCAATGCTACCGTGTATTATTATACCATGAGCAACTGCAGATGCATTTTCACAAAAACCTGTTTTTGACAGGAGATCTTTTCTTGTTGAAGAGAAAATAAGCAGTTGTCAATGCTACTTGGTATTATTATACCATGGGTTGTTGTCGTCTTGTTGATACTTATTCTACTTACCCAAACACTCATGATCGACGCAAATACTCAAATCACTCGGGTCATTCTGCCACTGATAGAAAGCAGAGCGCAGTAGAGCGCAGCAGTGAGAATGAATGAGTTTTTTGTATTTGCTTTGTGCTTTTTTTTTTCCTGGGTACTTAGTTAGAAACAGAAAAACACGTGTCCGTCTTGTGTTATTTTTTCTTTTTGTTTATGCAGGGATATGTGTTGTTTTTTGTTTTTATCTATCGAAAACATTGCGTTTAACTTTTTTCTTTACTTTTATTTCGAAAATGCAACAATAAAATATCAACAACCAATTTGCAGCAAAAAACTCAAGCAACATATGCAAGTGTTCTTTTTGCTTTTACCTTCTTTTTGCCTCTTTTGCTTAAGTTGGCAGAGAAAAAGCAGTACTCGGAGTACACTCAAAATATACTCGAATATACTCGGATATAACGCCTTTTCCAGACTCTAACTCGACACACTCATTGAATACGAATCTAAGTGCTTCGGGTCACGCCGCGCTCGGATATAAGCAGAAGCGCAACCAAAGGGGGGTTTTGGGGTTTAAACCCCCTCCCCCCAAATTATTGTCACAAAAAGAAAAACATGATAAGTGATAACATGTTTTTATCAAAAGTGCGAAAAACTCAAATTTAAATTCAAATCGATTGCTGTTGAAGCATAACACTTCGCCACAGACATTTTGGTGCCGGAGATTTTTCAGCTGATTATAGACAAATTGGGTTTCCTGATTTCAGATATAGATTCCGTTTTTCTCCATCAGCTCGAATTTTTGAGCTATAGGCAAAAACATGAAAATCAGTTATTTTTCTGATAATTTTGCTATATCTATTGCACTGATTTACCGATTTGTATAACGATGATGAATTTCAATGAAGAAATACTAGACCTTTCAATTTTTGCACATGGTTTTGCAAGTGGTTTTGAAACAGTGCCTCGAAGAGTTAAATATTTGTAGTCATCAAAAACTGAAGAAAATTTGTCCTCGATTTGAAACAGTGCCAAAAACTGAAGGCAATTTGTCCTATTAAATGGATTGAGAGATACACTTCGGTATAGGTTTTGTGAATTTTTTCGATTCCATAATATTGGCATTAGGCAAAATTTCCTCCTGGGAGGATACAAACACATCCAGGCAAGCCAATTCACTAAATTGTGCATTACAAAAGACAGACTTTCTTATATCTTTGCAGTGTATTAACCAAATATTTGGTTATTCATATATTTTATGCAAATTTCTTCAAACTTGAAACATTGATTTGACACTCGATTTAGCCAATATCAGTTTGCAAGAAGTAAAAAATGTAAGAGATAATGCTGAAATAGAATTAAAAAAATTGTATATAAATACTGAAAAATAAGCAGAAACCAATGGATTCATTTTGACGAGACCAAAAGTTGTATCTTTCTACCCTAACGCACAATGTGTTGAATCGTATTATCGCATATCGATTAACATACCTTTCTTGTAGACATTCTAATTGGATTTCAATCACATTTTCCTGATGCAAAAAAATCGCTAAATGTTGAAGTTTAAGGCACTTTTGAAAAACTAATCGCATTTTATAAAGATGATTTGGAAGGAGATTTTGATGACCTAAAAAATGACCTGAATGTTTGGTATAAAATAAGTAATAAAAAAGATTATGATGGTAAAAACACATTTTTTCAAGCTATACAACAGTGCAATTAGGATATATTTCCAAATATATATCGCCCATTTCAGATTAAGGTGACCTATCAGTCGCACTGACCATATCCGATTTGACTCAAAATTTGTTTTTAGGTTGGTTTTTTGCTAAGAAAACCAATTCCGGAGTTTAAAACTTCAAAAAAATGCCACATAGGGCCTATTTTTAGACAATGTAGCTCAGTCAATTTAAATCAAATTTTATTAACTTAGGTATAATTGGAATGGTTATCTCTTCTATTTTAAGGATAAAACATAAAACTTTTAAAAAAATTGCTGTAAATTGACCCATTGTTAATTTCAAAGCTTAACGCCATGCCAACAACAGACGCTTTAATTTCTTTTCAGTTTCTTTATTTTGGTTTTTTATACGTTTCAATACCTATGCAACGATATAAAATTAAGATGTGCTCTTGAAGGGTTCAGAAGTTATGGTGTAAAACGTGCAGTGTTGAAGAATTTTCAATACAAATTTGTTACTTTGAAATTAAGAATGGGCCAAATTACTGCAATTTTTCCAAAAGTTTTATATTTTTCCCTTAAAATAGACAAAATAATCTTTCTAATGATACCTTATTTACTAAAATCGGAATTAAATTGACTGAGCTACGTCGTTGCAAAATACACCCTATTTTGGGCTTCAAAAATGGTTCTAAAAATTTATAACTTCGGATTTGATTTTCTAAGTAATCTAGGAACAAAATTTGAGCCGAATCGGAGATGGTCAGTGCGACTGATAGGTCACCTCAATCTGAAATGGGCGATATATACAATAATTTATTTATTATCCTTGCAACTCTTCCAGTAACTTCATGTGAAAATTAATCAACATTTTCAGTACTTCGCCGACTCAAAACCTAAAAGCACGATGTTGCAAGATAGACTAAACGGCCTCACATTGCTTTATCTGTACAGAAAAATTACACCATCAGTGGATATTATTTTAGATAAACTCGCTGAAAGTAAGCGTAAACTGGATTTAAAAATATAAGTTAGTTTCTTTTATTATTCTTAATCGCCTTTATCCTGTAACTAAAATCTTTTTAATGTAAAAATAATAAATAAAATTTTTTCTATTCCAAAAAATATTTATTTATAAAAATTTTATCATTATGGACGTAACATACAAACTTTTAAATAAAAATTTTTTTCGGGAATTTTTTTTCATAGAAGAAAAAAAGATATCATTCTCAAATTTTCCACACATATTTATTAACATTTAAAGAATACAAAAAAAATTGTTTCAGAATTTTTGAAGCGGTTTTTGACGTTACTTGATTTTTTTTAAAAAAATGCCAAAAATATGACGGTGTGCCGGATATAACCAGTCTGGAACATCTGAGGAAAAATTAAAAAAAAAATCAAATTAATCCTTGTTTAAGTGGCTATCGCCTGCAGAAGGATAATTTTATTCCTCCGAAAAAAAAACAAAATGGCTTCCATTTGAAAAAAATCGATTTTCGAGGTTACAAAATCGGTCGGTTTTTTAAAAATTTGTAACCTATATGCCCCCTTATGTTTGCTGCCATTGTGGTAAAATTAACGTTTTGAGTGCAATGTTAGGACTCATTACACCATAACCGCTATAGTTACGTACATTTTCTTTTATATAGATAAAGTTATAAAATCGCCCCCCCCCCAAAACAAATTCCTGGTTGCGCCTCTGGATATAAGTATGTACTTATACCCGAAAACATGCTAATGAGTCGAATGTGTATAAGTATTTTACATATTTTATTGAGTACGGATAGGGTAGAGCAGGGATTGCCAAAGACTGATTTTTTAAGAGTGCAACAACAATTATAACAAAAAACCAACAACATCAACAAATCGTTAGATACGTAGTACAATAAGGACTAAGTAACATAAAAAAAAACACAAACAAAAAACAGTCGGTGACGAAACCATACGCAAAATTACCAACAAGAAACCTTCAGCGTAGCAAGACGCGATCGCATGCGCTATTTATACCAACAACGACAAGAATAAACAACAACAAACACACGCTGTATGGTTGCGATGCAGCTACGCCTGTGAACGATTCGGCGAATTACAACAATCATAGAAATATTGAAGTTGTTGTAATAGAGTGGAAAGAGTGGAAAGAGTTAGGCGATGGCAATCGCTGGGGTAGAGAACAACAAGTAACTCGAGTATCCGATTTCTATCGGATACTCATTGCAGTTCTCTGGTACACACCGTAAAAAGCACAAATCTACACACGCATGATAAAAATGTTGAAACACAACAGCAACAAAATGCAAATGTAGGATTATAGGTGTGTTTCCGTAGACAATGTCTAGTAAAAGTCGAGTAAAGTTCAAGCTGAGAGAGTAAAATGAAATTTCAGAATAGTATCAAAGACGGAAACGACTTCTAGCTAGTTTCAAGCACAAAAACAGCTGATTGCCTATGAAACGTAAACAGCGCCAAATATATCTACGCCAATTATCAATTTTCAAATAAATTTATTGTTTATTTATTTATATTTATTTTGTAATTTGTCTTTCCCTATTTTTGTTCTTCTTGATGCTTGTTCTTATAATGCTCGAAGAAATTCTTCCAGCACACTTCTAACAACTTTCGAGCTCGAGAAAGCGCTTTTATGGTTGTTCTTCTCACTTTTGAGCTAGAAAAAGTACGAAAATACAGCAGCTTGCAAGTTACTACAATCGAGTACAGAAACAGACCTTATACATATATGTATATATATATACACTTCTTTCGTCCATTTCATATTGAAGTATATCAGTTGCACTGACCATTTCCTATTTGGCTCAAATTTTTTTTGTATTAGTTTATTCATTAGATAACCAAATCCGAAGTTATAAATTTTTATAATAATTTTTCGTGGCCAAAATAGGGAATACTTTAAAACAACTTAGCTCAGTCATTTTAAATTCGATTTTCGTAAATAGGGTATTATTAGGAAGGTTACTTAGTCTATTTTTAGGAAAAAATTGCAATAAGTTGACCCGTTCATAATTTTAAAGTTTAATACCATACAAGCAACAGGCACTATATTGTTTTTAATATTTATTATTTGAATTTTTTTTAAGTTCCCTTATCTTTGCAACGATAGTAAGAATTTGACTTCTTTCGTAATTCTTGTAAAATTTTTGAAGGGTTGTTATTTTGTGACGTCACTTTATATGGGAATAAGGCAGCACTACGCATTGCCATATGAATTTTGACAGTTTCATTCGATAATTTGACATTTTCTTGTATCAACGCACATACAACGTTTTGGTGTATGTACGTGTATCATGTTGTTTACATTAGTTTGAACATTGAATTTTAGCAAAAAAATGGAATTAACGACTGAACATTATCGGGTGATGATTTTTTACGATGTTTGACGTGGATTAACAAAAAAAAAAGAATGCATTGACCAACTTAGTTCTATTTTTTGTAAAACGCGGGTTCAATGAGTTCGAGCGTGGTTGTTGTTTTGTCCAAGACGAATTTCGTGAAGGTCGCCTAACAATGGATTTTAAAGCAGCAGCTGTTGTGTTTGAAAACATCGCTGCTATGCGTGAACTGTTGAAAGCTGACCAACATATGACATACCGTAAGATGGAGTCATCCTTCGATGTTAGTTGGACTAACATACATCCGTCGGATACCCCATAACTTGACGGTTTCTCAAAAAAAGACTTGTGTCGATTGGTGCAAGAAAATGCTGAAAAAATACAGCAGTAGTGGTTCGAAATAGGTCTACGACATCACCACAGGTAGCGAATCATGGATTTATGCTTATTAGCCCGAAACACGACAGTAATCCACTATTTGTGGGTCTTTAAAAGTGAGCAAAACAAGACAAAAGTCCGCGGACGGCACGTCCAAACAAACGGCTGTCAGTTTTTTTTCAGAAAAACCGATCATGTCGCAACTGTATTACTTGAGCAACGAAGAACTGTTAATGCTGAATGATACACAACCATTTGTTTGCCGGAAGTTTTCGGAGAATTGAGGAAAACCAACCACTGAAGGAAGATTACCCTCCATCACGTCAATGCGAGTTTCCACACAATAGATTTTTTGAGCACTAAAAACGTGAATCATTTGCCTAACAGACTCAACTTTGCTCGCAATGACTTTTGTTCTCTCACATTAAGAAAAATGAGTGGCAAAAGTTTTTCTATGCCCAAACAAGCCGTTGAGGACTTTAAAATCATCGGTTTTGAGGTATTAATTTCAGTGTTTTGGACAAATTAGTTTATTTGCCCGTTGGTAATTATAACAAGCACTTGGAACTTGTTATAATTCTTTGGGTTTTTGGTTGTCACAACCAGCACTTGGAACTTGGTGTAATTGTTTTTTTTTATGATCACAACAAGCACTTTGAACTTGTTGGAACTAAAATAGTGAAATACCTTGTTGAGGTGTAATACAATTTCTCGAAATCTTGAGATTTTCTGAGATTTCGTAAAATCCACACCGAAATCAACTGAGATCCCTGAAAAGTAATACATCACTATCCAGCCCTATTTAGCTTGTGTCAAAATTGTCATAATAACATTTGGCAGTGACAAGTGATTAATTATTTAAAAACAGAAACAATAAACAACCAATCGGAAGCAAGCAAATGAAGTCTTAATTGTCAAATAAAATCTAGCTGTCATAATATGCCTGATGGAAACATTTTGAAATCACTTTTTAAAAATCGCAAGATTTCGAGGAGATGGAAACATAGTATAAGAATTATTCTCTCTGTTTTTTGATAACTCGCCCGTTTATAAATAAAAAAATATGCTAGTGTTAGCATTATTGATTAAATTAATATTTACAAATAAAAAATAAAAGCTATGACAATATTACAAATATTGCAAAATTAAAAATATTATAAAATTACGAATTTAAGCAAAATTATGAAACTAACTGAAAATATGCTAATTAAACAAAAATAGACTGAGTTTAAAGTTTGTTGTTATTGTTATAGGCGGGGAGCCATCAATTCTTAAAGCAGAGAACGAAAATAAACGAAACGATATCCGAACCGAATTCTCAGTTAAAACGTTATTTTTCATTCGTTTCGCTCGTGAGGGCGAACGAAACACGAAACACGAAACTTTTCAGTGGAAGAGAGAACTAACGTAATTTTTATAATTTTTGCTAACGTGTCAGTATAGAAAACGAAACCAAAGCAAACGTTTCATTAATGATCACTGGTATGCAAAAGGCATTGAACTCAAACTCCGTGAAAAGAGTCAGCATGCGAATGATGTTTGCCTCTTCTATCGAGTTGATTTTGTTTTAGACCTGTTTTTCAATAGCTTTGTCATCATTCAGTGGTTTATTTGTGAACATAGAAAAAAAATTGTATATGAAGAATCTATCAATGAAGATCGCTTCTATATTTTCGTCCTCTTTATTTTTGTTTGCTTTGTTTTCTGTTTTAATCTGATATTCTAAGCTAAACATTCAACAAATTTGAGGCAAAATTGTTGATACGAACCCTGCAAAAAATGCAAACTGAGCAAAAAATGCTAACTGCGCAAAATAATGCCAGGTAGAGAATTTTTTGTTGTTATCCGACGATCGTTTCACGAATCGTTGTTTCGGTTTCATTTGTGTCTCTTCGTCGCTCAATCATTTTGTTTTATTTATGGTTTCGCTAATAACAGCAAACGAAAAACAAAACAGACGCGCAATCATTCTTTTGTTGTTTGAATCGTTTTTGTTTTGTTCGCCTTATTCAATTAGATTTCGCCTTATTCTATTTAACCTTATTCAATAGATTTCCTTAAACAACCGTTTAACTCTTGTTTAGGCCCGCACTGTTTAAGGTTTTACCCAGCCTCTACGCAACCTTACTTAAACTGTTATTCATAAAAGATTTCTATTCATTGCGTATCTAAGCAAGTGTTATATTAAATGTATGGACAACCGCTTACATACAATAATCGCTTACATTTAAAAAAATGCAACAGAAATAGAAAACTATTTTGACACAACGCAAAGCTTACATTTTCAATCAGCTGATTGCTACAATTTTTAGTTTGCAATATATATTTAAAAAAAAAACAAAACATTAAAATTGATGCTGGATTAAAAAGAAAACGGTCTCAAAATTGGAAGTCAACTGACAAGATATGTAATGTATTTTATCTTTTTCATATATTTAATAACAAATTAAAACTTTCTCTTTGTGTAAATATAGCTACTTCTTCGGTAGCTAATAACGGAAAATATCGCTGTCGTAGAACACAAATGTGTGGATACCAACACGTCCAGGCCAATCCTGCAGTCGTAAGGTAATTTTTTTCTATTTGAGAAAACAATTAATTTAAGCTTAATTTAGATTCAACCAAGGAGCAACAGCAACTCGGAATATTGCTCAAATTCAGTGCCAGTGGCGAGGGATAAAAATGCAAGCTAAATCGCGGATGTCGCAGCAAAAAAACAGACTTAGTGCAACGAGAGCCGGACCCCACCAAAATCGCCAAATAGGGAAGACACGGATTTGTTGTCACTAATTCCAGAAGAATTTGAAGTGGATAGTAATCCATACGATTGTGACGCAGTTGTAAGTATATTAAACATAACTAATTTCATATCGTTTTTATATGAATATATTTTTTAAAAGAACAATATTGAATACCTAATCGAAGAAGTTGAGCCAGTGTTTGTTGCAACAGATAGTGCAGCTACTCTAACAATCAATGATGTTGAAGTTCCTGATCAGCAGAAGAAGAAGAGGAAAACAAAATATTATGCGATAAGTATTTTTGTCGGAAAGAAATGAAATGATCTAATAAATTTTTTGTTTCAGGAAACATCGGAAGAAGTGAAGCTGGCAGTTTTTAAGCTCACAAAGACTACTATGAAGAGATGAGGATGAAGATTCTGCATATGGAGCTGGAGCATAAAGAAGCAGAAAATTATCTTTGGGATAACAAAAAAAAATGAAAAATGAACAAAAAAATAAATACAAATTGTTCTTTATTTGACTAAAATTCGGTTCGGGTGGAGCTGTTTTCAAAATGATTGCTTATGATTCCTTTTATATACTTCTTTGTTTTATTTACTTCTTTTCTTGGTATATTTGCTTATATTATTTTAAATGTTAACGCAAATGTTTATGTTTTATTTGCTATTATGTGTTATTAACATTGGTTGCTTTAATAATTACTCAATTATGTTATGAAGATAACATATGTAAATAGATTTAAATAATTTTATTTTTATTTATTCAAAATAAATATTATGAAAAATATAATAAACTGAATGAAATAAAAATTAAATAAATCCAAACATATACTCGAAAATTATTGTTATTTTTATTCAAAATGTTGAATAAATACGCTGCGGGATATATTTTGATAAGTGTAGCAATTTATCTTCTTCTCTTTCAATCTCAACATTGAAATCGACGTCATCTATAATTTAAAAAAAAATTCATTACGTTTACATATAGGATACAATTTTATAGAATCCATACCTTTGAAGTTGTCCTAAAAAATTGATTGCTAAATAATGCAAGACAGCTAAGGCGACTACTGTCATCTTCACATTAAGGAGCATCTCATACCCGTAAGTAATATTCTAAAACGTAGCTTCCACACCCCAAAACATCTTTCTACCGTATTTCGTGTTGATATGTGAGCAATATTATATCGGGATATAACATTGGTTCCCGGATTCAACAAAGGAGTTAAAAAAATATTTAAGCAAGCGTAGCCTCAATCACCCAGCTCCATCACTTTAAATTCACCATTTTCAAGGTGTTCTTTGATGCGACTTTTTCTAAATATTCGAGAATCATGTGTGCTTCCTCTCCAATGGCAAACTATAACTTACACAATGTATAAGTGATGAGTCAGATACAACTTTGATATTTATAGAATACCATCGGTTTTGGTTGATGTGGTACTGACCAGCCGATCCAACAAGTTTTTTAATTTGTATGTGGGTGCAGTCAATTGCACCAATCACCTGAGGAAACCCACTTATCGCATGAAATCCATTCATTATTTTAATCAGTTCTGAGGTTCACTCAGGCATTTTGACATACTGTGGCCTTTTTGATGCAAATGCCGTCGCCACACGCTCACATATTCTGCAAAGGGTAGGCTGGCTGAACCCGTGGATATCTGCTTCATCATCTTGGATCTTAAAGAATACAGTGTTTAAGGATTCGAAGTCCGGTTTTCAAATTCGGAGTCCGTTTCGACTTCAAGCTCTTAGAGCGGCCATGACTTGCAGCTCATCTGGAATGTGACCACCTCTTTTATCAACATTGATGTCCGAGCGCACAATATTTATGAGTATTTCCATATTTATACTGAGTACTGATCAGCTAACGCCTACTAACGCTGCAGTCTCAGTTGATTTAACTTTTACTATACCTTCTTCAGCAGCTCCTGTAAAAGATAGATCTCCCTCTGTTGCAAAAAAAACATATGCTCAGACTTGTGCTACTAATGTTTCTCCTAGTATTGCTACAAGTACTAATATTATTTCTTCCTCTCCTAGTTCGGTTTCTACTGGAGCTATACCGAAGCAAATATCAAATAGCAGCAATAAATGACCTGATCATAAGGAGCTTGTAGTTATTCCGCCAGCAAAATCTATATTTGTTTCTCGCTTTGCAGTTGATACATCAGAAGGTGATATCTTATATTATTCTTATACTATTCTTAATAAGAAGATTTCGGTTTACAAACTGAGATTCTCTTATCAGCGCACTATTTCTTATTTTAAAATTACTTTGCCTAGTGATCTCTTCAATAATGTTCTGGATCAAGGTTTTTGGCTGGAAAATACTTTGGTGCATGAATTTATTCAAAAATCACCGCCTCAACCTTCACTGGCTATCTTACCTGTTCACAGCGTGAACCCAAAAAACTAGATTGTGTGCCTTCAGTTCCTAGCCTTATATCAGAACGTTCCTGGTTTAAATACTAAACTTACAGACTTACACATTTTAAGCCATAATATTCATTTTGACATTATTGCTTTCAGTGAGACTTGGCTTAAATCTAGTACTTTAAATACTGAAATTCTGTCTAACAATTTTAATATATACCGCAAAGATAGAAACTCTATTGCTGGTAATTTTTGCAATGGTGGTGGCGTGTTAATTGCCGTTAAATCTTCTCACTTTTCACAAGAAATATTAATATCTGAGTCTTTAGATATTGAATTTTGCTGTGTTCTTGTAAAGTTTGGTACTTGGAGAATTTATGTCACATGTTCATATATACCTCCACTTTCTAGTGTTGAAGTGTATGGGAAACATTTGGCGTCGATTTATAAAATTTGCTCACAACTTCAGCTTTACGATCATATTTTAATAACGGGTGACTTCAACCTTCCTAATGTTTCCTGGAATTGCTGCACTGAAAATTCTGCAGTGCTCTTGCCATCTTCAGAGTGTTCATCCGATAACTCATTTTTAAATGAGCTTTCGAGCCAGGGGCTTTTTCAAATTAACTGCCACTATAATAGAAACAACCGCTTGTTAGACCTTATTTATTTTGATGATAGTAATATTGTTTCAGTTAATAGGTCTGATCCACTTGTGTATCCTGAAGACGCACACCATCCAACTATCGAAATCACACTGAATTTTCCTAAACAATCTATATCAATTCGTATTCAAAATCCTGCCTTAGAGTTTAACTTTAAAAGAACGAATTATGTAATTTTGAGAAATAATTTGTCAATTATCAACTGGTCATCTGTACTTAATATTAATAACACAAGAATATTGCCACAAACGCTTGACTCTGCTGTATTTGCCTTTAACAGTACTCTTAATAATTGTTTTTTAACTTCAGTGCCACAGAGAAAATCCACTTTAATATCTGGTCCCGTTTGGTTTACCAAAGAACTGAGAAAGCTGAGAAACTTGAAATCGAAATATTATAAAAAGTATCAAAAAACTCATAACATTTGTGATTTTGCTTCTTATACCTTAACTAAATATAACTACCGGCAATTATGCAGGCAATCCTATAATATATATTTAACAAAAGTTAAATTAAACATAAAATCTGATGCAAAATCTTTTTGGAACTTTGTTAATACTAATCGTAAGATAAATTCATATCCATCTTTCATGAAATATAAAACATTTGAATCAGATGTGGATTCTAAAGGGTGATTTTTTTGAGGTTATGATTATCATGCATTAGTATTTGACAGATCACGTGGGATTTCAGACATGGTGTCAAAGAGAAAGATGCTCAGTATGCTTTGACATTTCATCATGAATAGACTTACTAACGAGCAACGCTTGCAAATCATTGAATTTTATTACCAAAATCACTGTTCGGTTCGAAATGTGTTTCGCGCTTTACGTCCGATTTATGGTCTACATAATCGACCAAGTGAGCAAACAATTAATGCGATTGTGACCAAGTTTCGCACTCAGTTTACTTTATTGGACATTAAACCAACCACACGAATGCGTACAGTGCGTACAGAAGAGAATATTGCGTCTGTTTCTGAGAGTGTTGCTGAAGACCGTGAAATGTCGATTCGTCGCCGTTCGCAGCAATTGGGTTTGTGTTATTCGACCACATGGAAGGTTTTACGCAAAGATCTTGGTGTAAAACCGTATAAAATACAGCTCGTGCAAGAACTGAAGCCGAACGATCTGCCACAACGTCGAATTTTCAGTGAATGGGCCCTAGAAAAGTTGGCAGAAAATCCGCTTTTTTATCGACAAATTTTGTTCAGCGATGAGGCTCATTTCTGGTTGAATGGCTACGTAAATAAGCAAAATTGCCGCATTTGGAGTGAAGAGCAACCAGAAGCCGTTCAAGAACTGGCCATGCATCCCGAAAAATGCACTGTTTGGTGTGGTTTGTACGCTGGTGGAATCATTGGACCGTATTTTTTCAAAGATGCTGTTGGACGCAACGTTACGGTGAATGGTGATCGCTATCGTTCGATGCTAACAAACTTTTTGTTGCCAAAAATGGAAGAACTGAACTTGGTTGACATGTGGTTTCAACAAGATGGCGCTACATGCCACACATCTCGCGATTCTATGGCCATTTTGAGGGAAAACTTCGGAGAACAATTAATCTCAAGAAATGGACCGGTAAGTTGGCCACCAAGATCATGCGATTTGACGCCTTTAGACTATTTTTTGTGGGGCTACGTCAAGTCTAAAGTCTACAGAAATAAGCCAGCAACTATTCCAGCTTTGGAAGACAACATTTCCGAAGAAATTCGGGCTATTCCGGCCGAAATGCTCGAAAAAGTTGCCCAAAATTGGACTTTCCGAATGGACCACCTAAGACGCAGCCGCGGTCAACATTTAAATGAAATTATCTTCAAAAAGTAAATGTCATGGACCAATCTAACGTTTCAAATAAAGAACCGATGAGATTTTGCAAATTTTATGCGTTTTTTTTAAAAAAAAAGTTATCAGGCACTTAAAAAATCACTCTTTAATACCACTTATTCATCAGCTTCTTACAATAATTTTAGTTACCCTTATAATGTGCAACCTGGTGACATTTGCTCCCCAATAATTAGTGTTGATATAGTTTTAACCTACTTAAAAAACCTCAAAACATCTTATAAAAGCGGTCCTGATAACATACCTTCATGTGTTTTGAAATATTGCAGTGAAGAACTTGTAATTCTCATTACTTTGCTTTTTACAGCGTCTTTGCAATCTTGCTATTTTCCACTGGCTTGGAAATCATCTTTTATTATTCCGCTGCATTAATCCGGCAATAGATCTTTAATAGATAACTATCGCGGAATTGCAAAGCTTAGCGCCCTACCTAAACTTTTTGAGGCTATTGTAACCTCACAATTATCACATAGCGTGAAATCTTCATTCCAACATGGATTCTTATCTAGAAAACCTACCGTTACTAACCTCCTAGAATTCACATCAAAGACTATTGAGAATTTTGGAAAAGGTCTACAAACAGATGTAATCTATACTGACTTCAGTAAAGCTTTTGATGTTGTTAATCATAAGCTCTTAATTTTAAAACTAACCCTTCTCGGTTTTCCAACACCATTAGTGCTTTGGATTGAATCTTATTTATTAAATAGAACACAAAGTGTTATCTTTAACCTTGTAAAGTCAGAGGAGTTCCCTGTTACTTCCGGTGTACCTCAAGTAAGCCACCTTGGGCCTCTGTTGTTTCTACTTTTTATCAATGATCAAGGTTGCACAAGTACGTACTTTTGTACCATTTTGGATACTTTTTTATTATTTAAATACGAAGTACTAATCTTTTCGTACTAGTACAATTTTATTTCCATATTTCCCTTATGAATTTTGTTCTTGGTGTTGCCAAACATTTTTAGATTTACTTTCTTTATAGTTATATGGCAGCACTCCAATAGCTATTCCAAGATTGTTTACGTATGGGATACAGAAAATACACAAGGAATACCATTTCAATGAGGAAAGTACGAGGAATACCAAATATAAAGGAATACGAAATATGGAACGTACTTGGTACCATCCAGTTTATATGAAATTTTCATACAAATCTAATGGTACCAAGTACGTACTCTTTCGTACTTCCTTTATATTTGGTATTCCTCATACTTTACTCTTTGAATCGTATTCGTTATAAGTTTGTTTACAAATAATATTAAAACAGAGTGAAAGAATGAAATGATGTTGCCATGCCATTTTAATTAAATAATAAGAATTTTTCATACGATGCAACATTTTTTTGCAATTAGTAAACGTTGTTATTTGAAAGCTTTAATTGTGGAAAGTTAATAAAATGCAAAAGCAAATAAATCTAAATAAAGTAAATGTTGAAAACATTAAAATATATAATATTTGTTTTTGCCACAGTCAAATTAAATAAAAATCAAGGAAAATTTTATATCAAGCTGGCAGTCAAATTCGAAAGTGTGTAAGTTAAAAAGTGTAAGTGTATTGCAACTTGAAAGGCAAAACTTGACCGCGTTACCCCTGTGTAACTCAGTTTATGGGGGAATTGAGACGGATCACCTTGCTTTTCTTTTTGTCACTGGATGTGACCGTTGAAAATTATATCTTGCCAAACATATTTTTTACTGACAGGTAAATGCAATCATGGACTTTAAATACTTTATTGAATACATATTAAAATATTTAAAATATAAATAAATAAAATATATTAATACTTTAGGACAACACAAAGTTTTTATTTCACTGAATATGCATGGTAAAAATGTCAATCCATATAGTTACATAAAAATATACGATTATATAATATAAATATATTAATTTTTTTTCTAAAGTCATACCTTGTTAGAAAACCGTTACTTTTTTATAAATGTGGCACCACGTGTTATTTTTTAATGCATTTTTTTATTTTTGGTGGCAACATTTATTATTTTAATAGTACTTTTTTATTTTTCTCCGATGCAACCTTGTCAATGATTTACCATCTGTTGTAATTCATAGTAATATTTTACTATACGCTGATGATGTTAAACTTTTCCTGTCATATAAAAATGAGCAAGACTCTTTTTTCTTACAAACTGATCTTGACCATCTTTGTGACTGGTGTGAAATCAATTGCATGAAGCTTAACTTGAAAAAGTGCAAACACATGACTTTTTTTCGTAGACAACCTTATCGAAGTTATTACAAAATAAGTGACTATACACTTGAGTTCTTAGAAGTTTTCGACGATCTTGGAGTAACTATGGACCCAAAACTTCGCTTTCACATTCATATTAATAAAGCTATAAGCAGAGCGTCCGTGGCGTAGTTGGTTAAAGTGCGTGGCCGCTATGTCAAAGAACTTTGGAGACCCAGGTTCGAACCCCAGCAGCGACAGAAAATTATTTGAATTAAAATAATTTTTCTGTACGGCCGCCACCTCTCTGCAGACAATGGCAAACCTCAGAGAGTAATAAAAATGCCATGTAAAGCTTCTTGAGAATAAGAACATTTCGTTCATCGCCGTTCGGAATCGGCGTTAAGCCTGTAGGTCCATTTCTCGGTCAATTGTGTACAAACTTAATAACACGCACAACACAATTGATCATAAGAAGCTAGGTCAAAGTCCTTTCAAGGGCTGAAATGGCCAGTTATTTATTTATTATTTTTTATAAGCAGAGCAAACAGTACTTTAGGGTTTATTAAACGATGGTCAAAAGAGTTTAGTGATCCTTTCATTACTAAAACATTATTCACTTTGCTTCTAAGGCCCATACTTGAGTCTGCGTCAATTGTCTGGTGTCCTAGATATGGGTGTTATGTTGACGATATAGAATCAGTTCAGAAACAATTTCTTTTGTTTTGTCTACGCAATATATATTGTCATACTAACATTCACTTACCACCCTATGAATATCGATTAACGCTTGTTAACCTACCTTCTCTGAGAAATCGTAGAATCATGCTTAATGTTTGCTGGATTTATCAACTTATACATGGATTTGTTGACAGTCCATACTTGCTGAGTAAAATTTACTTAAATCTTCCTCTTCGACCAAGAAGATCTTTTGAGCTACTTTTTATGAACTTTTGTAGAACTAATTACTTGCAAAATGAACCACTAAGGGCCAGTTTTTCAGTGCGGGTTTAAACTCTAGTCAAATTAAACCGAGCTTAACTCACCAAAAAGGGACGTTAAAATTCGATTTAACTAGATATTGTAGCATTCGTTTAAGTTGAATTGACTTAAATTATCATATAATGTGTTTTTATTTTGCTTAAACCAAGTTTAAACGTCCAATTTTGGTGAGTTAACCTCGGTTTAATTTGACTAGAGTTTAAACCAGCACTGAAAAACTGGCCCTAAGAAGCGCTTGCGGAGACTTCAATTCCGTTTCAGATGTTATATCTTTTAATGAAACCCTATACTCAATTAAACTTAAAATAATAGATTATCTGCAGCACCGCCACTGATTCTCAACATACTCTTCCAAGGATACGGCACTTTTACTGTTGGATGCACCGCCACTGATTCTCAACATACTCTTCCAAGGATAAGGCATTTTTACTGTTGCATGGTAATCAGTCAACACATTTACATCTGAATGGACCTGGGCCCTGATCACGGATGATGAGAATCGTTTGACGATATCGTCTTGACGATAGTTTAACTTCACGTAACTCTAAAACTGTAGTATCGTCTTAACGATATCGTTTCGCTTGCTTCATGTATGGCTTACAACTGTCAAATGCTATCGTTTTGACGATTGAATTGGCACGATAGTTATTTTGGTATCGTTTGTGGTTGTTATTTTATTTTAACTTTTAAATCAACAAAATTAAAATGTTTCGGAGCCGAAATTTAATTCTTTTCATACGTGACGATGAAGATGATGAAAAAATTGAATTGTTGCGACAACGCAGAACCCTAAGAGATAAATCGGATCCTTTATCTCTTCCAACAAAAAGGTATGTATTGTGTTTAGAATATTTCATTGTAAGTATTGCTAATAATTTGTTTTCAAATAAATTTAGCTTTGTTCAGCGCTTCCGTTTGTCTAAGGAGGCATTTTTATATGTTTTAGACAAAATTGACTTACAAAACGGGTGTCGGTCAACACACATTCCACCAATTTTAAGGTTGTGTGCAACATTGGAAGTCCTTGGAGGCGGAGGCTATCAGTGGTTGACCGGAAATGATTCTGGTGTGTCTGTCGCACAAAGCACTCTCTCTGGAATTGTTTCTGATACCACGAAGATTTTGGAGCAAAAAATTTGTCCAATGTGGGTAAAGTGGGAGATTGGTAGAGAAAGTAGGAGAGAGGAGATAAAGCAGTGGTTTTATAATAAATATTCGATACCAGGAGGTAAGCTATAACTATTTACAACAAAAGAAGTATAATAACAAGTTTCTTTCAGTTATCGGCTGTATAGATGGAACGCATTTATTTTTTCAAAGACCGCGAGAAAATGAGCAGTTTTTTTTCAATAGAAAGGGAAAACACAGCTTGAATGCGATGATTGTAAGTTCTTTTGAAAGTTACATATAACGAATTGTAAGAAATTTTGAATTTTATGTTAATTTTGCGCAGATTTGCGATCATAATATGAAAATTATGGCAATAAATCCCAGATACGCCGGATCTTCTCATGACTCCTTGGTATGGAGGCATTCCAATGAAAGGCTGTTTTTTGAAAGAACTTACAACCAAAGGCAGCACAGTTCTTGGTTATTAGGTAGATATTTAGCTTTTAAATAAAAACATATTTGAAAAAGATTGTGTTCTAGGTGATAGTGGATATCCATTGGAGCCATGGTTACTTACACCTTACCGATCATCCGCCGATATAAAAAAAACAAAATTTAATGCAGTCCATGCTAAGGCAAGGAATATTATCGAAAGATGTATTAGTGTGTATAAAGGTAAATTTCTTAAGATTAATGTATTTGATTATATTTAGTTATATGTATCACCAATTTAAATTTACAGGCCGTTGGAGAATCTTACTAGAGGAAAGAAAAAGCCGGTATGATCCTCAGGAAATTGCAGTTTTTGCAAATGTATGTGCTGCTTTACACAACATTTGTATATACTACAATGTGGAGAATTATGAAGACGAAGAAACCGAAGAAAGCCTTTCCGAGACCTCAGATGTTTCCAATAATTCAATAAGACTGTTTGCAGAAAGAATCAGAGATGATATAAAAGAATCCCTCTCTGCATAGAAAAAATTTGAAATGAAAACTTTATAACAACACAATCATTGTTAAATCCTTATATAATTATATAAACTCTGAAATGAACTTTTAACAAATTAACCTTACTTTAAATGTTTGTTTTTTTTAATTTTATTATTGAAAAATCTTTGCTAAGAAAACTTATATTTACGTATTAAAAAAAAATAAATCACAGTTCATATTTCACATTCTTATAAATTACAAAAAAAAAAACAAATAATTCACAGCTCATTTAAAAAGTTAAAAAAAAAAAATTAAAATATCGACTCAATCAACTTGACTGAAAAATTTGAAATCTTGCTCCAACTTCTTCTCTGCAATTTCATTGCGTTTTGTTAGGAGTTCGATAACTTTGGATTGAAAAGTAGCATCTTGGTGGTTTCTCTCTCGCAAAACAGCCAATAAGCTGTTTTGAAAAGATTTGTCAGCTTCACACTGGCTCCTTAGGATTTCCACTCCTTCATTTGGCTTAGCTGCGAATCTTCTCTTTGGAGTTGGAGCTCGCGAGTGTTCAGTTGCATTTCTTAAAAATAAAATTGGTTAGGTAAATGAAATTAATAACATGAATGGCTTAGAATCAAAACCGGCAAGCTCCACTTTCTTAATTAGAGCTGTTGAAACTTTCAATGTTGCGGAGATTCACAGATTTGCAACATTATTTTTCTGAAAGCCATATTTCACTTTTTATCAACGACACTGCATCATTAAATTGCTTTTTTAAAAAAGTTCAGTTTGGGAGTTTTGATTTTAAGCCACTTATATATTTGACTCACCTCTTTCTTGCTTGTACGCTTGTAGACGGAACCTCTTCGGTAGGAGCCATCACTCCTTCGCACACACTTGAGGCCGGCGATAAGCGAAAAAGAATTCCGTCGTCGTCATCATCTTGTGCCAAATAAGATGGTGCTCCAAAGCAATTTGATGAGCTTCCCGCAACAGCATCTCGCAGGGAAGCCAGCGCCGCAACTTTCTCCTCCATTGGTGACAGTGGAACTTCTTCCAACGGTCCACCACCAGTCTTTTGCATGGCTGCAAGATTTTTGCTGCATTTTTTTTTGCGCGATATTTGCTGTCCGTCCAAACCTAGAAGTAAAGCAAGGATTGTTTACATATGCAGAATTTTATGTAATGCAATTGATGCTTACCTTTCTCCAAGCTGCTGTTGACTTGTTGGGCAAACCACTAGCATTTAACTTATTAGTTAATGTTGCCCACAATGAATTTATCATTTGTCGGCCCTGGACCGTGTTTGCGATGTAATTGTTGGCCAGCTGCGGGTGCTCGTCAATAAAATTTATTAATATATCCATTTGTTTAGGAGTCACCGCCCTAAAATATAATTTTCAACACATTATTACAAAATTATTTGATTAAATACTCAACAATACTTACATTTTTGCAGCAAAGCTCACATAAAAGCACAACAAACAAAGAAATAAAATATAAGGAAATGGTGTTTCTCACACACACAGTGTATGTGTACTGCGGCTTTTTTTCTGATTGGATTTTTGACATTTGCGATCTTACTGCAAAGCAAAAGAAAGTGCGCGAAGAAAACATTAAAAAAAATATATCAAAGGCGATTATAATTGCTCAAATCTATTTAATTTGTAAATTAAATATAATAAAGAACATTTAAAATTAAGCGTTGTGTTGTGAAAAATTGTTTAAGTGTCCAGAGACTGAAGGAAAAGCTGGTTTCATTTCACAAGTAAGTATTTTGCAATTGTGTTGAAACGGTTACAATTTTTTTAAGAAAAAAACTTTATTTAAACAGAATTGGTTGTAGTAAAGTGTTCTTAAAATTAAATTTCACAAATTTCTAATCAGAAATGAAAGAAAAAGCAATTACTGAATTTAGTTAATTTTCCGCCATTTTTTGCAAGAGCGAAAACGTCAAAACACAAAACGTACTACAAGGGCGCATTCATTTTTCAGGGTGCATTCATTTTTCATGGTGGCATATATTTTAAGGGCTGACGCCCTTATTGTCTTAAATGGATAATATTTTTGTATAAATTTATTTGTTTTGTTTTCAGATTCCCACATATGCTAGATATTAGGCATAAATGGATCCGGGCCCTAGAGTAAGATCCCACTACAGTTACAGCAAGAACTGTTGTACGCTCCAAGCATTTTTTTGAACATGACTATTGATTTTCAAAAAACCAATCGGAGATTATATCCATCAGCAGTACCATTTTTACATGCTGCCGATGATAAGATGTAAGTAATTCTTTTTTTATTTTTATAAAATTATTACATTACACATGAAATAACTATTTAGACATATTGTCCCAGTTCCTAACTGCAGCAAAAGTTTGGTTGCAGAATTAAATGAAATTAAATAAGGCAAAAATAAGGAAAAGCCAAAAATAATTCAAAAATTGCATAAAAGTATACATTTTAAGGGAATTTAAAATAAAAATTAAGAAAAAAGTATGCTTTTATTTAATTCCTCTTTTATTTTAATGCATGTTTATATTAGTAGTGGGTTATATTCTTAGTAAATTACTTACATTTTTTATATAGCATATTTTTATTATTATATTGTAGTATTAATACAATTTCTCTACATATTCAATACTAATATTTCTTTTTTTTCGGGTGAAATAGGCCTACCGGGGAACCGAACACCCAAAAAAATCGGTAACGCGCCAATTTGTATACCTCAAAGGTGGTGTGGAAATACAAAAAAAAAATTAAATAAATAAGTTATTAATCTCTTTCGCTTCGTAGAAATTCTTTCCTATATTTATGAGTACGTTAAAAACTATTTTATTCCAACCAGAATGTATTAGTATGCAATTGCAATAAGAAATAATTCACGCCTTATTTTCCGCTTTAACCGAATGCGGCCCTGAGTAAATCTTTCTGTATTGGTGTAAGCCAACACAAGCAAGAAAAGTCCCTCACTTTTAGGCCAATACACCGCTTCCTTATTTCTTACTTCTTTGACAACAAACAATAAAAAATTCAAGCAAATGTCACTTTTGCCTCTGAACATATGTTTTCTAGTGACTTTCAAACTTTAGTAAACTGAAAGATAGACGAGACGACAGTGATGCATTTATATGAAGCAAACACTCGACGATATCGTCGTATAGTATCGTTTGAACGATGATCGTTTTGAAAGTTACGTGATGAGCCCGCTGAACTTGCCAGACTTATTCCTATATAGAATGAGAGAACGATCTGCCTAGTATATATATTAATATAAGTGGCTTATTAGACCAAGTTTGTCTATGTGCCTGAGTTCGTTACCTTTGTCTTAGCTTACTAGGAACTCGGTGTGATAAATAAAAGATGAATCAAGACTTCATCGGCTTTAGAATCACAGAATGAATAATATTGTATATATACTATCAGTATGGCGTACCGGGCCTTGTTTGCCTTGATACCTACCACTTTTCTAGATCTCACACTCTGATACTTTGTGCCATATTTATAGAGGTGTTATATGTATATTAATATGAGTGGCCAATGAGACCTAGTTTGTCTTAGTGCCTGCGTTCGCAACCATTTTCTTTTCCACAAGGAAATTGGTGTGGTACATACGACTCAATTCGTCGGATTACCAACTTGCTAAGCCAAGACTTTATTGGCTTCAAGGACAGAACGATATATTTATTTTATACATATTTTCATTCTCGATGCCACCGCCTTGGACTCTCTTGAAGATTTATTATTAATGTATTTTTTTGCTTTTTTGTTTCATTGAAATTTGTTTTTACGTGGTGGGCATCAAACCCAACGCACAACCCTTTAAAGGCAGGGAGCCCGCCACTCAGATTAGCCGTCAAACTAACGGTTGCCAGTTTGCCGTTTCTAGAGGACACCACGCAGAGGTTTGAGTCGACTTGAGACGAGTTCGACATGGATAATGCTGGCCTCACCAGGTTGAGGCAGTCAGACACGTTGCCATGTGAAGATCGCCCCCTTGACCCTCACGCGTTGCCTTGTAAGGATCGTCCTCCGCCTTCTGAATATCGCATATAAGGTTCTGTCGAGCGTACTATGTGAAAGACTGAAGCCCATCGTAAACCAGCTGATTGGACCTTATCAGTGTGGCTTCAGACCTGGAAAATCCACCATAGACCAAATATTTACGCTACGACAAATCTTGGAGAAGACCCTAGAAAAACAAATCGACACACACCATCTTTTTGTCGATTACAAAGCCGCCTTCGACAGTCCAATAAGGAATCATCTATATTCCACCATGTCTGAATTTGGTATTCCTGCAAAGCTCATCCGCCTTTGCAGAATGACACTGAGCAACACCAGCAGCACAGTTAAAATCGGGAAGGACCTCACTCCTCCATTCGATACCAAACGAGGTTTCAGACAAGGTGATTCCTTATCGTGCGACTTTTTCAACCTAATGATGGAGAAGATCATCCGAGCTGCTGATTTGAGACGCAGTGGCACGATATTCTACAAAAGTATTATGCTGCTGGCGTATGCTGATGACATCGATATCATTGGCCATAATACGCGCGAAGTCAGTGCAGCATTCTCCAGGTTAGCAAAAGAGTCGAGTCGAATGGGTCTTGTAGTGAACGCAGATAAGACGAAATACCTAGTGTCAACAAATAAACAGTCCCAGCGTCTTGGAAACCACGTCACTGTTGACAACATCTCCTTCGAGGTTGTTAAGGACTTCGTCTACCTGGGATCCACCATTAACTCTTTCATCGATGTCAGTATTGAGATAAAGCGAAGGATAACTCTTGCCAACAGGTGTTACTTTGGGCTGAGTAGGCAATTGAGTTCTGATGAAAAGACTTTGGGAGCCTTCGAGAGAAAGATCCTTCGTAAGATCTTCGGTCCAATCTGCGTCAATGGCGAGTACCGAATTCGATGGAACCACGAGCTGTATGCGCTGTACGCTGACATAGACATAGTTAAGCGCATTAAAATCGAGCGGCTCCGCTGGCTAGGTCATGTTGAGCGAATGGAAAACGACGCTCCAGCGAAAAAAATATTCGATTCGGTGCCCGGTGGTGGTCAACGCAGAAGAGGACGCCCACATCTTGGTTGGAAGGATCAGGTGTTGGATAACCTGACTACACTTGGTGTTTCCAACTGGCGCCAGCAAGCGCAAAATAGAAATGGCTGGCGCAATTTCTTATACGAGGCCAAAACCGACCTTCGGTTGTAAGCGCCAGATAAGTAAGTAAGTAAGTATTTTTTGCTTTATAATACCTTTACTCATGTTATCTATAAGTCTGTATACTTTAAAACGTTCATGTTTTAATTTACATTACATTACAACTGAACTTATTTTACTTTGGTTTTGTATCTTCATTTAAAACGAACTTGAACTCTATATATTAGTATTATTATTAGTATTATTATATTATTAGTAAACCCCTAACTGAATAGCTACCTTGATGTGGTGTAGGGGCTTAGGTTGCCGTGACACAACAGGCTATGATGACGGGAGCTTCGGCTCCTGGTAGGGTCACCCTTGTCATACAGGCTGCGGTGTAGCAATGAACAAAAGGCTATTCAACCCCTAATCCAAGGTGTCAAGCGTACCGTGCCTATTGGATGGTTTGCAGCCAGCAGGGTTAATTCCGGCTGTATTAGAACGGAGCCTCACTGACACCTGGCCACCTCAGTGAGTAACCTTGGCCTTACCACGTCAAGCGGGGCTCTTTCCCTAGCTTCTCGTGGGTCCAAAATAGAAAACCAACACGCAACAACTCTAAAACCTGACGGAGATCCTTCTTCGATCTCTGTCTTTCAGCCTATGGCTGAAAAACCTGAGCTAATCGAGCAGTCTGACTACTCGATCGTGCTCTCTGACAGTGACAGAGAATCCGTCACTTCTGCAGGCTCAGAACTCTCGGACGTAACCTGCATAGACAGAGCAATTGCCTATGAAGGAGAGTCAGTGAGCGAACTGAACCTTGGCAGCTTGAACATCTCTAGAAAGAGACTGCGCACATCGCAGAAAAAAATGATCAAGCGCCTTATGGCTGACAAGATGCCATACAAAGAAGCACTAGAGAAGGTCCTGGCGGTGCCATCGCCTGGTGCATCTGTTCCCTCTGGAAAGAGAAGAAGGCCAAGTGACGACTCACCAGTTGTCACAGTGAAGAAGAAGTCAAGGCCAGAAATACCTTCTTTCGCTGAGGTGGCAGGTGTAATCCAGGTGGCTGTAGTTCCGCTGGACTTTCCCAACAGTCATCTTACCCAGGATGAACAAAAAGTAGTGGAGAAAACCATCATAAAGGAGCTGCATAAGCTCCCCACCGGTGGTCCACAGATTAGGTTTCTGGGCTGCTCTTTCAAACCGGGCTGGATGACTGTCAAGTGTGCGGACGTTGCAACGCGAGACTGGTTGAAGAAGGCAGTTGCAGTCATGGCCCCTTGGAAGGATGCTAAGCTGCGCATGCTGGAAGGAGATGACCTTCCTAAGCCGTGCGTCGCCACTGCATACTTTCCTGGAGCAGACTGCGGTGCTGAGGAAATACTACGCGTACTAAGCGTACAAAATAATACGCTACCAACCTCAGACTGGAAAGTCTTGAGGAAGGTCGTGAACCCTCAAGGTACTGCCCTTACCATCTCGATGGATGAGAGATCGGTAAAACTGCTTGAGAAACTGGACAATCTGCCATATTATGATATGAACATGGTACAGTTTCGCATCAAGCGGAACCCGCACTCTCGTCCATCCCCCCAGGCTAAGGTTTTTTTTTTTTTTTTTTAGACTAAACCAACGCTCAGGGGATGCCCCCTATGTATGCGAAAGCATTGTGTTGATTCGGAAGACGGGTGATAGTTAGTTGGAGGGTGGAAAGATAGAGTAGTGTCGGTGAAGATTTGTTTTAAATTTACACAGCTCGAAACCGTCGGGGAACACGCTCGCAGGGAGATTGTTCCACAATTTTGCTGTACGACGAATTATGTAAAGAACGAATTATCCCGGTAATGCGAGGTTCTATTGGGCATCAAGGCAATGGTAAAGGGATGGACTTGGTGAGCTGCCCGAGTGGACCGGGAAAACACACGAGTTGATGGCGTCAAGTCATGTATCTCCCTTGAACACTTCCCATGGTAGTACCTGTACATAAGGCTTAGGCAACCAACATTGCGTCGATGCCCAAGAGAGTTGAGAGAAGACGAAATGTTTTCGTCCCCTATCAGATATATCGCACGTCGTTGAATTCGGTCCAGAAGCTCCAAATAAGATCTTGAAGCCCCTGCCCAAATGTGCGAATTGTACTCCATTTTCGGCCTTATATATGAGGTATAGATCACGAGTAGATCAGTTGGAGTGAAGTATTTCTTACACCGTTTTAAAAAACCTAGGCACTTGGCCGCTTCTTTCGACACATCGAAAATATGATCATTCCAACGAAGGTTAGATTTGATCGATATGCCCAGAACGTCAAGAGCATCTGACTCAGCAAGATCTACACCATTCATATTGAGGGGAGCTAAGGGACAATTCATTCGTTTGTGGGTTAACAGGCAACACTGGGTTTTGCTAGCATTAAACTCAACTCTATTAGCTAGCCCCCACTCAGAGATTTTTTCTAAGTCATTAAGCAGTGTATCATTCATATTTTGCCTCTTTCTCTCAATCTCCAAAGAGCTCGGGCGTTTTTTGAAGGAATATGAATGACAAATGCTGCTGTCGTCCGCAAACGAATGAATTGGGTTATGAGTCAACGACAGAAGGTCGTTGATAAAAACCAGAAACAAAGTTGGTGATAGGACTGAACCCTGAGGTACTCCAGCACCGATGGCGTGTTCACTAGACGAAATGCCGTCAACCACGACACGAATCGACCTGTCTTTTAGAAAACACGTGATCCATCGAGCAAAGTTACCACCAACACCATATGCAATTAGTTTTGACACGAGAGCTTTATGCCACACTCGGTCAAACGCCTTAGAAATATCCAGAGCAACAACCCTGCTTTCACCAAAGGAGTGAACACATTGGTTCCACTTCTCCGTAAGGAACGCCATGAGGTCACCAGTAGACCGAGCCCTACGGAAGCCGTATTGACGGTCACTAAGCAATTCGTTGCGCTCCAGATAATTCATTAGGTGGAAGTTTATTACACTCTCCATGACTTTGGAGAGCGTAGAGCATATCGCAATGGGTCGGTAGTTCTCAGGGTTCGTGGCATCGCCCTTCTTAGGTACCGGCTGAACGTTCGCGACCTTCCAACAAGATGGAAATACTCCTGTCCTGTAGGAGATGTTGAAAAGGTTACGCAAAGGTCGAGCCAGTGTAGAAGCACACATTTTTAGCACAATTGGTGGTATACCATCAGGGCCAGAAGATTTGTTTATGTTGAGGTTTGCAAGGACTCTTTTAACAGCTCTCGTTCGAAAATGTATCTTCTGCATTGCAGACGATTTATTCTCTACAGAGGGCGGTGGCTGATTGCTAGCCGGGATTGTGGAATTTTGTGCAAACAATCCAGCCAAAAGGTTCGCTTTATCAGCCGAGTCAGTGAAGATTTGGTCATACTTTAAAAGAGCAGGAATCGACGAAGACGTCTGATTTTTAACTCTCTTAACGAATGACCAAAAGTTTTTGCTCCCCTTGGGGCAGAGAAGAACCTGTTCTCTGATGTGAGTTTCGTGAAGAAACTTTTCGCGTTTTAAAACTGCATTACAGCGATTCCTAGCCTCGATGCGAAGTCTTCTAGTTTCAGCATTCTTGTTGGAACGCCAAATCTGAAAGGCTTCCTCTTTGGACCTGACTGCAATCCTGCATGTCTCATTAAACCAGGAGTGGTCTTTAGGCTTAATGCTTCTCATTTTATTGGGGATGAAAGACCGCATGCCCAATAAAATAATTTCTTGTACCATAAGTGCCGTGGCATTTACATTTCTATCAGCGAAACATAATTTCCAATTGAAATTGCGGTAAAAATTATTTAACGCAATCCAATTAGCTTTTCCATAAAACCAAGCGATCCTCTTCGGGGCTTTAGGCGTAGGAGTGCTTAGGCTAGAATATGGAAAAGTAGCGGATATGGTACAGTGGTCCGAATTACCAAGAGGTGCATGGACAGTCACATCATATTTTTCATGATGCGAAGTCAGAAAAAGGTCTAATATTTTATGGCTTTGCAGACCAACTCTAGGGATGAAAGTTGGTTCCTTCACTAATTGAATCAGTTGGTTCGATTCAGCAAAGAGCTCAACATATTGACCCTCAGGTGTTGTTTGCCCTGAGTGGCATAACCAAACCGGGTTGTGGACATTGAAATCGCCGGCAACAACGATCTCGCTGTCAGGGAACAACCCCAAAATGTGCGTAATAGAATCAGAGAGAGAGTCCAATTTGTTAAAAGTGGGCTCCCTCCCTAAATTCGGACTTCTATATATGTAGCAGAAGTGCATCAAATGAGAGCGAACTCTGAATTTTACCCACAAGGAGCAGAACTCAGGATCGGAGTTGCTCAGGTTCCGCTCGCACTGATACGCTACATCTGTTCTGACGTAAAGAGCGATGCCCCTATGCAGGGAAAACAATGGCAGTAAGTGATACCCAGGTATATGAAAATCCAGTGGATCTGCATCTTCGCTCACCTGGGTCTCACTCAGTGCCATTATTTGAGGCCTATTAAGAGTACAATATGCATAAACCGAGAAAAAATTCGCTCTCAGTCCACGCACATTGCAAAAATCTATGCGAAAATGACCCGACATTTTCTCGCAGTGTAAATTTCGAAACAAAAGAAAAAGGTGTATGGGTAATTAGTTGCTACTGTAAAGAGAGTAGCACCGTGAGCATAAGTGAAATGTGCAGAGGCAAGTGTTATGCCTTTGCCCCAGCACAATTCTACTCACAGTGAAACCCACTCACAGTCGCGCAACTAATCGGAGAGGATGGAGGAATAGACGGACACGAAAAAACAACAATTACTTACGTAGCGAGGAGCATAGAAAAGCCCCTCGCGTGGCTAGCTATAAAAAAAATCGAAGCACTCAGCGGTGTTGTTGTTGCTGCTGTTGTAGGCTGCCGTCAAAACCGGTTACTGTTGTTGTTGTTGTTTCGTTGTGCAGCCGATGCTGCATATTTGTTGTTTTAGTTTGTCCAGTTGATTTTTGTTTGAACTTATGTTTGTTTTTTTTTTTTTTTTGGTTTTTTTTTTTTCTTTTAGTTTTAGTTGCAATTTTCACACAAGTTTTGTTTTTTGTGCATTCATTGATTTTTTTTTTTTTTTTGTTTTTTTTTTTTTTTAATTTAAAACAAAACACTGGCACAGAACAAACGGACAGACCGACCGACGGAACGATAAAACATAAACATAAACATATATAATTAAATAAAACACAGATAAATTATTTAAATAAAACACAGGGCGGGGACGGACAGCCGGCACGTCTGACCCCTATGAATGTACGATCACTACTCAAAACTCACCCCAGGCTAAGGTGAGTGGAAACGTGGGGGGGAAGGAGGCTGATCATCGACCTTCCGCCACAACGAGTCAAGAGACTAAGACGATAGTCTCGACTCCGGGGCCTAAGGTGGATGACCAGCACCCATCCTGCTCCAAGTCCACATCAACACCAGTAGCCTCTGTGTGTCAGGAGGGAAGATTGACTAGACAGCTTCCCTCTGACAAAACAACACCACCTCCAATGCCATCCACCAGTGCAGAGGCAAAATCATCTGCCCCTGCACTGCCGGCTGGCAAAAAAACGTACCCAAAAAGGACGGACAAATACACTAAAAGACCGCCAACAAGACCAACGGACGAAAACCGAGGACCGCAACGAAGGGGACGTGGCGGAAAAAAGGGGGATTCCTTTAGCAAGAATCCCCAAAAAAAGGCACTAATGGTGAAGGCTGTACAAGTCAACCTTCACCACGCCTAAGCAGCTTCCGCAGTTCTGGTCCAGACAATGCTTCAACACGAAGTAGACATTGCACTTGTGCAAGAGCCCTGGACCAGCACAAACGGCGATATCCTGGGTCTAAATAATGCAGGTAGGATTATATATTCCAACTCATCTTCTAGACCCAGAACCTGTATTGTTCATAATAATAATATCTCTTTTTTTCCTTTAACAGAGTTCATCAACCAAGACCTCACTGCGGGCCTGATGAAGCTCAATGATCAAAAGGAAGTCATTGTAGCTTCAGCTTACTTTGCGGGAGACGAGCCCATTTGTCCCCCGGACTGCATAGCTGATCTGATTCGATTTGCTGCCAAACACAAGACAGAAGTTGTCTTGAGCTGTGATGCCAACGCTCATCATACACTGTGGGGTAGCACAGACACAAACCAAAGAAGTGAGTACCTTTTAGACTTCCTTATTTGTAATAACTTGTATGTATGCAACGTTGGAAATGAACCAACGTTTATTACCGCAAATAGAAGAGAGGTTCTAGACCTAACTCTTACCACATCAGCTCATGATGATATAATAGCTGACTGGTATGTTTCAAAAGAACCTTCGTGTTCGGATCACAGACACATTAGGTTTGAAATAAAGTCAGCCATTATACAAAACATCTTTTATCGCAGAAAACAAGACACTGACTGGAACTCCTATAAAGAGCAGCTTGGTCAGCTCATCCCCGATAAACTTCCCCTCAGAATCGATACGATAAGCAAATTGGAATACTCAGCAGACTATGTCCAATCATGCATTACTCAATCTTTTGAGGACAACTGCCGTCTTAAACTGAAGAAGTTCAAGAGACAAGCACCCTGGTGGAACAACCATCTCAACGACCTCAGAAAAGGAGTACGGAAGCTGTTCAATAGAGCTAAGCGCAATAATGATTGGCTATCCTACTCCCGATCTCTTACTCATTACAATAAGGAGTGTTACGGCCCGGAGTCCTGGCCAGTCTTATTTATGCAGATTAATACTTATAATAATACTAATATTAAAATTAAAAATAATGATAACAATAATAATAATATTAATAAAAATAATTAGAATAATAATAATAATAATAATAATAATAATAATAATAATAATAATAATAGTAATAATAATAATAATAATAATTATTATAATAATAATACTAATAATAATAATAATAATTATAATTGTAATATTAATAATAATAATAATAACAATAATAATAAGAAGTATAATAATAAATATTATAATAATAATAATAATAATAATAATAATAATAATAATAATAATAATATTAATAATAATAATAATAATAATAATAATAATAATAATAATAATAATAATAATAATAATAATAATAATATTAATAATAATAATAATAATAATAAAAATAATAATAATGATAATAATAATAATAATAATAATAATAACAAAAATAATAATAATAATAAAAGTTAACAAAATTATTTACACAATACGAGTAACCGGTTTTGTTTTAGGTTCAGTTTTCACATCACTGCTGTTGCAGTAATTGAGTGTTCTATAAATAACTTTTACTGTGGTGAATATAAATAGAACAAAGCCGAGTCTTTAGGGGTGAACTATTATCTAAGCTGAGATCAATAAGGAAGAATAGGGGTATGTAAAGGTGTTAGTATTAGAAGCCTTTAGTTGAATTTTTATGAACTCAGTTGGATCAGAGGTTAAGGAGGTGGTCCAGAAAACTTCAGGTAGTGGGTTCGAATCCCGGTGTGGACAAAATATATATTTCTTTTTTTTAATTGATTTTTGGGAAAACATATAAGATCATCATATAGGATAGGCATATCGTCGTTCGCAAATTATTGTGTTTTTTTTTTTTTTTTTTTTTTTTTTTATTTATTAAATTCAAGATATTCATACAATCATAAAATAAAAGAATGCCTCAGCGCCACAATGGCTTTATAGAGGCTAACTGGCAACTAACATAAACATTTATTTGTATCTAAGATTGTATTATAATAATAAAGTAAAAATACGTTATAAGAAAACAATTCATTTTTGAAGTTATATAATTACAATTCATTACTTCTCAAATTAACGATCTAAGTAACACCAAACAAAAGAAGCGCTTCTATATTCGCATGTAAAAACGTTTTTAATTTTTTTTTAAAAGTTGAAATTCGTTCTATAGTTTTAATAGCATTTGGCAATTTATTAAATTCAAACGGTCCTGCATACTCTATTCTTTGTTTTGTGATCTCTAGTCGGCATCTAGCAGTCTTGAGGTTTAAACTGTTTCGCGTATTAAAATTAGTTTGATTGGTATCGAACTGCAAGACACGATACCCTAAGCCACGGAGTGTTTTGAAAACGTAAACTAAAAGCTGTTTTTTATACAATCCGAATATTGGAAGAATTGTTTGAGCATATTCTTTATATAAACTTATCGTGGAATGTCTATTTGGAAGATTAAACACAACCTTCAGTGCGCGATTTTGAGCAGATTGTAGAGATTTTAATTCTTGACTCTGTTTATGAGCATATATAATTGGAAGATATGATAAGTGGCTATGAATGAGAGATTGATACATTAAGAGTTTTACATCTTTGGTAAGTTTATTTTTAAATTTAAAAAGAATTCCCGTTGCACAAGAGATTCTCGATTTAAGAATATCAATTTGTCTACTCCAAGAAAGATTGCTACAAATTTGCAGTCCTAAATATTTAACTCTATCTGTTTCCTCAATTTCCTTTCCGTCAACAAATATACTCATTAAATCACCTGGGCTTCGTGGTTTAAACCTTATAAACTTAGTTTTATTCGCATTTAAAACTAATTTATTTAATCGTGCAAACTCAGCTATTAAAGCTGTATCATATTCAATATTTACTTTTAGAACTGAAGAGTGTTTATAAGGGTAAAACAGACAGATATCATCCGCAAACATAAAAAGTTTTCCATTAAGATTTAAGTTTTTAATATCATTTATATAGATATTGAATAGCAAGGGCCCAAGAACACTACCCTGAGGCACTCCACAATTTACATTAATCAAATCACTTATGGCATTACCAACTTGAACATATTGTTTCCTGTTTGAAAGAAAACTTCTAAAAAAATTTAATTCTTGGTTTCTGACACCAATGAAGTCAAGCTTTTGCAATAAAATTTCATGGTCCACCAAATCAAACGCTTTGCTAAAATCATAAAACATACCAGCTACGCCAGAAAATCCCTTATCCAAACCATCGCTTATAAAGTTGATTACATTAACTACAGCCTCTTCCGTATTGGAGCCTTTTTTAAACCCAAACTGATGAGAATATATAACATGCTCAGAATTTAAAAAGCTTGAAAATTGCTCGCATATCAATTTTTCAAAAATTTTATCAATTATGAGCAAAAGCGCTACAGGTCTGAAATCTTCAACTTTACATGCACGACTTATTTTTGGAATAGGAACAATTTTGTGAGTTTTCAATACGTCAGGATACGTTGAGCAATCAATCATTTTTTCAAAAATTGTTGTAAGGTATGGCACTATTAACTCTTTACATTCATACAACATTCTAGGCGTAATACTATCATATCCCGCACTTTTCTTAAAATCAAGTTCTGATATAATGGCATCTATGTCGGACATGCTTACTTTACGTAAAACAAACCTCTTATCTGACAGTGATAATGTTCGCAAAAAGTTAAAGTTGTCACCATCTTCCACACCAACATTATTTCGAAGCTGCAAAACAGATTCGAAAAAATACTTATTAAAACTTACTGCTTTCTCTTGATCATTATTCAAAGATATTCCTGATTCACTTATTATGTGAAGGGGCGGTTTTTTACTCCTACCAAGCATCTCATTCAAAAATTTCCAAGTTCGTTTTGGATCAGAATTTGTTTCATTAAGTTTTAAAGTGTAATAGTCATTCATAGCCATTTTCATTGCATATTTAATTACACGACTTATTCTCTTCAACCTTTCAGCAACAAATTTATCGCTGGGATTTTTTCTTTTGATTTTTAAAAGTTTAGATTTAAAGTCTATAAGTGATTGCAAGTTCCTATTAACCCAAGGAGTCATTTCATACCTTAATAATGTTCTGTTACTAGTCTGCTTTGAGCTCCTCTCTGTTGCTTTAGTTATACTTTCTATTATTTGTCCAGTCAACAAAGAAGGATCTGCAGAGTTGCAACTTCGTAGACCCTCATCAAGTTCCCTCCTAAAATGGTCATAATTAATATGATTAGATATTTTTTCTAAAAATTCGTCTTGTCTATACTCAAATTTAAGTTTGCAGCACAGCAGATTGTGATCCGATAACGGACATTCCACCGAATCCACAGAAATCCTATTCGATATATTACTAAAAATATTGTCAATGGACGCTCTACTTTCCGGTCGCGTGACCAAAGAATGGCAACTTGAGAAATAATATGTGCTAAAGAGATTAAGAAGACTTTCCGAGGAACAATATTTTTTAGCAACATCGATGTTGGTATCACCCACAAAAATAGAGGGATTCTGTGCAACTCTAGGAAGCTTATCCTCTAATATATTTAAAAAATTTAAATCATTGCATTTTTGAGATCTGTATAACGAGATAATTTGCAGTGGCTTCCCATCAATTTTGATATTGTGAATAGTTACTGCGATAGTGTTTACAAAGTTTCCATTAAAAATTTCATTAACTGTATACCTAAGTTTTTTGCTAATATAAACTGACGTTCCACCATAACTATCCTCTCTACAGCAGTGCACACTATTAAAACCAGGAATTGTATAAATATCTGAAATTTCACAAGAAAACCATGTTTCTTGAACTGCTATTACATCAGGAAGCACAGGAAGTTTACTAAGCCAGGTTCTAAATTTATTAAATTTGTTTATTGAAGAAACGCTTCTTATGTTAAGGGAGACAATATTGAGAAAACTATAAGATATATTTCTTAAGTATTCTTCATAACATTTTAATTTTTTAAAGTATTGGTTGTTATTCATTTAAATAAATATAAAAGTAAAACAAAATTATCTGTCTACAAAATAGTAAATATGATTAACTGGCATTATTATTATTATTATTATTCTTCTTCATCTTCACATTCTTCATAGCCAATGGCACCAGCATCCAGAGCAGCAGAGGCAGAGAGCGAAGCTCTAACTCGGCCTGTTGATGAACCAGAAGAAGCAAGCAACAATTTGTCAACATCATCCAAGATTCTTATAATTTTCGGTGTTGATTGCTCGCTCTTTTTCACAAAAACTTGGTTCGCTCTTACAAAAACAAATTTGTATCCAATCGTCTTAAGAGATTTTGCATGACTAAATAAACGCATTGTTTCTTTACTTAAATAGTCATTAATATACATATTCTTCATATCTTCTATTTTATTTAGATCTGCTTTAACGGACATAAGTTTCATTTTACTATTCTTGTCTGCAAACTTAACAACAATTGACTTTTTGCTTGGAGAGATTTTATTTTTCAAGAAAAAGGCTTGGTTAATGTTATTGGATTCGATATTCGCACCAACTTTTTTCGAAATATCAATCACAGTTTCTGCAGCTGTGGTTTGTTCATTTATAACATTGACACCTCGAATAATACAGTAATTTTGAACTCTTTCATCATTTAAGTATTTAAGAGAAACTTTTAATTCCTCTACTTCTTCACGCAACTCACGATTTTCTTTTTGTACCATATCTATTTTTTTTTTGTTAGAAGCCACACCTTTTAAAATAGAGTCATATTGAGATGACATGAATTGGATTGTTTTATTAATTTCATCCAGCTGGCTCAATTTCAACTTGATTTCATTTAAGTCTGTAGAAATTAAAGTATTTTCTGATTTTTCGCAAAAATGACACACATATTCTAGGCTTGCATTATTCATAAGCTCTTCTAGTTGGCGCTTGTCCATTTTGCTGCATTGAGCATGCAGAGTTTTTTGACACTTGTCACATTGCACTGCTTCATCACTCGTCTCCACCCGTAACTTGCATTGAAAGCAATTTGCTTTATTAGCTCTTTTAATGCGCGATTTTTCTGGGGGCATTTTAATATTTTCTTAGTAGTATTTCACTTTTATTATTATAGTCTGTTATTATTATAAGGTTTATGATAAAATTCTATCGGTTCAAACTGAAATTTAATTTTATCTTAATCAGTTTTAATTAAAAAAAAATAGCTAAAAACTCGGACCACGAAACTTTGATCAACCTCTTTGTTCGCAGCGTTGCCAACTTATTCTATATGACACAGCGTGTTCTATATGACAAAAATGTTTTTTTGGTAAATCAAGTTTAAAGTTTAGTAAAAAACTGAACCGAAAAATCGGCCGCGATTTTCTTACCAATGAAAGTTCAAGAGTTTGTGGTTTTTTCTGTCAAAAAAAATGTTCATCCTTGGAAGCGTTTTTTAGAGTAAGATGCGTTTAAAAAAAAATAATTTGTTCTATATGCACTTATTTACGAAACTATTCTTCTTTTATATCATATAGAACAAAATGTAATATGTATTGGAGAAATGAAAAGCAATGTGATTTCACTCAATAAAAACTTTATTTCATATATTATAATATTAACTTAATTTTAAACTTAATCTTATACATATGTTCTTATGAGTCCACTTAATCAATACCTGTTAATTTCTTAAAAGTTAAGTTTCGACTACAAAATCAAGTAAAAAATTAACCAAATTTATTTGACTTCGATTCCACGAAGTTCATTCTTGATTTACGGAGATTTTTTAATTGTAGCAAGTTTGTTAAAAAAACGAAGACAAAAAGTTGTACCTATATTTTAAATTGTATTAAACAAATTATTATGGGTATTCACGGGTTGATGCGAAACACAGTTGCGACGATGCGAAAAGGCAAGATTGCGAATTTTTGCTTCATTCCAACAACTAACACATTAGAAGCAATTTTGGGACTATTCTTGAATTACGCACTGCTCAAACCTATTGCGAAAGCGCACAAACAGTGATGCGAAACAGATGATTCATGTTATGGGTGTTTTCAAGCATAGTTGCTATCTGGGTAAAACTTAAAAAAGGCTAAGTTTGTACGTTGATTTAAATAAGTTTTTGTTATTTTGAAATATGGTGGCAATATATTTCTTTCCGCTATCGTAAAGTTACAATATTGATGTTCACGCGTTAGTGCGAAAAATATGTTGCATTTTCGCATTCTTGCAATTCGCATCAACCCGTGAATACCCCTATTGTAGTATGCCACTGCATCAAGTGATAAAAAGTTGTATAAACTTTTCACATCATTTACTTTCTCCAATGATATCTTCTTATCTATTGCTTATCCATTCTTATTCTTAGTACATATTAAGCTTTTTTTAAACGTTGTTGTAAAATTTAACTTCTAACCTTATGTTATTTATGATGGGTATTTTCTTTTCGTTTTTGTTTCATTTTATTTACCAACTGCAATCTAAAGCGAGATTTTTTCTTTTTTGTTTCATTTCATTTGCCAAGTGCAATGTGAAGCTAAGAAAAAAAACCTGAAAAAAAACAAAAAAAAAGCAAAATACAAAGACCTCCAAAAAGTAACTTTATTTAGACTTGCATATAGAACAAAATAAAAAAATATTTTTTTTACTTAGTATTTTTGCTTCGTTTTTGTTCTATATGCACGATTTTTTGCATATAGAACACAATAGGTTACGAAGCTTGCCACAACAGTGTTGTATAGCATAAAGTCGATGTCTCATATTTCGAAAACTATAAAAGCTATAAGCAAACTGATGACACAGATCGATAGATTTTGATAAATTTGCCTATATACCAGTCTTATCTCAATTTTTTCAATTTTGTGATATAGAACACAATAATTTACGAACGACGATATATGGAAGCATATAGAGAAGAAATGTTCAATTATATAATATTGCATCACAGTTTTGGTATATAATTTCAGTTAGTAAGTGGCGTGATAATAGGCGATTCAGCACCCCCGTTATCTAAAAATGAGGTATTAATTTGGACAGGTCGTGAAAAGATGTGAAGCATTTGTAAAGGGGAGTCGAGAAAGAGTTGTGAAAGGCGGCGGTAGACTGAGCTACGCGTGAAACTATTCGGGAAAATATTCAGAATTGTTGAAAAAGTAAAACGAAGAATAATTTTTTTTCTTCTATAATAAATTCCGGAAAATTGTTTTTTTATCATCAATATTTGGCTAATTAATTGCCAATTGATAACAATATGCTGGAGAATTAAGGGATGTATTAATGTGGATTCCCAAAGTGCAAGATTATCCTGCGTCCTGAGTTTTCTCAATATAACTCTATGTCCTGGTGTTTTTCCCATTTTCTCACCATTTGGATTTGATGGATTCTTACACCCAGTTGGAGATTCTGGCCAAAAATCAAGCAGACGAATAAATAACTACTTGGCGGTTGAAACAATTAAGGTATAAGCCATAAATTTTATAATCAACTTGTTGGTGCAAACGTGAAGGCGTCGGCCTTGCACGTCAGGAGCGCTGGTTCGATCCCGGGAATTTCATGACAAATTAGTTTCTTTTTTTATAATTTATATATTCACATAATGAAAATTTTGCTTTAAAATAATTTTTAAAATCTTAGTTTTGGTTTTTTTTTCTCTTCGATCCGAGGGAGGTTTCGAATTGATAATTATATGAGTAAGATACTATATATTTCTTTTGGTTATTTAGTTTAAATTTTGAATTGTTAGTTCCGTTTTAAGTTGTAATCCTAGGGTAGACAATCGATTGCTTGCTTTAGGAATTTTGAATAGAGATTGTTAAGTATTTACTTGGGAAATTTTAATAAATTTATCTACAATAATGTCCATAATTTAAAGTGTTCTTAACGGTAATAAAGAAAACAAAAATTGAATTTAAAGTGAAACAAATTTTTATTATTAATTCGCAACAGTTCCCAGTGATCGCGATATCTTGAACTTGTCGGAGTTGGGGAAATCGCGTGGCGCCCATTTTAAGAAATTTCATCAGAAACACCCACGGCCTTCTTCACTGAGCCGGTCAAACTCTATCTCCGATACGCGAGCGGAATTTGGCGCGTAACAGGAGATCAAGAAGGCTAAAAAGGACTCGTTCAGGAACTTATGTGGCTCCATCAAAGATGTTCCAACGAGTTGTCGCCTTCAGAAGATCTTATCAACTGTCAGACCACAATCCCTAGGTAGTCTATTACATGGGAACGGTGTTCAGACAAAACGGCCCCCACCCAAACCAATCTTACAACTACGAACAGACAAATCTGCCAAGTAGAGAAAATTGGAGAATCAGCAAACAGATCTGCAATACTTCAGCAGTTAATTGGGCCATAAATTCCTCTAAACCCTTCAAATCTGCTGGTGGAGATGGTATCTTTCCAGCTCTTCTACAACAAGGTTCAGAACATCTGATACCACTACTATCAAAACAATTCAGCTGCAGCCTAGCCTATGGCCATATACCTGGAGCATGGAGAAAAGTGATAGTAAAATACCTTCCTAAGGCTGGCAAAGGCTCAGAGAGTAATACAAAATCTTTCAGACCCATCAGCCTTATGTCCTTCATACTGAAAAGCATGGAGAAAATAATTGACAAATACATCAGGGAGAATGCCCTGTCAATACACCCCCTAAGTAAGGCACAACATGCCTATCAAACGGGTAAATCAACAGAGTCAGCACTTAATGACCTTATAACCACAATTGAAAAATCTATCGACTGCAAGGAAATATGTATTGTCGCTTTCCTTGACGTCAAAGGAGCCTTCAATAATACGTCATACGAGTCCACTAGAAGGGCACTTAATAACCTTGACATGCCAACAATCATAGGCAGGTGGATTATGACGACACTCAATA
Organism: Pherbina coryleti; assembly: GCA_943735915.1. Taxonomy (NCBI): domain Eukaryota; kingdom Metazoa; phylum Arthropoda; class Insecta; order Diptera; family Sciomyzidae; genus Pherbina; species Pherbina coryleti. Next base: position 43,810,645 of record OX030952.1, on the reverse strand, counting down.
GCAGAGTTATCCAGACCTGCCTGGATAACACCTCCCTCAAAGCAACTACAACCAGGGGATGCCCGCAAGGAGGCGTCCTATCACCTCTGCTTTGGTCACTAGTTGTAGATAGTCTCCTAGTTGAACTCAAAGAAACTGGGATAGAGGCGGTTGGGTATGCTGATGACGTAGCAGTCATCATACGGGGGAGCTTTGAAAACACAGTGTCTGATGTTCTACAAGCAGCACTGAACACAGTACAGAGATGGTGCAATAACGAAAGCCTCTCCGTAAACCCAAAAAAGACAGTCATTGTTCCTTTTACAAAACGACGCAAGCTCAATCTGACTTGCCCGGTACTTTTTGGGGAAAAAGTAGATTTTTCCAACTCAGCAAAATACCTGGGAGTGATCCTGGACAGCAAACTATCTTGGAACCTCCACATAGACCGCATCATCAGCAGATCCACAGCCTCATTGTGGACCTGCAGAAGAATTTGCGGCAAAAACTGGGGGTTAAGCCCTAAGATGATGTACAATCTCTATACTTTGATCGTCAGACCAGCACTAACATACGCGTCTGTAGTATGGTGGTCGAAAACGCTAGAAGGATCAACCATCAAGCGGTTAGGACGAGTTCAAAGATGTGCAGGGATATGTATGACAGGCTGCATAAGATCTACGCCAACAGCAGCCCTCAACGTCATCTTAGGGCTCACCCCAATCCACATACACATCCAGATGGAGGCGAAGCTCAGCCTTCACAGACTTTTCCATCTGGGTTACACTGTCCCAAACCATCCCTTAAAGGGACACCTACCTTAATCACAACCCTAAAGCGAGAAAAGGAGTTCTGCATGCCATTAGATGACATGCTTCCCAAAAGCCGCTTTAACAAAAACTTCATCGTAGTTATCCCCCCCAGATCCAACTGGGAACACGAGAAACTAAACCCGTCCGAAAACGACCTTGTGTGGTACACAGATGGCTCCAAAATGGAGAAAGGCACGGGAGCAGGGGTCTTTGGAGAACACTCCAATGAGAGCCACTTCTTCAGTGCAGGTCTATTTACCACAGTCTTTCAAGCGGAAATCCTTGCCATTAACAGATGCGTCAGACTGAACTGTATGAACAATGTTAGAGGCAAATCAATTTTCGTCTTCTCTGATAGTCAAGCTGCCCTTAAAGCTCTGACATCACCCATCATAAAATCCAAGCTAGTGCTGGAGACTGTAGACGTCCTCAACGACCTGGCTGCGCAAAACAATAAAGTTACTCTACAGTGGATTCCTGCCCACTGTGGTTTTGACGGGAATGAAAGAGCAGACTCCCTGGCCAAACAGGGAGCATCATCACCACTCACAGGACCGGAACCGTTCTGTGGGGTTGGTAAGAATCTGTTCAAGCAACACGTCAAAAAAACCTCATTCCGCGAATCCCAAGACATCTGGAAGAACTGCTTAGGACAGATATGCACTAAGCAAATATTCCCAGAATTTTCTCCCAAGAAATCGAAATTTCTTATTAACCTAGGGAAGAAAGACCTAAAGATGATGACCGGAATCATAACTGGACACTGCAAACTAAAGAAACACCTACAAAAAATGAATCTCGCTACTGATTCATTATGTAGATTATGCCTTGAGGATGAAGAAACCTCCAGACATATTCTTACAGAATGTCCAGCTCTTCTCCATATAAGAAAGAGAATCCTAAATAGCGTAATAGTCTCTCAAGGACACCTTGCGATCCTCAACCTCGAAAATATATTATGTTTTCTGAAAAAAACTAAAGCAAACGAACTGCTTTAAGAAAAGAAAAGGTATGGCACAATAGGCATCACAAGATGCCGCAGTGCCAGAGCTGAACTAGCTCACCCCAAGCATATCTATCTAGTATTATTAGTATTAGTATAATTGGATTGTGAATTATAATTTTAAAATGCTATTAAGCCTAAAAGGCTTAGCAAACAAATAAATAAATATTATGAAAACCGATATTTTTGCCGAAACTTTTTCCCTTAGCTCCATAGGATTCTTGAAAATTTTTGTTTCCGCCACAGGATTCTCAAACAGCAAATCGATCATGTCAACATCGTTAACAAAAGCCTCAAAATCAAACTGCATAGTAATGTTTATTTATAATATTATCTTTACAAATAAAAATGGCAATATATTTCAGCAACAAAACAGAACTGACGTTGGCAAGTTATAAATACAGGAAAAAATATGCTAGACTTACACATCCTTAAAACGCACATTTCGGCGTTTTAGTTACGCAGGTCATAAGCAACGTTGCGTAAACCTGAAAAATCTTAATGAATCACGATTTGTTGTGTAAAGTATGTTTAACCCATTCCCGCCTATTGTACTTTTCAAAGTACAGGTGAGGTGTTGTGACTTTAAGCTGATTTTCCTTAAAACTACATATTTGACTAGCCCTATGATTTGCTTACTTTAAAGTAAACAAATTAACTCACGGCGTTAAATGTTTGTTTTTTGGTTAAAATGTTTTAAGTGCCATTATTTGTCGCGACTCCAGTTGCACCAGAATTTGTGAATTTTAAAGTGAATATGTATACTTTTAATCTGCAATAAATGAAAAAAATAGTAGCTAAAAGGTAAGAAAAAGATGTTACAACAACTAATCTAGAAGTTTTTTTTTATAAACCCAATTCCTTTAATGTTAAATTTCGGTGTACTTTAAAAATTACAATAGGCGAAAGCACTATCGAAAACTGAAAATGTTGCTGCAGAAAATTTTTGAAGGTACAAAGGCTTCAACGGTCTCCAGGAGGCTATCGACTGTTTGTTCAACGAAGAAAATGAAGATTCTGTAGACCAATCCCTAATAATTAATCCACCGGACCTGAATGAGTTGACTGAAAATGAGGACACAGACGACCAGCGCCTACGCAATTGTGAGTTACCACAAGATGTTTCCGGCACCTTGGAACTGTAAGCGAGTAATGAGAATGAAACATCGTTGACTGATGCAATAAATGATTATGATCCAAATGTTCTAAATTATCTATCAGTTGGTTACTATTATACACAGTTTCTTTTTACATGTTGAAACTCCAGAGTACCTTTCAACAATTTGGCTTTTTACACACAAATCTTTCAATTAATGAATCGATGGTGAAATATTTTGGAAAACACTCTGCAAAACAATTTATAAGAGGAAAATCTTTACGTTTCGGCTATACAGTTTGGATGCTGGCAAGCTCTTCTGGGTATTGCTACGACTTTTAAGTTTGCTGCTATAAGAATAATAACAAGGATCGATTGATTCCGCTCGGTGCGCAGGTTATCTTGGACTTTGTAAAAAACAAATTCCAAAACCAGAAAATCATATCGTTTTCTTAGATAATTATTTTACGACTCATAGCCTCATGAGAGTTTTAAAGGATATGAATATCAGAGCATTTGGAACTATTAGGGAATAAATTCCTAAACCTTTACCGAAAAATAAGTTTTTTTTTAAAAGCTCCCGAAGATTCTATGACTGTCGCTATGATACTACGAATTATTTTTTGGCAGTAAAATGTATTGATAATAGTGTTTGCTCCATGCTTACTAACTATGATTGCGTAATTCCACTCACAAATGTTAGGCACTGGTCGTCACAAAGTCGTACGAAAATAAATGTTCCACAACCAAATCTTTACGCATCATACAACACCCACATGGGAGGTGTTTATAATATATATCAAAACATCAACGCATATCTAACTGGCATAAGAGGTAAAAAATGGTGTTGGGTTCTCTTTACTTACTTTATCGATGTAGCCACCACAAACGCATGGAAATTATTCCTTATTTCTAATAAATGTGGAAGCGATTTTAAAACTCAGCTAACTTTTCGTCGAGAGATCGTCCGCCATTTGTCCGCAGGTTATGGCAGATCGTCCGTTTGTCAAAAAACAATATGTACAATGTTAGCTAAGATATATGGTTTTATTCTTGATTTAAATACTTGCATAGCTCCTGAGTTTCTATATTCTTCTAATTTTTACATGCAATAACAATCGAGTTTAGCTACTACAGCTTTTTCGCACATTCTCATCATTAACACATTTAAAGTCACAATCCAAATATCTTTGAAATTTTCAACGATATCAATACAAGTGGCTCAAAATAAGCTAATGTGAGAAAAAAATTTACCGACCAAAATATGGTTGGGCTCAAGGACAACACAAAACATCACGACTAACCATGCAAAAACATAACCATGCAATTACACAATAGTTTTTAATCTACTCTTGAGTTGACCTTTAGACAAGTTAACATCAAAAAAGCTACAATTGTTAACTAATTTAAAAAGGAGCAGTTAACATATAATTTGTTCTACTAAATGGTTTTTGTAGATATTTGGTTTTTGTAGAAATAAATGTTGTGTTCTTTTATGAGTTAATATTAAATGTATGTTTGTTTAGGTGAGAGTATTGTGTGAGTGTTTATGTGTTGATAATATTATTCTTACTTTATCCTTACTTCTTCTTTCTGGTTACCGCTCCTTCCTTCTGTTTATTTCAGCTTTTATTTAAATCAAAAGAAACTACACTTGTTTTTACTATGGTGTCTTTCACCTCACCAAAAACTCTCCTCTTTATTACATTTTGTTCTTATATTTATAACATTTTTCATCTTAACTTCCGCACAAGAAGTTGCTACCTATTACATAACAAATACAATAGCTAAAATTGTATATACTTATGTTATATATCAAATATTATACAAACTTACATGCTAAATAATTTACAAACTTACATACTAAATAATATATAAACTTACATACTAATTGCTATACAAACTTACATGCTAAATAATATACAAACTAACATTTTAAATAATATACATACAAACATACAAACCTAATATTAAACAACTTAAAAACTTACCAACTTACATATTTGCAAGTTGCACATACCGACATATATATTCAGTTGCTTACCAACCTACATTGCATTTTTGTCACCTCGATATTTGACACCGTTTACTTTCGCGTGCTACATTTGGACATAAGTTCGTCAACAGTGCGGTTTATTGACCTAGAAACATACATAGAACAACGCAATTCGAAACGCAAGCACCATGCATTCATTCATTTCCGCGATAGTGTTAAGGGTTTAATAACAGAGACGCAGCCGAAATAGTTGGCTTGCATTTGTTTCGATCTTTTCCGCTAACCGTTGCATTTTTAACGCTAGCCGGTGCTTGCGCTTGAAATTGAACTTCAATTTCGCGCATTGCTTATGAACGCCGATCGCTTCATATTCTGAGGCAGGTCAGTGTTTCAGTCAAGTGGCATAGGGTTATCTACGTCACTTGAATGAACCACAACATTCCTCCCCCCTTCGGAAGAAAAAATTATGCTGTTAAATTAGCGATAATTTTTTTTTTTTTTTTTTCATGCGCGCTTAAAGAATCTCGATATTATTGTTTTACTATTAGTTTTTACTTCTGCACTATGTATGTTTGTACGTCTTTTTTTTCAAATTTTAGAATGTTTTGTGCTTACTTAGGTATTATTCAAATTTTCTACACATTCCTTTTGGTTTTGTGATTCTTAACTGATTTTTGTCTTTTGCGAGGTTTTTTTTTTTTTTTTTTTAGCAACAATTTTTCGTCTTCTTAACATTCTTCTTAACATTCTTAACAACTTCAGTTTGTAATGCATTCTTGTCATGATCTTCTTTATTCTTACTTTTAATTGTTATACTGTTACTATTGGATAATTAAAAAACCGATTCTTCAGTGGGTCCCAGTATTTTGGCTGAGCGGATAGATGCTTTTCGCTGTGGCGTTGTTGAAGTCTCTCTTTCCTGCTCCTCTCCTTGACTCATTTCCAGAATACGAGATGCTCCTCCTGTGAGATCGTATTTGACTTTCTTTACCGTACGAACCGGCTCTCGCTGTGATGCTGTGTGATGTTGTACATGTATATCTTCTTTCCGGATTCGCTGTGTTTGTCTTGCTGGCTCTTTATTAGTATATGTTGTTGCAACTCTCCTCTTTCTACAGATGAATACCGCTATGATAATAATCAGGATGACTGTTGGTGACCCAAAGACAATGCCTGACCCGGTCGTTATTCTGTGTATTTGAAATAGGCTATCATTGTTTTTCCTTTGTTCGAGAATCGTCTTTAACTCAGACCAACTGCGCTGACCGTCCTGTAACTCCGTTTTCATGCTCTCGTGATCAGAAACAACAACAGGCAAGTGTGTGGATCTCGAGTCCGTTTCATTCAAACCCTCTGTCCATTGAGACTTTAATGTTTCTATGAGTGATGCACTGTTTACTACGCGTTGTGTTATGTTGTAATTGTGGAGTCGTGGTGTCTCGTATGGCAACATCATCTCTTCATTTCGGATTGTGCACCGTTGTGTTATGGTAACGTAGCCAAATCCTGTCAGAGTGAGTGTACTCACTTCGTCGTCGCACGTCACTTCAAATGTTTCCGGTACTTGGAAATTGTATAACCATCTATTTGACACTGTCATTTTAACCAGAAATCCTTTAACTGGGGGAATAGCCGCATACTGGCAGAATTCTTCTCGTCTGTTAAGATTTTGTAGTAGGCTTACCTCACAGACAGGACTATTCATCGTGAGTACCTTTCCCGGAAGTCGGCATAGTCGTATTTCACTCATGTCGGCCCCTATCATCTGGATACATTCTGTGCTCCTCTTCAACCCTATTCATAGTTGGTCCAAATGGCCCTTTATTAAATGCAAATTTCCCTGTCACATTTGTTCTTCTTTCTATTCTTCCAAATGCACTTATTGCTTCTTCCACTATGTCCTCAAATGTTTCTAAGTTTACTCCTAACATGTGTGTCCTCAGTGTAGGATCTCTCAGACCAACCCTGAACGCTGTAAGCATGGTTCTCTCTAACTCAGTTAACAGTGCCGACACACCATCTTTATATCTGATTTTTATTATTTCTTCCGCTGTTATTCTGAGACTACTCAGCCTTCTAGCAAACTGCCTAATTTCCTCTCCTGGTTTTTGCACTGCCTGTTGTAATTCCTGCCATACTGCATCTAATGATCTTGGTTTAAGGTACGTATTTTTTACTAGTAGGTGTAATTCACCTAACGTGTTAAACTGCCTAGACCGAATCAACTCAAAAGCATCTCCATATAATCTTAACTTTACGCATTGAATAACTTTATCTAGCTTCTCTTTACCTACGCCCTGAAGAGCTAATTCTGTGCCTTGTATAAACTTATATACTTCTGCGTGCAATTCACTGGATTCCGCCCCGGAAAATAGAGGTACGAGACCCGAAACTGTTTTTGATATCTCGCATATGTTCATTATGCTGGATTTTATTAATATATTTTTAGAAAAGTTTGCGTTAGTATTCAAATTGTCCTCTGAATCCCCTGCGTCCTTATGGTATAATGATGTTTCTGCTGCTAGCTTCAATTCTTCTTGCAAGTGTCGATTCTGTACTTGTAAATCTCTTATTCTAGCGCTCGCTTGTTCTACTGTTTCGAAATCTTCCCTTGCTAAATGATTAATGTATTTCTCGACGGTGTCGTTAGAAATGTTTTTAGTTTTCAACAATTTTCTCAGCCTTTCGTTTTCTAAATCTAATTCTTGGGCTCTCTCGGTTTCCTCTATCTGCTGTCTTTCCAATTCTGTCAACTTCTTCTTTAATGCCTCAAACTCTGTTTTCAAATCTTCAAAATTTTCCCTTTGGCTAGCTAATTTATGCTCGTAAAATGATTCTAAATAATCGAAGACAACGTCTAGTTCCTCTACTTTTGTTATATTTCTCTCTCTTACTTTTGACTGTAATAACGCAAAATTTTCTTTATTCCCAATAAAAATTCTTGCCCTGTTCCATAAATTTTCTGCGAATCTACTAATTTCTCCTGTTAATTCTGTATATTTTCTTTCTGATCCGTGCTGGCACTCCATTAAACCCTGACGAATTTCCTCATCTATCTAATTTATTTTCATGTAGGTCATAAAACTAACGTTTTTATTTTATTGGAGTCACTGAAATTGATTCACCTGCTTTTTTCACCCTACATTTTTAGATCTTTGTTTCCTGATTTTAGCAATCGGACATAGTCGCAGATATCCGCGATCACTTCACTCGGTTGATTCTAAAATCTCTTGAATTCCACTCGTTTACTGGTTTGAAACCTTTTTAATTATACTCTGGAGGGTCCGGTCAACTACAAAGAATTGGCTACGGAATCGCAGAATCTGTGGGTAGTTATAATTTTCACTAATTTATTAGAACACCGTTTATTGAGTTCGAATCACTATCCTTTTTTTTTTTTTTTTTTTAAATTTCTAACAAAAGGACTACCGGCTGCGCCATAAATGTTGTGTTCTTTTATGAGTTAATATTAAATGTATGTTTGTTTAGGTGAGAGTATTGTGTGAGTGTTTATGAGTTGATAATATTATTCTTACTTTATCCTTACTTCTTCTTTCTGGTTACCGCTCCTTCCTTCTGTTTATTTCAGCTTTTATTTAAATCAAAAGAAACTACACTTGTTTTTACTATGGTGTCTTTCACCTCACCAAAAACCTACAAATTAAATTGTTAGCATTTCTACTGCTTCTACGATTAGAGTTAAAATTTATAAGAGAAAGAAGTTCTGGAGAATCGAATACACCGGTGATGAGTTGGTGCAAATAGACAATATCTGCAGACTTCCTTCGCTCACTCAATGATTGCATTTTTAAAAGTTTTAAGCGATCCTCATAAGGAGGAAGGTTAAAAATGTCAAATCCACTTAAGCCCCTTAGGGCAAACCGAACAAAGCATTTTTGGATTCTCTCTATTCGATCAACATGCACATTGTAACTTGGAGACCAAACTTGACTTGCGTACTCCAAGTGAGGACGCACTATTGCATAATACAACGTTGTAGTCGTAATCATGCTATTGAATTCTTTGGCCCAGCGTTTAATAAATCCAAGCATAGAAGATGCTTTTTTACAAATGTTATCAATATGAATGTTAAAGGAAAGCTTAGAATCCATACATATTCCCAGATCTTTAACGACATCCACACGACATAAAGCAGTATCTTTTATTTTATAATCAAAAACTAAATTATTCCTTTTTCGCGAAAAGGTCATAGTTTGGCATTTATCTGGATTAAGAAACATATTATTTTTAGAACACCAAACTTCAAAAGATTTCAGATCGGACTGGAGTAGGGCTGAATTGTCTTGAGAATTTATTTTTATGTATATTTTCATATCATCCGCATAAATAAGCAGATAAGAGTTTTTAATGATATGGGTCACATCATTAATGGCTAGAATAAACAGAAGTGGACCTAGGTGACTTCCTTGAGGAACACCAGATAACGCAATAAACTCAGCAGACAAAACCCCTCGGATTCGTATTTGATAAGATCGTTCTGTCAAATACGATTTAATCCAGTTTACAAAATATTGTGGAAATCCAATAGACTAAAGTTTAAATAGAATTAAATTGTGTGGTAACTTATCAAATGCTTTGCTAAAGTTAGTGTAGATACAGTCGACCTGGCAACCAGATTCAATGGTATTTAAGCAAAAGGTTGTAAAATCGATTAGATTAGATACCGTAGATCTGCCATTAACAAAACCATGCTGACGAGTTGTTATGACTTCACGGCAGTGAATTTTTACCCGATCATACACGATTCGCTCAAAAAGTTTTGGAATCGATGACAGTTTAGCAATGGGCCTGTAATTAATAACATCATTCCTGCAACCTTTTTTATAAATAGGACTAATAAATGATTTTTTCCAAAACAGTGGAAAATAACTTTCGTATATAGATTTATTATATTTATTAATGAAACGCCTCTGGCCCGGCATATCCATAATTTTGCTTTGTAGATTTCAACCCAAATCTCGCTCCTACCAAGTTGTTGATCGTATTAAAACCATGCGTAAGTGTCCGAAGATGTGTTGTGTTGTAACCAATGTTACGTATGTTTTAAAAGACGTAATAGAAGTTGATATCTACATATATAATCCAGCTATAGAAAGCACTGATTTGAAATGTAAAGAGTAGAGCTGGCTGCTGGGAAAATTCCTTGGAAGATTAAAGACCATTTTTACTGCCTTGTTTTGTATTCTTTGCACCTTTTTGTAGCATTAGTTGCAGCGCTCAGTAGTAAACGCAACGCAGCAGTTTGGCTTCGTTGTTGTTCCCATCATTTTGGCTTTTTTTCACTTGCTGTCTTAAAAAGTAACGTTGTGCGTCGCGCTCTAGTTAAAGTGGTTCTCACTTTGACCGACGCTCGCCCGTTCCTCTTGCACTCTCACTAAATTGTTTGCAGCTAATATCTAAGTGTATATAAAGCTATTGTTTATCGTAGTTTCTATGTGGTCACTCTTTTTCTTATTGTATGGCTAGGTTAAAGAATATGCAATAAAGACGGCGCAGGCATTCGGTTCGTGACAAGCAAGATAAGTGATCGTGCCTTTGATTGTTTTTGCCTACATTTTTTTAGTTCACTCGTGTTTTTGTAGACCCAGCACATAGGCATGTACATTAGATGGGAGTGGATAACCGATATATAAATTAGAAATTTTGTGTCAGTTGATAATTTACGTTTCAATTTTTGCAGAATACTGGGACCGTGTGTTAATTTATTTTATACTTTTTTATATGCTGATTACACTTTGAGTTATTGCTCCACTTCCAGGAATTTAACATGCTTGTCCTCGATCACATCAGTACCATTTATGTTCAACAAATAGTTTTCACCCTCTTCTGCTTGTGGTTATAGTATAATGAGCTGTGTTTTTTTGCATTCATTGTGATTTTATTAAAGCGGAAAAATTCCTGAAGCATTGACACATCGTATTCCATTTTGGCATATAAAACCCTTCTGTTTACTGATGGGTAGAACTATGTCATCAGAGAATAAAAAAAGTTTACCATTAATTGACATGTTTTGAACATCATTTATGTAAACCAAAAAAAGAATTGGTTACAGCACGCTTACTTGCGGAACTCCACAAAAAATTTTCTCATAACTGCCTTTTACTTTACCATTTACTACCACTTGATACATATCATATAAGTTAACAAGTCTTAAACAACTCCAATGTTTTCTCAAAGACAGGATTTCGTGGTTGACGCATTCAAATGCTTTTTGAAGATCGATAAACAAGCCTCCTACCTCAGAGCAGCCATTGTCCAAACCTTCGCATATGTATTCAAACTAATGCAGTTTGAGTTCCTGACCTGACTCGAAATCCGTATAGATAGTTGTAAATAAAATGTATCTGTTTTAAGTGGTCACAAATCTGCCTTTTTATAAGCTTCTCTACAACTTTGTTCAATTGCAGAACAGGCAGAATTGCAATCGGATTTTTATGACATTTACAAGAATATCGTCTATTCCTGCAGACTTATTCTAATTTAAATGCATTATGATTTCTTGGATTTTTTCAGCAGTGGCTCCTTTCAACTCAAAACTCTTTCCCGAATTACGCAGTGTCGAAAATGCATTAATGCTGTCATCATCATAGGACTCTATGGCCATCGCCACATCTGTAGTTCTGTTCACAAAGACTTTATTCAAACAGTTAGCCATAAGAACAGGATTCGTGAGCACCGACCCATCTTCTGCTTCGATTTCTTCCACTGAATTGTTTTTAAGTTCTCTATTAAGAATCCCATTCAATAGTTTCCATGTATCCCTTGAGTCGCCTCAAACCTTAGAACCTTTATCTTTGTAATAGCTATCTGATGTATCGTTAACAACACTACTCGCAGACACAAACATTGGCAACGCGATACCATGTGTTTCTTTTGACATTCGGGTTGCACCTTAGTTATCAATTTAATTTTAATAATTTTTGTAAATAATATATACCGGCTGAATTAATAAATAGTTGTATAAAAGATACAACATATTGGCGACGAAAAAAAAAGAGAAAAAAATGGAGGAAACTCTCACTTCTAGTGGACTTGCTAGGAACCCAACGGACGTGGATACAGGATCAGCTTAAGCATGAAAAGAAGGAGTTTCAGCAGCTGCAATCAGCAGCTCAAGATTCAAAGCCCCCGAAGGGTGTAACCATTCTTAGCAGCCACATGCCGGTGCCAGCATTTTCTTCGTTTGGTTGTGGAAAGCAGCATTGGGACTCGTATATCGCGCAGATTACCTAGCGCTTTGCAGCATGCAATGTTTCCGGCCCAAATCAGAAGACGGCATTTTACTATCCAGGATCGGTGCGGAAACCTTTGAAATTTTGCTCAAATTATGTGGAAGTGAAGACGGGCAGGGCAAGACGTATGAACAGTTAGTTGCAAAATTAACGGATAATTTTAAGGTGAATATAAGGAATATATTATTTAAGCTAAAAATTGAACCTAACCAAAAATGTTCTGAGTGGATAGCCGAACTTCGTGGCGTGGCACGGAATTGCAAGTATGTTTGCAGAAACGAATCGTGACAACGAGAGTTTGTGGATGAACTCATTCGAGCCATCATTGTGCTGAACACACCTCACGATTCAGTGAAAACAGCGGCTCTACCGAAAGTAGATCCATCACTCGCAGTTATAATATTAGTAGCCGAAGCTTTTGAGGCGACGCAAACAATAAAGCAGCGAATGCCATCAGGAAAGAAGCAAAACGAGGTGTTTCAAGTAGAAAACTTTCCGAAAAAAAACCAGAGCAATGAAGTAGCTCCAAGTTTTAGCAGTCATTTTCAATCGTGTCCTGGATGTGGTTTGCAGCCTCAACGTGGAAAATGAAAGTTTCACAACGCTAAATACAGAAAAATGCGGGAGCCAAATTGAAATTTAAGGTGCCGTCAATGTTGAGGTCCAACTTGGCTAAATTCGAAAAGAATTTCCATTATTTGTGACTAAGAAGGTTGAGCAAGAAGGTGAGATCTTAGGGACGGATTTATTAGTAGAGCTTGCGTTGTACACATGTCAGGTGCACGTGAATGCTATTTCGGGGCCAAATTCGAGTGCTATAGAAGAGTTATTACATAAGTTTTCAGCTGTGTTTAGTAACTCGTTAGGACATTGTAATTCAGTAAAGATACATTTAAACCTCAAGCAAAATGCTATTCCCAAATATTTTGTAGTGCGTCCGTTACCTTTTGCCCAATTAGAGGCTCTTAAAAAAGATGCACAACGCCTAGTAGATATAGGCATATTGAAAACACTTAGTTTTAGCAGCTGGGCAGCCCCTCATCGTCGTTGTGCCAAACGAGTTGGACAAATTAAAATCTGTGGCGATTTTAAAGCGGTCACTGCACAGCTTGACGTTCATAAGTACCCAATTCCTCGAATTGAGGAACTATTTCAGCGCTTGCGCGGAAGTAAAATTTTTGCAAAGATTGATTTATCTGATGCTTTCCTCCAGTTGGAGCTAGAAGTCTAAAACTATTATCGTCCTAAACACACCAGCAGGCCTGTTCCAGTATCAGCTCCTTCGTTTTGGCATTTCTAGCGTACCTTCAGTCTTCCAACAGGTGCTTGAACAGGAGATTGCGGGAATTCCACTTTGTGTCAATTATTTGGAAGACATAATAGTAGGATGCACGTCTGCTGAAATGCTTATCGTAAATGTGGAGCAAGTTTTTAGCCGCTTGCAAGACAATGGTTTTACATGTTGGAAGTTCAAATGCAGCTTCATGCATTCTGAGGTGGAATACCTTGGATACATAATCAATGCTCACGGAATCAGTCCAACGCTTTCCAAAGTCGAAGCGATTCGAGAAATTCCCTAGTCATTTAAAAGATGTACAAGCATTTCTGTGTAAAATAAACTACTATAAAAAATAAAAAAAAATAAATAACTGGTCATTTCAGCCCTTGAAAGGACTTTGAACTAGCTTCTTATGATCAATTGTGTTGTGCGAGCTATTAAGTTTGTACACAATTGACTGAGAACCCGACCTACAGGTTTAACGCCGACTCCGAACAGCGATGAATGGAAGTTCTTGTTCTCAAGAAGCTTTACATGGCATTTTGATTACTCTCTGAGGTTTGCCATTGTCTGTAGAGAGGTGGCGGCCGTACAGAAAAATTATTTTAATTCAAATTATTTTCTGTCGCTGCTGGGGTTCAAACCCAGGTCTCCAGGCACGTTTACGTAGATGCCATACACTTTAACCAACTACGCCACGGACGCCACAATGTAAACGTACGTAAAATAAACTATTACAATAAATTTATCAACAATTTTGCACAAGTAGCTGCGCCACTTAATAGACTACGACGGGTGAGTGAGAGTTTTACCACCGGTTCTCAGAAGCCAGTGGTAAAACCAAGCCAGTAGCGGTTCGAAGAAGCCAGTAGCGTTTGCTTCCAAAACACTGGATGAGGATCAAAAACGCTACAGCCTTATTTAGAAAGAAGCGGTATCAATTGTCTTTGGTTGGAAAGAAATTTCACGAATATCTTTTTGGCCTCACTTTAACGCTGCTAACGGATCACAAGTCGTTGGTATCTATTCAACCCGGACAAGCGGCTTCCAGTTTTAACAATGCAGTGTTTACAGTGGTATGCACTCACGCTTATGGCTTATCGCTACCAGATTCAGTACATACCCACTGAAAGGCATTGTAACGCCGATGCTCTATCGCGCCTTCCAAAGGGACCTGATGATAACTTTGATAAATATTTTTTTTCAATTGAATATTGAAGAGCAACTTGCTCAGCTTCCATTAAATGCATAATGTCTGAAGATCTTGACTGAGAAAGATTCTGTTCTCAAGAGGGTCTGCAAGTTTATTCCAGAAGGTTGGCCTGAAAAACTTTCTAAAAAGTATCAAGATTTACAATTGTACTTTACACGCCGATTTTCTTTAAGTTTCGAAATTGAAGTCGTATTAATTCAAACAGACTTCACACGAGTTGTCATTTAAAAGAAAGCACAAGTCTAGGTTCTTAATGTACTCCATTATGGACATTGGGGTATGTCGCGTATGAAGCAATTGGTTCGCTGAAATTGCCAAATATAGACTCTAACATTGAACAGTTCGTATGCAGCTGTAGTCTTTGCCAAGAACCAAGCACTGCGTCACCAGCACGTGAGTTTTCAAACTGGACGCAAGCAGTTCGTCCTTGGGAGCTCATTCGTCTGGACTTTGCAGGACCGTTTCTGGATGCAATGTGTCTCATATGTATTGATGCCTTTTCGAAGTACCCATATAAAATCAAAATTAATAGCACCACAGCAGCCCATACTAGTGAAGCTCTCAACGTTATTTTTACAACCAAGGCCTTTCTTGACACGATTGTTACCGGTGACGGGCGTCAGTTTATAGCTTTTGAATTCCAAGACTTCTACACAATACGTGGTATACCGCTCCCTTTTATCCCACTTCTAATGGCGAAACCGAACGCCACGTTCGCACATTTAAGCAAGCATTGAAGAAAGCCGTTGCAGATGGAAGCAGTAATCCTGAAGCCCTACTAACCTTTTTGAGTACTTTCAGGTCTTTCTCAAATCCAGTTATTCTAAAATCTCCTGTTGAATTGTTAAATGGACGCCTTGGTGTTTTCAGAAGTGCTTGTATTCGTGAAGAACTTTACCACAGGTCCACCTTGGATTCCAGGTACCGTCATTAACAAATCTGGGAAAGTCATGTTCAAGATGGAAACTACCCAGGGGATTCTTAGGCGTCATCAAAACCAAATGAAGGTCCGTGTCTCAGAAGCAGCTGGATTGAACTCAATTGCAACCTTACAGAAAGATGTACCTCAAACCAACGGCAACATTAAGTCACCACGACGATCCAATCGCATCCGGAAACGGTTGAAACGGGAGTGATGTTTCGTTAACAACACTGCTCGCAGACACAAACGTTGGCAACGCGACACCAATGTGTTTCTTTTGACATTTGGGCTGCATCTCGTGTTTGCTGCGTACAACATATTCTTTTTCATTAAATTATCAATTTAAGTTTCATAATTTTTGTAATAAATATATATCTGCTGAATTAATAAATAGTTGTATAAAAGATACAACCCTAACCAAAAAGTATTTTCTTAACTACTTTTACTACATCATTTAGTCCTTCCAATCGTAATTGCAAATTACGGCCGAGGCAGTTTTTTCAGTTTTTTTAAAAATCTCTTTCAAACGTACTAACGAGATAAAATGCCATTTGCCTAGGGACACATTAGATGTTGACGCTTCATGCGGGTAGTTGATTGCTTTTTGTTTTCCTCCACAACATTAAAAATTGCATCTTCAATTTTGTTGTAATAAACATCCGGATTAGTAGCTACCTGGTCATATGCTTGGGACAGAACAGAATTAATTTCGCTCTTAATTTTGTCTAAATCATAAACTACTTTTTTTAATGATTTATATTTTTCTTGCGGACAGTGGGTTTTTATTGAGTAGCAAATTAAGTTGTGATCGCTTAAAGAGCGTTTCGTTGAGGTTATGTGCAGTTTAGAGGGACTGATGTTAGTAAGTACGTTATCGATTGAGTAATCCGATGATGGCCGTGTAATTAACTTGTGATCAATCTGTACACTGTCTGAGTTGAACATCAAATTTAATGATCGCATCTCAAGTGTGTCTTTGACTACATCAATATTAGAATCGCCGACTAATATGAAACTTTTTGCATTTACATTGATCAAGCTGGGATACATACATCAAGCTGGGATTCAAGTAGATAAATAAATGAATCAACCCGATACTTTTGCGATCTATAAAAACATAGGATGGATACTACTTTATTGCCTATTTAAATGCACGGCAGTGACACTATTATCATTTGCACATAGCCATGATTAATTTTCGCCTCAAGTCTTAATTTTACTGCATCAGTGATGTATACTGCTACCCCACCATATTTATCTTCTCTGCAGCAGCAGACTTTATTATATCCGGGAAGATTATAAATTTCAAGTATGTCTTTAGAAAACCATGTAGAATTTATCTAGAGAGGCAAAACTTCTTGCATTTAAACTGAGAATATGTTAGGATTGGATTTTAATTGTTCGAAAAATTTATCGCTTGTGTATGAGTTGAATTCATTATTAACCCTTTCATGCCCGAATTAAAATGGACGGGGCTATACATTTTTTGAGAACAAATATGTGTTAGTCTTAACTTAAATATTATTTGACAATAATTTCAAAGTCGTTGGTATCCTGATTCGTTTGTTACAGGATGTTATCTATAGGCAACATTAGGGAGTGGTTAGACAAACTAAACACTTTTTTTATGTTTTTGTTGTTTCAAATAACTCTCTTGCCTTTATTTATTAATTTTGTTTATTTGATCTTACAATAAAACAATAATTTTATTGTTTTTGAAAACTTTTTGTTAAACACGTTCTTCGCGAAACGATCTTGATCTTGATTTTGACAGTTTCACTCTAAGGAGAACGGCTACTTAATAAATACGTTCACAGCTTACAAAAGAACAAATAGCTGATTGTTTGCCCAACTCATAAAGCTACAAAATTGCAAAAAAACCGCATGTCAAAAAAATTAAAATAGCGGAACTTAGAAGCCTATAAGTACAATGTTGCCTTTAGGCAACCTTGGGTATGAGAGGATTAAATAAAAAATATAATTTGAGATTAAATACTAACTTTATTATTTTATAACTTTGCGATCTTATTACTTAGGTTAGGACGCCATGCTGTCCACAATAACGATAGTTTCTGAGTCCAATGTACCGTTGGGACCCCGTGCTCCATGGCCAATCAATCCAACGACATTGACGCTGCATGTGATGGGCTGGTTCTGTTAGCTGCAGATGTTGTAATTGCTAAGAGTTTCTCGTCGATCTGCTTGTACGAACTGATTTTTTCAACATGTGACTTCTTAGTTCTTTTCGCATGAATTTGATTGCGCCTTGTATAGACGAACTTAAATCCCACACTTTTTAATGACTTTGCGTGGCTAAATAGTTGCAAAGTTTCTTTTGTCAAGAAGTCGTTGATGAAGATTTTATTCTTAAGTTCTGGATCCTGCTTGAGATCTTTCTTTGCTGCCATTACTTTTATTTTAGCTTCAAGGTTGGTGAACTTTACTAAAATCGTATTAACGTCAGTAGTGCTACTACCACCCCTGTTATCCACTCCACCTCTAAAAAACTACCCTGATTTATATCTTTGGTGGTGACTGCGATCTTGAGCTGTTTAGCAAAAACATCCAATAGATCGGATGCTGATTTTTGTTCGCTTGAATCTTCCAAACCTCGAATTAGGCAAACTTTAGTTTCACTTCGTTAAACTCGTCACGGAGCATTTCATTCTCCTTTGCGATTAGGTCTATTTTCTTTTTCGATTGGTTATATCTGCTGTGGATGTCCTTATATTGCTGGGAAAGGAAGTTTAAGCGTTTCAAAACACTCGTTTGTGGTGCAAGCGTATGCTTTTACTCTCATCAATGAAATCAAGTATAACACTACAGAGAGCACTCGTCGCTTGAGCAGAACAAGAACAAACGAAAACTGAAGCAATGTTATGCACGATTCGACAAAAAAGAATGCATTGACTGGAAAGTAATGTTAACAACAGAAGAACGCTTGGAGTTATGTTGTGTCCTTCAGATTTCATATTCTACATTTTCTTGTAAAGAATCATTAAAGGCATATTTAAAAAGCAAAAAAAAAAGGATTTTCGTATTAATTATTCAAATTATAATAGGAGACTTATTTGTTTAGTATGAAAATGCATTGTTTCCGTTTTTAATAATAATCTATATATATATAAATAGGCGTAGGCAAACAGCTAAGAACCATTTGCTGCCGTGTTTCCCAACTGATTTTGATTTTTTTTTAAACAATCAATAAGATTAGGGAGAAGGAGTGCACAGAATATCTATGGTGGGCGTGGTACATACCATGCAACCCAAATTTGCGTTATCAAATAACTTTAGAGTTAAAGTTTACATATCGGAATGAAAGTTCAATTCAGCCATTTTTACCTAGTGTTCGCCGCAGCAACTAATTCGTAAAAATGTAAAAAATTAAAGTGGAAACCCTATCAGCCATTTTAAATTATAAAATTCTGACATCAGATTCGAAATCAGCAACCCCCTAAAACTGTTTTATAATGTTTAATACTCTTAAAAAACATATAATTAGGTGGCAACCCTATATGGATAGAAATGTCACAATTTTGAAATTCTGACAACGGATTTGAACGGCACCGAATTCGTAAAATTTAAAAAAAATTATGGTGGCAATCCTATCATCCATTTTAAATTTTAAAATTCTGACATTAGATTCGAAATCAGGGACCCCCTAAAACTGTTTTATAATGTTTAAAACTCTTAAAAACATATAATTAGGTGGCAACCCTAGGTTAGGTAAGGTTTTGATGGCTGAGCCGGCAGACGACTCGTACACTTAGGCAAAGAGAAAACATAATCTCTTTTGACCTATGAGAAATATCCCTCCTCAACAAACCAGTTCGAACGGATTATGAATGTTTTTATATGCCTGATTTCCAAGCATGAGACCTCGGTAAGTCCATTTAAGAAGGGATGGCCCAGAGTTTCTAATCTCCTTTTACTTGGCCCCGGATATTCGCAGAGGAAATGCTGGACATTTTCTACCTCTTCTTCGCATTTGCAGCTTCTGCAGAATTCATTTGATGTAAGTCCCAATCGAAGAGCACGTGTTCCAATTAGACAGTAACCCGTGAGGACTCCTACTATTTTTGAAAGATTTACCCTGTTTAATTCAAGTAGTGATTTGGTGCGTTTTAAGTCGTAGCGAGGCCGCGTTAGCTTAGCTACCCTACATGTGTCAAGGTGTTCCCAACGTACTTGTGTAAGACTCAAGGAATTGTTCGTGCATTGCAGTTTATAGGAGGACATGGGTATACCAATGAAATCCTCATTTAAGAGGGTGTTCGAGGTCGTACCCTTCCTTGCCAATTCGTCAGCCAGATTATTACCCTCGATATCTCGTTAAGAGATCTGCGGCCCTCAGTGAGAGTTTTAGAGTTATCAATATGCGAGTTCAGCGCTTTGAGCGCTGCTTGACTATCTGAGAATATGTAAATATTCTTTCCCCTTAGGTATCTTTGACCTAAAATCTTAGCGGTTTCATATATAGCCACCATATCCGCTTAGTAGACAGTACAATAGTTTGGGAGTCTAAAGGAGGCTTCTTTTCCAGATCTTGGGAGTAAATTCCTCCCACTACCGGTTTTTTGAAGCTTGGATCCGTCTGTAAAGATTTGAATTCCGTTTATTTTAAGGGGGTTTTGTTAGCCCAGTCTAGTCGTGAAGGAATGAGAACTTCATAGTTCTTTTCAAGATTTATACAAGGTACACAGTAATCTGTTTTGTCGGGGACAGACGAGTTCTGCTGGGTTAGCACACTCTCCGGCAAAGATATCTAGAGGAGGAAGGTGAAGTATGACATTAAAAGCATTTGTTGGGGTTGTGGATAATGCACCATTAATACAGAGACATGCACTTCTTTGAACCTTTGCAAATTTCTTAAGTGCAGTTGCTTTGTCAAGTGCCATCCACCATACCAGTGAACCGTATACAAGTATGGGACGGACAATTGCCGAATAAATCCAGCGTACTATTTTGGGGGAAAAACCCCATTTTTTACCTATAGATTTTTTGCAGGCAAATAGAGCTATATTTGCCTTTTTAACGCGCTCCTTTATATTATCATTCCAGATAAGTTTCTTATCCAGAATAACTCCTAGGTACTTCGTGCTATCACTAAAAAGCATTCAGAC
The DNA here is from genome assembly GCA_943735915.1 of Pherbina coryleti. Lineage (NCBI taxonomy): Eukaryota > Metazoa > Arthropoda > Insecta > Diptera > Sciomyzidae > Pherbina > Pherbina coryleti. Next base: position 43,789,969 of record OX030952.1, on the reverse strand, counting down.
ATGGTGGTTCTAGGTTGGGGATTTTGTATTTCTTAGTGAAAAGGATGACATCTGTTTTCTCTGGGTTTACGCATAATCCACAAGAGGACGCCCATATCGAAACGATTAAGAGTGCTCTTTCCATGAGTTTACAGAGGTTTGAGGAAATTTTCCGTTAAAGACGAGAGTGATATCATCGGCATATGCAATAACCTAGTAGCCTTCCCCCTCCATGATGCGCAACAGTCAGTCAACCGTCAGTCAACCGTCACGGACCACAGAATTGGAGACAAGACTCCCCCTTGCGGAGTTTCCCTGCTTACAAGCCTACGGGTAGAGAATCCTCCTATTTCTGAGTTCACCACTCTGCCCAATAGCATCTGATAGATGAGATTCACGAGAAAATCCTCCACCCCCAGTTCTGAGAGGGCTGAGCTGACCGCACAGGGAAGAACGTTATTGAATGCTTCTGCAATGTCTAGAAAGGCGACAAGCGCGTATTCTTTGTTCTCAAGTGCTTTTTCGATTGTAGCCACAAGAGAATGGAGAGCTGTTTGTGCAGATCTGCCCTTTATATAGGCATGTGGATTTTTTTTAAGCCTTTCGAGTTCCGGTTCAAGAAGAAGTCCAATGAGTCTCTCCAGTATTTTAACTAAAAAGGAGGAAAGACTGATAGGCCTAAAGTCATTTGATTTAGTGTGAGAGGACCCACCCACTTTCGGTATAAAGATAACTTTGGTTTCTCTCCAAGCTGTTGGAATATAATTAAGGAGTAGGCAAGCTCGGTAGATTTCCTGAAGCCAGGGTACTATTGCATTAAAACTATAGTGGAGTTGAGCTGGTATAATACCATAGGGACCCGAAGATTTATAGGGTTGGAACGAGTAAATCGCCCATCTTAACTTCTCCTTGCTGGTCAGCGGCTCAATTTGTTGAGGCGTAAGGTCAGAAGGGGATGTTTGAAAACTGGAGTTGTCAGTGTACAAAATTCCAGGAAAATTTGCGTCCATAAGAGTATCTAAGGTTTCGACGCAGTAGTCTGTTGATATGATAATATTTTCCTAAGCCTTGATGCCTCGGAAGTGCTTTCTATTTCTGTACATAAAGAAGACCAAGAGGCTCTCTTTGCTTTCCTGACTGCAGTTTTGTACCTACCTAGTGTGGATATAGAAGTTTTCCATGAGTACTCACTTTTGCTACGCTTTGCGCAGTTGAAGTCTCTGCGACAGTCCTTTCTGAGGATCTCATTCGCCCGAGAATACCATACTGGTTTATGGGATTTTTTTATATGACTTTACTGGATACGCTTTTTTAAGGGCATTTTTTAGTGAAATCAACTACAAGAAGATTCAAATCTGCTTTGATTGTCACGGGGAGAAAGCTATCTGAGGTCAGGGATGTCCTGATAAGTTTATTATACCATCTCCAATTTGTTCTACGGAGATTTCATATTTTTTGAGGCAAGGATTGATTAGTTTTTTTCCAGCCAAATTCTATATACCTATAGTCTGAGAACGAGTGTTCTTTTAAGACCTTCCATGATAAAATTTCATCTGAGAAGTTTTCTGATGCTAGGGTGACATCCAAAACTTCCTCTCGGTTTTTAATTATAAAAGTGGGCTCATTGCTCTTATTTAACATAGTTAATTTAGTACTAAGTAGGTAGTTAAAGAGTAACTCACCTCGATTGTTGTTGTTTGTGCTGTCCCATCGCAAATGGTGTGCGTTTGTATCTCCACCCAAAATAATATGCGCGTCAGAGCTAGTTCCTCCCACCAGTTCCCTAAATGATTGTGTGGGTACAACTTCATCATATGGGAAATAATAGGAGGCCATCCTGAGTTTCTTGTGACCCAACTCCAGGCTGACCACAGTGAGGTCTCCATGACTTAACTGAGGGAGAATAAAGCAATTTCAGTTGTGTTTGGCTAATATACAGGTTCGAGTTTGTTTGAGACGCAATAATTATTATAGTTTGGTGTATTCAGGCCGAGAATTTTGTTGTTGTTTATCCAAGGCTCCTGAATCAGCACCAAGTTGACAACGCCTGTTGCCAGGTGACGCTGGAGAGCAGCCGATGCTGCTTTGCAGTGGTGTAGGTTAATTTTCAGTACCCGGAACGTCCTTAGGTACTCCAACTACCGTAATGTCAGCCTCCTCCTCGTCGCTGAGGGGGTCGTCCAGTAGTTCCTGTTCGCTGCAGAGACCGGTCATCGCAGCAGCTAACTCGGAGGTGGACGACAGCTCATCCTCGCTTCCCGATGCCACTTGGATGTCACTCGGACTCTCCGTTATGGATTGACCAGCGACACTTTGTAGGTTCTTGGGTGAATCTTGCCAAAACCATAATTAAGAGTGCTGTCCTTGTTGAGTTGGTCCAGACATTCGTTGTTGAGGATCAACAAGACCTCCATATTGGACCTTTTGGCGTCGGTATTTTGATCCTCAGTTTTAGGTTCCAACTTGACCACCTTCCAATTATGTGTGGAGATAGCTGGGTTGAAGAGCTTCAACATCTCTAGGATCTCCTCAGGTTCAGATGGGGTGACTGGAACCCTGACCCTAGCTCTTGGTATGGACGGAATCTCCTCCGAGTTTACTGCTTTTAGTCGGGTACCTGGGTAGACGTCCCCGACTTTCTCAACCGCCACTTTGAACAGCTCAGCAGATCTTTCACTGTCGCAGGTCATCAGCTTGACGTTGCCCTGAAACCATCCTGCATCCGAGCATGACGCAGGGTGGTCCAGGGTTGTCCTTGAGGATCTGCATGGTGACCTTGGCGAGCGAAGCCTCTTTCCAGCTCCACTGGTGCTTGGGTATCTTACCATCCTCGCTCTCCTGGTCTATGACCCCTAAAATTATATTGTTCTTGGCAACTTCCGCGATGGACCTTACCCCTACGCCATGGATTCTAGCCCTTTTGGCAGGCGGGTTCGATGTGGAAAGTTCTTCAACAGAGTGGTTCCTTGTTTTGGATGGAATCTTAACACGGGGGTGCTCGAACGTGAAGTCCGGTAAGACCTTCTTCACCCATACTATATCCTCCATTACTATTTCCATGTCCTCCTTCGAGACCTTCCTTGATAGGATCCGTAGCCAGACGTGGAATAATACGGGATGCCTTTTTGCGGTCTGAGTAACCCACCTTTAGGGAATCCCTTCTTTCAAAATCGGCCACCCTAGATCTGGCCATTGGAGTTTCCTTTATCCCCGATACGTTGGCTGAACCTACGCCACTGCGTCGATTACGACCTTTGTTCGAAGAGCCAGAGGGACCAATGCCAGCTGCACAGGCTTTCGATGTGCTTGCTGTTGTTGATAGGGGCCGATGATCTGATGGTATCACTATCATCGGCTGTCCCTGTACGGTAGGTATAGAGCTTGTTGGTACCACAGCTCTTGTGTCGGGACCAAGGGTCCCTACCGGTTTTTTGTTTGGGGGCCGGACCCCTGTTTGGGTGTTGATGTTTTTTCTGTTGTTTTTGGATTCATATTTGATTCCCACGAGTGGCGGAGAAGGGACAGTCGACCCAGGCAGAGATCCGCAGTACCTGGGCAAGGCTGATTAGGAGATCGCCAGGTATACGGAGCACACCACCGGTCCTCAGCCAGACTGATCTTTGGCATGGTACGTGTGACACCTTGATCCGACCCAGGGGAAAGAGAAGGAATATTGCGGGACGAGGCAGGGGAAGGAATGGCAGGCTTAGTTGTTCTCACCGAGTTTGTTTGGTAACACAACCCTGTGAGGAACTTAAGCCCTACACCCATCAGTCAGGAGGACTACTTACGTAAAGGTGCTGCCAGTCGTGGGAACCCCATGTGGATAAAAATTTAACAATTTTGAAATTCTGACAACGGATTCGGTTTCAGCTACCCATTTTTTCTTGGTGTTCGCCCCAGCACCGTATTCGTAAAATTGAAAAAAATAAGGTGGCAACCCTATCAGCTATCTGTAATTTTTAAATTTTGAAATCAGATTCGAAATCAGCGACCACCTAAAACTATTTTATAATGTTTAAAACTCTTAAAAAAACCTATTATTAAATGGCAACCCTATGTGGATACAAATTTTACAATTTTGAAATTCTGACAACGGATTCAGCGACTCATTTTTACCTAATGTTCGCCTCAGCACCGAATTCGTAAAAATTAAATTTCTATTTATTAATGGTAGAAATAATTACTTCGACAATGTTTTGTTGCGTTAGATGTGATTGCTGCATTTTTCGTTGTTATCAATTGTTCTGTTTTTTTAAAACGAACAACATTGTGCTCTGTTAAAGCAAATGCCGAACATGGTTTGCTTTGAAGCTGACGAGTGCTCTGCAGTGCTCGTTTGTTGTGATTAAATGACTTGGGTATGCTCTGCTTGACTAACAGAGTTCTGTTAAGCTCTGAATTCTGCACTGTTGGATCTACTGTTGTAGAAAAAACGAGTGCATTCGTGCAGAGGGTAAGTTTAAGCCTTTTCAGTTTTTTGAATTCCGCCATTATCGTATTGAACTGGTTAGGCGACAAACTGTATGTGCCTTTAGGTGCTCCTATGCAGTCCACACATTAAAACTCAGCGCAACACAGTACTCCTTCTTGTTCAATCCGTTGCAGATGTCGTGCAACCATCACATTGAATGTAATCGTCCTCATCAACAGATAGCTTGCTTAGCCGCTTAGGTGTCATTTGTGGCAGAGTCTTTGTTTATAGTTAGGTCAAGTTAGGTTGTTTATAGTTAGGTTACGTTTCGTACGCTAATTTAAAGTCAATACTTTAGTACTCGTAAATTCAAGCTTGTAAGATACTTTATATTAGCTTTAATTGACTATTAATCCTTAAATGCATAGTGTGTCATATATGGCATAACCAAAGAATTTATCCCCATGTCTGAATGAGAGTAAATTTGGAAAAATAATAAACCTTTTCGGTCCTACCGATTGAAAGCTTTCATTCTCTTCAAAGGGTTATACTAACCGAATTCAGCTGACTGAATTATTTGGAGCAAAAGTGAATAAATTTTGAATGCAAAAAAAGACCATGCCTTTAAGGGTTAAATATAAAAATGCGAAAATTTGCGAGATCAAAAAGCGCGCACAACTTTGACGTTTAGTGATAGAGTTGACAGAATTTTTCATTGTTGCTGTAAAACCTAAGCAAGAGCGTTAATCGCGGCGTTGCCAGTCACTTTTCGTTAGTGTTGCCAGATTTGTTTTCCAATAATACGGGACAAATGAAAAAATACGAAAAAAAATGCGATTTTGGAAAATTTTACGGGACAATATATAAACAGAAAATTATTGTTAAAAAAATGTATTTCAGAAAAAAACAATTTCTTTAGGTACGTAGAATTAATATAATAGGTCTGTTTCCGTACTTTACACTGTGTAAGATTTGTGTAAAACGTGTGCTAGAGAGTAAAAACGAAATGTGAGAATAGTTGCAAAAGTACGGAAATAGCTTCTAGTAAGTTTCGAGCACAAAACAGCTGATTTTGACTGCAGACGGCAGCACAAAATTTAAAACACTTTCACTCAAATTATTAAAAGCCATTTTTAATGCAAAACTGAACAATTACTTAATTTTTATTTATTACTATTTATTTATTGTACGTAAATTTCTTTTTAGGCACACAATTTGTGAGTTTATTTATCGCAAAACATAAACAATTATGAAATGTAATTTGACATTTGCTTCTTCTTATTGATGCTTATTCTTCTTGATGCTTGTTCTTACTTTACTCGAAGTCTCGAGTTCTAGCACTCTCTGTGCACTTTGTGTGCTCGAGAGAGCGATTTTATGCTTGTTCTTCTTCTCCCATTTTAAGCACAGAAAGTACGGAAACAGAAAATAGCGTCCCACAAGTTACACAGTGTGCGTACGGAAACAGACCTAATGTCAAATGTTGCGCTTCACATATATTTCGCACTCAGTGTTGCTTGAAATGTACGTACTATGTAATAGTTCTATTCATGTTATGGTTGGCTAACACTTTTTTTCTTAATGCCTCAGCTCACGTGAATGCGTATTTGAAATCATACATTTTAAAAAATATTAAAAATACGGGACAAATTTTTTCTGGGCGGGACACTTAAAAAATCATGCAAAATACGGGACGTCCCGTGAAATACGGGACATATGGCAATACTACTTTGCGTTAACGCTGAATGATTAGCCCTAAATAAAAACGGCGGCCTTATGTCAATGTACAGGTAGAAACTTTGCGTTAACAAGTTTGTCACAGAAATTACAATTTTTTTAATTCTGCAGCCAACTTCACTTCCCAAAGCTTTCTTAAAATTGTATAAGTTTGCTACATAAATATAAATCGTATGGGCATAGGAAATTTTTGATAGATAAAAAATGCTTCCGCGCTGTTTTAGTTTTGACTGTTAAAGTACGTTCGCACTAGGCCGAAACCAATTTCAATTTCATCGAAATTGACCACGAAATTCTGTTAAATTGTGAGGCAGCTCAGGTATGTTGATCCCAAATTTGGCAGGACTTCCGTGGCGTGGTGCCCACAGGAATGGATGACGACACTGTGATGAAAGTCTGGCTACAAAGACCAGAAGCATCAACTGCTGTCTTCTTGAGTTGATGATACTTATTTATTTGCAGGTTCTTGAATCTTTCTTTTAATGACCGACATTGTGTTTCGTGTATTTTCTACAGCATATTTCATTCAGCTTCATCATTAATCCCGTATTTTGTTGATATAAAGGGTGATTTTTTTGAGGTTATGATTTTCATGCACTAGTATTTGACAGATCACGTGGGATTTCAGACATGGTGTCAAAGAGAAAGATGCTCAGTATGCTTTGACATTTCATCATGAATAGACTTACTAACGAGCAACGTCGAATTTTCAGTGAATGGGCCCTAGAAAAGTTGGCAGAAAATCCGCTTTTTTATCGACAAATTTTGTTCAGCGATGAGGCTCATTTCTGGTTGAATGGCTACGTAAATAAGCAAAATTGCCGCATTTGGAGTGAAGAGCAACCAGAAGCCGTTCAAGAACTGGCCATGCATCCCGAAAAATGCACTGTTTGGTGTGGTTTGTACGCTGGTGGAATCATTGGACCGTATTTTTTCAAAGATGCTGTTGGACGCAACGTTACGGTGAATGGTGATCGCTATCGTTCGATGCTAACAAACTTTTTGTTGCCAAAAATGGAAGAACTGAACTTGGTTGACATGTGGTTTCAACAAGATGGCGCTACATGCCACACATCTCGCGATTCTATGGCCATTTTGAGGGAAAACTTCGGAGAACAATTAATCTCAAGAAATGGACCGGTAAGTTGGCCACCAAGATCATGCGATTTGACGCCTTTAGACTATTTTTTGTGGGGCTACGTCAAGTCTAAAGTTTACAGAAATAAGCCAGCAACTATTCCAGCTTTGGAAGACAACATTTCCGAAGAAATTCGGGCTATTCCGGCCGAAATGCTCGAAAAAGTTGCCCAAAATTGGACTTTCCGAATGGACCACCTAAGACGCAGCCGCGGTCAACATTTAAATGAAATTATCTTCAAAAAGTAAATGTCATGGACCAATCTAACGTTTCAAATAAAGAACCGATGAGATTTTGCAAATTTTATGCGTTTTTTTTTAAAAAAAAGTTATCAGGCACTTAAAAAATCACTCTTTATTATAAAGATATCAATAAACAACAATATGTTTTTTCACTTGAATTACGAATAAGTAAACAAATAAACGTCAAACGAAATTACTTCAATTCAGTATAAACACTCACAATTTCGACCGAAGTCATCTCACAAATTTAAGCAATTTCGGATTAGTGCCAGTGGCGGATTAAGGCATTTCGCCGCCTTACCGAGCGATTCCACCGCCCGAACGAACGAAGAAATCATCGCGAACAAATCGTCGCGATGAATTCTTCGTTCGGTCCAACTGTTTCCACAAGTTGCGAACATTGGTAAGTCGCCATCTTGTTCGTTCGTGCAGTGGAAACACTTAAATTCAATGCTTGCGAGCATCAGCGTTGATCAATATTTGTTTATGCAAACGTACTAAATTTGATTAATTTTTACTACTTTTATGCCTTTTAATTTAGGTTTTATGTAAGTATTTATATAAAGAATTTATTATATAAAGAATATTATATAAATAATTTGATTATATAAAGTGCTAATAATATAACAAAGTGAAATAAAGTTCTTTTGCGTTAAATTTTTAATATATTTTCTTTCTTTTTTGTTTTTCCTACGTTATTAACTACCATTTCAACATATCTACTACCTATGCGCAAATAAGCACTGGCTTCGCCCAAAAAGATCGAGCATCGGCCGATCAGAGCGAACGAAGAAATCTTCGTTCGTTCGTGCTGGAAAAGTGTTTACACTGCGCGAATAGCGCTCGCGAGCATTTTGTAAAAACCAATGTTCCGAACCTTGGTTCGGACCAAACTGTTTACACAGCCTGAACGAACGAAGAAATCTTCGTTCGTTCGGGCGGTGGAAACGCTCGGTTAGGCTCAACGTTGGTGCCGCTTCTAAGATTTAAATTTTTTTCTTAAAATAGAACAAAATTACAAAAATTTAATTAACAACATACAATTAAAAAGTGATTTGTACAAAATAAAGAAAATAATGAGTTCATAATTTGTTTGCAACAAATGGTTTTTTCTTGCTTTTGCTCGTTCGAAATCATTTACAACGTCGTCATAACTTAGTTATTGTACTAAATCTGCTTAAATAAATCCTCAATAATATTTCTACATTTCGATATATGTATATCACAAAGATCGCGAAAATGCAAAATATTATTTATTTCTGATGCAGGTTATATCTTGTTCCTCTTCTTTTATTCCTCTTTTATAAAACATTAAAAGAAAACTTTTTAAATTAACGAATTCCTCACGGAGTGCGTTTTCTAAATCATTCGGATACTTGACTATGTGCTATTCGGAAACGTTTCACTCGTGGTAGGAAGGAATTTATTGAGTTCAATACAATTTCTGTCTGTTGAAATAAAATTGTAGTTTTTGCTGTGCCAAAACGACGATGAAATTTTGACAACTAGAAATTTTGATGTTTAAATTTCGGTAGTGTATTAGCACAAGAATTTAATTTAATTTGTAAAATATTTAATATATACTGAAAATTAACAGTATTTTACTCAAATATTTTCCACTTCCGGTTGCTATGCTGTCGGAAGAACAAAATTTTGAACTTCTTTACGACTCAAAATTTCATCATCCTAGTGAAAAGTTTCCGAATAGCCCACGGTTTTAGATATTAATTTGTTGTTTGTTTTTCTTATTCATTAATAGCTGTGTTTTTTACTAAGCGAGTAGTCAAAAAACGACTGCGATGTCGCTTAAGAATGTGATTTCAAACTTAGAAGCATTGTCTGGTGTGTCAAAAATTTAAACCGATTTTTTAATACCGATAGTTTGAAGCTTTCAATTGCATTGACAGCTGTTGTATAATTTTTCATCTCTCAAATATTTATAACTCGGTTCTCAAAAATACTCGATACCGAAAAAATTTTCGAAACTTAAATCCTGGAAAACCAATTATATTTTTTTTCAGTAATGAGTTTATTTGAAAAAGCTTATTTATCCTATTTACTAAATAGTATCGTTTATGGAAATGTTGGTGAAAAATTCACAGCTGCCACCTTCATAGAAAAAGTACACAATAATTGAAACATGAATTGGAAACAGTGTTTTTCGTTTGCTCGCTGAACTTTAAAGCCACTTACACTGGTAAGCCACTATTCATATGATAAGCGGGCGTTTTTTACAACTCGCTTCGTATAAAACACAGCTAATATCAATATTGGTGAAATTATTAAAAATACTCTAAAGTGCCTGAACAGTAGATACAGTGAAATAATTTTTTGCTGCTGGTTCTCCGTGCTCCCCCTCTCATATGAAAGGTACTTGAAAAAAATAGTAAAACGCCCAAAAAAGTCCACACTATTCATAAACTGGATGAGCTACAGTTATAATCATGCTCCAAGTGTACTATTTAAGCTGGATTCACTGATCACCTTCAGCATGTTTTTCAAGTTTTTCTATATGGAGTTTATGCGCTCTATTTTTTCCACACTCAATGAGAGAGTAACAAAAACTTGCTGCATCTCTTGAACTTGATTAACTTTATTTTAATTTTCTTGCTGAATGTTTTTTAGCGGAACTGCCAGAATGAAGTTTGTCAAGTTGAAATAGGCATATTTTATTTTTTATGTCTTTATAATAAAGGAACATTGCATCTGGCAATGCTGAATGACAATGAAAAAACGACAAACTTGCAGAATGTTTTACATGTCAGTGAATCAAAATTGCCACATTCTCTTGTTGAGAGCAATAGAGCTTGCGTAAAAAACATGCTGAAGGTGATCAGTGAATCCAGCTTTAGCAATAGCAGTGAGATCAATACGTTCTGTGGAGTTCTTCATTTTTTTTTTTCAGTTTGTTTGCATTAATACTAATTCCGACTGTAAAAAATTAAAATGCTGATTTATTAATTTTGAAAACAGGTGTTTTAGCATTTTCGTCTTAAAGATAAAGAAAGATTGACACTTACCGCTTCTGAATTTTTACTTGGAAAATATTTAAAACCGATTATACGTTAATTGCTTTACTTAATTGATTGATTTTTTTAAATTACCGCAAATGACATTCCCATGTTAAAGTAATACTTTCTGTAACCCAAAAAGTAATCGATTGCACGTGTTTTTTACGTAATTTTATTCATTTCTTCTGAGCGAAGTTTTTGCTGGTTAGTTTTCCTTATACATTTGTCGCTCAAAATAAGGCCTCCCGAAAATTTACAGTACAGGTTAAACAAGCTTATTGATTTATTTTGAGTTTTTTTATAAACTAGTTACCAAAATATTTTGCTGCGATTCTGCTACAGCAAAATTGATTCCGTTCCTAAATTTTCTTTTCGGCAAAATATTTCAACCTTTTAAAATTTTACGGCCCTAGACCCGGGCCCCCCTCTGTTTATCAACAGAATAGAAAACTCGACATAAAAGCAGTTTAGACATAATTCCAGGCGTTAGTTACAAATGTGTATATCTATCGAAATATTATCTATACTAAAATCGATATCTTATCACCATCCCTAAATTAATTGTTTGTTTTTTTCAGTAATAATAATAATAAAGTATTTTGTAATTGTTACAATGGCAGAAGCTGAAGATAGCTCAAATTTCCCTTTCTCAAATGCTACTCCAAGAGATTCCATTGGTTCTGGAGTTGTATCTCTAAGTAGTGGTTCATCTATGTCTAACAGCTGCAGTAGCTCTTCAATATCGACTAAAACTGCAATATCCGACTGTTCAGGTGCTTGGATTAACTACTTGAGTGTTTTAAATAGTCTTTGTTCTGCTGGAACAAAATTAGCTCAGTCCATGGTTGTTTTAGAGCAGTGTGGTCAAGGTTCAGACTCGTCAACATATCGAACGGTGTTTGGCGAGAATAATCTGTTTCAAAATTCACCCTCAAAGTACTTGGCTAACTCTTGGAACGATTTAGCCCGGTAAGAATTTGTGATTAAAATATTTTATGTGTGTCCCTGTACGTAAGCTCCCATAATGGGTTGACCAGATTTTATTTTCCGTCGGTCAGAATAAAGTGCCTGATTATGTTATAGTTTCTGTCATGCATATTGCAAAATGTTTTAAAAATAACAAGAGAAAGAAATCAGATAGGCCGAAATACCACTCAAAAATTTGAACATTTTATATATTCATACCGGTTTCAGTTAATTTATTCATACAAATATTTATCTTTATGAAAAATATTCGACAACTAATATCAAAACGATCAAAAATAAAATTCCGATAACGTTTCATAAAATCCAAGCTGTTTTTTTTTTTTTTTGTTTAATTAACTTTTAACTTGTTTTATTAACTTGTAAATTAATTAATTATTAACTTGTAAATTAAAGATTATCGTCGTTGCGCATACAATAAAGGTTATGTGTTTTTGAACAATTTTTCAGGAGACGAAAAAAAACATTTTGTTTTGCTAACTTTAACATTTGCTAATTTCTGAACAAAAAAAAAAAAAAAATACCAAAAAACCATTTTGCATGTAGATGGGGCAAACATATGACTATTAAATGGTAAAATAAAAAAATCTAAATTTTACACATAAACCTTTTTTGTATGCGCAAAGACGTTTGAAAGTTTTCATTTAAAATTCAATTAAAAATGTTAATTAAAAAAAAAAATTAATAAACATAAACAATGTAGAATCGAAAAAATTTAATGAATGTCTTACAGGCAGTTGTATAAAGTAATTTTACTATATTGGTTGCGGAAATTCCTGCCGTTGTTAATTTCTAGTTATACATAGCTCACCGAACCTATTCGGATAATTTTTGGAATCCATAATTTTTTAAATTAATTTTGACTCCGATGTTTTATAAAAACAAAATTAGAAAAATTATAGATTTGTTAACTGATCGGCTAAGAAGTTGTTAGTCACGAAAGCAATATTTTTGTGTAAATGAAATAACAAAATAATATTTACAAGAACAAAAATGTTGCAAATACTGCGTCTTAATTCTTTAAAAAAATTTTTTTAGTGAAATTTTTAAACTTTAACAGCTCTTTCTTTAAGACTATATTTCCATGATTTTGTTTGAGTTTTCCAAATGGAAATGGTACTAATTTTGTTACGTTTGAATTTCGGTATCTTTAAAGTCAAAACGTATTCAAAAAAGTACAAAATACCTTTATTTCCCAACCCTGTAGATACTTGCTTAAATATAATATTACCAGAATATACGTTAGTGCTGAGGTCTGCAGTTTTTGTGATGGCTTTAAATCAGTCTAGAGCTTTAAGATGCGGTTTATTAATATCTCCTTTATATAAATGTTCGTGTGTATACGAGATATTGTTTTCGATTTAGTTTGTAAGAGTTAAACTTAATTTGATCAATTAATATATAATTACACTTAAATAAATTATTGTTTTTTAAAGTTGAAATTCAAACTTACCATCAAAAATAATTGTTCGAAATTATTTACGAGAAATATGTTTTAATAGAATTTTATTTTTAGTGCTACTGCTATAGCTACGTCCACTGTTAAACTGCATATAATAGCAGTTTTGCAAGACTTCAAAGTGCTTCAGTCTATGGAACCCTCGCAGATAAGTGAAGCAGAGCAGCAGCGCATGCGAGATCATAATCAACTCGTACTTATAGAAAATGCTCAAACTTTAATAAACGTTCAGCATCAATTCTGTGCCGCCAGTTACGATGCATTCTCTAGTTTGACGTCCTGCCTGGTTTGTCAGGCACCAGTCGGATTTCCACATGAGACAGACTGTTCAATGATAAAGCAAAAGTAAGAACTTTTTAAACATATCACTTTAATTTACTAATCACCTTCAGGAAGTTTTGCACGAAATATCATATTACCACAAATAACAAGTTAAATTGAGAAACATTATCCACACATTTTCAAATTTAGTTAATGAAGTAAAACGAATGCAAAAAGTTATTAATTTTGTGTGGAGAATTAGCCGCAAAAACTCTACATAAAAAAACTTACTGAAAGTGGACTGTAAGTAAGTAAGAAATTAGTGAATATCTGACCACTATAAGTTAAGTTAATTGTTTTGTTTCATTAAATATATTAAAAAAAAATCAAATCTAAAAATAAGCTCCATAACTTACAGCCAATTTCTTGGGTCTGTTTTTATGTTATTAATAGTGTGTTTTTAATGCGTAATGGCATCCAAAGAAATGTGTAAAAGGTTATGCAAACCTTGCGAATAGCATAGAATATATCATATATATACTTGCATTTAATGAAGAAATTTTATTGTCTCATCAACAATATCTGCTTGACATAAAATGGCATTTTTTTTTTTGATGATGATGCATATTGTTGTGCATTTTATTTAAAGAAAATGAACTCGGCTAAGAAGGTGTTTTTAAGACTAATTTTGGGTCGATGATCATGAAAATGATATTAATTTATTTTTCCAAAGAGGAGTTTTCAAGATATCACCAAAAAAATTAATTTTTTAGCTCTTTCCAGTTTTTGCAAAGAATCCCGAGAACTACATATGTATTTGAATTGATCACGTAATTTAAGTTACAGGACTTCGAAGTAGAAGAAAATTAAAATTTTATTGACTATGAAGAAATTTTATGTATTTTTTTTTTTATTAAATGTTGAAGACAATTTTATTGCAAAAATATTGAGCCTAAGTTTTTTTAAATCGGGCTGAAAATGTTAAAGTTACGACATTTTAAACAAAGGCTTACACACATATATTTAAGAGTTTTGAGGCGGTGCATTTGGGGAAAAAATATAGCGTTTGAAATTTTTGTCTTTTTGGTGTAGTTGTTAGCGGATTTCAAATTATTTGAAATTGAGATCACATTGTGTTATTGTATGTGTTCTCATATAGCTTATTTCAACTTATGTGTAAAATTTAATTGGTCTACGACGAATCCTTCTATTTATTGACACTTTGTACGGGGATCAACCACTGTTCGACATCGGAACATATTATTTCGAAAACGATGAGGGTGTAATAATTATCGTCAATGCGGAGCGAAATGGTCGTTCGTTTTTGCGTTCGTTTGAAATTTTTGACTTTGGCGATATGTGATTTCAAGAAGACGGTACCAAAAGCCACACAACACGACCGATTTTAAATTTATTGAGCGAGAATTTCCAGTTCGCGTAATTTCATGTTTCGGAGACTTCAACTTGCCGACGGGATCATGGGACTTGTCTTCATTGATGTTCGTGCGGACAAATTTCAAACTTTAGAGCACTTAAGAGCCAACATTCGGCAAGGTAAAGACGTATTTTCGAACAGAATCATGAATGCATGAAAATATTGATATTACCCTCCGTTACTATTTTTAAATAACTAATTTTTTGTCCGATTTGGGCAATTTTTTACTTACAATTTTCGTGAAATAATGATCTTTCTTAAATTTTTTTTTTTTAATTAATCGGATCAATTGATATTTGTGATTTTTAAAAAAGGCACAAAAACGAACTTAATATGCAATTTCTGTACAGGGTGGATGCAATTGGTAGAGAAATGTGCAAATAACCACAAAAAGTGAAAAAAAACAACGGCTTTTTGAGGATATCTAGAAATCTCGAATTTGGACAATATTTTTTTTTTATATTCAAATTATTTATTTATTTATTTCATCAATCAGAGTAACTCTTACAGACTACTTAAATATATTTAAACACTTAAATATTATATTATTTACAAGAAAGATTTTACAATTTAAGTTTAAAAGTGAATATACACATTTTCGATAGTTGCTAAGAAATTTAAATTAAAAAGAAATTAAACTAAGGAGAATAGATCACGAATCACGAGCCATAATGTATAATAAGAGATTATCTTTAAACGATTTTTGCGAGATATTATTAAACAAGTCTGAGGTACTAAGGACTGCATTAGTTTCATGAATGCAACGAGACATACGCATATTTTGAGCATAGTTAGATCTATGAAGCGACTCACGAAAATGGAATTGGCAACGCAGATACCGAGATGGAGTATAAAAATATAATTGAGAAAGAAGTTCAGGACACTGGATATTGTGATGAATAAGATCCCAATAAGCATTATAGAGAATTGTTTGAATAGAAAGTGGAGTAAGATTAACTAAGGCACAGCGAGTAGCATATTGAGGCACTGAGGGTAGGTTCCAGTTTAATTTATTTATTTATTTATTTATTCATCTACTGGGCTTGGCCCTTACAGATATTACTTATGATACAATATACAAAACGACAATATATGATAACAGGATGTAACGGGCTTGGCCCTTACAGATATTACTTATGATACAATATATAAAACGACAATATATGATAACAGAATATTACGTTTAGCATTTAAAAAATTCGTCTTAAAACTTAAATTGAGTCAAATTAAATTAAATTGAGTTTACATATTTGAAGACATCACGTTTAAAAACAGCTCTTGGGGAACAGAAATCTAAAATATTACCAGCTAGATTGCAAAAATAAAGACATTTAGATATAGGCTAATTGATACCGTAATTAGTTCGGTGAAAATTAATGAAAAAAAAGTCTCCTCTCACGGAGCAATCTTGAAAGGGCGTAAAATGGAATAAGCGACAACAATTCAGCACAGTCAATTTTGCTATCCAGAATATCCTTAACGAACAGAATACTTTGAGCTTCTCAGTCGCAGACTCTAGATTTAAGAGCTCGCAACGCGTAGTATATTCAGGCATAGTTTCCCAAGAGAACGAACGACGGAGAGCAAATCTTGTAAAAAGTTTTTGAATTCTTTCAATGCGGTTGATCTGGTTATCGTAAAAAGGATTCCATACAAGACTTACATATTCCAAATGGGATCTCACTATGCTTTGAAAAAGCGCTTTTAATGTTAATAGGTCTTTAAATTCTCTCGAATTACGCTTTAAGAACCCAAATTGAGAATTTGCTTTAGAAATAATATATTCTCTATGATAGTTGAAAGTTAACTTAGAATCAAAATATATACCAAGATCTCTAATAACATCGACGCGATCAAAGATACAATTATTACCGTTACGATAATCATTAATTATAGTGCTCTCTCCACGCGAGCATATAAAAATTTTGCACTTAGAATAATTGAGGTTCATCCCATTTAAATTGCACCATTGTAAGAGAGAATTTATATCATTTTGGAAATTAGCGCAATCAGATACATTGTTAATGATTTTAAACATTTTTAAGTCATCTACATACAACAAGGATTTACATGAGTGAAGATTATAGTCTCCATCATTAATGTGGATTAAAAATAGCAGAGGTCCAAGGTGGCTTCCTTGTGGAACCCCGGACATTGCAAATATAGTTTTAGAATAACAGTTATTGATTTTGACCGAGAGCATTCTATTATGTAAGTATGAATCCAACCATTTTAGAAAATCAGAATGGCAACCAAGTTTTTCAAGTTTATACAAAATTAAATTGTGAGGTAGAGTGTCAAAAGCTTTCACAAAGTCAGTGTAAAGGATATCGACTTGTTGTCCTTTTTCGACCTCATTTATACAAAAATTCGCAAACAGCGACAGATTGGTTGCAGTGGATTGGTGATAAAATTTTTATCTCATCAAAAAGCCCTTCATTTACCAATTTGTCTAGAATTTTAGGAATCACCGATTGTTTTACAATGGGTCTATAGTTGACTATATGAGATTTAGGACCGGATTTAAAGATAAGAGAAATAAATGCAAACTTCCAATTATCCAAGAACATTCCACTAGAAAGGGACTTATTAAATATAATTGTAAGTGGTTTCGATAACGAACTGTCGCATAGCTTGAAAAACAAAGGAGGAATTAAGTCGGAACCGGCACCCTTGTTAGAGTCAAGACCAGCCATGGTTTCAAAAA
This sequence comes from Pherbina coryleti, assembly GCA_943735915.1. NCBI lineage: Eukaryota > Metazoa > Arthropoda > Insecta > Diptera > Sciomyzidae > Pherbina > Pherbina coryleti. Next base: position 43,772,602 of record OX030952.1, on the reverse strand, counting down.
CTTCTGATTCGGTTAGTACCAAGTTACCTATATTTACAATTTGTTGCAAATTGGAAAAATGCTCAGGTAAAATTGTATGGTTCTGCGAGTGGAATACTGAAACGAAAAAATCTGCAAACAAGTCACAAATTTCTTGCTGGTTGCGTGCTGTAATACCCTCTAATTACATTGTCTTTGGAAAACCGCTAGTATTTCTTTTTAAGTTATAAAACGACCAAAAATTTTTTGCATTTGATTTAATGTTGCTTTCAACAGAGAATAAGTAATGTATAAGAATTACTTATTCTATACTATAAGAATAAGTTAGAGAGAAAGTCGAACTCTCTTCTACGGAGATAAAATAGATTCTTCGCTCGTACAGATTTTGTTAGTTTGAACTTCTTATGAGCCTTGTTTCTTAAATTTTTGAGATTAAGCAAATGACGATTGCACCACGGCAAGCTAGAGTTTTGTTTAAAATTTATTAGGGGTACAAATAAACGAATAGCTTCTTGAAGAGCCTTTTGGAAAACAAAGTACATATTGTACAGATGTCGATCACCACAAACAAGATCTCAATTAATGGAGTTAATGAAATTATTAAGACCAGCATAATTTGACTTTTTAAAGTTAGACATTAAAATTGTATCTGATGTTGATGCATTTAAAAAGCTGTAAAAACGAAATGTCATTATAATTGCTTTGTGATGAACCGATTCATTAGTGAGTGGCAAATCACAATGAGAAACATTGAATTTAAAATCGTTAGTAACAAAAATTAAATCAAGTATTTTGTAGATGTCGTTTTTTATAGAATTAATTTGTAACAGATCAAAAAAGTAAAGAGAGTCACATAATAAATTTCATTGCAAATATTAAAAGGCATTAAGATTTTATCATTCAAACTAAATTTCCAATCAATGTTTCCCCTGTTGAAATCGCCGAGCACGCATGGAGTTTGTTGCGAATTCAATGAATTGATAATAATATTAATATTAGATATATGAATATTAAATATGTCTATATAAGTATTAGGTGGAATGTAAATAAATAACTGGCCATTTCAGCCCTTGAAAGGACTTTGACCTAGCTTCTTATGATCAATTGTGTTGTGCGTGTTATTAAGTTTGTACACAATTGACCGAGAAATGGACCTACAGGCTTAACGCCGACTCCGAACGGCGATGAACGGAATGTTCTTATTCTCAAGAAGCTTTACATGGCGTTTTGATTACTCTCTGAGGTTTGCCATTGTCTGCAGAGAGGTGGCGGCCGTACAGAAAAATTATTTTAATTCAAATAATTTTCTGTCGCTGCTGGGGTTCGAACCTGGGTCTCCACAGGTTCTTTGACATAGCGGCCACGCACTTTAACCAACTACGCCACGGACGCCAGGTGGAATGTAGCTTAAAATAAAAACCATCTCGCTCTTACTCGAAGAGTTCGGTGTGACTCCGTTGAAATTTACAGCAACGCAAAGTTGTTCGACGCATTGTTGAGAAAGTTAAATTTCCCTGCTCGCATACACAGAGGAGACAGCAAATAACACGCCACCGCCTCTCGTAGTGTTGGAGGAGAGCTCAAGATCCCTGCGGAAAACCTCGTAGTTGGAATCAAACAACTCCGATGACAGAAAATGAGAAGTTAACCAAGTTTCGACTATGGCTATAACGTCATAGTCATGAGCTGCAGCTGCAGAGAAAAGGCTATTAGTTTTGGTCCGAAGTCCACCAGCATTATGGAAATAATGTGAAAATTCATTGCTTTGAAGATGTAGCAGCTCAGATGACTCCAAGCTGTCATAGTAGATGAGTGTAGGCTCAGCTATTTCTACTTGTTGAGGCGGTGAAAAGTGATTGTTGGGGATCGGGTATGACGGTACTAGGCAACAATTATAGGCGTTATGAGTATAAGGAACAGTATTATCATTTACTATTTTTTTGGTAGTGTAACACCAGGTTCACGATGGACAAACTCATGGACAACAATCCCTTCAGGCCAAAATTCCTTAGAAATGAGAGTATTCAAAACTGAATCCGGAACAAAAATCTTAAAAGATGCAATATCTCTCTGAACATAAAATTTGAGTTTATGGCACCTTATCTCTGAGGAAAACTGAGGAAGTTTAGCAAAGATGTACGATAAAACAGCATCAGCAGATGTGGTTTCAGCTAGGCGTGATAGGAAAATTACCTTTCGTTCCACTCTTTTTACAACGACGAGGTTGCAGTTTACAACATTATTAGTTGGTACATTAATGGGCAAAGCAGGCGCGGCCAGAGACACTGAAGGCAGTAAATGTTGTGTTAGATGTGACGAGATGTTAGATCTTTCCGGAATGGTACGGTGAATGTCAGCTGGCAATGAGGAAGTCAATGAAGATGCAGTCGAAGATGTAGCTATAGATGTTATTTGCTCCGTTATCTGAGGTGTAGTTGCAGTAAATGAGGAAGCTTTGCACAAAGATGTCAGTGAATGCGCTGGCAATGAAGTAGATACAAAAGTTGAAGTTTCATTTGTTATATTAGTTTTAGACTTAAAAGAATGATCCACATCATCCACTAGCACTACCAATTGAACCAATCGAAGAGGCGAAGAATTTGTACCACATGTATCTAGTGAAATTAGGTTGAATCGCTTCTAGTCTATTGACGTATAATATATAATATATTATAATATATATAATATATATTATAATATATATAATATATATTATAATATATATAATATATATTATAATATATATATAATATATATTATAATATATATAATATATATTATAATATATAATATATAATATATATAATATATTATAATATATATAATATATATTGACGTAAATAGTACGGGTTCCAGAATATAGAGCAATATTCCAGATACGGTCTCACTAAAGATGAATAGAGTGTCTTAAGAGTATAGGGATCTGAGAAATCCATTGAAATTCTTTTCAGGAATCCTAACATTGAGTTAGTTTTTGCAATAATTTGTTCAATATGGTTCCTAAAAGTATGTTTAGAATCCAGCAGATCTCCTTTTACAAAACACTTTTTCCAAAGTAGTAGAATTTATTGAATAGTACTGGACAATAGGGATGGCATACCTAGAAAATTGAAATTGAAAATAGATTGACACTGGCATTTGAAAATATTAAGGGAAAGATTATTAATTTTCACCAATTTGCAACCAAGTTAAGATCTAATTGAAGAAGATTGGAATCATTATTAGATTTAATTGCCCGAAATAGTTTTAAGTCATCGGCAAAAAGAAGACAACTAGAGAGTTTAATGACTAGAGGAAGGTCATTAATAAAGAGAAGCGGACCAATTACGGCCAACGATTAAGAAGATTAGATCTTAACCAGGCATGCAGACTAGACTGAAAACCTAGAGCTGAAAGTTTACGGAGTAAGATTTCGTGATTATCTTTATCAAACGCCTTTGCGAAATCAGTGAAGATCACATCTGTTTGTAAGCCCTTAGAAAAGTTTTCAATTATGAAAGAGCTAAAAATATTTAAATTAGTGGCAGTTGATTTACCTGATATGAAGCCATGTTGATTAATAGAAATTACATTTTTAACACAAAATGATAATTTTTCATAAACTATTTTTTCAAAGATTTTTAGCACACATAAAATTTTACTTATCGGTCTTTTTAAGTTTTTAAATTTATAAATTTAAATTTTACAGTTTTGTTAATAGGGACAATATAGGAACCTTTCCATTCGTCCAAGAAAGGACGCCACTTGAGAGAGATTTATCAATATCATCATGGCCAGTCATCGATGTTGATTTAATGTTAAGAAGTGAACTTTCGACCTCTGATACCTGTAAAGAGAGATTGCTTAAGTTTAATAGAGAAATAGGATCGGATTTACCATAAGAGATGGAAGGTGCTACCGAGTAAACAGATTTAAAATAATTCGCGAAATGGTAAAGGTATCCTCAGAACTAGTGTCCTTATAAAACATAGAATTAGGAACGCCCATTGAAATGCCTCAAGACTAGCCTGAAATGGCAAAAGATAAAATTCATCGCTTACAGATTTCCAGCTAACATTACTCAAATTTAAATCACCAGTTAGAATAATATGATGTGATTGATTTAAATTATCAAGGAAAGGGCGGATATTATCAAGATGAATGGCGTACAAATCAAGAGGGCTTCTTAGTGGAATGTAACTAACCGTTACAAAAATAATTAACTTTTCATTAAGTTTAACTTTAACAATTAATTTATCAATATCAAAATATGAATGTAAATTAAAATTTAAATGAGGTAAAGATATTTGTGAACATGAAAGATTTGAACGAATAACGATTAACACATCTCCACCTCACTCGAGCCCTGAGGTGTTAAGACATTGGTCTTTCCTGAAAATATTATAAGATGCGCCATGAAATAATTCCGAACTGAGGTGATTGTCTGTAAGCCATGTTTCCGTAAACACTATAATATCATAGTTAAGTGATTGCGAGCATTAAAATAAATTAGTACGTAGACCACCAACATTTTGATAGTATAGAGAGCAGAGAACAACTTGATTACATTCAAATGGCATTTCGAATGTATCCTCAATATACGAGCACCGAATGTGCCTTCTGCATTAAAATTAATGCGCAAATACACGCACCAATCGCTGAGGATACGAATACCATAGAGTAAGAGTGGTCGCGATTACTAATGCCTGCGAATCAAGAATACCCAACGAAGCGAGACATGAGCAACATTCGCCAAAAGCAAGGAAAATTCATGCTTTTATGTCCATTCGCACCAAGAAAAAAATGTTAACCGCAGTCTGCAGTGTTGATTTTTTTGTATACGAACAAATCTCATGTGAAAAAAAACAATAGAATTATAAACAATAGAAAAAATATATTTTGGAGTTGCCGCAAGCCTTTTGCAATGTTTTTTTAGAATAAGCAGTACAACAGCGAACAAAAAAATGACCATCTCCTCGAACACTCATTCTCAAAGTAACGGGAGAATGCGTATTTGTTGGAAAGAACGAAAGCAAAAAAAAAAAATTCATGCAGCAACACTCGAGTGTTGAGCGAAGCATCCGAATGTCTGCATTGCCTGGATGGTGCCTTTGTATGTATTCGCAATCGTTATAAACTGTGCTTAGCACCAATCGTTGTTTACGAACTCGAGCTGTATGCTTGCATTAATTTTTGTGTACGATTGTGGCTGACGACGATTGTTATTCGAGTGGCAAAAAATAACGATTGGGCTTGTGCAAATCTCTGATAGAGAGTAGCTTGAGATAGAGTTAATGCAAGTAAAACGTGAATACTTATTCGGTTTATCAGATTCTGGTAATGACCGTAATGATAAGGAAACTGGTGGTGTCTGAGAAGATGAATACGACAGCAAGTCAGAGGAAAGTGCAGGATGTGATCAAGTTGATATTGTTATCATTGTAGGAGGCAGTGCTATAGGAAGTGATAATAATGGAGATGAAGATGATATTGATGGAGATGAAGATGATATTGATGGAGATGAAGATGATATTGATGGAGATGAAGATGATATTGATGGAGATGATGATGATGGAAATGATGATGATGGTGATGGAGATGATGATGATGGAGATGATGATGATGGAGATGATATGATGGAGATGATGATGATGGAGATGATGATGATGGAGATGATGATGATGATGATGACGATGATGACGATGATGGAGATGATGATGATGATGATGATGATGATGATGATGACGACGATGATGATAATGATGACGATGATGACAATGATGACAATGATGAAGATATTGATGATGATGACGATATTGATGATGCTAATGATAATGATGATGATGACGACGATGATGATGAGAATAATGATGATGTGAGTATAGCACATGAAGAAGTTGGAATCGGTCGAGTATCATAACATGATATAGATAAAGACAATAGAGAACAATCCGAGGAAGCATTGCTTACTAGTTTTTTGACATGGATGTTAAAGCAATCGGTTGAATATATGCTGACGGATTTTGCGTTCTAGTTACAAATTCATCAACAACAATGCCTTCAGACAAAAAGTCCTCTGAGAGAATGACATTGTATTGATCGATAGGAACTGTCACTTTAAAAGACGAAACTACCCGTGGTGAATTGAAGTTGAACTTCCTGCATTTTACCGCAGATGACGAAGAAGAAGGCAATCTTTGTTTGATATAGGACAAAATAGAATCTTCAGACTTGTCCGCAGCAAGTCTAGATAGAAATATTGATTTAAAACGAGTACGTGGGATGACTTTCACCCAAGTTGACTATGGGTGCGTCACTTGAAGGCAATACCTCTGTGACTGAGGTTAGGGCGTCAGTAAAACCAATTTGGAAAGTTATATCTGGAATTAGAGCTGTTACAGAGCTAGAACTCTGAAAATCCGATACGCCAAGCGGCTCGCTTTCAGAACTCCCAAGCGTAGAAGAGCTTTCCGTACCTAGATTTCTTGCATTTGGGAAGACAATATTTGTAAACTAGTGTAATATACATATGTTCTGACTTACAACAAGTGAGTTATATTTATAATAGTCTTCGTAGACTTCTTGCCCAGGTCTTAACTACGGAACGTAACAATGTCACTGTTAAGGGGGCCTGCCATGTTCTAACTCCAAATCTCAAAGGAAAAATATAGTTATTGGGAGATCAATAGGCAAATTTTATGAATTAAATTTTGAATTTTTGGATGATTCCATCAGTTTTTTTTATATGGAACTCTTTATCTAATCAAAGTCCGTACCATACAGCCTGAAATTTGATGAAATGAAAGAACGCTTGTGCAGCAGCAGGGGGAAAAGAAACAATCGACGAAAATAAAAAGCTAACACTTGCTGTGCTTTTTACATTAAACACAACAAATAAACTTTAAATTATATTCTTTTTCCTTTACTGCCACTCACTTTGTGCTCACTTCGTTAAAAAATTAATAATAATAATAAAAATAAACTGGCCATTTCAGCCCTTGAAAAGACTTTGACCGAAGTTCTTATGATCAAACTGTGTTGTGCGTGTTATTAAATGTTTGTACACAATTGATCGAAAACTGGACCCATTAATTTTATGTCGATTGGGAACGGCTAATGTGCATGTCCTCAAGAAGCTTTACATGGCATTATTTACTCTCTGAGGCTTGCCATTGCCTGCAAAGAGGTGACGGCTGAACAAAAAAATTAATTCAATTGAAAAAACTTTCTGTGTCATATGTAAATTGAAGCATGGGTTGAACGTATGGGTTACGCCCACTACCCACTGCGTCACGGCCGCCACATACTTAAAAATATTGAACCTGAAATCTTTTGAAGTTTTGTGTTCTAAAAATAATATGTTCTTAATCCTGATATATACCAAACTATCAGCTTTTCGTGAAAAAGGAATCATTCAATTTTTGATTATATGACAAAAAGTACTCCTAAAATTCTGACGAAGACCTCGAAATATGCATCGACTCAAAGCTGTCGCTTAGTATTCATATTAATAACATTTGTAAAAAAGCATTTTCAATACTTCCCAGGAATGGAAAATAACTATTATTTTTTAATTTTTAGATCAAAAGATCATCTATAAAAATATGAAAAATAATTTTTAATGTAGCAATACGAAGCTAGTGAGTCAGAGATTTTGTTTTTGACATGATTTTTTTCTTGATTTTTAAGATAGAAATCAACTTAAATCAATAATTTGTGATCGATTCTTTTTTCAATCATATATAACAATTATTTTTTATCGTTATTTTTTCGATCAGAAATAAAAACTAATTTTATCAATCAAAGTTTTTTTTCTTCTTCAAAAGTTATTTTATCGTTATTTTATTCGATCAGAAATAAAAAACACTGATCGTTATTTTTTCAATCAGAAAAATAAGTTATTTTTGGTTGATATTTTTCCGGTCAGGTTCTTAAGGCGTCATTTATCGTTTATAAAATCCGCAAACTTTAACAATAAATATAACACACACTTTTCTTTGCAACCTTTCCCAAATCTTAGTTTTTTTCTCATATTTTTGCTTAAAAATGTTCGAGTTGCAGGTAAACCATACTATTTTTTGTTAAAAAAAAAAAATAGAAAAAAGTAAACAAAGTTTCGATAGGTGGATGTGTTTTAAAAAATTCAATTTAGACTATACACTGATTTTTTAATTATTTTAAAAGTTTTATCTACTACTTAAATTAGATGAATAGTGTTTGACCCAATGATAAAACCGTTTGACCCGACGATGGATCCGTTTGATTGATCTAAAAAAAAAAAAAATATAGGGTTAATTAATGTGACCAAATCGTCCATATTTGGGCGTGTCACACTTTTTATCACATTGCCTCTCTGTCTGCGGCAAGAGACTGGTCTCCGCTTTAAAAAAGATTTACTCGGTGGCAAATTCAGATTCAGGGCGATAAAATTTTCGACGAATACGAACTTATTTTTGGAGCATATCTAGTTTGATGAAAATGCTTGAATTTCAAAAGTTTTTGGATATAGGGTATTCTTTAAGCATGTACTTTAGGGCGGAGCAATTTTTTTTATAAAAAAATGTATGCCATATTCGGGTTCTACGCTAAATTCTAAGCAAAAATGCAGAACAAACTATATCCCAAAACTGACGTTTGACCCTCCCAATTTTTAAAAGAAAAAAATCAGTATATTTTAATTTCTTTGATCGAAGTTAATTCTTTATTTACAAAATTTTGTGTATTTATTTAAATTTAAGAAAAATATTTTTTTAGTTTCCAGACGAGGTATTATTTAACTTCCAACCATAACCGCCATAATGCCTTTCCTGTTCTTTTTAACAACTCGTCGTGAAACACTAATTAAAAGTTGTACAAGGCTTACCCTCCAGTTGTGGCTGATTTTTTCAGTGTATCGTATAAATGACGAAATAGAAGTTCATTAAAATGCAGTAGGCACACAAACCATTGCAATGGTCTCCTTAACTGCACTTCAAATCTTCTCAAAATACCATTATTACCTCTTGTAGTGGTGACTTTAGGGTGACATTAGGCTCCTTCGTAACGACCAAGGGATGCTCTTTTACGATATTTTGATGAAATTTTTCGTCAAAATTCTCTCGTGTTAAGGAATCATTTTAGCTGCAATCAAACGAAAACATTGCCACACAGGAAGCAGTATTTCGTTTACGTAGAACCATATCTCTGCATTTCTGCCTTTCCCTACTTATTTTCGATCTGTCCATTACGAGAAGTCCACCCTGATCATATCGTATATCAAGATCTTTGCATAGAGCTGTCGCTAAAGCTGAAGCGAAGTATAATGTATGTAATGAATATAATGTAGCTGAATGCGAAGTATCTCGGAGTGTATCGACCGCGTTTTGGCAGTGTCTCTGTAATTGCAAAGCCATTGAATTCCGATTCATATGGTTCAACAGTTGTATCAGGACAACCCAAAGAAACCGTTGGTACTTCTTCTGTCTCATGTTCGGGCATTGGTAGTTTTCGCTCATTATGTTGATCTAGTAAAAATTGTTTTAAACGCAGTGGAATTGATCCACACCAACATTCTCTAGTCTGTAAATCACACGTGTATTTACCAATAAAAAAGGCTTTTTTCAGTGACTTCACGAATCCTTCGAATTTATCCAGCAATATCCCATGCTTATCAATCCTCTGTATTTATCAATAAGCGCATTCAACTTTTTTAAAATACTTATTCTGCTTATAGCTCGACATATAGCTTACTCTAAATTTAAATTAATTTATCCGCTACGAAGAAAAGTTTGTATGACAAATTTTTGTGTTTAGTTTTGTAACGATCGCTAAAAAAAAAAAATAATATTTCGCAATATCGTGATTGGTAGGCAAATTATTTCCACATAAATCAATTGATTCACAGAAAACAAAATCATCTTAAGAAATTATTTTCTATAGTTTATCAAAAATTACTGTTTATGAAATTTGACTTTATTTCAGAGAAGAATTTATTCTTTTTATTTTAAAAAAATCAAAATACAAAGATCAAGGGAGACTCCAAAGAGCTTGCTACAGGTTTTTTTTTCACTATATTAAACTAAAGGCTGCTGTAGCCGGATGTATTCAGTGCATATCACTTTGGTTAATCCTAAAATTCATTGAAATATAGAAACAATGGAAGTAAATAGCTTGCTAAAAAGCTTTAAGTCTTTAAGTCTCTAAAAATCTTTAAGTCTCAAGGATGTGTGGTGAAAATTTCAAGTCGATATCTCAAAAAATAACAAAGTTATAGCCTAGTGAGTGAACCGCTTTCTACAGCGCGCAGTGCTGGCCCTTATTTTCAAACGCGTTTTTCTCGAAACCATGCTTTCAAAGTCGGTGACCAAGATTTCTCGAAGCTCAGTGAACCGATCGTTTTGATTTTTTGCAGGCTTAAACTAAACATACTCTTGAATATGTATATTTTAAGGTATAAAATACCTCATTTAAAAATATCCCTTAGGTTTCCTTAAAAAAATTCACAAACATGACCTTTTTTCGGCCGCTGGGTATATAGTAAACCTCTGCACGAGTGCGCTTGAAATGCAAGCTTTTGCTATGTTTTGCTCTCATCAATGAAATCAAGCCTAACACTACAGAGAGCACTCGTCGCTTGAACAGAACAAGAACAAACAAAAACCAAAACATGTTAGGCACGATTCGGAAAAGAAGTCTGCACTGACTGGAAAGTTATGTAAACAACAGCAGAACGCTTGAAGTTATGCTGTGTTGTTTAAGTTTCATATTCTACATTTTCTTGTAAAAAATCATTAGGTGCATATATTTAAAAAGCTAAATAAAGGGATTTCCTTATTAATTATTCAAATTATAATAGAAGACTTATTTGTTTTGTATTAAAATGCATGTTTTCCGTTTTAATAATAATATTTAATTAAAAACAAGTTACAATTTTAAAAATTTGTAAGTAACAAAATATAAGAAATTCATAAAATTATATAAAATAACAATATTTTATACTACAATAATGTAGTTGTAGGTGTGTTTTTACTTTTATTATTTTTGGTGATATTGTAAGTCTGGTGTAGTTAGTTTCTTATGATGTTGGATTGTTGATATTGTTGCTGATGATGATTTCGTTTGTTGTTTATGTTAGTATTGGTGTTTGTGTGATTGTTGGTCTATTGTGGAAATCTATTTATTTTATTATTGTTTCTTCTTGTTGATGTTGCTTTTGATTCCGAGAAATCTATTGCTTGTATGAAAAAGTTCTTGAATAAGAAGTGTTTAAAAACCCACGACGACTAAAGTTTCGCAATAAAATTGGATTAAGAAGAAAAAATTTCTGGCGCTATCTGGGTTAAAATAGTTATACAAATTTAAATTACTTACGTCATTTACATCCATTCTATTAAGCAATTATTTACAAAAATTGTTAAAAAAATGCACCACTCACTACGAAATAAAAATTATTACTTCGCCAAGGTTCTGCCCCTTAAAGGGTTAATGCTAAGCAAAGAATTGAAAAAAGTAGCAATAATGCAGACGTTAACTGTGCTTAATATATATATATAAGCGTGTTTTATCCTAAAGAAATGAATTTAAATACGGTGGCCGTGGCACAGAGGGTAGAATGCGTGTCCCGTATGCCAGAAGCCACGGTTCAATTTCCGTCTGGCACTTGAGAGTTTTTCAGTTAAATTTAATATTAAATCAATTAATTAATAATTAATAAGTTAAAAATAAAAACAATCTTCTTTGTAAAGAAAAGTAGAGGTTCCTTGCTAATCTATAAAAATTATTGCAATATTTGAAATTACTTTTTTTTATTTTCTTTAAATATTTTTTTCTTTAATTTATACTTTATAAATACAAATATTTATAATTTACCCATAATAAAAATAGAAAAAAACACAATTAAATATAAACAAAATTATGAGAAAAACAAAATTTGGTTTTATTTGGGCAGGATATGAACCCGAGCATGTTGGCGTTATAAGCCAGAACTCTAACCAGTCGAAGAGCTCTGCGGAATGCTAACTGCGGACCATATTAAACAGCTGAATTTGTTTTTTAATTCTTTTTGGAATTTGTAATTAGTGTGAGAAGAACATCTATAGCTCTTTTTAATAGATAAAACATGTGTGACAGACAGAGATGCCAGATCACACGGATAGACAAAAAGGCGTTATATTTTGCACGATGCTAGAACAAATATAACGTAATTTGTATGCAGCATTTTATATGAATTTAACGTCAAAGGCGTTAGGTGTATGCCATATATATGGCATATCTTACAGTTAGGTGTCTAGCTGGGTATATATATTAATAAACAAATGACTTGCAAAAAGGAATGAAAAAAGAAAACAAGCAACAACATTTACTAACAACAAAAACTAACAAACAAACTTTACAACTTGAAAAAAAAAAATGACACAAAAATTACATATATAAATTAATGATTTAACAAAAAATAAACACAAATCAATTATATTAAACATTCATTATAATAAATATATAATATTAAATATTATAATAAAATTAAAATTTTAATAACTTACGTCATTTACATCCATTCTTTTTAGCAATTATTTAAAAAATTTTCTCAAAAAAAAATAAAAATTAAAAGAATTGTTAAAAAACCACCACTCACTACGAAACAAAAATGATTACTTCGCCAAGGTTCTGCTGTGTTAGGTGTGATTGGTGCATTTTTCGCTGTTATAAATTGTTCTGTTTTTATTAAACAAACAACATCGTGCTCTGTTAAAGCAAACAGCGAACATAGTTCTCTTTGAAGTCGACGAGTGCTCTGCAGTGCTTGTTTGTTGTTATTAAATGACTTGGATAAGCTCTGCTTGACTAACAGAGTTCTGTCAAGCTCTGAACTCTGCACTGTTGGATCTACTGTTGTGGAAACGAGTGCATTTGTGCAGAGGTTGAGTATATAGTCCCCCTTAAGCGATTTTGCATTAATAAAATCCGTTGTTTGTTTTTTTCGTATACGATACAACTCGATATTTTAAACAATTGCAATTGGTTTAAAAAAATTAAATATTATAAGGTAAATTTTATAAATAAAATCAAATATAAAATATAGTACCATATACAGGGCGGGCCAAAAACAAGTTTTTTTTTTAAATGCAATAAAATAAATAAAATTCAATTTTTCCATGTATTATGGCTTTAAGACCAAACATTCCCATTAATTATGTAACACAACGTCGTTCAAGTGGCTGCCTCGGCTGTCTTCGCAGTAGCGCATTCTGTCACTCCAATTTTCCAAGACCTTGTTGAATGTTTCGGGCTGTAGCTCACGGATTGCTTGGATGATATTGGTTTTAAGTGCTTGAATTGTGTTCGGATTGTTGGCATTATATCGGTCCTTCACGGCACCCCACCGTGAAAAGCCCAAAGAGGTCAAATCCGAGCAGCTACAAGGGGCCAATTGACATCGCCAAGACGGCTGATAACACGATTTGGGAATTTGGTTCGCAAAAGATCGATTGTGGTATGAGTTGTGTGGCATGGCGCGTCATCTTGCATGCACTAGAGGTCGTCCAAATTCATGTCTCCAATTTCTGTAAAAAAAGTCGTTTAACATGGCTCTAAATGCCCAGTTTAAGTCTATACTTACTTTTGCTTTAAGACATACGTAGTTTTTTTATAAAAGTCAAAGCATTTTAAGGTCGTTATTTTTTACTGTTTTCCTCAAAAAAGAACTTTGTCATTGCGGGGCAGGAAGACATCCTTTTTTTCCTTAAAATTTTTTTTGGGTGATCTTGACAACCCCATGCAACTTTTGAGACTTCTTAGAATACGATCTAAATTTTTCGATACGCCCTAGTGTGTATTGCATGTGCAATACCCGTTTCGATTCCAGGTTTGATTTGAAATTACTGCACAAAAGTTTAAAATGTTGTAAAGTACAACTCTGTTACTTAGCAGCAGTCAGTGTATATCTTTTCGTTTAAGGTTGATGTTTTTGAATTGAATATCAAAGACACGGTCCATATGCGGTGAATTTTTTCATTTCCGTTCGTACTCTTTATTTCTTGGTGAACGCAGCAGGATATTTTGTTAATTATTTTCTTTTCTTATTTTTAAAAACTTTAATTTTTTTAATTTTTTTTAATTTTTAATATATTGTAGGAAACCAATATAAAAAAAATGAAAATAGTCCAAAAAGACGTTTAAGCCCCCCCCCCCCCTCCTTTGGCGAATCCTAGATCTGCTACTGATCTAAACCAGCAGAGCTTAATTTATATAAATGAAGACAATTCAAATTCGTAGTAGAAGACTGAGATACAACCATAAAACTCTCGAGTGTAATCTCGAGATACCTCATGAACAGCTGATAATTTTTAAGTTATGAAGGCAAAGATAAGTAAATTATTTTAAGTAATACCTACTTTAGGCACATCAGTCCTAATAATTACACTGTTCAACACGAAAAAAAAATAACAAGATTCTGACAACGGATTCTGGTAGAAGGGACAAAAAAACAATATACGTGTATCGGCGTTTTGAAAGTCCGAGTCTAATTTTAGGGGGGATTTAATTTTCCCCCTTTTTGAACATTCTTATAGTGAGTTGAGTATATATATATTTTAAATTGTTTTTTTCAAAAAAGGTCTGAAATATTGGAGTTTTCCTCAAAAAAAGGCACACAAATTGTTATTGTTGTAAAAATAATTTAAAACAAAATTTGCAAATTTTCAACTATTTTTCAAAAACTATAACACTTATAAGCAAAAGTTGTTTTTTGACCTACTTGTTGACTTGCTACCCCTTGATTTTTTGAAGAAAATTTTTTTTCCAATATTGTGGTTTTATATTTTTGAATAAATATACAAGCTCAAAACTAATTTATTAGAAAAAATTATTTTAGTATCTCTTACCAATCAAAAGTTATAGCCAATAATCTATATCCATATCACAAGCCAAATTTTCGATTCAGAATAGATATGGAAGCAAAAGTAACAGAACATTAAATGTATTTATGCAACGCGGCAAGCTTATATATTGGGCAATTCGTTATTTTTATCACGCAGGTTGCATGAACGTTCCCTAAAACTGTTGATGAATTTATTGCTTATATGAAAGCTGTTTACCAAGTTAAACAAAACAGTCAACCGTCTGCATTCCAGGATAAATTAGAAATATGTTGTATTTACCTTCTGATTGACTAAAAAACGACACTTTCTTTCAATAAAACTTGGAATTAATAAGAACGAAAACAGCTAGGAGGACGATCCTCACAAGGCAACGCGTGAGGGTCAAGGGGCCGATCTTCACATGGCAACGTGTCTGACTGCCTCAACCTGGTGAGGCCAGCATTATCCATGTCGAACTCGTCTCAAGTCGACGCAAACCTCTGCGTGTTGTCCTCTAGAAACGGCAAACTGGCAACCGTTAGTTTGACGGCTAATCTGAGTGGCGGGCTCCCTGCCTTTAAAGGGTTGTGCGTTGGGTTTGAAGCCTTTCATTTGAATTGAAAAAACAATTTCAATGAAACGTAAAAGAATAAAGATAAAAATGATCCCCAAATCTGATGACGACTACCGCAAACGAAAAACTGACAATGATTTACGGATATGCACTTGGAACGTCCGAACCCTTAATTGGGATGGTGCCTCTATCCAACTGATAGATATCTTAGAAAGATACAAAGCTGATATCACTGCAATCCAAGAAATGCGATGGAAGGGACAGGGTTGCTCCCGGCAAGCATCCTGTGATATCTACTACAGCGGCCATGCGGAGAAGCACGAATTTGGATGCGGATTCGTGGTTGTCAAGCGACTACGGCATCATGTCCTACGATTCACACCTGTGAACGAACGACTTGCCATAATCCGTGTCAAGGCAAGATTCTTCACTATAAGCCTGATTTGTGCGCACGCTCCGACAGAAGATAAGGACGATGAGACCAAAGACAGCTTCTACGAGCGCCTTGAAGAGGCCTATGAGCGCAGCCCCCGCCACGACATAAAAATCGTGCTTGGTGACTTCAACGCCAAGGTGGGAAAAGAAAATATCTTTGGTCCAACAGTCGGAAAGTTTAGCCTCCACGACAATACCTCCGATAACGGAATGAGGCTGATTGACTTTGCGCGAAACATGGTCGTTAGTAGCACTAGATTCAAGCAACTTGGCTGTCTCCTGATCAAAAGACGCGCAACCAAATTGATCACGTTTTGATTGACGGAAGGCACTCTTCCAGTATTTTAGATGTACGCAGGATCCGTGGTGCCAATATAGACTCGGATCATTATCTTGTCGCAGCCAAGATCCGTACACGCCTGTGCGCAACCAAGAATGTGTGCAATCCAGCACAGAGAAAGCTAGACGTCGAAAAGCTGCAATCAAAACAAACAGCCGAAGACTTCGCTACTCGACTCTCACTCCTGCTTCAGGAAAGCACTCCTCCGATAGACGATATATGCGTGCAGTGGAATCATATTTCCCACTCTATACGTACGGCTGCCGAAGAGGTGATAGGCTATCACCGCCCTCGCCGAAACCAGTGGCACGACCAGGAGTGTCGCGACGCCACTGCAGAAAAAGACGCCGCCTACAAAGCCACCCTGCAATCGACTGTAACGCGTTCTGCTAAAGAGCGATACAAAGAGAAGAGTAGGGAAGAGAGACGCATTTTCAGGTAAAAGAAAAGGGAAGCGGAAATGCGTGAGTGCGAGAAAATTGAGATGCATGGTGACAGGAATGAGGTCCGAAAATTTTTCGAAAAATAAGACGCCTGGCCGATGGTTTCAAGACCGGGGCCTCTTCCTGCAAGGATGAAAATGGGAATCTAGTGACAGATATCCAGAGTTCACTGATGTGGAGGGAACACTTCTCTAGGCTTTTGAATGGTGACGACGACAACAATCCCGCCAATAGAGATGACATACCGGAAACCCCAATTGTGGACCACAGCGTTGAAGTTTCGCTGCCCGACCATAGTGAGGTCTTGAAAGCTATAGCTCGGCTTAAAAACAACAAAGCCGCAGGAGCCGATGGCTTACCTGCTGAGCTCTTCAAGAATGGAGGCGAAGCTCTACTTAAATGCATTCATGAGCTCCTATGCAGAATATGGTCGGAAGAATGCATTCCAAACGATTGGAACCTCAGTGTGCTCTGCCCAATCCACAAGAAAGGCGATCCCACAATTTGCGTCAACTACCGTGAGATAAGCCTTCTTAATATCGCATATAAGGTGCTGTCGAGCGTATTATGTGAAAGACTGAAGCCCATCGTAAACCAGCTGATTGGACCTTATCAGTGTGGCTTCAGACCTGGTAAATCCACCATAGACCAGATATTTACGCTACGACAAATCTTGGAGAAAACCCTAGAAAAACAGATCGACACACACCATATTTTTGTCGATTATAAAGCCGCCTTCGACAGTCCAATAAGGAATCATCTATACTCCACCATGTCTGAATTTGGTATTCCTGCAAAGCTCATCCGTCTTTGCAGAATGACACTGAGCAACACCAGCAGCACATTTAAGATCGGGAAGGATCTCACTCCTCCATTCGATACCAAACGAGGTTTCAGATAAGGTGATTCTTTATCGTGCGACTTTTTCAACCTTATGATGGAGAAGATCATCCGAGCTGCTGATTTGAGACGCAGTGGCACGATATTCTACAAAAGTATAATGCTATCTATATCATTACAAAAGTAATGATATCGATATCATTGGCCATAATACGCGCGAAGTCAGTGCAGCATTCTCCAGATTAGCGAAAGAGTCGAGTCGAATGGGTCTTGCAGTGAATGCAGATAAGACGAAATACAGATAATCTAATCTATAATCATGCCCGTCCTATTATATGCAGCACAAACCTGGACGATGAGCAATTCTGATAAAAAAACTTTAGGAGCCAAGTCCAATTTCAGTCCAATCTGCGTCAATGGCGAGTACCGAATTCAATGGAACCATGCGCTGTATGAGCCGTACGCTGACATCGACATAGTTAAGCGAATTAAAATCGAGCGGCTCCGCTGGCTAGGTCATGTTGAGCGAATGGAAAATGACGCTCCAGCGAAAAAATATTTAATACGGTGCCCGGTGGTGGTCAACCAGAAGAGGACGTCCATATCTTTGTTGGAAGTATCAAGTGTTGGATAACCTGACTACGCTTGGTGTTTCCAACTGGCGTCAGCAAACGCAAAACAGAAATGGCTGGCGCAATTTCTCATACGGGGCCTCGTTTTATCTCATTACTGACATCGTTGAAAGAGTTAAAACTGGATCCCAGGTAGACGAAGTCCTTAACAACCTCCAAGATGAGATGTTGTCAATAGTGACGTGATTTCCAAGACGCTGGTACTGTTTATTTGTTGACACTATGTATTTCGTATTATCCGCGTTCACTGCAAGACCCATTCGACTCGACTCTTTCGCTGATCTGGAGAAAGCTGCACTGACTTCGCGCTTGTTATGGCTAATGATATCGATATCATCAGCATACGCCAGCAGCATAATACTTTTGTGGAATATCGTGCCACTGCGTCTCAAATCAGCAGCTCGGATAATCTTCTCCATCATAAGGTTGAAAAAGTCGCACGATAAGAAATCACCTTGTCTGAAACCTCGTTTGGTATCGAATGGAGGAGTGAGATCCTTCCCAATTTTAAATGTGCTGCTGGTGTTGCTCAGTGTCATTCTGCAAAGACGGATGAGCTTTGCAGGAATACCAAATTCAGACATGGTGGAGTATAGATGATTCCTTATTGGGCTGTGTTGATTTGTTTTTCTAGGGTTTTCTCCAAGATTTGTCGTAGCGTTAATATCTGGTCTATGGTGGATTTACCAGGTCTGAAGCCACACTGACAAGGTTCAATCAGCTGGTTTACAATGGGATTCAGTCTTTCACATAATTCGCTCGACAGGAACTTATATGCGATATTAAGAAGGCTTATCCCACGGTAGTTGGCATGAATGGTTGTACACTGAGGTTCCAATCGTTTGGAATGCATTTTTCCGGCCATATTCTGCATAGAAGCGCATGCATGCATTTAAATAGAGCTTCGCCTCCATTCCTGAAGAGCACAGCAGGTAAGACATCGGCTCCTGCGGCTTTATTGTTTTTAAGTCGAACTATAGCTTTACCAAAGGTCTACACGAGACAAGTATAACAATGTTATATGTTATAAAAATTTCAATACACTCACACATTTTTACTAACACACTCACACTTTCACCGTCGGCAGCTCAATTGTCTCAACAATCAGGCAGACACTTGAACTAACAACGATTTTGACATCGGGTGACAATCTTTGACGTTTCCTTTTGAAAAATGTAAAAACTTGGCGTTTGTTTGTGAAAAATATTTGTGAAAGTGAAAAAACAATAGACAGATGTACTCCAGACGATCTCCCGGGCAATAAGCAAGTGCAGCACAGTTCAATTGCCTTTTTTTGTGCTGCGCCAATTTATGCTTTTTTTAGCTGACCAACGTTTTCCAAGTGCGACCACCAGCAGCACAAACAAATGCAGCGAAAATTTCCTGCTTCATTCGCTGGCCAAAGATCTCCCGGTGCATCAGCAAGTACAGCGGCAATTTTTTGCTGCTAAAGACCTCGAAGTACCACCATCAGGAGCACCAGCAAGTGCAGCGTCAATTTTTTGGTTTTCTTTTTAGCTGTCCAACGTTTTCCGAGTGCCACCACCAGCAGCACCAGCCAGTGCAGCGCAAATTTCTCCCCCAGGAGGGTTTCGAACTATACTTTTGAAATCCACAGAACTGTCTGATTATGAAATATTTCCATGAAGCAAAGTTATATTTATTATGACTTATTATAATTCTTCATCATTGAGGCTTCCCTTTCAAAGTTTAAATTAAACATGGCAACTCTATTGAAAAGTAACTTAACTGATGTAACGTTATTTTATAGTATAAGTAGTTTTAAAGCAGTGTCGGGCAATGTTTTTTTTTTTTTTTAGACTAAACCAACGGTCAGGGGATGCCCCCTATAAACGCGAAAGCATTGTGTTGATTCGGAAGAAGGGTGATAGTTAGTTGGAGGGTGGAAAGATGGAGTAGTGTCGGTGAAGATTAGTTTTAAATTTACATAGCTCAAAATTGCCGGGGAACACGCTCGCAGAGAGATTGTTCCACAATTTTATTGTACGACTGAAGAACGAATTATCTCTGTAATGCGAGGTTCTATTGGGTATCAAGGCAATGTTATAGGGATGGGCTTGGTGCGTTGCCCGAGTGGACCTGGGAAACACACGAGCTGATGGCGTCAGGTCATGTATCTCCCTTGAACACTTCCCATGGTAGTACCTGTACAAAAGGCTTAAGCAACCAACATTGCGTCGATGCCCAAGAGAGTTGAGAGAAGATGAAATGCTATCATCTCCTATCAGATATATCGCACGTCGTTGAATTCGGTCCAGAAGCTCCAAATATGATCTTGAAGCTCCTGCCCAAATGTGCGAATTGTACTCCATTTTCGGCCTAATATATGAGGTATAGATCACGCGTAGGTCAGTTGGAGTGAAGTATTTTTTACACCGTTTTAAAAAACCTAGGCACTTGGCCGCTTCTTTCGACACATCAAAAATGTGATCGTTCCAGCGAAGATCAGATCTGATTGATATGCCCAGAACGTCAAGAGCATCTGACTCCGCGAGATCGACACCGTTCATATTGAGGGGTGCTAAGGGGCAATTCACTCGTTTGTGAGTTAACAGACAGCACTGGGTCTTGCTAGCATTAAACTCAACTCTATTAGCAATCCCCCACTCGAAGATTTTTTGCAAGTCATTAAGCAGTGTGTCATTCATATTAAGCCTCTTTCTCTCAATCTCCAAAGAGCTCGGGCGTTTTTTGAAAAAATATGAATGACAAATGCTGTTGTCATCCGCAAACGAGTGAATTGGGTTATGAGTCAACGACAGAAGGTCGTTGATAAAAACCAGAAACAAAGTTGGTGATAGGACTGAACCCTGCGGCACTCCAGCTACGATGGCATGTTCACTGGTCGAAATGCCGTCGACCACGACACGAATCAACCTGTCCTTAAGAAAACATGTGATCCACCGAGCAAAGGTACTACCAACACCATATGCAATTAGTTTTGACACGAGCGCTTTATGCCACACTCGGTCAAACGCCTTAGAAATATCCAGAGCAACAACCCTGCTTTCACCAAAGAAGTGAACACATTGGTTCCATTTCTCCGTAAGGAACGCCATTAGGTCACCAGTAGAGCGAGCCCTTCGGAAGCCATATTGACGGTCGCTCAGCAATTCGTTGCGCTCCAGATAGTTCATAAGGTGGAAGTTTATTACACTCTCCATGACTTTGGAAAGCGTAGAGCATATCGCTATGGGTCGGTAGTTTTCAGGGTTCGTGGCATCGCCCTTCTTAGGTACTGGCTGAACATTGGCAACCTTGCAACAAGATGGAAACACTCCTGTCCTGTATGAGATGTTGAAAAGGTTACGCAATGGTAGCGCCAGTGTAGAAGCACACATTTTAAGCACAATTAGTGGTATACCATCGGGGCCAGAAGATTTGTTTATGTTGAGGTTTGCAAGGACTCTTTTGACCGCTCTCTTTCGAAAATATATCTCCTCCATTGAAGATGATCTATTCTCTAAAGAAGGCGGTGGCTGATTGCTAGCCGGAATTGTGGAATTTTGTGCAAACATTCCAGCCAATAGGTTCGCTTTATCAGCCGAGTCAGTGAAGATTTGGTCACCCTTCAAAAGAGCAGGAATCGACGAGGACGTCTGATTTTTTACTCTTTTTAACGAATGACCCAAAGTTTTTGCTCCCTTTGGGGCAGAGAAGAACCTGTTCTCTGATGCGAGTTTCGTGAAGAAACTTTTCGCGTTTTAAAGCTGCATTACAGCGATTCCTAGCCTCAATGCGAAGTCTTCTAGTATCAGCATTCTTGCTGGAACGCCAATTCTGAAAGGCTTCCTCTTTGGACCTGACTGCAATCCTGCAAGTCTCATTAAACCAGGAGTGGTCTTTTGGTTTAATACTTCTCATTTTATTGAGGATGAAAGACCTCATGCCCAATAAAATTATTTCTTGTACCATTAGAGCCGCGGCATTTACATTTCATCAGCGAAACATAATTTCCAATTGAAATTATGTTAAAAATTATTTAACGCAGTCCAATTTGCTTTTCCATAAAACCAAGCGATCCTCTTCGGGGCTTTAGGCGTAGAAGTGCATAGGCTAGAATATGGAAAAGCAGCGGATATGGTACAGTGGTCCGAATTACCAAGAGGTGCATGGACACTCACATCATATTTTTCATGATGCGAAGTCAGAAAAATGTCTAGGACCTTCTAGGGATGAAAGTTGGTTCCTTCACTAGTTGAATCAGTTGGTTCGATTCAGCAAAGAGCTCAACATATTGTCCCTCAGGTGTTGTTGCCCCCGAATGGCATAACCAAGCCGGATTGCGGACATTGAAATCGCCGGCAACAACGATCTCGCTGTCAGGGAACAACCCCAAAATCCATCAAAAATTTCATCCCTAGATGAAGAAGCCTGTGACCAATTATTTGAGAAATACTCCACGATTTTGTATGACGATTATTTCGAAGTATGGATCAATGAAGTGAAACTTTGGCCAAGACGGATTTTTGATAAAAATATCAACAGCCCTATCGAAGCTCTTGACATCTGCAATACAACTGCTTTTCCAAACGTTCACCAAATCTTGCTGGTAATGGCTGCGTTACATCATCGAACGAACGCTCTTTTTCAACATTACGCCGGTTAAAAAATTACTTGCGTTCTAATATGAGCGAAAATCGGCTGAACGGATTGGCTGCACTTAATAATCATCGGGACGTTGAAGTTCGGGCAGATGCAGTATTGGATGATTTTTTTTCTGTACCCCGACGCATTAATTTATTGAGGGAATAGTTTTGTATAGAGTATTTGTGTTTACTTGGAATACTAAAAAATAATCTCAAAATATATAACTAAAATCTTAAGTTTTATATCCAATCTATACTATTATATAAAATGAAAGTGAACATTTTTTGTGTCCGCAAAACTCCAAAAGTACTGGTCCGATTTTTTTGAAATAAGTTTTAAAATATCACATTTGTGCTACAAAAGGTTCATTGGTTATTTTCTTTTCGAAATTTCAATAATAAGTATCTTTAATTAAAGTGTTAAGTTTTTTAAAAAATCATCCACAATGCCATGTATTGCTTGATCGTTAGCTTTTCATGCGTTTGTGCTGCGAGAGCCTCAATAAACTGCATGTTGCTCTCTACTTTACTCTTTTTGTTCTCAGCAAGGACAAAACAACAAAACAAACAAACAAATACATATTATACATACATACTTTGCTGCCCTTGAAGCTAATTGGATCGAAGTACATTCTAATATGTTCAAAGTAGTTTTGATGTGGAGAATTAATCTAACACAGTTTTGTTAAAAGGGGATTCACTGACCACCTTCGCATGTTGAGGATTTTTTTGATGAGAATGAGATTCAATCCGACTTGATGTATGTATGTATGTACGTATGTTTATTTGTTTCGCTGCATGCAACTTTTCTACACATGTTTTGACGGTGGTTTTCCTGTAATTTTTAAATGAACAAAAGGAATAAAGGGCTGACTTTTTACTTTATAGAATTGACATTGTGTGATTCAATAAGTTTTTTTATAAGTAAACAAGAGAACTGGGACCGGCATAGGAAAAGGAGTTATGGCTTGGACCACACAAGTCAAATTTTCGATATTGAATAGCTTTGGAACTAAACGTCGCATGACAATAAAACTCAGTATGTAGTTACTAATTGCCAAAGTCTTTCTACTGGGAAACTGGTATGTGCATTGGAAAAGGGTGGGTGGCCCGATTCTCTATACAGAATAGCTATGGAAGCTAAAATCACAGGACATTGAAACTCATAATGTAACTGTCACCTGGGAGTGATGTTCTGCTACTGGGAAACTGTAACAGGCAGTGGAACATGAGCGTGGTGTCAGACTAAGGGACTAATAAAAGTTTTGAATGTACTTATTATTTAAAATATACTTGCCGGGTGCAGCAACGCGCGCCGGGTATCGCTAGTATATAATATTTTCTGTATATCCATTTTGATTGTTTTCTTTGTACTTAGAATTCGCTATTTTTTAGTAAAATCCCCCTCCCCCCAGGACCAAAGCCTGCGCACGGGCCTGCACACCGAATTTAATATCGTGAACAGTAACTGAGATTGCGTTAATAAAGTCTTTATTTAAAACATTATTAACTGTAAACTTTAATTTTGTACTAATATAAACTGAAGTAACATCATAACCGTCTTCCCTACAACTATGTTCACAATTAAAACCTTGAATTTTATAAAGATCTGTATTTTTATTGGTAAACCAAGTTTCTTGAACTGATAAAATATCTGGGAGCCTAGGAAGTTTACTTAACCAAGTTCTAAATTTATTGAATATCGAAATGGATGAAACGCTTCTTATGTTGATAGAAACAATATTAATAAATTCATAAGATACATGTTTAGTTTTCATAACATTTTAGTTTTTTGAAATATTGATTTTGATTCATTTTAAATAAAACAAAAAATAATAAGTATGTATTAAAATAGAAAATAATATAGGTAATAATATTAGAGACTGCACTGTTATTCTCCACCACTGTTGTCTTCTTCTCCAGAGTCTCCAATATCAATATTAGCAGCCACAGAGAGCGCCCTGTTGAAACCTCAGAGGAAGAAAGTAGTAACTTGTCAACATCGTTCATGCGTTTTATCATGTTTGCTGCAGACTGTTCACTCTTTTTAACAACAACTTTGTTTCCTCTTAAAAACACAAATTTGTGGCCAACTGCATGATTAAGCCAACATTGGATAAGAGCATAGTTTCTTTACTTATTTGTGTAATTAATATTAATAGCATTGATATAAATGTTTTTCATATTTGATTTTGACTATTCTGATTCAAAACACTTATCCGTATTATGTTGAAATCTAAAATGCGACCTCAAGCGTTAATGCGTTAATAGATTTAAAGCTTGTCTCATCTTTTGAATATGTAGAACAATTAGATTCTATTGGCTCGGGAGTTTGACATAGGTATTCTTGAATGTCAATGGGGAACAAACATTTTCGTCGGATTTGTAATTGAATTGTATTTGTAATTGGATTTGTAGTTCTTTTGTAATATATTTGTAATTTACTTTTCTAGAAGCAAAAAGCCGGTGAATGTTTATTACAGCATTATGGATTCAAAACTAAATGATCATGGGTTCTGACAGTCCTTTAAGTACAGTTTCTAAACGCCGATCAACGCAACATGAAGCGGACTTAACGCGGTAGAGTTGATTTTTATTATTTTTCTTTTAGAAGCACTGCTTGTAAATATTCCTCTGTAAATTCTAAAGTAGTCCTAACTGAATCTGAACATCTGAATGCATGAATATTTCAGTGAATACATCAGTGTACGGAGTCGTTCCCTCGCTTGACAATACGATATCAACTTTATTATGCTCAAGTTTCAATCTTGCTATCATTTCCACATGCGGCTCATTTATGGTCTCAAGATCATCGCTCGAAGAAGCGAATGCTACAAATATTTCGTACGTTCTCATACGAGCGTATACTAAAATGAGCTTTTGGAGTATATTGTACCCTGGTACCCTGGCATCCAGTTTTTTGAGGTGTGTCAACATTTTTGATTTTGGTGCAACTTTAAGCTTTTCATAGATAATATTTTTTTTTGACTAAATTAATAAAAAAGTTTTAAAATTTTTAAAATAAATTATATAATGAAAAAAAAATTATGGAATAAACTTAATAACAAAAACTTATTCTTTTATTATTAAAATAACAAAAATTTGTTGCCTCTTTGCCCATCAAACAATTCTAATATTAATAAAAAACATATTTTTTTTTAATTTTCAGATCAAATTTTGAACAACGGTCTCAAACTCCATCACCACATTTTTGTGCTTCTCAAAGATCTGAAAGTAATCGTGCTGGAATTTTGTATGAATCACGAAGTGGAACTATCGGATGTAGTTCAAGCCAGTTCTCTAATGAACCAATATACAGTATGTAATATAAAAAAATCAATTTATTCATTGGCAGAAAAAGTCTGTATTCATCTGTTACCAAACAAGTGGAAACGTTTACAAATTTTTTTACAAAAAAAAATATTTTTTTCGGTTGCTTTTTAAATAATTTATCATTTTTCAAGTTTTATGATGTAACGAAGATAATGGATATAATGAAAGAATTTAATTTTATATTGGTAATTTGTTTTGTTTTTTTTTTTTTAACTTGAAAACGCATCGGCGCGCGTTGCTACACCCGGCAAGTATATTGGAAAATAATAAGTAAATTCAAAACATTTCTTAGTTCCTTTGTCTGACACAATGCTCAAGGTCCACTACCCCGTTACAGTTTCCCAGTAGCAAGACATCACTCACAGGTGGCAATTCCATTACGCGTTTCAATGTTCTGTGACTTTTACTTCCATAGCTATTCGGTATCAAAATCGGGCCACACATTCTTTTCCAATTTACGTACCAGAAAGACTTTGGCAATTAGTAACCCCATACTGAGTTTCATTGTTGTGAAACGTTTAGTTTCAAAGCTATTCGATATCAAAAATTTGGCTTATATGGTCGGAGCTACAACTCCTTCTCGAATGCCCGTCCCAGTTCTCTTGTAAAAGGACATCAGCAAGTGGTAGCTCTATTCTGAGTCACAATGTTTTGTTACTTTTACTTCCATAGCTATTCTGCATCAAACATTTGGCTTGAATGGGCGAAGCCACGCCCTTTTTCCAATGCTTGTGCCCGTTTTCCAGTAGTATCTAGTAAATCTGGCCAATTAGAAACTACATACTGAGTTTCAGTACTATGCGACACTTACTTCCAAAATTATTTGATATTTAAAACTGTGCTTGTATGGACGGAGCCACACCCCCTTGTCCAATTTTCGACATAGTTTTCTTGTAGAAGAACATCACCAAGTGGGAACTCCATACTGAATTTTATTGTTATGCGGCATTTAGTTCCAAAGCTATTCGATACCATAAATTTGAATTTTATGGGCAGTGCCACGCCCCTTTTCCAATGGCCACTAAATTTCTCCAATCAAAGGACACAACTAAATAGTACATTCTTACCGGGATTTTTATTTCGATGACAGAAACAGTTAATAAAATTTTTCATAAGATTTACTGCTTCATTATGTATTTCTAACGAAGAGTTCAACGAACGACGACTATGCGAACGATGTTGCATTGAAACTGAAATATGTATATCGAACACAGCTTATCGTTAACTCATTCGACAAGCTTATGTTTGCTACTTACACTACTCAAACTGTTATACACAAACAGTTGTCAAACATGGCACTGCCATATCACACATTAGGGAAGTTTTCTGTATTTTCTTTTAAGATTTCATAAATTTTTTGCACTTTTTGTGTTTTTCGGTTCTTGCCTGTGTTGTAGGTACAATTGTAGGTTGTGGTGTAAGCTGTGCTGCAGGTTTTTCTATTGGCTACAATTCTGCTGCCTTCGACATAAGCAGAATGATATCATGGCCTAATTCTATTTATTACTTGTAGTTAACCGAAAAAAATTCTATTCTGTTCTGCAATTTTTTTTTTCCTATTTAGATCTGGCCAAATTTGAATTGGAAGAAAATAAAAAAAAAGTTTGAATTGGCCTCCAGCTCTATGTTGCCAGAAAAGCACGATAAATAGTACTTATGGTATTTTTCAACGATTGTGGGATGTGGGAATTCCCATGGTATTTTGTGGTAAAAATCTCTCGCGTGGGAAAAAAATATCACATGTGAGATATTTACCACGCGTGGGAAAACAAATACCTCAAATTAACACAAAATACCTCAGAATACCATAGAATACCATAGAATACCTTAAATTACCACAAAATACCACGAAAAGAACGAAAAGAAATTGAATGAAATGTATTAAAAAACTACGGAGTTATTTGCATCGAAAATAAGAAATACGAATTGCTGGTAGTTTTTTGTTATTCTAAGACGATGTTATTAGAAAAAAACTAAAATTTTGTGCAATTTTGAAGATTTGTGAATGTTTTTGGTGTTAAAATAACAGAATTTTTTTTAATTAATTAGACGAACATTTTCGCTAATAAAAGAACGCTAGTAGGTTTATTTGCGTTTTTTGTAAAGGGGTGCAAGAGGCGCGGTCAAAACTAAGAGTGCCAAAACCTAATCTAGAATTCCAGCAATGTGTGTGCCAAATTTGAGTTAAATCCGTCCAGCCGTTAAGATTTGTTGGCTTTTTAAAGTAGTCTGATGTGGCAATTCCCATACAAAATTACCAATTTCGATTTTTCCGCTTTTCCTTCGAGTTTTTTGTAATTTTCTTTTTTCTAAACCACATCTGTATTAAGGCAAACCATACAAAAAACGAATTATTAAAATCGGTCTAGCCGTTTCCGAGCCTTAGCAAGACTAACGCACACGCATTTGATTTTTATATATATAAGTAGATTAAGGAATAATTTTTAATTTAGTTGGTTATATTATTGGTTAAATTGGCTTTGTATGTAAAAAAAAAATTGGTTTATTAGAATTTTTCTCCTACTTAATAGTAATAGTTCGCAATATTAAATGGTAACTTTTAATAAAAAAAAAATAAATAAATAACTGGTCATTTCAGCCCTTGAAAGGACTTTGACCTAGCTTCTTATGATCAATTGTGTTGTGCGTGTTAGGCCGTTGTTATACAGACGCTTATATGATTCAAGATCACGTCCTTTTTTACGCTCTTTTTTCGTTTGATGAGCTCTGTGATGAAAGTATGTTATACAGACGCTCATTTGATCCCTGAACACTAGTACACTTCTTGCTACTTTTAATACTTTATGCAAAAATGTATCACGAGTATGAGTATGGTGAGTGTTGCTATTAAGCAGGTTTCATTACTGCTTTCATGCATTTCGTACTAAAAGTGTACTATTTTCATGCAAAAACACAAATGTTGTGAATAATTGCACAGCGAAACCCTGTTTTGATCTCGTGATTCCATTTCATTTTGGAATCATTTGGTGACCAGTTTGAGCAAAATAATTTTCCTAGCTCACTCTCTTAAATTTCCCTTTTACATTGAAACAACAACAATGCGTGCCCGTGATGTGATCGTGAGCGTCTGTATAACAACGGCCTTATTAAGTTTGTATACAATTGACCGAGAAATGGACCTACAGGCTTAACGCCGACTCCGAAAGGCGATGAACGAAATGTTCTTATTCTCAAGAAGCTTTACATGGCATTTTTATTACTCTCTGAGGTTTGCCATTGTGCAGAGAGGTGGCGGCCGTACAGAAAAATCATTTTAATTCAAATAATTTTCTGTCGCTGCTGGGGTTCGAACCTGGGTCTCTAGGTTCGTTGACATAGCAGCCACGCACTTTAACCAACTACGCCACGGACGCCAACTTTTAATAAGTTTATTTTATTAGTTTTAAAAAATTAAAATTCTATATTTTTAAAAAATGAATTTAGATTTGAGATTTTTTTCGAGTCATTTTTGATCTCATATTGGCAATTAAGATGGAATTACAAAATATATACTAGCTTATGTCAGTAACAAATTTTAAAAATTAAATAATTAAAATTCATTGTTTATTCATCTTTTTATGTTTCAACAACTAACTAGTAACCGCTCTTATTCAAAACTAAACTAAACTGACTCAACTCATCTTGTTATACAGAAGAAACTTAACGAAAAAACAAAAATGGCTAAATTAACATTTAGCCTGGAGTTGCCGGACTATAAATAAAAAATAACAAAATATAATTAAAATTATATGACATGTGGGTGACAGCTCGGCTTCTCCTGACTGCCTACTCGTCCCGATTATGGTCATCATGGTTTTCGTCATCTAGAACATCGTCATAATCTTGGTCGATTTCTGAGAACAACTCGCACCACGGCTTAATCTTGGTGCGGCACCGAATCGATAATTCATGGTCAGCAACAACACTGGCGGATACAGCTACGATATTTTCCCCTGTCCGCACTCTACGTATGCGTGTTGGTAATGTAAATGTAAATTTGGTGCGAAATTTACTCACAAGATTCCGAATAGCCGCCCCAGAAGGTCGCCCAAACTGACCATAAAATGGCAGAACTGCACGATGCACTTTCTTAACCGAGTATGATCTTAATCTGCAAGAGTTATTCGTTTGTAAGTCGATTCATGGTGAACATGTTTAACAGTAACATGTTACAGGACAACAGCTATGCTGCCAAAAAGAAAGTTGCTAAAAAATCACCATTTATTTGATATTTGCATATGTAATGCCCGTTTTTGTAAAATATAAACGAAATGATATATCGGCTAAAATGAAAAAAAAAAAATTGTCAAATCAAACATAAAAGTAGCATGAGAGTTTTCCTTGTTTGGCGAAATAGCTCAAGTTCAAACCGATAAATTTGCCAGTAGTCTTTGAACTGGAACCAACTTCATCTTTCTAAACTCCTCCAAAATTAGCTCAATGAGGTAACACATAAACTTTATGATTCTAAACTTCTTTTTCCTCTTGGCTTCTACTAAGCAACGTAAAAAAAAAGTTTAGCATTCGTTAACATAGTCTAGTTAACAGTGGTCAGCATGCCAAACATGCATTATTAATTGATTTAAAAATATTACATTCATACGAAGAGTTTATTCTCTTTAAAAAAAAAACAAAGTTATTAATTATTAACAATTTTAATATTTAACTTTTACGCGTTATTCTTAATTTTAATCGGCTTTAAAATGAATCGCTCAATGAGCAACAAAATTTTAGTTTAAACAAAATTGTATATTTTTTTGTGAAAGTGAATGTTGAGCTCAAGGTCTGTTTGAAAAGTTTAATTTTTATTTATCTGATATTTCGATAAGCTTCGCTTATCATTCTCAAAGATATTGATATTAAAAATTTTTTAACAAACAAAACTTATGGACTACATATGTATATGTTTCCACCATCGTCTGTTGATAAACTGTATATTAAAGTTTATATATTAAGAGTTTCAGTATATTAAACAAAAATGGTAATAATTCTATTGAATTCTAAAATTTTACATCTGTTTAGATGTCGCTATAAAGCAAAACATTTTATAGCTTTATATATTCAATAATAATAAATATTTCCGGAAACTAAACTGAGTTTCCTTAACGTAAAGTAAAAGGTCATGGATAAATAAAAAAAAACGGGATTTAACATTATTTCGGGCGCATTGTAAAATCAAGGTTGGGTGGGTAACGAAGCGCGTATCTTCATACATCTCGAAGATACATAAGCGAGGTTACGATCGATACTATTTATATAGTTTCCGTTTTTTTGTCTTAGTACCACTTTAGAATAAGATTTAATATAGTTCAGGGAGTTTGCAACAAAAAGAAATGTGTGTAAAAACTCTGGTTGTGTTGAAGGTGACAAGACTGATTGCCCCCCCCCTTTCTGTCTGATTGCTAGTGCCTAAGATGGCGCCCGTCCAGTTTCTTCGACCTCCCAGTAAATGGTCCCAGTAAGTTTGTTGTTTTTTTTTTTTTTATTTTGAGCACTAGACTCGGATAAACAAAAACCGTTCAGGAACTTATGAATGTTGCGGTTATTACACATACAAATAAATTCGTCAGAAAAAAGCTTAAAATCATATTGCAAATATTTTAAACAGAGTGTTCTGCACACAAAGAAAAAACTTTTACGTTAGGCTCTATATTTTATTAAAATTCAAATAAAGTATTTTTAAATAAAGCCTTGAAATAAGTAGAACGT
This sequence comes from Pherbina coryleti, assembly GCA_943735915.1. NCBI lineage: Eukaryota > Metazoa > Arthropoda > Insecta > Diptera > Sciomyzidae > Pherbina > Pherbina coryleti. Next base: position 43,740,894 of record OX030952.1, on the reverse strand, counting down.
TGGAGGTGATTACGTCTTTATAAAAAAATAATTTTTGTTTCTATTGCTTCGCCCTATTGTCGGCGCCCTATTCACGACTTACAGGCCATTCCTTTTCAACTGGGACAAGAATTAAATATATGACCTCTGAGTATTTTTAAACTTTGTATACAATTCCAAAACTTTGATCCGAGAAATTATCTTTTTAGTTTAAATTTAAATATAATATTGATCCAATCATTAGAATTGATACCACTTACTATTTTGATTTTTTTTTTGTTTTGTTTTTGTTATTTGTTGATAATGTTTTTTATATCAGCTGTGTTTTTTACCAAGCTAACTGTAAAAAAAATACGCCCGCTTATCATATCAATGCTCGCTTAACTAACACAGGAAATTGTCAGTGGCCTAAAAACTTAGCGAGCAAACAAAACAAAAGTGTTTCCAAGTCATGTTTCAATTATTTTGTACTTTTTCTAAGAAGGTGGCAACTGTGATGAATTGTCAGTTTTTAGTGATACATGAAGTCGAAACTTTTTTGTACCCAATAATTTGAACGAAATTTTCAAAATGTTTTTTTCACCAACCTTTCCATAAAAGACACTATTTAGTAAATAGAAGAAACAAGCTTTATCAAATAAACTCATTGCTGAAAAAAATATAATTGGTTTTTCAAGTTTTAAGTTTATTTTAAGGTTATTTTTTATTTTTGAGATCCGAGCTTTAAATATTTGAGCGATGAAAAATGATACAATAGCTGTCAATGCAATTGAAAGCTCAAAGCAATCGGTGGCGAAAATTCGGTTTAAATTTTTGACACATCAGACAATGCTTCCAAGTTTAAAAAAACATTCTTAAGCGACTTAGTAGTCGTTTTTTTACTACTAGCTTGGTAAAAAACACAGCTATTATTGCCTATAATCAAAGCATATTTATTATAGTACCTATTTTTATGTATACGAGTGTGTAATTATTTTGCTAATACACAAAATCGAAGTTTTTATATTAGATAGATTTAAATATTTCTATAACATAATTTTAATGTCTGTGCCATGTTAAAAATAATTTTCGACAAATATCAGTTCAGTTTAAAATTAAAATCAGCAGGCATATTTTTCAACACTTGTCTAAAAATAACAGCTTAAATTTAATGAATTGCAACCGTTTATTCTGCCTTTAATTAACATAAAAATGTTTATTTCATTAAATTATTCATACATTGCGTTTTCTTGTTTTTATTCATTAATTTTCTTACAGCTGGATTGGAACCAACATTAGCGCAATCACCTCAATCTAGTTTTCGAGATGCAAGCCCACATCAAGGCATTTTGGAAAATATACGTGGTCCGCTACCGAATCCAGGACGGTTGCTTGCCATGAAAGTTCCATTTTGCCAGAACGCGAAATCACCATTAAATTTCCCTTTATTTCCCCTAAATGGACAAAGACGTTGGTCCGAAGCTGCTGTAGTAGAGGTTTGCAATGAAAATCTTACGGATGCCGAAAGTCAAATGCGACGTTGGTCAATGCCATGGGAAGCTTCTAAGACTGATCAAAATACTGTTACGTGGTACCAAACTAGAATGATGCCAATAAATACTGCTAAGTTATCAAATCAAAAAATATTTAATTCAGAGCGTAGCACATCCAAGACACCAGGTAAGCCATGATTTTTTTAAAATCGATCTTCATAAAAGTTTCCCATGATTTTTACTTTGACGAAATTTTCTGATGTGTGATTGGCTTTATTATTGTTTTGTTTAATTATTTGTTTTTTTTTATCACGGAACCTGATGTCCAGTTGTACATACAAAAAAAATTTTTTTTATTAAAGAAAGTTTTACAATTCGGGTACGGTTTTATATGTGCCAAGAGTTCAACCCCGGAAGATTTTCACAATCTCTTGATCATCGGGATTGTTGAAATAATAGCTAGTTTTAAAATACTTAATCTGTGTATTCTTCAATGAATGCCCCCACACCGGAACAAAAGAATTCTTTTTTTCAGAGAAAAAGAAAATTTGTTGACCTTAAAATATAGACTGAGGCAGTTATGGTCAGAATGACTTTCTTTTAATAAAGCTAATATATTTTGTGTTGTGGCGTCCGTGGCCATGTAAAGCTTCTTGAAGAACAAGAACATTCCGTTCAACGCCATTCGAAGTCGGCGTTAAAACTGTAGGTCCGGTTCTCGGTCAATTGTGTACAAAACACGCACAACACAATTGATCATAAGAAGCTAGGTGAAAGTCCTTTCAAGGGTTGAAATGACCAGTTATTTATATATTTTATTTATTTTTTTTAATATATTTTGTGTTTATAAACATTAAAGTAGATACTAGCTACTGCAGGCAGCAGTTAATAAAAGTGGTACTTACGCCATAGTATCAACTCTGAATTTCTTCTTTAATGAGTTATTCAACATTATTAACTCAAAAAATGCACTGTCGGAAGATTTATGTAACCCTAATGTACCTTAAAATTCATAAAAAAGAAGAATTTTGCTAGAAATTATATTTCTTTCAAACTACTAGCAGCCGTATTCATATAAAATTTTAATATTTTCATTTTAAAATAGCCTTTAAACGTTTAATAGGTAAAAAGGTTTTTAATTTTAAAGTCTTTTAAAATTTTTTTATTCATAATTCATATTTGTTGTTTATTGTGTTGTTGGATATTGTGTTGTTGTAGTGTTGTATTATTCATATATGTTGTACCTCCTTTGTAGTTAAAATAGGAACACTTTCGATATGAAGTGGGAACAGTGTAAATAATGGTTTGTGTTTCAGATAAATTCAATGACTTTTAATTTGTCACAATTTCGTCAACATTTTGATATTCCAACATAAAAAGTTTTTTGAAGATACCCTCTGTTTACACTCAGGGCCGGCCCTAGAGCCGAGCCAGTAAGGCCAGTGCTCGGGGCGCATACAGATAGCGGCGCCTTACATATTTTTTTTATTTTATTTTTTATTTATTTATTTATTTGAAGATGTATCTCTTAGGACATTAAGAATATAAAATCTTATTAGACTGTCCTAACAACATAGTGGACAAGAAAAGTTTGTGTGTATGAAGATATCTAATTAAATATAAAATATATGATTTACTTGAAATAATTTGGCATTGTTTTTGGTTGACTGAAGTTATAACAATCTGTTTTAGATCATAAAATTATATAAAATTTACTTAACCTATAACAATTTAAAGATTTTGAAATAAAAATACGGAATTACAGATATTCGGTTCACATACACTAGATGATACAATATTTTAGGGAGTATTTAAGTTTACATTACACAACGAATAGAATATTTTATCAAAATAGTTACGGCAAATTAGTACTTTGGCAACAAGAATACATAAAAATTACACTTGAAAATAAGTTGATAGTTCCTTCTTGAAAACATTGATATTACTTTTATATGACAGACGGACAGGAAGCGAGTTCCAAAGCCTGATAGCATGTATGAAGAATTGTCGATCCGACATTAGTGACGCATGTCTAAATGGCACTATATGATTAGAACGTCCAGAGCGGGTAAATCTCAATCTGTTATATAAATACGACGGTTCGTGAGTATAAATTATTTTATGTAGCAGAGTTAAGGTTTTGAATTCAAGTTGTTGTTCGAAAGTCTTATTAAAAATTTGCTTCACAAAGGAAGATACATGGTCTGACCTTTTTAAACTAAAAATGTATCTCGCAATGTTGTTAAACAAAACTCTGAGCTTTTGTTTACTAGCCGAGTCACAATTTGCAAATATTTCACTGCCATATAGCAAAGTTGGGATAAGATAAGCTTTCGCAAGTATCATACGTATCTTAAGTGGAGTGAAATATTGTGTAGCCCACAAGGACCGAAGCATGCCGTAAAGTTTTCCAATCGTGATTGATATATGATAATTCCATGATAAGGTTCCGTCAAACACAATTCCCAGATTTTTTGCGGTGTGGACATACTCAATTTCTGTTGAGTTCATTACAACTCTTGGGAGATTTATTAATTCTAATTGCTTCTTATAGATGACTAAGCATTTTGATTTTGAGGGATTGAGACATAACCCGTTTCTCAAGGTCCAGTCATGTACGTCAATGAGGTTACTGTTTAGTTTAGCTACGCAGTTTGCTATTTGATCTCGCCTACAGCTTGTGTAAATCTGAACGTCATCGGCGTACATGTGTAGTTTACAGTCACGTAGAACAGTCGGCAAGTCGTTTAAATATATTATAAATAAAAGCGGTCCCAGTATAGAGCCTTGAGGCACTCCTCTTGTCACCGGAAGAAAGTCTGAAAACTTTTCAGTGCCCCCGCCTGGTTCAAATACTGCTTGAAGTCTTTCAGCGAGGTACGATTCTAACAGTTTCACTGCAGTGGTGGTAAAATTATACATACTCAATAATTTTGTGCATAATATTTTATGGTCCACAGAGTCAAATGCCTTTGAGTGGTCAAGGAGTGTCAGAAATGTTATTTCATTTGAATCAAGCGATACACGTATGTCTTCGGAAACATCAATAAGTGCAGTGATGCAGCTACGTTTCTGTCTAAAGCCCGACTGTCGATCTGTGATTATATGGTTGGCAGATAGGTATTTGTTTATTTGGTTGGCCATGAGTGACTCAAATACTTTGGATAGATATGGCAAAATTGCAATCGGACGATATTCGCTGTCTGATTTGGGGGTGGGGATTATTTTAGCTACCTTCCAACATGTTGGAAATGATGATGTCATTATTGCTGTGTTGAAAACATGTGTAATGTATGGCAATATTTTAGGAAGCAGAATTTTAATAAAAACTGGATGAATTCCATCTATTCCGCAAGCATTTGACCTAATTCTAAGTAAACTCTTTAACACATCAAACATTTCAACTCGCCAAAATGAAAACATGCATTCAGAGGACAAAAGAGATCTTGAATTAATGTATGAATTACTTATCACTGGATTGAACGGGAGATTTACAAAGTTTTTATTCAAGTCATTAAGATCAATATTAACAGTACAACATTTAGCATTTTTTCCTACACCTATTTTTCGGATTTCCTTCCAGGTATGCTTACTACTTACAGCATTGCTGAACTTTGTTTCATAGTAACGGGTTTTAGCAGCTCTAACTTCTTTTACAACTTGTCTTCTAAGACCCTTGTACACCTCAAGCATGTAACTAATTTTAAATCTTTTCCAGCGTTTGAATGCTGCATCACGTTGGTCTATTAGTGTTCTTAATTTGTGACAGAACCAAGGTTGCTGCCCTTTTCTTGGTTTTAGAACTTTTACTTCAACAAACTCATTAAATAAATAGTTTACTTTAGTTTGCAAGAATTCCACTTGGTCATTTACAGAAGTCATGCTTAAAATTAAGTCCCAGTTAATAGTGTCAGTTATAAAAGCAAGTTGTTGATAGTCCACATTTTTAAAATCTCTGTAGCTAAAACTATTCGTTGCATCGGAAAGATTTATTTCATAAGTCATAAAAATAAGATCATGTTTTGAAAAGCAAGGTACGTCCAGTTGATCGTAAAGATTTATTTTATGCTTGTCATCGACCAGAAATAAGTCCAGCAGAGAGCTATTTGTTTTTGTAAAATGTGTAGGAGAGGTAAGATTTGCAGAAAATAAGCCTATTGCTGTCATTTCCATGATAAGTACTCTTTCTTTAAGGATATTGCTATTAAAGTCTCCGGCAATAATTATGTTTTCGAAATTTAAAGTAAGTCCATGGAGTATGTCTAGCAATGGTTGCAAATCGATTGTTCGGTTCGGCCTATATACACATCCTATAAGAAGGCTAAGATTACAATTCATGACATTTAGAAATAGATATTCGATGGGACTATTATGTGCTGACCTGCTGTGGACCTTACAAGCTATACCATCTCTGACAAATATAGCAACTCCTCCAGCATGACTCTCTCTGTCTGTGCGGAATATATTAAAACCACAAATATTGAATAAATTATCATGCATCTCTGGGACAAACCAAGTTTCCGACACAAATATAACATCAACTCCTGAACCAACGAATAAATATCTAAATTCATCAATTTTCTTTACCAAGCTCTGTGCGTTGATATGACACACTTTAAGCCCTGACTTAACCTTAGAGAGTACACGGATCATATTATAGTTACTGGCATTGAAACTCGCAGTTGTATTAGTTTGTATATTCATAAGTTCCATTCAAGAAGGCACTGTTTTGTGTCAGAAGTAATTTGGTAAGGTGTAATAAACATTTTATGAAGATATGATAATTAAAATTGCCAAGACTGTTGTTAAAAGCAAAACAAAGAGAAAAGCTAAATGTAAAATATTGAGGTAAGTGTAAACTCATAAACTTATTCAATAATGAAAAATAGAACTTAAGAGTAAAAATTATAATATATCTTATAATTAATTTTATTTTTAAGAGATGAGTGCTGCTGCACGCTCCTCTGTCCCAAAAAAAGAGTTCAATTTCTGAATTGACTCAATTTGCGTAGCTCTTTCATTCTCTGCAGTCTTTACAAAGACCAGACCACGCTGGGTAAAAACAGTAGACAATTTCTTTTGCTTTTTGTACCGGATAGCCGCTCTCATTATATCAAAATTTACCTTCGTCAAACATTCATTAATATATATTGCAGTCTTAGAGTCAAAACCAGCATGCTCTAAGCGAAGAGATTCCTTATTTGTTCGTCTGAGAAGAGCAATCGATTTTAGGACAAAGTTTTTGTCATAAGGTGATGCAAGCCTTATACGAATTGGTGGGCACGCTACAGTACTTTGATTATGTGTGTACTTAACTCGGTATGCTGACTTTACTTCTGGCGTTGCAATGCCAATGGAAGCGCAGATCGTACTAAATATTCCGATAAGATCCTCCTGTGGACTATATGGAATACCACATAGCCGCAGATCACAGGCCACTGCAGCATTATCCTGCTTTGCCATTTGGAACCGTAGTTCGGTAACTTCCGCCTGAAGTTTTGGAATATCCATCGAAGTCATTGTCTCACATACGTTGATCCGATTTCGCATCTCATTCAATTCGTGTTTTATTGTTGTTATTTCAGAACATGCTCTTTCAACAGCTGCCACCCTTTTTCCGAATGTCAATAGCGTAGCTTTGATGTTCATTATTTCCGCTGTTGTTTCACCAAGCTTCTCCATGACTCGATTTTCCGATACCTTTAATGCCGACAGTAGCTCAGCAACAATGCTCTCCTTCTGTTTCCCCATCTGTTTCTCCATTTCTCGCTGCAATTGCTGCATTATGTCACTAACAGATAACTCAGTGCATGGTGACTTTGATTGCACTTGCTGGGAAGAGTGGGGGGAAGAAACCGGTTTAAGCGCTAATTTTGCTCTGGTGGTCATATTCTCACTCAGGGATTTACTTCAATATTGTTTGTATACTCTTTTTAAATTTCTTTTTAATTGTTTATATTCTATATGTATATGTTTTTTTTTTTTTTTTTTTTTTTTTTTTTTTTTTTTTTTTAGTAAAACATTGTATTTATTTAAAACTAAAAGTCAGTCCTTATATTTCCGGCTTGGATTTATTTGACGAATTCATATTTGAGTAATTCTCCTATAGAAAATAATTTAACAACCGCATTGCTAGGGTATGCAAAACTGGTTTGAATTATTCGGCGTTTCGGTTTTTTTCTTTTTTACTTACCGAACCGGTTTTTTAAAAAATCGCAATTTTCGAATAATTCGAAAACCGGTTATTTTGGCTCGAATTATTCGACCGCGCGAATAGTTAAGAAAATATATCTTCAATTTTAAATTGAAAAATTGTTCCAACCACTTTTTTATTTCATTTGAGCGACCCTGTTTTTTTTCTACTTACGTTTTTACATTTCGCTAACGTTTCTAACATTTCTTATCTCTGGCTTCTATTTCATTTTTCTTTATTTGGGCTCGTTTGAACATATGCTTTGGTCATTTCTTTTTGCTTTCTTTTGTTAAAACAGCATTTACAAGGAGCTGGCGTATGTAATATAAGTTAAACATGATTTTTATTTAATAATGCATTCTTTTATGCAAAATATATTGAACCATCAACAACTTGACATGAACTGCAAAGACTGAAAATATTTAAAAAAAGATAGGAAATTCAACAAAGAATCTTGCACAAAATGCCCAAAAAAATCTAAAAACATTAAATAAAAATATAGAGATAATCATTAAAACATATAAAACATGTGTTAAAAAGACTGAAAGAAAAACTCGAAACATAATTCTACCCAGTCAACCAAAACTACAGGGTTCGAATTCATTTATGAACCATTTCGGGTGGAAACGTTTATTTTCGGCACTCATAAATGAACCTTTTTTGTATCATTCATTAGACTAAAATGCTTCTCAAAAATTAACCTTTTTTTTGTTTGGAAATGAGTTAAAAAGAACCATAAATTGTAAAGAGTGATTTTTTAAGTGCCTGATAACTTTTTTTTTAAAAAAAACGCATAAAATTTGCAAAATCTCATCGGTTCTTTATTTGAAACGTTAGATTGGTCCATGACATTTACTTTTTGAAGATAATTTCATTTAAATGTTGACCGCGGCTGCGTCTTAGGTGGTCCATTCGGAAAGTCCAATTTTGGGCAACTTTTTCGAGCATTTCGGCCGGAATAGCCCGAATTTCTTCGAAAATGTTGTCTTCCAAAGCTGGAATAGTTGCTGGCTTATTTCTGTAGACTTTAGACTTGACGTAGCCCCACAAAAAATAGTCTAAAGGCGTCAAATCGCATGATCTTGGTGGCCAACTTACCGGTCCATTTCTTGAGATTAATTGTTCTCCGAAGTTTTCCCTCAAAATGGCCATAGAATCGCGAGATGTGTGGCATGTAGCGCCATCTTGTTGAAACCACATGTCAACCAAGTTCAGTTCTTCCATTTTTGGCAACAAAAAGTTTGTTAGCATCGAACGATAGCGATCACCATTCACCGTAACGTTGCGTCCAACAGCATCTTTGAAAAAATACGGTCCAATGATTCCACCAGCGTACAAACCACACCAAACAGTGCATTTTTCGGGATGCATGGCCAGTTCTTGAACGGCTTCTGGTTGCTCTTCACTCCAAATGCGGCAATTTTGCTTATTTACGTAGCCATTCAACCAGAAATGAGCCTCATCGCTGAACAAAATTTGTCGATAAAACACATTTCGAACCGAACACTGATTTTGGTAATAAAATTCAATGATTTGCAAGCGTTGCTCGTTAGTAAGTCTATTCATGATGAAATGTCAAAGCATACTGAGCATCTTTCTCTTTGACACCATGTCTGAAATCCCACGTGATCTGTCAAATACTAATGCATGAAAATCATAACCTCAAAAAAATCACCCTTTACTTTATTTGTTCGGAAATTACTTAAAAAAAGAACTCGTATATACACCCTTTTTGAACCAACCGCCAGACTGAATTGCCTTTTAAAAATCGAACCTATTTTGTTCAGAAATGAGTTAAGAAATTAACCATGTTGAATTTTATTATTGCATAATATTATTTTTTATTACATATCGATGATTTGTATAAAAATAAATTACTATGATTTAACTCATTTAAGAATGCAAAAAAGAAACATTTTTTTATGAATTTTGAAAAAGAAGTACAGTTTTTATTTATGGGAACAGTTTTTACGACTTTAATCTTCTATAGCAACTTTTAAGCAACAATATTAGAAATCAGAAATTAAAAACAAATTCTGCCCAAAAACGTTCACAAAACTCTCACCTTACGGAAAACCTTTGCGTATGGTTCAGCAGGTAATATAGCATAAGTACCTTTATTTATTTTATTAATAAAAAATATTTGTTATTTTTGTTAAATAGAATGTATAGAATAATAGAATATATGTAGGTAAATAAAGTCAAAAAGTTGTTTAATTTGAAAAAACCGGTTTATCTGTTTTTTTTCTGGTCGAATAATTCGAAAACCGGTTTTGTAAAAATTTTACTATTCGAGACCGGTTTTTTTATAATGCCGAATATTTGCATATCCTACGCATTGCCAAATATGTATATTGCATTACGAATGATAATAATATTGCCAATAACTGTTGCGAGTGCAGAAAGAAGCTTTTCTAAGCTTAAATTAATAAAAACTTATTTGCGGTCTATAATGCTCCAAGATCGTCTTGATGGTTAAGCTACCCTCTCCATTGAACGCGATATAGTAAGGAAATTGGAACTGGATGGTCTTATCAACAATTTTGCAGACAGTGAAGCTCGGAAAAAAATGTTGGTGCAAGTTAAAATAAAATTATTTATGGATAATATAAGTTCTCTCTTTTTTATGTAAATAAAAAACTCGGCCAACAAAATGAAAGGCATAATTCAGTCAGTGGTTTGAGATATGATAATTTCCTTATTTTGATTTAAGGAAAATTTTATATATTTAATTGTATACCTTATTTGTTGTACTTAAAGTTCGAAAAATACCGACCAAAGTCCAATTTTATTAAATATTGAATTTTATATAAAAATAAAGTTGGGAGTTTTATACATAAAATGTAAATAATTTTGTCTTATTATTCAAAATTTAACTTAAATCAAATGTAAAAGAGGTTTCTTACTCTATTTTTTGTTTGTTAAATAATATGGGGCGCAATTTAGACCCTTGGCCTAGGGTGCCACAAATTCTCGGGCCGGCTCTGTCTACACTGAAGAAATTGTAATTTTATTATATTTTTTTGTAAATATTTTTAAATGTTTTGACAAATTTTCTTGACATTTTGTTTGTTTCTAATAATTTTGAAATAATTTGATATTCTTTTGACAATATTTGTGCTCAGATGAGAAAAAAATTTTTTAACGTTTTACCAAGGGCTTATTGAAGGTTTCAACCATTTTCAAATTCTCTCATTTATGAAAAAAAGAAATTTTTGTCGTTATTGAACGTTTATGAATGTTTAATGTTTTATAATTTTTTTCAATTTTTTCTTTAAGGCTTGATAAGAGAATCATAACTTTTTACGTATATAATTTAATCTAGTCATGAATGTTATTCATGAAAAAACTTCTAAAAATACATTTTATTGTGACTTCTTAAAATTTGCGCGTGCACACGTGAGCGAGCATATGATTATTTTACGAACTTCATATATTAACCGTACATTTTTCATATATTAACCGCTTTGAACATTTCAGTTATTAAATCTATTCGGTCAAGGTGAAGGGGGCGATCAAATGAAACATATGTAGATTGTTCTTAGCGTGGCCAAAAAGAACTGTTTGCAAACTTAAAATGAGAATATTTACAACACGATTTCTCTATAAACCAAACTGCATGTTATTTGAAATATTTGTTGGCTTAAGTCTGTAAGTTGTGACAGGTGTTGACATTTTTTTTAAATGTAAAATCAGTAATTATTTAAGAAATTATAAATGTTATCATGGTAAAATAAAAGTTAACTTTTCCTGTTAACAAGGAATTGGAGCTTGAAAGTCGAAAAGTTTAAGATTAAACATACTTTTGTTAGGTATTATGTTTTTATATCTTAAATCGATTCTAAAGGAACTTTAATTTTCTCTGAAGTAATAGTTATCCGTTGTATTATTATAAATGTTGTTGGCAGATGTTGTTGGCAAATGTTGTTGGCAGAACGCTTTTACATTAGAAACTGAGTCCTTATCTAATTTTGATGCACCCCGTATCAAGGTTAGCCTTGATCGTGTCATACTTTTTTTAAGCATAGCCTTAACTCATGTGCATCTATCGAAGGCAGATCACAGCGTTTTACTGCTATTAGAGCATATTGAGGTTGTGTTACTTTGTTGTTATTCTTCTTTCGATTGAATCGATTGAAAAATCGATTGACAACAAACTTTTCCATAAAATATACATTTGTTGATATGTATATACATACATATATACATATGTATAGTTTCCATTTTCATTTCCATTTTCAAAACCAAGTTTTTGTCGAGGCGATATCTTTCGGACCTTGCGACCACTCGGAGTCACTCGTAATTTTGTGAATGGTACTGTGAAGTTGTTTGAGGATACTGGAGGAATAATCGACCGTCCAAAAGCCGGACGTCCGCATGTTGTAAGAACACTACGAGCTATCAAGGCGGTGAAGTCTCGAACCAAGCGAAAACCGCTGCGAGAGTAGAAAATTTTGCCTAGGGAGATGAATGTTAAAGGAACAACGTAAGCGAACATTTTAAGTTTTACTTCTCAAGCACACGGATAATGCCCACAGACGAATTCTGACAAAAAACTCTCACCGTAGAGGAATCGTTCAATAAACAGAATGATAGAGTGTACGCTCTGTCATCATGACATGCAGCTGAACTCGTTCCGAAAGTTCAGAGAGGTCACTAGCCAGCTTCTGTGATAGTTTTGTGGGGAGTCGCCTATGATGGGGTCACCAAGCTCCATTTGTGTTAAAAAGGAGTCAAAACTTCGACAAAAGTGTATGAATCCAATGTTTTGGAATTGGTTGTGAAGTCTTTTAACACGACATTATTCCAAAACAAGCCGTGGACCGTTCAACAAGATTTTGCTCCGGCCCATAAGGCTAAATTTACTCAAGAGTGGCTCAAAAACAATGTACCGAACTTAATTTTTACGGATCAGTGGCCAGCGGGTAGCCCAGAGCTGAACCCATTGGATTACAAATTGTGGTCCGTGTTAGAGGGTATGACTTGCTCTAATCGACACCCAAATATCGAGTCTTTAAAGGGCGCTCTTGTCCGAGCAGTGGAGAAATTTCCTATGCATGTCATGCATGCTGCGATCGATGACTGGCCGGATCGACTTCGCTCGTGCTAAAAAGTAAATGGTGGCCATTTCGAATAAGTTGTTCTACAATTTGTAGCAATTGAATACTCAATAAATAACAAAAATAATTTTGAAAAAATCTTTTGTTTTCATTTTATGACCAAAAACTCGTGCACCAAAACATATGAGAGTATGCTTATAATGCTTATATAGGCTGTTTTTTTTTAGCTGCATGAGAAGTTTCGATGGTTGTTATCTATGGTTTGACACTTGAGAATGTGAAACTGTGTTGACATTACTGTTCAGTAAGGTTTGGCAATTCATCATGAATCGTTTTTTTCACGGCCTAGTGAGCAAGCAAATCGTGCAGTTATTGATTGTTTTCACACTAATTTTACTCCATCAAACTATTCGGTCATAATTCGCAGATTTTTGTATTTTTATAGATGTAGTTGAAAACCACTTCTATATTTTGTCACGTAACGTATCATTTTTGGTGGTTTCTATCTTAGAGCCGAACTTTTTATAACTCTTAGTTTTTACAGCTTGTATAGCTTTTGAAAAATCAAAATAAGAAAATTTTAAGTCAAAGTTTTCCACTCATTAAAGTCGTACGATTGTCACGTGCGTAGCCATGGAAATGCCCATATCTTATTGGACCGGTCCACACCAATCAGATTTTGTAACCTCGAAAATCGATTTTTTTTTCAAATAGCTGCCATTTTGTTTTTTTTTTCGGCGGATAAAAATTATCCTAGTTCAGGCAGTGGCCACCTAAACAAGGATTAATTTGTATATATTTATTTTTTCCTCAGATGTTCCAGACTGGTGATATCCTGCACACCGTCATTTTTTTTTGGCATATTTAAAAAAAATCAAATAAAAAAGTTTTTGTATTCCTTAAATGTTGATAAATATATGTGCAAAATTTGAAATCTTTTTCCTTCCTTAAAAAAAAATTCCCGAAAAAATTTTTTTTTTAAAAATGTGTAGCGTATGTGAAAAATTTTTTTTTGTATTCCTCAAATGTTAATAAATATATGTGCAAAATTTGAAAACGATATCTTTTTCCTTCAAATGTTAATAAATATATGTGTAAAATTTGAAAACGATATCTTTTTCCTTCTATGAAAAAAAAATTCCCGAAAAAAATTTTTTTTTAAAAAAATGTGTAACCTATATGTCCCCTTAATATAAACAAATTTAAATAAGAAATTTTTTTTTAATAATGGAAACATATCGTTGTCCAGTCATTTATATTTTTTACTGTTAGTAATTAGTGATGTGACGAGTCAAATTCTTTTTCAACTCGAGTCAACTCGAGTTGGCGAATCATCATTTCTAAGTCGAGTTTGCCATTCTTTAATCGCTAGAAGCGTTTCGATCTACGAATCAGCTTACCAAAGGCGAGTAAGGGATTTTTTATTCGGTATGAATATTGGCTATTTGATTATTTTTTCTTTTACTTTTGAGCAACTTAGCGTCAAAACATAGAATTTCGCAATAATGATTACTCAAAATAAAACAAAGGTCATGCTTTTTTTTTTTTTTTTTTTTTTTTTTTACTAAGAAAATATAAAAAGAAAACAATTATATAGACAAAACGTTTTCACAAATAATTAAATACTTAATACTTTTTTGAGTACTGCCATGCAAATACTATTGAGAAATTAGTTTAGGTTACAAATAGGAATTTCAACTGTTCATAAAAAATTCAATGCTACCTTACTCGTTTATTTTTTTATAAATAAAAAAAAATAAATAACTGGCCATTTCAGCCCTTGAAAGGACTTTGATCTAGCTTCTTATGATCAATTGTGTTGTGCGTGTTATTAAGTTTGTACACAATTGACCGAGAACCGGCTACCGGTTTAACACCGACTCCGAACGGCGATGAACGGAATGTACTTGTCCTCAAGAAGAATGCCTTCACATGGCATTTTGATTACTCTCTGAGGTTTGCCATTGTCTGCAGAGAGGTGGCGGCCGTACAGAAAAATTATTTCAATTCAAATAATTTTCTGTCGCTGCTGGGGGTCGAACCCGGGTCTCCAGGTTCGTTGACATAGAGGCCATGCATTTTAACCAACTACGCCACGGACGCCACCGTTTATTTTTTTATAGCAACTCGAGTCAGACTCGCTGCCACACAAATAAAACTAACAACAAATGTACAAAAAAGCAATAACAACAACATTACACATCCAAAAGTTTGTTATGCAATCGTAAAAAATACTTAAAACTGTATTTTCCAACGCTTGCTTTGTTTTTGAATTTTACCATACTTTCATATTCAAGCGCTAAGCAAACGAACTCGCAAGCATATCATTTTAAAACAACGAATGCGAAAAACTCGCTTAATTTTTGACAACTCAAGTCACAGTCACATAAAAGTGACTCGAGTCGACCCGATTTCGAGTATGACTTGAGTTAACGAGTAAAAAAACTCGACTCGTCACATCACTAGTCCCAATGAGTTCAGCTAAGCTTCAGCATTTTCCCACAATCAGGCAAGCTCTTCTTTGCTTCCTTTAAAGAAGCCGCGTGCAATAGCAGGGTTGCCTTCCATCAATTAGAATATAGTTGGAAGTTGTTGGTTATTTGTTGTTTTTGACCTTTAATTACAATTTATTATTTAATAATATTTTTTTAACTAAAATACTTACATTTTTTTCTCAAAGAAATTGTTGATTGGAAAACTCATATAAAATGTCAACACATTCTCCCTTTTTTTAGCGTTTGTGTTGCCTACTTTTTTCACCTTGAAATTTTTCCCGTTTTCGAAGATTGTTAAGAATAGAAGGAATGTGAAAAGCGAGAGTAGCTAGACTCCGTTCTAAATATGAGGAAAGTAAAAAGTGAGGAATCTCACTAGGGAGTTTCTGTTCAGAATTGGGCTGATTGTTAATATAAACAGTGTGTCAAATAATATCCCAGATTGGCTCTAGAAAATATAATTAAACCCGATTTCTGGTTATTCTTCGGTGTTTTACTCAAAATGTTTCAATACACTTACACAATACACATGATTCAATACACTTGTTAAAGCGATTCAATAGTAATTTAAATGCCTGCACTATCTCATTTTGTGGGATTGGGTCCAGTGCACGTGTCGTAGCTGCTGGGATGGCAGAAATGTTAAAAAAGCATCCTTTCAACTTCATTTTCAATCTCGGGAACATAAAGAAGTCGCACGGAGCCAAATTAGACCTTTGTTTTACCCAAATCCTCTTGAAGAATTATTCGAATAGTCTCTTTGCTGATGTTTAAGGCCTCTTCTATCAATCTCACTGCATCATGGTACTTTACCGCCCAAAAAACGTTTATGCCTCGGAAAAATAACTGCTCTACTTAAAGAATCATCAGCGTACATTTTAATGACACCTATGACACGGGCACTGGAGGCAATGCCGCAAAATGAGCAAAAGCAGGCATTTGAATCACTATTGAATCTCTGTAACAAGTGTATTGAATCGGGAGGAAAATATTTTTAATAAAAACACCGAAAAATAAACATAAATCGTGTTTTAATTATGTTTTCTAGAGCATGTCTAAGATATTTGACACACTGTGTATGCTATAGGGTTTTGGTATAGCATTTACGTAAAGGCATAGCATAGCAAATGAAATTGAATTAAATATGTTGTTATGATTGCAAATGTTGCAAATGATTTTCATATTCCGTATATTACTTTTCGATAGACGATAAGACCAATCAAAAACAAATTTAATTAACAGTATAACTTTGATAATCATTAAAAAAATTGTAGCATAATAATAGCACTGTTTAACACGAAAAAAAAATAACAAGGTTCTGACAACGGGTTCTGATAGAGGGGAAAAAAATAATATTCGTGTATCGGCGTTTTGAAAGTTTATGTATAAGTTGTATTTTAGGGGGATTTAAGTTGCGCCTTTTTTTAACATTCTTATAGTGAATCGGCATAGGAAACCATGATACCCTAACATTTTGGGTATAGGATGTGTTCTGAGGATTAATGTAAAATACTACTAGGAACATTTTAACCCTCTAACTTTTCAATGTATGGCAAAGATAACCCATAAAACAAGGATATAACGGGTTAAAATGTTCCACAAAAATATTTGTCATTAAATTTTACTATCAGGTATGTTCTGAAATCCACCTCGGATTTGAACGGAAAGATTCCGACGTGAATCGGATTTCAGAACATGCCCGTATGTCTCTGAATACACCAAAGCTGAAAATTCAACTTACACAACAGAAATAAGTCAAAACTTAAAATTTGTTTAAGGGTTAATTGCGTACTTATTCAGAATTGATGCTAAAATGTCACACAAAACTGGGTTCTAGAGGGTTATTTTGTATGAAAAAATGTTTTATCTAAAATTTTACTATAAATCACCAAACAAAAAACTCTTTATATAATATCTAAAAATAGAAAGAAGAGAGCAAATTTAGTAATTTTTCCACTGATGCACTCACTCATTTGGCGCATCAGCAGCACTTTCAAAGAAATGTATTTTGTTGTTCAGTGTAGTATAGAGGACATTACTCAATTTATTCCATTTATTTTCAGATTCACCATGGCACTCGTCTGCAACAAGCCAAGATGGTTTAGCCGAAGCCATTCAACTTCTTTCCTGCAAACCATTATCGAATATTGTGCCAGTGCAACAAATGCAATTAATGCATTCAGTTGATGTGTCTTTTTTGGACGACCAGGTAATAATTCCATATCAATTCGACTATTTTTGAGCAAAATCTGACCTTTGTGATTCAGATTTTTTTTAACTTTGTAGTGTAATATGTTTTTAGCTGGTGTTCCTAAAAATGCCAAAGATAAGGCTTAAAAGTTTAGATGGCCAATTTTGCCGTAATGTTTGACAATAAAAAGAACTTAGATGTTTTTAAGTCAAGTTTCATTCCTCTCTTTATTTCAAAGATCTTCAATATTTATAATAAAAATACCAGTATTAATTTTATTTAGATATTCTTAAACTCCTTCCCATTATTCTATTCTCATATTGTTTCTTAGTTCAATTATGTTCTTAATAATTGTTCTTCTCTCACTTGCTCTTTGATTTCTCAGCTTGGAATTTTTCCTGCGCTTGCACTTGTGCAGCTAATAGGGTAAGCGAACACCAGTGAGCGCATTTCCTTACAATTGGCTGTGACGCAAAAACACAGTGACCTAATGACACTCGATAAGCGTTGGCACACGATCGAAAGAATGAATGAAAGAAAAACAAAGAAAATATATTTTGTTACCAAATATGTAACGTACCGTAAGCTGGCTGTGCTATGACACTACAGTAGGTTAGTAGTGCTCGTGAAAATAACTTAAACTGTATTTTTTGTTTATGCGAAAACAATTTCTTTTTTAAGTTATACACTGTAAAAAATTACAAAATATCTTAAAACCAGAAGAACGACTCATTCAAGGTCTTTGAGCTATATCTTCGATTTTTTTCGGTACGACTTACGGTTTCGAAGTTACAGCTGTTTGAATACATGCACTAATTATATTTTTTAAGATATTTTGAAATTTTTTTACAGTGTATATCTTTTAAAAAGAAATGAAAAATAAATAAAAAAAGTATATAGATATAATACGTTTCAGGAGAACTATCAACCCAGAGAGTTTAAAAATTTTCAAATATAGTGATGTCAGAAACGTGGGTGGTTTGATATGGAATCACCGATATATACTCGTACTTAAATGAATATATAGGTATACTAGAGGGTATACTTGTATACTTATGTATATAGGTCTACTAGGGTGTTCAAGATGGCGGTCTCCAAGTGGCGGCAACACCACTCTTCAAATGCATGTCATTTTTGAGGGATGGCAACCTTAACATGAGCACAACATACATATCAGATCGATCTGTCAATGAATAGTGACGTTATATTGTTTTAACCCAGATATGCCGACGGGCTTGCTGGTGCAATTATCTTTGCACTTTTCTTAAATTCCTTTATTCTGACACCAATGTCTTGCAAAAATGAAGAATATTAAAAAAAAATTTTTTTGTGTCTTGGATTTTAAAACCGACGCTAGCAAATAAGTCAACTAAAATCACATATAATTTCCTTTTCCATAAGTACTTTTGCTATTTATTAGTTATTAGAACTTTTTACAATACAAAAACAGAAACGCAACAACAACAAAATATAATTATAAAACTTTTTCTCATCGCTCAGGTGACATCTTCACACTATTGAAAATATTATAAAACTGACACCTTTGATAAAAAAAAAAAAACACTCAAGGACAAAAAAAATTACAATAGACAAAGCTTATCAATGAACGTTTTCTTGACCGCTATGCTTTGTAACGCAACAACAAATTGGTTAGCGAATTTAAAGCAATGTAAATGCAGCACACTGAAAAAAGTAGGTGTACTACAGGTAGTTCGGTCGGTATATCTGGGTTAAATTAAACAACTTTTGATATTGTTTTAAAAATGCCTTGATTAAGCATTACTTTTTGCGATACAAAAGAAAAGCGACATAAATATTATATCTAACCGTAAAATATTGTATTGCTGAGTTCAAAGAGGTCGAATCACCACAAGAGATCAACACGCCAGGGGAGCACCAAAAACAGTGACCACTCCAGAATGTATTGGAAAAATCAACGATTTCGTATTGGACAAACCGAAAGTGAAAGTGTGTGAGATAGCTACAGCCGTAGGCATATCAAGTGTCGGGTCGGTGGTTTCAAATTTTATATGAACATTTGGGTATGAGAAAGCTAACTGCAAGATGTGTACCGCGTTCGTTAACAATCAATCAAAAACATGATCATGTTCGGACTTGCCAAAAATGTTTGGATATTTTTAAACAAAATCCACTATTTTTTGCGTAAAATAGTGACCATGGATGGAACATGGATCCATTACTATACACCAAAATCGAAGGAATCAGCAAAAGAGTGGGTAGGACTCAGCGGAAGTGTACCAAAGCGAGCAAAGACTCAACCAATGGTCTGAAAGGTGTTGGCGTCTGTTTTTTGGAAATCAAGTGGCATTTTGTTCATCCACTATTTGAGAAGAGGGAAAAAATCAAGAGCGACTATTACTGTATATTATTGGACCGATTGAAGAATGAAATCGCAAACAAACGGCCCCATTTATCGAAAAAAAAATCATCTTTTGCAAGACATTGCTCCAGCTCATAAATCGATCGAAACCATGGCCAAATTGTACCTCATCCTCCATATTCTCCAGATTCGGCTCCCAGCGACTATTATATCTTCCCAAACTTAAAAAGGTGGCTCCAGGGAAGGAGATTTGTGACAAATGAACAGGTCGAATAAGAAACTGAAGCGTATTTCGGAGATCTTGATAAATCTAACTTTTCAAAGATCATCGCAATGTTAGAATATCGTTAAAAGGGGGGGACTATGTGGAATAAGAGTAAACAATAATTTTTGCAAAAATCGTGTGTTTTCTTTGTTAGGCCGGCAGCATCTTGAACGCCCTAGTACTTTTTATGTGTGCATAAAGGGTGCGTAGTTATGTTAGATTGCTAAGGCAATCTTTTTATGCTCTAATATTTTCTATTTTTACTGAAATAAAAGAAGTAAAAACAAAAATGTAAATTACGAATAAACGACTTCAAATGAAGAAATTACAATTTCCTTTAATTAATTTCATAAAGTCAATTAATAAATTTAATTGTGAAAAAACACTTGTAATATATTCAATAAATGAGCACTTCAATAACTGAACTCTCAATTTGTTTTTTAATTTTAAAATGTCACTTTCTAAAGTGTGAACGAACAGACGCCATGTTCGCTATGTAAAGATGAACAAGAACAAAGCTTGAAAAATGCAGAACACGTTAATAGGGATGTTAAAACGTTAATTTTCTACGCTCTGTCACACCAGTGTCCCAAAAATAGGAGGGGGGGGGGGGGGGGGGGAGGAATATTCCAACACAACTAACAGCAATTCGGTGAGTTGCAAAAACTGTGTTACAAAAACCGAATCAAAATTGTTTTGCCAAACCGTGCTAGCTTTGAATAGAAATTCATAGTAATCGCTTAACAAATGTAACTAATCTTCTTTACATTGTTTTATAAACTCGTTTTTACTGAAATTTACGAGGGGTACTATTTATATTTCGGGAACTGGCAACACTAATGTCAATAGCTAAGGTCTGGCATCACCAACATAAAGTTTGACATTTGTTAGCATAAATGTACTCACAACGTTTTGATGTACAAGTGCTATTTGTTTTGTTTACAGAGAGTTAAGAAAATCAATTTGTTAAAAAAATGGAAATTTCAAGAGAAGGTTTTCGTTGGATTATTTTTCACAACTTTCGACGTGGATTATCTCAACAAAAATGTGTCGATGAACTCAGTTCTTTGTATGACGATAAAGCACCATCAAAAACCACAGTATATCGCTGGTATAGTGAATTCAATCGTGGTCGTAGTTCGGTCGCCGACGAATTTTGTGAAGGTCGTCTAATATCGGTTGTTGTGCCACAAAACATCGATGCAGTACGTGAACTAATAATGCAAGATCGTCATGTGATATATCGTGAGATAGAGGCATCCTTTCACATTAGTTCCACTACAATACATTCGAATTAGAGCCCTGCATGAGTATGCTTTTTGCCTACTCAAATACATTCGTTTGCTGTCGGATAAAAAGCTTACCTTTACCTTTTTTTCCAAAGCTCTCGTATGTAAACATACTCTCACTCTATTTTATGCGAGAGTAACAATACACTGCTGAACTTATAACAGCAAGAGAAGCTTCTTGCAATAAAAAGTAACGCAAACACTAGGTACACTGAATATGAATACACATACACTGAATATTTTGAGCATTCTTTTGTTATATGTAAGAATCTTTTGTTTTGCGAGTGACTTTCAATGAGATGCGAACAATATATATGTAGAAATTTTTTTCAATTATGATTACTGACGTATTAAAGAAATACAATTTTTTAACAGTTTTTCAAGAATTAATTGTTTTTATTAGAGTTTGTGTTTCGTTTTCCAAAAATTATTGTTATAAATTCCCAGCAGGAAACTTAAAACTAATAAGAAGTTAAAACACACTCACGGCTGAACCAAAGTATTTTCAAAGTCTTACGCGGTTCATAGAATGTTTATTTGTAAACACATTTTCTTCATAGTTTTAACAGAAAATATTCGCTTTTGTTTTTTGATAAAGTCACTTTGTATGGGAGGTGGATGTGGGTTTCACTCGATTTGGTTGATTTATACACAAAATACGTGTTATATATCAAAGCTCATATGCAAAATTGCAAGTCCATATATTAATTTTTGTGGAATTTAGAGAGGGAGGTAGGCGTGGTTTTCATCCGATTTGGCTCATTTTCGAACATGACCTTTATTTTTTAGATAAAGCTTAAATATCGAATTTCGTGATGAAAGCTTGAAAATTACGGCTGTAATGGTGATCACAGACAGATAAACGGACGGACAGACAGGCGGAAATGGCTTAATCGACTCGGGTGGTGATGCTGATCAAGAATATATACACTTTTCTATACCTGTCGAGCCTCCTTATGGGCGTTATACTATGTTCAGACTGAGTATTAAATGCGCATTTAGAAGTTCGAAAATGCTTACAAATGTCAAGTGTTCAAACTATGAAGAAATCCTTAATTCGCATTAAAATTGACAGATTTCTTAATATTATTTCTATGTTGTGAAAATGCTGACATTTTAACAAAAATCTGATTGCAGGAATGAACCAGAAAGTTTTCGGAAAATTGTAAACATTTATTATTTTTGTTTGAATATATTTATAAACAACTTTATTAATAATTAAACAAATGTATGATTGACAAATTACAGGTGTCAATACTTTTCCTTCTTCGCACACGGTGTAGTCACTATAGAACGCTAGAATTCCCTTTGCAATTTGGTAGGCATACACAGTGAAAGCAAATGTGGCTCCAGTGAGTGTGCATAATCTTCGGGTGAACCTCCTTTTAATACCACTGTTTCTGTGGCTACAAAAACACTGCGAGCATATTCTACCGCTCAGTAATATTTTGTCCAGTCACCTCTTGCTTTGGCGTTTCAGTGGCAGTCCATCCTGTCGCGAAGTCTGTTGGAAAGCTTGTGGAAACCTGTTTCAACTTCTTCAGCTTTGTTACGTCCCAAAAATATTTGCATGGTATGATTTTTACCAAAGACAAATCTTGAGTTTGCTTTCCATTGTTGTCGTAGATCATTCAGCAGATTATTGTGCATATTTTGCACCTGAGAGACAAGGATGAGAGGATGTTTTCCCACGCAGCGGCGCACGTCTTCTATAATTTGTTGTTTTCAGGCCAGTCCTTTGCGATCGGTTTTCACCAACGGAATCTTCTATTTATTTTTGAACAAAAACAAAAACTGTTCAAGTTTATCAATCGAATGGCGAACAGCTGATGGAATTTAATAACGAGTACTGTCAAAACAAACGAGTAAAATGTATTCGAACTTCGAAACAGGGTCGCAAACTGCTAAATGCTTATTTGAAGTAGAATTTATGTGAATTTACTTGACAGAATTTTATATGGGTAAATTCGCATTTAGAGAAGCATTAAGGAAATAAATGCGAATTAAGCTCTAAATGCGCATTTAGCTGCCAGTCTGAACATAGTATTACAAACGGAGTGACAAAATTAATGTAACCCTTTTACGTTTTTTAAACGTGGGGGTATAAATATAGCTTAACTAGCTGACCCGGCAAACGTTGTTTTGCCCAAACTTAATATTCGATGTTTCTACTTTTTCAATAGATGACGGTGTAGTTTTGAAAGACAAACACAATTACCAAATTTTAGTCTATTATGACCAAACCCGATTGAAATATAGTATTTTCATATATTTGTGGGTGGTATAACATATTTTTAGTACAGTTTCCGACAGCAAGCAAACAAAATAAATTAGTATAATAATATAAAAATTTATTTTTAATACCAAATTTTCTATACCAATAATACCAGCAAAATCTTCTGAGATATAGAGTTTTTATTGATTTGTAGGCAGTAAAAGGGGGGTGTGGTAACCAAGTTTTAGTACAGTTGCCGACAGTGAGCATAAAAACTAAACTCTAAAATTGTAGCCTAATACGGCGAAACCATCGGAAATATAGAATTTTTATTGATTTGGGGGCGGTAAAATGAGGTGTGGCAACCAA
This sequence comes from Pherbina coryleti, assembly GCA_943735915.1. Classification (NCBI taxonomy): domain Eukaryota; kingdom Metazoa; phylum Arthropoda; class Insecta; order Diptera; family Sciomyzidae; genus Pherbina; species Pherbina coryleti. The sequence continues at coordinate 43,717,025 of OX030952.1, read as the reverse complement.
TTTTTAGTACAGTTACCGACAGTGAGCATACAAACTAAATTACGAAATTTTAGTCTAGTATCACCTAAACCTTTCGATATATAGAATTTTCATTAATTTGTGGGCGGTGAAAGGGGGTGTGGCAACCTATTTTTAGTACAGTTTCCGACAGCAATCAAACAAAATTAATTACCAAATTTAAGTATAATACCCCCAAAATCTTCCGATACATAGAATTTTTATTAATTTGTGGGCGGTAAATGGGAGGTGTGGCAACCCAGTTTTAGTAAAGTTTCCGACAGTGAGCATACAAACTAAATTACCAAATTGTAGTCTAATACGAACAAAATCGTCAGAAATATAGCATTTTTATTGATTTGTGGGCGGTAAAAGAGGGTGTGGCAATTTTTTTTCTACATAGTGTCCTTCCTTGGGGCAATACGAATCCATCAATCTCAAAATTGTAAAAATTGAACGACCCCTTCTTGAGTTATGCGCGTACACACGGACGTCAGTCATTTTTATATAAATAAATATAAGAGATAATCAGCGCAAATAATAACAAACTACCTATAATAAATTTAAAATAAATTTAAAAAAATGCATTCTATGGTTTTCTTTCAAAATGCTTATTTTAATAGAAAATGCGAACAACGTCGCATACGGGCAGCTAGTGTTTGGCTATATTTGTTTTTGCTTGCCTCTGTCTTTTTTTCACGTCACCACGCATAGCGTACGACAAAAAAAACAAAAACAAAATACATTGCCATTCTCTGTTGCTATCCATAGCACACACACGCTCGGGCATATGTAGGCAAAACAAAAACAAATCACATTGCTATTCTCAGCAAAGCAATACTCACTGTAGGATGGCAGAGTAAAATATTGGAACACTCGCATCGGGTCGATGTGCCGCACACTGCTTTATTTTTCACTACACAACAACAATTTTTATACGCTATGAGTCGTTCATGTCCGTTTGTGCTTGCAGGTGAATTTTACTTAGGATTTTGAAATGAATCTCCTTTTCTAATAAACTTTTTAATAATTTTTTTGGCCTAAAACCTTCACCAGGTCGAGAGCTTTTTATTATAAAAATTTCAAGAAAAACGGCCGGGCCTTTCTCAAGATTGTTCCGAACATAAAAAAGGCACTTAAAAATATAATACTAGTATAGATAACAATATTAAATTATTCTTTAAGTCTAAATTTAAGGAATAAACTTATAAATAAAGTTATGATTAATGTAATGAATAAAAAGTATAGTACTAAAAAAACAAATGAAAAAATAAGTTCATGAGTAAAATTAAAAAAAAAAAAAAATAAGTCGCCTGTCCTACCTCCTTTGTTTAAGAAAACCGGTTTGGTTAAACGCTAAGCATTAATGAACTACAGAACAAAAACAAAAATAACGCAAAGCTTTCAAAGTTCAGATCAGTGCTTGCAGTGTATGTGAGAGTATGTTAGGCGAGTACATCGAATAGAAACAAAAATAACGCAAACTTCTCAAAGTTCAGATCAGTGCCTTCAGTGTTTGTGAGAGAACAGATAAGGTATAAGTTAAGCTCGTGCGCAGATTTGCTCTTCACTACACGACCTGTTGTTTAACTTTTATTCAGTTACAGTGTACTCTATAGCAGTGAAGCAGAATGTATTCGCTTTGCGATTATACTCATGCAGGGCTCTAAATCGAATTGCATGAACTTATCTGTAAAAAAAATCTGCTCTCGTTGGATACACCATAGTTTATCAATCGCTCAAAAAAGTCTTGAGTCGATTGGTGTAAGGAAATGATTAAAAAGTTCAATCGTGGTGCTTCAAAAGACAGGTGACTAATCATGGATATATGCGTATGAGTCGGAAACAAAACAGCAATCGAGCGTGTGGGTATTCCAAGACGAGGCAAATCCAAAAAAAGTTGTTCGGGCACGAGGCACTGCGAAGCAAATGGTCGCCTGTTTCTTCCACCGAATGGGTCATTTGTGTTCCGCTTGATCAACGTAGGACGGTCAATTCTGAATGGTACACGACCATTTTTTTGCCAGAAGTCTTCGGAGAAATTCGCAAAACCAACCGCCAAAAACGAATCATTCTCCATCATGACAATGCGAGCTCTCACACATCTCGTAAAGTATGTGCATTTTTGAGCAGTCAAAACGTCGAATTGATCAGTCCTGATTTGGCACCCAATGACTTCTTCTTGTTCCCGAATATCAAAGGTAAACTGCGTGGTCAATGATTAACGAGCGCCGCAGAAGCAGATGAAGCGTTCAAAAACCATGTTTTGGAGGTGTCTCAAGAGGAATGGAAAAACTGCTATGACAAATGGTTTGAACGAAAGCAAAAGTATGTTGACCATTAAGGGGAATATTTTGAAAAACAATAAAGCCATTTTTATTGAACAAATGTTTGTTATTTGTTTGTAAAAACATTTTATTTGAGAGTTCATTTATTTTATTTAAAATAAAGTTAAACATTAAACCTTAATTTCTCAAGGTACATGTCTGCAAATAAATATGATATTAAAATGCGGCTTCGAATAAACTATTTTTCAAAGAAATTTTTGACTGCCTTTTGTTAATTTCCACTATTTAACTTGCCATAATCGAGATTTTTTTTTTAATTGCGTTGATTGAGTCAATAATAATGTAAATATTTTGAGTGTTGCAATAATCGAGGAATTGCGTACATCGAGGGTTGCGTTGAAGGAAATGGCTTCAAGTAAGCTTTCTTTAAGCGTTGTTAACCATTTTTAAAATAAAGAAGAGACCAAGGCTTATTGTTCTTCTTTATATGGAGAGTCTCGAAAGTTACAAAAGCTGAGATGAATCTCTGAGAATGTTTAAACTACGACAGCATTTACAAGAAATGTTTAAGATTGGTCACTTGAAAAGTCATCAGTGCTTTGCTATTCATTTATAACATACATTTTTATTATAAATTTAATATCTCGATTAATGAACGAAAGCTGCATTGGCCGGAATTTGAATTAAAAATTAACAAAAACCTTAAAGTTATTTTTATATATTACGATATTCATCGCTTTTTCCGATAAAAAATGTCCCAATAAATGTTTTTGTTTTTCCCATAAAACTATGTAACTCGAAATGTAGTAATATTGATACTGAATTTTCTAGGAACTCAACTCTAATAACACTGTGACACAATTTGGCGATTTCAAACCTGGGTGAAAGTAGAACCCAAATGAAGACGATTTGAAAAACAAATTTGAGACACAATTTTTAGAAAAGCCTCATTAAAAAATTTATACGCTTTTGAAAAATAAAATTTTTTGAATTTTGTTTTTTTTTCTTAATTTTTCATAAAATTATTTCAAAAGCCTATTTTAAAAATCTGTTCCATTCATCCTGGGGATATTTTCAATATTTAATGAAATTTTTAAATTTTTTTGTTTCAGATCAATCTAGCGACCAACAGATTGTACGCAGTGCAAAAAAGGTCTTTTACGCCAATTGTAACCAGCGCCACCTTTGTTTTTTAAAAAAACCTTTTAATAACCCTGAAAATTTCAAAACTATAAGTTTTTTTTCTTTTTAAAGCCATTACCTGAGTATCACTCCATTTTACTCACCTCTAAGTGTATCGCCGGCCTTTCCGAAGAGAGTAAAGAGATATTTTTCATAGTTTTCGGGTTACGACACAAAATCTTATAAAAATTAGGTAAAAAATAACATTTCATCCTCTAAAACCATGAAAAAGTAGTTTTATGTCCTATTATGTTCAAGGCGATTCTTTGGCATATATTTATGTACCTTCGTTGGAAGAAAGCATATTAAAATATTGAGTCGTTTGCAAGCGGTGTGGTTTGCAATAAACACATATTTAAAATCGAAGAAATCTTATGGTGGCCTTTCTAAATCAACCAAACTTCAAAAGAGTATTAAAACAAAACAGAGGCCGACTTTTCGAAATCCTTTGGCAAATCGTTCCTAAATAGGGTCGTCTTTCTGCGATCCTCGAGGTGTGTTGCACTGCGTCTACCTGTGTTGTTATATGTACATTTCTATAACACTGAAAATTTTCAAAGACCTAATAAATTGGGTCGAAGCTTCAAAAAGAAAGCTGTCGGAGCTGAACTCTATTGTTATTTCATTATTTTTGTTTGGGTAGGAACCATGATATAAAATACAAGTTTTATGCTTTCAATAATAACTCTCTAATTGTTTTGTAGAAAACAATACTAGAGATTGAGAAGATGTTGAACTGAAAGTAATTTTAAGAAAATCATAGTCCTTTTTTTAACATCTAATTTTTAGGTTTTAATAGAATTATTTCCAAAACGAAAAGTAAAATCGGAATTTCAATGAATTTATCCGTAAAATGTTTGCAAAATATTAATATAATTGTTATATAATAATGTTATTATAATAGCTCTCTATTGTCTTTTTATAGGGAGTTTCAATTGCATCATCCCGGCGCTAACAAATCAACGTTCTTAAAATCAACTATTTATTCATATTGAACCAAATAAAAAACGAGAAAATTTTGTGAGATTTTTGGACTTCAACACATCTTTTATATGCATATATTAGGTACTTATTGAATGTTATTTACTCAATTATATGGGATTTTCTTTATATAGTATTTGCATTCTCTCTTTTTGGACATATTTTATTCTCTTCCATAATTAGTATGAAAAATTTAAACATTGTTCAAGTCAATTTGTTTATAATTATTGCAATTATTTAAATCACCGAATATATTCTTTAAGTTTTATTGATTCGATGTAAGAATAATATTAAATATATATCAAAAATTGTAACATTTAAGTCCAATAATAACTAACCAACTTTCACATTTATAACTAATGCTCATTTTATATAAATTATAAGTAAATTTTACTCTTAAATTTTAATGTTTTTCATTGTTTATATTGAAAACAAATTTGAGCTTTAGGCCTAGTATGTTGTTGTTGGTTGTTGCCTTCATTGTCTTAATGTTGTCAACATTCTTGGCCTAAAGCTGAAATTTGTTTTCAATATAGTAAATTTAAATGTTAATTATTGCACAGAATGTTAAACTTTGGTCAATCTAGGCCCTCTGTCCCACCACTTCGTATTTTATTAATGAGGTTTTGATAACTACTCTGAGTCATTATTTTTTATTTTAATTTTTGTCAGGGTCATATGAATAGGTCAGCAGACCAGCAAAGAAACATAAAGGCGGTTTTATTTTGAATTCATATCAAACCAATATAATAAAAGTATATGTTACGTCCTTTAAAAATTTTCATTTGAAATAAAAATTCCTAAGATAATTCAACAGATATCAGCTGATTCCTTTGCGAGCCACGCTTAATAAAAGTGAAGTTTTAATAGAAACCGTTCGTATAAAGTAACACCAAAAATTTACGTCTCAATTCTCAACTAAAATCAATCCGGTAGCTGTTGCGCTGAATATTGATCTATAACTTAATTCGTGCGGTTTTTTTTTAAATTTGAACGTGCGCCAAAAGAACTGCTCCGGTGTTGAGGCCAAAAATGAATCAAGTCAATTTTTGATACCCTATTCTGAAGTGAAGCGTATCCCGGTGAGAGCGTTTTGCATAGACCGAAATAAATGATAGTCGGACGGGACAAGGTCCGGGTGAGCCAATACTTCCCATCCAATATTTTCCAAATTGTTTTTAACCGGCCTTGCAACATGTGGCCGAGCGTTGTCATGTTGAAAAATTATGGCTTCTGTCTGGTCGCATATTCCGGTCGTTTCTCGACTATGACTCTCTTTAAACGGATCAATTGTGTTCGATAGAGATTACCTGTGATTGTCTGGCCCGATTTTAACAGCTCATAGTAGAGCACATCCTTCTGATCCCACCAAATACAAACCTTGGCACCATGGATATTTGCCTTTGGCTGGGAAGGTCCTGGTTGTCCGGGCTTCACATATGAATGTTATCGTTTCGGGTTGTCATAATGGATCCATTTTTCATCCCGTCACGATCCGATGCAAAAATGACTTATTTTTGTAGCGTTCAAGCAGTATTTCGGACATGCGAAATCATCTTTCCATATCTCTCGGCTTCAAATCATATGGCACCCAATTTCCTTGCTTTTGAATGTATCTGGCTGCTTTTAAACATTTTGAAATGGCTGCTTGAGTGACTCCCAGCGATTTCGCAAGTTCTTCTTGTGTTTGGCAACAATCTTCATTGAGTAATGCTTCTAATTCTTCGTTTTCAATTTGTTTGGCTTACCAGGACGTTCTCCGTCTTCTAAGCTAAAACTGCCACTTTTAAATCGTGCAAACCACTTTTGGCACGTTCGCTCAGCTAGAGCATGTTCACCATAAACTCCCACCAAAATACGGTGACTTTCGGCAGCAGTTTTCTTCATATTAAAGTAATAAAGAAGAACTCCCCGCAAAAACATTTTTTCAGGCACAAAGTTCGACATATTTGAGTGAAAAAAAATATTGTTTACGCTTCAAATGAATGACATATACTAAAAAACACGCACAATGACAGTAGCTTTCCAACGCATGTTCGGAATATTGGAACGATGGAATAATAATCAAGTTACGCCATCTCTTAGCAAACCGCACGAATTAAGTTATAGACTCAATAAATTTTGACTTGATAAAAAATTCGCTATATACATATGTGGAGGTTTCCTTTTAAAATAAAAGAGTTTAGTTTAATTGTAACTATAATGAAAGTTTATTTAGATAATTTATCAAAAATTGATATTTTAAATATGATTTATTTTATATTAAAGTTAATGAATTTATTTTGGAAGTGCGTCTTTTATATTATAGGTCTTTTACGTCGTGCGTCTTTTTATTAACTGAATTATTCCGACAACGAGTGCATGCACCAAGCACGCTCTCGACAGAGTTTATTCCGTCTCACTCATTCCCACAATACGGCCATCGTGATGAGTATTCGACCCGAATACTTCAACCCCATCATCTGATTCGAGATCGTTGGGCCACGGCTTCATGTACTCAACTCAGGTTGTGGTACGCTTCGGTCCTTCATCGTACCCGACTTTGACAACATCATAGGTGTTATATGGCTGACTGGCTTTTAACTTTAGTCCACCTCAAAACTGCGTTATTTTGATTGCGACATGATTATCTATCTTGTAGCGATTTGGCTTCTTACGTCGGAGATTATAGGTTCGTTGGTTTTCAGCTTGTATGTTAAAGATTTGTTGCTTGGCTTGCTGCCTTTTTTCGTCTCCTTGTTCATTCAACTTAGCTGCAATTTATTCTTCGATCAGGTTTTTAACTTTTAAGTCTTCTTTTGTGTTCATTTTTACGCCTTCAAGTAACTCAAAAAGCGTCAAATGAGTACTGCGGCTGAAAGTAGAATTAATAATTTGTTGGACCTTCGCTACATGTTGATGCACAGTTTTGTTAGAACTTCAACAATAATACTGTTGAGTCTTTTAACTTGTCCGTTAGCACGGGATAGACCAGTCGGTATTTTATGGAGTTTAATGTTTTCCTCATCGTAATATTTCTGAAAATCTTCGGATATGAATGCAGAACCTCTGTCTGAAACAATTTGTGATGGGTTTCCAAATACAGCGATTGCAGTTATACCCGTTGTATGTTGATAATTCTTCGAGAACAGTTTTAATTGTCTTCAATTTGATGTCTTACATCCGTGCTTGCTTAACATTAACTAGGATTCCGTCTTCTTTGATCGTCATAATTGGTTAGCGACTTAAGGCGTCTGCGTGTTACAAATCTATGTTCAACCTCGTAATCATACTCTTCCAGAAATAATATTCATCTAGCTACTCTGGTGCACAAGTCCCTTTTCGCTAGCGTCTTTGTAAATGCGTTACAGTCCGTGATCAATTTAAAATGTAAGCCAAAAAGATATACCCTAAATGTTTTTAAAGCCTCTATCACTGCTAATATTTCGAGTTAATAACTGAAATATTTACTTTTGGCGTCTGTAGTCTTCTTGCTCATAAAATATACCGGGTGAAGCTGTACATCGTCGGGTGATTTCTGTAATAAAATGGCTCCATACCTGTCCACTCTTTTGTGGAAATTCGTTGAATAATTTTAAACAAAAGGTTTGCTTTGGTTGCAGCCAATTTTATTACTAAAAAAACAACTTTAAAATATAACAAACAAACTTAACTTTAACTTACAAATACATAAACATACATATGTCTTAATATCCCAGTGGGCAATTCTGTTAGGCCTCTAAAAAAAAGGCCTGTTTAAAGTGCTTTATTTGGCGTCAATACTGCTTCTAACATCGCTACTTCTACAAGCGCTTTTTAAAGGCCTACCTATAGAGGTAGGGGTATAAAAATTAGAGATGGGTCGTTCCGAACCTGTATAGTTCCTGGAACTATGTTCACAGTCGGACATAGTTCCAATCGTTCCTTCTATTCATTTTTAGCATGTTCAAACAGTTCCAGTTGCAATGATTTTTTTTCTATAAATCAATATGAACCGTCTTCTCTTTCACACATATTATGGCTTACACGAATTTGTGATCGACTATTAGTGCAAAGATATGTTTGCGAAGGAACGAAACAACTGATGTGTGAAATGGTAAGATGACATTTCGACGTTCTTGTTGCGCGCAATGCTGTGTTTATTTCGTTTTGAACATGCTTTCATTCAATCGAATGGAACTGCAGAACTAGATAGTTCCGCGGACATGTTACAATCTGCTGCATATGAGTTGCATGAGTTTCATTCAATGAAATGGAACTGCGGAGCTAAATAGTTCCGCGGACATGTTACAATCTGCTGCATATGAGTTTCATTCAATCAAATGGAACTGCGGAACTAGATAGTTCCGCGAACATGTTACAATCTGCTGCATATGAGTTTCATTCAATCAAATGGAACTGCGGAACTAGATAGTTCCGCGGACATGTTACAATCTGCTGCATATGAGTTGCATGAGTTTCATTCAATCAAATGGAACTGCGGAGCTAGATAGTTCCGCAGACACGTTTTGCAACTAGAGAGTATTCAATTTGTTCTTTTTAAGCACTTATAAGTTACATACGAACGGACGGACAGACAGACGGACATGGCTAAATCGACTTGGGTGGTGATGCTGATCAAGAATATATATACTTTGCTATACCTATGCCTCCTTATGGGGCTTACAAAGAGTGACAAAATTAATATGCCCCTATTGCGTTTTTCTATGGGAGCCCCCCTAAGGAGTAGTCGGAGGGAATAGGTGTCTAAGGAAAAAATGTTCCTTTTTCAAAAGTAAGGGGGGTCGGTCATACATATTAATCCTCTTCGGCCTTCTCTTAAAGCCCTTCTGTATAGGTGTAGAGAATACATATACAAAAACCATAAAAAATTGCTACTACAGCTCAAAGGAACTACATAGTTCCGCGGACATGTTTCCGCGAACTAGTTCCGCTGTACAAAAGAATCGTTCCATGTTCGTTCCGACCTCGGAACTGTTTAGCACAAGCCTAATAAAAATACAAATAATTAGACGAGACGAAAATATAATTTGTCAAGTTTTGAAGCTGTTTGAATGCTTTTAGGGTGAAATTAATGGTAAGATTTTAAATTGATCAAATTTAAAAATATGAATTTATATATATAATATATATATAAAATTAAGTGTCGCCTTTGGTAGAAATTAGACCACTTAAAATTGATTTTTGTTTTTATTTTTAATGAAAACATTTTTTTTCTTTCTTCACTCTTGTGCAAACTTAACTGAACTCATACCTCACCATACGTACCACCAGCTGGAAATCACAAAATAGTAACTCCACTCTGAGTTTCCATGTTCTGTGACTTTTACTTTCAAAGCTATTCGATATTAAAAATTCGGCTTATATATTCGGAGCTACACCCCTTTGTCCAATGCTCGTCCCAGTACTCTACTTCCAATATTCTACTTTCTTCTAGAAGATATCACCAAGTGGGAACTCCATATTGAGTTTCAAAAATTTGAATTGTATGGGTGGTGCCACACCCCCTTGTCTAATGCACGTTCAATTTTTCCAGTCGAGTTTCTTTGATTTGTGATCAAAGCTGTGATCAAAGCTATAGCTTCTAGTTGGAAAGCTATACCGAAAATTTCTAGTGCTGAAAAGAGCCACGTCCCTCTTTCAACGCCCATAAAATGTTGCCAATGGAATGGTACGTATAATTTAAGGTCGAATACCGATTTCCGGGGCTGTGTGACCTATAATTCTAAAGCTATTCGATTATTCCAAAATTATACATAAGTGAACCTTAGAGTAGTGCAGCAAAAAGCAATGTTAAAAAGTAAGATCAAGCAAGTTTCATAATTTCAAGATTCACTATTTATTAATTCCTACTTTTTGTAGAGAAACTGTTTTCATGAAGCCACAGCCTTGGATAAGTCTGAATGGATCGGTTAACAGACGCGCCTTAGATAAATGGCTGGGGTCTCTTCTTACTGTTTTGTGCATGAAATCCTCATCCGTTTTCCTCATATGCTTCCAGCAGATATTCCACTCTTGTGGAAATTCGTTGAATAATTTTAAACAAAACGTTTGCTTTGGTTGCAGCCAATTTTATTACAAAAAAAATAACTTAAAAATATAACAAACAAACTTAACTTTAATTTACAAATAAACGTCGAATGAAACCATATGTACGTCAGAAATTATGAATTTTCGATTTTGCTTCTTTAAATCTGTCAACGGTTTTGCTATTTATGAGAAATTAGGGATGCATTTTCTAAAGTAACTGACCAAGCCAAGAAAACTTTCTAACTGCTTAATATTTTACGGCATTGGATATTTTAACAAAGCTTCAACTTTTGCCGACGCTGGTAAAACCTGGCCATTGCAAAAAACGTGTCCAAGGAACCTACCTTTCGTTTAAGGAAATTACTTTTCTTAAAATTTATCTGCAATCCGTAGTCACTGCAAATATTCAAAACATCTTCTTAATTCTGTAGTGCTTGTTCTTCACTGTTCGCTGGTATAGCACAATTGGTAAAGCTATACCTCGTCAAGTTAAGAAAAATTGCGTTTACATACCTTTGAAAAACAGCTGGTGAATTCGATAAGCCAAATGGTACCTTTCGAAAATGGAACTGCCTATTATGTATTACAAATGAAGTGTATGTGCGACTCGTTTCTGCAACATCAACGTGAAAGAAGCCGTTTTCCAGTCGACTGTACTAAATATTTTCGCAATCGACAGGAAAACGGCTTTTAATATATTAAATAGTTTGTAAACGATCTAATTGGTGCTCAATCTTTTGGGATAACTCTATTTATTTTTCTAAAGTCAATACATAATCTTGGAGAACCGTCGCGGTTTTTTACCAAGACCACTGGTCTAATGAATTCGCTCTCAGACACTTCAATTATACCGTCATTAAGATACTGTTGAATTTGTTCATCAACGATATGTTGTTCCATGATTGGTTATCGACGTGGTCGCGAACATATAGGAGTTTCGTCTGATTTCTTTCCCGAAAGTTTCACCATCTATTTCCACTAACTTTTCAACTCGACCAATTGGTTTAATACAGTTTTAATTTTTGTTTTCGCCAAAACTGATGAATCGAAGGTATACATTCGATTCGTTTAATTTTGCTTTATTAAACGATTTATAAACTCTATCCGACATTTTCTCAGTTTTGTCAGCGTCTGCTTGGTTTCCGACTGTTGGTGTTTTTTGTGCTGGTGCTGATGTTCCGGTTATTGCTGCTATATGCTAACGTGTTGTTGCTGTTTTTGTGGAGAGCTCGTAACTCCTCCTCGCTTGGTATAGAGCGACGGCCATAAAAGTAGATTTTTGGTTGGAGCGACATGATTCAAAAGAATATTCTATCAAATTTTCTGGAAATGTATAAGATAAAAAGAATAATTAATATTCCAAATGTGAGCATTGCTTCAACGGTGATGTTGAGTTTTTGTCTGGGGCTGGTTCTTAAATTAATAATGGCGATCTCATTTTCGATGTTCAGAGTGTTGAGTTTATGAAGGTTAAGTTTTCCGGTAGTGTGATTGGATGTTAGGATTACTCTGATACGTTATTTTGTTGATTTCCACTTTAAAGTTCTCGAAGTGAAGTATAGCATATCCAGATACTTTATGTGTGGCAAAGTTACATGTTAAGTTAACTATTGTTGCTGGAATATTAAGGAGTAAAATATAGTTGGGTTCTGGTTGTAGGATGTTCGATGATTGTCCGATGTCGTTGGTGAATCAGCGACAGGTTTATCGTTTTGCTTTTTGAATAATTCCGACCAGGCAAGTTGATTCTGCAATGTCTTCTTGGTGTCTTGCCTCCTGGCAATAGTAAATTCTTGGGCATATTTCGGACAAATATTGAATTCTTTCGGAATAATACAATGCATACGGGAGTATATCTATTTCTTTAGTTTTGTTAATGGGGAGTCGAATAGTGTGAAGTAAGGAATATTTGTTTTGTGATAGGATGGGGATACGGACGTTAAATATGATTTTTGTGTCAATATAATAAGCTTGTAAGCCAAGTAATTCGTAAATATCTGTAATGTGTTTTTTATATTATGCCGATAGAAGAAAATAGAGGTTTTCCGTTCTTCACGAAAAGGACCTTTCGTTATTAACATTTGGCGTTTAAGCGCACCAATCCGCTATATATGATGGCTGATGAGCCTCGCTTCTGAGCTTGACTGAGATATTTAAGGTTTCAAAAAAATTTTTAGATATAAGAAGTTATTATTTTTTTTTTAATTTATACAGGTTATTGTGCATAAAAAATACTTTATAAAAAATATTTTAATTTTTTTAAAATACTGTTCTGGCTTTTATATAGTGGGCGCTGAAAATGGCATTGGAAAAAAGACATCAAAAACGGTTCGATGGATATGGCCTTTCCCATGTATCGAAAACAAAAAAATCAAATGACATTTTAAAGCAAAGATCATATATTGATCTTACGGCCCCCTACGCAAGACTCCCGGGGTTTTTGTTTTTAATTATGTAAACTTAAACTTGAAGTAAAAAGTTAAAAAAATAGATACATTTTCGCGCCCTTTTTTGTTTATAAAAAAAAAAAAAAATAAATAGATACTTAAATTTAGGGGAAAGCTTAAAGGACAAAATAACGAACAAAAAAATCATTGAAATTGAACCAATGCATTTCGAGTTATTTATCGAACCGTTTTAAAAAACTAGTTTCGAGGAAATCGCGTTTAAAGTTTTTTATTTACGTTGTATGGAGTTTAGACATAGGTTAACGAAAACCGTTATAACTTCTGTTTTTTTTTTTAAATATCGATTTAAAAATGTGTATGTATATTCTTAAAAATATAAAGAACACATAAAACAAAAAAAAATTTGTTTTTTAAATTCATACCTTAATTAAAAACAACAGCTGAAAAGCTCACGTTTAGTCTCGGTGTCTAGCGGTGTAAGCGTAAAGGGTGCTAAATGTATTGAAATGATTTTGAGTTTGACGTTTTGTTTACGTTAACTTTTTTTTTCTTTTTTGATTTGGAATTTGTCAACAAGATTTTATTAATGGCCTTAGATTTAAGGCGAAATTTTAAGCGAAAATTTACTTGCAAAGTTAAAAGTTATTATAATATTAAGATTTTGAAAAATTTGAAAATTTTTTTTTTCAAATTTAAAAAGTTATGTGTATAATTCTATTCTGATAAATTTATTTTTAAAAATTTGTAATCATTATTATTATATATGATTAACTTATATGTGCATTCTAATGTTTATTTCTATATAAAAAATTTAATGTGTATTAAAATAAAATTGAAATAATTAATGTTGTAGTTAACTAATATAGTCGTATTTTTAATTCTGTTCTTTTAACTTTTTTAACATATTATTGAGAAATTTCTTATGGTTATTATTTATTTCTATAATTTAATTTACACTTCCCTTCGTATTATTTTATAAGGTCCGTGGTATGGATTTTGAGATTTTTTCTTAGTTTCTAATTTACAAATACATAATCTCCTTCTTGGAAATCTGAAATATTCACTTTTTTGTCATAGTTAATTTTACGTTTCTTTTTTACAGTTTCTATCATATCTCCTGCTTTATATATTGAATTTCTAAGTCTTTCTTTCAATTCGTGTGCGAAATTTTCTAAATTGTAAATTGGCTTATTATCTTTCGTGAAATCATTTAAATTTGTCGGTAATTTACCAAAAATCAACTCAATATGTGGCGTCGTATTATATGCGAATGTGTAATAACTAGACAGCGGAATTATATGCAAAATTTATTTGAAGTCTGATTGCAGTGAAATTTTGGATTTGTACTAATTTTGACTTCCTGAATGTAATTTTTACTCCATATCTATGATATGCAAATTTTATGCAAAAAATATGTAAGAGCATATGCAAGAAATATGCTGCATATTTTCTACATATGCAAGAAATATGCTGCATATTTTTGCTTATAGAGTCATTAAAATTATCTGATATTATAATATTTCCAAATTAATTTATATATTTAAAAAGTTTCTTGCAAAAGAGAATGTTAAAAATGAAAACAATTATTTTATTAACGTTTTATTAAGGCATGTCCCCACTTGGCGCGCTTGGTATTCGAGTGAAAATTTAAAAAATTTTTACAGGAAAACGGTAAAAGGTAATGAAAAAAATTTTTTGGGGGTGAATAAATACACCAAAAAATTATTTACAAAAAAAATTTTTTTATTAATTTTTAACATTTTTTATGTATGATATATTTTATACCTGGTTATACATCGTTACTCAAAATACCTTGTCCGATTGTCTCCAAATTTTAGCCGCATATTTTCCACATGTGTAGTTTCCCTGTGAACTAAAATATTACAAACATTTTTATTATTTTTTTTTCACAAAATCGAGACAAAAAACTTGAGTTTTTTAAGATTTTTTTTCAATCTTCATAAATTTTTTCGTTTTTGATCAAACTTAGAAATTTTAGTTCACACTATAACCATACTCATATTATTTATGAATTCTTTTCTTTTTTTTCTAGGTTCTGCCAAACTTAAGTTATTATGGTAATCAGCTCTTTCCTATATCGACAAGTCAATTCAACTTAAAGTTTCATACATAAAAAATGTTAAAAATGAATAAAAAAATTTTTTGTAAATAAGTTTTTAGTGTATTTATTCTCCCAAAAAAATGTTAAATTATCTCTTACCGTTTTCCTGTAAAACAATTTCGAATTTCCACTCGAATACCGAGCGTATCAAGTTTTAACATGCCTTAAAGGTAACATATGAATACTACTATAAATTATTAAAACTTTCCAAGTTGTCGTCGGCAAAATTTTGTCGATTTGTAGAAAAAATAATTTTATATTACTCCAGGTAATCCACCGAAGTTTTAATTAAAATTTCGTTTGTTTTCTTCCCATAACAAGCTTGAATTTAAGGCGAAGGTCGTCACCCAAATTTTCAGGAACTTTATTTATAATTCGTTGAGCTTTCTCAAATATTTCGTAAGATTTCTTTAAGCTCATACCCTTTCTTTCCAAACTGGTAATAACTTAAAAAAATTGTCCGAAATGGGTTTTGATAAAAATGAAACTCCTGTATAAAAGTGAATTTTGCAATAACTCTTGTGCGGTTTTTACTAACACTGCTTCATTCAAATTTAATGATTGTACAACCTGAAACACATATAATGAATTTATACACATGTAGTATAATACATACTATTTATATGTGTTGGTAATAAAGAGCTGCACAGTACTTGAATAGTATACACTATGTTGGTGTAGTGTTTTTCAGTGTAGCCATGACATCGAACAAAAATGTTTTGTATGAAGCAAAGCCAACAAAACAAGAATTGCATATTTTAAAAGCTTTTTGTTAGTGTCGTTGTATTTTGAAGGTTTTAATATGAAATAAAATATCAAACCATAGAAGGACACTGAAGTAAAAGTAACGGGAAATCATAGCGAGCATACCTAGTGCACCATCAAACCGGATCGAAAAATTTTCAGCAGTCTTTTTCAGTTTTCTGAGGGGCTCACAAGTAAAGAGAGTCGATAATATAATTTAAACTTAAATAATTAAAAAAAGCATAACTCGAAAACGAAGCAAGATAGACCAAAAATAACAGTGATTTTGGGTTATCTAAAGGGAGTCTCGAAATTGAGATGCACAGGTAGAGGGATCGGTCAAAATAATAGCCTTAAAAAATTAAAAAGATCGCAACATCTTGAAAAAGAAGCAAGATGGACCAATAAATAACACCGGATTTCAGTTTTATAAAAGGGGCCTTGAACTCTTGCCATCGCTTTGCCCGAATTATTCTAACAACAAACATCTTCGACCTTTGGTTGATTTTATTTTTGAAGAACTCAGGTTCGGTTGACTTAATTTACCTATGATCATCGGTGACCGCAGGATTTCTAAAAATGCAAAGCAGGGGAAAGGGGGGCACTTTCCCTGCATCACCTGCATACGCCCATGCCTATGATAGAAGTTGTTGTTGGTCCACAATAACATACAGACATGCAGTTGCGGTTAAATGGACTTGCATACATTTTGCATATGCATATTATATGCAAATATGCAATTTTTTATTTGCATATGCACTAAAAAGGCGCATATGCATTTTTTATGCAATATGCAAAATATGCAAATTTTATGTTATGTTTTTCAAGATAGAATTTGACGGGACGCATATCTGTGTCATCGAAATCGTTCTACGGTCATTCAATACAAATATGCAATTTCATATTTTCCGCTGTCTAGTAATAACTAACCCATTTGTCCCATTCATAATCATCAGCGAAAGAAAGAAGATATTTATTAAGTACTCTGTATTCCTTTTGAGAGCTCGTATCGTTTCGTGATGATAAGGTGCTGAGAAAATTTGTGATATTTTAATCTATTATTATCTATTGTTTTTGCATCTTTTGATTGTATTGGGTGTGCAATAACGAATTTTGTCAGTTCATTTTGCATAGTCAGTATGTACCTATAGCCGTTTGAAATTTTTAATGGTCCGACCGTGTCATTTGCTATGGTTTCAAAACTTGTATTCGGTGTGTGGGTAATTGTCATTTTTTTCTTTAATGTGTCTTGTCTGTTTATTGCGAGTGCAAACTTCACATTTATTTATGTAATTTTTTACCATTTGTCGCATATGTTTCCATACATAGCACTGTTTTAAATTATTAATGGTTCTTCTAATGCCCAAATGTCCACTTTGTGGTGTATTATGGTATTCTTGTATTATTTTATGTTGCATGGATTTATTTATAATTCTTTTCGGGGGTTGGTTTATTAATATTTTTAGCGATTCTTTATTATTCTTATTCATTTTCTGCTGCAGCATATTATATATTTTCTTAAATTCTTTTTTATGCATAATTTCAAATATTTTATTTTTTTTTCATTTAGCGCTACTTCTTTTATATCAATTATTATATCAATTTATTAATTTTAGATACTAATTTCTTTAGAATCGGCTCTGGAGTAGCTGAATTATCATTGCATGCATATTTTTATTATCATTATTTATTTTTGATGATAGCTTGATCGAAGTCGAATCTGGATTCGTCGATTTATTGCTACATCGCACGTGCACAATATCATTTATCATTTACTAGTCATTTTTATTCATATTCATATTTATATCGCTAATTTCAAATTTTAATTTCAGTCAGATAAATCAAGTCTGATTGTGGTCATTTTTGATGATGGATTTTTGTGACTAAATAAGGTAGCTAAAGATCTGTGATCTGTGACAACTATAAATTTTTGTCCGTATAAATATGTTTTAAAAAAGTTTATCCCCCAGTGGATGGCTAAGAGTTCTTTCTGTATTATTGGTTTATTTATGTCATGTTTTTCTATAGTTCAACTGGCATAAGATATTGGTAAGTCTTGTCCTATTTCACCTTGTGATAACACTGCTCCCAAAGAGTAATTTGAAGCGTCTGTCGTGAGAATGAAGGGTTTTGAAAAATCAGTATGTTGAAGATTTGGTGGTTCTATTTACTTCTGTTTTAGTGTTTCGAGTGCTGACATTGTTCTGTCCAATTGAAAGTTTGGGTTTTTTTTTAGTAATTCATTAAGACATTGCGCGGTTGTTGCAAATTCTTTTATGAATCGTCTATAATAATTGCAAAAGGCGACGAATCTACGCACTTCTTAAGCATTTGAAGCAATGGGATAGTTTTTTATTGATTCATACTTTGCTGGATCAGTCTTAATACCGTTTTGTGTAATTAAATGTCCTAAATAGACTACTTCCGGACGTAAAAATTTACATGTACTAGCATTTAATTTAAGGTTGTATTTTGATAATCTTTCGAAAGTTTTAACTAAATTTATGTTATGGTGTTGGAGGCTGCATCCAAAAACTATTATGTCATCTACATATAAAAATGCTTCTGAGCTTAGACCTGTAAGTGCTAAGATCAACATACGTTGAAAACTGTTTGAAGATATTTTTAATCCAAATGGTAATCTTTGAATTGGTAATGACCATAATTGGTAGAAAAATCTGTTAGAGGTCTTGAATGTTTGCCTAAAGAAAAGAACTCGTCATGTCGAGTATGGAAAAGTACTATGCTCTACCGAGTTTATCTAAGACATCTTCTGTTCTTGTCAATGGAAATTTTCATTTACTATTTTATCATTTAATTTTCTAAAATCAACTAACAAACGCCAGTTGATAGCCTAATGCTAGCCAATGCCCAACGGTCCATTCAATGAATAAACCTTTTAACTTTCAAGAACAGTTTATTTTTGTAGATAATAATTCCGATGCCTAAATAGAACTAACTCTTTAATAATTTCCAAACATAAAGCGAAGACTAAAATTGCTAACAATTCTTCTTCTTACTTGCTACATAAAAATACGCTATTTGCCCGCAGCATAGGGAATATGCTGAATTGCAGGTTCCCACAGGTTGGTGGGGTCTGATTACAGCGCGTGTGCTTGCTGCTTGCGTTATGCAGGGTGATAACCCGATGGCTGCGGAATACAAGGTGATAACTCTTCCCTTCTCAAAAATCTGCGTCCCGCAGATCATGATGCGAATGAAGGCGTCTTAACGGCTTTGGTGGTGCTTCAACAACTGGGGATATCATCTCCGGGACCGCGATTACAGGTAGCCTCAGCTTCCTCGTCATCATGTGCCATAAAAAGATCGTGACACATATAACCATGGCTAGTATCGTCATATCTGTAATTATATAAAATTTAAGAGAGCTTCTGAGACATCCAAGGATCTTGATTTTGTACATGCTGAGGTCATGCAGGTATTCCAGGTCAACTCTAAGTCCTTTATCAGTGTTATTTACTAATGCGGGTGATAGCGCCTGGTGGTGTAAGATGTCTCTCGATGTGAAAGTCTCATTCCTTAAACTAATTGTTTCATTGGCAAGGTGGATCACGTTGGTTCCTTCAATGCGTCTTGTTTCGTTAGCACCAACGATTTCGCCCTAAAAATTTGTTAGTAAAATAATATTATCAGTTCAATTACCTCCTTGCATAAACGAAAATGGCATTCTGCGTGATCTCCCTTTAGAATTTAAGATAACTGTCTTCTGGAAGTTTGTGCAGTGCCTTCATCCCGCATATGGTTGAGTTATTAACCCTTCGAGCCACACTGGTGCTTTTCACCGCCCCATGCCTTAAAAAAAACCTAAACACCTGGGTGTTTACAACTTAACTATCTTTACTTTTAAGCAATTTAGAAGGTCAGGGATGCGTTAGTGTGTCGTTGGCATTCGTTTAAGATCGGCTGGTGCTCTCATATACCCTACGTGTGGCTTAGTGTATATTTTTAGAGGTAACTGAAATATTTAATTTTATTGAATTTAATTATTTTTTTATTGTTTTAAGGTATGTATGAATATAAATTGATAAATTAAAATAAAAAAATGTATTTTTGTGTACAAATTTATAAGTTAAGTGTCTGAGCTATTGAATTTGAATTTGACTGAATTTGACTATTTTACTAATTTTTTCTCTAAATATATTATTAAATTTCTTAAAAAAAATATTTTCAGGTCTTAAAATCAACACTGAACGAGTTTATTTGAATGTTACTGGTAAACATTTTTTTTCGTTTTTTGAAAAAGTGGGTTTTTTTGCAGTTTTTTGGCAGAATAAATATGTTTTTTGTAACTAACGCTATGACTTATATTTTGTCTTTGAAGCAACGTATTTGATGCCTTCAAACATACATTTTTAGATTTTAAATTAAAAACTGTAAAAGTTATGAATTTTTTAGTAAAAAAGCTAATTTTTCACCTTTTTTTTTAATTTGGCCGCGCTCCTAAAGTCAGCCATTTTTAAAATATTAGAAAATAACTATACAAAATGTTGAACAAGACCAAAAATAGTAACCATGTAAAGTTTTAAGCTTATATATCCAAAATTCGGAATTTTACAACGATTCTTTGACGTGGGGTGATGACATGCCCCCATGTGGCTCTATGTTACTGGAGTGAGGGTGTGGCTCGAAGGGTTAATCACGAGACACTTAATCTCTTATGCCATATGTCTCCTTCTGATTTATGAGCATTTTTGAGAATGGCAGGTATAGTTGCTTTCTCTCGCTGATGGCAGCTCTTGTAATGAGCAGGTGATATTTAGCTGGGCTCAATTTTGGCATTGAAATCTATATATATAAAAAAGGAGCTTATGTTTGTAAGGCCGCAATAGACTCCTAAACTACTCATCCGATTAGCATGAACATTTGTATATGGAAGTTTTTTGGTACGGTGCGTGTTTGTGGGCTATCAATTTTTATCCACCTTGAACACCAGAGGGCGCTGTAGTACAAATTTTTCACAAAACTGCCTAAAACTCATAAACTGCTAATTCTATTACAATGAAAAGTGGTATACAGTGGGTTTCATGTACGTTGAGTGTTTTGCTGCTATCGTTTTTGACCTATCTTGAACACAAGAGGGCGCTATAGTACACATTTTTTACAAAACCACCTAAAACTCCCAAACCGCTCATGCGATTAGAACAAAAATTGGTATATAGTAGTTTTCAGGTACGATGAGTTTTTAAGCACTATTTTCTTTGAATCACCTTGGACACCAGATGGTGCTGTAGTACAAATTTTTTACAAAATCGCATATTTTTAGTTGTTTTCTTAGGTTACATATTCAGATATTTACAAAATATAAAATATTTCTTAAATTAAGTAAAATTAAAAAAATTTCCGTTATTTTGAAATTAAAAACATGAACATATCTTGAAAACTATGAAAAATTTTACTACAACGATATATTTAATGCAACATCGTTACACAAAATTACGAAAAAAACAATCAGATATTCAATTTTGTGACTTTCGATTCAAATATCTCCGCTGAATTTTATATATTGTGTTAAATTTTTTTTTGTCTTAAAGCTTCATCAAAATACTATGAAAACCTTATTTCAAAAATGCCGTTAGTTGAGTATATATATTTTAAATATTTTTTTCAAAAAAAGGTCTGAAATATTGGAGTTTTCCTCAAAAAAAGGCTCAAAATTTGTTTTTGTTGTAAAAATAATTTAAATTCAAATTCGCAAATTTTCAACTCCATTTAAAAATTACAACATTTATAGGCAAAAATTGTTTCAATTTTACGCAAAAATTAAAAACCATTTCTGTGATTCAAAAAACAAGGCCCTACCCCTTGATTTTTCCGAACAAAATTTTTTTTCCAATATTGTGTTTTTATAATTTTGAAAAAATATACAAGCTAAAAAATTAATTTTTTAGAAAAAATTATCTAAGTATCTCTTGCCAATCAAAAGTTATAGCCAATAATGTTTATCCAAAATATATGTATATACAAAAAGCAAAACGCTTTCTGTGTGATGGCTGGAAACTTCCTAATTACTTAGCCGATAGAGCTGAAATTTTGGCAGTACATTTTTTTCAAGTACGAGATGGCTTAAATTTCTGTCACACCCCCTTTTACCGCCCACAAATCAATAAAAATGCTTTATTTCCTACGGTTTTCGTCGATTTGGCTACATTTCGGTAATTTAGTCTGTATGCTTACTGTCGGCAACCGTACTAAAACAGGGCAATGTCAATCTACTAGAAAACTGGGATGAGCATTATATAAGAGGGTGTGGCTCCGCCCATACAGTTAAAATTTGTATTATCGAATAGCTTTGAAAGTAAAAGTAGCAGTACTTACATACAAACTCAAAATGGAGTTACTATTTGGTGATCTCCTGCTACTGGGAAACTGTAACGGGCAGTGGAAATGACAGTGGTGTCAAAATATGAGTCTAAGAAAAGTTTTGAAAACACCTATTATGTTCCCATATACTTGCAGGGTGCAGCAACGCGCGCCGGGAATAAGGCTAGTAACATATAATAAGAGGGAACCGTTGGTATATATTGAAAGGTTGCCAAATTCCATGGCTTCTGTTTTGTTCTGATAAGGGAGTGTCTCCATTTCCGCAAGGAGTTGGTTAATTTCCTCTTTGTCAAGCAGGTTCAATTTTTTCTTCTCTCGTATCTTTGGATATTGGATAATAAGTTGACCGATGATCTGGTTCACTTTCTGCAATGCTTCACTAGAGGAAATAAAAAGTTTCTTATTAATTTTGTACTGGTAGTTGTTGTTTTCTACGATCTCTTCCTGGCTTTTATATGGTTCTTGAAAAAGTGTGTAAAATTTACACACAAGGAACTTATTCGTTTCTCGAAATAAGGGACCGATGAAGGTTAATGAAATTTAGAATAATTGGACTAATGAAACATTTTCATTGTCTGTCACCAATATTTGAGGAACAGTAAAATAATGGAGGATTTTAATAAGCTTTGCTCGAACACGTAAAACCGATTTGTCTTTAATATGGAAAAATTTGGCGAACTTAGAAAATTTGTCAATACAAGAAAAAAATTTCTCACCTTGTATTTCCATTATATCCATGGGAAGTATTTCACAAGGGTACTTCGGATTAGGTGTTGGCTGAAATTCAGGATGAACGGGGTGCCTATTCTATTTATTGGCTTTACATATGTCGCAAGATAGTGCATATTTTTGTATTTGTGAGTTCATACTGGGGAGTCCGTGACGTAGTTGGCTAATGTGCGTGGCCTCTATGTCAACGAACCTGGAGACCCGGTTTCGAACCCCAGCAGCGACAGAAAATTATTTGAATTAAAATGATTTTTCTGTACGGAAGCCACCTCTCTGCAGACAATGCCAAATCTCAGAGAGTAATCAAAATGCAATGTAAAGCTTCTTGAGAACAAGAACATTCCGTTCATCGCCGTTCGGAGTCGGCGTTAAAACCTGTAGGTCCGGTTCTCTGTCAATTGTGTACAAACTTAATACCACGCACAACACAATTGATCACAAGAAGCTAGGTCAAAGTCCTTTCAAGGGCTGAAAGTGCCAGTTGCGAAGATTGTCAAGAGCCCATACGATCGCGAGCATCTCTTTCTCGTTCGTAACGTAGTTTTCCCTCGGTCTTATTGAGGGACCTTGACTCATATGCGATCGGTCTATCTCTTCCAATATCACCTTGAGATAAGACAGCACCGATTGCAAAATCGGATGCATCGGTGGTTAGGTTAAAAGATTTATTAAAGTCCGGAAATGTCAAAATTTCAGCAGAAGTCAACAAAAGTTTTAAGTCATTAAAGGCTTGCAAGGTATTGTTTACGGTAATGCTATTGTTAAAGCTAATGGGTACGCGTCTAGAGTGATTGGCTTTGACCTGAGAGTTTTCTCCCCTCGTCAAATTGGTGAGAGGTTTCGCAACCTTTGCGTTATCTTGAATAAACTTCCGATAATATGAAGTAAGTCCCAAAAAACTCTTTCAATCCTTCAAACTAGTTGGAGGCAACAAGTTTTGAATCGCAATTACCTTATTTGAATCGGGTTTGATTCCCTCGGGGGTGATGACATATCCCAAATCATTCATTCTTCATCAAATGGGTTTTTTCAAGATTGACTTTGAGGTTCGCTTCAAGTAGGAGAGAAAATATAGTTTCTATATTCTCAAGGTGGGTTTCCTCAGTTTTGCCAAAGACGATTCTATCGTCAATGTACACATAGCTAATTTTGTCTATGTACTCTTTCAGGACATCATCAATCATTCTCTGAAATATAGCGGGTGCATTTTTCATTGAAGAGAATGCAGTTTTTCGAATGTCGGAAGGCTTCATAGGAATCTAGTGAAACCCTGAGGTCAAATCTAAAGTAGTGAAATATTTTGCCTCACCAAGACTAGATAGAGTGCAATTTATATCAGGGATAGGGTATGTATCTGGAATAGTGATTAAATTTAATCTTTTGAAGTCGATCACCATTCTGTACTGTTTTTTACCGGATGGTTTTGGTTTCATTGGAACGATCCATATCGGTGAGTTATATGGACTTTTGGAAGGACGAATAATGTTTTCAGCCAGAAGTTCTTGAATTTGCTTTTCTACCTCGTCCCTAATGCACGCAGGGTAAGGATAGCTCTTTGAGTAAACAGGCTCATTGTTATTAGTTCTAATTTCGGTCTTCACTGCCGTCTTTACCACCTCGTGACTACTAAGAGGTTCAAAAAGAGTGTCATATTATTATACAAGCTGGCTAATTTTCGCCTTCGTATCTTCTGAACGATGAAAGAAGCTCATTTACAACCAAATTCGCCTCTTTTGAGCCCTTGGCCATTAAAGGGATCTTGATTCCTGGCTTTAATATTAAAACATTATTTTTGCGATCGATTATCGCTTCCAACTCCCTTAAAGTATCGTCACCAATAATACCATCAAAGGACACCAGACCCTGAAGAACATAAAACGTTATAGGAAGGTCGATTTCCGCCTGCTTAAAAAAATTGACCAGTGACTTTTTCAGTTATCTTAATTTCTCCGGAGGCAGAATTGACTTTAAATGAGTTAAGGATATCGTTTGTTTTCAACTGTTGGACTAAAGAAGTTTTTATTCGCCCCAGTAACTATACGAAAGCTAAGTTAGGCATAGAAGCGTCTCTCCTAGATCTGAAAGGCGGGAGAGGAGCCTTCCATGAAGTTTTTCCGACTCCTCGATATTTTCATTCACGAATCCTTCATATTCTTCCATGGTTGCCGGTTCTTCTGGTTGCTGTAAATGCTGCTCCTGTATATCGGCATCTTGAGCTTGTAAGTTGAGCAGACGATGTTGCTTTTGAGGAAAATTATCAGAGGTGGCTCTTCGCTTGAAAGGATTGTTATCCTGTGGTTGCCGGTTCATATAATTAACCTGCCTTGATTGTACTGAGCCGTCCACTTCCATTGAGCTATTACTCAAGCCCAAATTCTGCAATTCTAAACATGAGGAGTATGCTTCAGGTAAAGTTTTGAGTTTCTGGACTACTTATCAGCATCCTAAACAATTCAGAACTAAGTCCGCAAATAAAAACGTCTAGTGCCCTATTGCGGTAAGTTTCTACAAGTGAAATAACTATTTCAATAGAATAAATTTCGGTTTTCACCTTGTTGATAATTAGTGAGAATTGGTGATTCACTGTTGCATAAAATTCGTCTAATTTTGATCCCCTTTAAGTGTTGAGTTGAGCTGAGTTAGCTGATGCTCTAGCGTTCTTATGTCTCGTTTGTCAGCGTAATGAAGAGAAAGAATTCTCTTAATTTTTATCCAACTATTATCGAATATATTGTATGATACTAGTGCAGTATCAGCCCTTCCCCTAACATGTCTGACATGCTGCAAAATGGCTCGATGAGTGCCTTGCTTCGAATAATTTCAAAGTCACGTAAAATGTTTTCGACATTATGCACCTAAGAAACGTACTTTACAGGGTTGCCGTCAAATATCTGTAATTTCTGACACAGTCAGGGAGATCGCAGATATCTTTCAGGTCCTGCTCAGTCCTCTGGCCGCACAATGCCGCTGATTCCTCATTTGATTGGTTTCAACATGTTCGACTCTAGATTTAATTTCCCTGACCTCAACCATCCTTTCTCCATAGCCTCTCACCTCGCCACGTTCAACGGCTACCATGCGAGTCTCAACACTCATGATCTTTTCTAGTATAATATTAACCGACACATTTAACTCCGTTAAAGCTTTTTTCATATCGTCCATTTATTTTTTTAAAGAAAAAAAATTTGCGAAGAAGTTTGAAAAAGTTTAAGAAGGATTTACTCACCTTTTTCTGGAATTTACAATTATACCACGTAATGTATATCCTATGAACTTCAAACTTTAATTATTTAATTAAATTTTCACTTTTAGATTTTTTTCCTTTACAATTTATTTTTTACGAAGCTTGTATTTTCCTTATTATTATTTCTCAAATATGTTTTTTTGTAAAATTCATATAATATCTTTTCTTTTTATAGTTTACAAGTTTTAATTTCTGTTTTGATTTTGTTTTTTTCTTCTTTTTTTACATTGTCTTTTCTTCAATTCTTTAAACTTTTTCTTTTTTTTTTTTGTCTGATCCCATTGATTAAAATTAATTTTACAAAATTTTTTTTGTTAAATCGATTCGTTTTCTTTTCGATTTTTTATTCTTCAGAATAATCACAAAAAAATTTTTCCATTTTTTTTATGGATTCATATTTTATATGGATTAATTTCTTTTCTTTTTTAGAGAGTGGCGATTTCTTTACACAGTGTGACAGGAATGATCCATTCTTTAAAAGTAATTACAAAAACAAAAAATTTTTAAACGGATTCATTTTTAACAGTAATCCTGGATTTATCTTTATTTTTTCTGAGTCCTGTGGCGATTTCTTAACTCAGTGTGGCAGCCTTAAAAAGAATTTTTTGTTTTTCTCTTTTAATATTTGTCAGTTATTTTATCATACTTAACCAACTGGAGGGTCCGGAGTTCGAAATCGCAGCTAGCGTTTTTAAATTAAAAATATTCTTTTGATTCGACTGGAGGGTCCCCCTTTTGGTGGCGAATCGCATCCGGTGTATTTTGGATTAAGTTATATTTTACACATTTAAGTTTGATTGAATTTGTTATTATTTTGTATGTTCACTGCCACACTGATTTTCCACTTATCCCAACAGGATTTTCGAGAATACCCGCTTCTATTTTTGAAGCGGGTCCCTGCTCGGGCGCCAGTTAAGACTTCCTTCCTTGAAGTCCTAAAAAATAATTTTATTGACCGCCCAACGGGTCATTCAATGAATAAACACCTTTTAACTTTCAATAATAGTTTATTTTTGTAGATAATAATTCCGCTGCCTAAATAGACCTAACTCTTAAATAATTTCCAAACTTAAAGCGAAGACTTAAATTGCTAACAATTCTTCTTCTTACTTGGTACCTAAAAATACGCGTTTTGGCCGCAGCACAGGAAATATGCTGAATTGCAGATTCCCAAAGGTTGGTGGGTGATAACCCGATGGCTGCGGAATACAGGGTGATAACTTCTATTGTTGATAGTTTTTGTGTATAGAAATTGTTTATTGTTAATTGTTCTCTTTTTAAATGATATATGTGTTGACACCGTCTGAATATGTTTATAAGTGGATGTTTTGGTCCCTTCATCTATTTCTTTCAAAACTTTTAGGAATCTAATTTCATCTGTGTGTCTAGTTTGACATAGAAATAATATGATAGTGGTATTAACTTTGGTTTTAGTTTATTTATTATTATTTCTGTTGTGTTTAGTGTTTGTAAATGGCATATACCTTTTGATGGAACTATAGAGTTTGCTATTAATATCCCTGTCTGAATTTCTTCAATTAATATTACACTTTCTGATCTAAATTTAAGTTTATTGGAGTTATAATTTCTGTTCTGGGTGGTATTAGAATTATATTGAATGCATTTTTGTTGATGTATAAATGTGTTACCACGTCAGTGTTGTCTAGTATTCGGGGCTGTCATAGAAACCAAGACGGTTTTGCTTTTTGTCGGAATTGCAAACCAATTCTGATTTCATTTGGTGTCAAAAAATCGTCTTGGTTTAGATCTTTTCGAACATAAACAAAACCGATGTTCGAATCAGCTGTTTCTCACATTTTGTCTGTGTTAATGTGAGAAACAGCAATTAATTTCATTAGTTCACAATTTAATTAAATTTAAGTGTTTTTTCTGTTTATGTTATATAAGAAGCAATAAATAAGCATAAAATGGCTTCAGCTGTTGTAGTCTCTTTATTAATAGAAGAAAGGAGCTCAGAAAAGGTGAAAAGAAGAGTTTTGATAGATTGCAGCAATCCACTTGAGCTGCCTGCGTCGGTATAAGCATATTTTTCTTTTACTGTGCAGTTATCTAGATCTATAAATATAGCTATAAATATATTTTTTTCTGTAGATTTATTTATTTATTTTTATAAAAGAACAAGAATTTACTTACATTTCAACGAAATATCAACTAGCAAGAGAAAAAAAACTCGCGCAGATTAAATCTGTCAACGGTTAGATGCTTGGTTTGATTCCGATAAGAAAATCGATAATATTGGTTTCTCTGACACCTAAAACCGATATTAATTCCGATTCGAACATAAAACCAATAATGTCGGAATTCATGACACCAAAGTAAATTTCTTGTCGTTTTTAAAACCAATTCTGACAGCTATTGGATTCTATGACAGCCCCGATTATCGTAAGTGTTTGTGTTTCATAGTCAATTTCGCACATATATTTAGTTAAAAAGTCTCGTCCTATAATTCCGTCTGTGTAAATTGGGAAATTGTTCTACCGCATGGAAAAAAATGTTCTACTATGTCATATTGAAAATATAATTTTAATTGTGCAGATCCTAGAGTTAAAGTTTCTTCTTTTGTTATTCCTGTTAGTTTACATTTTGTTTATATTGATGAGTGTATCTTGCGCTACATTTTCGAGTTTACAGATTGAAATGTCTGCTCCTGTGTCAATTAAAAATGTAAGGTTTTGCTTAGAATTTTTACATTTTACTAAGATATAATTTGTGTTTTCATCCGATATATTATAAATCTTTAGTTTTGCTGTCCCGGAACATCTTCTGTTTTTATCTCCGAGCATTCCTCGTTTCCCTGAATGTTATCGTTCATGATATACATTCTGTTGTTGCTGCTTGGGTTTCTGTAATTTTATGTTCTTTTGTTGTTATTTTGGAAATTATTATTTCTGCTCTTGTTGTTGCCATTATGATTGTTCTAGCTATTTGAAGAAGCTGCTCGTTGCAAGAAATGTTTATTGCCGTTTCTGTTATTTTGTTGTCGAACGTTGTTATTGTTGTTGTTATTGTTTCTGTTATATTGTGTTCTCGTGTTGTAGCTACTGTAGATTCGATTATACTGTTTTCTGTTGTTGTAGTTATTCGATCCATTCCCAATAAAAATGCGGATCGTCCTATGAGCGAACCGGGAGTGCTCCCTGAGGAGCAGTGGATTGCTCCCTATTGATCCAAGCTAGGTGCATTTTATGCTCTCTTTTAACATTGCATGTCCTAGGACTGCGAGCGCTCCCTATAACATCCCAGGCGAGCGGATAAGGAGCGATTTATATATGATCCAAATGGATCAGTAAAGGATCTTTTGAAATATATTTTTTTACAAAAATAGAGAGAGAATTTCTCTAAAATGCACGTCTCATACTTGGTTTTCTTATTTTTGCATTCATTGCTGGCCTATTGCTCCAACAAGTGAGGGAGTTCTAGCGCAAAGTGCTCACTTTTTGCTCCCATAAAACAACAAGAGAGCGCTACCTTGTTGCTGCTCATGGGAGCGATCCTACATTTTTTTTACTGGGTTGTGTTGTCCCCTGTATGAGTTGTTAAAATTGTTATTGTGTTGCATGTTATTAGTTCTAAAATACATTAACCCGAAATAACCCACGATTGCCATATGGTAATGCAAAATGTGCCGTTACATTTACATGGATAACTTGAAAGCGACATAAAGAAACTACAAACGAAAAACGTTATTTTACGCGCAACATTTGTAGCTTGCCAATAAGTGTAAGTTTGTGTTATTTTGATTTCAAATAGCAAAGCTATCGCATGTCAAAGTGAGGTGACAAAAACAAAAGATAATAATTTCAGTTTTCCGATACGGCACGTCGGTAAGTACACACATAAATTCCTTATTTTTCGACCGATTTCAATAATGCTTACACCAATCAATAGCTAATGAAATAAACAATGAAATGCGAAGAAAGTTTTATAAAAAAAATTTTTTTTTTGCTATTATTTACATTTTATCGAAGGCGTAATCTGGTAGTCGTGGGTCGCCTAGGGTACATGTTTATTTTTTGCGTTTCAAGTGATTTTCTGTGCTGTTTCGCATTTGGAGTCGCGTATTATGTGTTTTTAAAGCTGTTAATAAATATACATATCTATATTTCGCGAACAGAGTGCAGTATATGCGATCGGACAGAATAGACCAAACCCAAATATAACAGTCGGCGAGCTTCGAGATGAAGAGCACTGATATTCGTTTGGTCAAATGGAAAGATACTAATGTTGTCTGCATGTTATTATCTAACCTTGGTGAAAACCCCAAATCAATGGCTCAGTGTTGCTCGAATGAAAGTGGAGCCAAAATAAATATACCCCGTCTTTGTACGTACGGAATACAACAAATAATTGTGCGGAGTAGACTGGTTAAGACCACAATTTAGCGCAATACCGCATCGCATACAGAGGAAAAAAAGTGGTGGTCTAGCATTTTTACCTAGCTGATAGATGCTTGCGATGTCCAATGCCCTCCCACAGATATGCCCAGCGACCAGGTCGAGTTGAACACACTCTTCGCTGTAATCAGACTGGGCATTATGTGTACCATTCAATCGTAGGCATTGTGCGGGTGATCGTTGCAAAGTTAATGGACGAACAACATGTGGAAAATGCGATGTTGGACTTTGCGTTAAGTGTTTTGCAAACTACCATACCAAACCATGATTGATTTTAGCTTAATTTGTACGCCTCTTTTTTTATTTTCATAAATTTTTCTTATTCTTACGTATAATTTTAATAAAACTGCGTTAAAACAGTTATTTGTTGTGACATATTTCATAAAAAAGTCTGTACCCTAGGCGACCCACGGTTTCCATATGGTAACGCTAGTTTTTCGCATTTTCCGGAAAAGTGTCCTAATGTATCGGAAAATGGACTTAGTTTTTGTGCTAAGGTGGTCGAAATACACAAGTTTACGACCTTATTATAAAATCTGTGGCAAAAAAAGTGCTGGGCATAAAATTGATTACACTACTCCACAAATTTACGAAGACTTTCACCACAACGAATTGCGATAACATTTTCTATAGTAAAATTTTTTATAGAATCCGAATATCGTAATGATTTTTTTTCGATTGGCCCCGATTTTTTATGTAAATGGCAAAATTAAAAAAATCCACTATTGGGAACACATACTTCACATTAATGCTTGTGAAAACTTACATGTTCAGTCAACGAATTTTAATTTAATTGCATGTAGTAGAGGAGAGTCAGATGAAAATTTTAAGGTATAATATGTGCCAATAGCATCAGTGATATGGCTGTTATGATCGCAAACAGGTAAAAAAATCACTTTTTTCGCTTTTTTATAAACATATTTAATGTTTGAAGCCCTATATCTCGAAATAATTATATCGGAGAGAAAAAGTTAGTCCTCTCATGTGATAGAGAATTTTATTACAAAAATTTCAAGTACATATGTACATGTCTAAAGAAAAGTCATAATTCACTAACTTTTTTAATATCAATGCAAAAACCATGTTTTGTTAAAATAATATTTTATTGGAGTTAAATTAAGAAATGCATACATACAATGATTTGTTTTTGACCACTAGTTAAAAATCACTAGGAAAAGGACCTGTCGTGATTAACGTTTGGCGTTTAAGTGCACCAATTCGCTATTTTTGATGGCTGATGAGTCTCGCTTCGTTATTTGTTGGCTCAAGAGCCGAGCTTGACTGGGATATTTAATTAAAAGCAAAGAGCTGAAAACATCACTTTTAGTCTCGATTAAATTCTGTGTTTTATTTTTAGAGTTCAAGTTGAATATACAACTTTTTACCAGTATTTTCTTTAAGTTACTTTTGCCATTATTTCCAGTACTCCTCCCTTTTTTTCAATAATTTTTGAAACAAAATTAAAAAATCAATTTTCTACCAATCATTTTCAGATCGATGAAATTTCTTTCATTTCCCCTCAATTTCATAATTATTTTCAATAATAATTGGTTGACTACAGTTATGGCCTTGACTTCAGAATGTCATTGGCACTAGTTCAGTTCTTTAGCTTGTTGTTGTTGTGTTGTGTTGTGTTGTGTTTTTCATGCAAGTGCATTGGTAACACAACACTCGCTGTTGCGCTTATGCTTGTACGGTGTATAGCGGTGCAAGCATAAAGGTTGCTAAATGTATTGAAATTATTTTGAGTTTTACGTTTTGTTTACATTAAAAGGTTTTTTTTTTTTTGGTTTTTTGATTTTGAATTTGTCAACAAGATTTTATTAATGGCCTTAGATATTATTGCCATATGTTGGTCGACTGAACTTGAGAAAAAATGTTTGTATGTAGGTGGTCCATTTGTGTATCTATGTGTGTACACTACATATTATTAACAAATTTGATTTCTATTGATTGATTTGAACGTGTATTAAGTATGTCGTTTAATTCTTCGTGATTCAAGAAAAATTTAGATATTATATTTAGTTTTGCTAATACAGTTGCTTCTGCAATATTGGATAAGTGGTTACTTAATAGATCAATATTGTAATTAATTTTTGCAAGATATTGTATTTGAAGGAGCTATTGTGTTTGAAGGAGAATTTCCTCATTTACTCGAGTTCTGTTTTTGTTTTTTGGTATTGAATTTTACAAATTAAATTTTCTATTTATTGCTGTTGATTATTGATATGGTTGGTAATGTTTTCAAACCTTTGTATCATTATGGAATTTAGTTTGATTATTTATTTCTAGGCGGAAGTTTACTTGATTTAATTCTAAGTTTTCGATTTGTTCGTTCAATATTTTTTGTTCGTTCATATTGCCAGTAATAAACTTAACAGCTGTGTCTAGTCCTTCAATTAATCCTCGTCGGTTTCTTGTCGGCGTAAGTGAGTCTAATTTGTTCTGGACTTCTTCCAATTTGAGCTTTGTTATAAATGTTGTGTTATATAATTTGTCTAACACTGTAATGGCTTTCGTTATTTTATCCACATTGTTTCTGTACAAATCTTAATTTACTATGTGTATAAGATTGGCGTAATTTTTTATTGTCCTTGCGGTGCCTTTTTAATTGTTGGTATTGTCTGATGTTCACTAAGTTACTGTATTTCCCTTTTCTGTCCAAGTGCTGTCATAAGCCTAAAAATACGTAGCTATTACTTGAGATTTAAATTTGAATGTTTTTTTTTGTTATTTTTAATTATTTGTATTCTTATTTCTCTTTAGTCGTTACGACTGTGACTTCTTTGTTTTCTTTAATTATGATTATGATGAATTATGATATACATATGTTTAGAAAATCTTTGAGTCATCTTGTTTCGACGACACTTTTCATTTCATTTATTTATTCAAAATACAT
Source organism: Pherbina coryleti (assembly GCA_943735915.1). Lineage (NCBI taxonomy): Eukaryota > Metazoa > Arthropoda > Insecta > Diptera > Sciomyzidae > Pherbina > Pherbina coryleti. Next base: position 43,683,665 of record OX030952.1, on the reverse strand, counting down.
TAGTACTGTAAGAACATAGTTCAGTCAGAGGTGGGGAATCCTTTTACCCTGAGAGGCCACATTTTAAAGAGCAGTAACAAAGGAGGCCACATAATTGTGCGGAGTAGACTGGTTAAGACCACAATTTAGCGCAATACCGCATCGCATACAGAGGAAAAAAAGTGGTGGTCTAGCATTTTTACCTAGCTGATAGATGCTTGCGATGTCCAATGCCCTCCCACAGATATGCCCAGCGACCAGGTCGAGTTGAACACACTCTTCGCTGTAATCAGACTGGGCATTATGTGTACCATTCAATCGTAGGCATTGTGCGGGTGATCGTTGCAAAGTTAATGGACGAACAACATGTGGAAAATGCGATGTTGGACTTTGCGTTAAGTGTTTTGCAAACTACCATACCAAACCATGATTGATTTTAGCTTAATTTGTACGCCTCTTTTTTTATTTTCATAAATTTTTCTTATTCTTACGTATAATTTTAATAAAACTGCGTTAAAACAGTTATTTGTTGTGACATATTTCATAAAAAAGCCTGTACCCTAGGCGACCCACGGTTTCCATATGGTAACGCTAGTTTTTCGCATTTTCCGGAAAAGTGTCCTAATGTATCGGAAAATGGACTTAGTTTTTGTGCTAAGGTGGTCGAAATACACAAGTTTACGACCTTATTATAAAATCTGTGGCAAAAAAAGTGCTGGGCATAAAATTGATTACACTACTCCACAAATTTACGAAGACTTTCACCACAACGAATTGCGATAACATTTTCTATAGTAAAATTTTTTATAGAATCCGAATATCGTAATGATTTTTTTTCGATTGGCCCCGATTTTTTATGTAAATGGCAAAATTAAAAAAATCCACTATTGGGAACACATACTTCACATTAATGCTTGTGAAAACTTACATGTTCAGTCAACGAATTTTAATTTAATTGCATGTAGTAGAGGAGAGTCAGATGAAAATTTTAAGGTATAATATGTGCCAATAGCATCAGTGATATGGCTGTTATGATCGCAAACAGGTAAAAAAATCACTTTTTTCGCTTTTTTATAAACATATTTAATGTTTGAAGCCCTATATCTCGAAATAATTATATCGGAGAGAAAAAGTTAGTCCTCTCATGTGATAGAGAATTTTATTACAAAAATTTCAAGTACATATGTACATGTCTAAAGAAAAGTCATAATTCACTAACTTTTTTAATATCAATGCAAAAACCATGTTTTGTTAAAATAATATTTTATTGGAGTTAAATTAAGAAATGCATACATACAATGATTTGTTTTTGACCACTAGTTAAAAATCACTAGGAAAAGGACCTGTCGTGATTAACGTTTGGCGTTTAAGCGCACCAATTCGCTATTTTTGATGGCTGATGAGTCTCGCTTCGTTATTTGTTGGCTCAAGAGCCGAGCTTGACTGGGATATTTAATTAAAAGCAAAGAGCTGAAAACATCACTTTTAGTCTCGATTAAATTCTGTGTTTTATTTTTAGAGTTCAAGTTGTATATACAACTTTTTACCAGTATTTTCTTTAAGTTACTTTTGCCATTATTTCCAGTACTCCTCCCTTTTTTTCAATAATTTTTGAAACAAAATTAAAAAATCAATTTTCTACCAATCATTTTCAGATCGATGAAATTTCTTTCATTTCCCCTCAATTTCATAATTATTTTCAATAATAATTGGTTGACTACAGTTATGGCCTTGACTTCAGAATGTCATTGGCACTAGTTCAGTTCTTTAGCTTGTTGTTGTTGTGTTGTGTTGTGTTGTGTTTTTCATGCAAGTGCATTGGTAACACAACACTCGCTGTTGCGCTTATGCTTGTACGGTGTATAGCGGTGCAAGCATAAAGGTTGCTAAATGTATTGAAATTATTTTGAGTTTTACGTTTTGTTTACATTAAAAGGTTTTTTTTTTTTTGGTTTTTTGATTTTGAATTTGTCAACAAGATTTTATTAATGGCCTTAGATATTATTGCCATATGTTGGTCGACTGAACTTGAGAAAAAATGTTTGTATGTAGGTGGTCCATTTGTGTATCTATGTGTGTACACTACATATTATTAACAAATTTGATTTCTATTGATTGATTTGAACGTGTATTAAGTATGTCGTTTAATTCTTCGTGATTCAAGAAAAATTTAGATATTATATTTAGTTTTGCTAATACAGTTGCTTCTGCAATATTGGATAAGTGGTTACTTAATAGATCAATATTGTAATTAATTTTTGCAAGATATTGTATTTGAAGGAGCTATTGTGTTTGAAGGAGAATTTCCTCATTTACTCGAGTTCTGTTTTTGTTTTTTGGTATTGAATTTTACAAATTAAATTTTCTATTTATTGCTGTTGATTATTGATATGGTTGGTAATGTTTTCAAACCTTTGTATCATTATGGAATTTAGTTTGATTATTTATTTCTAGGCGGAAGTTTACTTGATTTAATTCTAAGTTTTCGATTTGTTCGTTCAATATTTTTTGTTCGTTCATATTGCCAGTAATAAACTTAACAGCTGTGTCTAGTCCTTCAATTAATCCTCGTCGGTTTCTTGTCGGCGTAAGTGAGTCTAATTTGTTCTGGACTTCTTCCAATTTGAGCTTTGTTATAAATGTTGTGTTATATAATTTGTCTAACACTGTAATGGCTTTCGTTATTTTATCCACATTGTTTCTGTACAAATCTTAATTTACTATGTGTATAAGATTGGCGTAATTTTTTATTGTCCTTGCGGTGCCTTTTTAATTGTTGGTATTGTCTGATGTTCACTAAGTTACTGTATTTCCCTTTTCTGTCCAAGTGCTGTCATAAGCCTAAAAATACGTAGCTATTACTTGAGATTTAAATTTGAATGTTTTTTTTTGTTATTTTTAATTATTTGTATTCTTATTTCTCTTTAGTCGTTACGACTGTGACTTCTTTGTTTTCTTTAATTATGATTATGATGAACTATGATATACATATGTTTAGAAAATCTTTGAGTCATCTTGTTTCGACGACACTTTTCATTTCATTTATTTATTCAAAATACATTAGTACTGTAAGAACATAGTTCAGTCAGAGGTGGGGAATCCTTTTACCCTGAGAGGCCACATTTTAAAGAGCAGTAACAAAGGAGGCCACATAAGTTTCAATACCGATAAATATAACTTTGGTAAAGTTATTGCTGTTTAAATAAATTTTTTTTTTTTATATTAATATTTTGTATACGGCCTCTAATTATTTATATTGAAAACAAGTTTTTCGAGCTCTAGGCCAAGCATGTTGTCAACAAGACAACATGAAGAACAAAGAAGGCAACAACCAACAACAACAACAACGGCTCTGTATAGAGCAAATCACACAGCTTGACTATACAGACTGTTTCATTGGCCGCTTCACCAACTCATCAGTAGCCTTTGTATGACTTTACACTGTGATCCACTCAAGCTACTTAGGTTCTACATATACTGTCAATATGCCGAGAAAGTTACCCGGAATTTGTTTTTGGCAGAGAACGCTGGAATTTTTGTAACTGAGTTCTTATCTACTTTTTGATGCATACTGTACTAAGGTTAACAACCTAGATCGTATCATACTTTTAGGCATAGCCTTAATTCATGTGCATCTTTGAAATTCGATCACAGCGGTTTACTGCTATCAGAGCATATTGAAGTTGTTGTTATTTTTGCTGTTTAGCTCCTCCCTTTTTTTTTCCACACTTTCATTTTAGGGTTCAGTTAGTTTAACTGATGGTACACCTAAGATGGCGTGGAGACCATTTTTTTTTGTTATGAAAGACTTTGTTGTTTTTTTATGTGATGAACACACAACCAATCATTTATCTTAACATTTTTATGGGCGTGCTCTCCCAGAATATTTAATATTAATATTTTGTATACGGGCTCTAATTATTTATATTGAAAACAAGTTTTTCGAGCTCTAGGCCAAGCATGTTGTCAACAAGACAACATGAAGAACAAAGAAGGCAACAACCAACAACAACAACAACGGCTCTGTATAGAGCAAATCACACAGCTTGACTATACAGACTGTTTCATTGGCCGCTTCACCAACTCATCAGTAGCCTTTGTATGAATTTACACTGTGATCCACTCAAGCTACTTAGGTTCTACATATACTGCCAATATGCCGATTTTTTTTTTTTTTTTAATTCAGTTTTTCAAAAATTAAAATATTGACAATAAAGAGATGACAAAGTGTTCATACATGCTATTTTGTTATAAATTTATGAAATATTTTGATTTTTATGTATTTGAATATATTTGAATAATCGTCGAGGCCACATGAAAAATTCAAAAAGGCCACAGGTTCCCCACCTCTGATATAGTTATTTTATAGTACAACATAAATACATTCAATATAAAAAGATAACACTGTTTAATACAAAAATACTTTAAATTTAGGAATGATAACAACTGTTTCGTAAATCAACTTAACTAAGAATTCATTGTATGTTTAAGACGAATATCATTTGCTCTTTAATTTTATATAATAGCACATAAGAGAGAACATAAGAGAGAACTTTGGAGACCCAGGTTCGAACCCCAGCAGCGACAGAAAATTATTTGAATTAAAATAATTTTTCTGTACGGCCGCCACCTCTCTGCAGACAATGGCAAACCTCAGAGAGTAATAAAAATGCCATGTAAAGCTTCTTGAGAATAAGAACATTTCGTTCATCGCCGTTCGGAGTCGGCGTTAAGCATGTAGGTCCATTTCTCGGTCAATTGTGTACAAACTTAATAACACGCACAACACAATTGATCATAAGAAGCTAGGTCAAAGTTCTTTCAAGGGCTGAAATGGCCAGTTATTTATTTTTTTTTTTTTAAGAGAGAACAGAGAATATAATAAAAATTTATAAATTTAAGGAATATAAAAAAGGTGAGGACAGAAAAATAAAGAATGATCAAATTAGGAGGAAGAAAAATTAGTCAGAATGGATTGCCTAAAGATACCTCTCACTGTAACTTCTCTCAGTCTGCCTAGCAGAGTATTCCACAGTCTGATGGCGTTAATGAAAAACAATCGCGATGAGTTTAATGAAGTATGTCTTGGAATTATAAAAACATTACTTCTTATAGATAAACTAAGTTGAAGTTTATTATATAAGTAGGAAGGTGTTTTTGTATAAATCAGCTTATGTAGATAAATGCAGTTTCTGGCATCAAGGTAAGATGGTAAATCGCACCCAAATCGCATTTTTATAACTAGATAAGTGATCAAATTTATGCAAACCAAATACATAGCGCGTAGCATCATTAAAAGCAACTTGTAATTTTAACAGAGAGGTGAAGTCAAACTTACTATTCTCTTTCAGACCCGACGCTTATCTACTGAACATTTTTGTATGATTTTTGGAATGTATGATCGTTATATGGAATGAAAATATTCTCAATGTTTAGGTTTCACAATTTACATATCCTTCAAGGTTTTTCAGGACACGCACAATTGATGTAACTTTATCTGAAACCCATTTTTTTAGCAACAAATGTATTTTTGTAATTGAAGACACAAATTATCTCTGCGACTCATTTTGACAAAACTAAATAGTTTATCAAGAATTCCACGCGTGTTCAAGTAACGGTAAAGCGAATCGCGGAACAGTGTGAGAAACAAACGTAAACAATAACAAGCACAATCGATTCATTTCGTTCTTTATAACATTCGTAAAATAAAATTGGAAATATTAAAGATAGAACTCACCCGCACAAACGATGCATCACGGTCTGAAAGGGATAGACCAATTCTGCGTTGGTTATCACAGGTAGCACCAGCTGTATAACCAGTTTTCTTTTAACATTGACAGGAGTCACACATTCTCAAATTACGAAGGACATAATGCACTTTTTGGACTACACTATTAATGTGATCAGTACACGATAGAGACGAATTTATATAAAAACTTTCGACACTAATTCGAGCTTGTTAGACCCAATACACAAGTCAGAGATATCATCAACACAAGTTTTATGTTTACATATAGGTGGATACGATTTGGCAGCATTCAATTGAAGACCGTTGCCTTTGCCCCACTCACTATTGTTATTAAGATCTTGATTCAATCTGCATCAACATTTCCTAATCCCAAAATCCTAATTGACTTCTTGGCTATCCTGTGGAATGTGTTGGAGCAATTTGGGATGGTTTGCGCACCGTTTGCGCAATTTGAAGCCAGTTGTTTTTAGAATGTGTTGAGCTTATCTTTGCATTTCAATTGCCGTCACCATGTTGTTGGATCCACCTAGGCCATCGTCTACGTAAAAATCTTCTTGTAAAAACTTGGCACCTAATGGTAATGACGTGATATTCTCTCTTCCGAGTTGTTGGAGGCATTTTATAGCTAGGTTCGGTGCAGCTCTGGTTCCATAAGTTACCGTATTCAATTGATAATATTGAATTGGTTTCATTGGAGTATTCCTTCAAACAATTAGTTGATATTTTTTGTCGTCTTCATGTAGCAATATTTATCTATACATCTTTTCGATGTCAGTTGTAAAGACATATTTCGGCATCCAAAAACGAAGAAAAATAGAAAAGAGTTCGCTTTGTACTGTAGGTACAGTGAACATTAAATCATTCAATGATTTTCCGGACGACGACCTTGCGGAAGCATCAAAGACGATTCGTAACTTTGTGGTGGTGCTGTCCAGTTTGAGTGCACTATGATGAGGAATATAGTGCTGGGGGCTAAGAATGTTATCTGGGTCGACAATTGACATATGACCCAATGATATATATTCATCGATGAATTGAATATACTGTGTTCGTAGGTCATAATTTTTTAACAATCTTCTTTCAAGAGCAAGAAAGCGATTGTATGCTATTGCTCTTGATTCACCTAAAGTGTCTGGATTTTCAGAAAATGGTATTCTGACTACAAAGCGTCCATCAGAGTTTCTTGTAGTATTCTGGGTGAAGTGCGTTTCACAATGCTGGTCAGCGGGCGACAGAATGTTTGTACTGTTTGGCACTTCGTCAAGCCTCCAAAGTCGTTCCATCATTTGATCCATGTTGCTTTCATCATCAGTACAAATTCCACACGTAAAAGTCGACAGATTTTCTTCGTTGATTTTTCCAGACACAACCCAACCAAAGACAGTGTTTTGAAGAGACGGTAGTCCTTCACCGAGGTGGATTTGTCCAATCGATAAGATTTGATGATAGAATTCAGCTCATAATAAAATGTCAATTTTGCTTGGACGTTGGAACTCAGGATCGGCTAAGCAAATATTTTTCGATATGTTCCATTGGGTTGTGTTGATGGCTTGTAACGGTTGTGCTGGAATAATTTGAGGAAGAACAAGTGCTTCTAAGCGGAAAATTTGAAAATTTGTTGATTCGAGATTGCAGTTCAATATTGATTCGTTGTTGAGTCCTTGTGTCACCTATGCCTTGTATGCACATTGATGTGGTATTTGGATTAATACCTAACGCCTTTATTTCTCTGTTGCTCACCAAATTTATTTGTCCAAAATATCACGGAAATTCATTGTCTTCCTGTTTTTAGCTATTAGCCTTACCCCTGCAGTACTGAGTAGAACGTGTGATGGATTGGTATTATTGGATGTTGCCAAGCTTGTTGCTGTTGATTCATTCATAGTTCCAGATGATGTAAATTGTAAATTATTCTTAACTTCTGTGGAACCCTCCGTCTGATTATCTAAATGAAGCAGCGTGTTGTGTTTATGGCTACATTTAGTGCAGCTACGGGAGGAACAACTTTTAGCCATGTGGCCAGTTTTTAGACAATTAACACAAACTTTGTTCTTTTGAACCAAAGTTCAATCTTTTAGCTGGAGATAATTGAAGGAATTGGCTGCAGGCAAATAGAGGATGAGGCTTGAGATGACATAATTGACAATTGTTTGATACATTTGTGCTAGAAGTAATCATTGATGCCAATGGTTTTGTAACGAAATTCTCCTCCTTGTTTTGGATGCTCTTTGTACCACCCAGTGCTTCTAGAGATTGGAAACGTTTTTCCATGAACAGTAAGCATTCATTGAGAGTTTGATTTTTTTTTGGATTTTCCAATGTCTGTTCATAGAGGTTTCTTTGTCTAGCTTTCCAACCAACAGATGTATCAGAAGTGGATCCCAATTGCTTATGTTAACGGCAATGTTTTGTAAAGCCTGAAGATTTTCTTTTGCAGTATCATATAGTGATTTCAGCATGATAACCGATGGTACATCCTTTGTATTGCACGGAAGGCCAATAATACGTTGTATGAGGCTATGGAAATAAAAAATATCAGAGATTTGAGTCTAGGTAAAAACTATTTATTGACTAATTACACAATTACACAAATTAAAAAAGTTTTATATTCGAGTTTCGACGTCGTTCCTTTTTCGCGGTTCACCAGCAACTACTTTTATCATGGCAACATGGACCAGAGTCCATGCCACCAGAGCGCATTGAATAAGTACTGCAGCGCGCAGTACGCGATGGTTGCAGCGCACATACTTAGGAAAATAATACCGAATTTAGTCGCGTCCAACTTATTAACATACATTGCTCTTCGCGTTGCGGCTATTTATTAGATTGTCTTATTGCCAGCGCTAGCAATAAGACGGGCGTGAGACGGCGCGGGTAGGTATATAACGATCGGCCAGTCATCGTACTGGCAGCGCACTAGCCTGTAGGTTGGTTAGCTACTCCAACACACAGGCGTACGTACGTTGCATTATTTAAGTTAAACGCTTGTTGTTGTACAACAACATGAGTTCTTCGCTACTACTACCGATGCAGCTGTTTTCTCGTTAGGCCGCAACAACGATCGCTATGACGCAGTCACACCTGACAGACCGTCGTCAAGACAGACGGACGATCCATTTTGAGCGTCGACTTTTGAGTCACACAAACTGTTGTTCGCACGAACGTTTATGTGGCCGGCTCAAATGACCGCGCTAGCGATAACGGCGACGGTAATGTATAATGTTCACATTGCATTAATCGCCAACGGCTAAGTAGCCTGCCAGAACAAAACAGATTAAGCATAAAGGAATTTGCTTGGGTCATCACATGTGTGCTGAGCCAAACTATGCTAACTCGAATCGCGCTAATATTTAGGGCAATATTAAATTACGACAAAGTGTCCTCGACATAGATAAAAATAATATTGCGGAGTCGCTGAGTGAACCGTGAACGAAAGAGGGGTGACGGAACGAAAGGTACCGCCACAATACTCCCCCCTAGTGTTTTAAAAAATTTTAATATGCATACAATATTATAAAAAATTTATTGAGACACGATTCTAGCAGGAGTCTTAACTCTTCTGCCGCTCCTTGTGACGACTGGCGGTGGCGGGTGTCGCTCTCTTGTCGTGTGGGTGGAACTGGATGGCACTGCAAACGAACGTTTGCGTCCTACGGTGTCCATCGGTGGGTCGGAAAATGTCATGACCTTTCGAGATGGCGTTGCAAACAGACGTTTGCGTCCCACGGTGTCCATCGGTGGGTCAGAAGATGTCACGACCTTTCGAGATGGCGTTGCAAACGGACGTTTGCGTCCCGCGGTGTCCATCGGTGGGTCGGAAGATGTCACGACCTTTCGAGATGGCGTTGCAAACGGACGTTTGCGTCCCGCGGTGTCCATCGGTGGGTCGGAAGATGTCACGACCTTTCGAGATGGTGTTGGGGCTGTTTTTGTCAAAAGAGCATCTCGGTAGTTTGTCTTATTGCCTGACAGTCCCTCGTGGTCCATCGGTGGGCCGGAAAAAGTTGTCGCGACCGGATTACCTGTTGGCTGGTTGAGCATCGGTCTGTCTTCCGGGTCGCATTTTGGGAGAAAAGCCGCTTTCAGCCTGTCTACTGAAATTTTAGCAGGCTTGCCTCTGCTGTCGATGGTGAAGTATTTGTCCGATCTCTCTAAGACTTTGAAAGGGCCATCGTAACGTGATTGTAGAGGCCGCTGTACCTTTTCGATACGTACCAACACGTGAGAGCAGTTGCTCAAATTCTTTTGCAAGAAAGTCCGTGGGGCGTCGTGGTGGCTGGCTTGGAAGGGTGAAATTTTTTGCCATCATCCTTCTTAGTTCTTTGATGAAATCTGTCTCGATAGGCTTCTGTAACGAAGGAGAGAGAAACTCACCAGGTAGTTTAAGTGGTGTACCGTATACCAATTCGGCCGCCGACACCGCGATGTCTTCTTTAACTGAAGAGCGAAGGCCAAGAAGCACCAATGGCAGGATTCCGCACCAGTCATCGCTGCCGTGGCACGTGATGGCTGCTTTCAACGTGCGGTGCCACCTCTATCATCCCATTAGCCTGCGGATGGTAGGGAGTGGTTCGGTAGTGCTGGATACCCAGTAGTCTGTTGAGTTGCCGGAACAAATCGGATTCGAACTGCCTACCCAAATCGGTTGTAATTCGAAGCGGTACGCCAAATTTTGCTACCCAACCTGACAGCAGGCTATTAGCGACGGTTTCTGCTGTCATGTCAGGGATTGGTATTGCCTCAGGCCAGCGGGTGAATCTGTCAATTATTGTGAGGCAATAGCGGTTATCCCTGGAAACTGGTAGCGGGCCGATCAAGTTTACGTTGATGTGCTCGAATCTCTCGCTAGGGTTTTGATAAAAACTAAGCGGAGACTTGTTGTGCCGAGTAACCTTGCTGCGCTGGCATGACGTGCAGCATTTGACGATTTCGGCTATATCTTTCCTCATCTCTGGCCATACGAACCTCTCTTGAATAAGCCTTTCGGTGGCTTTTCTTCCGGGGTGTGCAATGCCATGGATTTTTTCCATAATGCTTTTTCTGAATCTGGCTGGAACCAACGGTCTCACTCTTCCGTGAGCTACATCACAGTTAATGGTTAGCTCGCTATTTGGCATTTTGAGCGCTTTTAAGACCACGGACGACGGAACTGTCGCGTCTACCAGCTGGCGAACCTGGCTGTCCTGCTTTTGCTCTAAGGCCAGTTCTTCAAAATTGACGCCTGGCAATGAATTAGTCACCTGACATAGGCGGGAAAGAGCGTCTGCTATTTCATTATCTGTCCCCGGGACGTGGCGGATGTCCGTCGTGAACTGGCCGATGTAGTCCAAGTGGTGCGCCTGGCGAGGTGAAGCCCTCTCTATATTCTGTTTAAAAGCGAACGTCAATGGCTTATGATCAGTAAAAACTGCGAAAGCTCGGCCTTCTACCATATGCTTGAAGTGCTTAATTGACTGAAATATCGCCAGCAGCTCCCTGTCGTAGGTACTATATTTTTTTTGGGCGTCGGTGAGTTTTTTTGAATAAAAACCCAGGGGTTGTGTTACCTCGTTTATTCGTTGTTGGAGGACTGCGCCGACGGCAAAGTCAGATGCGTCAACGTTGAGATATAACTCGGCATTCGGTGCCGGGTGGAAAAGAAGCGTGGCGTTAGCGAGATCTTTCTTACAATCCTCGAAAGCTGCAATTGTTGCTTGGGACCATGTCAGTGGAGTTTTATCGTTCTTTTTATTGCCGACGATCATGCTCTGCAATGTCGCTTGAGTTGTCGCTGCGCTATGAATGAAACGGCGGTAGTAGTTCACCATTCCTAGGAAACGCTTGAGGTCGCGAGCCGTAGTTGGCTTCGTATATTAATTAATAGCTCGTACCTTGTCTTGATGGTTTAATCCCATCTTTATTTACTGTATGGCCTAGAAATTTGATCTCGGACTTACCAAAACTGCATTTGTCTGGATTTACCGTGAGACCGTTCTGGTGAAGTAACTCGAACACTCTTCGCAGGTGTTTTTCTAGCAGCTCCCTGTCTTGGGAAGCCACGCAAATGTCGTCTATGTAGACAAATGCATGGTCAGACTTTGAAGACAATATCTTGTCGATATGTCTCTGAAGAGTCTGGGCTGCGTTTCGAAGACCAAACGTCATGAACTTGAAGTGAAACAGACCAAACGGAGTAGTAATAGCCGTTTTCGGAATATCGGCTGGTTCCACCGGGATCTGATGGTAGGCCTTTTGCAAGTCGATCGTAGAAAAAATTGATTTACCATGCAATATGTGCGTAAAGTCTTGCACGAATGGGATGGAGTACCTGTCGGGCAGTGTCCTTTCGTTGAGGGCCCGATAGTCCCCGCAAGAGCGCCATGATTCGTCTTTCTTTTTTACCATATGGAGAGGGCTTGCCCAGTTGCTATCAGAGGGTTCGCAAATGCCCTTCTCCACTAGAAATTTAATTTCCGCCTTGGCTGCCTTTAACTTTTCAGGCGCCAGGCGACGAGGTCGAGCGTGCGTAGGCGGGGCTTTTGTAACAATGTGGTGCGTGACACCCGATTCGGTTGCAGAGATGTCCTGTCGCATCACAGTTATATCTTTAAACTGTGACAGGATATCGGCGAAAGGGTTCTTAACGTTAAAAGTACATAAGCTAGACTCACCCTTGGCGTCTGGACTCTTGGTGATAGGCTGCGTTGACTGTCGGTCGATCAGCTTATGGGCCCTCATATCTACGAGTAGTCCGTGATGTCGAAGAAAATCGGCTCCGATAAGTGGCGATTTAACAGCTGCTATGACGAAATCCCACGAAAAACTTTTGACGAAGCCCAAATTGACTACGATCTTCTTCTTGCCAAATGTTTCAATATGTGAGCCGTTGGCCGCAAAAAGCCTGAATTCGTGCGGACCGTTGCGGCGTTCGGCCCAGATGGGTAGAATAACCGACACGTCAGATCCTGTGTCGACCAGGAACCGTCTGATCGTCGCAGTATCGGTGATGTTATTGCCACCAGTGACGCCTGTACATGGTGGCCGACTAATTAGTTTTTTGACGGATAAGAGCATGGGCGGCGACAGTTGGTAGCTTTGGCGCCGTAGTGTCAATGAAACCAGCAAAGTCCTTTGGCTGACCTGGGTCGCGAGGCTTCTGTTAGCCTCGTTGACGACTTAGGCCGGTCATATCGGTGCATATCTTGTCTAGGTGCTGCAGAACCGCGACCTCGAGTATTTGGTACATGTAGAAAATCGTCGTCGGAATCTGGTTGAAGTTCGACCGGAGGTATATTCCATCGCCCCTGAGGTCGCCCGCGGTGACTTCGTGGCTGAGGGTGGTCGCGTTCGAACAGTGCATCTTCCAAGCGATTGAGGCGTATCTCGAAATGGTCTCGCTGTTGACTGGCTTGTGGTTCTGCCGCAGTAGTTGCTACTTGCCGCTGTCGATATTTGCCCGACTCCATTATCTTGTCGGCCTGGGCCGCCTGCTGTGTGAGGCTCAAGTCCACTACTTGTAAGATCGCCTGCACGTCCGTCGGGAGTCTGGACAGCCACAGATTCTGGAGCATGGTCTCGTTGACCTGTGCTCCACCCATGTCGCACATCTCATTGAGTAATTGAGACGGACGACGGTCGCCAAGCTCCATGTCTTCCATGAGCCGCTGAAGTCGTTCATGCGGGCTATCCCCGAATATTTCGAGGAGCCGGGCTTTCATGGAATCATACTTGTCTATAGCTGGTGGTGAACGCACCACGTCACTCACTTGACGGAGTACATGCTTGGGCAGCGCGCCCACCACGGTGTAAAACCGTTGCGTATCCGATTTGAGGCCTTGCCTCACAAACAAGGCTTCCAGCTGGAGGAACCATAGTTCCGGGGCGTCCGTCCAAAAAGCCTGGGCTTGTACCTGGTGCAGGCGGTGGAGCTCATTGCTCTGGTCAGCTTGCGACGGTTGCAGCGCACATACTTAGGAAAATAATACCGAATTTAGTCGCGTCCAACATATTAACATACATTGCTCTTCGCGTTGCGGCTATTTATTAGATTGTCTTATTGCCAGCGCTAGCAATAAGACGGGCGTGAGACGGCGCGGGTAGGTATATAACGATCGGCCAGTCATCGTACTGGCAGCGCACTAGCCTGTAGGTTGGTTAGCTACTCCAACACACAGGCGTACGTACGTTGCATTATTTAAGTTAAACGCTTGTTGTTGTACAACAACATGAGTTCTTCGCTACTACTACCGATGCAGCTGTTTTCTCGTTAGGCCGCAACAACGATCGCTATGACGCAGTCACACCTGACAGACCGTCGTCAAGACAGACGGACGATCCATTTTGAGCGTCGACTTTTGAGTCACACAAACTGTTGTTCGCACGAACGTTTATGTGGCCGGCTCAAATGACCGCGCTAGCGATAACGGCGACGGTAATGTATAATGTTCACATTGCATTAATCGCCAACGGCTAAGTAGCCTGCCAGAACAAAACAGATTAAGCATAAAGGAATTTGCTTGGGTCATCACATGTGTGCTGAGCCAAACTATGCTAACTCGAATCGCGCTAATATTTAGGGCAATATTAAATTACGACAAAGTGTCCTCGACATAGATAAAAATAATATTGCGGAGTCGCTGAGTGAACCGTGAACGAAAGAGGGGTGACGGAACGAAAGGTACCGCCACAATACTCCCCCCTAGTGTTTTAAAAAATTTTAATATGCATACAATATTATAAAAAATTTATTGAGACACGATTCTAGCAGGAGTCTTAACTCTTCTGCCGCTCCTTGTGACGACTGGCGGTGGCGGGTGTCGCTCTCTTGTCGTGTGGGTGGAACTGGATGGCACTGCAAACGAACGTTTGCGTCCTACGGTGTCCATCGGTGGGTCGGAAAATGTCATGACCTTTCGAGATGGCGTTGCAAACAGACGTTTGCGTCCCACGGTGTCCATCGGTGGGTCAGAAGATGTCACGACCTTTCGAGATGGCGTTGCAAACGGACGTTTGCGTCCCGCGGTGTCCATCGGTGGGTCGGAAGATGTCACGACCTTTCGAGATGGCGTTGCAAACGGACGTTTGCGTCCCGCGGTGTCCATCGGTGGGTCGGAAGATGTCACGACCTTTCGAGATGGTGTTGGGGCTGTTTTTGTCAAAAGAGCATCTCGGTAGTTTGTCTTATTGCCTGACAGTCCCTCGTGGTCCATCGGTGGGCCGGAAAAAGTTGTCGCGACCGGATTACCTGTTGGCTGGTTGAGCATCGGTCTGTCTTCCGGGTCGCATTTTGGGAGAAAAGCCGCTTTCAGCCTGTCTACTGAAATTTTAGCAGGCTTGCCTCTGCTGTCGATGGTGAAGTATTTGTCCGATCTCTCTAAGACTTTGAAAGGGCCATCGTAACGTGATTGTAGAGGCCGCTGTACCTTTTCGATACGTACCAACACGTGAGAGCAGTTGCTCAAATTCTTTTGCAAGAAAGTCCGTGGGGCGTCGTGGTGGCTGGCTTGGAAGGGTGAAATTTTTTGCCATCATCCTTCTTAGTTCTTTGATGAAATCTGTCTCGATAGGCTTCTGTAACGAAGGAGAGAGAAACTCACCAGGTAGTTTAAGTGGTGTACCGTATACCAATTCGGCCGCCGACACCGCGATGTCTTCTTTAACTGAAGAGCGAAGGCCAAGAAGCACCAATGGCAGGATTCCGCACCAGTCATCGCTGCCGTGGCACGTGATGGCTGCTTTCAACGTGCGGTGCCACCTCTATCATCCCATTAGCCTGCGGATGGTAGGGAGTGGTTCGGTAGTGCTGGATACCCAGTAGTCTGTTGAGTTGCCGGAACAAATCGGATTCGAACTGCCTACCCAAATCGGTTGTAATTCGAAGCGGTACGCCAAATTTTGCTACCCAACCTGACAGCAGGCTATTAGCGACGGTTTCTGCTGTCATGTCAGGGATTGGTATTGCCTCAGGCCAGCGGGTGAATCTGTCAATTATTGTGAGGCAATAGCGGTTATCCCTGGAAACTGGTAGCGGGCCGATCAAGTTTACGTTGATGTGCTCGAATCTCTCGCTAGGGTTTTGATAAAAACTAAGCGGAGACTTGTTGTGCCGAGTAACCTTGCTGCGCTGGCATGACGTGCAGCATTTGACGATTTCGGCTATATCTTTCCTCATCTCTGGCCATACGAACCTCTCTTGAATAAGCCTTTCGGTGGCTTTTCTTCCGGGGTGTGCAATGCCATGGATTTTTTCCATAATGCTTTTTCTGAATCTGGCTGGAACCAACGGTCTCACTCTTCCGTGAGCTACATCACAGTTAATGGTTAGCTCGCTATTTGGCATTTTGAGCGCTTTTAAGACCACGGACGACGGAACTGTCGCGTCTACCAGCTGGCGAACCTGGCTGTCCTGCTTTTGCTCTAAGGCCAGTTCTTCAAAATTGACGCCTGGCAATGAATTAGTCACCTGACATAGGCGGGAAAGAGCGTCTGCTATTTCATTATCTGTCCCCGGGACGTGGCGGATGTCCGTCGTGAACTGGCCGATGTAGTCCAAGTGGTGCGCCTGGCGAGGTGAAGCCCTCTCTATATTCTGTTTAAAAGCGAACGTCAATGGCTTATGATCAGTAAAAACTGCGAAAGCTCGGCCTTCTACCATATGCTTGAAGTGCTTAATTGACTGAAATATCGCCAGCAGCTCCCTGTCGTAGGTACTATATTTTTTTTGGGCGTCGGTGAGTTTTTTTGAATAAAAACCCAGGGGTTGTGTTACCTCGTTTATTCGTTGTTGGAGGACTGCGCCGACGGCAAAGTCAGATGCGTCAACGTTGAGATATAACTCGGCATTCGGTGCCGGGTGGAAAAGAAGCGTGGCGTTAGCGAGATCTTTCTTACAATCCTCGAAAGCTGCAATTGTTGCTTGGGACCATGTCAGTGGAGTTTTATCGTTCTTTTTATTGCCGACGATCATGCTCTGCAATGTCGCTTGAGTTGTCGCTGCGCTATGAATGAAACGGCGGTAGTAGTTCACCATTCCTAGGAAACGCTTGAGGTCGCGAGCCGTAGTTGGCTTCGTATATTAATTAATAGCTCGTACCTTGTCTTGATGGTTTAATCCCATCTTTATTTACTGTATGGCCTAGAAATTTGATCTCGGACTTACCAAAACTGCATTTGTCTGGATTTACCGTGAGACCGTTCTGGTGAAGTAACTCGAACACTCTTCGCAGGTGTTTTTCTAGCAGCTCCCTGTCTTGGGAAGCCACGCAAATGTCGTCTATGTAGACAAATGCATGGTCAGACTTTGAAGACAATATCTTGTCGATATGTCTCTGAAGAGTCTGGGCTGCGTTTCGAAGACCAAACGTCATGAACTTGAAGTGAAACAGACCAAACGGAGTAGTAATAGCCGTTTTCGGAATATCGGCTGGTTCCACCGGGATCTGATGGTAGGCCTTTTGCAAGTCGATCGTAGAAAAAATTGATTTACCATGCAATATGTGCGTAAAGTCTTGCACGAATGGGATGGAGTACCTGTCGGGCAGTGTCCTTTCGTTGAGGGCCCGATAGTCCCCGCAAGAGCGCCATGATTCGTCTTTCTTTTTTACCATATGGAGAGGGCTTGCCCAGTTGCTATCAGAGGGTTCGCAAATGCCCTTCTCCACTAGAAATTTAATTTCCGCCTTGGCTGCCTTTAACTTTTCAGGCGCCAGGCGACGAGGTCGAGCGTGCGTAGGCGGGGCTTTTGTAACAATGTGGTGCGTGACACCCGATTCGGTTGCAGAGATGTCCTGTCGCATCACAGTTATATCTTTAAACTGTGACAGGATATCGGCGAAAGGGTTCTTAACGTTAAAAGTACATAAGCTAGACTCACCCTTGGCGTCTGGACTCTTGGTGATAGGCTGCGTTGACTGTCGGTCGATCAGCTTATGGGCCCTCATATCTACGAGTAGTCCGTGATGTCGAAGAAAATCGGCTCCGATAAGTGGCGATTTAACAGCTGCTATGACGAAATCCCACGAAAAACTTTTGACGAAGCCCAAATTGACTACGATCTTCTTCTTGCCAAATGTTTCAATATGTGAGCCGTTGGCCGCAAAAAGCCTGAATTCGTGCGGACCGTTGCGGCGTTCGGCCCAGATGGGTAGAATAACCGACACGTCAGATCCTGTGTCGACCAGGAACCGTCTGATCGTCGCAGTATCGGTGATGTTATTGCCACCAGTGACGCCTGTACATGGTGGCCGACTAATTAGTTTTTTGACGGATAAGAGCATGGGCGGCGACAGTTGGTAGCTTTGGCGCCGTAGTGTCAATGAAACCAGCAAAGTCCTTTGGCTGACCTGGGTCGCGAGGCTTCTGTTAGCCTCGTTGACGACTTAGGCCGGTCATATCGGTGCATATCTTGTCTAGGTGCTGCAGAACCGCGACCTCGAGTATTTGGTACATGTAGAAAATCGTCGTCGGAATCTGGTTGAAGTTCGACCGGAGGTATATTCCATCGCCCCTGAGGTCGCCCGCGGTGACTTCGTGGCTGAGGGTGGTCGCGTTCGAACAGTGCATCTTCCAAGCGATTGAGGCGTATCTCGAAATGGTCTCGCTGTTGACTGGCTTGTGGTTCTGCCGCAGTAGTTGCTACTTGCCGCTGTCGATATTTGCCCGACTCCATTATCTTGTCGGCCTGGGCCGCCTGCTGTGTGAGGCTCAAGTCCACTACTTGTAAGATCGCCTGCACGTCCGTCGGGAGTCTGGACAGCCACAGATTCTGGAGCATGGTCTCGTTGACCTGTGCTCCACCCATGTCGCACATCTCATTGAGTAATTGAGACGGACGACGGTCGCCAAGCTCCATGTCTTCCATGAGCCGCTGAAGTCGTTCATGCGGGCTATCCCCGAATATTTCGAGGAGCCGGGCTTTCATGGAATCATACTTGTCTATAGCTGGTGGTGAACGCACCACGTCACTCACTTGACGGAGTACATGCTTGGGCAGCGCGCCCACCACGGTGTAAAACCGTTGCGTATCCGATTTGAGGCCTTGCCTCACAAACAAGGCTTCCAGCTGGAGGAACCATAGTTCCGGGGCGTCCGTCCAAAAAGCCTGGGCTTGTACCTGGTGCAGGCGGTGGAGCTCATTGCTCTGGTCAGCTTGCGACGGTTGCAGCGCACATACTTAGGAAAATAATACCGAATTTAGTCGCGTCCAACATATTAACATACATTGCTCTTCGCGTTGCGGCTATTTATTAGATTGTCTTATTGCCAGCGCTAGCAATAAGACGGGCGTGAGACGGCGCGGGTAGGTATATAACGATCGGCCAGTCATCGTACTGGCAGCGCACTAGCCTGTAGGTTGGTTAGCTACTCCAACACACAGGCGTACGTACGTTGCATTATTTAAGTTAAACGCTTGTTGTTGTACAACAACATGAGTTCTTCGCTACTACTACCGATGCAGCTGTTTTCTCGTTAGGCCGCAACAACGATCGCTATGACGCAGTCACACCTGACAGACCGTCGTCAAGACAGACGGACGATCCATTTTGAGCGTCGACTTTTGAGTCACACAAACTGTTGTTCGCACGAACGTTTATGTGGCCGGCTCAAATGACCGCGCTAGCGATAACGGCGACGGTAATGTATAATGTTCACATTGCATTAATCGCCAACGGCTAAGTAGCCTGCCAGAACAAAACAGATTAAGCATAAAGGAATTTGCTTGGGTCATCACATGTATGCTGAGCCAAACTATGCTAACTCGAATCGCGCTAATATTTAGGGCAATATTAAATTACGACAAAGTGTCGTCGACATAGATAAAAATAATATTGCGGAGTCGCTGAGTGAACCGTGAACGAAAGAGGGGTGACGGAACGAAAGGTAGCGCCACAAGGCTTTATGTTATCAGGCGATCGTTATGATATCTTGCTTGCAAAAGTTCCCATGCAGCTTGCTAGTTGTCTTCTGTCAACGTTAAATGTCGAAATAGACCACTTGCTTCTCCACTTACATTTGTTTCAAGGTACCACATTTTCTGAACCTGAGGAATCGCCCTTTTATGGATCATCTCATTGAACATGTTGTAGAATTGTGGCCAATTTAGATATTTGCCACTGAAGTGAGGAATTGATACCTTAGATAGTTGTAATTCACCATCCATTGATGATCTCATCTTTTCATTTTCGTTCGCTTTTGAAGATAGCGTTAATTTCACGTCTTGGATAGACTCTTCTAGGTTGATATGCCTCTCGAGATCGTAACCAAATTCAGTTGGGTCTTCACATAATTCGTAGATAGAGTAATGTGTTGCTTCTAGTTGTTGCCATAAAGTTGTAAGTCTTTCTGTTAAATCCCTTGCGTTTGGTTGTAGTACAGGCACATAAACCTTGTACTACCTACTTGAGATTGTTTGCTTCGGCTGGCACTTGAAGCACCGAGACTTGAGTTATGTTAATTAAAACACTTTAGCTTGATTATAGTTGATCACACTGATCAAAACTCTTTATTTTGAATAATTTTCCTTATATTTGTTTTAGAATATCATAACCGCGGCAATGCCCGCTGTTTCAGCATATTTTTGCAGCGTAAGACTTTTAATATTTTGTTGTGCAAGTGCAATGACGTCGTAAAAAAAAATAAATAACTGGCCATTTCAGCCCTTGAAAGGACTTTGACCTAGCTTTTTAGGATCAATTGTGTTGTGCGTGTTATTAAGTTTGTACACAATTGACCGAGAAATGGACCTACAGGCTTAACGCCGACTCCGAACGGCGATGAACGAAATGTTCTTATTCTCAAGAAGCTTTACATGGCATTTTGATTACTCTCTGAGGTTTGCCATTGTCTGCAGAGAGGTGGCGTCCGTACAGAAAAATTATTTTAATTCAAATAATTTTCTGTCGCTGTTGGGGTTCGAACCTGGGTCTCCAGGTTCGTTGACATAGCGGCCACGCACTTTAACCAACTACGCCACGGACGCCACTGATGACGGACGCAATGACGTCGTCCAAACATAAATATCATATTACCGTTTGAAGCGACGTTAATGCACTGCATTTCCAAAGTTAAGCAAAAATAAGTTTAAAGTTAAGTCAATGCACTGCATTGCCAAGGTTATGTTTACATTTAAAGACTTTCCATCTTAGTTGTAATAACTTCTTTATGACGCATTCCTTGGTCGATATTGATAGAATCTATGAATCTAGTTATCGAACTGAAAAGGGCATTATATCTTCTTAATTGAAAAATGATTGGATTTTGGTTGCATTCGTATTGTTTGGTAGATGCTTGCTGTCTGCCACCTGAATATATTGAAGTATTTTCTCCATCGATTGCCTTCCTTGGATTTAGAGGTACTTCTTGGTTTGTTGTTGTTTTGATGGCACGTTCAAACTCCTTCCGGTAGTTATTAACCAAGGTTTTAACTGCATTGTAGTAGTCTTTCGAGAAGAAATCATGGTCGATGTTGCCTTCACATAGTTCACGGATTTGGCTGTTAGTTTGCTTGAATTCTTCCCACGAATCCTCGAGAGCTGTCACCTTCTTCTTGAAGTATTCTATAGTTTGTTTCCGGATCATTGAATCTTTTTTGTAGTTGGAAATCAGTTGCTGGATAATTCCACCAGTAACTTCCTGCTTGGCTGTGAGCTCCTGGATTGTTGTCATGTTGAATAGAGTTGGCTTATCCTAGTTGAAAGCCTGATCCTTGTGTGCTCGATCACGTCGGGGTCACCAATGTTTTTGAAGAAGAGACTCGTTTGCCCTTACTTTTGGATTATCTAGCATTTGGAACTAGATTACCCTATTGCAATATATTCTGGCACTTGAACCAGAATATATTTCGATGAATGTGGAAATGCTTTTAAAACAACGGCACTTGAACCGAGTTTTGCTGAAACTTTAATTGATACAGTTGACGTATTGATTCTGTCTCAAATTTTATTAATTAAAGTTCACTTTAAATACTAAACAGATTACATACACAATTATAACAAATTACAAATTACATACAATACTAAAAATTTACATATACACATAAAAAAAAAACACAGCAATTAAAAGAATTAAACAATATAGGCAATATAAAAAAGTGCTATGTTAGCAGCATGCGTAAAAATCGAAACAGTTTTTTTTATAATTGAATTTGCAAGAAGTTATTCTCATATTACCAAAAATAAAGAATTCAATTTTATAAATCACACTATTCAAAACAATAAAAGTGAATAAAAAAAAGTGCTAAGTTAGCAGCATGCGCAAATATCGAAGCAGTTTTGCTTAACCCTCTGCAGCTGACGTCGTAGTCTGACAGACACCGAAAATTAAAACTTCGTGAGTAAAGACGTAAAATTCGAAGATATGAAATTCGTTTTTATCTTTCAAAGAAACGTATTTTATTACAAATTATATTTTTATGTTAGCCTCATAAGTATTTGCTTTTGTATGGAAAAAGTTCAAGAAAGTTACAGTCAGAAACTTCATCATAGGAAATCAGCTTAAAAGTGAGGTCTGCTGGACCCCACGTCAGGTGTATTGTTAAATTTGGAGCACGTCAGTTGCAGAGGGTTAAGTTAATTTGGAAGAAATAAGTTGCAGGAAGTTACCAGCTGGTTCTCAAGTTACCAGCATAAAAAAATTAAATTTTTCAATAAAAATATTCTACCGTACAAACTACAGCACAAATTGCTGACCAAACCAATATTTCATATGAATCAAAATATATTAATTTTTCAAGTTAATGTTTGCATAACTCTTGATATTCGATATTTACGCATGTTTACTAAATTTATTGTACATTCGAAAATATACAATGTTGTTGTTTTAACAGAAACATGGATGGCTTCACGAGGGTATTCCTACATCAGAAATTTCTGATAACTTTTATCGTATCTATCGTTGCGATCGATGCCCATTAGCAACAAGGCACGACAAATGTGGAGGTGTTCTACTTGCTGTGAGAGCCGATTTTAATAGCGAAATTATACAACTACCAATAAATGATGCTGGCGTGGAGCAACTTTGCGTTCATTTAAATTTCTCTAAACATCATTCCATATTTATTTTTATCTTATATTACTCCAAATAGTTCTATAAACTTATATGAGAAACATTTAGATAACATAGGATTTATGGTTGATTCATTAGATATAAATAATTATTTTTTTTTATTGATATAATCATTTTATTATATTGATTATAATCATTGTATTCTTCTTGGGGATTTTAATTTGGGAAATGTTTCATGGGCTTATGATGATACAATTTTATTGCCATTTAATGTAATTTCAGATATTGAATCCATGGTAAGGGGTTATTTCTTATCTAATGATTTTCAACAAATTAATCATACTATAAATGATTTAAATAGAATCTTGGACTTAATATATTTAACAAATGATTTGAAAGGCTTTTGCGATCGTAATTTGTCACCAATTGTAAAAAATAGTATGCATCATAAAGCGTTTACAGTAATATTCGAGTTTTATAAATTTGATAGTATTGACGTTGCTGATGTTCTTGATGAACTTGATTTTTCGAAAGGGAATTTTATTCAAATAATCGACTAGCTTACTAGCTAATTTAAAAAATGTTAAAAACAAAGCATTTAAAAAATATAAAAAAACAAAATCTGATACTGATAGATTAATCTTTTTCAAAAACGAAACAAATTCGATTACTTACACAATTTTTTATATAATCAGTATCTTTTTATGATCGAGAGAAATTTGAAGGCTAACCCTTCATCTTTTTGGCAATATATTAATTCAAAGCGCAAAACCAATGGAATTCCGTCGAGTATGAACTTAAATGGCGTTAAAACAAATAATTTACTTGAGTTCTGCAATCTTTTTGCTAAGTTTTTTCAGAATGTTTATGAAAATTATAATGATTTGACGTCTTTTCATGAAATCACTAGTTTTGATTCTCCAAATATTGATTTCTTAGAAAATATTATTGTTTCAATAGGCGACGTATCCTCCGCTATATCAAAATTAAAGCATAGCTTTACGTTTGAACGGGGTGGTTTTCCCCCAATGTTTTTAAACTTTGTGCTGCCTTTATAGTAAAGCCTATTACTTTCTTGTTTAATTTATGCCTTGATTTAAGAATCAGGCATTTTCTTAGATTCTTGGAAAATTTGCTATGTTATTCCCATTTTCCGGTGATTGTAACAATCTATAGAGCCATTGTCAAACAAAGCACTTTTGCAAAATTATTTGATCATATAATCAAAAACAAGTTATTTAATCACCTTAAGTCTGCAATATGCGAATTTCAACTTTTTTTGCCTGGAAAATCAACTTGCACAAATCTGGCATTGATTTCAGGCAATATTGTGGATGCATTAGAAAGTTATACGCAATTAGATGTTATATATACTGATTTTTCGAAAGCTTTCGATAAAGTTGATCTTAACATTTTTGTACTGAAATTGAGTAAATGCGGTCTGTCAAATATTTATTTAATTCTATTTAATTCTTAAAAAGTTTTTTAATAAACAGAAAACTTGTTGTGAAAATAGGAAAAACAACTTCTGAAGTTCTTATTGATGTCTCCTCTGGAATTCCTCAAGGCACTCACTGTGGACCATTTCTCTTTCTAATTTTCGTAAATGATTAACCTAAATGCTTTAAAGTCTCTAAATGTTTAATGTTCACAGATGATGTTAAACTCTTCTTTAAAATCTCACCATCGTCTGATTGCCTTAAGCTCCAAAGTGACCTAACGCGATTCCATGATTGGTGTAACCTAAACAACCTTAGTTTAAATTTTTCAAAATGTTCTGTTTTCGAAATGCATAAATCCTATTTTTTATAATTTTGAAATAAGTGGTCACCGGTTAATACGCAAGCAAGAAATGAAAGACTTAGGTGTAATATTCCATTCCAATTTTAATTTCAACTGTCACATTGATTATATCATCTCAAAATCTTACGCTATGGTGGTATTTATAAAGAGAAATACTCTTGCAATCTTTTGGCAATATTTCGTTCTATCTACCAAAATTTGAGGGAGAACGAAAAAGTCTGCGTTTTGTCGCGGAAAATTATGCGGAAATACGTTTTTCTTTAATCTCTAAAAAATGGCTAGTCAAAAACTCCAACAAGCTAACTAAAAATTTTTTCTTCTTCCTTTTAATAAAAAACTTGTGTTTTATTTTATTATTATTATTTGTTTTTTTTTTATTAATAATATATATATTATTCAATAAAAAACAAATCTACAGAAATTTGTATTTGTAGTCGAATCACTTCAGCCTTCACTGCCTTGCCTTGAGTATCTTTGGTACTCTCTTGTGAAGTCCTTTGTTTCCTCGCCATCTCTTAGTATTGGTTCTCGTTTGAAGGCCTCGTTTGCCTCCAATGTCTGAAGCTCCTTGGTTGCCTGGATACACGCTAGAGTTTCTTCGTCTAGCGTGTCCATGTTGTCATAGTCGTTGGCAGTAGGCTCCCGGTCTCTACGTCCTATGTAGGACCAGATCGTCCTCATGGCCCGGACCTTCGACTCGTTTGATTGGGTTTGGCTCATATTTCAATATTAAGTGAGAGCGAACTGACTGCAGTTCGAATTTGCAGTAATATTTATACGAAAAAAAATTTTTTTTGATTGTTTTGAAAGAAGAAAATGTTTGTTTTTTTTTTAATTATTTATTATTTATTATTTTGTTGCTTGTGCGGTGCTTACGTTGGCAAAATAAATCTTGGCTTGGCGTGGTTACCGTCTGTTAGTTCTGTTGTTATGGGATTTTTATTTTTTCCATGTGTGCAACGTATGTATATTTTGTAGCTAACACAAAGGTTTAACACGATCAAGAACCCGTAGATCAGGCTATAATGATGCACATCATGCACGCTTACTTGGCTAAGGTCAATATTTTCTGCAGATATCTCATCTGCTATCAGAGTGGAGAGTATCTTTAATTCCTCCTGCTGAGTTGAGTATCAAGGAAAACCGTTTTTTTTTGAAACATTTGTTAGTAGAATGGTATTTTGTTGCGGCTGTGGAATGAATTTAGTTATGTTTAACGGCGGAAGGTAGTGGTTGTTAACTTTTGATGTTTTAATGCTTGAGCTTCTTATGGTTAGGTCTCTTGATTTTATGTGGCAGTTCTCGTCGAGGTCAAGTATAACTGAGCTCGTCAAGGTTATCGGTGTAATTTTATCATTACATATGACATTTATTTGGTATTTGCCTATTGTTGTATATATGCATCGGTTTGCCTGAGCGAGTTGTATCATGATTATAATTACGTCTGCTTTTCTGATATCGCAGTTTTTTGGCAGAGTTTGCTCGCTTGTAAGTAGATTGACTACACAGATTGTGTTTTGGTTGTTTACTGTGTACACGTTATGTTCTGCGTGACATAGGTATTGCTTATCTTCTATTTTTATGCAATTTCTAAGTTCTTACCTGGTAATCTCATAGTATTGTTCTCTCTCGTAATCGATGGCAATTTTTTTGATATCGGAGTTTATAAAAATGAGCTTATTAGAGTATGCCGTCGGAAAAGGAATAATGTTGTATATTTGATATGTTGTACTGGATGGCAAAAGTATTGTGATTTTGAAATTATTTTGTTGCCAATTATTTTTGAGTGCATTGTTGATATCTGGTAAAGTGTTACTATGTTATTATTGAGAGTGGAAGGCAGCCTTAAATTGGAAGGTAAGGATTTTCTTATTGTGGTGAGTATTATGAATAATTGTTCTGGCGTTATTATTGATGGATGTGGCTTGCCATGTTTTGCTCTTGACATTAGATCAAGAAGGTTGTCCACAACGTTTTGATAACGTATTAACATTAGAGTTGTAAGCAGTGTTGCCATATTTTTTTTAAAAAAAACTTTAATTTCCAGAAAAAAAAACTTGTTTTTTGGTGAAAAAACTTGATATTAAAAATTAACTAAAACATGTATTTTTAAAATGTGTGCTTTAAAATTTTTAGCAATTCGCTTTGTTCTCTCGTTGTCCCGCGTTGTATTTTGGCCACTTCATTTCTCAAGAAAATACGGAAGACTTGATCATCAACTCTAAATTTATGTAAACTGAAGCGTCAATTTTAAAAAGGAATGCCAAAAATTGACCGCCAAGACTCGACGAAGGGAAATCGAGACAAAAGAACAGAAGCAATGACAGCAACAATAATAGCAACAGCGCTGCCATAAAAATAAACTTTGAAAAGGAGTGAAAATTAGTAGCAGTAAATTTTATCAGCGTAGCCAGTGGCGTTGTTGGTTAAAGTGCGTGGCCGCTATGTCAACGAACCTGGAGACCCAGGTTCGAACCCCAGCACCAACAGAAAATTATTTGAATTAAAATAATTTTTCTGTATGGCCGCCACCTCTCTGCAGACAATGGCAAACCTCAGAGAGTAATCAAAATGCCATGTAAAGCTTCTTGAGAACAAGAACATTCCCGTTCATCGCCGTTCGGAGTCGGCGTTAAACATGTAGGTCCGGTTCTCGGTCAATTGTGTACAAACTTAATAACACGCACAACACAATTGATGATAAGAAGCTAGATCAAAGTCCTTTCAAGGGCTGAAATGGCCAGTTATTCATTCATTCATTCAAATTTTATCAGCTTCAAATGATACTTATGTTTTTGTGGTAACATACAATTTAGTTTATCTATTTGATTTATAGATTCACAAAAATAGAAAGCATCGTTTTAAAGGGGGAAATATACCCAGAACTTTTTTTTCCAAAATTTTTTTACATTTTCTTAAAGCTTTATGTCTCAAAAATATGTGGTGAAAATTTCAACTCGATATCTCAAAAAATAACCAAGTTATAGCCTAGTGAGTGAATCGCCATCTAGAGCGCGCAGGCCTTTATTTTCAAACGCGTTTTTCTCGAAACCATGTTTTCAAAGTCAGTGACCAAGATTTCTCAAAACTCAGTGAACCGATCGTTTTGATTTTTTTTGTAGGCTTATTTTATTCATAATAATCTCGTACTTGTCATAGGATTTTTGTTTTTCGTAGCTTCGTTCATTTTTTATAGGCAAAATAATGACGAATTTTTGGTCGAAAATCGTTACTTTATGTTCGGAAGTGCGCCATATTGTTATTTTATATTTCCCCCTTATTTATATTTCCCCCTTAATCGTAAAAACTTGAAAAACTGGGTAAAATAATATAAAACTTTATTTTTTTCGGGAAAAAAATTGCTGCCCACATGGCAACACTGGTTGTAAGTGAAGTGAGAGCCTCCATTTGAAGTAGTGCTCTAGCATCATGTTTCGATTTCAAAATATACTTCAGTTGTTGTTGTATATTATTTATTCTATTGTCCATTGCTATTATTTGATGATCTAAATTTGTTTTTGATTTATTAAATATATGGTTTGTTGATTAATGAGATCGAGTGTTGCCAGGAAAAAAAATTTCGCATCGTAACTTTTGCTTTCAGCCCGTCGGATTTTCGTCGCGTTTGTCGGAAGGAAGACAAATAAAATACAATATTGATGTACTATTCATATTTAAGGTTTATTTATTTAAATAAATTACATTTTCTACATAATCCATTTCTTTAAGCAATGTAATACTACAAACATACAAAATAAGAGAATTTGCTCTGCAGAATTTGAGGTACAAACTACTTTTACCTTAACAGAATAGTAGAAATTGTTATTAAACTCGTGCATTTATTTTGCAACAATTAATCAGAAATTTATCCATATCCAATTAAGAGATTTATTTTCATTCACGGCACAGTTTAGCACAAATATAACAGTAAATAATTCAAACACAAAGAAAAGTTTTGGAAGCAATGCAGCGAATGTAATTGTCATTCTTTATGTTGACATTCGTGATCAGAAGTGCTACCAATGATTTTTAATTAACCCTTGGAGCCACACCCTCACTCCAGTAACATAGAGCCACATGGGGGTATTTCATCGCCCCACGTCAGAAAATCGTTGTAAAATCCCGAATTTTATTTATTTTAAGCTTAGAACTTTACATGGTTACTATTTTTGGTCTTGTTCAACGTTTTGTATAGTTATTTTCTAATATTTTAAAAATGGCTGACTTTAAGAGCGCGGCCAAGTAAAAAAAAAAGTGAAAAAATAGCTCTTTTACTAAAAAATTCATAACTTTTACAGTTTTTTAATTTAAGACCTAAAAATTTATGTTTGAAGGCATCAAACACGTTGCTACAAAGACAAAATATTAGTCATAGCGTTAGCAACAAAAAACATATTTATTCTGCCAAAAAAACTGCACCGACTTTTTCAAAAATCGAAAAAAACTAATTTTTCACCAATAACATTCAAATAAACTCGTTCAGTGTTGATTTTGAGACCTAAAAATATTTTTTTTTAAGTAATTTAATAATATATTTAGAGAAAAAATTAGTAAAATAGTCAAATTCAGTTAAATTCAAATTCAATAGTTCAGACACTTATAAATTTATACACAAAAATACATTTTTTCACTTTAATTTATCAATTTATATTCATGCATACCTTAAAACAATAAAAAAAGAATTAAATTTAATATAATGAAATGTTTCAGTTATTTCTAAAAATATACACTTATCCACACGTGGGGTATATGAGAGCATCAGTCGATTTTAAACGAATGCCAACGACACACAAACGCATCCCTGACCATCTAAAGAGTAGAGTAAAGCTAGTAAAGTTGTGAACACCCAGGTGGCGTAAGGAGTATGCATAAAAAGTTTTTTATTTAAAAAATAGGGTATTTTAAGGCATGTTTTTATTTCCATGTTTTTTATTTGAAACTAGCCTTTTCCCGGCGCGCGTTGCTGCACCCTGCAACTATATGGGAACATAACAGGTGTATTCAAAACTTTTCTTAGACTCATAGTTTGACACCACTGTCATTTTCCACTGACCGTTACAGTTTCCCAGTAGCAGGAGATCACCAAATAGAAAATCTATTTTGAGTTTGTATGTAAGTATTGCTACTTTTACGTTCAAAGCTATTCGATAATAAAAATTTTAACTGTATGGGTGGAGCCACTTCCCCTTATATAATGCCCATCCCAGTTTTCTAGTAGATGGGTATTACCCAGTTTTAGTACAGTTGCCGACAGTGAGCATACAGACTAAATTACCAAAATGTAGCCAAATCGACGAAAACCGTAGGAAATATACAATTTTTATTGATTTGTGGGCGGTAAAAAGGGGTGTGACAGAAATTTAAGCCATCTCGTACTTGAAAAAATCTACTGCCAAAATTTCAGCTCTATCGGCTCAGTAATTTTGAAGTTTCCAGCCATCACACAGACAGCGTTTTGCTTTTTGTATTTATATTTTGGATAAAGATTATTGGCTATAACTTTTGATTGGTAAGAGATACTAAGATAATTTTTTCTAATAAATTAATTTTTTAGTTTGTATATTTTTTCAAAAATATAAAAACTTAATATTGCAAAAAAAAATTTGTTCGAAAAAATCAAGGGTTTTTAATTTTTGCGTAAAAAATGCCCATAAATGTTTTAATTTTTAAATGAAGTTGAAAATTTGCGAAGTTTAATTTAAATTATTTTTACGACAAAAACAATTTTTGAGCCTTTTTTCGAAGAAAACTACAATATTTCAGACCTTTTTTGAAAAAAATGTATAATATATTTATATATGCTCAACTAACGATATTCTTGCAATAAGTTTTTCATAGTACTTTGATGAAGCTTAAAGAAAAAAAAAAAAATTAACAAAATGTATAAAAAAGCAGCGGAGATATTTGAATCGAAAATCACAAAATTAAATTTGATTGTTGTTTTCTCATTTTGGAGCTACGATTGCATTAAATATATCGTTGTAGTAAAATTTTTCATAGCTTTCAAGAGATGTTCATGTTTTTGATGTAAAAATAACGGAAATTTTTTTTTTTTATTTTACTAAATTTTAGATTTTTTTTATATTTTGTGAATATTTGCATTTGTAACCTAAGAAAACAACCAAAAATATGTGATTTTGTAAAAAATTTGTACTACAGCACCATCTGGTGTCCAAAGTGGATCCAAGAAGATAGTGCTAAAAAACTCATCGTACCTGAAAACCCCTCTGTACCAATTTTCATTCTAATCATGAGCGGTTTGGGAGTTTTAGGTAGTTTTGCAAAAAATTTGTACTACAGCGCCTTCTGTTGTTCAAGTTGGGTCGAAAAAGATAGCAGAAAAACACTCAACGTACATGAAAACTACTATATACCAATTTTCATCCTAATCACATGAGCGGTTTGTGAGTTTTAGGCGAGTTTTAGAGTTTATAAAAAAGTGGGCGTAAAAGTGGGCGTGGTCAATTTTTCTTTCCGTAAAACCTAAGTTGGACTATTACAAATATTTAAAAAAAAAATTATTCAAATCGGTCCAGCCGTTCTCAACTGATACAATTACCAACGAACGACATTTGATTTTTATTTATATAGAATTTTTTCATTTCATATGCATAAAGAAATACATATATATGAAATCGGACGTCGGATCTATTTTTCATAAAATCGTAACATTTTGAGGAATTTTGGCCAAATATCGGATCATCGTATCTAATGCTTAAAATCGTAACAAATCCGATATATCGGACCATCTGGCAACACTGATCAGTTGAGTCTTGAAGAGATTAATTGGTTTTTCCGTAACTGGAATGAAATAAGTACTGTCAGTCTCTGCACTGTCTCAATATCATCTTCGAATAATTCATTCAGATTTATTAATATGTCTTGGTTTTGAGGTTATTCGTAAACAATTCTACTTAGTCCGTCTGCTATAACATTTTCCTTACCTTTAATGTATTCAATATTGAAATCAAATTCGTTGCGTTTTATTTTCTAACGTTGTAACTTGGAATTGGGCTCTTTTATATTATTGTAATATGTTTGTAAGAGGGTTGGAAAATTTGCCTTATTTATTTAGCGCAGCAAGGCTTTGCCGACAATTCAGAGCATCAGAATGCCCCACTTGAGAACATGAAATAAATCAACAGCGACTAGCGCATAATTTTAGGTTTAAGTCAAGTCTGAATTCTTTATTAAAAAGTACTGGTATTTATACCAAGATTTTTGGCATTCTTGTTCTTACTCTAGTTAATGATACATATCTATAATTCTTAATACATATAAATATATTATTATAAAATATGGAAAAGTGTGACATGTGTAAATCGACCATCGTTGACCGATATTTTAAATAACTGCATTTGACCGATATTTACAAATAGATGCAATGTAAACAAAACATTACATCAAAAAAAAAAGACAGTCATTGAGCCACATACCAATTCTGCTGTATTCAGCTCAAATTGCAATTCGTCACATTTAAGGTTGACGCTGCTAGTGTGTCATAACTATAAGCGACGGTCTTGGTTAGTCAGCATGTGTTAGCTGCAGTTGAGAAGCATTTATACATTATGAATTACATGTTGCCTATATGCACACTACATCCTTCCCCCAAAAAAATAATGATATTTGTTTACATTTCTTAAAATTTAAATAAATGTCATTTGCTATCTATTTTTAATCTATAGCGCTGTTTATAACTATGTCTCTTAAAATATCTAATGTTCTTGTCTAGATCTTACTAAATTGTTATTGTGTATTTCATATAACTTATCATCTAGTTTTACAACGCTATTATATTTATTTTGCGAAATTATTTTATATGGGCCTTTATATGGCTTATCAAATTTTTTCTTATTTTGTACTTTTAAATAAACATAATCACCTACATTAAAATTCGATTTATGTATATGTTTTTGATTATTACATCTTATATTCTTAGTTTCTATGAGGTTATTTCTAGCTTGTTCGTGTGAATATCTTAATTTACATTTTAATTCATTCAGATAATTGTCTAAGTCATATATTTGTTCTTTGTTTGTCATTACTTCGCATGGTAATGCGCATAATTTTCCAAAAACTAATTCAAATGGTGAGTAATTTGTGCTGCTATGCGGCATCGAATTATAGCAATACGTATAATATGGTAGCCAATCGTCCCAATTATCTTTATCACCTACTGTCATTAAGTAATCGTTTAGTACTCTATGATTTCTTTCTATTGAGCCTAACGGTTCATGATGGAAAGGTGTCGAAACAAATTTATCTATATTCAATAATTTACATATATTCTTTAATAACTCGTTAGTAAATTCAGTTCCTTTGTCTGTCAACAGTTTTCTGAAACATCCATATTTAAGAATAAATTTTTCTACTATTGCTTTTGCGACTGTTATAGCATCTTTGCTTTCCAATGGAAATGCTTCCACGAATTTTGTTAATTCACATTGAAGTGTCAATATATATCTGTAACCTTTGGATGGTCTTAGAGGACCTACAGTGTCAATCGTGATTGTTTCAAATGACGTGTTTGGAGTATCCGTTAATTCGAAATTTTCTTTAGTGTATTTAGTTATTTTTACTTTATTGCAAATTTCACGATTGTTAGTAAATTTCTTAACCATTTTGATCATATTTTTCCAGACAAACTTTTGTTTTAATTTTCCTATACACTTTCTGATACCACAATGTCCTCCTAACTTTGAATTATGATGTTCTCTTATTAACCTGTGCATTTCTTGTTCACTTTTAACCTGCCTTTGGAGGTTCATATAACATTATTTTTAAACATTCATTATCTCTCTTATTCTTTTGCAGCTTATTAAATATATCTTTGAACTCACTTATGTTCACATTTTCAAAAATTTTACTATCTCTTGGAAGCGCTACCTTTTTTACATCTGCATTGTTTGTCATGAATATTAACTTCTTCAAAATCAATTTTACGTCTGATAGAGAATTATCGTTAAATTCCACAAGTACAGTGTTTGCTGCTATATTTATTATAATACTTTTGGTACCCTTATATCTTTTTACATTTTTCTTGAATTCTAACTTCTTCACTCGCCTAGTGTCTGATATTGATACACAGTCCCAGATGTGAAGGTGATCAATCCCCACATTTGAGTCTAAGGTTTTTTTCTTTTTTGTTCTCTTCAAAAAAATTTTTTTTATTGCGCGCGTAATAACATTAACATCATGTTTTGGTATCATTTCTCTAAGTTTACTGGAATCTAATTGTATTCTGGAAAGTGCGTCCGCGTTTGTGTTCATTTTTCCTTGCTTGAATATTATCTCAAAGTCATAGTCCATTAGGTCAACCCGTATTCTGGTTAATTTTGATGAAGGGTTCTTATGCATAAAAAGACTTACTAGTGGTCTATGGTCAGTGTAAACTATAAACTTTCTACCAAATAGGTAAGGACGGAAAAAGTTTATTCCCCAATGAATTGCTAATAACTCTTTTTCTATTATCGGTTTATTTAATTCAGAGTTATAAAATTGTGGCATTTTTTAATAAGTTTATTTCTTTTATAATTCTTAAAAAACATATTTTTTAAGAATTATATTGTGAGCTTAATGCCAAATAATTCATGAAGCAACAGGTTGCTACAGCCAAAAAGTCAAAAAGTTGACTGCATTGATTCTGCAAAGATTTTGTTGTTGCGCTTTTTTTGTTTACTTCTTTATCACGTATCAATCTAGGTTCCAACATTTTGTTGGTATTAAACCATAGAAGGCGTGAAGAAGGTTTTTTTGAAAGCAGATGTTTATTATATGCGCAGACATATAATATTACATCATGTTTCCGTAGGTCGTGTTCGCACCAGTTGCAGTCACAATGCAGTCAACTTTTTGAAATTTTGCGACTAGCAAAAGAGTAGAAAAACATTGCTTTGACGAAGTATAGCGCTTCTATAATTCCTCTTTGGTTTTATTGATCTTGCGCCTATTAGCTTGTCAAAGTTAGTGGACTGCTAGAACCACTGAGACTACTGATGAGTCGGAGTAGCGTCCGACGAAACCATGGTCTAGTCAGCTTGGTTTAAGTTCTGCAAAGAACTTTGTTGTTGTAGCAACCTGTTGCTTCATGAATTATTTGGCATTAAGCTCACAATATAATTCTTAAAAAATATGTTTTTTAAGAATTATAAAAGAAATAAAATTATTTAATTCATGTTTATTAAAGGATTTGCTCGCATATGCTATTGGTTTGTCTGTCCCTATTTCTCCTTGGGACAACACCGCTCCTATAGCATGATATGATGCGTCTGTTGTTAAAATGAACGGTTTGGAAAAATTTGGATAACTGAGAATGGGACGGCTCATGAGTTTTTCTTTTAATGTGTTAAAAGCTCTAGAGCATTCTGCTGTCCAGCTAAAAATCTGTTTTTTCTTTAGTAACTAATTCAATGGTTTAGCAATATCTGCAAAATCTTGAATGAACCTTCGGTAGTGATTGCAAAATGCAACAAATCTTCTAGTTTCATCTGCATTTTCAGGTACTGGATAATTTTTTATTACTTCATATTTTGCTGGGTCTGTACGTACTCCATCTGAGGTAATAAGATGACCGAGATATACAACTTCTGGTTTTTAAAAATTACATTTCCCTGGATTGAGTTTCAGATTATATTTGCGTAGACGTTGAAAAACCCTTAATAAATTTTCATTGTGCTCTCTTAGATTTGAGCCAAAAACAATTACATCATCTACATATAGAAAAGCTGATGCTTGCAAACCACTTAATGCTATTGATAACATTCTTTGAAAACTGTTAGTTGAAATTTTTAAACCAAATGGTAGTCTTTTAAACTGATAATGTCCTTGATTTGTTGAAAAAGTTGTTACGTGTCGAGATTCTGTACTTAGTGGTATTTG
This sequence comes from Pherbina coryleti, assembly GCA_943735915.1. Taxonomy (NCBI): domain Eukaryota; kingdom Metazoa; phylum Arthropoda; class Insecta; order Diptera; family Sciomyzidae; genus Pherbina; species Pherbina coryleti. The sequence continues at coordinate 43,648,276 of OX030952.1, read as the reverse complement.
GTGGAATGAACTGGTCATATCAAGAGTGGAGAAATATTTTGCATTTCCTAGTTTGTCAAGTACGTCATCCAATCTTGTTAGCGGGAATTTATCATCCACAATTTTTTGTTTAAAGATCTAAACTCTACAACTAGCCTCCACTTAGATTTACCTTCTTTGCCTTTCTTTGGTACTATAAGTAATGGGGAATTATATGGACTAGTTGATGGTTCTATTATGTCTTCTTCAAGCAAATTTGAGACTTGTTTATCTATCTCTTCTAAATGTGTGTGTGGTAATCTATAGTTTTTTATGTATACTGGAGTTGTGTCATTTATGTCTATTTTTTGCTTATAAAAATTATTATTTGTTAAAATTTCTCCTTCTAAATGAAATATTTCTTGGAACTGTTCACATAATCTTAATATGTCTTCTTTTGCTTTTTTATCTAGACTTTCAACACTTAATTCTTTTATTAGATCCCGTCGTCTTTCTTCATGATTTTGTTTGATTGAGTACATATGTGAATATTTCAAAGTCTCTGAGCGGTTGTATTCCTTTAATAATATTGTCAATTGAAATTTCAGTGTCCCTAGTGTTTAGTATTTTAACATGTTTAATACCGTTGGAAGGAACAATTGAGTTTGCTAAAAGTACTCCTTTGCTTATTTCTTTGCCAACCACAACACTGTCACGTTCTAATTGAAATTCCACAGCTTGTATGGTTTCTGTTCTTGGAGGTATTGTAATGCTTCCAATGTTCTTTGTATTCATGTTCATTGGTAGTATTATCTCATCTTCGTTATAGCTAATGATTAAAACATAAGTTTCATAGTCAGTTTTACAGCTGTATGATTGCAAGAAATCTCGCCCTAATATACCATTAGTTGATAAATTGAAATTGTCATCAATGACCTGAAATTCATGGTTTATTATTTTTTCACCTATTACTAAGTCTATCTTAGACGTTCCTTTGGAATAGATAGCTTTATCTGTAAACCCATTTATTCTACATGTATTATTATAATCTATTTTCTTTGAATAATTCTTTAAAATCGAAATGTCTGCTCCGGTGTCTATCAGAAAAGTGAAAGTTCCTTTTTCGTCTTTTATTTGAAGTGTCACAAAATTTGTTGTGCACAATGTGCGTGCTAAATTTACCGTCTTTGCCGGTTCGCTTGACCGGGGAAACTTGCGTTTCCCGATTGGTTTTGTCCAACCCTTTGTGCGCTATTATGTCCAAATCTTTGGCCATTGTATTGTCTATTTCCCCTATTCTGTGTGTTATTAAACCTGTTATTGTTGTAATTATTCCTGTTATTTGTGTTTTGCAGCTGATAATTATTGTTGTTTTGGAAATTATTATTATTATTATTAAATCGGTAACTGTTAATGCTATTAACTCTGTTATTGTTTCTGTTAGAGTTCGGTCTGTATCGTGTGGCTAAATGTACATTATTCTGTGTTGGCCTTGTTTCTGCTGCTGTAGCAATTTGTACTGCTTCATTAAACTTTGTGGCTCTTGAAGCTAGAACAACCGATTTAATATGGTCATTCAGTCCGTTTTTAAATGCACTCAGAGCGAGTTAGTCATTTAAAATTACTATTAGCTCTCTATTTGTTTCAACCTGTTCTTCTATCTGAATTTGATTTAAAGTGGCTATTAAAGATTCTATTCTTTCTACAAAAACATTGACACTTGCGTTCCCTTGATATACTCTTGATAATTCAACATGAATGTTTAATGCATTTTTATTAGATTTGTAATTCTTACTCAAGATTGCTTTCAAACTTGCAATATGTTCAGGTTTGGAATCTGTAAGTAATTTATTCTTAACTTTGTCTGTTAGTTTTGTTGACAAACCAAATTTAACCAATTTAGCCTTTTCGTTATCATCCTTAAGCGAATCTCCGTAGAATGCTACCAAATTTAAAAATTTTGATAGATTTTTCTGTTCTCCGTCAAATTCGGGTATTAACTTTACCGCGGTTAATAAATCAAAGTTTGCCATTGCGGTTTCTTTTACTTTCTAAAATCTTAGTATTTCTTTTTCTATATTATAAAAGGTTATTATGTCCTCTTTCAGGCTTTTGATGCTAGTTTCTTCTTCTATTGTTTTTAAACTGTTTTGTTGTATTAGTCTGATTTTGTTTATATATTCATTTGTGTAAGTTCTATTTAGACTCTTTTTTAAAGTAGTTAATATTTCTTTTAATTTTATTATTTCGTTACTCATTATGCACAAAACTTAGATTTTAATTCCGGCTGCTCAATTAAGAACCCTGTTTTTACTAAATTACAATTGCATTTGCTAAATTTAAAACACTGTGAATGCCAGCTTTTCTTGTTATACTTAATATAAAATACTTTTCCTATATCTATTATTTTTTTCTTACAGTGAGCGCAATTTTCGCTGAACAATGGACCATAACATCCCTGGTACTTTGCATTAGTTCCAAATTTAATCATATTTAAAAATTGTTTTTATTTTAAAAACAATTTTTTTTTTTTTTTTTTTTTTTTTTAGACAGTGTTGGTAATACTTCTAGTTAATTGTTTTTTGAGATAGTTCTTAAAATATGTTATTATCCACTTTATTATAATAAGTAACATAAAAATTATACAAATTATTCCTATCAAAGTGTTTATATCAGCGCTGTTACTGCTGCTGCCGTTGTTATTGGTGGTACTCATTATTGTTTGTTTTGCCTTTGGGAGCACAATTGTCCATACCATCTGTTGTCTGGTTAACTCGATTTCCGCTTGTAGTTTCTTTTTGTTTTCACCAAAAGCTATTCCAGCTAATCTTCGGAGTTCAGCAAGCTGCTTTTTCAGTCTTCTCTGCTTTCCTCCACGCTTCTTAGGCTTATAAGTTTCTGCTTGAGTCGGTGCAGCAGTTGTTGGTGTAGATTTTTTTTTCCTTTTGATGTATTCTTCTAAAGAAATTGGCTTCGGACCAGCTGTTAGAGGCGTTGGAACGTACACTGGTGGTGCAGCTGCTTCAATGGATTGTGTTGGCTCGTATTCTTCTATCTTCATAGGCTGGTTTAATTCTTCAAATACCAGATCCAGCTCTTCTTTGTCACATTTGTACATTCCTTTTTTTTTTTTTTAATTTTTTTTTTTTTTTTTTTTTATTGGTCCCTGTGTTAAATTTTATTTCTATTGGTCCCTGTGCCGATTTGGCAGGATCGCCATGTAATATGTTTGTAAGAGGGTTGGAAAATTTGCCTTATTTATTTAGCGCAGCAAGGCTTTGCCGACAATTCAGAGCATCAGAATGCCCCACTTGAGGACATGAAATAAATCAACAGCGACTAGCGCATAATTTTAGGTTTAAGTCAAGTCTGAATTCTTTATTAAAAAGTACTGGTATTTATACCAAGATTTTTAGCGTTCTTGTTCTTACTCTAGTTAATGATACATATCTATAATTCTTAATACATATAAATATATTATTATAAAATATGGAAAAGTGTGACATGTGTAAATCGACCATCGTTGACCGATATTTTAAATAACTGCATTTGACCGATATTTACAAATAGATGCAATGTAAACAAAACATTACATCAAACAAAAAGACAGTCATTGAGCCACATACCAATTCTGCTGTATTCAGCTCAAATTGCAATTCGTCACATTTAAGGTTGACGCTGCTAGTGTGTCATAACTATAAGCGACGGTCTTGGTTAGTCAGCATATGTTAGCTGCAGTTGAGAAGCATTTATACATTACATTATACAGTACATTATGAATTACATGTTGCCTATATGCACACTACATTATTTAACCATACAAGTAAGCGGTGGTCTGTTTTAATCGTGAACTTACGGCCGAAAAGGTATGGGCGGAAATATTTCGTTGCCCAAACTATAGCCAAGAGTTCTTTCTCTATGGTACTATAGTTTTTTTCATGACCATTAAGTTAGCGGCTTGCATAGCATATTGTCTTACTACCTTGTATAAGAGCTGTTCCTAATGCACAATTACTAGCATCAGTGATAAGTGTGAATGTTTTAGTAAAATCGGGGTGAATAAGTATAGGATCTGCTTTAATCAATTTCTTTAATTTTTATCCTTAATATTTGTTTTAGCGTTTTTTCGTAAAAATTTTAATAGATGATGGGCAATTTTAGAGTAATCTTTAATAAACCGCCTGTAATAACCTGTAATTCCAAGAAAGGATTTAATTTCTTTTTGAGTTCTTGGGAGACGTATTTTGTCGATTGCTTCTACTTTTTTTGGATTAGTTTTGATTCGTAATGATCTGTCGTAATGACATGGCACATGGTACATTTATCTAATTGAATTTTGAAATTGGCGTTGTTTAAACAGTTCAATACTTTATTTAAGGATTCTAAGCGTTCTTCTAAGTCAGTAGAAAAAACAAGAATATCATCTTAATAAACTATACAAACTTTGTTCAAATGCTCCTTTAAGACATTATTCATCAGCCTCTGAAAAGTGGCTGGCGCATTTCGTAGTCCGAATGGCATACGAAGAAACTCGTAGTGCCCATTTGTTGTTGAGAAAGCTGTCTTGTGAATGTCATCGAGATGCATTTGAATTTGGTGGTAGCCTTTTACCAAATCCAAAGTGATGAAATATTGGCATCGACCAAATTTGTCAAATATATCATCTATATTTGGCATTGGAAACCGATCTTCGATTGTTATACTGTTTAATTTTCTGTAATCAATAACAATTCGCCATTTTGTTTATTTGAAGTGTCTAATTTTTTTTGGAACTATCCAAATAGGGCTGTTATATGGTCTATTTGATTCCCTTATAATATTTTTTGCTAACATTTCATTTATTTGTTTGTTAACATCTTCCTTGTGGATCTCTGGGTACCTATATAGCTTAGAGTAGATTGGTAAATAACTTTTTGTTTTAATTTTGTGGTTTGTTTTATTTGTAAATGTTAAATTGTCAGTATCATTATAAAAAATTCTTCATGATCGCTTAGATGGTCTGTTTGAATTAAGTTTTCAACATTATCGGTTTTTTCGTACGTGTCTTCCACTTCTCGTGACGACCGGCGGGGACTGGCTCTGTTTGCTCGCGCTGCTGGACAGAGAAGAGAAGGTAACCTTCTTATTTGGGCTGTTCATGTCCCTCGGTATCCAGCGGTGGGTCGGAAACTGTCACGATCTTCTCTGCGGGCTGTGCTCTCTTATTAGAGCGTCCGCGTTGGCCAACAGTGGGTCGGAAAATTTCACGACATTCTTGGTGGGCTGCGTTCTCTAACTAGAGTGTCCCGCGTTATCCAACAGTGGGTCGGAAAATGTTACGACCGGGCTGCTTTCTACCGTCGTATGCTCTTGCTTCAGGCAGTCAATAGAAATCTCGGCTTTCCTACCGTGCATGATGATGACAAAATACTTGTCGCATCTCTCGAACACTGCAAACGGGCCGTCGTATCTGGACTGCAGCGGTCGTTGGATCTTGTCGATTCTCACAAAGACATGAAAGCATGTGTTCATATTTTTGTGAATGAAAACCCTAGGTTTGGCGTGTTGACTCGTCTGAGGTGCCATAACTTTGCGCATCATGTTCCTCAGGTCCTTCACGAACTCTGTTTCGTTGGTCTTCGCCGTAGTTTAAGTGCTGTCCCGTAAACTAGCTCGGCTGGGGACGCTGGGATGTCTTCCTTGACTGATAATCGGAGGCCTAATAAAACTATCGGAAAAATCTCGCTCCAGTCATCGTCTTCGTGACACATTGTCGCTGCATTCAACGTGCGGTGCCATCTCTTAATCAATCCATTTGATTGTGGATGATACGGGGTGGTGCGGAAATGGCTGACACCCAGCATCCGATTAAGTTGCCGAAATATATCAGATTGAAACTGTCTTCCGAGATCTGTTGTGATGCGTAGTGGAACACCGTATCGTGATACCCAGCCAGAATAAAATGGCGAGCGACTGTTTCTGCCGTCATATCATGTAGAGGTATCGCTTCGGGCCGAAAATCGAAAATCGGTCGATAATGGTTAAGCAGTAGCGATTTTCCCGTGAGATTGGAAGGGGTCCCACCAGATCTACATTAATATGCTCGAAGCGTTCACTGGGTTTGTTAAAAAATGCAACCGGCGACTTGTTATGCTGCTGTACCTTGGAACGCTGGCATAGCAAACAGCATTTGACGAATTTACGAACATCTTTGCCCATGTTTAGCCAAACAAACCTTTCTTTAATCAGTTTGGTTGAAGCACTAATGCCTGGAAGCGTGATTTTATACAGCTTTGCTATAATTTCTTCTCGAAACTTGTGAGGAACCACTGGCCGTACTCTGCCGTATGCCTTATCACAAAACACGGTATTCGCAACGTTCGGAAAAATGAGTTGACGTATATCTAGCGATGATTTGTCCCTGGGAGCATCGATTAGTGATCTTACCTCTGCGTCAATCAATTGTTCTGCGGCCATTGCGTCGGAATCGATAGGAGCCTTGACTTGTGCCACCTGCTGGATTCTCGATAAAGCATCAGCTACTGTGTTTTCTGCACCTGGAAAGTGTCTGACTTCTGTAGAAAACTGCCCTATATAGTTCAAGTGTCGCGCCTGGCGTGGCGATGCCTTCTCTAAGTTTTGCTGGAAAACGAACGTAAGAGGCTTGTGGTCGGTGTAGATTGCAAATTCGTGACCTTCCAGCATGTGTTTAAAAAATTTTACCGCCTGGTAGGTCACGAATATTTCACGGTCATAAGTACTATACTTCTTTTCTGCATCCATGAGTTTTTTTGAGTAAAAACCTAGAGGTTGCATCGCGTCATCTATTTTTTGATGCAAAACCGCGCCTACCGCAAAATCGGATGTATCAACGCTGAGTGAAAGTTTTGCGTCTGATTTCGGGTGATAAAAAAGTGCCGCGTTTGCAAGGTCACTCTTGCAGTTGACGAGCAGCTTTGTTCCACACTAAAGGCGTTTTATGGTTCTTTTTGCTGCCTATAACCATGCCGTGCACAACAGATTGCGTTGAAACCGCATTCTTTATGCACCGACGATAAAAGTTTACCATGCCTAGAAATTGCTTCATATCGCGCGCAATTTCAAGCCTCGGAAAGTTTTTTATTGCTTCGACTTTGTCCTCGTGTGGACGAATACTATCTTTATTGACCGTGTGACCTAGGTATTTCACCTCAGGCTTGCCTAAAACGCACTTCGCAAAGTTAGTTGTAAGGCCATGTTCACGTAGAAGCTGGAGAATTTTTGGCAAATGCGCTTCGTGCTGTTTCTAGTCGCTGGAAGCGATGCAGATGTCTTCGATATAGACAAATGCATAGTTGAAGCCAAAATTTTGTTTATATGCCTTTGAAATGTTTGAGCGACGTTTCTCAAACCAAAGGTCATATACTTAAATTGGAATAAGCCGAAAGGTGTTGTGATAGCTGTTATAGGAATATCATCAGGCTCAATTGGTATCTGATGATATGCACGCTGGAGGTTGTAAAATCGTTGTAAAAATCGTCTTCCCGTGCAAAATATGTGTGAAATCCAGCACATGGGAAGTAGGGTATCGATTCGGCACAGTTTTTTCATTCAGGGCTCTATAATCTCCACATGGCCGCCATGAGCCGTCCGACTTCTTGACCATGTGGAGTGGGCTCGACCAGTTGCTATCGCTCGGCTCGCAAATGCCGTTATCTACCAGGTACTCGAACTCTTTTCGAGCCGCTGCCAATTTATCAGGGGCAAGACGTCTGGGGCGGGCGTGCGTTGGCGGTCCATCTGTTATAATGTGCTGGGTAACGCCTGAATTAGCAGAGGTGCCTTTGTGGCGAAAAACAATGCCATCGGAAAATTCGGAAGATATTTTCTCGAAAGGGTTGCGAATATTATAAGTAAATATCTGTGTCTTACCCCAATCCGCTGCTGTATTGCTGTATTGCTGCTCTCACGTTTGGTTCCCAGGTCGATGAGTTTGCCCTTCTTCATGTCGACTAGGAGGCCATGATGTAGGAAATCCGTCCCAATGAGCGGTGTATTTACGCTGGCGATCACCAAATCCCACACAATGTGACTGAACGTCATTCGTCAATGACGTCGAACTCCACTTACTTTGCCAGCCTGTGGCCGGCTGATTCGCCAACGCATACTCTATAAGTATACCGTATAAGCAGCGGCGACTCTTATTGCCACTGTGTCGATCACAGGGATAGCGAAGTCGCTTGGCTATGGAATGTGATTGGCTAAGCGCTAATTGCGGAGCCAAGTAGCTCGTAAAATAACATAAACAAAACGTGATAATAAATTCAAGCTGATGGGCCGCAACAAGGTGTTGCTGAAAGAGTGCATATCAATAAACTCTGCTAACCCACTTATGTTTTTATGTTACATAAAACCAAATATGGGATGACGTGACTGACGGTCACGCCACATGTCCATTGTGTGGGGTAATATTGGGTAAATGAGGTGTATTTGCATAATAACTATGGTTGGGATTATCGTTCGACCTATTATTTCTGTTTGTAGTATTTCTAAAATGTCCGCTAAAATTGTTTCCTCTGTGGCTATTCAAAGTAGTGTTATTATAACCCCTAATGTTTGAGATATGATCGTTGTTGTTGTGGTTTCCATTCTGATTAATTTATTTATTCACCAAGCAAGGTATCCTTAATTTAACATAAATTTAACTTAAATTACATAACATTATAAAAGGGAAAGGGAGCAAGGTTAAGGGCAATGAGGCAAGATTTTGGGGATGTTTGAAGATGCTTGTTAGCCTCTGAGAGCTTTTTAGTTTTATTAATTTTTATTTTTTTTATGTTTTTTTTTTGTTTTTTTTTATGTTCAGTGATAACACACCCCCCCTTTTAGGGGGGAGGGGGTATTGTAGTGAATAATGATGGTATAAGGGCGGAAATAGGGACTTGGAAAGATTTTTCTTAAAGGTTAATTTGGACATTGAAGGTAAATAGTACTCCCTGATGTTATTGAATTCCCTGCAGCATCTATTTATCGGCTCATTACTTGCGTAGATAGTGTGATGCTGATATTCATTTAAAAGCCTTGTATGCCCTGTTCGCCTTATTGGTTCATTCATATTTATTTTATTTGATATACACTATGGTGCGTAACTATAAGAACAGCTGTCTTTTTTAATTTAATAGAAATTTAAAAAATGTTTGAAAAAACTACGGATAGGGAATGAAAGATAATAAATAAAGATGTTTAAAAAAAACAAAAAAACAACAATTACTAGGTACGTTTCCTGTTAGACCGAAATCGTTGTATTTTGAGTGGTGCATAACTATAAGGACAATGTGACTATACTTATAATAAACAAAACTTAACTGTTTTAAAGTACACAAAGAAAAAAGTTTTTGCATTTTAATAATGTGTGGGTCCTCCACCTTGTTGCGTTAGTTCGAAAATTGGATTGGGTATAGAAATAATGAAATCCTGTAGCTGATTAATCTCAAATGACTCCCACTCTCGAATGATGGCAACTTTAAGTTCTGGAACAGTGTTGTATTGAGTGTTTTCGACGTAAACACGTTTGGCAAGTAATCCCCAAGCATTTTCCATGGGGTTTATGTCCGGAGAACAGGCAAGCCAGTTTAAACATTTAACTTTTTTCGTATGCATCCATCTTTGTGTCTCTTGAATGTACTCAGCAGAATTCATTCGGGTGCTGGGAAAAGCTAATTCCAGGGTTCCTGCAAAGCTGAAAGCTCCCCAAACCATGAGAGAGCCACCACCAAAGTTCCGTTTCGAAAAAAATAGCGGCTCTTTACGTAAATCTCTCCAATAAGACTTGAATCCATCAGGACCATCCAAATTGAATTTTTTTTCATCCGAAAAAATAACCTTAAGCAAGGAAAGGGAATGTCATGGATTATTGAAACACTTTAAAGAGCGCACTCACCTTTTTCCAGTCCGTTGACATATTATTTCTTGCGAATTCAAGACGAGCTATCTTGTGTCGCTCAAGCAATCTAGGCGCTGTCTTAAGAACTTGTCTTATTATAGTTCCAGACTGTTTTAGTGCTCGAGCTACCGTCCAACGTGATACATTAAGTCCCAATTCCTTAGATATTTTGCTTGCGCTCTTCATTGAATTACTTGCGGATTGCACAATTTGACGCTTATCACGCGAACTAAGCTTGGGTTTCGGTCCTCCTCTTTTATTTGTACCATATTCAGCCTTTTTTTGCAAAAAATTCCGAACCACAGTTACTGATCGTTTAACTTTTCTTGCAATTTCCCGTAACGAGTAACCTTCAGTTTGAAAAGCATATATTTGCCCTTTTTCCACTTCAGAAAGGTATTTACCACGTGGCATTATATATATTTTTATTGTCGCATAAAAAAATCGTGTTCCTCTTTAGTGAATCAACTACAAGTAACTGATTTATAATTGTTATTATAGTTATGCACCACTCAAAATACAACGCTTTAGTTCTTACGGAAAAGCCACTTGCTATGGTTGTTGTTTTTTTTTTTTCGAAAACACATTTTTTTATTTTCTTTCATTCCTCATTCGTATATTCTTAAAACAATTTTTAAATGACCATTAAATTCAAAAAGACAGCTGTTCTTATAGTTACGCACCTCAGTGTATATTCGCTGTTAACAACACCGTTAATAACATCGAAGGTAAAACATGAGCTAAGCAATGTTCTTCTTGATGAAAGGGGCATTAGATTAAGAAGGCTAAGCCTATGTTCATAGGGTGGCAAGATATTGTAATCGAAAGGGTTAAACGTGTCCCTAAGTGCAAAAAGCAAAAATTGTTTTTGGGTAGATTCTAGTCTCTCACTGTGTGATTCAAACGAAGGATTTCATACATTTTTGAATTCTCTGGCACGTCGCTTTATAAAACCGAGTTGCTTACTGGCCCGAGACACAATTTTATCGTTATGTAGATTAAATCGCAACTTATTGTCCAATACTACTCCAAGATCAACGATATGATTCACTCTATTAATTTCAATACTATTGAGAAAGTAACTGTTACTTGCTACTACATTTTTACGGGAGAAGGTTATTACGTAGCATTTATTGACATTTAGATAAAGCTTATTTTGATTGCACCAGTGCTGTAGAGATAACAGTTTCAACTGTAAGTGGGTTACATCTGTTTCCGATTTAATAACATGGTACATTTTTAGATCGTCTGCATACATTAGATGTGGGATATCGCGTAGTTTATCAGATAGGTCTGAGATAAAAATATTAAAGAGGAGTGGACCAAGGTGACTACCTTGTGGTACGCCGGATGTGACCAAAATCTGTTTAGATAAGGTGCCTTGAAACTTTACGAATTGGGACCTGCCATGCAGATAGGACTTCAGCCAGTTGAGCAATGATCCTGAGATAACAAACTTTTCAATTTTGGAAGCCAAAATATCATTATCAACACGGTCAAAGGCTTTACTGAAGTCAGTGTAGACTGCATCATTGCTGCACTGACATCTACTTGCATTGTTCCTGAAATTATCACTAAAGTTTTTTCTCTTATGACTATTTAAAGTTTTGTAACTTTTTACCACTGGACCGTATAAAGTGTAAAATTGATGGCGTACATGCAAAATAATTTTGTAAGCACCGTCCAATGAATCTGGGTTCCTAGCAAAAATCATGGTTTTTGTCGGTTCCGGTAAGTTATCTCTAAATACGTTTAAGGCGATCCTATTTATTTCTGTTTTAGAGTCCAGGCCCGTCCAACATAATTTTGTGAAGAGCCAGGTTAAGCATTTTCATAACCGTAGCGGGCCAAAAAAAAAAAAATAAAATTACCTTCAGTTTTGGTATATTTATTTATTTATAAAAACCAACATCACATAAATCTTAATATATTATTATTTATGTAACTATGGTCTTAGCATATAAAGATATTCTTATTCTTAAAATCTAATTAATGAGATGTTTAACATTTTTTCTGTTTGCACAGCGCATCTATGTCAGCTGGAGTTTTAGAAGTGGCTATGCGCAAAATGCATTTAAGATGGCTATCCAATAAAGATGATCTGGTTTTTGATTTGTTAAATTTCATGCGAGAAAACAGGTGCTCGCAAACATATGTACTACCAAATAAAGAAATTTGTTGAATAGCCAGCTTAGTAATGTTTGGGTATTGACTGGGTGTAATATACTTTTTGTAAATTCAATTAAGTTTGGAAGGCAATTATTATATGCTGTTTTTAGATGAGAGCTGCTTTGCAATTCTATTAACTCCAGCTGTAAATTCAGCGCAGCGCCTTCAATTTCAACATCAAATGGATTTTGAAACACTTTCATGCAGGGAGTTTGTGATTTGAAGTCTGCGAATCTGGCGTCAAACTCGTTCCTTAATCTTTGTAACATCAACACGTACTTGTCAAAATCCAAGGTATCTTGCTTTCTTGTAGATAAGGTCTCCCAATGAATCAACTGCTTTTGTTCCAGCTGCTTTTCCAACAACAAAAGCTTTTTTGTGAAAGCTAGAACGTGTTCGTATAACTGTGTGCATAGTTGGTCTTTCCCTTGCAGTTTCAAGTTAAGATCAGAAAGATATTTAGTTATATCAACCAGGAAAGCCAGATCAGCCAACCACTGCTCATCAGTAAGGAAAGTAATTTCTTGGTCTTTGTTGTCAAGAAAAATCTTTAAGTCGTCCAGCAGGGAATAGAATCGTTTTAGTGTAGCTGCTCTGCTGAGCCAGCGAACGCGACTGAAGTATACAATGTCTTCGTGATCTGAACCGACATCAGCCAGAAAAGCCTGGAACTGTCTGTGGTTAAGCCCTCTTGCGCGTATAAAATTAACTGTCTGCACTACTTTATCCATCACGTGTTTCAGGTCTAGAACTTTTGCACATAGCTGTTCTTGGTGAATAATAAAATGATGCTGTATGATTGTATGTGTGATGCTATTACGCATCAAAGCCACAAAGCCGTTTCTCTTCCCTGTCATTGCAGGCGCACCATCTGTTGTTAAGCCGCAAAGATTTTCTGTTTGAAGTTCATATTTTTCTATACAACTTTTAACTTCTTCGTAGATGTCTTGTCCAGTGGTTGTATCTTTCATTGAACGCAAATCTAACAATTCCTCGATAACGGTATAGTCTTCGGATACTCCTCTCACGAAAACTGCCAATTGGGCTGTATCTGACATATCAGTACTTTCGTCGAGCGCTAAACTATAGAAAACACATTTCTGCAATTGCGTTTTTAAAGACGACTCAATATCGTTGGCCATGAAATCAATTCTTCTTGCTATGGTTTGATGTGACAAACTTATATTTTTTATTATTTTTTTCTGCTCCGGACAGGCTACTGAAGCGAATATCTCCAAGCATTCCTTGACGAACTCTCCGTCTGATAGAGGTTTGCTTCGCTTGGCAATGACTTCTGCTATCATGAAACTAATTTTTGTAACAGTTTCGGAATTTTCTTTCGGTATTTTGAACATCGCTTGTTGACCGGTCATATTTTTTTTTAACGAATTTACGCGATCAATTCGAATTTGACCTTTGTACTCATCATATTTAGAAGCGTGTTTTGTAGAATAATGGCGCTTTATATTGTATTCCTTGCAAACTGATATTTTTTCGTGACATATGAGGCGGAGTATAGTTTCATTTTGTTCTTCTATGACAAAAAAGTCTTCCGTCCAACTATATTTAAACATTCGACATTCTGCATCATCTCTTTTCTGATGATGACATATTGATCTGAAAAATTTTAATTGTAGCGCAACTCATAAATTATAACTAAAGAAAAACATCATAACTAAAATAATTACATTTTTGGAGAATTGAATTCTTTGCTTACCGTTTTAATATTTCAATGCAATAATTCACGAAATAATATATGTAGTGCCAAAGGCTATAAAAACAGAGGTTTCTTTATTAAAAACACAACTTATTCACAAACTGATTTAACGCAAAACACTGCTCAAATTCACTTTCTTCTTCTTACATACTTAATTTGTATGTAATTAATATTATGTATATTAATTTGTACAAAAACAAATGCAAAGGCTTTCCAAAAATGAAATGTGTGGTGCGAGAACAAAAACAATTTGTTTTTTTATCGCTCCCAAATTATCATTTTTTTTGCATAGGATTTCCTATTACTTCTTGGTTAACGGATCATAAGAAAAAATGATGAATGTTGTTGCTATTTTTGCCACAAAATTTGCTGGAGCGAGAATGCGAAAAAACAAATACACAGGTTTTCCCATTAGCTCGTGCTGATGTTTGTGACGAAAATATTTCTCATGAATTTGTTTTTGCGCTATTTGAATCAGTTCGTGCCATATGGCACGCTTCTTTTGTTTTGTTTTCTTTTTGTACATGTACGCGTTTTGCTTGATATACTCATGAGATTTAAACGAATTTGTAGGCACTTGCAAAGTACAGTACTTTATAGGTACTGTTTTTTATCAACTACTTATTTTATTTACTACAGGGAGCACTGTTTTACTTGCAATCGAGTAAGTTTTTTAATTGACACACACACATGTAAACATATAGAAGCAAACCTATACAACTGGGATGCCCAAAGATTCTAAGAGATGGCGGGCCGGATGGTGGCCCGGGGGCCGTATGTTGGACAGGCCTGGTATAGTCCGTCTAGGTGACTTCATTGTCGGTTTATCAATCTGTTTGCAATTCCGTTTATTTTGAAATAGTAGTTTTCAATAGTTCCGTCAAGCCTGGTTGTGTATAGTTTGTCCATTAGTTCGTTGCTACTAGTTTTTTCGCCGAAGTGCCTTATTAAAATGTTCTTAAGTTGCGACCAATCTTCTACAGATTTTTGCTGTGTATAGCTTGTCTTGTCCGTCCGATGCATTAATTTTTCATATATGTAAAAGGAATTTGTTTGTTATTTGCATCGAACCCATCGATTGTAGGTAAGAGTGCTTCTATTTGAAATATGAAGTCAAAATGGGGAATATTTTTTATACAGTTTAACGTGACGTTAAACATGTTTACATCCATAATTTTTTTTTATGTAAAATTTGTTTCGTTTTATTTTTGATACAAAATAAATGAATGTTTTGTTTCTAACTAGGTGCAAACCCATTTAGACGAATGTTGAGCATAGGTACTTGGACCAATACTCAACTGATGGTTTGATGGGCATAATACAGGTACTTAAACCAATACTTTGCTTGGTGAATCAATCCTGAGTTTTAAGCAATGTAAACTAAAATATGAATAAATATGAAATTAACAAATATGAAATTGCTGCATTGCACTATAAGAACGAAGTTCATGACCGCAAGTTATTGCACTTATTTTTGTGACCCAATTTTCCAATATTGTTTTGGATACTTTTTAGCTGATTAACGCAATAACGAATTGCATGTCGTTGGCCTAGAATTATGTTGGTGTCAACAAACTGCGTTCTTATGTGCAAATTATTTTGATTGCTTAGTGTATTTTTCTTTATATATTTATACACATTTATATAAATAAAATAATGTTTTGTGTATATGTAAGTTAACGCGATTCACCGCGCGTATGATAAAAAATGACGGCATCGACTAGCTTGTGCTAGCCGATGCCCCACGGGCCAATAATACAAACTCACAATTCGAGATTAAGTTATTTTTATTCCAAATATTAGCTTACAATATTTTAAGACTTATTCTTTATGTTTCCAAAATAGAACTGGCCGCTAAAATCGAAATTACCCTAAATAAAACATAATCTACCAATACAAGCTTACAAACTACCTGCGCATGCATACATTGGTCCCACGATGCGACGGAAGCTATCCAGACGCTGACTCAACTTGAATTGCATGCGCGTGCAGTGAATTATGCTGCACCAACATAGAACGGTAGTTTGAACTGATCTAAACCGTAGATCTAAACAGTATTGGAGGTATGAGATCCTTGTGGCTGTGGGCTTACAGCAGGGATGTAAATCCTACCATGGATTTTTCTTCCTAGGGTGTATGTGACAGCTATCGCCAGAAAAGAGTATCAGGCAGTCGTACATTGTAGAGAAATTTATTTTTTGATTTAGATTACTAGCTTCCGTATGTTTTCCATGCTGATGTTATGAACATAGCTGACGTCGACCTTGTGTCCTTACTTGGTGATATTCGTCAATACCGGTGGTAGAGGTTGAAGTTTCGAAGCGCTGGTACACGAGAATGTTCTGTTTATTTATTTATTGGCCAAACAAGGCAATTTACTTATTCTAACATTATGTTTCTTTAAAATAAATTTAAAGAAACATAATGTTATGTTTATTTAAATTGAGATTTAAATAGAGCAAGCTTGAAAGAGGATTTGGACATGGAAGGTGAGTAGAATACTGAAATGTTATTAAATTCTCTACAGCATCGATTGATGGGTTCGTTATTGACATATGTTGTATGGTGCTGATATTCAGTTAACATTCTAGTATGCCTAGAACGTCTTATTGGATTGTTGAAGGAAATCAAACTAGAAATAAATTCGCTGTCTATAGCACCGTTTATAACATCAAACGTCCTTGATGATAACGGTATCAGATTTAGTAGGCTGAGTCTATATTCATATGGTGGAAGGTTACAATAATCACGGGGATTATAAATGTCTCTCAGCGCATATAGTAAAAATTGTCTTTGAATAGATTCAATCCTTTCACTATGAGATCCAAAAGATGGATTCCAAATTATGCAGGCATATTCAAGTATTGGGCGCACTAATGCACAGTATAGTGATGTAGTGACCCAAATATTCTTGAATTCATTTGCTCGTCTGTTTATAAAACCGAGCTGTTTACTGGCCCTGGCCAAAATTTATCATAGTGTAGATTAAAACGCATCTTACAATCCAAGACAACTCCGAGGTCCACAATATGATTGACTCTTTTAAGCGCGGTACTATTGAGATGGTAGGTATGTGTTGTTACGTTGTTCTTACGAGAAAAGCTTAAAACATTGCATTTATTGACATTAAGATGTAGCTGATTTTGGATACACCATTGCTCCAGGGACAACAGTTTTAACTGTAAAAAATTTACATCTGCCTCTGATTTAATTGCATAGTACATTTTTAAATCGTCTGCATACATAAGATGTGGGATGTCGTTCAACACTTCGGACAGACCGGATATGAATATATTGAAAAGAAGAGGACCAAGGTGGCTACCTTGTGGAACTCCTGAGGAGACTACAATTTTTTTCGACAGTATTCCTTGGAATTTAACATACTGAGATCTGCCGTCGAGATATGATTTTAGCCAACTTAGTATGGACCCTTTGATACCAAATTTTTCTAATTTATATATTAGAATTCTGTGAATTCTGATCGAAAGCTTTACTGAAATCAGTATAAACAGCATCTATTTGGTACCCTTTTTCCATTTTGACCAAAACATCTGATACCATGACCATGGGATTAGTGGTGGTAGATCGTCCTTTTCGGAACCCGTGTTGCTGCTCATTTAAAAGTGGGTTGATCAAACGTGTAAGCTTATCACAAATCATTTTTTCGAAAAGTTTTGGAATCGCTGATAAAATTGCTATCCCTCTATAATTTTTAATCGATCTTCTATCGCCATGCTTGTATATTGGTGTGAGATGGGATGTTTTCCAATATGAAGGAAATATTCCCCAAGACAGTGATTTATTAAAGATTATGTACAATGGCAAAAGTAGTTGGTCTAAACATCGCACCAAGAAGCATGTAGGTATTAGGTCTGGTCCTGGCCCCTTTAACAAATCTAGGTCTTTTATTGCATTAGAAATTTCTTCGTGCGTTAAATTTAAACTATCAGCCATATTAGTTGAGCTGGGAGAAGCAACATCAAATTGGTTAGATGGTGGACAAAATACCTCCTGAAAATTATCCGCATACAAGTTGCTGATATCATGAGGATTGGACGAACTGACATTACCTTTAAACATAAACGATGGATAGCCACTAGATTTACGCTTCATGTTAACGAAGTCAAAGAATTTTCTGGGCTCTTGAACAATTTTGTCTCTAATAAGGTTCGTGTACAACTTGTACGCTTCTTCAGACTTGATGGAGAACTCTTTTGATAGCTCGTCATATCTTAGCTTCAGTTCATTGCTTATATTATTCGAATTTTTGAGAAGTTTGTATATTTTATTTATCTGATTCCTCAAAAATCTAAGATTTTTGTCTAGCCAAGGCTCTGAAAGCTTGTTCTTTTTCTTAATTTTTGGCACATAACTTTCGATAGCAGTAAACAAATGCTGATAAAATCTAGAGACAGCTCTGTCTAGGTCTAAGTTGTATAGAACATAATTCCAGTGCAGAACATTTAGATAACATTTTATACTTTCGTAATCGGCGTTAAGGTAGTCGTACGTAATGGAATTATTATAAGACTTCTAAGGCTGTATGGTGAACAGTGTTGGTTAACAAATTTTCTGCTTCAATACATGGACTAACCTTCACTTCATCATACGAATTAGTAAATATTAGGTCCAACTATCTGCCATTTTGATTTTGTACAGAAGAAACTTGTTGCAGGTCGCTCCCATAAAAGGTACTAAGTAATGTGAAGTCTATGGCATTTGAAAGGTTTACAGGAAGAAGATAGTTGTCATTTTCGTCGGTGACAAAAGCTACATTTGGGCGGTTGAAATCACCTACAATAACAACCTTATCTTCCTCTTTTAGGGTGTAGGTAAAAGAGAACAGTGTTTCACATAACTCGTTGTATGTTGATTCACTTGAGCCGGGAGGAATGTAAAAGACACCAATGTACATACAAAGACTATTTCCTGAACAAACTCTTATTATTCGGTGATTGAAGAGTTTATGGGTAGGCGTATCTATTAGCTCACTTGAGAGAGAATTGTGAGATGCTATTAGAACTCCACCTCCTCGAGAAAGACCTGTAGACGAGTAGTCCCGATCATTTCTGAAGACAGTCCAATTGCTGTCAAGAATTTCCTCATTGTTAAAGGTATCATTGAACCATGTCTCAGTAAAAACTAATATATTGAAGTGACATGATTTCGCGTCAACATAAAGCTTATTTAATTTGCTTCTCATGCCGCCGCAATTATGATAAAATATATTTAAAAAATTGGAGTTAGGGACGATAATATTGTTGTTGCTCTTTACGTGATTTTTAAAGAAGGGAGACATGTTTAGACCTCACGTGAGCGCCATAGGTGTCAAGATCTGTCTTGACTTGATCAATCGACACGTCGAGATTTCCGTGAAAGCGGATAAATAAATTGCGCAAGTTATCAACATCGGTGGGCAGACCTTCTTGCTGAATTAATACCCTTAGATTAGTTTTGGTCTTGCCCTCAATGCATGTTGAATCCGGCGCTTTATACATGTAAGCGAGATACAGACGAACGTTGTTGTATACACTGTTCTCCCTAAGGCGAGAAAGGGCATATCTGCTCTCAGTGTCTTCACAAGAGTTGAATGTCAATTTCACTTTTGGCGGAAGTAAAGGGTCTAGAAATGACGTAGGCCTACCAGATTGATTAAGAGGTGCATTTAGAACTAAATTAGGTTTTGGCAAGACACTTCCAGATGAGGGTGATGGATTCAATGTATGAGAATGGATGAAATTAGGATATTTATCATTGTTGGTTTCATTGTTATTAAGATTAAATGAAACGCGGTTGCGTCTTTGATAAGTAGGGGATTTTGTCGATACCAGATTGCTAACCGTAGAGGCAGTATTCTGCTTGACTACTGAAGAAAATAAAGGGAAAATGTTAATTTTCAGATTCCAATTAGTATCTGACTTATGATGGGACTTGGGTTGGATAATCTTCTTTGATGAATTCAGGTTGGGGCCAGGAACAGGTATGTTTAAGCTACTTTCATAGAGAGGATTCTTAGAATAGAATTTAGGTGTAGAATTAAAATTAGAATTTAACTTAGAATTAGGGTAAGAGCGGTTATTAATTTTCAAATTGCCGTTAGAACTATAATTACTATTAGAATATTGATAATTATTATTAGAATAGGATTTAGGTGTAGAATTAAAATTTAAATTAGAATTAAACTTAGAATTAGGGTTAGAGCGGCTATTAATTTTTAAATTACCGTTAGAACTATAATTACTATTAGAATATTGATTATTGTTAGTGCTAGGATTAATTTTATTAGATATAATAGTACTGCTGGAACTTGATGTCTTCGATTTTTTTCCCGGCTTATCCGTCCACTTCGTAAATAACCATTTACCTTGCCGCTCACTATCCCTAGAGGTGTTCAGGAACATCCATACGAATTCAGTTGGGATATTTAGTTTGAAGCTACAGAATTTTCTACCCTTATTGGATATCTTTGAGCAGTTTGTAACAGATATACCAAATCTTTTGCGAAAGTAGTTGCACATCCAGGATACCCTTGTTTTAACTGATGGGCCCTTAATAAACAGAGTGGTCTTCTGATTTTCGTTGATATTGTGCAGTTTTTTTATTCTGTTTTCCCATTGTGCTGAAGTCCATGACGTTCCAAACTTATGGATTAAGTTTGTTCGAGGAGCTGCAGTAGGTGGTGTGTTCTCAGGGGAAGTAGCAGAGCAAGAGCCAGGATGTTGATCCTTAGAATTTTTGTTCTTTTTCGGTGAGGGTGAAGGTCGCCGTGAGGGAGAATGCAAGGTAGCATTCATAATTTCCTCGTAAATGGACGAAGTATTTTGCTGCGATACGGGTTCTGTGTTTTCCGGTACGCTGAGAATCCTGTTCGGTGCTGAACTAATAACATCCGTTATTTCTGCTAAAGTCGCACGGAACATGCCCATATCACCACTGATTTCGTTTACTTTGTGGTATAGTACTTAAATTAGTGGATCCTGCTGCTGATATGCTGGAGGCGATTTTTTTGATTTTGATTGGATCAATATCATTTTGAAGATGAGTGATTTTGTCCTTCATACTTCGTATGGCCTCAGCTGTTTTGCTTTTTTCAAAATTAATTTTAAATGAGTCTTTAATACCAATTATTGCGGTTTCGAAAGAGTTCACAGTATTTATTAAGCCAGACGTAGAGTCTGAAACTTTAGCTATTTTTTTTAAGATTTTATCGAGCTTCAAGTCCATGTCAATTTTACTACTACACTGTTAAGCTCTTCAATTGTTTTAATCACCATATCGAGTTTCGAAGTGTGATCAAGATTTTTTTTAAAATAGAGTTTGTTGTCCGATCTAATTGAGTTTGTAGTTTCACTTACACACTGTACCGCGAGGAGGACATGTGAAAGGGAGATTTCTTTGTATTCATCACAGTAGAATACAAAGTTTGTTAGATAGTCATTAATGTAAGTTTGGCTTCTCTTGGACAGGCCTATGCACAAAGTGTGGTATGAGTTACCACAAATACCTTTACATGCCACCAAGGGTGCATTGCGGTCATCGATGGAGCAAGAAGATGAAACGCAAATTTTCTCCATTATTTTATACTTATACTTTTAGTTATATACATTACACTTTTATACACTTTTATACATTATACTTTTAGTTATATATTTTATTAACTTTTTTTTCAATTGCAGCGAAACAAATTCTTGTTGTAACTAGGTCAGCGGGTCGGTAAACGAAATTACAGGCAAGCGGTCGAGTTAAGCGAACAACAGATTAAAAATGTGTATATAGCACTTTTGACGGTCGCAATTGCTTTTAAGTTATAGACTAAATTGTTTTTATTTGTTTTTGTTTTTGTTTTTTTTTTTGTATTGATTAGCACTTTTGACTGTCGCTATTATTTAACACAGTGAACGATTAAACTCTAGATTTAGCACATTCAATGTAATATGTTGTGGAAGAGTGTTGCGTTAAGACAACATTTAAAAGGTCACTGGTTGAGCAAAACTACGAAATTTGCACTTTTGAATAGTTGAAATGTTTAAGGTATTTGAGTGCAGTTAAGTGCAAGAAGTCAGAATTCACTGAAAAAATATGAAAAAAAGATTGACAGCTTGAGTTATTGAGGTATATTGTCTCGTTTTCAAACTGGATGACATATGTCCCTTTTAAAACCTTCGACGTATTGTTAGCGAATAGATGGCCCTCGAAGTTGGTAACGAAAATTGTGTCATCTTTGACAAGTTCAAAAACTTGTTCATTATTGATGCGGCTGTTACAGTTTGCGCTGCCACCCTTGAGTAGCTTTGGTATGCAATTTTACTCTTGAAGCCTTCTCAACGCATCTGTGGTGCAAACGGTAGTGCCACTTGGTGAGAGACAATCCCCGATGATTCCAAACGTCTACTTCTGGTTTACCAACATCCTACTAAATTCCAAGTCAATTTGTTGTCCCCATATGATCGACGTTCTTGTGAGTAGTAAATTATATTCCTCTTTCCTGACCCTAGGCATTGAAATAATATAAAGTAAAATCGAGCTATTAGTGTACACTGATGGTAGTCCGTATTCGATACCTTCAATTTCGTTTTCATACGGCAGCGTTTCGACTTCTGATATGATCCTGTTAACTTCTTCTTTGTCTATTGCATTTGTGTTTACAATACCGCTTCTAGCCATCTGACAGGCTCGTATGATTTCATTGAAAAAAAAATAAAAAAAAAAATAAATAACTGGCCATTTCAGCCCTTGAAAGGACTTTGACCTAGCTTCTTATGATCAATTGTGTTGTGCGTGTTATTAAGTTTGTACACAATTGACCGAGAAATGGACCTACAGGTTTAACGCCGACTTCGAACGGCGATGAACGTAATGTTCTTATTCTCAAGAAGCTTTACATGGCATTTTGATTACTCTCTGAGGTTTGCAATTGTCTGCAGAGAGGTGGCGGCCGTACAGAAAAATTATTTTAATTCAAATAATTTTCTGTCGCTGCTGGGGTTCGAACCTGGGTCTCCAAAGTTCATTGACATAGCAGCCACGCACTTTAACCAACTACGCCACGGCTGCCACATTGACTTCGTCTTAAATGATTAATATTTGGTTTAAAGTGGTCTGCTCGAAATTGTCTATATTTTTTCTGTTGGCTTGGCTGTTGGGTTGTTCCACCGCATGATTGACCTTCTTGATTATTTCTCGGCTCATTGTTAATAGTTTTTCATTGATTTTGTACTGGTGGTTGTTATTTTTGTTTTCGTTCTTAAGAATGCTGTTCCAATCGGATGCGTCAGGACTGCCAGCTATCCATTTCCATGCCGAGCCAATCTCCATGTTTTTCCCTTGAGAAGCTGGATGCGGTCTCTGACTTACTTTGTATGAAATTCGAGGACACGTCGTCTATCAGTGTTTGGTACTATTCTGCTAACTGACCCAGTCATTTGGTCCAATAGTTATTTGTACTGTTCCAAGTCCACAGTATGCACAAGCTTGAAATGCCCATTGACGATCCAACCCTTTCCATCCTTCACAGAAATCAGAGGTGCCTTGTAATCGAAGATCTGTAAGCTCTGCGCTGCCGCTACAAAAGTTAACTGAAATAATATAACTTATTACTTATTTAACGTTTCCTAAAAGGCCGAACTCGACATTGAATGATTATTGCAGTCAGTTCTTTGTTTTATTAAATTTAGATAAAGAACTAGCTAGAAATAATTATAATCATAACACTATGAAAAGCAATGTAAAGGGTCCGCCAAATAACTTTTTTTGTTTTTTGAAAATGCTATAAAAAAAACTACTGAATATTTTCTCAAATTTCTTTTTTTATTTGAATGTACCGGTTAATAAAAGAAAATAATGCGTTGAAAAAATAATGAAAATAATGAAAATGCGTTTTTATTTTACTTAAGTTTTACTAAAAATAGTTTCTTTATTTTTTATATTGCTAAAGTTCAACTGCAAATTATTCCTTGTATCTTTGGTGGTAGTCGAACCCTGACATCTTGTAAAAATTACAAGTGTCCACCATTTTCCCAAACGATATTTTTCGGAAGTTGGAGTTTCTTTTTTTATTTTGTTTCTATTTCTTTTTATACGTTTTTTATGTGGCTTTTATGAAACTTTTTACCAGTAGTGGTTGTAATCGTGACATTGTGATCATTGCCAATTGTTTCCTTTTTAAATAGAGGCTTCGACTTGCCTTTAATTTGTTTATTGGCAACAAAAACAGTGACACCATTATTAAATTTCCTTGGTTTCGTTCTCTTTTTATTGGCTCTTAGATTTCTGAGCTCTTGGTTGCGCTAAATTTGCGCCCTTATGTCCTCATGAACCCTGTCACGAAAGTCTGTTCGATTTTAGTAGTTGATGCACTCAGTTCTGTTGAAGAACACATCACTTCTTTTTTTCTTTGTGACAGAGTGAAATGAATTATTATATCGGTCAACTGCTACATAAAGAAGTTCTCTTGGTTGCCGAGCCCTTATCTCTTTTTCGAGGCAACTATATAACTATTAAGGTTGAATGGAGTCTTTCAACCTGACCGTTGACCTCACTTTTTTGGGGTCGGAGTTTGGTACAGTTCAACGCCCAGTGATCTTATATAATTCATTATTGTGGGGCTTAAGAAACTTCTTACATTGTCTGTGACAATAAGTCTTGGTATGGTAAAATAGTGCAAGACCTTAGTTAGTTTTGTCCGTAGGTGTGTAGCTGTTTTGTTTTGAATACGAATTAGCTTGGCAAACTTCGAGAACTTGTCTATACAGCTCAGAAATTTTTCGCCCCTTAATCAAAAATGTCGTTATAGAGGATCTCACATGGGTAAGTAGGAGTGGGGGATGATTGAAGTTCAGGTTTGGTGGGGTGCCTGTCGTATTTATTGAGTTTACAAATCTCGCAGTTAGAAGTGTACTCTGTGTTGGTATACTTCTAAATTAAATATCCCAAGAACTTTTTATTGGGGGCGCGCCACGGAGTTTACGTATATAGCTCGTCAGCTTTTGTATATTCTGGGCCTAGCCGGCACTTCAGGGAATTGACTTGAAAAAGCAAATTAAAAGCCTTCTCTTGTGTTTAACTAAAAATCAATTTTTTTTTTTTATTTGATATATCTTTTTCTTATATACTAAAAAAAACAGTATTTTACTTAACGCTATTAATGCTAGTATTTTAGACTCCGCCCTTATTTCCACGATGGGTAACCAATCAATCCCGTTAGTCGATCGGTTCCCAGCTATATTCCAATAGGCAACAACAATAACGTTGGCGCCGATAGCCTTGAAAATTCGGTGGGTCAGTTGCATTGGAGTAACATAATATATTCGCTGTATTTACTCCAGCGCACTGCTCCGCGATCACATTGTAATTGAATCGCACTAACAACAGCGTTGTTGTTGTTGTGCTTGTGCTGAGAATAAGCAATATCCCGCGATCACTTTGTAATTGAATCGCACTAACAACAGCGTTGTTGTTGTTGTGCTTGTGCTGAGAATTAGAAATATCCAAACGATACAAGCGGCAAAAAGGAGATGAAAACAATTCAGCACTTAGGCGTGTGAATGAAATTTGTTGTGACATTTTTGTTTTAAGTAATCTTCATAATTTTTGGGTTTTAAGTTGCATCAAAAATGTTATTGTTTTTGAATTTAATATTGCAGTGTTTTTGTATAATTTATGGGTTTGGATAAAATGTGTGTATTAATGTTTGGTACGGTAATAGTGACTGTGTAAGTACACTACACCCCAATCCTCAAGCGAAGATTTCACTTCTTGAAGTTAAATTTTTAAGATAAAGGGGAGTTCTGGCTAGTGTGTATTAAAGTAGTTAAATTTGTTTTAATATTACAAAATATATTAGTTAAAATTTTATATGCATTTTATCTTATAAGTAAACGGATTCATACATTCTTTCATTCATTTGTTTTAAGATTAATTTTTGTAGTAACTAAAATAAGTTTAATATGTATTGTTTTAATTCGTATATATAGAATTTATATAATATATCTATTTAATAAATCGAATTTAATGTAATTAATATATTGTTTAGTGTGAAATGAATTATAAAGTATTATATTATGAATTTATCATGATTTTTATCCTTATGTCTGAAATTATTTTATTTCAAAATGATTAAAAGTTTACATTATTTAATATAGTATTATAGTACGCTATAATAAGTAAAATTTACACTGTGTTAGATATTATAAATTTTTATATCTGTTATGTATCTTATGGAAAAATTCTCATATAATCTTATTGGTAAAAGCGTTTTAATTATAGTAGATAAAATATATATGATGTAAAATTTAAATATTAAAATTCAAAAATATAAGTGTTTCTATGTTATATATATAATTGATGATTAATTGATAATGGCTTATGTATAATATTTGTTGATATTAAAAAAAAATTATTTACTTTAATAGTAATTTGTGGATATAAAGCTTGTCTAATTATTAAATTTTTTCAACATGTTGTTGTGATACATTTTTAGTTTGTTATTTATTTCTATTATGGAATTGACTCCATTTATTTCTTTAATTACATATGGTCCTTTGTATGGACTTTGTGATTTTTGTCTTTGTTCTAGTTTTACAAAAACTTGATCTCCTACTTTAAAATTTGAAACGTTTACATTTTTGTCATACTGTGTTTTTCTTTTATTCTTTGCAATGCTTATCATGTCTCTAGCTTTGCTTAATGCTGTTTTTAGTTTTATTTTTAATTCGTTTGAATAATCTTCTAAATTATACTGTGTTGTTGTTTTTTCAATCAAATCGCTTGGTAGGGAAGGTAGTTTTCCGAAAACTAATTCGAAAGGTGTATATTCTGTATCGACATGTGGACTTGAATCCATTTGTCCCATTCAAAGTCGTCTGCAAATGATAGCAAATATTCATTAAGTGTTCTATGGTTTTTCTCTAATGAACCTAATGTCTCATGATGATAGGAGGTTGAAAAAATTTGTTTAACCTTCAGTAACTCACATATGTTTCTAAGAAGTTCATTTGTGAATTCTGTTCCGCGATCTGATTTTAGATACTTAAATAAACCGAATTTAAGTATAAGTTGTTCTACCAAAGTTTGTGCAATTGTTTTTGCGTCCTTGGTTTCTATAGGATGAGCAATAACGAATTTTGTTAGTTGACATTGCATTGTCAGCACGTAGCGGTATCCGTTTGAAATCTTAAGTGGACCGACGGTGTCGATCTCCACTGTTTCGAAACTTGTGGTTGGAGTGTCCGTTATTTTCATATTTTCTTTTGTGTGCGGAATCTGTTTATTCCGTGCACATTTTTCACATGTGTTTACATGTTGTTTAATCATTTGTCTCATGTTTTTCCATGAGTAACGTTGTTTTAACTTAAGCATTGTTTTTCTGATTCCTAAGTGTCCTCCCTGGGGTGAATCGTGGAATTCTTTTATTAGTTCTTTTTGCATTGTTTTGTTTTTTATGTTTCGTGGGGTCTCGTATATTAGTATTCTAAGCGATTTTTGATATTTATTATTTCTTTTATGCTGCAGCTTATTGAATTTTTTCTTAAAGGATTGTTTATCAATTATTTCAAATATGGCATCTTTTGCCTCTAGCGCTAGTTCTTTTATATTTTCTTTATACATTTTAGATGATAGTTTCTCCAATGTCGAATCTAGATTCGTTGGATTATCACCACATGGTACTAGTACGAAATCATCTTTACTGTCAACAATTATATTTTTCTTTAAGTTATTTTCGTTTATTTCAAATTTTACGCGTTTCATGTTTTTGACGTCAGATATTGATGTGCATTCTCATATGAAAACTTGATCCGACTCTTCTGAAGATATGCATCTCTCTTTTATAATTATTTTCGCTTCATTTTCTCCATTTTGTTTAATTTTATCATTTTCTTTCATTTTCATACCCCTTGTTAAAATCAATGCTTTCTTTATATTTGTATCCTCTTCTGAGGGAATCATTTTTTTTAATGTTGCTGAATCTATTTTTATACGCGATAGAGCGTCAGCGTTAGTATTAATTTTTCCTTTTTTGAATATTATTTCGAAATCATAGTCCGAAAGATCCAATCTTATCCTTGTCATTTTTGATGATGGATTTTTGTGGCTGAATAGTGACACTAATGGTCTGTGGTCTGTAACCACAATGAACTTTCTACCATATAAGTATGGCTTGAAGAAATTTATGCCCCAATGGATAGCTAATAATTCCTTTTCTATCACGGGTTTGTTCAAATCGTGTTTTTGAAGTGTTTTACTCGCAAACGAAATAGGAAGGTCGTTACCTATTTCTCCTTGTGATAAAACAGCACCTAAAGCAAAGTTTGAGGCGTCAGTTGTCACAATAAAAGGTTTTGTAAAATCCGGATATTGTAACAATGGAGGTTCAATCAATTTTTGTTTTAGTGTGTCAAAAGCTTGTTGGCATTGTTCCGTCCATTTAAATGCTTGTGATTTCTTCAAGAGGTTGTTTAGGCATTGCGCGATACTAGCAAAATCTTTGATGATCATGTCGAGTGTGGATAAGTATTTTGCTCGACCAAGTATGTCTAACACGTCTTCTATTCTTGTCAGTGAGAATTTGTCGCTAATTAATTTGTCGTTTAATCTTCTGAAATCTACCACTAGTCGCCATTTTTTTGTGTCATCTTCTGACTTTTTAGGTACTAGCAATAGCGGTGCATTGTATGGGCTTACTGAGTGTTCAATGATGTCATCTTTCAGTAATTCTTGTACTTGCTTATGAATTTCTTCATTATGGGCGTGAGGTAGTCTGTAGTTTTTTTATGTAGGTAGGTGTTGTGTCATTTGTAGTTAACGTCTGTGTGTAAAAGTTGTTTATTAGGAAATCCCTAAAAATGTCTGTTAAAGGGTGATTAGCGTCTACCTGTAGTTCTTGGGTAATTTTTTTGAAGCGTGTTTTGTCAAATGTGTTAGTATGATTTAATTGAATGTAGTTAGAAAGTGGTTCTGTTTTTGGTGTTAATTTGGTTATTTTAACTTCGGCGTTTGTTGTGTTCAAAAGTTTTGCGTGACATTTACCGGTCGCTGGTATTATTGTGTTTGCTAAAAATACACCGGGTTGGATTTCATCGTTAAGAATTATACTATCCTCTTTTAAATTTAGTGAAATAGGATGTATCATTTCTGTTCGTGGTGGTATACGTATTGTGTCATACACGTGTTTATTAAGGTGTAACGGTGTCACGATGTCTATGTCTTCTATTGCTATCGTCAATGTTTGTGTCTCGTAGTCGATTTTGCATGCGCGTTTAGATAAAAAAATCTCTGCCTAATATTCCATCGGTTTGTATCGGAAAATTGTTTTCAACCGCGTGGAAATTGTGGAAAAGTGTTCCATGTTGAAAATCTAATTTTAAAGTGATTTTGCCTAGAGTGGTTATTTGTTCATTGGTTATTCCCGTGAGTTTGCATCTAGTGTCCATCTTCAAATCTGCTTCAATGTTGTTTAATTTGCAGATAGATATATCTGCTCCTGTGTCGATAAGAAAGGTGAGTGGTTTTTTGGAGTTATGACATTTTACTATGATATAGTTTGTTTTGATATCCGATAGGTTATATATCCTTAATTTTGCTGTCCCGGATGATCTTCCTCGACATCTGAGCGCTCGTCGTTTCCCTGATTTTCAGCTTCAAAAGCTAACATTCTTTTATTATTACGATGGTTTGTGTTGTTGTAATTCTGTCTTCTATTCATATTTGAATTACGATGTGCATTCGCATTATTTTGTGCATATCTATTTTGGTGGTTCACAATATATCGGTAGTGGTTGGCACAAAATATTTTATTTGTTATATTTTATTTTTTACAATTTTATTTAACAAAACATGTTTTTAGTTGAACAAATTTTTTATTCCGAATTTTCAAAAAGAAAATTTTTGAAATACAAAATTTTTTATAACATTTTTAAAATTCGAAAACTTAAATATAAGGTAGGATAAATTATAGTATTTAATATATATATATACACTACAAGTACTCCCCCTCCAATTAAACATTTATACTATGTTAAAGGTTACTTTTTTTTGAATGGGTGTATTTGAATGAGTTATGTCGGGTATCTGTGATTTGTTATTAGTGTATGCTGGTTTGAGATGATCAATAGAGATAGATTTTATTGTGTTACCATATTGAATTTGAAATGTTTTCTCGTGTCTGGAAATAACTTTAAAAGGACCTTCAAATGGTTGTTGAAGTCCCGATGAACGATTGATTTTTACAAAAACATATTCACAAGTACTAAGCGATTTTGGAACATAACTATGATCTTTATTATGATGCACAATTTTCGAACGGATGTGCGAAAAATGTTCTCTTAACTTTCGAAGGGTAAGATTCATATTTATGGTATCATTATTTGGAACAACTAATTCTCCCGGTAACTTTAAAGTCTGACCGTAAACCAATTCTGCGGAAGAACAATTCAAATCTTCTTTGATTGCGGTTCGTAGAGCGAGAAGTATCCAAGGCAAAAGTTCTGACCAATATGTTGAATCATCTGAGGATATAATTGACGTCTTGAGTTGTCGATGAAAACGTTCAACCATCCCGTTTGATTGTGGATGATAAGGTGAAGTGTGAATTTTATGAGCACCTAATAAATTTGTTAGTTCTTTAAATAATTTTGATGTGAATTGTGTGCCTTGATCCATTGTAATTTTGAGAGGAATGCCAAAACGTGGAACATAATTTTTTACGAAAGTGTTTGCTACTGTGTCAGCCGAAGTATTTTTTAGAGGGTATACTTCTGGCCAACGTGTATGTCTATCGATGATCGTTAGCATATATCGAAAATCATTTGATACAGGTAGTGGTCCCACCAGATCCATGTGAATATGTTCGAACCTGCCTGGTGGAATTTCGATTTTTTGGATGGGTGTTTTCGTGTACACATTAATTTTAGATTTTTGACAATTGATACAACTTGATGACCAATTATTTATTTCTTTTAGCATATTTGGCCAAAAGTATTTTGATTGTATCAATCGTCTAGTGGGTCGTACGCCAGGATGAGATAATGAATGGATTTTGTCAAATATGCTTCTTCGCATGGAAATTGGAACAAAAGGTCGAAAATTTTTATTAGAAATGTCGCACCAAATTTTAATATTTAGGATAGGGATTAGAATTTCTTTTAGATTGTATTTGGAATTTGGAGATTCAATGAGAGATTTTAGCGTTTTATCATCTTGCTGTTCTTTGTATAGTGTTTGAAAATTAATGTCTTGTGTAGATATAGCATCGATTTCTGGAATGCGTGAAAGAGTGTTACAACATAAAGGTTTGTGGTCTGTATAGATAACAAATTGTCTTCCTTCTAAGAAGTGTCTAAAATGTTTGACCGCGCGATATACTCCTAAAAGTTCTCTGTCGAACGTAGAATATTTTATTTCTGTTGGACTAAGTTTTTGAGAAAAATATGCTAAAGGTTCCCAACTATCTTTTATGGATTGTTGTAGAACCGCCCCAATAGCGACGTTTGATGCATCTACTGCTAGAGATAATTGTGCATGTTTATTAAAATGTGTGAGAAGAGTACTTTTAGCAAAAAGTGAACGAACTTTCTCAAATGCAGTGATTGATTTCTCAGTCCAATTTAACTGTTTGGATTTACATTTAGATGCAGATGTTAACATGTCGTGCAGATAACTAAGTTCTGCAGCTAACATCGGAATGTAACGATGGTAGTAATTAACCATTCCAATAAATTTTTGTAACTTATTTATGGAAGTTGGTCTTTCGAAATTTGTAATTAGATGAACTCTATCTTTAGAGGGCTGTATTCCCTTGGAAGAAATTTCATAGCTAAGAAAATCTAGTGAAGGTACACCAAATATACATTTCGAAGGTTTAACATTAAGTCCGTATTGTTGTAGTCGAGTAAAAATTATTTTTAAATGTTCCAAATGTTGACTCTCATTTTCACTTGCAATTAAAATGTCATCCACGTATGTAAAAACGAAATCCAAACCAAAAAATACTTCATTGATGAAACGTTGGAAGGTTTGAGCACTATTTCGTAGACCGAATGGCATGCGCAGAAATTCGAACATTCCAAATGGTGTAGTTATTGCAGTTTTATGAACATCTTCTTCAGCCATTGGAATCTGGTGGTACGCACGAACGAGATCAATTTTCGAAAATATGGTTTTGTTTTTAAGTTCGATACTTAAATCATGTATGTGTGGAAGTGGATAACGATCGGGTATGGTAATACAGTTGAGCATTCTGTAATCTCCACATGGTCGCCAATCATTTTGTTCTTTTTTAGGGACTAAATGAAGGGCAGATGCAAAAGGAGAGTTGGAAGGTTTACATATACCAACTTTGACAAGATATTCGAATTCAGCTTTAGCAATTTTCATTTTGATTGGATCTAAACGACGTGGTCTTGTAAATGGAATAGTTCCTTTTGTTTCTATCCTATGAACCGTATTGTGCTTCACTGGTTTAGTGTAGTCTGGTTCAGAGGTAAGTGAAGGGAACTCCTTGAGTAAATTAGAAAATTTATTTTCATTGAGAGGTAGTTTAAGAGAATAAATATCACAAAAACCGGAAGTTCCATTTACTTTTAATTTGGTAGTTAGATCAATTAATTGTTTATTTTTAATATCAACTATTATTCCAAATTTTTCTAAAAAATTAGCTCCAATAATAGGGGTGGAAATGTTAGCCAATAAAAATGGAAATTCAAAAACACGACGAAAACCTAAGTCAATTTTAAAGAGTTTTGATCCGAAAGTTTCTATTGATGATCCATTTGCAGCTATTAAATTGATGTCGGAATTTCTCTTGAATGATTTGAATTTTGAGGATGGTACAACTGAAACTACTGCACCAGTATCAATTAAAAAGTTTAAATTATTGTTTTTATCTAAAACGAAAAGGCGGCGAGTGGGTTTTATTTTTGTTCCATTATCTGGCACCGTCATAATGGAATGATTTAGTTTAAATTTTCGTTGAAATTATTATCATTGTTGTTATTAATAAAAGCACATGGTTTTATACATTTAATTGCGTTTTTATTAAATTTTCTATGATACCAACAAATATTATCACGATAATAATTTGAATATCGCCGTCTGGCGTCCGTGGCGCCCGTGGCATAGTTGGTTAAAGTGCGTGGCCGCTATGTCAAAGAACTTTGGGGTCTTTATGTGTATAACATTATTTCTGAAATTTAAATTTTGCATTTCCAGGCAGGCTGAGTAAGCCTCAGGCAAGGTCTTTGGCCTTTGCACAATTAACATTCTGGAAATATCGCCCTTTAAACCACGCACAAAGACATCAAGAGCACGATTTCTATACGTTTCCACCAGAGCGGTCATAGTTTCTGTCGAGTAGGTTTCTGCTTTTATTTTATTAATAATAAGCGAAAATTGGTGATTTATCGTGGCATAGAACTCGTCCAACTTAGAGCCACCCTGTGACAGTTGGTTGAGTTGGTGCTCAAGTGTCCTTATGTCTCTCTTATCGGCATAATGCAGAGAAAGCACCCTCTTTATTTCCAACTAATCGTCGCTGAAGACGTTGTAGGACACAAGTGCGGTGTCCGCGCTTCCGCGTACCTTCTGACGTATGTGTTGAAGGATTGCCCTATATATGGGCTTGCTACGAACGATTTCGAAATCTTTCAGGATTATTTCGACATTATGAATCCATGAAATATACTGGACGGGATTCCCGTCAAAAACCTGGAGCTCCTTAACACTATCAGGGATCTTACAAATGTCCCTCAGGTCCTGTTCAGTCCTGGGACCCTGCAATGGTTCAGACTCTTGAGCTATCAGTTGTCTATCCCCAGCTTGCTCTACTCGGTTGATACGATCCTCAATTCTTTTGATTTTTGCTGAAGTAAGCAAATCATTGGCTGTTTCAGCCGGTCGACATTGTTCGATTTTCGAAAGGCGTCCGTCAAACCCCCTAAGCTGCTCTAGAATCTGGTTAACTGCCCCAGTCAGGTTTGTCACGGAGGTTGTTAAATCTTCCATAATCTTATTGGCAATAAATTCAGGCACTTACCTTACTTACAGTATCTCGCGTATGAGTGTTCCTAGAATTTTTAGAACTCAAA
Organism: Pherbina coryleti; assembly: GCA_943735915.1. Taxonomy (NCBI): domain Eukaryota; kingdom Metazoa; phylum Arthropoda; class Insecta; order Diptera; family Sciomyzidae; genus Pherbina; species Pherbina coryleti. Next base: position 43,614,453 of record OX030952.1, on the reverse strand, counting down.
ATTTTTCCTCTTTTTTTTCTGAAGCTTTGACTTACAATTTTATATTAATTTTTTATAAAATTACTTGTTATTTGATTTTTGCACTTTAGCTTAATGTGAAGCTCTTTTTTTGTTAATTATTTATTTGCTCTATATTTGCACTTACAATTTCATTATTACTTGTTATTTAATAATAAACAACCAAATTTTTATTTAAAATCGCACTTTATTTTAATGTGATGCTCTTTTTAATTGCAGTTTTTGTGCTTTTGTGTTTTTGTTTTTTTTTTTTTTTTTTTTTTTTTTTTTCTTCTTTGCACTGAATTTTCGAAATTGCTAATGGGTGTTTTTTTTAGGGGTTTGTTTTTCGAATAGAGATAAAACTGGCATTTTGTGGTCAAATCTGGCAACTCTAATGTCATTTATGTTCAGTTTGGTTTGCCATTTCATCATGAACAGGTTGACAAAAGAATAACGCTTGCAAATCGTGCAAATTTATTTCGAAAATAATGGTTCAGTTCGCGAAGTTTACCGCAAGCTCCGTCCATTTTATGGTCGACATAATCGTCCATCATAGCAATTAATTCGGTTAACCATGGGTCGTTTTCGCACTACGTTTACTCTATGTGATAATACGCATCCGCAGAGACGTCGAACAGTGCGCACCGAAGAAACAATTGCCGCTGTAGAGCAAAATGTTGAAGAGGACCCGAATGAATGGATTCGCCACCGTGCACAGCAATTGGAGCTTTGTCCATCAACTTTATGGAAGATTTTGCGCAAAGATCTTAGCTTGCGACCTTACAAGATCCAGCTTGTGCAAGAATTAAAGCCGCGAGACCATGCAATGCGTCGTGATTTTGGTGTATGGGCCGAAAATGAGATTGATCTCGATGCTGATTTTCATCGCAAAATTTTGTTCAGTGATGAGGCTCATTTTTGGTTGAATGGCTACGTCAACAAGCAAAATTGCCGCATTTGGAGTGAAGAGAATCCACATGAGATCCTTGAGACGCCATTACATCCACAAAAACTGACTGTTTGGTGTGCTCTATGGGCTGGTGGAGTCATTGGGCCATACTTCTTCCGAAATAATGCTGGAGAGTCAGTTACCGTTAATGGAGACCAGTATAGAGCCATGATAACCGACTATTTTGTTCCCGAATTGGATGGCATGAATGTGGATGAGTTGTGGTTCCAACAAGACGGTGCTACATGCCACACAGCGCACGTCACAATCGATTTATTGAAGGAAACATTCGATGAGCGCATAATTTCGCGGAATGGACCTGTCAATTGGCCACCAAGATCGTGTGATTTGACACCATTGGATTATTTTCTTTGGGGATATGTGAAGTCGCTCGTCTACGCCAACAAACCAGAAACGTTAGGGGACTTGGAGGCCAACATTCGTGGCGTTATTGCCGACATACGGCCCCATATGCTCGAAAAAATGGTTGAAAATTGGACCTGTAGAATTGGCTTTATTCGAGCCAGCCGCGGCGGCCACATGCCCGAAATCATATTTAAACATTAATGGCATAAAATTATCCTTCCAATAAAGCCAAATTGATGGACATTAAAACGATTTTCTTGTGTTTTATTTCAATTCGAAGTTCTATACGTCTAAAAAAACACCCTGTATATCTGTAAAAGGAAAGGCAATTAGCTTTTATTTCAGAATAGTCTTGGAAGGATCGCGTTAGTCCCGTTTGGTCGTTGGCGTTAATAATTGCCAACAACCTACTAATGGCACGATTAACTTCACCAGTACGTCCCTTATCTTGTGTGATCTCCAAGGTGGAAGAAGCGTGTATAAGTAAATGATTATGATTGGATAACCGTGTTCCCATGGTAACGGCATCGTGCACCCCATAGGGCGTACAAATACTTTTAAACACAATCACTGGATTAAGGAACGCACTATTGTTCGACTAGTCCCCAATAACAAGAAGAATTTTAAGGACGAAATCTAGCCATGACTTGATTTTAGTGCTCGCAGATATAATCCTTTTTTTTCTTATTGAAGGGGACCCGGTAGTTTGCCGATTCCTACTTTATGTTTGCTGACGGGGAGTCGAAACCCCAATCCCATTTTGTCAGAAACTTTTTAACTTTTTATGTGTAGAGGTCCTGATCACTGGTTTGGTACTATTTTAAGGTACTTATTTTTGTTTTTTCTCTTTCTTTTTATTTACAGCACAGGAGGGTCCCCCCAAAGGTGGTGAATCGCTGCGCTTTATAATAATTTAAGAACGTTTTAAATTTTCATACAATTTTTATTTATTTTTTTGTGCAGGAGGGTCCCCCCTAAGGTGGTGAATCGCTGCACTTTTTTCTAGTTTAAGTATGTTTTTAATTTTTCATATTATTTTCTTAATTTATTTTTTTGTGCAGTAGGGTCCCCCCTAAGGTGGTGAATCGCTGCACATTTTATTTTAATTCAATAAAGCTTTTTTCACAGGCCAGGACCTCAACATAGAAACTTAGAGGGTTTTTCGTTAAGTGTTTATTTAGAGAATTTTTCTTTTTATATTTTCATTCCTTAAGATTTATTTCTACTTTTGATACAAAATTATTTTTGTTTCTTTTTTTTTTTTATTTTATTATTTTTTTTCTCTTTCACTTAGATTTTTCAAGGAACCCGTATTTTAAACGGGTCCCTGCTCGGGCGCCAGTTAAGGATTTCCCTTGTGGAAACCCCAAAAAATAAGGCCGCGTTGGCTAGCACTAGGCTAGCCAACGCCAACGGGCCAACCTGTAAATTTATAAGTTGATTAAAAAACAGAGAGTATCCAAATTAAAGAACTGATTTATTTCGTCACCAAAATTAGACTAACTCAATATCATTCTCAACTTATGCTTATTCCCTAAAGCCTAGCTTAGTTTCTACCCTATAGCTGCTGACTAGCCAGTTCCCACGATGTGCCAGATTCACTGCTTCGTTCCAACGGCGCGTGGACTACGTCAGCACAATTAAGCTCATTTACCTGCATGTAATATGATCGGAGTGCAGGTGACAGTGGGAACGCTCGTGATAACTTATATATACACTACATCTATGTGCATTATTATTGTTGTTATTTCGTGAATTTCTATATGTGTTATTATTATTTTGTACATGCATTACTGTTTCTTCCATAGTTGTTGTTTAAAATTTGATTTCTATTGAAACTGTAGTTTCTTTGACCTTGGTTTCTTGAATTATTGTTGTTATTTTGATATCCGTAATTGTAATTGTATCTGTTATTTTTATTTTGCATGTTATTGCGTTGGTTGTTGTAGTTGTTATTCTGGAAACACAATAATTGGTTGTTTGTTTTGTTATTATTTTCTAGCTCGAGTGCTAGGTTTGTTGCTTCTGTTAATGACTTTGGTTGGGCAGCAAATATTGTGTTCTTTAGGTCATCATTTAAACCATTTTTAAAGATGTTTAAAGCATAACTTTCATTCATTTTGATGATTACGGACTGTTGTGCTGCATCACCTGTTAGTTCTGAAATTTGTATGTTGTTTAATTCTGATATAAGTGATATCAATTTGTCTTTGTACTGGGTGATATTGTTGTTTTTTTGTGTCATAGTTGACAATTTTGTGTGGATTTGGGATGTGGTCAATGTAGATTTGTATGATGATTTCAAAACATCCTTGAGTTGATTTAGTGTTGTTATGTTACTCGTGTTTGCTATAGTTGTGCGTACTTTTGCATCTAATTTTACGCTAATAATTAAGTCAATGAGTTTAGCTTTGTCTGCAGTGTTAAAGGAGTTATATAGTAATTCTACTACTTTTAGATAGCTGTCTAGTTCCTTATAGTTACCTGAAAAGGTAGGAACAATTTTTAGAATAGTTTCTAAATTGAATGTTGTAGTACCCGTCATGGTTGTTGATGTTTGTGATGGAGTATCTTCGTTATTAGGCATTGAATTCAATAGAGAAATTGTTTCTTTATGTAAAGGGTGATTTTTTTGAGGTTATGATTTTCATGCATTAGTATTTGACAGATCACGTGGGATTTCAGACATGGTGTCAAAGAGAAAGATGCTCAGTATGCTTTGACATTTCATCATGAATAGACTTACTAACGAGCAACGCTTGCAAATCATTGAATTTTATTACCAAAATCAGTGTTCGGTTCGAAATGTGTTTTATCGACAAATTTTGTTCAGCGATGAGGCTCATTTCTGGTTGAATGGCTACGTAAATAAGCAAAATTGCCGCATTTGGAGTGAAGAGCAACCAGAAGCCGTTCAAGAACTGGCCATGCATCCCGAAAAATGCACTGTTTGGTGTGGTTTGTACGCTGGTGGAATCATTGGACCGTATTTTTTCAAAGATGCTGTTGGACGCAACGTTACGGTGAATGGTGATCGCTATCGTTCGATGCTAACAAACTTTTTGTTGCCAAAAATGGAAGAACTGAACTTGGTTGACATGTGGTTTCAACAAGATGGCGCTACATGCCACACATCTCGCGATTCTATGGCCATTTTGAGGGAAAACTTCGGAGAACAATTAATCTCAAGAAATGGACCGGTAAGTTGGCCACCAAGATCATGCGATTTGACGCCTTTAGACTATTTTTTGTGGGGCTACGTCAAGTCTAAAGTCTACAGAAATAAGCCAGCAACTATTCCAGCTTTGGAAGACAACATTTCCGAAGAAATTCGGGCTATTCCGGCCGAAATGCTCGAAAAAGTTGCCCAAAATTGGACTTTCCGAATGGACCACCTAAGACGCAGCCGCGGTCAACATTTAAATGAAATTATCTTCAAAAAGTAAATGTCATGGACCAATCTAACGTTTCAAATAAAGAACCGATGAGATTTTGCAAATTTTATGCGTTTTTTTTAAAAAAAAAGTTATCAGGCACTTAAAAAATCACTCTTTAGTAGATAAAATTGTTCAGCTAAACGAGCTGTCTCAAGATTTTGTGGCATTACGTTCAAATGAGCGTTGAAATTTTTTATGTATGTGTTTATTTGTGATAATTTAAGTTTGACAGTTTGAGAAGTGTAGCCCCTGTTAATGGACTTTTTTATATTTGCTCTTATTTGTCTCAATTGTTGATATGTTTTAAGTAGAGTCGTCATGAAGTATGAAGTGCGAAATATGTAAGCGATTTGATTGAACTATGCTGGATTTTGCACACGGTTAATGTGTTTAAGAACATATTGTTTGCAGTAGTTATTTAATTTGTAACCGATGTAAAATAAAACTAGGATTACTGCAAGTGTTATTAAAGCTGTTGTACTTATGGTAGATAATTCTTTCTTTGATATAGAAGAACCTAAATTCTTTTCTATATTTTCATTTATAGTTATGTAATCTTTGTTTTTGCTGTCAAGCATTGTGACGTTGTAAACCAGTTGACTGAAATTCGGGATCATGAAATAAAAAAAAATATAATTCAGCAGACAAAATGTAACTTTTTTTTTTTTTTTTTTTTTTTTTATTTTATATTATCATAATATCTTGAATATGTAATGAGTATTTATAAAAAAATATATATGTTTAGAAAATTTATCTATATTTGGAAAATAGCAGGTGCTTCAGTTTTGAGTTGTCGATGTTTTTCCTGTCTTCTGTGTATGTTGGATTCTTGTAGATGATATTATTGAGTGTTTTTGCTTTTTGTTTTAACCTGTCGTTGGCGTCGTCAATTATAATTTGGTGTGAGTTAATGTGTTCTTCTATGTGTTGCACTGATGCTTCACAAATGAAACAGATTGTTGTAGTTAAATTTGTTGCTGAAGATTGCATGCTAATTAATTTTGTTTCTGATTTTGTATTTCAGATCCTTTATTTTGTTAGCAATATCTCTTTTTTGTTGTCCTTTTACGATTGCTATGAATCTGTATAGTTCGTGGAGCTCTGCTTTCTGGCGGACGTATCTGCCCTTTCTTGTATGTTTCCTTTTTCCGGGTTGAGGTATAGGTTGTGATTGTTGCTGTTTTAATTGTTGACGTTGGTTGTATTCTTCTATGGTGAGCTTCTTTGGTCCAGGTATGGGTGTCGGAATATATAATGGAGCCTCGTCTGTGTTTGCCGATGTTCCCGCTGTTTCTAAATTTTTGACTTCTTTTTGAAACTGTTGTATTTTTTGCAGCAATTCATCAAATTTTTTATGAAATTCTTCGTTCATATTTCGAGAAAAAAAAATGTATTATGTATGTTGATTGCTGATTGATAAATTCGTCCTAGTCTTTGAAGATTCAGGTAAGCGGCAGGATCGCCATGTGTTGGTATACTTCTAAATTAAATATCCCAAGAACTTTTTATTGGGGGCGCGCCACGGAGTTTACGTATATAGCTCGTCAGCTTTTGTATATTCTGGGCCTAGCCGGCACTTCAGGGAATTGACTTGAAAAAGCAAATTAAAAGCCTTCTCTTGTGTTTAACTAAAAATCAATTTTTTTTTTTATTTGATATATCTTTTTCTTATATACTAAAAAAAACAGTATTTTACTTAACGCTATTAATGCTAGTATTTTAGACTCCGCCCTTATTTCCACGATGGGTAACCAATCAATCCCGTTAGTCGATCGGTTCCCAGCCATATTCCAATAGGCAACAACAATAACGTTGGCGCCGATAGCCTTGAAAATTCGGTGGGTCAGTTGCATTGGAGTAACATAATATATTCGCTGTATTTACTCCAGCGCACTGCTCCGCGATCACATTGTAATTGAATCGCACTAACAACAGCGTTGTTGTTGTTGTGCTTGTGCTGAGAATAAGCAATATCCCGCGATCACTTTGTAATTGAATCGCACTAACAACAGCGTTGTTGTTGTTGTGCTTGTGCTGAGAATTAGAAATATCCAAACGATACAAGCGGCAAAAAGGAGATGAAAACAATTCAGCACTTAGGCGTGTGAATGAAATTTGTTGTGACATTTTTGTTTTAAGTAATCTTCATAATTTTTGGGTTTTAAGTTGCATCAAAAATGTTATTGTTTTTGAATTTAATATTGCAGTGTTTTTGTATAATTTATGGGTTTGGATAAAATGTGTGTATTAATGTTTGGTACGGTAATAGTGACTGTGTAAGTACACTACAACTCCTTTATCAAGCTATTCATGCGAGGAAAATAGAATTTCTCGAGGATTTGTTCTTTATTCTCTCTCGGATTACGGTGAGCCCTTCCGTGCTCGCCTTCAATGATTTGGCAAACACGCTCCTTATTAGCAACGTCTTCAATTAATCTCTGTGTTATGCGAATTTTATAATGGTTAAAGTGTTCCAAATAAATGTTTTGAAGCAATTGTAGGCAACATTCAGGAATTTTGATGCCATTTATCAATGCAGGATTTAAGAGCTCAATTAACATCTGCGTAAGATTTTCCCTATTTACTTCTTCCAAAGAAATGAAATGCCGGTTGAACCCGGGATGCGGCTGCTCGTAGCAACGCATGGGGTTCCCCAACCTTATCACTATCTGGTTTCTAAACACTTTCAATGGCACTTCGACATGTGGAATTAAATCCGTGCTATGTATAGTGCCTATGTATAGTGCCTTCACTTGCTGTGTTGGTCCCTGAATTACCCTCACTAACACTGTCGGTGCCAGAGTTACCTTGCCAGTCAGTGCCTTGCCTTGTCAGTGTCGGAGTCGCCTCGTTCACTATGAGTCGGCTCAACTCGCGTGGAGCTGGTGAAGTGGTTGACCTCAGTTTTAAGACGAGAGAGGGCGTCTGCGACAAAGTTTGACCTGTCTGGCTTATAAATGAGCCGACAATTATATTCTTCTATACGCGCTTTCCAGCGTTTCAACTTTGCGATAAAATATCGACTGCCCAGTGCGAAAGTGAGTGGGTGGTGATCGGTATATATCCGAATTTCGTTTGCGCCATACAGATAGGAGCGTAAGTTGTCTAATGCCCAAACGATCGCCAGCATTTCTATTTCGTTTGTGGCATATGCTTCTTCGGTTTTATTCAATGATCGAGAAATGTATGAAATTGGCCTATCTTTTGCAGGTTCGCCCTGCGAAAGGACTGCACCGATGGCAAAATTTGAGGCATCCGTCGTTAAGTTAAAAGGTTTATCGAATTCTGGAAAAGCCAGAACTTCTGATGAGGATAACAGATTTTTTAATTCATTAAACGCCTTTTCATCAAGTTTAACGGGGACCTGTTTCGATTGACTTGCTTTTACCTGCAAATTCTCACCTTTGGTGAGGATAGTGAGTGGTTTTGCGACCTTGGCATAGTGCCGAATGAACCTACGGTAATAGGAAGTCATTCTTAAACAGATTTTAAGCTTGAATAAAACTCCTGTTTTATTGAGTGAATAAAAAATACACTTGAAGCAGTTGTAAGTTGCTCAAGTCGCTATTAGTTTATTATTGAGAAATAATTACATAAATTTAGTTTATATAGCTACTATTTAGCTTTACTTGGCAGTTTGGGTAAGAAAGCAAATCACCCAAACTGAGGTTGACCCATATTTATGTTTATTGCGTAATCAATTATTGCGAATTAAATCTTTTTAAACAATTATTGCAAAATTGACCCAGTTTATGCGCGCATGTTGCAGTATGCTATGTCAGCATAAACGCAGGCATAAAGAAAATGTTACAATTTTGAATGTTTGTCTTGCAATAAAAACAATTAATAAAAGAGTAAAAAAAAAATTGAAGATAATTTTTGTTGATTTCATCAACATTTTGCCGCCTCTGACAAGTTGTCTTCTGTTTGCAAGATATTACCATTTCACCTCAAATGCGGAATTATCATTGCCCTTGACCTATTGAAGCTCTGTGTTGTCGGACCGTTTGAAGCTTTTTCGGCATACTTGAGTCCTTATAAAAATCGTTACTGGGCCCAAAAATATGATTGCTGCAATTGTGGCTACGATGATATTCATCCAGTGTTGATGTTTCCTAATTGTTTTCCAGTTGGTGGAGTGAAGGTTACTTAGGGATTCACTTAATTCTTTTTCGTTAGACTTCAACAATTCGCTTAGGTCTGCTATCAACGGAATAACTGCTTCATTTAAAATGTTAATGGTTTCTTAACTGTTCATTGTATTACTGTTGATCATTGCCAATAGTTTCGAGTAGCGCAACACTGCTGAAATTTCTTCTTTAAGGTGTGCCTCCAGTCTTATAAATTTTGACTGAATGATGCAGTCAGGCGTGATGTGGATGGTTCCAGTTTCATTCAAAATTACTTCCTCACGATGAACACCGCAAGTGATACCTACTATTTTTTGAGAAGGTGTGACAAATATCCATGCGTTGTGAGTCCACAATTCCTTCCAGATGGTGTTGCTCAGGCTAAACCTTCGTGATGGACATTGAACTTTTGAACGATAATTTTCTATATAGTTGTTGAATGATGCAATTTCCACTTGTGTCGATATTAAGAAATATTGCTGGCTGCAAAATCATTGTCGTCGCATTCCATTTTGACGATTTATTGATGTCTTCATTTGATGATTCGAAGTACCTTTGCATGTTAAAGTTCACTCCGAACAATGAAGCTGTCATTCTAACTTCCTCGAAAAGATTATCTTTTATCTTTTCTGGTATGGCGTTAATTTTTAGGAATTCGTAATCCTCGATATCGGTGATTGGACAATATCCAGCTATTATAAACTCATTTGAGGTTACAATAACATCAAGTCTAACAAGTGGTTCAGCTAGAAATTCTAGGCCTGCCCCCAACATTTTTGTACAATTTGTAATTATTTCATTTGCTTGTTGATGGGATATAAACTCATAGAGATGACTTCGTTTGAGGTATGCATTCAACAGCTTATTATATTTTAGCTCAATTTCCTTCATGTAACTTGTAGCCACCAAGAAAGCATTTAGAATGTGAATGTTTACCTTGTTCGCGTCGGTTGCCTTGTACCATTTACTCATGGTGTTTATTGTTTGTATTCCCTCATTTTATTTTCTTGTGAAGTTATTTAAGTTAACGCGAACACAACGCGTATTATAAAAATAAAAGGCCGCGTTGGCTAGCCGAAGCTAGGCTCAAAATAAGGCTAACTCCAACATAAACTTAACCAATGCTTATTGCCTAAAAGTCCTAGCTTAGCTCCTACCCTAAGACTGCTGACATGGTGATTCCCACGGTGACTAACTCGCTGCTGCGCTGCCGGATGCGTGTGCACTGCATCGGCACGTATTGTGCGATTGTAACTGGATCTTCAGGTGCATCGTGGGAATGCCGCGTTATAACTCCTCCCCCTTCAAAGGTCTGCGGCCCGCAGATCAAAATGCGAATGGTAGGATCTAGGTGACTTCTGTGGTAGTCCTGCGACGTTAGGTTGCTCTTCAAGTGTCTTAATCGGTGGTATGCTAAGTTTCCTAGTCATGATGTGCCATATTGCTATGAAGGCTAAGATCACCAGAATAATGATAACGATGTCTGAGATGAGGTAGAGTCCAAGTGTACCTTTTAAACGGCCAAGGCGTTTAATGTTCTCGATGCTAAGCTCGTGTAAGTAGTCGATGTCCACTTTGATTCCTCGATTGGTGACATTTGTTAGAACTGGCGGGAGTGCCTGGAGATGTGAGATGCTTTTGCTCGTGAACGTCTGGTTTCGAATGGATATTGTTTCGTTGGTTAGCTGGATTATATTTGTGCCCTCGAGAAAGGTTGTCGTGTTCCCATTCAAGATTTCGCCTCTAAAGTTGGTTAAAAAAATTGTACTACTAGTTAACATTTCAATTACTTCTTCTTTGTTCGTTCGGAATTGACATTTTGCGTGTCCTCCCTTTAAGATTCTCGGCAAACAGCTATCCTCTGGTACCTTTTTCAACGCCTTTTCTTCACAGACAGTCGAATTACTGATAACAAGACATTTTTCTTTTAGGCCATATGTCTCCGTCTGACTCACAAGCACTTGTGAGAATTTTAAATCTACTTGCCTGCCATCGAATATTGTAGCTCTAGCAATAAGCAGATGATATTTAGCTGAGTTCAATTTTGGCATCGCAAGGACGTACAACAGGAGGGAGCCATTCGTATAAACTGATGGTCTTCCAAACTCGATCGCTTCGATAACATTCTGATAAGGAAGCGTCTCAACTTCTGCCAAGATTTGGTTAATTTCCTCTCTGTCCAGCATATTACCGTTGACGATTCCGGTTTTGGCCATCTGACATGCTCTGACAATTTCGCTGACTTCGGCTCTTATAACAAGTATCTTGTTCAAAATGTCACCCTCGATGTGGTCTTCTCTGTTATCTTTCGAAATACTGTTGATCTTGTTCACCACCTGATTTACCCACAGCAGTGCTTCGCGAGTGGTGGCAAATAGTTTTTCATTAACCTTATATTGATGGTTGTTATTTTCGATTATGTAACTTTCACTTTGAAGAATCGAGTTCCAGTCATCAGCGTCGGGTGAACCTGCGATCCATTTCCAAGCAGAGCCTAACCAATTAATTGATCGTGTCCTTCTTGAACTTCTTGCTCTCAATTCGTCCAGTCGATTGGCTATCCAATTAAGATGATATTCGCAAACTAGCCTTTTATCACCGTTATGTATGCTGGAGTTGGCTATTGATGAAATATTCATCAGCAGTCCCCTGTATGAATCGAGGTCCACGACGTGCACGAATTTGAAGCGTCCATTTACGATCCAACCGTCACCTTCACGAACTGATACTATTGGTGATTTGTATTTAAATACCTGGAAGCCATGTGCAGCAGTTATTGCCAAGAATAGACCTAAACTGTAATTAGATATGCGTAATTGAATTAATATTTATGGTTTCTTTCCCTTTTTTTATATTTGTTTTTTTTTTATTTAAAGATATACAAAAAAGCATAATTAAAATAGTAAAAATACTTAGTATAGTCAAAATATTCTTATTAAATGTAAGAAGATGAATTAAAAACAAAATATATACAGCTTAATTAAAATAGTAATATTATATGTAAACATATTTCAAATTCTTATATTTGATTGGTTTTTTTTCTTTAGTTAAAAAGAGAAAGTTAAAAAGTTTATCTTATGAAAAAATCTGAAACGATATGAAATTGTATTAATGCATTGTTATGAATGGAAATGAAAAATTAACATTTTTTTTCTTTTATTTTATATTCCTCTGCATTTCATGTGCATAGATTTTGCATGATATTCCAAATTTAGTTGTTTGTACTTCTTTTTAGATTGAATCATTTGAATATATTGTACATGCAATTTTATTGGTTTTGATTTTGAAATAACTTTGTATGCTTAGCATTGAAAAGCATTTTTTTATATATTTCTTTTTTTTTACATTAAGTTCATATCGCTAACACGATTCTTAACATAACAAGTGATTATTTTGTGGAACAATTTTTCGCATTTACATATAAATATTGAGCAGTACACATTTTTGCGTGTGACCTTGTGACAATTTCGATATTTTAGTTATTTTATTATTGTACCCATAATAGTTATAAGTGAGGTAGTGACCTCTAATTAGTGCTTAAGAACTCTTTTGCCATTTCCTGATGTTTTTTACCTGCTATTTTTTCTTTTTGTTATTTTGTTCCTAACATTGACAGGAGTCGAACCTTGATATCTTGCCTGACAGGCGAGGTACCCACCAATTTGTCATCCAACCTAAAAGCTACTGTACGAACATGAATTTTTTTATGTGTATCTTATGAAATTTCTTTCCTGTATCCGTTGTAACCGTTACCTTGTTGTCTTTTGCAACGACATGTTTTTTGAAGAGAGGTTTTTGCTTCCCTTTAATTTGCTTGTCTGCGATAAAGACGTCGTCACCTTGATTGAATTTTATAGGCACAGTTCTGGATTTGTTTAACCTCAGATTTCTGCGCTCTTGGTTTTGCTCTATCTGTGCCCTTATATCTTCGTGTACCCTATCGCGGAAATTTACCAAATTTTGATAGTTTACCCTCTCTGTCCTGTCAAAATGTATTGTATATATATCAACTCCCTTGGTGTTAAATTGCGCATTTCTTGCTTAAGGCATCTATAGAGTTCCAAAAGAGTAGAATGGAGTCGTTCAACTTGACCGTTGACCTCATTGCGCTGTGTTGGTGTTTGGTAAAGGTCTACTCCTAAGGACCTTATATAATTAGATATAATAGGACTCAAAAAGCTCCTCTCATTATCCGTTACAATGACCTTTCGTATTGTAAAATAATGAAGAACTTTAGTAAGTTTGGTGCGTAAGTGTATGGCCGATTTATTTCTTATGTGGAAAAGCTTAGCAAATTTAGTAAATTTATCCACACAGCTAAGTAATTTTTCGTTTTGAAGTTCAAAAATATCTAAATGCAAGATTTTGCAAGGATAACTTGGGACTGGGGTCAGTTGTAGTTGTGGTTTAGCTGGATGTCGATCATACTTATTTGCCTTACAGATCTCGCAATTTTTTGTGTATCTTTTAATGAGGGCGTTCATTCGTGGAAAGTAGTATTTTTCTATTATTTGAGCACCATTTTCGCGAGAGTTTCTATGCGCGCGCCTATGTTCATCTTCGATGATTTGACATATTTTTTCATCGTTGCTCACATCTTCCACAACCCTTTGGGTAATTCTGATCTTGTACCGAGAAAAATTGTCTAAATAGACTTCTTGAAGTATTTGTAAAAATGCTTCAGGAATCTTAATGCCGTTAATAACAGAGGGATTTAAGAAGTTCTTCAAGTTTGATATAAGATTAGTACTGTTAATTACCATGGAGACATAATGTCGCTTATATCCAGGGTGTGGTTCTTCCCAACAGTGTAAGTCGTTGCCTTCCCTTATTATTACTTGGTTCTTGAAAACATTTACAGGGGCCTCTACATGAGGAATTAGGTCGGAGTTGTCTCTTGCTGCACTGTGCATTGTCGCGTCCGATGCATGGCTACCTTCACTAGCTGTTTCAGTGTTGGAATTTTGACCTTCTGATGCTGTATCTGTAACAGAATCGCTTGAATCTGGCAAGTGATTCAGTTCTGTTTTCAGCCTCGAGAGAGCATCAGCCACAAAGTTTGATTTACCAGGTTTGTAAATCAACTCGTAGTTGTACTCCTCGATACGCGCTTTCCATCGTTTAAGTTTTGCATTGTAATTTCGATTACCTAACGCAAAAGTTAAAGGCTGGTGATCTGTAAAGATTTTTATTTTCTTAGCACCATAGACATAATTTCGAAGGTTGTCCAAGGCCCAAACTATTGCAAGCATCTCCTTTTCGTTTGTTGCATAGTTTTCTTCGGTTTTGTTCAAAGAACGCGACACATAGGCAATAGGCCTATCTTTCCCTATTTCGCCTTGAGACAGGATAGCCCCGATTGCAAAGTCAGAGGCGTCGGTTGTTAGATTAAATGGTTTTCCAAAATCAGGGAAGGTTAAGACGTCATAAGATGTCAGTAGTAGTTTCAACTCTCGGAAAGCTTTTAGAGCTTGTTCATCCAATTCAATCGAGATTTTCCTTGATTGGTTTGCTTTGACCTGGGCGTGTTCACCCCTCGTCAAATTTGTCAAAGGCTTAGCCACCTTGGCATAATCTTTTATAAATCTTCTATAATAGGATGTCAATCCAAGGAAGCTCTTTAGGTCTTTCAACGTTTCTGGTGGCAAAATTTGTTCGATGGCCTTTTTTTCGTCAGGCTTGATACCCTCACATGTTACGACATAGCCGAGAAACTCGACCTCTGCTTTCATGAATCGGGTTTTTTCCAGGTTAACTCTTAAGTTCGCTTCGAGTAATCGAGAAAAAATCGTTATAACATTCTGGAGGTGATCCTCTTCACCTACGCCAAACACGATGATGTCGTCAATGTATACATAACAAATTTTCCCGATGAATTCCTTCAACACGTCGTCGATCATTCTTTGAAAAATAGCCGGTGCGTTCTTCAACCCGAAGGGTAATCTCAGGAATTAAAATTTGCCATTCATGGTCGAAAAGGCAGTTTTGGGTATATCGGATGTCTTCATATATGCGTCAGATATAGTAACGCCATTAAGTCTCTAAAGTCGACAACCATTCTTTATTGTTTTTCACCACTGGGCTTAGGTTTTTTGGGCACCACCCAGATTGGCGAATTATATGGGCTTCTAGAAGGGCGAATTATACCTTCGGACAAGAGTTCATTCACCTGTCTATCTACTTCTTCTCTCATGGGAACAGGATATGGATAACTTTTGGTATAAATGGGCTCGTCAGTTGCCGTTCTGATTTTGGCCCTCACTGTAGTTTTTATTATATTGCATTCGCTGATTGGGCCAAAAATTTTCTGATATTTATTTAATAAATTCTTTATACGTAATTCGGCACTAGCAGACACGCTACCTGGCTCAACTAAATTGACTTCTTTTGATACTTTTGCCTTTAATGGAATTTGTATGTCTGGTTTAAGGGTCAAAATATTATTTTTACGGTCGATGACCGCTTCCAGGTCCTTCAAGGTGTCGTCACCGATAATTCCGTCAAAGGACACTAGACCCGGCAAGACGTAGAAGGTTACAACTGTGTTGTTACCAGCTTTCTCAAATAACTTACCGCTTACTTTCTTATTTATCTTTATATTGCCAGCAGCAGTATGTACCTGAAAAGGATTCTGTAAAGGGGTTGACGTGTTGGTTGCAGACGGACTTATGAAATTTTTGTTAGCTCCGGTATCAACAAGAAAATTAAGGATGGAGCCGTCCCGCGTTCGATATTCTATATAAGGAACTCTGGAGAGGCACCCGTCATAAAATTTAAATTGTCGATTCCGCAGGATTCTGGCTTATTTTCAACTTCTTCCCCTGAATCCTGCTCCGGCATCTGTATGTTGTTCAGCCTTTGATACTTCTGTGCATAGTTCGCTGACATCGCCCTTCGTTTGAATGGATTGTTGCCTTGAGGACGAGTCGGGTAGTTCATCCTTCTTGATTGTGTGGATTCGTAAACTTCTATTCTTTCGGGTATAGTGGATACTGTTGGTCTCCTTGGGTAGTTCGATGAGAAATGAGTATTGTTGTTAAAATTGTTATTTCCTCTATGAGGAAAGCTGTTAAATTTCCTTGTTGGAAGCTGTGGTCTAGATTCTATTCGAGGTATTTGATTCAATGGGACTGTTATCCTATTAATAGCATTTGAGTGGATAGCGTTGCTTCTCAGAGATAGATTTTGTATCTCCAAGCAGGCAGAGTACGCTTCGGGTAAGGTAATAGGTTTCTGAATTATTAACATTTTGGACAGGTCACCATTTAAGCCACAAATAAAAACATCCAAAGCACGATTGCGGTAGGTTTCTACCAAAGCATTGACTGTCTCTTGAGAATATGTCGCTGTTTTTATTTTATTAATGATGAGGGAGAATTGGTGGTTGACCGTCGCATAGAACTCAACTAGTTTTGAGCCCTTTTGTGCCAATTGATTGAGCTGGTGCTCAAGGGTTCCAATATCCCTTTTATCGGCATAATGTAACGAGAGAACCCTCTTTATGGCTGGCCACTCATCGTCGAAGATATTATAAGACACCAAGGCTGTGCCTGCACCACCCCGAATCTTCTGCCTAATGTGCTGCAGGATTTCTCGGTAAATGGGTTTGTCTCTTACAATCTCAAAGTCCTTGAGAATGGATTCAACACTGTGTATCCAAGACACATACCTTACCGGATTGCCCTCAAATACCTGCAGTTCCTTGACACAGTCAGGAAGCCTGCATATCTCCTTTAATTCTTGCTCATTTCTAGGTGCGCAAAGCGCAACAGAATTTTCTTCATCGAATGGGTTGAGACCAGATTCCGATTCCCTACACTCAACCTGGGCAATGTGGTCCTCAACTATTTTTAACTCAGCCCTTACTGCGCTGGAAGCTAAGGTTTCACTTCCTGCTCTTTCTACTCTGACTACGTGGCCCTCTAATCCCTTAACCTGCTCTATGAGAGCATTGACTGCACCAGTCAAGCCCGTCAAAGTATTTTTAATATCTTCCATTTTTCCTCGTATGGAAAAGAAAGGCAAAGAATTGTTCAAAAGCACTTACCTCAGAGGTTACACGTTTTAAGATGTGCAATATATTAAGATCAGAATCACAATCACAATTAATCTGCTTTTATTTCTCTTTTGATTTTCTTATATTATTTTAATATAATGATTCTTTGGATATATTTTTCCTCTTTAAGCAATTTTAACATTAATTTGTTTTTATTTTTTTTGTTTGTTTTTTCTCTTTTTAATTGTTCACCACTCACAAGGATTTCATTTTTTTTTTCTTGAGTTTGCTTGTTGCTGGGTTTTCAATGTTTATATCTCCTTTGCTTTTGTTTCTTGTTATTTTCAATTAATCTGTAATAGAAGTTCTTTTTTGTTATTTTATGATTGAAGCGGGGACTCTTATAGCTCAACTGGAGGGTCCCCCTTTCGGTGGTGAGTCGCAGTTGGCTTTTAGTTTTTTTAAAAAAATTTTTTATAAAATATGTTCGGATTATCTGAAGATTTAAGATTGTTTTATAGCTTGACTGGAGTTCGATTTTTATTTCAAAGATTATTTATGTTTCAAAGATTGAACTTAAATTTATTCTAGAGCACCGCTCAATCTTTTGAGCCGGTCATGGAAGGATCGTGTTGTCCGTTTTAGTTGCTTGCTTCTATAATCGTAGGCAACCTACTAAGGCACGATTTCTCTTCACGCAAGGTTTCCTTCTTCCCCTCTGGTCTCCAATGTAGGAATTTGGTCAAATATTGGTACATAATCGTCGTGTTCCCATGGTTACGGCAATATTCACTCCGCAGAGCGTGATCAATATTATGAACAAACCAGAAATTAGAAAAGGATCCCTCGTGACCGGTCTCATGAACAGCTGACTCCTTGACTAGGAATCGAAACCTTAAACCTTTTTCGTCAGGAGTGTATTGCTTTAATTTTTCAAGAGATTTTTTTTTTTTTTATCAGAACTATATAAGAAGCTTGGCGTCCGTGGCGTAGTTGGTTAAAGTGCGTGGCCGCTATGTCAACGAACTTTGGAAACCCAGGTTCGAACCCCAGCAGCGACAGAAAATTATTTGAATTAAAATAATTTTTCTGTACGGCCGCCACCTCTCTGCAGACAATGGCAAACCTCAGAGAGTAATCAAAATGCCATGTAAAGCTTCTTGAGAATAAGAACATTACGTTCATCGCCGTTCGGAGTCGGCGTTAAACCTGTAGGTCCATTTCTCGGTCAATTGTGTACAAACTTTAATAACACGCACAACACAATTGATCATAAGAAGCTAGGTCAAAGTCTTTTCAAGGGCTGAAATGGCCAGTTATTTATTTTATTTATTATATAAGAAGCTTAGAGGATTTTTTCTTCAACAAAATGTTCTTTTTATTCATTTTTTCTTTAACGCTACCTGTGGCTCTTTTTAATCTGAATATGTGACAGTGTCCATTTATTTAATCTTTTTTTTTGTAACAATTGGCTCTACTTAATTCACAAAATTAACGTTATTCCAATCTGGCAATATTTTTTGGTTGTTTAAATAAGTCAGGCAGCAACATTAATATGTTCTTTAATTGAACCTGAGGGTCTTCGGAATCACAGGCTTTTTTGTTATATCCTGAACTAGCAGGATGTAGACGTATGTATTTATATATACAACTCTGAGGGTCTTCGGGGTCACAGAGCTGGTTATTATGTTATACCCCTTTACACCATAGTGCACAGGGGTTGTGCTTTTTGTAATTGATTCTTGACTTATTTCACTGTAGCAAATTATAATTTTTCTATAATGCCACACCATTAACACTGTCACATTGATTTATCGCTTGCCACAACACCACAGGATTTTTTTATTTTATCCTCTAAGTTTCACAATTTTAAAGTTCACTAAGTATTTTTTTTTTTTGTTTTTTTTTTTGTTTTGTTCAAGGAACCTGCATTTGAAGCAGGTCTCTGCTCGGGCGCCAGTTAACGCGAACACAACGCGTATTATATAAATAAAAGGCCGCGTTCCTCCGAAATGTGGTAATCCAGGCGGAATTAAATGCCACTGTATACCCTTTTCAGAGATTTTATTTTTTTCTTGAATATGTTTAAGTAAGTTATTGCTTCCGATGAAGTTGGTACCTCTTCGGCTTATCATTCGCTGAAGAGCTGCCAAAACTCCCTCCGTGGTAAGGTCTGACGTCAGTTCAATATGTTTTGCTTTTGTCGAAAGGCAAACAAAAATTGCAATATAGCCTTTATATGATTTGATTCCACGAACACTTTATATGCACTGGTCCAGCATAATCGACGCCACAGTGAATAAAAGGTCTTGAAAAGTTAACTCTAGGCTGCGGAAGTTGTCCCATCAGTTGAGTTTGCCCTTGTGCTTTGAAACGGAAGCATTTTATGCACTTATTGTTGAGTGCCTTTACAGTTTGTGTCCCTCTTATTATCCAAAACTTATTTCGTGCATAATTGAGCGTCAGTTTTACTCCACCATGCATCGTATCCAAATGTGTTTGGTTAACAATAAGCTCTGTCAATGAGCATGCATTGGATAAAATCATTGGATGCTTTTGATCATTTGGCAGATTTGAGTGACTCAATCTGCCACCAACTCTTAAAATGGCATCTGCATCTACGAATGGATTTATTGAGTAAAGTGAACTGCTTTGCTTTAACTGCTTCTGCATTAGATCTTTTATCTCTTCTTTAAAGTAAGATTGAGCGCACCTTACCAATTACTTTTCTGCATCCTCAATCTCATCAACTTTCAAACAGCCAATACTTCTTGCAGACTTATTGTTTTTAGCGTTGTATGCAAATCTTATACAGTATGCTGTAACTCGATAAAGTTTGTTTAATGAAGAGAATCTCGCTGCCAGCTCGTCCATCCTATTGACATTCACAACTGCACAAGTACCTATTTTTCGAAATTCAGGTAGTTCACTGATGGTTTCTTCATCTATGGGCCATTTGCTTTCATTAAGTTTTAACCAATGCGATCCACACCACCATAAAGAGTTGTTGATAAGGTTATCTCCATATGCTCCTCTAGAAGGAATGTTTGCTGGATTCTCTTTTCCTGGTACGAAGCGTATTTGTCCTACGAAGTTTTCTTAAATAAATGACACTCTATTGGCTAGGAACGTTGTCCATTTTACGGGATGCTGCTTAAGCCATCCTAGCACTATTTTTGAATCTGACCATAAAACCACCTTGTCATACTGTATGTCGGAACCTGGTCGCGCCTGGAGTCATGGAAGTGACGCCTAGGAGAGATATGACGGACGTCGTATATACATTAGCATGGCACTGACGTCCTGAAGATTTATCTCCTAGGCATAAATTCCTTGAACCATGACCCCACTGCCATGGGGCAACGTAGAATTAAGCCGTACGGTGGGTGTCTACGTTACATAAAATGTAAAATACTTGTATTCCTTCTGTATGTCGGAACCGTTTATGATGTAATTAATTAATTTTGTAAAAACTGCCACTGCGCATAGTTGCTGGCAACCTGGATTTAAACTCGTGCCACTCCGCTTGTAGATCTGTTGCAATTTCCTGATCCCAATCTACTCCTCGAAGCCACAGTTTCTGTATCATTATCCTTGCCTTGATGATGACTGGCGATAACCAACCAAATGGATCAAATAACCTTCCTGCGTCACTAAGCACTGACCTCTTAGTGTTTTTTGAACTGAAAGACTCCATGTTAATCTTAAAGCTGAATTCATCTGTTTTGGAACACCATTTTGTTCCCAGAATTTTAACCGTATTGCTTTCATCGAAGTCCATATTGGATTGCATCTCCACATCTTCTTTTGGTAGGTATTGAAGCAATTCTGGCCTGTTTGAATTAGTTCTTGCTGCAGTCTTCCCTTTCCTCGACAGAGTTTGCACCTGCTAAACAATCATCCACATAAAACTGTTTAGACAGCGTTTCATATGCTATCGGGTAGTTCATTTTTTCATCCTCAGCTAATTGAGTCAACGTCTTGATTGCAAGGTATGGTGCTGATGCTGTTCCATAAGTCACGGTGTTAAGACTATACTCTTTAATTGGATTATTTGTGTTCTCTCTCCATAGAATACGTTGAAGATCCTTGTCATCTAGATGAATTAGTATCTGCCGGTAAATTTTCTCGATTTCCGCTATAAATACGGCTTGGAATGTTCTCCACTGTAGTAGGAGTAGCAACAAGTCTTTTTGAAGTTTAGGACCAGTCATCATGATGTTGTTTAACGATTTTTCCTGATGTTGTTTTCGCCGAGGCGTCAAAAACCACTCGTAGCTTTGTTGTTGTGCTGTCTTCCTTAATAACATCGTGATGTGGCACATAGTATGTTGTCGTTTTTGCCACACAAGCCTCTTCCATATGATCAAGCCGTAAATATTCTTGGATGAACTTCACATATTCTTCACGCAATTTCGAATTTCTTTCAAATCGGTTTTCCAATGAATAAAACCGTTTTAAAGCCATCTTTCTTGAATCACCCAGGCTTGCTCGATCCTGATGTAATAGCAATTTAACTATGTATCGTCCTGTTTCATCTCTGCTGTGAGTCGACTTGTAATGACTTTCGCATTCTCTTTCCTCGCTCGTTGTGAGGTCAGCAGACGGCACTTAATCAAACTCCCAAAATTTTCGTAGTATATCATCCTCACTGCTAACACTAACGCAAGATGTCACTTTATTAACCATGTTTCTGTGTGATTCAGTAAAAGATGATGTAATAACAGGTCCAGACAATATCCAACCGAATATAGTATTTTGAGCCATTGGTGTTCCAGCAGGTCCTTTTAGTAATCCATACCCAATGATTTCTGAAAACACATCTGACCCCAATAACAAGTCTATTTCTTTTGATTCCAAAAAGCAAGGATCCGCAAGTTGTAATCCTTTTATGTGTGGCCACTGTTTGTGTGCGAGTTCTTTATTTGGCAGCATTGATGTAATCCTTGGCATGACAATTGCTTCGATTTGACAAGTTTGTGCTTCATCATGAATAGATTGTACCATAAATGTGCATCTTGCTACCACTTGAGTTGCCTGGCCATTAATTCTATTGACCTGTTATTCATATTTTATCAGCGGAATCTTCAGTCTTTTAGCTAGTTGCTCCGTCACCACACATGATTGCGATCCCTGATCGATGAGTGCCCTCACTGGCTTTATTTGAGTTATCATGTTTACAGTTACCATTGCCGTTGCTAGTGTAGTGTCATAGCACAGCCAGCTTACGGTACGTTACATATTTGGTAACAAAATATATTTTCTTTGTTTTTCTTTCATTCATTCTTTCGATCGTGTGCCAACGCTTATCGAGTGTCATTAGGTCACTGTGTTTTTGCGTCACAGCCAATTGTAACGAAATACGCTCACTGGTGTTCGCTAACCCTATTAGCTGCACAAGTGCAAAAATTCCAAGCTGAGGAATCAAAGAGCAAGTGAGAGAAGAACAATTATTAAGAACATAATTGAACTAAGAAACAATATGAGAATAGAATAATGGGAAGGAGTTTAAGAATATCTAAATAGAATTAATACTGGTATTTTTATTATAAATATTGAAGATCTTTGAAATAAAGAGGAGAATGAAACTTGACTTAAAACATCTAAGTTCTTTTTATTCTTCAAACAGTACGGCAAAATTGGCCATCTAAACTTTTAAGCCTTATCTTTGGCATTTTTAGGAACACCACCAAAAACATATTACATGGCGATCCTGAAAATTGATCCTGCCTTCTGATCCTGTCAAACTGATCCGATGACAGAACTGAACGGCAAAAACAAACGATCGCGCAGTACAGAAGCGAACAGCAGCCGAAAATAAACCTTCGAAAAGACCCAGAGGAGGCCGAAGAGTAATTGCTAGACGTCGCGTTGCGGAAATACATAGTATTTTACCGTTGGTAACTGATGCAAAGTTAAAACGGGCATTAATACACAAAATACAAATAGAAAAGTTAAATTACGGCAACCATGGGATGGTTCAGCAACAAGGAAATCGTAACAACTAACAACAACAACAGCAGCAGCAGCAGCAGTAGTAGTGAAAGCAGCAAATTCAATGATCTTATTCTAGCACTTAGCTTAATATTTATGATTGCAACAATTTTATATATAGTTAATAGATATTACAAAAATTATGTTAGGAAACAAATGCTGCGAAACATCAGCAACTCTGTTTAACAAAATATTTTAATATTCACAATAAATACAAAAATATATCAAGCACTTTTACATACGAAAATGATAAGGTTTGGCACCAACTGTTTCTACCAAGGATGCTTTGGTCAACTTTTTGACAAATATTGTGAAAATTGTCAACAAAAAATCGTAGACATAGGAAAAATTAAATATATGGCACACAAAAACAAAGCATGGCATCGTGAATGCTTCAAGTGCAAATATTGTCACAAAAATTTAATCAAATCAGGCTTCATAGAGCATGAACCAAATTTAATGTGTCAAAAATGTTTTAAGAACAATAAAACTTTTTAAATTAGATGTAAATACAATGTTCCGTCGATATACATATAAATGGAAATAGATGCAGCAAAAGAAATATTAAGGAGATTAAAAAAGGCCCCAGGTAGGGAATATACAAAGAAATACATTAATGAAATAAGGAACAAAGTAGATGAGCTAAGAACCTCAATAGATAAGTCAGACAACCCTAAATGAAAATTAGACTTAGAAAATTTCGAAGATATAGCTAGAGCAATAGAACAGTTTTTAATAGAAAAAAAGTGAGCTAACAGATAGCAAAAACACAGATAGCCACAATACTGAAAGTCAAAGTAATACACCAGAAAAGAAGACTGTAAATCGAAACAATATAGAAATGTCAACTTTTAATATAGAAACGGCTATTAAAGCCATACCCACCTTTAATGGACAGCACAGCGAATTAGAACCATTTTTGAAGATAGTAGAATTATTACACAACTCATATACATCTAATGCTCAGAAAACATTATTAGAGTTTGTAGTAAGTGTAAAACTTAGTGCGGTAGTTCGAACAGCGCTAGGCTCAAACACATCGACATTCGTAGAATTTAAAACAAGACTACAAGAAAGATATAAGAGCAACGTAACAATAGCTCAAATACATACACAACTGTCCTCAACCACACAGAAGAACAAAACGGTAAACAATTTTAAAGACAAAATTTTAAATTTGATGTCAGAACTGAACAAACTACAAATAAACGATTTAGGTAATAATGCAACCAACGAACAGAAAACAGTCATAGAAACAATGAACGAAAAATATGCCTTGACCATATTCAAAAACGGGTTAGATGACACCATCAAACCAACACTTTTTGCAGCCCAACCCAAAGATTTAAATACAGCAGTAAATATCGCACAAGAAGTGGAACGTGATAACCAAAACAACGGTCCGCGGATCTTAAACTACAATGCAAGCACAAACAGAAACCAAAATTATCAGCATCATAACAACTTTAGCAGAAATAACTATCAAAATACATACAGAAATAATAACAATTTCAAAAACATGACATAAACAAACCGATCATTGAGAAAGAACTATTAGCCATACATTGGAGTATAAATTTTTTTAAGCCTTACCTTTATGGAAGAAAGTTTATAGTAGTCACTGACCATAGACCCTTAGTTTCGTTGTTTTCCCACAAGAATCCATCATCTAAAATGACGAGAATTAGACTGGACTTATCTGATTACGATTTTGAAATTGTCTACAAACAAGGCAAGATTAATACAAATGCTGATGCGCTATCTCGTATAAAAGTCGATAGCAATATACTCAAAAGTTTAATTCCCACAAATAAAGAGACAGAAGAAGTATTAGTAGTTACAAGGAGCAAAGCAAAACAAATTAACAAAGAAGAAAGGAGCAAAGAATTTAAGAACAATGCGAGTGAAAATAACATTGAAAATGGTACCCACCACCTGAGTCAACACCTCCAAGGAAGTGATATATTAAAAGACACATGTCCTAATGAGTCTGGCCAACTCTATATATGGGAATGCACATCTTTTAATGACGTAAGGAAATTGGTGAAATTGAAATTCAACATTGAGAATAATAGCAAGCTTGCCATAAATATATATAATAATAAATTGCGCATAACGTGTAGCGATGACCCTTCGCGCCTAGGTGAGATGTTGGAGAAGCTACAACGTTTATTTAGAAAATCACAAATAAAGGAGCTAGCCCTTTGTGATAAAGATTTTATATTTAAAAATATCGATATAAATATGTTTAAAGAGAAATACAATGCATTGAAAGATAATAAAGTCTCGCCAATACGAATACTAATATATAAAGCTCCAATACAAATAAACAGCATGCTCAAACAATACAAACTAATTGAAGAATTCCACAACTCAAGCACATCAGGACATATGGGAATTAGAAAAACGATTTCAAAACTAAAACAAAGATATATTTGGAAAGGGATGAGAAAATGATTAAAGAATTTATAAATAGCTGTGAAAAATGCAACAAAAACAAGACCACACAACACATTAAAGAAGGTTTAGTATTGACAAACACACCAGCGACAAGTTTTGAGAAAATATCAATTGACACTGTAGGTCCTTTAAGAATATCAAACGGATATAGATATGTTTTAACGATGCAATGTGAGCTAACAAAATTTGTAGTCGCTCACCCAATTGCAACCAAAGACGCCAAGACAGTCGCATCAACCCTTGTCGAACAATTAATACTCAAGTACGGTTGTTTCAAAACACTTATGTCCGATCGTGGGACAGAATTTACAAACGAGCTAATGTCAAGTGTTTGTAAATTACTAGACACTCGTCAAATTTTTTCAACACCTTATCATCACCAAACAATCGGTGCTCTTGAAAGAAACCATAGAGTTCTAAATCAATACATACTTTTCTTCACAGACGATTATGAATGGGACAAATGGATACCCTATTACACTTTTGCATACAATACGACACCCCACGTTGACACAGACTATTCTCCGTTTTAGCTAGTCTTTGGAAAATTGCCGTCACTACCAAGTGATACACTTAGGCAAACAAACAAAATTTATGACTTAGACAATTACGCTAATGAATTGAAACTAAGATTAAGAACATCAATAAGTAAAGCTAAAGAAATAATAAACAAAGTTAAGGATAAGAGAAAAATAGATTACGATAAAAATATGAGGCCTCAATCATTAGAAATAGGAGATTTAGTTTTTGTAAGAGTAGAAAATAAGAAAAAACTACAGAGCCCATATGAAGGACCATTTAGAATTATTGATAGAAAAGGAGTAAACTCGGTTGTAGAAATAAACGGCAAACCAAAAGAACTCCACAATAACTTATATGTTTACAAAATATATGAATACATAAGAAGAATAGATAATTAGATAAACATAAAAATAAACTTATCAATTGTATATCCAAATATTTCACTAAATTAATATTATTATACTATAAACTTATACACGCTAAAGACATTTATTTAAATATATTAAAACCAAATAGAATTATATAGAAAAACAAATATTTTGCATATACATATATACACATAATTCAAACATGTATAGAAAAATAATTTAAGCTTTATAAATATGTAAAATATTCTTAAAATCCTCCATTCTTTAAAAATCATTTCAAGAAATAATTTTTCGCTTAAGGGTAAGGGTGTAGTGTCATAGCACAGCCAGCTTACGGTACGTTACATATTTGGTAACAAAATATATTTTCTTTGTTTTTCTTTCATTCATTCTTTCGATCGTGTGCCAACGCTTATCGAGTGTCATTAGGTCACTGTGTTTTTGCGTCACAGCCAATTGTAACGAAATACGCTCACTGGTGTTCGCTAACCCTATTAGCTGCACAAGTGCAAAAATTCCAAGCTGAGGAATCAAAGAGCAAGTGAGAGAAGAACAATTATTAAGAACATAATTGAACTAAGAAACAATATGAGAATAGAATAATGGGAAGGAGTTTAAGAATATCTAAATAGAATTAATACTGGTATTTTTATTATAAATATTGAAGATCTTTGAAATAAAGAGGAGAATGAAACTTGACTTAAAACATCTAAGTTCTTTTTATTCTTCAAACAGTACGGCAAAATTGGCCATCTAAACTTTTAAGCCTTATCTTTGGCATTTTTAGGAACACCACCAAAAACATATTACACTAGCAGAATTGTTTGTTCTCGATCTCTGGTAGTTGCTGCTTCTTCTGTAACGTTAAATGGCTTTGCTGCTACGTTTAGTTTTTGAATTTTAGATGTTTTAGCCACCTCTACTTTGTCCATATGTAACAATGAATTATGCTTCAAGTTACAGTTTGTGCATCGTCTTTTGCTGTTGCATTGCTTGCTTGCATGTCCGCTTCGAAAACAATTGAAGCATAACTGCGCTTGTTTTACTTTATCACGCCGCTCTTGAACATTCATACCAACGAATTTCTTGCAGATATATAGTTGGTGATAATCTCCGCATGCAATGCATATAGTTTTTACTAACATAGTCACGTGAGTTTTAGTGTAATTGCGATAATTTCTATGATCCCTGTTAACATCTCTGCTATTTTTCTTGTTGTTTTCGAGTGCTCTTAATCTTGCTTCGATAAACTCGAAAAGATCAAATAACTTTGGAATATCAGTTGACGATCCTTTTGAATGCTGATATAATTTTCGGGTTTCACTGTCTAATTTCGGTATGACAAGCGGGTCTCAGGATTTTACATCTACTCCTAAATTTTCGATACCATATAAAATCTCCTTTGTTGAATCCATTAATGTCTTAAGGTCGAAAGCGTTTTCGGCCTGTATAGATCTTTGGCCCAACAATTTTTGAATGTAACTGTTGACCAGGGCTGCAGGATTTTGAAAACTTTTTCTCAGTATTTGGATTGCTGCTGCATAATTGCCGGCTGATGTCATCAGATGGCTTATAATTCTTGAAGCTTCCTCTCGACGATTGCCTTTTAAATAATACATTTTCTCTATGTCGCAAAGATCTTTATTTTCATGAATCAGCCTAACATATAGTTCCCAAAATGATGTCCATTCCTCATATTTTCCATTGAACACCGGGATGCAGAGTGTGGGAAGTTTTATTTTTCATTCTGCAATATTTCCTGATTCAGTAACTTCACTTGATGATAATGTCTCCCGCAAGCTGATGTAAGACTCCTGATACAATTCTTCCAATGCACTCAGCTGCATTTGTTTTTGAGGGTAGTTATCGGAGGTAGCCCTTCTCTTGAAAGGGTTATTCCCGTGGAATCTAGCTCCGTAATTATTACCTTGTGGCCTATTCATATAATTTACCTGTCGTGTCTGGACGGATCGGTCCACGTCCATTTTTTCTTGTGACTTTGGGGGCCTTGCAGGTGTGAATTGTCCACTCGGGTTGAATGAAGTATTCTGAGGTCTAAAACCGTTGTTAAACCTCCTTGGAGGCATCGTACGCCTATATTCATTACTAAAAACTGGATTAATGGGGACTGTGATATTATTCGGGGCAGCCAAATTATGCACAGAATGTTTACGGAAGTTAAGATTCTGAATATCGAGGCATGCCTCTGGGAGTGTTCGTGGCTTTTGTACAATTAACATTCTAGACAGATCTCCGTTTAGGCCACGAATGAACACATCCAATGCTCTATTCCTATATGTTTCTATCCGCGCGTCTACTGTTTCTGGCGAGCACGTTTCTGTTTTTACCTTATTAATTATAAGGGAAAATTGGTGGTTTACAAACGCATAAAATTCGTCGAGTTTCGAACCCTTTTGAGTCAGCTGGCTTCGCTGATGCTCAAGAGTTCTAATGTCCCTTTTATCGGCGTAATGCAAGGACAAGCAGAATTTAATTGATTGCCGGTCGTCATCGAAAATATTGTAAAAGATCAGGGCAATGTCAGCACTGCCTCTGATCTTACCCCTAATGCTCTGCAGAATTGCCCTAAATATGGGCTTACCCCGGACTATTTCATAGTCTTTTAAAATACTTTCAATGCAATGCACCCAAGAGACATACTGTGCAGGATTCCCTTCGAAAATCTGCAACTCCTTTACGGAGTCCGGGAGTTTGCAGATTTCTCTCAATTCTGCCTCTGTTTGAGGTGCGCAGAGTGGAACAAGTGCTGGTTTGACATTACCCTGATTCCCTTGCTCTAAAGAGGCAATACGCCGCTCGACTAAATCAAGTTGAGTGGCGCGGCGATCTGTAAGTTCGAGTATAGTTAGGCGCCGTTCAATCTTTTAAACCTGTTCAATCAGACCGTGTTAACTTGTATGTTTTGTGTGTTTGTTGTTTTATGTTTGTTTGTATGAACATTCTTCTAAAAAGTTGAATCTCGCGTGCAAGTTTCTTTGATTGTCTTCCAATGGTAGCTGTTGAATCCCTTGTTGAGTTTGTCAATACAGGTGCGTGTACCAATATTGACCTAAGGGATTGTTGTAGAATTGCACAGGCACTTGAACCTTGTACAATTGTTGCTACAGATGAATGTAAATAAAAACGGTGTTTTACTTTGATTTGAGTTATTACTACTCCTCTTTATTGCTTAGTATAAGAGCTTATACACATTTTTTACTTATAATACGTTTACAACAGTAACAAGAATAAAACGAAATATTAACTAAGTTGTTGTTGTTGTTATTCAGCGTCAGCACAAATATGTTTTAGTTGTTACCGATATTGAAATGAGTTGTTGTTGGTGTAAATTTGCATCAGCAAAATATAAATATGGTTTAAGTACTAATAATAACATCGATATTCAACAATATGGAAATACATCACAATTGAGTAGTAAAGCAAAAGTGTGTCATAGCGACCTACCTCTACACCTGGAAGCAAATTTTAAGTGTTGACACACATTTGTGGTTTGTTTTAGTTGCGCGTTGAGTTGAATTAAGGTGGTCAGATGTATGCATCTGAACATATTCCCCGGCGTTGAGCGATGTCGATCAACCTGTATTTTAGTAAACGGTGATGAATTCTGTGCCATCTGGTAGACTTGTATCAGGTGTATTGACGTGAATTCTCGGGGTGGGCTGTGGTGCAGAAATACCGATGCTACGTGACTTTTGGCATCGTTTCCAAGCAATCCAGGAGAGGATACATACGATGAAAATAACGCAGGAATAACTTATTGTATAATGATGAATGTCATGAGGCCGAATTTTGTTGGGTAAATCAACTCGAAGACTTGAGAGTTCATGCTGTATTGCTGATAACTGCGTTATCTGCGGGATGTAATGTAGGGAAATGTTGTTGTCGGTTTTGAAGGGAAACTTAAGTCAGCTGTGAGCACATTTGGAATGTATGATTTGAGGCTGGTTGATTTAAGCGTTTTGTGACCTTGGATGGTGATAAGCGGTTGTTTAATGATGCAATTTTCATTCATTGATAAAAGTCCAGACCGTTGAATAGTGACTGGTGTTAAAATTGCGTCACATACTGCGTTTACCACCACCTTGTCTTTGACGGAATAGATCCATGAGTTGAGGTTATGTAATTAATTTACACACTGCGATGGCAGATCCTTTTTTATACAGCGGGTGATTTTGTTGACATAAGTAGTGGTCTCTTTCAGTTGATGTGCATATTCTTAAGTCGGCTTCCTTTAGTGGGAAGTATTGATCTCGATGCAGGTTGACAATCAAGTATGGGAAAGGTGAATCAATTTTGACAAATGAATTGTTAAGTTGCCATGGCACCGGAATAAGATGTAGTAGTTCAAAGTCTTCAGTGGATATTAATGGTAGCTTCAGTTTAAAAATCACATAATTTGTAGTGACACGTCCTTCGATTGACATCAAATTGTACAATTGTATTAATTCCTCGGTGGGTAGCTTAAGATGGCTCGGGAGATTTGCTTTGATGTTGATAAGCTCACGTTGTAACTGCACAGGTGAGAGGAGCTCTGGGCTAAGCTTTCCATGGTGAGTATCTGTCAATATGTCGAGAAGTGAGTCTTGAATGCGTTGGACATATAGTATCTCCACTGTGGTTTGAAGAGCCAGTTCAAGAACTAATTGAGAAATACTTTGGTTGTCTAGTTCTTGTTGAACGTTGTCAAACCGATTATTTAAGTTGGTCAATCATTTTTTAACCTTTAGAAATTCTCCTTCAATATCTTGTTGTTTCTTTTTCATTATATTTATCGTGCTGTCCAAAAACGAGGTCTGATTTTGAAAGAGACCTTCAAGATGATCTTCATTTTGACGAATTTTTTCTTTCGTGTTAGCGGCTTCTTCTGCGTACTGTGAATCAAGAACTCCGAATAGTGAATGAGCCACATTGCCGACGACGTTGAACGCACCTCTTCGAGATCGAGATGTATCGTGAATTTTGAGAAGCTGATTTTTCTGAATGATTTCATCCATTAAGCGTTTAAGTAATATTACTATTATAGGGCAATGTTTCGATGTTTGTATAGCCGCACAATATTTTTTCAAGACGCTTGGGTAGTTTTTCATTATGTCCAATTCTTTCCAGAATGTTTGCATGTTAATATATGTGACCAGGTTCCATTCGCTGGTAATGATTCCAGCAGAGCCGAGTTTTTCGAAGTAAATGCCAGGATCGGATGCAAATGGATGAACCTCTATTGGGGATCGTATAGCAGGCGGCAAAAATAAACAAGTCAATAAGACGGTCATGAGTGCTGAACTTGTGCTGACTCGTGTTCGTTTTGGTTGTTGGGGACCGTCGTTTGGATTTGAGTGCTTGATCTTCTTTTGCGTTTTTGTTATTTCAGTATGCCTGACCTCAGAGTTGATTTGTCGAGAATCACTACGATGTTCTTCCTGGTCAGGTGTCTGAATTGGCAACGGCGCAAGCCTGTGTATCGGACGTTTCAGTATGCCAGTTGCTGTCCTTATGTCAGCTACTCTAACAGCATTGTCGTGCCCGGTGTATGTCTTGACGATTCTGCCCAATGCCCACAGTAGCGGTGGCAGATTGTATTCTTGAATTATCACCATCATACCTTGTTTAAAGTTTTCTGATTGTTCCTTCCACTTGTTCCTGTGTTGTAGTTCATGCAGGTACTCTCGTGACCACCGCCTCCAGAATTCGTGTTTTAGGTGAGACACTAACTTCCACCTTGTTAGTAGAGAGACATTGTTCTGTGTGGCATATGAATCGACTGATGATGTCAGTGGTTCGCCAATCAGGAAGTGTCCTGGCGTTAGGGCTATATCTTCTGGGTTATATCTTCTGGGTTGGTAGACACAGGCGTTAATGGTCTAGAGTTAAGTATTGCTTCTATTTCAACCATTACTGTTTCCAGTTCTTCGTATGTTAACGAAGCGTTGGCCACACCTTTGACGAATAGTGTTTTTACAGATTTCACTGCTGCTTCCCATAGTCCGCCGAAATGAGGAGCTCTTGGTGGTATGAAATTAAATTTGATTCCCTTATTGCTGCAATTTCTCGTTATGGCTTCTTGGGCTTTTTGTGTATGAATCACTTCTTTTAACGCTGATAGTTGGTTATTGGCACCTACAAAATTTGTTGCGTTGTCACAGTAAATATTCTGGCAGCGTCCTCGTCGGCCGATAAACCTTTTTAAGCATCTGACAAAGGCATCTGTGGTGAAATCGCTGACAATTTCTAAGTGTATCGCCTTTGTTGCAAAGCAGCAGAATACTGCCACGTAGGTTTTTTGTGGTCTTTTTCCTCGGATTTTGAAATGAGTCCAGAATGGACCGCAGAAGTCTACTCCTCAATTCATAAAAGGTCGAGTAGGCTGTACTCTTGCCGCAGGCAAATCTCCCATGATCTGTTGGCATAACCTGGGCCTTATCTTCGTGCAGCGAATGCAGTTGTGCACAATCGTCCGGGCCATAGACTTTGACTTGATGATCCAGAAATGTTGCTGAAGTTGTTCCACTAGTGTCTTAACTCCACAGTTAAAATGCTCTTCGTGAAACCATTTTATGAGCAATTTGGTTAATGGATTATTGTATTGGATGATCATTGGATGTTTGGCATCGTAAGAAATGTTGGGTGCCTCGAGACGTCCTCTTACTCGGAGCACCCCTTCGTCGTCCAAGAATGGATGGAGGCTGCTTAGCTGACTGTTTTTGTTGAGCTGGAAATTCTTCTTTATTAGCGTGACTTCGTCCTTAATATCTGACCACTGCATGGCACGAACTATCACTGAAAGCGCCCTTTTGAGTTCTATGGGTGTGAGAAAAATTTCGGTTTCGCGTTCTTGAACACTCTGTTTGGCATGCCGCTTGAACCTAATCATGTATGCAACAATTCTTGTTAACACTTTGAATGAATTTTTGTTATTGATATTGTATATGATATCATCTGGCTTGTTCTCGACAGTGGCAGCTGCGGATACTACCACCTGTCTTCTTTCTAAGTTGTTATCTGACTCTGGTTTGTTTGAATATTTCGTGGGCCATCCTTCTACCTTCCCATGCAAAAAGATTGGTCCGTATAACCATAGATTGCAAATGGGTAATTCAGACGGAAATAGGCCTCTCGATAGAACATCAGCTGGATTTTGCTTGGAAGCAACGTGCCGCCATTGTGCTGCCGAAGAAAGCTCTTGAATCCTTGCGGTTCTGTTAGCGACAAATGTTTTTAGGGTTGATGAACTGGAATTTATCCAAGAAAGAACAATTTCTGAATCGGTCCAGAAATAAACCGGAGCATCTGCCAACTTCAAGTCTTGCTTTGTCCTTGTTACTAGCTGTGCACTGAGGAGTGCACCGCAGAGTTCTAATCTTGGTATGGTTTGTGTTTTTAGAGGGGCCACACGAGATTTTGAGCATAACAGCCGTACAATGATGTTCCGTTCTTGTCAATGGATCTGACATAAACGGCGGCTCCGTATGCCTTTTCTGAGGCATCAGCAAAAGAATGTATCTGCGAGGAACTTCTTGTTCCTTGTTGAAAGATGTGCCTTGGAAGATGCGTGTTGGCTACTAGTTTCAACTCTTCGCAGAATCTTGTCCATTTGAGGCGTAATTCTGGGGTTAACTCGTCATCCCATTTTAAATTTGTTTGCCACATTTGCTGAATGAGGATTTTGGCAGTGACAACTACTGGAGATAATAAATCTAATGGGTCAAAAATTTTTGCAACATCTGATACAACCGTTCGCTTGGTAATTCTTGTGGCCGGTACGATGTTGACCTTTACGCAAAATTTGTCTGTTTTTGGTAACCATGTCAATCCTAATGTTTTAACTGCGCTGTTGATGTCATCGTCAAAATCAAGATTGACTTCTTGGTCTTCGGCTGGAACTGACTGCAGTAATTTTGGGTGATTAGCGCACCATTTGCTCAACCGTAGTCCACCTTGTTGTAATATTTTTGTAAGTTGTTCTTGTGTTTCCAATGCTGTGGCTAGAAGTTTTAGTTTTGATTTTGAAAAAAAAAAAATAAAAAGAAACAAATTTTTTATTTTTACTTAAAAACCTTTATTGAATGAATTACTTTATTTAAATAGTGCTTCGATCTTTCGAAGGCACTCAGTAACTAGTAACTGTCTTTCTTAACTAACTTAACATATATTTATATCAACTTTAATGTTGACGTTGCAATTTTCATCGGTAATCGGTGTGTATGGATAAATATGTATTGGTAAAGAATTCTTAAGAATTGTTTACCAATTATTAATTTTTGGATTTAATAATTTTTTTGTCAAATTGCATTTTCGCTTTCATTGAACTTTTTGGTGAGAACGGAAGTGCAGTTTAACTTATGTCGAAAACAATTCGTTAGAATTGTTTATTGAATTTAGATTATTGCATTTTCGTTCCACTTGAATTTTGTCTGTGAGAACGGAAATGCAAATATTGATATTTATTTATTTTTAATTTTGCCAAATTGTCTATAGTTTGTGAGAACGGAAATACAAAAGTTTAGATTATTAAAAGTGTATATAGGTAGATGTGAATATTTATATTATGTTTAAGGGCTTGATTATAACACCCCCACCGTTAGATTGAGGCTCCGACGAAATTTGCAAAGTTGATGTATTTTTAGAATATTTGAGTACTATAATAATGAATATAATAATTAATAAAAATACAAATACATTGGTACTTAGGTTAACAATTGTGTGTTTTTGGTTAGTCATTGATATTTTCTTTAGATTGTCTTCATAATTTATATGTTTTAAAAACAAAGTTTCTAATTTTATGTTTTCAAAAGTTAGATTTTTTTCTTTTATTTTTGTGACGTAGTGGGGCAATACAAACTTATCATAAGTTTTGATATTAAAATTAAAAAATGTTTCGTTTTGCGTATTAATTTCACAATTTTCAAATTTAATGATAAAATTTCCTTTTGGTTTTAATGGTATATTATTACAATTTTGTTTGATTTCTAAATTGAGGTTTTTGAAAATTAATATACCTGTTGTTATTTCTCTGACTTCAGTTTCGTTAAAATATTCTAATTTACAATTTGCTTCTTGAAGATTAATTATATCTTCAGTACATTTATCGTTTAACTTAACTAGATTTTTCTTTAAATTTTCTTCTGGATTTACCTTAAATGGTTTATTATTTTCATCTAACAAAATTTTTCTGTTTGTAAGGTAAAGGGATCTATTTTTGGGATTAGGAATTGGTTCAAATATTATTTCTGAATAGATCTCTCTTGCAAATATTGGAAATTTAAGTATGATAACAATTATGTTGTCTTGGAATGCAATAGTTATTTTTGTATTCATGTAACTGTCGATGTCATCTATTAGGTCTAGTTCGGTTTCGGTAAAAATGTTTGAAGGTATCACGTCTAGTTTTCCAGAGAATATTATATGTCCAATGTCTTCGATATGGTCTTGTAACAATGATATATCGTTATCTATTCGGTATATGAATTGTAAAAACTCAATTTCGTCTTCGATACTAGCTATCTTTTTAGGAATGAAATTTCTCATGCTATTTAAAGAGTTTTCTATGACCTTTTGTTGTGAGTTTATGTGATTTGTAATATTTTGAATCTGTGAGGCTAATGAATTATCAATAAGGACGTTTTTATCTATTCTTAAATTGAGATTTTCACCATATTCTTTAAGTTCGGTCAATAACTTGTTAATTTTTATTTCATCGTCCGAGTCCATTGTTCCAGTTATGTATTTTAGTCCTTTTCCGACGAAGTTTATCAATCCTCTTTTTTGTTTCGAATGTGGTATCAGTCCACGTATTTTTTCTTTTAGTAGTAAAAACTTTTTCTTAATTGTCTCTAATGTTGTCCGTGCGTTTAGTGAAGATGATCTAAGTGTTTCTAAATTTCTATGTATTATGTCGGTTGTTTCTTCGTATTTTGTAATGTTTACTAAGTGTAAAATTTTTTTATATTGTTCTATTAACTTTTGTTCTCCAGTCTTTATAGTTAGGTAACCATTATTGTTTGTTAAATCTTGTATCTCTATTTGTTGTCCTTCTACGAGAGTTATTACAGTGAGTATTACCAATGTCGTCTTATATGCTGTCATTTTGGATCTGAAAGAAAATTATTAGGTTTTGGCTTTTATTGTGGGGTTCGCGTTATCTTGGAATTTTTTGTTGGGTTTTATATGCGTTTTATAATATTTAAGTCCTGTTCTGTTATCTGCTACATGGTCATTATCTATCTTATTCCCAACAATTTTCCTGTACCTTGAGTGATTTTTCCCTCCTCTTATTTCCTTTATGAAATTAGGGCCAGTTTCTATAACTTGATCCACTCTGTCTTTATTAAGTTTTCCTATTATATTTTCTTTCTTTTGTTGAATTTTACTTACAATTTCGGGATATTTGTCAATTGTAATTTTCCCGTTAACAAAATCGATTGGTCTTAAATTGGTTGTACTGTGAATAGAATTATTATAGAAGCTTATTATACGAAGAATTTTTTCTTCTACTGTATCTGTACTATTCCTGTCGTCGTGTTTCAGTAATCGAATATGTTCGTTAATGGTGTTATGTAATCTTTCTATGTCCGCGTTAGATGTATGGTTACTGTTAGATGTAAAATGTATTTGAATCCCTTCGTTGTCTAAAAATTCTCTCATTGGAATGGCTTTAAATCCTAATTCATTATCTGTTATTATTTTAGTCATTTTACCTTGAGTACTAATGAATTGTAGTATTTTTGACTTGAACTCTGTCCAGGATCTGTGCATAATTCTATAAGCTTGGGCGTGTTTTGAAAATTTGTCAATAAATGTAAGGAATAGTTGTTTTTCGAGAGTATAAAAAACATCTACATGGATTATTTCGTTTGGTTTGTTAGGGGTTTCAGTAATTTTAAAGGGTACTTTTAGTGGTCTTCTATTGTATTTTTCAATATTACATATTTCGCAATTATTTATGAATACAGTGATTCGTGTCTTTAGATTAGGATGGTAAATTTCATTTATTAGTTCTTTGTAAACTTGATCTATTCCTCTGTGGTTGTTTCTTTTATGTTCTTCTTCTATTATTCTAGCTAGTTCCTCCTCATCTTCCGTGTCCTTAACTATTTTCGTACATCTAATTATCCTAAGTGTTGGAAATATTTCATTGTGGATTGTTTGGAAAATGGGGTAAAATTCGTCGTTTATTAATATAGCATTTAGGTTTTTTGGGTTAAAGTGGTTTTTCAGAAGGGTTATTGTTGTTTCCCTGTCTAAATCTTTTGTTGAAATAGTTTTTCTCTTATTGCTAAATATATTTATGTTTCTTATCCTTAATGATCCTGATTGAGATTTATTTATAACTATTTGATATTTAAATATGTTTATTGGGGACAAAATTTCTCTTATTGTTGCAGGACTGGATTCTAGTGCATTTATATTGATAGGTTCGGGTTCGATTCTGGATAGTGCGTCTGCATTACTGTTTTTTGTTCCTTTCTTGTATTTTATTTCGTAATCGAATTCGGATAACTTCAGTCTCCATCTTACCAATTTGGAATTTGGTTCCTTTATAGAGAAAAGCCATGTAAGGGGCTTATGGTCGGTTTCGATCAAGAATTTGCGTCCGAAGAGGTAGGGCCTAAAATATTTAGTAGCCCAAACGATTCCTAATAACTCTTTTTCAATCGTGCTATAGTTGACTTCGTGTTCATTAAGAGTACGGCTGGCGTAACATATTGGGTGGTCGTCCTGGGAGAGAACTGCGCCTAAAGCGTAATTGCTAGCGTCAGTGGTGAGAGTGAATTTTTTTGTGAAGTCTGGGTAATGTAGGATGGGGTCGTGAATTAAAAGTCTTTTGAGAGTGTTAAAGCTTTCTTGATATTTAGGATCGAAAATATTAATTTTAGCGTTTTTCTTTAAATAAATGGTCATTGGTTTAGCTATAAGGGAGTAATCTTTTATGAACTTCCTATAGTAGCCAGTAAGTCCTAAAAATTGTTTGATTTGTTTGGGAGTTTTTGGGATTGGGAAATTCTTGACGCATTCTATCTTTTTGGGATTTGCTTTTATTCCCGTTGGTGTTACTATGTGTCCTAGGAATTCCGTTTCTTTCTTTAGGAATTCGGACTTATCTAATTGGATCTTGAGGTTGGCTTGCTTTAAGCAGTTAAAAATTAGTTTTATTGAATTAATATGCTCTTGAAGAGAGGTAGAAAAAATAATTATGTCGTCCAAGTAGACGAGGCAAATTTTATTTATGTAATCTCTAAGGATGTAGTTCATCAATCTTTGGAATGTCGCTGGAGCTGTCTTCAGTCCAAACGGCATTCGTACAAATTCATAATGGCCTCCTTCGACGCTAAAGGCAGTTTTATGAATATCGTCTTCCTCAATCTCAATTTGATGAAATCCCTTTGCCAGATCGAGTGTGGTAAAATACTGGCATCTTCCCAGTTTATCTAAGATTTCATCGATGTTGGGGATCGGGAATTTGTCATCTACCGTCACCTCATTGAGTTTTCGGTAGTCAATGACAAGTCTCCATTTGGGTTTTCCGCTGGCATCGGCCTTCTTAGGCACAATCCAAATGGGTGCAGAATATGGAGAATTACTATGCCTGATTATTTTGCTTTTAAGCATTTCTTGAATTTGCATCTGTACCTCATCTTTATGGATATAAGGGTACCTATATGTTTTAGTATTTATTGGAATGTTGTTAGTAGTTCTAATTTGATGCTTAATAGCTGAAGTAAAAGTTAAATCTGTGTTTTCTTGATAGAAAATCTCTGAATATTTATTAATTATAGCAATTAGTTGTTTTCTTTCTTCTAAATTGAGATGTTCGGTTCGAATTTGTTCTCTAAGTGGTTTATTTTCGTTTAAATCGATAATGTTAAAGTTTTCGCTATCCACCTTCTGCGTGAATATGCGATTAGAGTTAGATATCATATTGAGTTCAATTTCATTGTTTTCTACGTTTAAAATTCCTTCATTCACTGTTCTTTCTCCTTCTTCTTGTTCCTTAAAATATATTAATTTAGTATTAGGGGCTACTTGTATTTTATAACTATGGCCTACCTCGCCTTTGAAGAAGATGGGTAATTTTTGTTCATTTAATTGAATTGTATTGTCTTGATAGTTGATACAGGCGTTTAAAGGTCGTAATAGGTCGTTCCCGATTAGACCATCGTAAAAATCGTGGAAATGAATAATGTAGAATTCGATCACGTCTAATGTTGTTCCGAATTCTGTGAAAGTTGGTATTTTAGC
Organism: Pherbina coryleti; assembly: GCA_943735915.1. NCBI lineage: Eukaryota > Metazoa > Arthropoda > Insecta > Diptera > Sciomyzidae > Pherbina > Pherbina coryleti. The sequence goes on along the minus strand of OX030952.1, from coordinate 43,574,977 downwards.
TTTTTTATTGGCATAGATTTTGTGCTGAAGAGTTTTTATGGGGATAGGATTAATTTTATGTGTCCATTTTGGATGACATATACCTGGGTTTAGTAATGAATTAGTTGCACCTGTGTCTATTATTAATTTTATGAATCCTAACTTGGGTTTTACCTTTATATATGGTATTCTTCCGAGGCAGAATGTTGAAAATTTTCGTTCGTACTTTGTTTATTAGAGTTATGTGTTATTTCATGGTTATTAATGTCCATGGGTTCTGGTATTGGGTATTGGTTATAATCATTTGATTGCTGGTGAGTTTGTTGACTTCTGTTTTGGGGTTCAAAGTTTTGTCTTTGATACTTGCTATATGGCTGCGAATTCTGTATGTTATTCGGTCTACTTTGCGAGTTGAAATTTTGTCGATTGTGTGGATAAAAATTTTGTCTGATTTGTTGATTAGAATTATGTTGATTATGTGGGTTAAAGTTCTGTCTGTTCTGATGACTGAAATTTTGTTGATTGTGTCGATTAAAATTTTGTTTGTTTTGTTGAGTAAAATTTTGTCGATTTTGTGAGTGAATAAAATTTTGTCGGTTTTGTGAGTTAAAGTTCTGTCCATTTTGTCTCGGTGCTTTTGGTTCAAAATTGTTTCGACCAAAATGTTGTAAATTGTCTACCCTGAGATGAGCATATCCGGCTTCAAAAAGGATATTCATGGCTCCTTCAAGTGTGGTTGGATTTCTACAGACTAATATCGTCTTCATTGGTTCTGGAATTTTGGCCTTAAATACATTAAGAGCTGTACGTGAATTGTTTTGCGTAATAGCGTTTGTCGCTTCTTGTCCTTGTCCGATAACGAATAATGTTTTATTATTTAGTCGTCTTAGTTTGCGTTTTATGTCTTCAAAAAATTCTAAGCTTGTAGTTTTGAATGTGGTAGCCCTAAGGGAATCGAAGAGGTCGTCACAACTTAATCGGTCTCCGAAATTGTTTTGAAGAATTTCTTTCAGTTCTTTCCACGAATTTGCATGGCAATTTATTTCGATTATATCCCTAGCCTTTCCCTTAAGTCTGCTTTTAATTAAATCAGAGAAGATCCCTTGTCCGAGTTCGTCGAAAGTCGTTAGTAATGGGTGAACTCTGTCAATGAGGTTTATGAAATTTTGGAGGTCCTTTGGGTCTCCATGAAATTCTGGTAGACTTCCAAGGTACTTAATCGGGTTAAAAGATACTTGGTTTACTGCCATTTTTTGTTTTTTTTTTTATTCTTATTCTTAAAATACTTTGTATATGTATAAATTAATTATTATTTTTCACCTTAAGTAAATACTTGTGGAAGTAGTCTCTATATTCTAACTCCTTTTGGTATCCCTCGAAGTCGATGTCCTTTACTGTGTCTACGGTGACGTGTAGTGCTAGAGGTTTTGCTCCGTCTTTTAATGGTAGTGCTGCGAATGATGATATGGGTAAGAAGCTTTTATGGTGCTTGGTGGTATCTTCCGGTAGCATTGGATTCGAACTTTTGAATGAGTGCTATTGTTTCTTTTTCGAGTGTCCACTCGTTGTAGTAGTCTTCTATAGTTGGTGTTCCGATTTTTCCGATAGTTTTCCAAACTATCTGTATACACTTTATTTTAGCAGCTGTACTAGGTTCTTTATCTTCCAGCTCGAGTTCTTCGTATGATTTTATGGGATTTTTTGATCTTGGCATGACCCGAAAATTTTAATTAAAGAACTTCTTTATTTTAGTGTTGCTTGTTTTCGCACTTAATGTTAAAATTCTTTTTTCACAATTTTAAGTTTATTACTATTCTTTAATTTTTTCACAACTGTTCTTTAAGTTTGTCCACATTTCTTTAAATTTGTCCATATTTATTTTTCTTTAAATTTGTCCACATTTATTTTTCTTTAAATTTGTCCACATTGAATTTTTATAAGTTTTTTTTTTTTAGAGAAATTTTACATAATCTTTCATGTAAAAAGGATTCGCGCGTTTAATTTGTTAATACAAAAATATCTTTTTATCTTTAAAAGGATATACGCACATATCCTGCCGACTGCGCCAGTTTTAGTTTTGATTTTGAAAAAAAAAAAATAAAAAAAAACAAATTTTTTATTTTTACTTAAAAACCTTTATTGAATGAATTACTTTATTTAAATAGTGCTTCGATCTTTCGAAGGCACTCAGTAACTAGTAACTGTCTTTCTTAACTAACTTAACATATATTTATATCAACTTTAATGTTGACGTTGCAATTTTCATCGGTAATCGGTGTGTATGGATAAATATGTATTGGTAAAGAATTCTTAAGAATTGTTTACCAATTATTAATTTTTGGATTTAATAATTTTTTTGTCAAATTGCATTTTCGCTTTCATTGAACTTTTTGGTGAGAACGGAAGTGCAGTTTAACTTATGTCGAAAACAATTCGTTAGAATTGTTTATTGAATTTAGATTATTGCATTTTCGTTCCACTTGAATTTTGTCTGTGAGAACGGAAATGCAAATATTGATATTTATTTATTTTTAATTTTGCCAAATTGTCTATAGTTTGTGAGAACGGAAATACAAAAGTTTAGATTATTAAAAGTGTATATAGGTAGATGTGAATATTTATATTATGTTTAAGGGCTTGATTATAACAGCTAGACTGTCGGATCCTGTGAGACAATCATCGACATAGAAATCATTTAACAGCGCGTCAGATCCGAGTGGATATTGAGAACTGTTTTCCTTGCCTAGCTGCTGGAGGCATTTTGTTGATAAATAAGGTGCTGACCGAGTGCCGTATGTTGCCGTGTTGAGCTGGTAGTATTGTAGCTCTTTTGTGGTGTCCTTCCTCCAAACTATGAGTTGATATCTCCGGTCTTCAGGATGGATCAGGATTTGTCTATACATCTTTTGTATATCTGACGTGAAGACAAATCGTAGACATCGGAATCGTAGTAGCAATGTAAAGAGTTCACTTTGAATAGTTGATCCTGTGTACATTAAGTCATTGAGTGCTAACCCTGTAGATGTTTTTGATGAGGCATCGAACACTACTCTTTATTTTGTGGTAGAACTCTCAGGTCTTACCGCGCAATGGTGCGGGATAAAGTAACATGATTGTAATATGCTTGCTTTGTCGATCCTTGTCATAATGACCCAATGATTCATATTCATCCATGAACTCAGTATATTGTATTTTTAGGTTGGGGTCCTTTGCAAGACGTCGTTCTAGTGCGTAAAACCGATTGACTGCAATTTGCTTTGATTCACCTAGCAAAGACGGGCTATCTGCAAAGGGGAGTTTTACTACGTACCTTCCTTGGCTGTTTCGTATTGTGTTTAGCGCAAAATGCGATTCACAGAGTTTTTCAGCTGTTGTAAGCACTTTGTGATCCGTCGGAGTTTCTTCCAATTGCCAAAATCTTTCCACCTTTCGGGTTAAGTCATTGTCATCTTCGGTACATATTCCGCATGTTGCAAATAACGATTTGCTGTCGCTTACCTTCCCGGCCAGAATCCATCCGAATACTGTGTTCTGCAAGGTGGGGAGTCCTTTTGTAAGAGAGATGCGCCCATCTACCAGCAAATCATGATAAAACTCTGCTCCAATGAGGACGTCAATCTTTGCAGGGAAGTTGAAATGTGGATCTGCTAACCCAATATTGGGCCAATTTGAAGTATCCAACCGCTGTGTTGGATGTTCAGGAATAATGCGCGATAGAACAAAGGCTTCTAGTCGAGTTGAATACTTGCTGATGCGTGATTGTAATTTGACGTTCACGCGTGTTCAGGCTTCTCTCTTTCCATTGCCTATGCCTTCAATCAACATTGCTGCTGGTTTGAGCTGCAACCCTAGTTGCTTTGCAACTCTTTCCGTGATGAGATTGATTTGTGATCCTGAATCCAAGATGGCCTTACATTATATTGCCTGTCCATTACTAGCGATGAGTCTGATGACTGCAGTACTGAGGAGAACATAACCGTTATTCTTGGATTCCTTTGTTGTTGCCAGGGTGGTGGCCTGTTGATTGCTTTTAGTTTGTGGTGCGTGACTGGGGGTTAATGACGTATGTCCTGCTTGTTCGACATGTAGTAGTGTATTGTGTTTTTTAGCACACCTTGTGCAATTCCGTGATTTGCATTCCAACGCGAGTTACAAAGGTCTTAAATTCCTTTAGGATAACTTTTAATCTATTAAAAGTAAAAGACACTTTATTGAAGTTAAGTTCAGAACTTTTTAAATATTGATCTTTATTGTATCAACTTCAACTTAAAACTGACTTACTTAAGATCTATACATTCCAAATTAACTTTAGTTAATATATAAATGAGAATACATAATCGAAAATAAATACATACAAACATTTGTGGTTCTTTTACTCTTTCTTTCTTTCTTACATAATCGAAAATAAATACATACAAACATTTGTGGTTCTTTTACTCTTTCTTTCTTTCTTCGTTGCATTCTTGTGTTGCAACGAAGATTTCAAAATATTTATGAAAAAACAAAACACTTAAGTGGGTCTCTGGGTTTGTTGGTGCAATAAAGAAAAGAGTAATATGATATTTGTCGTTGCTCGTATGCATATTCTGGATTGACAAATATGTTTGGTTTATGGATTTGAGCTTAAGTGTCAAATGATTTGGGTTTTACAAAAATGTTAAGCAACGAAAGTATTTAGTAATTTAAGTGAATGAAATATGGGTTATTGATGTGTTGCACATTTAGGTTTGGGCAATGTTTATATTGACCAGTTAATGGGAATTTTGTGTGAAGATGCCGATGTCGATATGACCCCTCCCCCCTTGGTTTCAGAACTCTCCTGAGTTTTAGGATTTATTATATTAACTTTCAGTGTTTTGTATTTTCTTACAATATAGATGTATAGTAAAAAAATTATTATTATTATTATAAGTACAGCAATAAGAATTATTAGATTATAGGTTGTATTGTTTTTCTTATGATATTTTAATTCATTTATCTTTTCTATATTATCGATTTGTTGTATGACCAGTTCATCAAAGGTCGGCTGAATTTTTGAAATATTTAATTTATTTGTGGAAGGTATAACAAATCTTTCATGAAAAACTGTGTCTTTATTTGAGAATTTTTCGCCATTTATTTGAAGGTTACAATCGTGAAATGAAATTAAATAGTTTCCATTAAGTTTTATATGTCTATAGTCACAAGAACTGTTAAGATATGAATTTTTTTGATTTTTGAGAAGAATAAGGCCTGATTTAATAACTATGATTTGAGATTGATTATTTTTTATTTTGACACAATTATCTGTATAGATACAAAGTTTTGATTTTTTTAGATTTTTCATATAAACATCGTTTTCATAATCGTAGTAAGTATTGTTTATCTTTATTACTTCTTGTTTAACTATAAGTAATTCTTCATTTTTTGTATTTGAAACGGGTATGACGAGAGATTTAGATGCGGTGAACATATTCTGAGGAATTTCTATTACGAATATAATTTCATTATTTTTATACTCGGCTACACCTAGTCGTGTGTTTCGAAGTTTATCAAAGTCAATGTTATATTTGGTTATTTCGTCGTCTGTTAGTATGTTACTTGTCATAATATTAAGTCGTGCTGAAGCAATGTTATTTTGAATGTGTTCAATATGGTCTTCAATAATTTTAATTTTTAATAAAAAGTCTAAATATAAAAATTTTCGGTATATTTGTGAGTTGTTTTCCCTGATGTCGTTAAATTTTTCGTTAATTTTGAACCTGTCCGATTCTATTGTTTTTCTTAACAATTCAAATGTTTTATTGAAATGGTCATTTATTTGAATATTTTGGTTTAGGTTTTCAATAGCCATATGATTGTTCTGATCAATTATTTGAAGGTGTTCTTCTATTTCCGTTCTGTCGTCGTCATCCATAGTTCCATATAACCATTTAAGTCCTGTTCCAAATATATTGATGAGTCCTCTTTTCTGTCTGTGTGGTAATAAGGTTTGTATTTTTCGCCTTAATGTCTTTAGTTGAAGATGTAACAGTTGTTTGTTCTCTATTAATTTTAGTTGTTGTATTTCGAGTGCCAAATCTTCAATGATAACTCCTATTTCAGCTGGGTTGATGATGTGTAAAATCATGCTGTAGTTTTGAATAATCTGCGAATCTTCGAGCTTTATCTCGATGTAACCATCATCGGTGTCAATTTTGTCAACAATTAGCGTTCCCTGAGTCTTGGATAGTATTATTAGCAGGATCAAAACGAGTAATATCCAATTGATCTGAAAATTTTGTTGGTCTTTTAATGTTTGTCGGATGAATATTTCCTAGATTAATTTTTCTGTATCTAGGTTCGTATTTGTGTCTAAGTGCTTTATAATTTTTCACAAATCCCTCTTGCTTATTTTGTCTAAAATCCTCACGTTCCCTATTAAGCTTCTCAATATTTTGTTCTTTTTTGTTTTGCATTAACTGCCTAATTTTTTCTTTATCAATTTTGCCCTCCTCAACGTCAATGGGTTTTTCTTTTAAAGTTGAGTGTACTGACCTGTTGTACCATTCTACACATTTAAATATTCGCTCTTGGGTTGATAGGCTAGACTTTTCTGCTTCTAATGCTCTAAATTTTTCAGCAATAGTACTATGAAATCGTTCTATGTCAGAATTTCCAGTGTGGCTATTAGGTTTTGTGAAATGAACTACTATTTCCTCTTGTCTCATAAATTCTCTAACATTGACAGAATTAAACTCGTTATCCATCACAAATTTGTTTGGTTTACTTTTTATTGAGAGGTAAAGTCTAAATTTTTCTATTAGAGTGCTGCTATTTCTGTCTTCTAAATAAAGAATGACCGCGAATTTAGAAAATTTATCTATAAACGACATAAAACTATGTTTTTTATTTGTATAAACATCTACATGTATAATCTGATTTTTGTCTGTTGGGGTTTCTGTCAGAAAATATTTCGGCTTTATTGGTTTTCTGTCATATTTTGCCCTATTACAGATGTCACAATTATTTATGTATTTCTGTATTAATTTCTTTAGGTCCTTATAGTAAATAAGCTTTTTTATTCCCTCGTAATTCGCCTGTATTCCACCATGTCCTGTCTCTAATTTGTGGTATTTTCCTATTTGTTTGTACGTTTCTTCTTCGTTTAACATATCCCTGGCATGGTATGAGCATCTAAAGAATTTAAGCGTTGAACCAAAAAGTTCTATTAGTTTCTGTTGTACTTTGTTATATTCGTGGTCAGTTATTTCTGAATATATACCTGTTTTTCCTGTTTTTAAGTATCTTCTAAATATATCTGTCATAAAATTGTTTTTAATATCTTCTGGACTGATAAAAATTTTTCTTTTGTTACCAACTACTTCAATTTCCCGTACCTTGTTGTTAGTTAAAATTAGCTGAGTGTTGAATCTGTTCACTATTGTATCTAGTATAAAGAAATGGTCATTTTGTTCCTCTTCCTGAGAATGAATTGTAGCATCTGTGCTCATGTTTTCTTCGTGTTGAACTTCATTATCTTGATTTTGCGAATCAATTATATTTATTTGTCCTAAATCTGCATTTATACGACTCATAAAGTCAGCTGCAATATTCTCTTTCCCTTTTATATAACTGATTTTGAAATCGTATTCCCCGAGCCTAAGTAACCAACGTTGCAACCTAGGGTTGATGTCTTTACCGGTGTTTTTACATTTAAGCCAAACTAAGGGTTGATGATCAGTTATCAGATCAAAGTTTCGTCCGTATATGTAAGGTCTAAAGTAGTTAACCGCCCAAACAATAGCTAAGAGTTCTTTTTCTGTTGTAGAATATTTTCTCTCATGTTCATTGAGGGTTCTACTTGCATAGCTAACTGGATGTTCATTTTGAGTAAGAACTGCGCCGATTGCAAAGTCGCTTGCATCTGTTGCTACTTTAAAACGTTTACTAAAATCTGGATACTTAAGAATGGGTGCTTCGGTTAACAATCGCTTAAACTTTTCAAATGAGTCTACGTACTGTGAATCATGTTTATTAATTTTCGTATTTTTCTTTAGGTATTTTGTCATACCGTGGGCTACCTTGGCATAATCCTTCACGAATTTTCTATAGTACCCAGTTATTCCCAAGAAGGACTTAATTTGTTTCGCTGTTTCAGGGAGTTTTAATTTTTGAATGTTTTCAATTTTACTAGCATTCGGTTTTACTCCTTCGGTTGTTAAAACATGTCCTAGGTATTCTGTTTCTCTTGCAAAAAATTTGCACTTATCTACCTGAATTTTTAAGTTATGCTGTCTTAATTTATTAAAAATTTTCTCAATGCTTTCAACGTGTTCTTGTAATGAAGTGCTAAAGATAAGTATGTCGTCAAGATAGACAACACATATTTTGTTTATAAATTCCCTGAGTACTGAATTTATTAATCTCTGAAACGTCGCTGGGGCATTTTTGAGACCAAATGGCATTCTCGTAAATTCGAAGTGCCCAAGTGGTGTAGAAAATGCTGTTTTTTGTCTATCGCATTTCTTTATCAAAACCTGGTGGAAACCTTTAGCTAAGTCTAAGGTTGTAAAATATTGCGACTTACCTAATTTCTCTAATATATTTTCAATATTAGGAATTGGAAACTTATCGCTTATAGATTCCTCATTTAGTTTCCTGTAATCGATTACGATTCGCCATTTCTTTGTTTTCGAGTTGTCTGTTTTTTTTGGTACAATCCAAAGCGGTGAGTTGTACGGGGAGTTGCTTTCAGTTATTATTCCTTGTGAAAGCATTTCTTTTATTTGTTTATTTATTTCAGTTTCATGAATTTGAGGGTATCTATATATTTTAGAGTAAATGGGCCTACTTGTTGTAGTCACTATTTCATGCTGTATTTCGTGAGTGTGGGTTAGCTTCTGTCCTTCCTGATAAAATAAGTCTTGATGCTTATTTATTAGATATGTTAATTTACCTACCTCTTCAGAGTTCATATCTGTTCTTTCTAGCTTCTCTATGACACTTTGATCAATATACGCACTTTCAATTGCATGAATTTCCTCAAATTGATATGGACATGAGTTTAAAAATTTTGTTTTTACGTTATTAATTTCAATGTATCTTTCTTGTAAATTAATAATTGCTTGCATTGGTGCAAGTAAATTTTGTCCAATAAGTCCGTCAAAATTTTTATTTTTGAATTTTGTCAATTTCCAGCTTAAATATTTCTTTTCATTAAACTCTTTTGGGAGTTCTGTTACTATTTCATGGCTTATGGTTGTCTGTCCACTGAGTGTGTTAAATTTTAGATTATTTTCTAATTTTATTCTTTTGTATTTTGTCAGTTTGTCCTCGTTAATAAGTGTTGTTGTCGATCCTGTGTCGATTAAACACTTTACTTTTTCATTTCCTACAGTCAGTTCTACTATCGGTAAATCAGGTTCTCTTCCGGTAATTGAAAATTTACCTCTTCCTGCTGTAGGTGTTCTACTTCCATCGGTTGGGGTCGATTAAATCTAGTTTGGCCTGAATTTCGGTTGTTAAAATTTGCATTTTGATTATAAGGTGTCCTTAGACTTTGTCTGAAAGGGTTACTAATGGGGTTTGAATTTTGTCTAAATTGTTGTGAATTTCTATTTTGTCCAAATGAATTGTTTGTTGAATTTGAGTCTTGTCTTGTGTTTCGGAATTGTCCAGAGTTAGTATTTTGTCTAAATGAATTTTGATTTTCTACTTGGTTATAGTTTTGTCTTGTGTTATGCAAATTTGGCAAGTTTAAATTTCTATTGTTTCTGTAATAGTTCGATTTTTTCTCCATCTGTTCAATTATACCCGTTTCTTGTAAAGTATAAAAGGCTGATCTTAAATTTTGAATATTCCTACTATAAATTATGCTGGCTAAATTTGCATCTAATCCATTTACAAATGTTTTAAGAATGATGGATTCGTTAACGTTGGGTGAAAATTCTACTGGTTTATTTATATCAAAGTCAAATTTAGTGTTAAGCTTATCTAAAATATTTCTTAGTTGATAAAAATAGTCACTTACGTTGTAGCATTTTGTATTTATTGCCTGATGATAAAGATTATGGTATGTTTCTCTCACTCCAAAGTTTCTTATGAGCTCAGCTTTTATCTCGGCCCATTTTGGATTCGGTCCTAGTGTCCTGACTGCTTGAAGTGCTGCTCCCTGTATCTTTGTCATGATATGCCGTTGGAATATGAATTCTTGGAGAGCGGGATTTTCGTTGAAAAGTGGAAGGATAAGCTCTACCTCCCTTATGAATGATGATAAATCGTAGTCCTTGCTGCCATGGAATTCTTTTACTCTTGCAGCTTCCTTTATTATGTCCGATGCTGGGACTTGTGGTGTTGTGTTGGATTGTCCATTTACCTCTTGGTGGATTTGTTGCATTATTATTTCTGCTGCGTTTGTTGTCATATTGATGTTTGTTCTTGGATTGTAGTACTGTTCTATTCTTTGTTTTAATTTATTCAGTTTAGGCATGAATTTTATTTAAAACTTTCACTTGAACTCTATTTTCACAGAACTTTTCGCGATTAAAAAAAAAATCTTAAGATTTTTCGGAGGTTCTTTTTAAATAATTTTTGAATTATTTTTTTTTTCGACTGCGCCAGTTACAAAGGTCTTAAATTCCTTTAGGATAACTTTTAATCTATTAAAAGTAAAAGACACTTTATTTGAGTTAAGTTCAGAACTTTTTAAATATTGATCTTTATTGTATCAACTTCAACTTAAAACTGACTTACTTAAGATCTATACATTCCAAATTAACTTTAGTTAATATATAAATGAGAATACATAATCGAAAATAAATACATACAAACATTTGTGGTTCTTTTACTCTTTCTTTCTTTCTTACATAATCGAAAATAAATACATACAAACATTTGTGGTTCTTTTACTCTTTCTTTCTTTCTTCGTTGCATTCTTGTGTTGCAACGAAGATTTCAAAATATTTATGAAAAAACAAAACACTTAAGTGGGTCTCTGGGTTTGTTGGTGCAATAAAGAAAAGAGTAATATGATATTTGTCGTTGCTCGTATGCATATTCTGGATTGACAAATATGTTTGGTTTATGGATTTGAGCTTAAGTGTCAAATGATTTGGGTTTTACAAAAATGTTAAGCAACGAAAGTATTTAGTAATTTAAGTGAATGAAATATGGGTTATTGATGTGTTGCACATTTAGGTTTGGGCAATGTTTATATTGACCAGTTAATGGGAATTTTGTGTGAAGATGCCGATGTCGATATGACCCGCGCGATGATCCGTCTTGAAGCAGTTTGTGCAGAGGTTGTGAGTTTTGACCCAATTCCACCTTTGATGAATGTTCGCATTTAAAAATGTTTTGCATGCATAGATTTTATGATCTTTTTGCTTACAAATCACGCACCTTTCTTCGTTGCTTGAAGGGATTGTGGCTGTTGCACTTGTCCGAGTTGACGATGATTCTCCTCTTCCACGAGCTTCGAATGATTGGAATCTACGCTCTAGGAACTTGAATATTTCATCTATGGTGAGTAATCGCTTGTTGTCGTCCAAGCTCTGCTCAAATGCTGTTTGAGAGTCTTAATCCATTTTTTGTAGCAGTATGTGACTCAGGATGACGTCCCAATGTTGAACCGGAATACCTTGAGCCTTAAGTCCATGAATGCATTCTTTTGTGATATCGTGAAGAGCCTTCAATGCAGATGATGACTCTCTTTTAAGTGATGATTGTGACATCAGTTTGTTTAGTAATGTCGTCACCAGAAGTCTTTTGTTATCATAACGGCTAGTGATGATAACGAGGAGGTGCTTGATTAAATTTCGTGGTTCGCTCTCTAAGGAAGTTGTCAGGTAATGCATTTTTTTTGCATCACTCATGTCCACCTTATGAATCAATTCGGTGTACAAATCCTTAAAGGTAACCCATTGCATGTAGTTGCCATTGAATTTAGGCAACGTTATCCTTGGTAATGGAACATCTATGTCTGTCTGTGGTACTCTCTGCGAGTGTATTGATTGCTCCACTGGTATGTGCTGATAAAGCTGAATCAGTACCTCTTCTGCCTTCGCCTCGAGCTCGTAATAGGCCTGCGGCGTGTATTCTTCGATGACATCTTCATCAGTTGACTCCCACAGCGCCGTGTTGTTTTTTGCTAAATCCATCATATGCTTTTCTATTACTGCTGCCTTGATGGTGTAGTATGATGGAGGGTGGTCTGTTTCACGCTGCCCCATCACTTCATTCAAGTTTTGTGTCAGTGCTTGAATTAAAGCACGTTGATTCCTCAGCAGCTTTCGTCTTTCAATACTATGTTCCATGTTGTTCGTTAATTGCCCATCAGCATTCCGTGAAGCAGCTTGCGGTGTTCTCAGCTGACCCTTGGCTTGACTGGGTCTAGCGTAATTCGATCTATAGAGTTCCATTTTGTCTCAGAATTCTCGGTATCTTACACTAATGGCTGCATGCATGTCCTTAGTGAAGTACGGATGATCATCTTTGCTGCCGTGGAGACTAATGATGTTATCGACTTTATTGAATTGAGCCCACAACTCATCGAGTTCCTTAACCTTTGCGTCGATGAACTCTAGCGTCCGTCGCTCATATGGCGCTTTCTTGCAGTTGGCTATAAGTTTTTGCAGAGCCACTGCGGTTTCATCTTGTTGCGTTACTAGATCTTCTATGTTCATTGTGGATGCGGTGTGGTGCACAAGATGTTTAACTAAAGCCTTTGAGTTCTCTTGAACGAATTTTATTCGCGGCGAACTATTTGCGGTCACACAGCTTACGAATTTAAATTTCCAAGGTTAAATAATGGATGTATTATATATTTTTTGTTGTTTGTATAATCCTATCACTTTCATCAAAAGGATATGAATCACGTCGGGGTCACCAATGTTGAATCCCTTGTTGAGTTTGTCAATACAGGTGCGTGTACCAATATTGACCTAAGGGATTGTTGTAGAATTGCACAGGCACTTGAACCTTGTACAATTGTTGCTACAGATGAATGTAAATAAAAACGGTGTTTTACTTTGATTTGAGTTATTACTACTCCTCTTTATTGCTTAGTATAAGAGCTTATATACATTTTTTACTTATAATACGCTTACAACAGTAACAATAATAAAACGAAATATTAACTAAGTTGTTGTTGTTGTTATTCAGCGTCAGCACAAATATGTTTTAGTTGTTACCGATATTGAAATGAGTTTGTGGTATATTTCTACACGCTGTATCTATTTTTAGAATGCCACTGTAACGGCTGAACCTATTGATGGCTTTACGCCGTACTTATGAAAAAGGAAAGAGATTTTGTTTTTGTTTGTTTTTAGACTTTTGGACTTAGCACAAGACTAACTCTTTATTCAATTCTTCAGATCTATATAAATTAAAAATACCAGTATTTTTCTTCTATACTGCAGCCAAAACTCCTCCCCATATTTTCACATACATTGAAATTAAAAGTAGCCAAAACCAATTAATTAATATATTGAGCAATTTCTTTACATTTACAAATTCTTTGTTTTCTTTCGTTCTTACACTTCAAATAATTACTATTGCTGCGCTTGCAATTTTAATGCAGCAACATTACTTGCGCCAGTCGCGATGTAATATGAATCATTTGACCCAGTGCAGAAATGAACATAAACAAAACGAAAATTAGTTTGTTGATTGCCATCGACTCAAATATTTATTGTACCGTGGGCTGGCTGTGCTATGACACTACACCCTTACCCTTCAGCGAAAAATTATTACTTGAAATAATTTTTAAAGATTGGAGAGATGTTTGGAGCAGTTTACATATGTAGTTTACAAAAATGTTTTTTATTACTTATATTATTACTAAGGAGAAATAGATAAGATATTTAGTTCTAAATTTATTTTTCCTTATATATACCTACTTAATAAATATGCCTATATTTTCTAAATATATATTTTATATGTATATGCAAGTTGTTTTTCAAGAACTTATTATTTTTTTTTTTTTTTTTTTTTAGGGAATTACTTATTTAAATTAAATTTATCTTCTTAGTTACTTCTTATGTATTTCTTTAAAATATTGTTGTGCAACAACTTATTTTTACCGTTAACCTCTACTAGTGAATTTACACCTAATCTATCAATTATCTTATATGGTCCATGGTATGGGCTTTGTAATTTCTTTTTATTTTCTAAACCTATAAAAACTAAATCACCTATTTCTAATGAAGCTTCATTCTTATGTCTATCATACTCTATCTTTCTCTTATGTTTAACTGTTTTAATCATATTTCTAGCTCTATCAACCGATGTCTTTAACCTTATTTTTAATTCATTACTATAGTCTTCTAAATTATGTATTTTATCATGTTCATTTAAAATATCACTCGGAAGTGATGGTAATTTTCCAAATATAAGTTCATATGGGGAATATGATGTATCTACATGTGGTGTGGTATTGTACGCAAATGTGTAGTACGGAACCCATTTATCCCATTCTTGGTCATCCACAAATGATAATAAATATTCGTTCAGAACCCTATGATTTCTTTCTAAAGCTCCTATAGTCTGATGATGGTACGGAGTTGAGAAAATTTGTCGCGTGTCGAGTAATTTACATATGTTTGCCATTAACTCATTTTTAAATTCTGTGCCGCAGTCAGATCTAAGGATCTTGAAACATCCGTATTTAAGTATGAATTGTTCTACTAGAGTTTTTGCAATAGTCTTTGCTTCTTTTGTCTCAATAGGATGTGCTACTATAAATTTTGTAAGGTCGCATTGGATAGTCAAAATGCATCGATTTCCATTAGAAAATTTTAACGGGCCTACTGTGTCTATAGATATATTTTCAAAACTTGTTGTCGGTGTATTCGTAACTATTAAACCTTCTTTAATATGTCTGTTTACTTTATTTTTGTGACATTTTTCGCAGTTGTTTATGTAATCTTTAACCATTTTTCTCATATTCTTCCAGATGTATCGTTGCTTCAATTTTAAAATTGTCTTTCTGATTCCTAAATGTCCTCCTGTTCGAGTATTATGATATTCATCTATCAATTTGTATTGTTGCAGTGTACTTTCTATATGTCGTGGAGCTTTGTAAATTAATATCTTTATAGGCGAGGATTTATTCATTTTCAACTTGTTGTACTTTTCTTTGAATGCATTCATTTTAATATTCTCAAATATATAATCTTTGTCACAAAGGGCTAGCTCCTTTATCTGTGATCTATTTAATAAACAATGTAGTTTCTCCAACATCGAATCTAGTTTCGAAGGGTCATCGCTACATGTTATGTGCACTTCATTATTATTTATATTCATAGTAACGTTACTCTTTTATTTAATAAAAAATTTTAATTTCATTGCTCTTCTTACGTCATTAAAGGATGTGCATTCCCAAATATAGAGGTGATCAGTCTCTTTATGAGATGTGCTGTTCCTGTTAACACGTTCTTTGGTACCCATAATCATTTCACTCGCTTGATTGTCATTTCTTTCCTCATTTTCGTTATTGCTCCTTTTACTTACTTGTTTTGTTTTGCTCCTTGTTATTGCTAATACTTCTTTTTCACTGCTCATAGGAATCATATTTTTTAAAATTTCGCTGTCATATTTTATTCTGGATAATGCATCTGCGTTAGTGTTCATCTTGCCTTGTTTGTATGTAATTTCAAAATCATAATCAGACAAATCTAATCTGATTCTGGTCATTTTGGACGATGGGTTCTTATGTGAAAATAGAGAGACTAGTGGTCTGTGGTCAGTCACTACTATAAATTTTCTTCCATATAGGTAGGGTTTGAAAAAGTTTATGCTCCAGTGTATTGCTAGGAGTTCTTTCTCTATGACCGGCTTGTTTATATCATGCTTTTGTAATGACTTACTAGCGTATGATATTGGCAGATCATGTCCAATCTCTCCTTGCGAGAGAACAGCTCCTAATGCAAAATCGGATGCATAAGTAGTTACGATAAATGGCTTCTCAAAATTTGGGTACTGTAGGACTGGTGAATCAACAAGTTTATGTTTTAAGCTACAGAATGCTTTTTCGCACTCCTCTGACCAGATGAAGGGTGTCCCTTTTTTGAGTAGGGAATTTAAATATTTTGCTACGGCCGCAAAGTCCGGTATGAAACGTCTGTAATAGTTACAAAAAGCCACGAACCTTCGTACGTCGTCTGCATTTTTTGGTGTTGGGTATTTTAAAACAGCATCACATTTAGCTGGATCTGTTTTAATACCTTTGTCTGTTATTAAATGGCCGAGGTATGTTACTTCCGGTCTGAGGAATTGGCATTTGCCCGCGTTTAGCTTTAAATTGTATTTTTGCAGGCGCTCAAAAACTTTTACTAGATTTTGGTTATGATGCTTAAGTGAACATCCAAATACTATTATGTCATCGACATAGAGGAAAGCTTCTGAATTCAAACCGCTCAAAGCTATTGTAAGCATTCTTTGGAAGCTGTTTGAAGAGATCTTTAAACCGAATGGTAGACGTTTAAAATGGTAATGTCCGTCTTGTGTAGAAAATGCAGTTAATGGTCGTGAATTTTTGTCTAGTGGTATTTGATGAAAAGAGCTTGTCATGTCCAATGTTGAGAAGTACTTGGCTCTTCCTAACATGTCTAGGACGTCCTCTAACCTTGTCAGTGGAAATTTGTCGTTAACTAATTTTTCGTTCAATTTCCTGAAATCTACTACCAAGCGCCATTTTTTTTTTGTCATCATTGCTTTTCTTTGGAACTAGTAGCAATGGTGCATTGTATGGGCTTACCGAGGGCTCAATTATGTCATTGTTTATAAAATTTTCTACTTGTTTGTTTATTTCCTCATATTGTGAATGAGGAAGTCGATAATTTTTTATATGGACTGGTGTTGTGTCTGACAAGTTTAATTTTTGTGTATAAAAATTATTAGTCGTTAAATTTTCTCCTTCAAGATAGAAAATAGATTGATGTCTTCTAAATATGTCTTTTAATTCGGTCTCGGTACTGTTGTCTAATTTCAATTCTATCATTAACTTCTTAAAACGTTGTTCGTTTATTTCTTCATTGTGTTCATTTTTTGTTGTCAAGATTGTGTATTCTGTTAGTTTTTCGGTTTTTGGCTAAACTTCATTCAAAATTACTTCTTTATCGTTTACGTTGATAACCTTGATGTGGCAGATACCTTTGGTAGGTGCTAAGGAGTTAGATAAAAATACGCCTTCTACGAGTTCTTGATTCAAAATGACACAGTCTTCCGTTATTTCAAGGTTTATTGGAAAGATCATTTCCGTTCTGGGTGGTATTGTTTAATATTCTTGCTTTGGTAGTCTTGTTGAGATAGGTACTACGTAATCCGTTTCGGCTATAGGAATCGTAATAGTGAATGTTTCATAGTCTATCTTACATGTGTATTTTACAAAGAAATCTCTACCTAGAATTCCGTCTGTAGTGATGGGAAAATCGTTATCCACTACGTGAAAATCATTATTAGCACGGTTATCTCCTAGGCATAATGTTAATTTTGTAACGCCTAAAGAGTATATTTCATCTTTAGCTATGCCTGTTAGTTTGCATTTGTTATCAAAATTTATTTCAAAATTTGCGTTTATTTCTTTGCATATCGAAATGTCTGCTCCCGTGTCTAATAGAAATGTTAAAGCACGATTTGTTTGTGCGCATTGGTGAGATTCTCTGATATTAGGCAAATTTTCTTTTTATTTATATATATGTTATATGTTATTGCCTCTAGTGTTATTATATCTATTTATATTCTGAGGGTTGTTTCTGTTATTATAGTTGTTGAACTGTCGATGTTGTTGTCTGTTGTGGTGTACACGGTAGCTAAAAATGTGCGAGCTACTGTTTTGAGTGTCTCGTTCGATTTCCTGTGCAATATCCACGGCTGTGTTGAAATCCTTAGGCTAAGCTGCAAATAATGTGGTTTTCAAACGATTCTCTAAACCGTTTTTGAAAATTGTCAGAGCATATTTTTCATTCATTTTTCCTACTACTGCCTTTTGCTCGCTCGTTGCAGTGTTGCCTAGTTCATTTATTTGTAACCTATTAAGTTCTGATACTAAATTTAAAATCTTGTCTTTAAAATTTATTACTGTGTTATTCTTTTGAGTTGTTAATGCTAATTGTGTGTGTACCTGAGCGATTGTAAAATTGCTCTTGTATCTTTCTTGTAACCGTTTCTTGAGTTCTTCGAGTGTTGTTACATCAGGACCTAAAGCTGTTCGAACTGCCGCATTAAGCTTTACACTAGTCACAAATTCTATTAGGCTTATTCTTGCGTCAGCTGTGTAAGATCTGTGTAATAATTCTATGATTTTCAAAAATGGTTCCAGTTCTTTATGTTGTCCGTTGAATATTGGTATGGCCTTAAGGGCTGTTTCTAGATTGAAAGCTGACATGTTGTTTGAGTAACTATTTTCCTCTTCTATTTCTGTTCCTGAACTTTCACTTCCTTGTCTAGGCTTCAAAAACTGGTCTATTGTACTCACTATCTTATCAAATGTTTCTGTCTCACTTTTGCTAGTCGTATTTTTTACTAGTGTTTCTCTAAGTACTGCTAAATGCTTTTTAGTTTTCTCTATAAATGTCAATGAATATTTTCTATTTGGAGCCTTACGCAAGTTTGCTAAAAGTTTTTGAACTGTATCTAATTCCATTCAAGTTTGATATTATTTCACAAACATTTGTTGCAGATATATTTAGAGTTACGTTTTTCAAACATATTTTTCCCAATTTTTTTCTTACAAATTTCACATCTGAAACATCTATAATGAAAACTTTCCTTTTCATATGCTAAATACCTTACCTTACCTATATCTATAATCTTTTCTTTGCAATTGGCACAATATTTTTCAAATAGAATGCCGAAACACCCTTGGTAAAAACAATTTGTTGCTGATTTTGGCATAGTAATATTTTATCAAAATTTTACAATTACTATACTCAATATCTTAATGTTTTCTATCAAATTTTTAATCATTATTTTGATTTTGCATCCGGCTTAAAAATTTTATAAAATTTTCATTAAATTGTTTTTATTTTAGACTGAATTGTTTATATTGCGCAACATCTGTTTGCGTACATAGTTCTTATAATATCTATTTATTATATACAATATAGTAATAATCATGAAAATAACACTAATGATTCCTACTATGTTTAAAAATCCACTTTCACCGCTGTTGCTGCTGCTGCTGTTATTATTGTTGTTGTTGATTACCTCTTTGGTGCCGAACCAACCCATTTTGGTGTCTGTTGCTCGGACCGTAGTTGAGTTTTTCCAACTCCATTTGTTGTAGTAAACGCTGCTTTTGGGCCAGATCGTTAACCAGTGGTAGGATGTTGTAAATTTCTGCTACCCGTTGTCGTGCGATTACTCGCTTACCACCTCTAACTCTTTTTCGTGTTTTGTCGATTGTTTCTTGTGTGGTGTTACTTCCCTTCCGCCGTTGTTGTCGTTCTTTGTATTTTTCAATGCTTATAGGTTGTGGTCCCGCTGTCTTAGGTGTTGGAATATACACAGCTGTTTCATGTTGTTCTGCCAATGCTTGTGGCACGTATTCTTCTTCGAATTTCCTTGCGTTTGCTGCTGCTCTCTCAAATAGCGCGTTGAAATCGTCCTCTGACATTGATGTTGTAGGCTTGAGAAAAAAAAATCACAGGATCAAAAAGCTGAATCGCTAGGGCTGTGTTGAGCAGGTTGAAATTTTGCTCGATCAGATGTTGCAGGATCAAAAAATGTGCAGGATCGGTTTGCAGGATCGGTTTGCAGGATCAAAACAATGTGCAGGATCGGTTTGCAGGATCGCCATGTGGTATATTTCTACACGCTGTATCTATTTTTAGAATGCCACTGTAACGGCTGAACCTATTGATGGCTTTACGCCGTACTTATGAAAAAGGAAAGAGATTTTGTTTTTGTTTGTTTTTAGACTTTTGGACTTAGCACAAGACTAACTCTTTATTCAATTCTTCAGATCTATATAAATTAAAAATACCAGTATTTTTCTTCTATACTGAAGCCAAAACTCCTCCCCATATTTTCACATACATTGAAATTAAAAGTAGCCAAAACCAATTAATTAATATATTGAGCAATTTCTTTACATTTACAAATTCTTTGTTTTCTTTCATTCTTACACTTCAAATAATTACTATTGCTGCGCTTGCAATTTTAATGCAGCAACATTACTTGCGCCAGTCGCGATGTAATATGAATCATTTGACCCAGTGCAGAAATGAACATAAACAAAACGAAAATTAGTTTGTTGATTGTCATCGACTCAAATATTTATTGTACCGTGGGCTGGCTGTGCTATGACACTACAAGTTGTTGTTGGTGTAAATTTGTATCAGCAAAATATAAATATGGTTTAAGTACTAATAATAACATCGATATTCAACAATATGCAAATACAGCACAATTGAGTAGTAAAGCAAAAGTGTGTCATAGCGACCTACCTCTACACCTGCAAGCAAATTTTAAGTGTTGACACACATTTGTGGTTTGTTTTAGTTGCGCGTTGAGTTGAATTAAGGTGGTCAGATGTATGCATCTGAACAGTAGCTGCTAAAAATAAATGTCATCACAAGTCAACGTGGCTGCTTCAACCTCGGCTCGGCTTACTGCAATGTATTGATCACGATGGCCGCTAACTGCTAGTATTTCGGTGGTGGGTTTAATCGCCCCAAAAGTGTTGTTTACTGTTATTGGAATCGGGTGTATAAGAAATAGGTCTAGTTTATTATGATCAACTAGTCGTGCAGCTAATTCAAAGATGACGTGATTTTTTGTTAATCCAGATTTAACATCCATAATGGTATAAAGTTCCAGTAAGTTGTTGTCTTCGACTGGAAGGGCCCAACTAGTGGGTAAGTGTCCTTTGATAGTCAAGATTTCTTTCGCAAATTGTTTTGGTGTAAGGATCTGTGGACTTATTTTTCCATGTTTAGTGTTCGTTAAGATGTTTATTAAATCTGCTTGTGTATGCTGCAATTCTATGCTAACCATAGAGAGTTGAGTGATTAAAACTTCCAGTTGCTGAGTCAAACGTAGTTGAGCAGATGTGTCTTCAATTTTGTTTATGTCCACGTTGATCAAACGCTGTATTTCAATCAATCGAGAGGATGTATCTGATTCATCTTGTTTTATAATGTTGATTGTGGAATCAATAATTGACGTTTGATTCTTCAACAGTTTTAGAAGATGTTCTTCGTTGAATTTGACTTCATTTATGGTGTTTGACATGTGTTCGGCATAGTCTGAGTCGAGAACACCAAACAAAGTGTGGGCCACGCTTCCGATGATATTAAACGCACCTCTTTTAGGACGATTTGATGACAATAAGGTTTCCTCCTGGTGCAGATTGTTGACAGTAACTTCAAAATAATCAATGAGTGAACTGCATGAGATGTCTGTTGTTGGGTGTAAGCAGAGCTTCCTGAGTGTTGTGATTCCATCTGATAGCGAATTTATTTGGAAATAAAACGGTGCAAGGTCATAGTCTACGATGATTTTCCAGATACCTGTTGATAGCCGTGCAGCACCTATTCCTTCGAAGTAAATGCCAGGCTTGTTGCGAAATCTTGATGTATTAATTGGAGAGGTCATTGCTAATGGCAATATCAGTAATGCAACCAGCATTACTGAGAGAGCAAGACCCTTTGATGCTGACTTGTTTTTTGGGGTATCTTCATGTGGATGTGACCCTTTTCGCTTGTGATTATTTGTCAGTACTGTTGCAGGTTCTATTTTTTCTGTTTCTTCTTCAGTGAATAATTGAGCTAATTCATGTATAGGTCGTTTGGATAAGCCCGAAGCTGTCTTAATATCAACGACCCGAATAAAACCATCATCTCCTTTATAGGTTCAGATAATTCGACCAAGGGGTCATTGGAGGACTGGAACGTTATCTTTTTTTATGATGACCAATGTGTCTTCCTTGACATTTGGTGTTGGATGCTTCCATTTAGACCTTTGTTGGAGCTCGTGCAGGTATTCGTGGTGAAATCTTGTCCAGAATCTATGTTTTATATCTGACACATACTTCCAATTTGTTTAAAGTGATCTTCTTGTTTCCTGTGACCTGATATAGTGACCTGGTGTTAGTGCTCCTATATCATTTGGGTCTGAAGACAATGGGGTGAGAGGCCTAGAGTTTAGAATTGCCTCTATTTCAACTACAACAGTCTCTAGTTCTTCATATGTAAGAGAAGCAGTAGAGACACTGAGATACAAATTATGCTTCGCAGATTTGACTGCAGCTTCCCAGAGTCCAAATTCGATGCCCTTGTCACTACAGGATTTGATAATTTTCTCTTGAGCGGAATTAGAGAAAACAGCTTGTTGCAATTCATTCAATTGATTTTTTGCACCCACAAAATTTGTTGCATTATCACAGTACAATGTTTTTTTAGTGCTCCAATAAAGGCGTCAGTAGTGAGGTCCGAAACAATTTCCATATGTACTGCTTTCGTGACAAAACAACAAAACACTGCTATTGTAATGCGTTAAAAAAAAGGTTTTGTGTTTATAAAAAGAAACAAAGAGAATTATTCTTAATGCCTAAATCGGCTGTTTTGGGCTATGGCAAAAATGCCGCTCTGTATGCCACTAGAAATAAAAACAACTTTGAAGTCCCGTTTTAAATCTGAATTTTATTTGAAATATTTTGGGTTTTTATATTAAAAAAAAACAATATTAATTTTCTTACAATTTGGTAACTCCTCCCCATTATTTATTATACCCCCACGTTTAAAAAACGTAAATGGGGGTATATTAATTTTGTCACTCCGTTTGTAACGCCCATAAGGAGACGTGGTAGGTATAGAAAAGTATATTTAGCCATGTCCGTCTGTCCGTCTGTCGTCATGATTACAGCCGTAATTTTCAAGCTATCATCACGAAATTCAATATTTAAGCTTTTATCTAAAAAACTAAGGTCAAGTTCGAAAATGAGCCAAATCGGATGAAAACCACGCCTACCTCCCATACAAAATGCCTTTATCAAAACGGTAAAATCTCTTCGAATTCCACAAAAAATAATATATGGACTTGAAATTTTGCATATGAGCTCCGATATTTAAAGTGCACTCTAAGTATGAAATTCAACCAAATCGGATGAAAACCACGCCTACCTCCCATACAAAGTGATTTTATAAAAAATGAAAGCGAATATTTTCTGTTAAAACTATATATTACGAAAATGTATTTACAAATAAACATTTTATTGACGGCTTAAGACTTTGAATATACTTCGGTTCGGACGTGGGAGTATTTTAACTTCGGCCCAGTCGAAGATCATTTCTTACTAGTTTTCACTCAATTTTACAACATTTAATTGAGTGATCTTTTTGTATTCAACAAACCAATCAAAACAAATCCACACAAACCAATCAAAAATAGTGCAGCGCTTGCACATGCTGCAGTCACTAGGTCAGCGTGAAAGCAAATTTTATATTTCCGTGGTTGCCACATCTACTCAAAGCACTTGACTTGCTTTCGATCAACATGCATTGGTAGACGCGACGTAGAGAACGAAAGAAAGAAATAAATAAGAATAAGTTATGTTGTGGTGGCTATGATAGTACCACTACACTATATAAGCTTTTTGAGGTCGTTTTCCACGGATTTTGTAATGGATCCATATTGGACCGCAGTAATCTACACCAGCTGTTAGAAATGGCCGTGATTCAGTTACTCTATCCGCTTTGGTTTTGCTTTGACGCAACGCACACAGTTTTTGTCGAGGCTGCCAATAAGGCCTTCGGGCCGCAATGTTTGTTGTCTTGATGAACCATGGTAAGTAATAAGTTTACTATTGATTCATTGTATGGTAGCAAAATTGGATTTTTTTCGTCAAAGGGTAATGACGAAATGATGCTTCTAATCGGCCTCCCACACGCATTACATTTTGATCGTCTAAGAACGGACATAGGCTTACAAGTTGCTTTGAATTGCTCACCTACTTATATTTTTGCAATTCTTTAGTTTCATCTTAAAATCTGCCATTTGAATAGTCCTGATTATAACTACTAAGGACTTATTCATTTCTGATGCTTATATGGATAGATGATTTGGTCGAGCTGTTGTTTGTTTCTTTAGATTTTCAATAAAACGTAGCATGTAGGCAACTGTGCGTTGCAAAGTTCGAAATGAATTTCTTGTGGTTGATTCCATAAATAAGCGCCTCCAATGATGCTGACGAAGAAGCTATCAGCAGTGGTCGTTTTTCTTCTCTCGATGTCATTGGGTGCATCGTCAGGTTTTGGTGTTGGTTTAAGCCATGACTCTTGGCTGCCATGTAGAAATAAGGGTCCGAAAAACCACGCGGTACACGAGATGAATTTTTCAGGGTTAATCCCCCTTAAAACTATGTCAGCTGGATTATCTTTTGATGAGACATGATGCCATTGATTGATGTGTGATATTTCTTGAATCCTGCTTACTCGGTTGGCGAAGAAAGTATGTAATGAAGTTGCTGATGATTTAATCCATGACAAAACTATTTCTGAGTCTGACCAAAAAAATGCTAGGACATCTTGATATTTTAGATCCTGCTTCATTCGTTCTGTAAGCTCGACTCCTAAAACAGCTGCACACAATTCCAATCGAGGAAGCGTTTGTAGTTTTAGGAGTGCTTTCCTTGATTTTGCGCAGAGCAAGTTCGATGTTATGGTTCGATCCTTGTATGTTGTTTGCACATAAACAGCTGCTCCGTTCGCTCGTTCTGAGGCATCGGCGAAGGTGTGTAGCTGAACCTTTACTTGAGGTTTTGAATGAAATATGTGTCGGGGTACCTTTGAGTTATTGAGTTCCAATATATTTTCTCTGAAGTAAGGCCATTCTTGTTGAATTTGATGTGGTAGCCTTTCATCCCATTCATATTCTTGCTTCCATAGTTTTTGCATGAATATTTTTGCGGATACGATTACAGGTCCAAAGATTCCTAATGGGTCGCAGATTTGTGCTAAGTCTGAAGCTACTACGCGTTTTGTAATCTGTTCAACTGGTGATAAGTACGCTCGTCCGCATAGTTGATCTGTTTTTGGTAGCCAAATGAGACCTAATGTTTTTGTAGCCTTATCATCCAGATCTAGGTTAACTTCTTGATCCTCTACAGGTATGTTTGCAAGTAATATTGAGTTGTTAGAGC
Source organism: Pherbina coryleti (assembly GCA_943735915.1). NCBI lineage: Eukaryota > Metazoa > Arthropoda > Insecta > Diptera > Sciomyzidae > Pherbina > Pherbina coryleti. The sequence continues at coordinate 43,549,896 of OX030952.1, read as the reverse complement.
ACTATTTCCGGAGTTTGAAGCCAGCTTCTTGAAGAATTGTGTAAGTTGGGTTTGAGATTCTAAAGCTGATGCGATATCATTGGCACCACTGAGACAATCATCCACATAAAAATCTTCAAGCAACGTTCGTTCACCTTGTGGGTATTTACCCATGTTCTGTTTTGCCAGATATTGCAGACATTTGGTAGCAAGATATGGTGCTGATGTTGTTCCATACGTCACCGGTAGTATTGAATAACTTCACTTGGGTCCTTCCGCCACACAATGAGCTGCTGAGCTGTGTCTTCCTCATGCATGCCAATCTGTCGATACATCTTTTCAATATCAGCTGTAAATACGTATCTGTATGTTCTATAGCGCAGCAGCATTGAAAATAAATCACTTTGAACAATAGGGCCCTTATGCAATATATCGTTTAAAGCCTGGTCACTTGACGTTTTGGCTGATGCGTCAAATAGGACCCTGAGCTTTGTGGTACTGCTGTCTGGCTTTAGAACGTAATGATGAGGAATTAAATAATGAACATCGGGAACATCTTTCGGCCATATCTTTTCCATATGATTCAACGACACGTACTCATCCATGAACTTAACGTATTGTGCTTGTATGGTCGGATCTCTGTGTCATCTTTTTTCGAGAGATAAAAACTTGTTAATAGCCATGTCCTTTGATTTTCCGAGAGCCGTTGGACTTTCAGAAAAGAGTAAACGGGTAATGAAACGACCATCATTATCTCTTCTTATGTTATTAGTAAAATGATTTTCACACCAATTTTCAACAGGGGTCATGGCATGACTGACTGTGTTCAAATCATCGATTCGCCAAAATCTTTCAAGAATAGAGTCCAAGTTTTTGTCTTCTATAGTAGTTACGGCGCATGCTGCAATTGCTTCTGTCGACACATCAGTTTTTCCAATGACAATCCATCCAAAAACTGTGTTTTGTAGGAGTGGTAAATTTCTTTTCAATGTAAGCTGCTCTGGGTGGATGAGGCTATGGTAGAGCTCAGCACCAATAATCATGTCAATTCTTCCATACTTAAAGAACTCGGGATCGGCCAAGCGTAGATGAATCGGGAGATTCCAATTTGTCACTTCAAGGTCCCTTGTTGGTTGTGAAGAAATAAGTTTCGGCATGACATAGGCTTCTACTCTTGTTGAAAAGCCTTCTGTTCGTGAGTAATTTGCAACGTTGACTCTTGAACTTGAAGTTCCTGTTTGTTGTCCGATTCCTTCAATGGACAGATGTGACCTTGTAGTGGTTAATGATAACTTGTTGACGAGCCGCTGTGTCACCATGTTTATTTGTGAACCAGAATCAAGTAATGCACGTACTTCACAGGTCTGTCCATTGTTTGCGACAACTTTAATTTTTGCTGTTGCCAACAGTACATATTTGTTGTTTTTCATTGCATGATTAGTTGTTACCACAGTTGGTGGTGAATTTTCCTTAACTTCATTCTTTATTCCATGTAATGATGATTCTTGTTGCTGAAGATGAAGTAGTGAATTGTGTTTTTTCGAACTTGGGTCAGTGTCGCCATGCACATTGTCCTGCTGCGTGACCTGACTTTAGACAATTCAGGCATAATTTGTGTTTTTGTACAAATTTTATACGATCCTGCACCTTGAGGTTTAGGAAGTTGAAACAGAGTTTGATGTCCATTTGTGCGGCTGTTGATATGAAGACCTTTAGATTGGTGCCTTTGGGTTTTCTCGTTGTCCAATAGTTTCCATGGTTTGGAATTGTAATTCAAGGAAAGCCAACAATTCTGATATTTTGGGAATTTCTTTAGGCCTCACAATTGATTGTTCATAGTGAATGTATGTGCTTCGATCCAATTTTTTGATGAGAAGGTGAATCAGCAATGGATCCCATGAATCAGTTTGGATGCCTAAATTATTTAAAGCCAGTAGGCATTCCCTTGTTGTGTCATGCAGGTGTTTAACTGCTGCTATATTCGAAGTTCCGGATGGTTGATCTACCAATTTCTTTATAAGTGTTGATGTCAATACTCTTTTGTTGTTGTAGCGCTCTTCCATGCTGTGACATAGTTTTCATCAGTAGTAGCCAGGTGACGGATGAAAATGCTGATGCTTCTCCTGTAAGCTGTGTTTTTAGATGCCACATTTTTTCAACGTTTGATAATGGTTATGGATTATTTCAGTAAACAAGTCGTGGAATTGGCTCCATTTTAAGTAGTCCCCATTAAATTTCGGAATTTGCACCTTTGGAATTAGTAAAGTTCTCTTTGATGGGTGGGACTCATGCTGATGAACGGGTTGGTTAAGCATTAAAGTGATTTCTGTTATTTTCAGATGCACTGCTTGTTCAAGTGTCTGAAATTTCTCTGCATCATGGCCTAAAGCTTCTGGATTGGAGTGTTGCTCCCAAATTTGTTCGTCAAATACGGCTATGTCGTGAAATAGTTGGTTCAAAAATTCCACCTTTAGGTCATAATATCGTGAAGATTGTCCTACCAAGACTCCAATGTTGTCAATGAGTCTTGACTCTAGGAGAGACATTTTTCTGTGGGCCTTTCTAATCAGACCATTAGTTAAATTCTGCTTGTTTGAGATCTCTTCGCCTAATGCCCGTTGTTCCGGTCTCCGAACATTGTCGTCAGCACTGTCTTCATCAATAGCTAAATCCAATATGTTGTTGATCTCTTGCTTAAAGTGCTTTACGTATTTTTCGCAAAGCACTGTCAGCTGCGTGTAGTAGTCCTTAGTAAAGTACTCGTGACTGCGATCCTTTACTTAATTAAGCTCTATATGATTTGCCTTGAATTTGGCATGTATGGCTTCAAGCTGGCTTAGCCGAAGTTTGTAATATTTTAGATCCTTCGAACTTCTGGATCCTTTTTGTAGTTCCGGATGATCCCTTCGATTTCGTCTCCGAGCTGAGACTGTGCGACATTCAACTCCTCCATCCCTTAGTTGATTTCTGTCTTCTGTATACAGGTAGAGATCTTGATTGGTGTCGTCTGGGTCACTTATGAATGGCCGTCTGTGTGATTAGTGATCAATAGATTGATGGATACTTGGCACTTGAACCAGTTATCCTTCCGATCACGTCGGGGCACCAATGAATGTTTGTGTCTAACTAGGTGCAAACCTATTTAGACGAGTGTTGAGCATAGGTACTTGGACCAATACTCAACTAATGGTTTGATGGGCAAAATAATGGTACTTTAACCAATAATTTGCTTGATGAATCAATCTGATGTTTTAAAGAATGTAGACAATGTAAGTAATGTTTATATGTACATTTATTAAAAACGACTGAATCCCAATTAACAAAAAGTAACAGTATTTAAAGAAAAATACTTAGACTAAAATATAAATAAATATGAAATTAACAAATATAAAATTGCTGCATTGCACTATAAGAACGAAGTTCATGACCGCAGGTTATTGCACTTATTTTTGTGACCCAATTTCCCAATATTGTTTTGGTTACATTTCAGCTGATTAACGCAATAACGAATTGCATGTCGTTGGCCTAGAATTATGCTGGTGTCAACAAACTGCGTTCTTATATGCAAATTGTTTTGATTGCTTAGTGTATTTTTGTTTATATATTTATATTTATTTATGACTTAATATTGCATCGTGTATGTATGTTTTGTGTGTTTGTTGTTTTATGTTTGTTTGTATGAACAATATTTATATTAAAGTTAAGGATCCCCATAAGGGGATACACAAAAAATATATTCGCCGCGCCAACTGCGGCAATTAAAACTCACTTTTAATGTAAGAACAACAATTTTATTTATGACTGATTAATTCTAAGTACCAGAATATAATGAACGAATATATCTTAGTCTAACTTACTCATAAGCCTAAAGCTAACCCTGCTTCGAGCCATATCTGCAGCGTCGGCTTTCTCACGCTGTGAAGAGTGCGCTGCGACGTTCTCACGATGCACCGGTATCGCTTTAGATATGCAGTGGCTAGCTCGACTTAACTTTAAAATTTGGAATGCAAATACATTGCAAATACATTGAACTTAAAATATTGGTTTGACAGCGTCTGCTTGGTTTCAGACTGTTGTTGTTCCTATTTTTTGTGCTGGTGCTGATGTCCCGGCTATTGCTGCTATATGTTGAGGTGTTGTTGCTGTTGTTGTAAAGAGCTCGTTACTCGCGCTGCTATGTCTTTCATGTTCTCCCACTCCTTGAATCCTGAGCTCAATTATCTGTATTTAGGCATTAACGGAGAAGTCCAAATTCTGAGATCATCGTGGCTGTGGAACAGACTGATCAGTTGAGTTACGGTTGTTATGTGATAGGTTCATCATCCATGCTAGGAGTGGCAGGAATGCCATGATGTTAAGTGCAAAACCCAAAAGTACGTAGTTTACGATAACATGATGAACATTATAGTTGTTGTCTGTCCGTGGAATTTCTAAGTTTCTAGACGCCAACTGATGCATTATGTCATTTAATTTTGATTGTTGGGTTTTGTAGTGTAGTTAGACGTTATGTATAGGTTCAACGTGTGCCGATAGTTCTAAAGTGTTTGGTTCTCTCAGGACAATGTATGACGAACGTATCTGACTAATATATTTGTGATGGCCTCTGATTTTTAATAGCTCATGACTCATGGTATATCCTGGAGGTACTGTTATGATTCCTGATTCGTGAATCGTAACTGAAAAGGTTGTTTGTACACTGCATTAAAGGTGGTCTTTTCTGCCAGCGCGTACATCCATTGGCTCACATGTGATAAATGTATCCATGTAGGACTGTCTGGCATTAGTTTTAATCTGCATTCAGTGTTTGACTTGTTGTTAAATATATTAAATTCACATGTATCTCTTTTGGGCACTCTTGAGAATATTGGCTGGACTTGGTTACACAAGAACTCTGTTTCTTCGATTTTGATGCATATTGCTACCTCGTTTTCGGACATTGGATAAAATTTATCTCGATGCGGATTTATGGCAAGGAATTCCGTGGAAGTTTCTGTGGCTGACTGTGGTTGGCACGAAAAACTAACGGCAATTTAAGTCTGAATATTGCATGGTTATTTACGATTGTTCCTTCAGCTGTCATTAGTTTGTATATTTGAATTTTGTTTTCGGCTGGAAGGCGAGATGTTGGTGGCAGATGAGTTTCGATTTCTTATCGCAATTGCTGTGGAGATAGAAGAAAGTGGCTTATTTTTTCATGATGAGTATCGGTGATAACATCAATAATAGATGATTGGATGCGCTGAAGTTTCGTTATTATCATATTTAAATGCATTGACCATGATGAAAACAATTGTTGTTTTCTGTGTTGATATAGCTCTTCAGTTTGATTGTTTATTCGGTTTATGGTTTCGTTATCTGAGTGTTTATTTTTGGGTTTAATTTATTTTCAGAAAAATTAGTTCATACAATCATATTCGTTTACGTCCAAATATGGATACAGATGTACATCTCAAACTGACCATTTATGTAAAAGAAGATATAATTCTATAAAGATAATATAAATATATATTTTAATAGGGTTACAATATTAAGGAAATAAAGAAATGTAAAGTTGAAAAACAGATTTGAGAAGAGAATTAAAACAGAAGAATTAAGATAAATATTTAAAGATAAGTTGCTTAAAGTTCCGTGCGTTCGATACACATTTTAATTGTATAGGCAAAGAATTCCACAATCTAATGGAGCTAACGAAAAACAGCCTTGAAGAGTTCAAGTAATTAAAGTTAGGAATTGTAATATGTAGGCTTCTTGTAGATACACTGAACTGAACCTTTACGTATAAATAGTTTGGTGACTTTGAATGTATCAGTGTATGCAGAAATATCCAGTTTCTAACCTTTATATAATTCGAAATATTACAACCGTATTATTGGTTGCTCAGGCCAATGAAATTCCGAAAGCTTCTTAGTCCATATACATAGCGGGCCGTATAGTTAAAGGCTAATTTATGAGTGTAAGTCCAGTTTACAACTTCAAAATAATTTATGAATGGTAAAATTAATTGAATTACTAACCTTCGCTTAGTTTCTATTGGTGTGAACTCGGCAGTCATTCTAAGATTTCTTAAGGTGAAATATATTTTACTTATGACGTAATTAATATGGTCCACACAAGAAAGCGAGGAATTAATCCGAAACCCGAGGTTGGTTATCTTGTTAACAAATTTTAGTGAAGTTTCACCGGTAAATATTGTAGGAATGTCTTCAACTGAGTACTTATACTTAGATATTGGTAACACAAAAGATTTAATGGGGTTCAATTTAAGTTTATTACGTAACGCCCATTTACCAATGAAGTCTAAGTCCTCATTTAGTCTACAGCAAGATCTTTACATAGACCAATTGAACGGGACATATACTGAAGATTATCTGCATACGCATGCATAGTATGCATAATTACATAATTCGGAATGGAGAATATGTCATTAGTAAAAATTGAAAATAGGAGCTGTTGCGTCTTAATGGGCGCAACTGCAAATCCTTAATCTTAACTTTACTAAGGAATAGTTGTTTAAATAATTATTCAAAAGTTAACCAGGCACTTTAACCTGTTCAACTAAGGATAATTAATTTTGTTTTGTTTGCTTTGGTTAACCAGGCACTTCAACCTGTTCAACTAAGGATAATTTGTTTTGTTTGATTTGGCTAACCAGGCACTTGAACCTGTTCAACCCAGAGGAATAAAAAAGAACCGCTTCAAAGGTGTTGACTTTTAATATTCATTTATTGTTACTATTTAGATTCTTTTTATACAAAATTTGTTCCAATTTTACATAGAAAAAGAATATATAAAACTAATATGTAATATGTATATATGCATAAGATTATTGATTTAGCATATGATTAAGCATAACAACAAAATGCACACACAACAAAAACGGCCAAGATGCCCTTGAAATAATTGTTCAGCACATTGCACTACAAAATTCTATTCATATTAAGACATAGCCAAACTGGCCTTGACTTTGTCCAGAACATTGCACTGAGACTCATGTGTCGTTTTTTGCAGGCTCAGCAATTTTGGTAGTTACTGAAATGCTTTGTTGTTTTGTGTTTTGCTGTTATGCTTGTATATTTGTATGACTACAACTACTTATTAATAACTTAATGTATTTTTATTGTTCGGAACTGAACATTCTCCGCCCCGTTGAACCATGGGTTCAACAGCTGAAATTTAAACTTCAATCGTAAAATCCGAATCTCTTATGGCTTGTATCAGGTGCGATGACATGAATTCTTGGCGTGGGTTGTGGTGGAAAGCAATTGATGCTGTGAGATCTCCTGATGCGTTTCCAAACAAAGAATGAAATAATGCAACCAACCAAGAAGAGACATAAATAACTTATTGAGTAGTGATGAATGTCATGTGGTCGAATTTCGTTAGGAAGATTCAATTGTAGCTTAGATAATTCACTTTGGATAGCGGATAGTTGTTCTTGATGGGAGTTGTAACGAAGGGAAATGTTGACTGCTGGAGGTTCTGTTGACGAAAACACCAAATCAGATGTCTGAACGGTTGGGATATATGATATGTGATTGGGTGACTTTAATGTCTTGTGGCCTTGAATGGTTATCAGTGGCTGTTTAATGACGCAGTTTTCATTCATAGATAGAAGTCCCGAGTCTTGAATGGTGAATTGCGTTAGAACTGCTTCGCAACCTGCATTTACCACGACTTCGCTCCTGACAGAATATATCCATGTGTTAGGATTGTGTAGTTGAAGCCAATTGGGGGCCGGCTTCCGCATGTTCGATGGATCATGACGTGTTTGTTTCAATGTGATTAAGCAAGTTTAACTCACATATTGCTATGTTGGATCCTCGTTTATAAAGTGGGTGAATTTGTTGACAAAGATAGTGCTCACTTTCGGTTGACGTGCATATCCTTGAATCAGCTTCCTTTAATGGGTAGTATTGATCACGATGCAGATTTACAATCAAAAATGAGAAGGGAGACTGAATTTTGACAAATTCTTTGTTTAGATGCCACGGCACAGGAGTAAGTTGTAGTAACTCGAAATCTTCAGTTGATACTAGTGGAAGTTTCAATTTAAAAATAACGTAGTTTGAAGTGACTCGTCCTTCGATTGACATCAAGTTATATAGTTGTATCAATTCTTCGGTAGGTAACCTTAGATGGCTGGGAAGGCTGGCCTTTATGTGGGGTAGCTCTTCTTGTAGCTGTTGAGGTGAGATTAGTTCGGGACTTAATTTACCATGATGTGTGTCTATTAAAATGCTTAGAAGAGAATCTTGCACGCGTTGGAAGTATATTAGTTCCAACGTTGTTTGAAGAGCCTGTTCAGCAACTGATTGAGCGATGCCTTGTTTGTTTACTTCTTGTTGCACGTTCTCAAATCGGAATTCCAGGGTTTTCAATGTCTTTTCGACCCTTACAAATTCTTCTTTAATACTTTGTTGGTTCCTTTTCATGATGTTTATTGTGCTGTCCAGAAATGAGGTTTGGTTGTGGATTTTATTTTCAAGATAATTTTCATTTTGATATATTTTTTTCAATGGTACTGGCGACATCTTCTGCATACTGAGAATCTAGAACTCCGAATAAAGAGTTAGCTATGTTGCCGATGATGTTGAATGCACCTCTTTTCGCTCGATGTCCATTGTGTATTTTCAGGAGTTCATTCTTCAGTATTATTTCATCCATTAAACGCTTAATTAACATAACTATTACTGAACAGTGTTTGGACGTTTGCAAGATTGTGCAGGATTTTTGTAATATTTGTGGATAACCATTCATTAATTCCAAATTCTTCCAGTATGTTTGCATATTAATGTAGGTTATTAGGTTCCATTCACTGGTGATTATTCCAACCGACCCTAATTTTTCGAAATAAATACCCGGATTAGACACAAATGGCTGAACCTCTATTGGCGCAGGGGAAGCGTATGGTATAAATAAGCAAGCCATCTATTGTATTATCACGCAGCAGCAAGACAGAAAGAAAACTTGATGTGTGTTCTATCAGTGATATTTGAGAAGTGCTCTAAATTTTATTTCAATAATTTAAATATAAAATCAGAGCCTATCTTTCCATATAAAATATTTATAAGAACAAGTTTATAAGAACAAGTTTATAAGAACAGTACGACTTCCAACACTCCGCCTCAATTCCTATCGATAATTAAACCAAGTTCGAAAGGTAATTGAAAATATTAAGTCGCGTTCATATAAATTTCGAAAACAAATCAATTCAAACGAAAGTTAAAGTTAAAAGAAAATAATTAGTCTATCCGAATCAAACCTAGTCTACCACGCAAATATTCGAACTTTTTCTTCGGTAGTCCTTTGGTCATGATGTCAGCCAATTGTTGATTCGTTGAAATGTATCTGACCTCAATGATCCCTTTTCTTATTAAATCACGTACAAAGTTGAATTTGACGTCAATGTGTTTTGTTCGCTGCATTTCCTTATCCTGAGATGAGATTACAATTGCGCCCTGATTGTCTTCGTGCAATATTATTGGCTCGTTGGGGGCTTCTCCAATTTCTACCAACAAACCACGCAGCTACATAATTTCGCATGTTGCCAAGCACAGTGACACATATTCAGCTTCAGTGGACGACAGCGAAACACAAGTCTGCTTACGTGTCATCCAAATCACGGTTGCGCCAAACACTTTCATCACATTGCCAGAAATCGACTTTCTATCATTTATATCGCCGGCCCAGTCAGCGTCCGCATATCCAGTCAACACGACCGAATTCCTTTCGTAGTGATACTCCAGTTTCAGGTCAATTGCTCCTCTGATATATCGGAGCATCCGCTTCGCTGCCTTCCAATGCTCTTCAGTTGCACAAGATTGGAATTGGCTGAAGTAATTTACTGCTGCGGACAGGTCGGGACGAGTCGTACAAGCCGCGTACATCAAGCAGCCAATAAGCTCACGATACGGTTTGGCCACAAGCTCAACCTCCGCCTTCCTTTCTTACTTCAGTTGGCATTCCATGGGGGTCGAACAAGGGCTGCAATTGGTCATTCCAAAACGTTGCAATACGTCCTCTAGATAGCCGCGTTGGTTGATTCGCAAGATTCCACGACTCCGGTCACGTTCGATGTTGATGCCGAGAAAAGTTTTCGTTTCGCCCATGTCACGCATTTTAAATTCCTTTGACACCAACTGTTTTATCTTGATGATCTTTTTGAGATTTTCGCCCAATATAATCAAGTCATCTACGTATAATAGCAGATACACCATTTCTTCTTCATTGCCATGGAAATATAAGCAATGGTTATATTTTGAGCGAACAAAACCATTCTCAAGCACGAAACTATGAAATCGTTAATTCCACACACGTGATGCTTGCTTCAATCCGTACAGTGATTTATTCAGTTTACAAACAAAATCACCCCGCACGAATCCAACCGGCTGTTCCATATAAATGTCTTCTTCAAGTTTTCCGTTGAGGAACGCCGTTTTCACATCCATTTGATGAATTTCCAAATCATGTTTCACAGCAAGAGCCAGCATGATCCTTAATGTAGCTATCCTTGCTACCGGTGAGTAGGTTTCATGGAAATCAAGTCCCTCTCGCTGAGTAAATCCACGAGTCACCAGTCGCGCCTTGTACGACGCCAACTTGCCCACATCGTTTCGCTTTCGAGAGAACACCCACTTGCAGGTGACAACTGATCGGTTCGGCGGACGTTCGACCAACGTCCAAGTTTCATTCCGCTTGAGTGAATCCATTTCACTATGAACCGCTTCCATCCATTGAGCTGCATCATCTCGTTTTGCTATTTCCCCAAATGACTGTGGAACATTGTCGACGTACGCCACGGCGCCAAGTGCAAAGTCCAATGTACCAGAATTCAATGCAAACGCCGAAAAGTACTGCTCCTCGTTGTCCTCATGCAATCTAAGTGTTTTCTTACCGTTAAAATCTTCGTATCGCTTCGGTGGTTGACGCTTTCGTTGCGGTCGCGATTTCACCATGAATGGTCGACCGTTGATTGCACCTGCACCATTAGGTCGAGCATCATCTTTCACAACATTATTCGCATCGCTATACGCTGATCTCTCCGCCTCGTCAACACCGTCCGTTATTGACTCTGTCTCGAAGAAAACGTTCGGTGAATTTGATTGCGTCTCATAAAACACAACATCTCGTCGTGTTACAATATTGTTCTTCAATGGGTCCCAAAGCCGGTAGCCATTCACACCATAGCCAACCATGACCATTTTGGTTGATTTCATATCCAATTTCTGACGTAATTGGTCTGGTATATGCGCATACGCCGGCGATCCAAAAACACGAAGCCTCGATAGATTGGGTTTCTTGCCTGTCCAAAGCTCAACTGGTGTTGCATCCAAGACAATAGCGCGTGACGGACTGCGATTCGCTAGAAATGCCGCACAATACACGGCCTCGCCCCAAAAATTCTTGTTCATCTTGGAGTCAGCAATCATGGAGCGCGCCTTCTCAAGCAATGTCCTGTTCATTCGCTCGGCGACGCCGTTATGTTGAGGTGTGTAAGGTTCGCTGTATTGGATCTGAATCCCAGCTTCAACACAAATCGCCCTGAATTGATTAGATTTGTACTCGCCACCATTGTCACATCGAATTATTGCAATCTTCTTTCCAGTGTGTGTCTCCGCCATCGATTTGTACCTCTGAAACATTTTTAGAATATTAGACTTATTCTTAATCAGATATACCACTACGAAATGAGTGTAATCATCGATGAATGTCACCAAAAATCGCTGCTCATCCCACGTAGCAGGCGTTACAGGTCCACACACATCACTGTGTACAAGTTCCAATACACGACACGATCGTGCTCCGCCCGAACCGTTGAATGGTGTTCGAGACTGCTTGCCGAAAACACATGGTTCACAAACAGTATCAGCATCGTTGTTCATGGCACCCATTCCAATAACCAAAGTTGACAAACGCTTAACATCAGCGTAATTCAAATGTGCCAACCGACGATGCCACAGGCGAATGCTTGGTTTTGACTTCACTTGCGTAGATTCCAATCCATTAGATTCTTTCGAAACAATGCCTTTTCTTGATGATGTTATATTCGCTGTTTCATGCCGCACACGCTTCAACTCGAAGACATAAAGCTTGCCATTGCGCCTGCCGACGGCCATCTCCGAATTATTCTTTGTGATGCGAAATTCACCATCATCGAAAATCACTTGACATCCAGCACTCTCCAATCGACTAACAGAAAGCAAATTAAACTGAAGATTTTCGATAAACAAAACATTCGTGAGCATACATTGACGCTCGATTCCATCCACGATAATATTTTTTATTTTTATTTTTATTTATTTAATAACATCATTAGTATAATAAGAACAAGTTCTTTTCGTATACAAAGATATAGAGTTAAGGATATTCAAATTTAAGAAAATTAACATAACTTATAATACTTCTCTAAAAACAAAAAAAAAAAAGTTAACATAAATTATAGTTGTAGATACTGTTTGATAATATGAACAATATAAATTAGAATACATGAATTTCAGATTAATTACTGACATTAATGAAAAACAAGAAATAAATAAAATATATTATGTAAAATAGAGCAGAAAATTTAAATGATTTTAGAAATTTAGAAATTGAAAAATTGAAAATGAAAATAAAAATAAAAAGATTAACAAATGAAATAAGAAATATAAATCTGGTAATTTGTTTTAAAAATATTTGAAATCAAGCAAAATGATTTACAACGGCCTGCCTTAAACTGTTTTCATTACGAATAGATTTAATGTAACTGGGTAACGCATTCCATAATCGTATGGCATTAACGAAAAATAGCCTAGTTGAGTTAAGAGAATTAAAGCTAGGTATTATCATCATGTTACTTCCGGATGATTGACAGAATTGCAATTTCTCAAACAAATACTGAGGAACTTTACGGTGAATCAACTTATGTAGGAATATGCAGTTACGAGCATTTAGGTAGCTAATTATGCCACAACCAAGAATACTATTCTTGAATTGAGATATGTGATCAAACTTGTGAATATTATAAACATATCGCGTCGCATGATTAAACGCAATTCTCAGTTTGTGCTCAGAACTAGAATCTAATTTACTATAAATAAGCTCAGAATACGTTATTGCAGGCACTATCATTTGCAATACTAACTTACGCCTGGTATCAGTAGGTGTAAACTGAGCTGACGTTTTTAAGTTTCGCAGGGCATAATAAATGTTTCGGACTACACTATTTATGTGATCAGTGCAAGTAAGGGACGAATTAATTTGAAAGCCAAGGCTTTTAACATTACATACTAGTTTTAGCTTTCTGTCCCCTATAAACAAGTCAGGTATGTCATCAAAGCACACTTTATTTCGAGCAATAGGTAACACATATGATTTTAGCGCATTCAGTTGAAGACCATTTCTAATAGCCCATTTATGAATACTATCAAGATCCTCATTCATTCTATAGCTTAAATCTTCAAGGAGACCCGTCCTGCGAGAGAGATGAAGTTGAACATCATCTGCATAGGCATGCATAGAGGAGTATTTACACACCCTAAAAATATCGTTTATAAATATTGAAAAAAGAAGCGGCCCAAGAACTGATCCTTGAGGCACTCCACTGGAAACATACTTGTATTGAGAGCAGTTATTGTCAACGTTTACTCTCTGAACTCTGTTCGATAAATAGCTACTCATAAGATTAACAGCATTGCTATAGAATCCATAATAGTTTTTTAGTTTTTGACAAAGTAACGAATGATTTACCGAGTCAAATGCTTTAGAGAAGTCAATCATGCAAAGCAAGGTAAGAAGGCCTTCATCATATGGAGATTTAATGTCATCAAGTACCTTAAGAGTGGCAGTTGCACAGCTGTGACCACCACGAAATCCAGATTGAAATGGAGATAAGAGATTATTTTGTGCGATAAAATTGGATATTTGATCAGCCATTATAGCTTCACATACTTTTGACAAGGATGACAAAATGCTAATAGGCCTGAAATCACTGGGTTCACTGGCGTGGGGTTTTTTAGCAACAGGTAAAACCTTTGCAATTTTCCAGGAGTAAGGAAAAGAAGAGGAAGCGAAACAATGATTTATTATATGTGTTAGTGGGCTAACTATGAAAGGCAGAATGAGTTTAGCGAATTTAATCGAAATTCCATCCTCACCAACAGCATTTGATTTAATTTTCATTACTTGTTTGAAAACATAATATTCGCTAACTGTAGAAAACTGGAAATTTGGTTCATGAAATGTATCTGTCAATTCTTCAAGGTTACCAGGACTGACATTAGTATTTAGGAAAAAATCATTCATTACATCGGGATCAACACAGCAGTCAACTACTGTCTTGTTACCATTTCCAAGGCTTTTTATATTTTTCCAAAGCTCTTTAGCAGGAAGCGTCGTTTTTAGCTTGTTAGAGCAGTATCTCATTTTTGATTGCCTGCATATAAGAACTGATGCATTCCTTGCAGCTCTATATTCTTCCCACTTTTCCGGCGACGGATTTCTTTTCCACCGCTTATGCATTTTGTTACGTCTCTTTATTGCATTCTGGACATTTGACGTGTACCAAGGACAAGACACATTCTTAATAAGAACAGTCCGCACTGGAACATGGGCTTCAAAAAGATAGTTTATTTTTTGAGTAAGGACATTTACTTTGTCACTTACGCTTGCAAAGAACCAGATATCATTCCATGGAATGCAGCAAGCATCATTGTGCAAAGACGGAAGATCAATAGATTTGAAGTCTTTATATGTAATCGTTCTAGATATAACAGAGCGAGACAGCGCTATATCAAGTGTACAGAAAATTAAGTCGTGATCGCTAAGTAAATAAATTTGATCAAACAGAAGAACAGACGACAAATCGGAGACAATAAAATAGTCAAGAAGACTTGGAGTGTCATTATTAGAGAATCGAGTAGGCATAGTTTCATTAACAATTGACAGACCGACAGACGAAACATTATCATAGACTGAATTTGTAAAATTATCATGACACAATAAATTAACATTAAAGTCACCACATATAACAAAGTAATTAAAATCAATTGATAAATTAGAAAGCTCTGAGAAATAAGAGTTCAGACTATTCAATTTACTGGGGTTGTATACACAAGACAGAAAAATTTTCACATGATTGTCAGTTACACACAGATTTAAAAATTCTAAAGAACTATTGGAGGATTTTTGTATCACTGTAGCACTCAAGCTTTTATGGCAATAAATTGCTACACCTCCCCCTCTCCTATCACTCCTATCATTCCTAAATAAGTTAAAATTATTTAACACATAAACAGAGTCGCTGACTTCGGGACAGAACCACGTTTCAGATACACAAATCACATCAATAGACGAGTCTTCAAACACATATTTTAAGTAATCTAGTTTATTAGAATTAAGACTCCGAGCATTAAATAAAAACACAAAACATTAACAAGAACCTTACTATTTTCGCTAGTACCATTATTTGAATTGTTACAGCCAAACATAGAAGAATATATTAACCACAAACACTTTAGACATACCGTAAAAAATAACTGAATTAAGTTTTAAAATATAAAACTCATTGACATTATTTAAAACAAAGAACCAGATAACTTTACAAAGATAATTAGTATAGATATTTAATAGTGAAAAATAGGATACAGATGAATTCATGAAAAAATTAAAGATATTCAATAGTGAAGAATAAGATGCAGATAAAAACTTACAAAGGTTAAAGAATATAGGAATAAAAGTAAAGAAGATTACAATAGAAAAGAAGAGAAGTATCATTATTAAAAGGGAAATAGAAGTTAAATAAGCACTATGTATTTTTATTCTCGTTATCCACATCATTTATCAGCTCACCCTCGACGAAAGCAGCAAGTTGATTTAGGTCGCTTAGTAAAAAGCTTTCACCATCTTCATGCTTCTTCACAAATATATGCCCTCTCCTAGCATTAGCGGAAAACAATTGTTTATTACGCCTTAGCTTAATCGCGCTCTGTAGAATTTGACGACAGCGCTTAGTTAAGCTCTCATTGATGTAGATGTTGGAGTTGGAATTGGAGTGCGAATTGAGTCCCAAATCACTAAGAGTAAATCTCTACAGTTGTTTCTTCGATAGAAAGCTGCAGACCGAAGAACTGTATCCCTCTCATATGAGCTTGAGAACTTGATGATTATAGGAGCATTTTTTCTTCTGCGTGCTATACTCTTAACGCGAAACATACTCTTAAGCGGCGGGGGTCGGCAGCCGATGGAAAAACACAGTTTATTAAACAGCACTGAAAGGTTCTCATCGTCGCTCTCTGGGACTCCAAACAGCATGGCATCCGCAGCAACCTCTTTGCGCTCAAGCTCATCGACAACTTTTTTCAGGTCAGCCATCTTCTCTCTTAATGCACCTACTTCAATTGCCTCAGCCTCACACTCAATTTTCTCGACACGTACCACTACATCTGCTAATGCTGCATCCACACTGGTTATCTGGATGAAGATCCATTTGTTTTCGGCCTCTTCTATTTTTGCATTAAACTCATCACGCAGTTTGCTTAATTCTTTTTGCATACTGTTAATGAGCATTTCTGTTTGTTCCTTTTGGCGCAAATCCAGCTGATCGGTCTGTTTATTGAGTCTCTCGTCTAGTTGATCAACAGTGAGAATAGAGCCACTGGCCATAAGCAAGCCGGACTGCGTCGGTGTTGAGGGCAGATTTTTGGAGTGCAATGCTTTAGCTCTAGTGGTCATAGTGTTAGTTGAGTTCACAAGTTTGGCGGGAAATGTTCTTAAGCTCAGATTTTATTTTTTATCAGCAATAAAAATTGCTTAAAATCGATGAAATTGGCTTTGAACAAAAATAATAATTACGCACAATGACGACAAGCGATATTATTTACTTTGCCCGCAATTAGGATTAATTTGGTTGAGATCACACTAAGTTATGCATGCAAACGTCGAGCGATAAGAAAAACACGTCTACTCACTAGAACACATTCGATTCGATTCCATGTCCACGAATATGTCCATGAATTGTACCACACTTCATTGCTGTGATCGATGCACCATTCTTCGCAATGCCAATGACGACCGGATCGGTCAAATCCCACAGCTCACTGAACAATGACTTATCATTCGCCATATGCTCCGAAGCACCCGAATCAACAATGAAACGTATTGTCGTCTGTATTCCAAATTGTAGAGCAAAATTATCAGCATCAGCAACGAAAACCACTTCATTCGCACCGGTATCAGATGCGCAGTTTGCATTTGGTTTTTGAAAACGTTGATTTGATTTTCCAGTAGGCTTGTTGTTCGATAATCCATTACTCGAGTTCCGCTGATTCAATTTCGGACATTCGGTCCTTCGATGACTTTGCTTTTTGCAGAAAAAACATTTTATTTTGTTTGTACCACTACCGCCATACATAGCAACATTGTCTGCAGCACCATTCGGACGACCACTCGATGTCTTGCTTTCTTCATCTAACAAGCGAGCACGCACCAATTCCATGGTCAATTTAGATGGATCGATCGTCTCCAATGCTGTCACCACCATGTCATATCGCTTCGGCAACGTTTTCATGAGCGAAACAACCAGCATTCGATCATTTGTTTCAGCACCGCATGCCTTTAATTCTCGTATCAGTTTGTCGAATGCAAGAAAATGTGAGGTAAGGTTGTCAGAATCTGAGCAACGCATGGTTAGCATACGTTTTCTGACACCAATTTCGGTTGCCACACTTGCTCGTTCAAAAATTGTTTTCAATGAATTTATCATTGCAAACGCTGTCGGCCAGTCTTTCAAATATTCCAAATGTGAATCTGCAACACGTCGAGTGATGTGCACTTTGCATATCCGATCCTCCTTTTTGATTTTCTCGACATTCGCACCAGGCTGAACTACCGCTACGGCGGCATCATTTTCCAGCCATCTTTCAACACCTTTTTCTTCCAAATTAATTTTTAATCGGAAAAACCAGTTGTCAAACTCACGTCCCTCGAATTGTTTGAAAACAAACTTTTCCTCGTCTGCCATCTCGAATTATTTTCACAAATTCTGAATTGCTCAATTGGCCCAACTAAACGTATTCTGTTTCGCACCAATTTACACGCGACGGCCCATAACCTATTGTATTATCACGCAGCAGCAAGACAGAAAGAAAACTTGATGTGTGTTCTATCAGTGATATTTGAGAAGTGCTCTAAATTTTATTTCAATAATTTAAATATAAAATCAGAGCCTATCTTTCCATATAAAATATTTATAAGAACAAGTTTATAAGAACAGTACGACTTCCAACACCATCAAGATAGTTACAAATGCTGAACTTGTGTTCATTCGTGTTCATTTTGATTGGTGAGAAGAGTTGGTATGATCTGAGTGTTTAATCTTCCTTTCATTTGTTTTAGAGCTGTCTTCTTTGCGCTTGCTACCTTCATCGTTTTGATCTCATGGAATGAGTCTGTCTTCTTGTTCAAAATTCTTTATTGGTAGTGGTGCAAGCCTATGTATCGGACGTTTTAAAGTTCCTGCTGCTGTTTGAATGTCAGCCACTCTAACATTGTTGTCGGGACCTATGTATGTCCTTACGATCCTGCCTAGCGGCCATTGGAGTGGTGGTACGTTATCCTCTTGTATTATAACCATTAAACCTGGATTGACGTTGTTCATTTGTTGTTTCCATTTGCTTTTATATTGCAGTTCCTGAAGGTAATCTCGCGACCAACGCCTCCAAAATTCGTGTTTCAGATGGGATACTAACTTCCATCTTGTTAGTAGCGACGCGTTGTTTGGCGTGGCATATGTGTCTACGGATGTTGTCAGTGGTTCGCCGATCAAAAAATGCCCTGGTGTTAAGGCAGTAAGATCCTTGGGATCGGATGACATTGGAGTGAGTGGTCTTGAGTTGAGTATAGCTTCAATCTCAACCACCACTGTTTCTAGCTCTTCATAGGTTAGCGACACTGTAGACACACTCCTTATTAACAAATGCTTGACTGATTTGACTGCAGCCTCCCAGAGCCCGCCAAAATGTGGAGCCCGAGGTGGAATGAATTTGAAATCTATTCCTTTATCGCTGCATAACCTTACTATTGATTCATTGGCTTTCTGGGAGTGGATTGCTTCATTAACCTCATGGAGTTGGTTTCGAGCTCCAACAAAATTTGTAGCGTTGTCGCAGTAGAGGGTTTTACAATG
Organism: Pherbina coryleti; assembly: GCA_943735915.1. Lineage (NCBI taxonomy): Eukaryota > Metazoa > Arthropoda > Insecta > Diptera > Sciomyzidae > Pherbina > Pherbina coryleti. The sequence continues at coordinate 43,530,755 of OX030952.1, read as the reverse complement.
TCCTCTACGGCTGATGAAACGTTTCAATGCGCCAATAAACGCATTCGTTGTTAAATCGCTTACCAATTCGAGGTGGACTGCTTTCGTAACGAAGCAACAAAATACAGCAATATAAGCCTTTGTTACTTTTTTTCCTCTGATTTTATAATGAATCCATAATGGTCCACAGTAGTCAACGCCACTGTTAATAAATGGTCTTGCTGGAGTCACTCGGGTGTGTGGTAGATTACCCATGATCTGTTGACATAATTTTGGACGGGCCTTGCTACATCGTATGCATTGTTGTACAGTTGGCTGTTAACTTTCCTTTGATTGGCCAAAAACGTTGCCTTATTGTTGCTAATAATGTCTGGGAGCCACAGTGTTTGTTGTCCTTGTGTATCATAATGCACAAAAGTTTTGCTAACGGGTCGTTGTTGGCATTTGCAGTTGCAATTCGCTGTAAACATTTTGTGGCGAGATACGGTGCTGATCTTGTTCCATACGTCACAGTGGTTAATTGATAATATTTGATTGGAAAGGCTGGATTCTCTCTCCAAATAATTAATTGGTATCGTTGATCATCTGGATCTACTAAAATTTGACGATACATTTTTTCGATGTCTGTAGTGAACACGTAGCGTGGTAGCCGGAACCGAAGAAGAATTGAAAAAAGTTCGCTTTGAACGGTTGGTCTAGTGTACATTAGATCATTTAGTGAATATCCTGATGACGTCTTGGCTGAGGCATCAAAGACGACCCGAAGTTTCGTTGTCGTGCTGTCGGGCTTGAATACACAATGATGTGGAATGAAATAATTCGGAGTTAGTACAGAATCGAGATTCACTTCTTTCATGTGCCCAAGTCTTTCATAATCCTTCATAAATTGAATGTATTCCTTGCGTACGATATCATTTTTTAGAAGTCGGCGTTCTAGACTCATAAATCTGTTGTGGATCATGGCTTGTGATTGCCCTAAGGCTGATGTGTTTTCGATAAAGGGGAGTTTAACGACAAAGCGGCCTTCCTCATTGCTACGAACATTTTGAGCAAAGTGAGATTCACATCGCTGCTCTGCTGGTGAAAGATATTTCTTACTTGTTTCAACTTCTTCTATTTCCCAAAATTTTTTTGTCAGTTCATTCGTGGTTTCTTCTTCTTGACTGAATATACCACATGTGACAGCATCGTAGCTTGTTGATCCCACCATTCCTGCTACTATCCAACCAAACACCGTATTCTGCAGTATGGGCAACTGTTCACCGATGTTGATTTATTCTGGTCGGATCAAGTGATAATACAGTTCTGCTCCCAGTAGAACATCGATCTTGTCATATTTGAAGAATTCAGGATCTGCTAACTTAATGTTTTCTGGGAGTGACCAGGTTGAAATGTCAATGTTCAGTCTTGGTTGAGGTGATACGATGTGAGACAGGACGACTGCTTCGAGTTTGGATGTGAAGTTTCCAGTTCTTGAATGCATATCTACGTTTACTCGCTGAGTTGATTTATGAGTACCCTTTCCAATGCCTTCGATACAGAGCGATGATGATGTTGTTGATAGCGATAATTTCTTAATCAGTCTTTCAGTTATGATATTAATCGGAGAGCCGGAATCCAGAATTGCTCGAACTTCACACGATCTTTCATTATTTGCTGAGATTTTAATTTTTGCTGTTGATAGTAGAACGTAGTTATGTTTGTTAGTTTCATTTTGAGCCGCAGCTACCATGAAAGGCACAGTGTTGTTATTTGACTGATCTGGAACTTGATGATTTACTGTTGTTTTCTGAATTTTAGCATCTCCCTGTAAATGCAGTAGTGTGTTGTGCTTTGCTGAACATTTTGTGCAGCTTCGTGATTTACATGTTTTGGCTGTGTGATTTTCTTTGAAACAATTGACGCACAGGTTTTGTTTCTGTATCCATTTCAGTCGTTCTACGGCGGACATCTTGAGAAACTGTTGGCAATAGTAAAGAGGATGGCCACCTTGCTTACAAACCTTGCAACTGTTGTGATTGGATACTGCTGTCGATGTTACCACTCTTTTGATATTACATCCTATGGCTTCTAATGCTTGGAACCGATTCTTTAAGAATTTGAGAAAGGTGCTTATTTCTTGAAGCTTTCTGGGGTCTTGAAGTGATTGCTCGTAGAGCATATGGGTTTGGTGATCAAATTTCTTTATTAAAATGTGCAACAGCAGAGGATCCCAGCTATCTGTCTCGATTCCAAGATTCTTGAGTGCGGCTAAGCTTTCATGAATGGTGTCATGAAAGTTTCGAATAGTCTTGGCTTCTGATGTGAGGTTTGGAAGGGATATCAGCCTTTGTATTATAGCTGATGTAAGCATTCTCTTATTGCTAAAACGATCTTGTAGAGCTTCCCATGCGATGTCGTAATTATCTTCTGTCAATTCGAGATGACCAATCGTGCGTTCAGCCTCCCCGAATACATTGGTTTTGAGGTACCACATTTTCTGGATTTTTGGAATTTGTTGCTGATGTATCATTCGCGTCAATATGTCTGCGAAAGTTTGCCATTTCAAGTAGTTTCCGTCAAACTTCGGTACTGACATTTTTGGTAGATGCACCAATTGGTGATTTATTGCCTGGAATTCATCATGTGTTGTTAACAATTCTTGTCGGTGTGTGACTCTGGCTTCGAGTTCTGAGTATGCCAGTATGTCATATCCTTTTGCTGCCGTGTCCTCGAACAGTTCCCATAATTTATAGTGAATTTCTTCAACTTGGCTCCACAGCTTGCTTAACACGATCAGACACTGTGAAGGAGCCTCTTGTATTGAATTGCCCGCTAGTAGACGTTCCAGTGATGACATCATCGCCTTTTGTCTTCTACACATGGCCTCAAAACTAACTTGGACTGGAGAAATTGATGACGACTGATCCTGCTGAGTTGTTGGTGCGACCGAGGATGCATCTTTTGTAAATCCTCGTATGTCTCTTGGGGTTGCCTTTGGAGGTGGTTCCAATTGGGGTGATGACTTCGATTCCAGGTTTTGTATCTCGGTTGTAAAAATCTGTTTGTACTTATTGGCCACAGTCAAAATGTTGTTACAGTAGTCTGTTTTAAAGTATTCATGATCTAATGATAGATCCTTTATCGTACGAATCTTCGTGTCATTTTCTTCAAATTAATCCCACACTTTATTTAGACGCTGCAGTCGCTCTTCAAAATAGATTGATGATAGACTGAATTTCATTGTCCGCCAACTTTTGCAAGGCAACCAATGATGAAAAATCTTCCATGATAAATGCTGATGAAACTGAACCACCAGAATGATATGTTGAATCTGCATAAGAAGTGTTGCAGATCACGTCGGGGTCACCAGAATGTTGCGTCTTAATGGGCGCAACTGCAAATCCTTAGTCTTAACTTGACTAAGGAATAGTTGTTTAAATAATTATTCAAAAGTTAACCAGGCACTTTAACCTGTTCAACTAAGGATAATTAATTTTGTTTTTGTTTGCTTTGGTTAACCAGGCACTTCAACCTGTTCAACTAAGGATAATTTGTTTTGTTTGCTTTGGCTAACCAGGCACTTGAACCTGTTCAACCCAGAGGAATAAAAAAGAACCGCTTCAAAGGTGTTGACTTTTAACATTCATTTATTGTTACCATTTAGATTCTTTTTTATACAAAATTTGTTCCAATTTTACATAGAAAAAGAATATATAAAACTAATATGTAATATATTCTCGGAGCAGCATCCACGCTAAGATCTGTACCAAGGGGAACACCTCAGGGAGGAGTTCTCTCGCCTCTACTCTGGAACCTAGCGGAGGGGTGCAGGGTGATAGCCTACGCCAACGATGTTGCTATCGTCACCTCAGGTAAATATGTGTCCACCCTCCGAGATATTATGCAAAATTGTCTTAACACTCTCGTAAACTGGGTTACCGGCTGTGGACTTAGCGTTAACCCCGATAAAACCGAGTTAGTGATCTTTACCAGACAACACAACTGGCCCACTATTAGTCCTCCAAAACCGGGAAATACAAGACTAAACTTCTCAGAACAAGCAAAATACCTGGGTCTCATTTTAGATAGGAAACTAAATTGGAAACCCAACCTGCTCGAGAGAGCCAAAAAAGCCAATATAGCCCTATACACATGTAAAAAAGCAGTGGGTAGCAAATGGGGATTACAACCTAGGGTAACTCACTGGCTTTATACAGCTGTTATTAGGCCAATATTGTTATACGGTGCTATAGTCTGGTGGCCAGCACTAAGCAAACAAACACACCTCAATATACTTCGCAAAGTTCAACGGTCAGCAGAGCTGTGCATCAGTGGAGCGCTGAGAACCACTCCTATTGACGCACTCGATACTTTGCTCCATCTAACTCCACTAGATATCCTAACAAAACGGATAGCTGCAAACACAGCAATCTGTTTAGAAGCCACTTCCCAATGGAAAGAGGGCACAATAGGACACTCTGACACCAGAAAACTCACTCCTCAAATACCCAAGAATATAGACTACATCACTCAAAAACTTTTATTCCACAAAAAGTTTGATGTATCAATCCCCTCCAGATACGAATGGGATATTGGAAGCCCTCCACCAAACAATGCCACTAGAATCTACACTGATGGATCAAAACTAGATGGCAAAGTAGGGGGAGGAGTCTACTCTGAATCCCATTATTTAACATCTTCCTTTATTCCATTATTCCATTATTTAACGTCTTCCAAGCGGAAGTCACTGCCATACATGAAGCCGTTACTTGGCTACAGATGAACGAAATATTAGCAAAAGATATTTGTATTCTATCTGATAGTCAAGCCGCTTTGAAAGCCCTGGAATCTGTTGAAATAACATCAAAAACAGTCCCAGGCTGCCGCAGATCTCTAAATGAGATGGCAGAGCAGCTCAATATATTCCTATGCTGGATCCCCGGACATAGAGACTTCCAAGGTAACTGCAAAGCAGACGAACTCGCTAGAAACGGTACCATCAAACCCTTATCGACAGATAAGGAACAAATTGGAATACCTCTCGCAACATGTAAGCTACTGATAAATGAACTATCCCTTGAAAACACCAACATCAGGTGGTCAACGGGTAGTACATGCAGCATATCGCGTCAAGTTTGGCCAACACTGAGCTTAAGACGCTCAAAAGAACTAATATCCCTTAGGAAGGACCAAATAAGTATTACAATAGGCGTCCTAACAGGACACTGCCTGATTGGAAACCACGCCCAAAGACTGAATACTCCCCATAACTCTTTGTCCAGAACATTCCACTGAGACTCATGTGTCGTTTTTTGCAGGCTCAGCTTTTTTGGTAGTTACTGGAATGCTTTGTTGTTTGGTGTTTTGCTGTTATGCTTGTATATTTGTATGACTACAACTACTTATTAATAACTTAATGTATTTTTATTGTTCGGAACTGAACAGGAGCGGTCCAAGAATGAAACCTGTAGCACTCCACTTTTAATGTTTTTGAAATTTGAATAGTTGCCACCACACTTGACCCTTTGTATTCTACAATCAAGATAATTTTTGATAAAATCCACTGCAGGTGAAGTGAAACCAAAGTAGGTTTTTAATTTAGAGCATAGTAACGAATGGTCTACACTGTCAAACGCCTTAGAAAAATCAAGAAGGCAGAGTAGGGTAAGCTGTTCTTTATCATAGGAGCACTCTAATATTTTAACAAGCGCTGTTGAGCAACTATGTCCAGGACGAAAACCAGACTGCAAGGGGGACAGAAGCTTATTAACACGCAGGTGATGAGAAATCTGTTCTGCCATGAGGGACTCACAAACTTTAGAAAGCGAGGATAATATGCTTATGGGTCTGAAATCAGCTGGCTCAGATGCCCTCGGTTTTTTAAGCTATCGGTATTATTGAAGCAGCTTTCCATTTTTCAGGGTAACAAGAACTAGTAAAACAGTGGTTTATAGAGTGAGTCAGCGGACTCAGTATGTAAGGCAAAATAGTTTTTATAAATTTCATATTTATACCATCCTCACCAATTGCATTGGGCTTTAATTCATAATCATAACTGCCCTTGCTACTTTATATTCAGTTACACTGGAGACCTCAAAATGTGTATTAGTATTAAAATCAACGACAGCATTATGAGTGCAATTTTCGTCGAAAACTAACTCTGAAACAAAAAAGTTATTCAAAGCATCTGGGTCAATCTGACACTCTGATACTAATTTACTGCACAGTCAGATTTTTTTTAAATTACCCCAAAGCTGTTTTGAAGGTAGAGTTACAAATAACCTGGATTTATACAAGTTTTCCTTGGCTTGGCCTTGTTGCCGGCAATCTTGTACGCCTGCCAACACATGGTTGAAGATGCTCTTTTCCATTTAGTATAGGCTATATTTCGTTTCTTTATAGCTAATTTGACAGGATACGAGAACCATGGACATGAAGCATTAATAGCACGAACTGTTCGAACAAGTACATGATGGTCAAATAAATGATTGATAGTAGACACAAGAAAATTTCGTTTTTCATCAACGGTATGCATATACCAGCAGTCATTTCAAGGAATCAACATTAAATTAGAGAAAAGCAATTCACTATCAGAGGACTTAAAATGACGATACGAAACTGTGTTAGTTGACACGTTACGACAAAGATGTATATTAAACTTACAAAAAATAAGATCATGATCAGAGATAAAACAAATTTGATAAAAAATTAAGACTAATGAAGTATAGGAAGTAATAAACAAGTCAAGTAGACTAGGACTTGCATTATTTGAAAACCTAGTAGGAACACAGATATTCACGACGCTCAGGCCTACGTTGTTCAAATCATCATAAAGCTTCTCAGTTAACGATCGTTTACAAGTAAATTAACATTGAAGTCCCCACATAAAACAAAATGATCATAATCGATTAAACAATTAGTTAACGAATCAAAGTAAGGTTGCAGGCTACATCTACGATTGGGGTTATACACACAAGACAAGAAAACTTTTGTAATCTTATCATAAACTTTGACGTTTTCAATCCTGTCATTTCTTATAATATTAATATTATATATCTTATAATAGGCTCACTCATGTCATGACCAAACCATGTTTTAGTAACACATAAAATATCAACTAGTGAATTCTCAAAAATTTGTTTCACATAATCTAGCTTAGAGCCGTTCAAGCTTCTAGCATTGAAATGAGCTATTTGTAGGCCTTCATGCTGCTTACATAAAATGTTAAAGATAATTTTATGATTTTCGTTAGTGCTATAACTAGGAGTACAATTACGCATAATCATATTCAAACACAATAAAAAAGCACAGAACTAACAGCATGAAAAAAAAGAAAAGGATAAAATAGATACAATATATAAGAAAGTATAGATAGAGTAAGGTTAATCTGAAAATTGGAGAAAAAAGAGAAAGAATGAACATTTTTTTAAAAGTGATTATTTGCAACAAGTAATAAATGAAAGACGAAAGATACAAAGAAATTATATGGAGCCTGAAATACTTTTGTCCAGATCATCAACTATTTTGTCTAGATCGGCTTCAGAGGTAACTTCTGAATTTCTCTTGGACTTGGTGTGTACCACGCCTCGAAAAGAGAACCCATTAAAGATGATTTTTTATCGCTTATGTTTTCTTTCTTATTATTTCTTATTATTTTCCATTCGCTCAACATGACCTAGCCAGCGGAGCCGCTCGATTTTAATACGCTTAACTATGTCGATGTCAGCGTACAGCTCATACAGCTCGTGGTTCCATCGAATTCGGTACTCGCCATTGACGCAGATCTTGCGAAGGATCTTTCTCTCGAAGGCTCCCAAAGTCTTTTCATCAGAACTGCTCAACGTCCAGGTTTGTGCTGCATATAATAGGATGGGCATGATTAGTGACTTATAGAGCGTGAGTTTTGTTCGTCGAGAGAAGGCTCTGCTTCTCAATTGCCTACTCAGCCCAAAGTTACACCTGTTGGTAAGAGTTATCCTTCGTTTTATCTCAATACTGACATCGTTGAAAGAGTTTATGCTGGATTCCAGGTAGACGAATGTTGTCAACAGTGACGTGGTTTCCAAGACGCTGGGACTGTTTATTTGTTGACACTAGGTATTTCGTCTTATCTGCGTTCACTACAAGACCCATTCGACTCGACTCTTTCACTAACCTGGAGAATGCTGCGCTGACTTCGGTCGTATTATGGCCAATGATATCGATATCATCAGCATACGTCAGCAGCATTATAATTTTGTAGAATATCGTGCCACTGCGTCTCAAATCAGCAGCTCGGATGATCTTCTCCATCATTAGGTTAAAAAAGTCGCACGATAAGGAATCACCTTGTCTGAAACCTCGTTTGGTATCGAATGGAGGAGTGAGGTTCTTCCCGATTTTAACTGTGCTGCTGGTGTTGCTCAGTGTCATTCTGCAAAGGCGGATAAGCTTTGAAGGAATACCACATTCAGACATGGTGGAATATAGATGATTCCTTATTGGACTGTCGAAATCGGCTTTGTAATCGACAAAAATATGGTATGTGTCGATTTGTTTTTCTAGGGTCTTCTCCAAGATTTGTCGTAGCGTAAATTTCTATGTCTATGGTGGATTTGCCAGGTCTGAATTCACACTGATAAGGTCCAATCAGCTGGTTTAAGGTGGGCTCCAGTCTTTCGCATAATACGCTCGACAGAACCTTATATGCGATATTAAGAAGGCTTATCCGACGGTATTTGGCGCAAATTGTGGGATCGCCTTTCTTGTGGATTGGGCAGAGCACACTCAGGTTCCAATAATTTAGAATGCATTCTTCTGACCATATTCTGCATAGAAGCTCATGAATGCATTTAAATAGAGCTTCGCCTCTATTCTTGAAGACCTCAGCAGGTAAGCCATCGGCTTCTGCGGCTTTGTTGTTTTTAAGCCGAGGTATTGCTTTCAATACTTCACTATGGTTGGACTGGTTTCGGCGAGGGTGATGATTCTTGGTAGCGCACAGACGTGTACGGATCTTGGCTGCGACAAGATAATGATCCGAGTCTATATTGGCACCACGGATCGTGCGTACATCTAAAACACTGGAAGAGTGCCTTCCGTCAATCAAAACGTGATCAATTTGGTTGCGCGTCTTTTGATCAGGAGACAGCCAAGTTGCTTTATGAATATTGAGATGCTTGAATCTAGTGCTACTAACGACCATGTTTCGCGCTGCGGCAAAGTCAATCAGCCCCATTCCGTTATCGGAGGTATTGTCGTGGAGGCTGAACTTTCCGACTGTTGGACCAAAGATATTTTCTTTTCCCACCTTGGCGTTGAAGTCACCAAGCACGATTTTTATGTCGTGGCGGGGGCTGCGTTCATAGGCCTCTTCAAGACGCTCGTAGAAGCTGTATTTGGTCTCATCGTCCTTATCTTCTGTCGGAGCGTGCGCACAAATCAGGCTTATATTGAAGAATCTTGCCTTGACACGGATTATGGCAAGTCGTTCGTTCACAGGTGTGAATCGCAGGACATGATACCGTAGTCTCTTGCCAACCACGAATCCGCATCCAAATTCGTGCTTCTCCGCATGGCCGCTGTATTAGATATAACAGGATGCTTGCCGTGAGCAACCCTGTCCCTCCCATTGCATTTTTTGGATTGCAGTGATATCAGCTTTGTATCTTTCTAAGATATCTATCAGTTGGATAGGGGCACCATCCCAATTAAGGGTTCGGACGTTCCAAGTGATTATCCATAAATCATTGTCAGTTTTCCATTTGCGGTAGTCGTCATCAGATTTGGGGATAATTTTTATCGTTTTTCTTATATTTTTCATTGAAATTTGTTTTTACATGGTGGGCTTCAAACCCAACGCACAACCCTTTAAAGGCAGGGAGCCCGCCGCTCAGATTAGCCGTCAAACTAACGGTTGCCAGTTTAACGGTTGCCAGAGGACACCACGTAGAGGTTTGAGTCGACTTGAGACGAGTTCGATATGGATAATGCTGGCCTCACCAGGTTGAGGCAGTCAAACACGTTGCCATGTGAAGATCGCCCCCTTGACCCTCACGAGTTGCCTTGTGAGGATCGTCCTCCTTCCGTCCGATTTTTGTCATAAAAAAAAAAATAAATAACTGGCCATTTCAGCCCTTGAAAGGACTTTGACCTAGCTTCTTATGATCAATTGTGTTGTGCGTGTTATTAAGTTTGTACACAATTGACCGAGAACCGGACCTACATGCTTAACGCCGACTCCAAACGGCGATGAACGTAATGTTCTTATTCTCAAGAAGCTTTACATGGCATTTGATTACTCTCTGAGGTGGCGGCCGTACAGAAAAATTATTTTATTTTAATTCTAATAATTTTCTGTCGCTGCTGGGGTTCGAACCTGGGTCTCCAAAGTTCGTTAACATAGCGGCCACGCACTTTAACCAACTACGCTACGGTCGCCACGATTTTTGTCATACCGAGTACAAAACTTTATAACAACAACAACTGAGTTTGTGTTATTATTTTTTGGTTTGACACGGAAGATATCTCGTATTTGCGAAGGTAGGAAGTCAATGGAGTGACAAATTTGGTTGAATATCGTTTTAAGATTTTCCGCAGGACAAAAGGGAATACCAAACAAAAGTTCATCCGTATATACATCAACCACTTCATTATTATTGTTGTTGCTAATCGTTGTTTGTTGTTGTTGGTTAAACCTCTCGAGCTCTTTAACCAGCAAAAAATAGAACTTGAAATATTTTTTAAATTGTTATAAAATTGTATTAAATAAATATTTCAAAATCAGCATCACAAGGATAACATAACATTTAGCTCCCTTTATCTGATCACGAGATGGATATATATCAAATGCTATTGACTTAGCTGATTTTCTTATTATGTCATTTGTACGCTTTCTTAATTTTGCGTTAATATTATTAACGCCAATGCTATATCGGGTGAATACTTCAAATTTTGTTTTTTTTGGGTTGCTCATAAAAGCTTTACCTTGTGTACCCTTTTTGAAGACGACATCAGTTCTCCAAGCATGGTAGCAGCATCTCTTGCCAGATTTTTTCAGCTTTATTCTGGTAGCATGGGTAAGTTCTGCCAATGTTGCACTTTCAAATAAGGATTTTATTTTTCTTGGTATTGAGTTAATCGCACCAAAAACAATGTCCTCTTTTGGTCTACCATGATTAAAGCTTCTCGGCTCATCAGGAATTCCACTTCCGATTAAAGTTGATTACATGTGTGTGAACTTTTTTGCGCAATTCTTCCAGTTTTTCCGGAGAACTAATTTTGAACTTTGACTGAAGATAAACAAACAGCAGGTTTTTATGAGATGCAACCGAGCACTGTCGCTTCTTTTGAATATATCAAACAGAAGAGAGCTGTCAGCAATTTGCAAGAAAAAAAGAGGATTTTTTACAGACGTGGCGGAAGTTGGCATTTAAAATTCATTGCTTTTGTTGGTATATGAATCTGTAAATAAAGTAAATGAACTTTCACCGTGAACAAATTATAACAAAATTTTTGCGGGCTTTCGAAAGTTATGACTTCTAATTTTTTTTTTTAACATTTTTATAACATTTAACATAAATATTTGTCTCAAATCAAAGTGGCGTCCGTGGCGTAGTTGGTTAAAGTGCGTGGCCTCTATGTCAACGAACCTGGAGACCCGGGTTCGAATCCCAGCAGCGACAGAAAATTATTTGAATTAAAATGATTTTACTGTACGGCCGCCACCTCTCTGCAGACAATGGCGGCCGTACAGAGAGTAATCAAAACGCCATGTAAAGCTTCTTGAGAACAAGAACATTCCGTTCATCGCCGTTCGGATTTGGCGTTAAACCTGTAGGTCTGGTTCTCGGTCAATTGTGTAAGTTAACGAATTTTAGTTTTATTTTATTAAAAAAAATATTTTTTGGACTTAATGTCCGTTTTTATTCGTATTCACTTAAAAACTAAACTTAATAATTTTTTGATAAACTAAAGAAAACAAAAAGCGCTCCAGTTTGGGATTGCGTCAGCGTTTTTCCTCACGTAGACAAAGGTTGTTGTTTTTCCACATTGTATCGGGTTCGCTGCCCGTTTACCGTGAGAACTGCAGCGTCGCATCTTATTGTAGTTAACTCTTCCCCTCTTAAATGCTGATGTCCACATCTGCTAAAAGGAGAAGATCTGGTGATTAGGTGAATTTGATGTTAAGGTCCCTTGTTTTTTAGAAAAATGATGCAACCGAACGGTTATCTTTTTCCGAGAATTTTTCTTGCGAGAATGGTTCTTGTTGTTCGATTTTTTGCTTAATCACAAGTTTAGTGTTTTTTATGAACAGGATTTTAATAATTAGGATTGCGGCTAATAAGATGAGCAGAACTGTAGAGAGTCCCAAATTAGTCCATCTTTCGATTCTGTTTTCCATCTTCAATAGTTGGATTTGGTTTGTGTTTTTAATGTTTAAATCCTTCATCATCTCGAGGGATAGGAGTTCTCTGTACTGCTTTTCATGTGGTGTAGGTTGTAATACGGGTGGTAGAGGTTTGAGGCTAGAGATGTCGTTGGATGTAAATGTTCGATCATCTATTGTTATTGTTGCGTTGTTACAGTTGAACATTCCTCTTCCGTTGAGTGCATGTGGTATGTCGTTAATGTTGGCTATACCCTTGAAGTCGTTTAGAAGTAGAACGCCGGTTGAGATTTCTTCTAGCGTTGTAATTTGTTGCCCGCTAGACTTGTTGCATGTTGATTGGGAGCTACTTAGAATATTGGGGATACATGAATTATTGCTTGTGTCTAATAAGTTCATTTGGTTACAAATTGTTAATGAATTAAAAAGTTTGCATTCGTTTACTATTGAGTAAATAACATTATTGTTTTTTAGAATTGTATTATGCTCGATATCTATTATTGTATTATTTCTTTTTACAGGTTTTATTAAAATTTTCTCGAAAGTGTCTATTGTTGTAACAGGAATATTTACAATATATAAAAGTGACAAATTGTTCGTAATAATTTTTACATTTGCAAACTCAAGAGCTTCCTCGGGAGTTGCGTAGGGCAGTTTTTCTCTATCTAACAACGTAGTAGCAATGTCTATTTCTGTGTTTGAAAGCATTAGTGTATTTACAGTACCGGATTTTACAAAATTAATAGCATATTTAATGTTAGTCAGTTCTTCTTTTATAAGTTTAATTTTATATTGTAAGCTAGATATTAGTTCGTGTCTATATTTAGTGTCGGTTTTCATGAATTTTTCTATAGCGTTTGTAACGTGAGTTATGTTGTTAAGTCTGTCGCTTATAAGTTTGTTTATTATGATCTGGTTGTTATTGTTAGTGAGAACGTTGTTTATTTTTTCTTGAAGTGTAACGAAGTCTTCGTGATCAGGTGTCCCTGCAACCCACTTTCAAGCAGATCCTATGAAGTCTAGCGATCTTTTAGTAACTCTAGGCTTAAGGTGTGCTAGCATTTTCTCGATTTGTGATAATTCATGACGGAGGTAGGGATATAGGGGCTGGTCTCTTGGAATGTCTTTTTCAAATGCTGCAGTTAGTTCATGTACAATGTTGTCGTATTGTTTGATGTTGATGTCGTGGATAATCTTAAAATTTCCTGTTTTAATTTTCGCTCGTCCATAGTGGACAGCTACTACTTGTGAGTTAGTATAGTCAAGAATTTGCATTTGGCATCCCACAAGGATTGAAGATGACCTGGAAATAGAAATTTATTTCGTATATTACTTTTATGTATAACTTTGCCCGATTCGGTTGTAATGGTGGTGTTTTTATTTTCCTTAACTATTTCCTGATTATAACGTTCAGTGAGCTTGGATCCTAGTCTCTTATTGTGTCTGACAAAAACTATTTCACCTATTTCATAATTCTTTAGAGGTTTACGTTTTATATTTTGGTACTTTGCATCTTTTTCCTGTTTTCTTTTGAGTTTTTCAATGTTGTCTAGTCTGATTCTTTCGAAGTCTTCGGGACTTACCCTGGGTGATCGCCCTAGGAGAAGTTCCACAGGTTTCCTTCCAGTAACGGAATGAATCGTACAATTATATTCGTGAGTGGCTCTATCCAAAAGTTCGTTGAATGGTCGGGAGCTATTTTCAGCTTTTAGGCATCTCATTATTTCAGCGAGAGTGGAATGAAACCTCTCTATCTGGCCATTTACTTCACTTTTGTATGATGGAGTTTTGTGAATTTGGATGTTTAATTCTTCCATCATGGTAGCCATGGATGCGGAACTTAAGGATTTTTCATTGTCGATTACGACAATTTCTGGCACAGAAAAGAAGAGCAGTCGGTCCCTCAACGGTGTTCTTATGTCTTCGATAGAGCGTGTTTGAATTGGGATGGTTTTTGCATATTTTGTGAGTTTATCTATGGCTGTTAGGACTAGATTTTTCTCAGTAGAGAAAATATCAATGTGGACTATGTGGCCTGGGTATTTAGGAAGGGGTGTTGGTTTTAGAATGGGTTTGTTGGCGTGTCGGTCATATTTGTGCAGTTTACAAAGTGAACAATTCTTCGTAAGGGATTTGATTTTTGATGACATTCGCGGAAAATAAAAATTTTCTAGTAATTGCAATCTGTTCTCTTCTGGATTTCTGTGAGCACGTCGGTGGATAGTCAGTATTTTTTCCTCTTGTTCTGTCTCGTTCGTAATATCTTCTACTAAGACTTGAGTTCGCCTTATTTTGTAACTACGGAAATGTATCGGATATACCTCTTGAACTATCCCCATTATCGCTTCTTCGGCGTATAGTCCATTAACGGTTTTTGGATTTAAATACCTTCTAAATATGTCAATGATATCGGTATGTGTGTAGTGTGGCTTAATAAAAATGTGTCTGTTGTAGTTATCGAATGGGTTCTGCATTTGGTATGAATTATCGTCGCCTAATTTTAATATAATCTGGTTCGAAATACGTTTATTGGGGTTTCTACACCGCATATTAAATCTTCAGCAGAGCTATCATGACTATGTTGCGTTGCAGTCATAGAATTAATTTGAACTGTTTTAGGTGGTCTAGAAAGCGTGTCAGCAACCACATTTGTTCGGCCAGGCTTATATCGAAGTTCGTGGTTATACTCCTCAAGTATAGCCTTCCACCTTTTCATTTTAGCGTTTGTGTTCTTGTTGCTGAGGGCATGTGTCAGTGGTTGGTGGTCTGTGTAAATAACTACTTTTCTGGAACCGTAAAGAAAGTTACGCAGTGAGTTGAGTGCCCAAATGATTGATAGCATCTCCTTCTCATTGGTAGCGGTATTTTCCTCGGTTTGACTTAGTGTTCTTGAGAGAAAAATTATTGGTTTCTGGTCTTGAGAAAGTACAGCACCGATTGCGTGATCGGATGCGTCAGTTGTAAGCTCGAACGGTTTATTGAAGTTGGGGTGCACGGGAAGAACTTCTTCAGAAACGAAAGCACTTTTTAATTTTTTAAATGCATCTAGAGCTTCTTGGTTGAGTGAAATTGCTATATGTTTAGATTGAATTTTGGACATTCGTCCATCTTTCCCTCTTAAAAGGGATTTCAGGCGTTTTGCAAGCTTAGCGTAGTCCTTCACGAACTTACGGTAGTATCCTGACATACCAAGGAAAGATCTTAATTCTTTGAGTGTCGTAGGAGGTGGTAGGTTTACAATGGCTTTTACCTTATTGGGATTGGTCTTAATCCCATCTGGTGAAACTATAAACCCTAAGAATTCTATCTCGCTTTGCAAAAAGTGGCATTTATCTATTTGTATTTTCATGTTTGCCTTTTCCAATGTTTTAAATACAATCTCTAAATTTCGAAAATGTTCGTCTTCGTCATGACCAAAAATTACTATGTCGTCTATGTAGACATAGCACCGTGTACCGATATGCTCCCTTAGGATGTCATCGAGTGCCCTCTGAAAAATTGAGGGTGCATTTTTTAATCCGAACGGTAGTCGAGTAAATTCGTATTTACCGTGATTAACTGAAAATGCAGTCTTTTCGATATCTTTTTCCTTTAGGGGTATCTGATGGAACCCGCTCTTTAGATCCGCTAGTAAAATATTTATTTCTGCCTAAGTTTGACAAGACCTCACTTATTTCCGGAATAGGGTACCTGTCGGGAATTGTAACTAGATTTAATTTTCGGTAATCCACGACCATTTGATATTTCTTCTCTCCCGATGAATCAGGTTTTTTCGGAACGATCCATACTGGCGCATTATAGGGAGATTTGGATGGGCGTATAATTCCTTCTTTGAGCTAGGCTTTTAGTTGCGTTTCGACTTCTCGTTTCAATGCGAAGGGATAGGGATATGATTTCGAATAAACTGGGCTATCAGTCAGCTTTTCGTTTGGCTCCGAGAAAAGATTTGGGCATTTTCCAATTATATTATGGAGTCGTTTTGTTTGTTCTCTGGTCACATGGTCCGTTCGTATGTCAATCGAGTTTACTGTTTCAGATAAATGCTGTTTTAATTGTATTCTTATTCCTGGGTCAATTGTCATGAAATTATCTTGAGTGTGAATTATTGCGTTCAAGTCTTTCAGTGTGTCATTTCCTATGATATCGTTAAATGAGCTGAGGGTGGGAAGAAGGAAGAATTTAATTTTGGGTGTTAATGAGTTAAATAAATCAATTTCGGTGTGGTGTGTCACTTTAATGTTTCCACCTATGGAGTTAGAAAAAAATAGTTTCTTATTAGGTATGGGACGCCTTATTAAACGGGGGTGAATATAATTTTTGTTAGACCCTGTATCTATCAAAAATTTTATGACTTCTCTGACCTTATGACCTTTTCGATAAATGGTAATGAAGAACTCGTTAATCTAAAAAATAGATATCGTTTAGGGTTTCAGGTGGATCCAGGTTTGTAGTATCCTGATTATCTATGTAGTCGATTAGGGTTTGTTCATGATGAATGTCGCTATTTTGGATTTTGTCATTGAAGTTTGCAAGGTCTTCTGAATAGTTTCCTTCCGATTTTTCGTTTTGCTGTGTAGTACCGTTATCATTTGAATGTTGTGTATTGAAAATTTTTTGGTATTTATTCGGGACAACTTGTTGCGACATTTGGTTTGGTGGTCTTTTATAAAAATTATTGTTTTGTCTTGGGCGGTTCTGGTAGTTTACGGCCCTCGATTGGATTGATTGATCTACATCCATCGGCTCGGGCCTAGGAAGAGGTTTAGGTGGTAAGTTTGATCTATTTTAAAACTGGTTCGGTTGGGATTGATAAAACTTGTTACGTGGTTGAAACTGTTGAGGTTGGAAATATGTTTGTTGAGTTTGTTGTGGCTGGAATTTTCGTTGAAATTGTGGTGGGGGTCTATTGAAGTTTTGGTTTCCTAACTGTCTTGGGGTATGAAATAATTCTGGATAGAATGTTCGTCTTGGAGCTGGTAGAGGTGGTGTCTGGGAAGGAAAACGTCTTGGAAATCGACATTTTGTAGTTTTGTACATAGATGTAGGGCTTCGGGTAGGTCGACGGGTTCTCTCATACTTAGAAGGCGAGGGAGGTCGCCATTTAACCCTCTAATGAACGTATCGAGGGCTTTGTCCCTATACGTTTTAGTTAAGTTATGAAGACTTTCTGCACCCATTTCCATAGAGGAAAGTTTATTTAAGATAAATGATAAATGATGGTAAACTATCTGGTAATATTCTGGGATGGTGTTATTTCCTTGAATAAGAGATATCATTTCATATTCGAGAGTACCCAGGTCCCTCTTGTCCGCATAGTGCATCGTTAAACACTTCGCAATTCTATCGCAATTTAGAGGCGTGTTATATGATTCTAGTACGATGTCGGCGTGGCAGACGATTTTGTTGCGAATCACACTCAATATTCCGTAGTATTTAGCTGTGCCTCTGAGGCCAGAATAAATGTTCAGAATTCGTTCGACGCTTTTTCGCAAGGAACTGAATTCTCCTACTTGGCCAGAAAACTCGGGAAGGCTTTTCACTACGTCAGGTATTTTGTCCATTTCGACTAAATTGTTTAAGTTTGTAGGGTTGATGCTGTCGTCAACATCACTGTTGACAACAAATAATCGCTCGTTGGATTAAGCAAAGTTTTAATAATATCCTTGCCTTCCTTCCTTAGAGCTTCGGTTACTAATCTGGTTACTAGCTCGGAAAGTGCCGGAGTTTGAGTTGCCTGGAATTCACCAACCGGTCCGAGGGCCGAAGGCCTAAATATATTGTTGTCTGTTGGCATGTTTCGTCTAAATCTGTTTCGGTTATAGTTTAATTGAATGGTTGAATTTCGTGAAGCTTAACTTTGTTAAATAATGAAAAAAATTGCCCTTAGTTTCTTTCTTTCTAACTTAATAAGTTGTATTAAAGAAAAGATAAATTCTTACTAAGACAATTAGCTAATTCTAGTCAAATTTATTAAATTTAATTTATTTGTATTTTGATATTTCGTCGTTCGCAAATTATTGTGTTCTATATGACAAAAATGTTTTTTTGGTAAATCAAGTTTAAAGTTTAGTAAAAAACTGAACCGAAAAATCTGCCGCGATTTTCTTACCAATGAAAGTTCAAGAGTTTGTGGTTTTTTCTGTCAAAAAAAATGTTCATCCTTGGAAGCGTTTTTTTGAGTAAGATGCGTTTAAAAAAAAAATAATTTGTTCTATATGCACTTATTTACGAAACTATTCTTGTTTTATAGCATATAGAACAAAATGTAATATGTATTGGAGAAATGAAAAGCAATGTGATTTCACTCAATAAAAACTTTATTTCATATATTATAATATTAACTTAATTTTAAACTTAATCTTATACATATGTTCTTATGAGTCCACTTAAATCAATACCTGTTAATTTCTTAAAAGGTAAGTTTCGACTACAAAATCAAGTAAAAAATTAACCAAATTTATTTGACTTCGATTCCACGAAGTTTATGCTTGATTTACGGAGATTTTTTAATTGAAGCAAGTTTGTTAAAAAAACGAAGACAAAAAGTTGTACCTATATTTTAAATTGTATTAAACAAATTATTATGGGTATTCACGGGTTGATGCGAAACACAGTTGCGACGATGCGAAAATGCAAGATTGCGAATTTTTGCTTCATTCCAACAACAAACACATTAGAAGCAATTTTGGGACTCTTCTTGAATTACGCACTGCTCAAACCTATTGCGAAAGCGCACAAACAGGGACGCGAAACAGATGATTCATGTTATGGGTGTTTTCAAGCATAGTTGCCATCTGGGTAAAACTTAAAAAAGGCTAAGTTTGTGATTTAAATAAGTTTTTGTTATTTTGAAATAAGGTGGCAATATATTTCTTTCCGCTATCGTAAAGTTACAATATTGATGCTCACGCGTTAGTGCGAAAAATATGTTGCATTTTCGCATTCTTGCAATTCGCATCAACCCGTGAATACCCCTATTGTAGTATGCCCTTGCATCAAGTGATAAAAAGTTGTATAAACTTTTCACACCATTTACTTTCTCCAATGATATCTTCTTATCTATTGCTTATCCATTCTTATTCTTAGTATTAAGCTTGTTTTAAACGTTGTTGTAAAATTTAACTTCTAACCTTATGTTATTTATGATGGGTATTTTCTTTTCTTTTTTGTTTCATTTTATTTACCAACTGCAATCTAAAGCGGGATTTTTTCTTTTTTGTTTCATTTCATTTGCCAAGTGCAATGTGAAGCTAAAAAAAAAAAACCAGAAAAAAAACAAAAAAACAGCAAAATACAAAGACCTCCAAATAATAACTTTAATAACTTTATTTAGACTTGCATATAGAACAAAATAAAAAAATATTTTTTTTACTTAGTATTTTTGCTTCGTTTTTGTTCTATATGCACGATTTTTTGCATATAGAACACAATAGGTTACGAAGCTTGTCACAACAGTGTTGTACAGCACAAAGTCGATGTCTCATATTTCGAAAACTATAAAAGATAAAAGCAAACTGATGACACAGATCGATAGATCTCGAAAAATTTGCCTATATACCAGTCTTATCTCAATTTTTTCAATTTTGTGATATAGAACACAATAATTTACGAACGACGATTTGTATTATTTTCTTTGGATATCGCTTAGTTTTTTTCGAGTTTGGTTCGTTTAAATTTTCTTAATTCAAATTCAGTTTTTAGTTTCAAATTTAATTTTTAATTTATTTTATGTTTTAATATTTCTCTTTTTCGATATTCGATTAATTTTCGCTTAATTTTCGTAAAATATTTCATTTAATTTTTTATATAATTTTCATTTAATCTTCGTATAATTTTCAAAAATAAACTTACATTAGTATCAATATAATCATTTCAATTCGTTAAAATCATTTTTTAAAGATGGGGATGCTTGAGTTTCCTTGAAAAAATTCCTTGGCGGCTGCAGTTGGTTCTCCTGCTCCTTTTTGCTTTCACTACTTGGGGGCCTCGTTTCCAAGTTAATTTTTTCTGCGATATGCTTTTTAGTTATAAGCTGTTGGTGCTATGATTAATGCACCAGACACTTGTTTATTGGAACACTTAATGTTTTCAGTGGCGTGGTTAGCACACTTTTTCACTTTTTGAGTCACTTTTTTATGGGTTGGTTACCACTTTAGTGTTTTTTAGTGTCGACGTTAGCACACTTTTTTTCCAATTATCAAATCACCTTTTTATGGATTGATTACCACTTTATGATCTTTAGTGTCTTTTCGCTTAAAATTCTTTTTCTAATCTCAAAGAATTTTAGAACACTCACGCATGCCCCACGTTGGGCGCCAGTTAACGAATTTCAGTTTTATTTTATTAAAAAAAATATTTTTTGGACTTAATGTCCGTTTTTATTCGTATTCATTTAAAAACTAAACTTAACAATTTTTTGATAAACTAAAGAAAACAAAAAGAGCTCCAGTCTGGGATTGCGTCAGCGTTTTTTCTCACGTAGACAAAGGTTGTTGTTTTTCCACATTGTATCGGGTTCGCTGCCCGTTTACCGTGAGAACTGCAGCGTCGCATCTTATTGTAGTTAACTCGTACAAACTTAATAACACGCACAACACAATTGATCATAAGAAGCTAGGTAAAAGTCCTTTCAAGGGCTGAAATGACCAGTTATTTATTTATTTTATTTTATGTATTTGTCTCATATTAGAAGAAACATACCTCGATGATATGTATCCATTGTAAAGCATCTGTAATAAAAAAAAACTTTTTGACAAAAAAAAACAAAACCGACTTCAAAATCACTACAAAGTAAAAAATAATTTTAAATAACTTTTCCCATTAATTTCTTGGTCAAATTTTAAAAGTTATTTTTATGCATTAAATATATTAGCATATAGTTAATGATATGCTGTACAATTTTTTTCTGAGAAATTTAAGCTATTTTTTGGATTTTGTTACGCCAGATTTTAAAGAACTTACAGAGTACAATGTTTGAGTTTTTAGTTAAAGCAGTGTTGAGGTAGACAAGAGCACGGATATCTTCTCGTTTTCACTCACTGCGTTTGTTTATTATGCGGCTCTTTCGTTTTTTGCTTTGTCCAATGTTTGAGTTTTAAGTTCAAAGCAGTGTTTGAGTAGACAAACAATAATTTATTATTTTATTATACTTTAGATTAATTTGGATGTATCCAAATTTAATTGCTTTTCAGTTTCACACTGGACAGTGTCTCGAACTTTGGTAACATATAGTTTAAAATATGAACCTTAACAACCAAAAAAATGCTTACTATACAACTTAATATAAGTGTTGCAATTCTATAAAATGCTTATAATACAACTTAATACAAGTGTTGCAATTCTATTTGAATTGCACTCACTAATTTTTATTATTTTAATGCGGAAGTGTTACAACTTTTGAATTTAATTGTTTTCTTTAGCCATAATGCTGAATTATCAGTTTATGCTTATTTCCTTATTTAATCTAGGTGGTTTACTTGGAATTGGAATTGTAAGCATTAAATTATCTTGCATATATATAACTACTCCCCCCTTTAAGTTTGAATTTGTATTTCAATCAACAATTCACTTACATTATTTACTAGGTTAGCGACGAAGGTAGCTACATTATTTACGAAGGTTAGCTATTTTTTTATATAGTTGGTACGGTTCTACATCAGGTCGGTAGCGTAATTTTAGTGATTCCTTTATTAGCTTGGTATATTAATGATGGCATCCTTAGCTTGTCCCTGTATTGTCCTTTACAAAATTGTCCGCACTGCTTCCCTCTGGAGTAACTCGTTATTTGTTATGGAGAGCAAATATTCTATGTTGCTAAAAAATGAGTTTATTGTAACATCCCCCGTTCCGGTAAATGTTGGTAGGTGGTTTATGGTATTTAGTAAACTTCCTTAATTGTTTGTTTGCGCTGTCCTGTCTAGCAACTCTATGTACGCTGTTCTCAGTTGTTCTAATTGTCTTTCCCGTCTAGAAAGTTCTTCTACCAGTTCTACAGGTGGAATCTGGTTCTGGTCCCTCGATGGTATTTGATCTTCCTCGTTGTTGAGCATCCTTCTTTGATCGTGTAATTGCCTTCGTCGATTAATCGTGATTAACTGTTATTTTTGTGAGTTGAGTAAGTTTTTTTGAGCTTTTTAATCGCTATAATATACTTGTCACTGCACAATAAATTTGGTATTTTTTTTGTGGTGGGTGTACAAAAAAAAATTTTTTTTTTCACCTACTTTGTGCTTACTGATTTGTAGTCTGCACTTTTAGATTATGTCCACTTAGGTTTTACTTTAATCACTTCACAAAAACTTTAGTCACTTATTTTGTGCTTTCTTATATGTAGTCTGCACTTTTATTTTGTGTCCCCTTAAGTACTGCTTCACTCGTTTTCACTTATGTTTAGCATTTGCTTGTATTTAAGTTACTTGATTTGGGTTTTGTTTTAGACGGCCGAACAAGATTCATATCACTGGATCCTTTTTTTCTTTATTTACAGGATCCTACCGACTGTTTTCAAAAAATTTCTGACAAGTTTGCGACCAGCTGAAAATTACATTTTTCTTTAAAAATTGGTTTAGTGGTTTCGCTACTTCAGCAAAATTTTGGATAAAACGTCCGTAATAATTACAAAAAGATACAAATCTACGTACTTCATCTGAATCAGTAGGTATCGGATAATCTTGTCTGTTGTCACACCTTTATCTGTTATTAAGTGTCCAAAGTAAACTACCTCTGATCTTAAGAAATTACACTTTCCTGGATTTATTTATTTGGCTTAACAAGGCAATTACTTATTCTATCTTAATGTAAACTTAGTTTAACAGTTTTTTTTTTCTTATGATTAAGGTAAATTGAAAGGTGGGCGTATCCGGATTGAAATTATTTTTACAAAACTATGTCTTAAAGAGATATTATTAAATATGAGATGAATATAAAGGGGAGAGGAGGTTACGAGGACGGGAACAGGATCTTGTAAAGATTTGTTTTGAAGGAGACTTTAGATATGGATGGTGAATAGCTGTCGCTGATATTATTAAATTCTTTGCAACATCTATTAATTGTCTCATTATTGGCGTATATAGTATGGTGCTGATACTCATATAACATTCGCGTGTGTCTTGTACGTCTTGAGGGTTCGTTGAATTTTATCTTATTTGATATATAATCACTATCTATAGCACCGTTGAGAACATCAAATGTGAAACATGAGGTGAGTAATGTTCTTCTGGATGATAAGGGCATCAAATTAAGCAAGCTTAGCCTATGCACATAGGATGGTAGGGTATTGTATTCGCAGGGGTTATAGGTGTTTCTAAGGGCAAAAAGCAGGAAATGTTTTTGAATAGATTCCAGTCTCTCAATGTGTGAATCGAAAGCAGGATTCCAAATAATGCATCCATATTCTAGAAGTGGGCAATCCATATTCTAGAAGAACAATATAACGTTTTGGTTACCCATACATTTTGAAACTCTTTTGCGCGTCGTTTTATGAAACCGAGTTGTTTACTGGCTCTTGATAGGATTTTATCATAATGTAGATTAAATCGCAATTTACTGTCTAAAACGACTCCGAGATCAACGATATGATTAACATTAGGGGTATTCTCTATGCCTAGGATATGCCGTCGCACGGTGCAAGAATAGGAAATGTATAATATCTGCAATTGAGAAACAACAATGGCGAATTGTATATTTCCTATTCTTACACCGTGCAACGGCATATCCTAGGGATAGAGAATACCCCTATTATGAAGTTCTTTACCATTGAGTGAGTAATTGCTATTAGTGAAGAGATTTTTTTGGGAGAAAGTTATTGAATAGCATTTGTTAACGTTTAGAAATAGTCTATTCTGATTGCACCACTGTTCTAAAACCCATAGTTTCGATTGTAAAAAAGTCACAAAGCCAAATGTGACAGAAATCTCCTTGGATAGGAAACCTTGAAATTTAACAAATTGGGATCTACCGTGAAGATAAGACTTAAGCCAATTGAGAAGGGAACCTGAGATGCCAAACCTTTCCAGTTTGGAAGCTAGGATATTATGATCAACGCGATCGAAGGCCTTGCTAAAGTCAGTGTATATTGCATCAACTCGATGTCCTTTTTCCATCTTGCCTAATAGAAAAAGAAACCATAAAGAAACCATAATCATAAGATTTATGGTAGTTGATCTACCTTTACGGAAACCATGTTGCTGTTCATTGAGTAATGGATTTATAAAACCTGTTAGTGTTTCGCATATTATTTTTTCGAACAGTTTTGGGATAGCAGATAATATGGCAATACCCCTGTAGTTTTCAACTTACCTTTTAGCACCATTTTTGAATATTGGTGTGAGGTGAGATGTTTTCCAATGAGACGGAAAAACACCTTCATTGAGTGATTTGTTGAAGATTATTTGTAAGGGCAAGGGCAGTGAATCTACGCATTGAATAAGTAAATTCGGGGGAATTAGGTCAGGGCCTGGTCCTTTCTTTGGATCTAGCTCGATTATAGCTGTATATATTTCATCATGTGTTAGTTCGATGTGATTGATTTGAGATTATAAATTAGTGATAGAAGGGGAGTTGTGAGATGTGTTTGTAGAAACACAGAATACTTCCTTGAAATGATCTGCGTAAAGATTGCAAATATCTTGAGTGTTAGAGGATGTAGCATTGCCTTTGAACATGGAAGAAGGGTATCCGTTTGATTTGCGTTTGATATTAACATATTCAAAGAATTTCTTTGGCTGTACAGTAATTCTTTCTCCAATGAGATTAAAATAAAGATTAAAGCCTTTTTTGGATTTTATAGAAAATTCTTGTGACAACTCTTCATACTTTGTTCTCAATTCATCGGTTACATTAATGGTGGATTAAATGACTTTATACAATTTATTTCTCTGATTTCTTAGATTTCTGAGATTTTTATATAGCCATGATTCCGAAAGCTTATCCTTTTTTTTATTTTTGGGACATGTTTATCAACAATTGTAAGAACACGTTGATAAAAGAGTGTGACTGCACTATCGAGGTCAAGTGCTGATAAATCGTTCCAGTCAATAGAATCGAGACAAATGTTTATGGTATCGTCAGCATTAAGAAAATCATATACTGTTGAGTTATTATATGAGTATTCAAATGTTATATTGGTGGAAAAGAGTTCTGTAGATAGGGCTGAGTGGTGAAAGCTGTTAGAAAATAAGTGTTCAGCTGCGGTGGTTCGAACAACGTTTATTTGATCATAGGTATTGGTGAAGACTAGGTCCAGCCATTTACCATTTTGGTTTGGAAACCTGTTAACTTGCTGCAGGTCGTTAACATAGAAGGTACTGAGTAAAATATAATCAATCGAGGTGGAGAGGTCAACAGGAAGGAGGAAGTTGCCATTCTCATCGGTGATAAAGGAAATATTTCGACGATTAAAGTCACCAAAGATAATGATTGTATCTTACTCTTTCAATGTCGTGGTAAGTGATGAAATATTTTCACACATATCACTATATATATTGTTTCTGTTGAATTAGGAGGAATATAAATAACACCAATAGATAAATTGATGATTATGAGAACTAATTCGAGCTATTTGGTGGTCATAAAGTTTGTGAGAGGTGGTTTCGACAAATTGTCTAGGTAGGGAGTTATGTATGGCTATTAGAACTCCACCACCACGGGATTGACCGGTGAAGGTATAATCCCGATCTTTCCGGTAGAGTGTCCAATTGTTGTCGAGAATTTCTTCGTTTTTGAAGGAGTCATTTAGCCACGTTTCTGCGAATACCAAAACATTATAGTGGCATGACTTTGCCTCAATGAAATGTTTATTAAGTTTGCCACGCATACCACCACAATTGTGATACAAAATTTTTAGGCTATTGTTTTAGAAGCAGGTGGACAAAAATCTAGGAAAGTGTTATTAGGAGCAGTAATAGTTTTTGAAGTTTGAACGCGTTTTGTTCAAATGCCATAGACGCTTTGAAGTGGTGTGTGAGGCATAAGCTAATAAGTCCTTTTCAACTTCAGCTGGCGAGATATTAAAGCTCTCGTGGTACTGAATGTACATTTTTTTAAGTTCTGTTGGTTCGGTTGGAAGCCCTTCCTGTTGTATCAATACCATAACGATTGATCTAGTTGAACCGTCGATACAAGTGGAGTCAGCTTTGTTATGTAGGTATGCCAAATAGAGACGCACGTTATCATATAACCTCCGGTCTCTAAGGCGAGACATGACAAAGCGCCCTTCAGTGCTAGTTTCAGTGAAATTTTTTGTTAATTTGGCTATAGGGAAAGAGAGGATCGAGAAATGATGGTGTCATGGTAGGCGTAACTACGGAAAGTGTGGTTGAAACAGGGGACTGTGTGGTTGTAAGAGGATCAGCGGTATTTATTGCTGTGAGAGACGTATGTATGTATGGAAGAAATACTATTAGTAGCAACGGGAGGAACAGGTGTCTTGCCTGGAGTGAAGGTTGCTGCATTCTTATTAAGGGTGATTTTTGGTAAAGAGGGATTTAGTACATGTGAGCGAATAAAATTTGGATAACGTACATAAACCTTATCTGATGAGTGATTGTTATGTGAGGTAGTTGATGGTGATAAGTTGAATGAGACACGTTTATTTTTAGGTTCTGATGGCTGTGATGGCATATTAGTTTTTAATGGATGTGAATGATTATATTTTGAGAGGGAAAATGAGGAAAAGATATTTGTTTTCAGGTTCCAATTAGGATCCTGGGAATCAGTTTTACTTATTTTAGAAGCCTGTTTATTTCTATTGGTCTTAATTCTATTTCTCCTAGGCTTAGGCTGATTAGTTTGAAATTTCCTATTAGACCACTCGCATATCCGTATGTTTCCATCTTTAAGTACTCTACGTGATGCGGTTAGGAACATCCAACTGTATTTCGTGGGTATACTCACTTTAAAGCTGCTCACTTTCTTAGGTTTTATAGAAGAGGTCTTTTGGCAATCGTGAATGTTAATGTGGTGCTTTTTGAAGTAGTTATATACCCAACTTTCGTTTGCCTTAAGTGGAAATCCTTTGACGAAAAGAACAGTGCTGCTTTCATCATTGCACTCTTTTAGACGTTGTATCATTTTTTCCCATTCCGAATTGGTCCAGAGTGTTCCGAAACGTTTGATTGCCGGTGGAGAAGCTGCGATAGATGAGGTGGAAGTAGGTATTATGGGAGGTGGTGCGACCGGAGCTTCCATTGAAATTTTTGAAGCTTCCAACAATTCTTCGAAGATGGAAGAGCTGTCGAGATGGGAGCGCTGTAGGTCTATAACTTCGTTGACTCTGAGTGGTTGTTTCCTCACGATGTTTACAATCTCCGCACTGAGTTCGTCGCTGATGTCACTCATTCTAGAGAATAACATATCAACTAGGGAGGAAACAAATAAGGTGTGTGGATGATCTGCTTTATTGGGTGTAGTTTGCACCCAGGTGACGATCAGGTTCATAGGTTTTAATATCTTTGATCTTTTCTGTATTCTCCATGTACGACTCCATGTATCTCCATCGACTTAAGTTTCGATTCAGTTGATTTTTTAGCTTCGATGATTTCTTCGCCTATCTGAATGCCGCCATCGGGCCTTGTGAGCTGCTTTGTGGTTTTCTTTAAGAAGTATTTGTTTTCTAATGAAGCCGCATTCAAAGAGCCACTTATGCATTTTATGGCAAGCATTACGTCGGAAAGAGATATATTCTGGCACTCGGCACAGTAGAATACGAAGTTTCTACTTAGTTCATGTGTATAAGTTTCAAATAATATTCACGCAACCTTTTAAATACGTCTATCAAATTTTATTATGTTCTTTAAGATTAGGACCAACCACTATTATATCATCCACATATAAAAATAC
Source organism: Pherbina coryleti (assembly GCA_943735915.1). Classification (NCBI taxonomy): domain Eukaryota; kingdom Metazoa; phylum Arthropoda; class Insecta; order Diptera; family Sciomyzidae; genus Pherbina; species Pherbina coryleti. The sequence goes on along the minus strand of OX030952.1, from coordinate 43,502,590 downwards.
TGATGCTTGTAAACCACTTAATGTCTCTGAAAACTATTTGTTGGAATTTTTAAGCCAAAAGGTAATCGTTTAAATTGATAATGACCTGAATCAGTTGCAAAAGCTTTTAGTGGTCTGGATTTTGGATGCAATGGTATTTTGTGAAATGAACTTGTCATATCTAAAGTTGAAAAATACTTTGCTTTTCCTAATTTGTCAAGAACATCTTCCAATCTAGTCAAGGGGAATTTATCAACTACAACCTTTTTGTTTAATGCCCTATAATCAACTACAAGTCTCCATTTCTTCTTCCATGTAGTACTCTTTTTTGTACTTATTAGTAATGGTGAATTATATGGACTAATTGATGGTTAAACTATATCTTCATCTAACAGTTTGTCAACTTGTCGTTCTATTTCTTGCAAGTTTGATTGTGGTATCCTGTAATTCTTAATGTAAACTGGTTGTTTATCAGTCATTGAAATTTTTGTTCATAAAAGTTATTTTTTGCTTAAATCCCTCCTTCTAAGTGAAAAATATTTTGATAATCATTACAAATTCAAAGTATTGATTCTTCTGCTTCTTTATCTAGTTTATCTATATTATTTTCTTTTTGAATCTTTGGAGACTTGTTTTCATCTGGTAAACTGTTTTTACAATGTAATATTTTATAAATTTTTATCTTTTCTAGAAAAACTTCATCTTCAGTTGTGTTTAAAAATTGCACATGCCTAATTCCGAACGATGGAATTATCGTGTTCGCTACAAACACACCTTTTTTTATTTCTTTACCACAAATTAAGTTTTCTTCATCTACATCTATTTCTACAACAATTACTGACTCTGACCATGGAGGAATTGTAATGTTTTTAATGGTTTTTACTTGCATATTCATTGGTATAACTAAATCTTCATCATCAAGTGTTATTGCTAGTGTATACTTTTCATAATCTATCTTACAATTATATTTTATTAGGAAGTCTCTACCTAAGATCCCATCTGCTAACAAAATAGTATTCTCACTTACTATATGAAATTTATGTGCTAACTACTTATCATCATATGTTAATATAACATTAGAACATCCTAAAGACTGTGTTGTATCACTAGTTATTTCATTAATATTACACATCTCATTATTGTTTATGTATTCATGTGATATGTTATCTTTTAATAAAGAGACATTTGCTCCTGTATCTACTGATAATGTTACAATAGTTTTACCGATCTTAGCATTAGCGTAGTTTGATATTTCATCTGATTTATTTACACTTATTATTGTTTTTATTATCTTTTTTGTTTTATTACATAAGCATTCCCCAGTCTCCGGAAACCGGGGGCATCTTAGTTTCCCTGATTGTTCCTTCTTCCGTTATTACTGTTGTTATTTCTATGTAGCCGTCTATTATTATTGCATCTATAATTATTGTTATTACTTTTACCTCTATTACTATTATAACCTCTATTGTTATAACCATTATTTCTATTATAGTCTCTACTATTGGAATTATTAATATAGCAGTTAACGCGAACACAACGCGTATTATAAAAATAAAAGGCCTCGTTGGCTAGCCGAAGCTAGCAAACGCCCACAGGCCAACCTGTTAAATTAGAACTCCAAGATTTTTAGTTTTGTAACTGTTTATTCCGTAGCTCAAAATAAGCTTAACTCTAACATATACTAAATTCATACTTATTGCCTAAAAGCCCTAGCTTAGCTCCTACCCTAAGACTGCTGACATGGCGATTCCCACGGTGACCAACTCGCTGCTGCACTCGCTGCTGCGCTGCCGGATGCGCGTGCACTGCATCGGCACGTATTGTGCGATTGTAACTGGATCTTCAGGTGCTTCGTGGGAATGCCACGTGATAACTCCTCCCCCGTCAAAGGTCTGCGTCCCGCAGATCAAAATGCGAATGGTAGGACCTAGGTAACTTCTGTGGTAGTCCTGCGACGTTAAGTTGCTCTTCAAGTGTCTTAATCGGTGGTATGCTAAGTTTTCTAGTCATGATGTGCCATATTGCCATGAAGGCTAAGATCACCAGAATAATGATAACGATGTCTGAGATGAGGTAGAGTCCAAGTGTACCTTATAAACGGCCAAGGCGTTTACTGTTCTCGATGCTAAGCACGTGTAAGTAGTCGATGTCCACTTTGAGTCCTCGATTGGTGACATTTGTTAGAACTGGCGGGAGTGCCTGGAGATGTGAGATGCTTTTGCTCGTGAATGTCTGGTTTCGAATGGATATTGTTTCGTTGGTTAGCTGGATTACATTTGTGCCCTCGAGAAAGGTTGTCGTGTTCCCATTCAAGATTTCGCCTCTAAAGTTGGTTAAAAAAATTGTACTACCAGTTAACATTTCAATTACTTCTTCTTTGTTCGTTCGGAATTGGCATTTTGCGTGTCCTCCCTTTAAGATTCTCGGCAAACAGCTATCCTCTGGTACCTTTTCCAACGCCTTTTCTACACAGACAGTCGCATTACTGATAACAAGATATTTTTCTTTTAGGCCATATGTCTCCGTCTGACTCACCAGCACTTGTGAGAATTTTAAATCTACTTGCCTGCCATCGAATATTGTAGCTCTAGTAATAAGCAGGTAATATTTAGCTGAGTTCAATTTTGGCATCGCAAGGACGTACAACAGGAGGGAGCCATTCGTATAAACTGATGGTCTTCCAAACTCGATCGCTTCGATAACATTCTGATAAGGAAGCGTCTCAACTTCTGCCAAGATTTGGTTAATTTCCCCTTTGTCCAGCATATTACCGTTGACGATTCCGGTTTTGGCCATCTGACAATTTCGCTGACTTCGGCTCTTATAACAAGTATCTTGTTCAAAATGTCACCCTCGATGTGGTCTTCTCTGTTATCTTTCGAAATACTGTTGATCTTGTTCACCACCTGATTTACCCTCTGCAGTGCTTCGCGAGTGGTGGCAAATAGTTTTTCATTAACCTTATATTGATGGTTGTTATTTTCGATTATGTAACTTTCACTTTGAAGAATCGAGTTCCAGTCATCAGCGTCGGGTGAACCTGCGATCCATTTCCAAGCAGAGCCTAACCAATTAATTGATCGTGTCCTTCTTGAACTTCTTGCTCTCAATTCGTCCAGTCGATTGGCTATCCAATTAAGATGATATTCGCAAACTAGCCTTTTATCACCGTTATGTATGCTGGAGTTGGCTATTGATGAAATATTCATCAGCAGTCCCCTGTATGAATCGAGGTCCACGACGTGCACGAATTTGAAGCGTCCATTTACGATCCAACCGTCACCTTCACGAACTGATACTATTGGTGATTTGTATTTAAATACCTGGAAGCCATGTGCAGCAGTTATTGCCAAGAATAGACCTAAACTGTAATTAGATATATGTAATTGAATTAATATTTATGGTTCCCTTCCCCTTTTTTTATATTTTTTTTTTTTTTATTTAAAGATTTACAAAAAAGCATAATTAAAATAGTAAAAATACTTAGTATAGTCAAAATATGCTTACACGTTTCTTATTATAATATTTTTTTTTTGTTTTTAAATGTAGGAAGATGAATTAAAACCAAAATATATACAGCTTAATTAAAATAGTAATATTATATGTAAACATATTTCAAATTCTTATATTTTATTGGTTTTTTTTTTTTTTAATTAAAAAGAGAAAGTTAAAAAAGTTTATCTTATGAAAAAATCTGAAACGATATGAAATTGTATTAATGCATTGTTATGAATGGAAATGAAAAATTAACATTTTTTTTTCTTTTATTTTATATTCCTCTGCATCTCATGTGCATAGATTTTGCATGATATTCCAAATTTAGTTGTTTGTACTTCTTTTTAGATTGAATCATTTGAATATATTGTACATGCAATTTTATTGGTTTTGATTTTGAAATAACTTTGTATGCTTAGCATTGAAAAGCATTTTTTTATATATTTCTTTTTTTTTTACATTAAGTTCATATCGCTAACACGATTCTTAACATAACAAGTGATTCTTTTGTGGAACAATTTTTCGCATTTACATATAAATATTGAGCAGTACACATTTTTGCGTGTGACCTTGTGACAATTTCGATATTTTAGTTATTTTATTATTGTACCCATAATAGTTATAAGTGAGGTAGTGACCTCTAATTAGTGCTTAAGAACTCTTTTGCCATTTCCTGATGTTTTTTACCTGCTATTTTTTCTTTTTGTTATTTTGTTCCTAACATTGACAGGAGTCGAACCTTGATATCTTGCCTGACAGGCGAGGTACCCACCAATTTGTCATCCAACCTAAAAGCTACTGTACGAACATGAATTTTTTTATGTGTATCTTATGAAATTTCTTTCCTGTATCCGTTGTAACCGTTACCTTGTTGTCTTTTGCAACGACATGTTTTTTGAAGAGAGGTTTTTGCTTCCCTTTAATTTGCTTGTCTGCGATAAAGACGTCGTCACCCTGATTGAATTTTATAGGCACAGTTCTGGATTTGTTTAACCTCAGATTTCTGCGCTCTTGGTTTTGCTCTATCTGTGCCCTTATATCTTCGTGTACCCTATCGCGGAAATTTACCAAATTTTGATAGTTTACCCTCTCTGTCCTGTCAAAATACACGTCGTTAGGTTTTTGTTTGGTTACCGAGTGAAACGTATTATTGTATCGATCGACAGCTATATATATCAACTCCCTTGGTGTTAAATTGCGCATTTCTTGCTTAAGGCATCTATAGAGTTCCAAAAGAGTAGAATGGAGTCGTTCAACTTGACCGTTGACCTCACTGCGCTGTGTTGGTGTTTGGTAAATGTCTACTCCTAACGACCTTATATAATTAGATATAATAGGACTCAAAAAGCTCCTCTTATTATCCGTTACAATGACCTTTGGTATTGTGAAATAATGGAGAACTTTAGTAAGTTTGTTGCGTAAGTGTATGGCCGATTTATTTCTTATGTGGAAAAGCTGAGCAAATTTAGTAAATTTATCCACACAGCTAAGTAATTTTTCGTTTTGAAGTTCAAAAATATCTAAATGCAAAATTTCGCAAGGATAACTTGGAACTGGGGTCAGTTGTAGTTGTGGTTTAGCTGGATGTCGATCATACTTATTTGCCTTACAGATCTCGCAATTTTTTGTGTATCTTTTAATGAGGGCGTTCATTCGTGGAAAGTAGTATTTTTCTATTATTTGAGCACCATTTTCGCGAGAGTTTCTATGCGCGAATTATGTCGTGGTGGGAACGTTTAATTAAAAAAACAACACTTTTTATTTTTGCATTAGGTGCTTTACTTTGTAGTACACTTTATTGATTGCTTCTTTGTCACTTGCATACAGCTATTTAAATGTTTAATTTGCTTAGTTGGTATTTTTGCTTAATTGGTATTTTAATGTTGTTTAAAAATATTGTGTAAGTGAATTTGCTTAATTAACAGTTTAAATATATTTCATAACTTAAATAAATTGGGTCAGCTGTCGCTTTGGTTTTCTGGGTGCCTCGTGCAGCTGTAGTTGTTGTTGTTGTTGTAGTTGTTGTTGTTGTAGTTGTTGTTGTAGCTGTTGTTGTTTCTGTAGTTGTAGAAGTTGTGGGGACGTAACTCCTCCCCCCTTAGTGAAGAGTGAAGACCACAAGGAATCCGCTGGGGTCGTAACGTTAACAGGTTCTATTTTGTACGTAATTTTGGCTTTTTTGGATACATATACTAGTCCGATGATGAAAAGAATCAGAAGAGCTACTAATGAAAATATAGTGAGGTTAGCTTGTGATTGTGTATTTGTTCTGAGATTGGTAATTTCATTGTTGTTTTTGAAGTGGTATTGTTTAAGTTTTTGGAGACTTAAAGTTTCAATAGTAAAATTTGAAAAAATGTCGTTATATGATGTTGGCAAGATATGTATTTCGTCCCAAAATACGTTGCTATCGTCCTTATACACTATGTTGTTTATAGTGACTTCACAATTTTGGTAGTGTAGTAGAATGGTTCCATTTATTGTTTGATTATTACTATTACACGTCGTCTTAATATGTATTGGTGGTATGTTTTTCAGAAGAATGTAGTTGGGTTCTGGTTGTGAAAGCTCTTTAATGTTGTCAATTTCCTTTGTTGTACAGTATGCCGGTTTGTTGGTTAATAAAGGGCCTATGCATGATGACTGCTCAGTTTCTTCCTGATGATTAGACTCATGACAGTAATAAATATCGTCTATTTTAGGACATGTTTCGTTAAAATATTGAATACTCTTTTTATTAAACATAATATATGGTGGTATTTCAATTACTTTGCTACTGTTTATTGGCAGTGGGATTATGTGGATAAAGGAGTAATTAAATTGGGAAAATGTTGGTATTTGGACGTTAAATATTATTTTTGAGTCATTATGATAAGCTTGTAATCCAAGTAACTCGTAAATATGTTCATCTGATTTAATTTCCAGGGATTGGTTTTTTAAAACATTGTAAATTTCTGTTAATTCGTTTTGATTTAGTATTATTTTAGGAATGATGTTAAGCTTGGCTAAAACTATTGATTCAGCAATGTTAGTTATATGATTTGTTAAAAGGTCAATATTATAGTTCATTTGGTTTAAGAACTGTGAGTAAAGAAAGGTGTCGTCTTCCGTTTGAATTCTGTTTTTTGCGTTTTCTTGGAAGTTTATTAAAAATTTTTCTATTGCGGAATGTTCTTTATTAACAGTGTTGCCAGAACTTTTTTGAGAAAAGCGCGAGATTTAAAAAAAATATCGCCCAAAATCGCCCAATGAAAAAAAAAATCGCCAAAAATCGCAATTTTTTCTAAGAAATTTATTATATTAGAAAAAACAAAACAAATTATATACATTTTTTTTCAAATAATATTGAGATCTGTTAATAGTATAAGATATTCTTATTTTCATATTTTTGAGATCTATAAAAAATAACAAAAAAGCTACTTCATTTTATACGAGAATTTTGATCGTTAAAGAACATTTTTTTAGAGACTACAACTTTTTAGAATTTTTCAATATGCAACTTTAAAAAAAAAAACTTTTTACAAAAAACGTAGTTCCTTCAGCCATATTAGACTCTTCCTCCGTTTCGTCAATTCTCGAAGTATTGTTTAGTTCATACATGGATTTAGTTTATACAAGATGAATGCCAACTTACAAATATTGTCAAACATTTTTCCGCCTACGGCTGTCTTAATTTTGTATGCCGATTACTATAAAATTCTTCACTTTCAGATGGCACTTTGTTTTTGAAAACATTGCTCCATGGAAATGTCAACAAAGATTCGTATTCGATTTCTTCTGCACGTCGCTCTTCAAGAGATAGATAATGAAGAGGGAGTTCACGGAAAGAAGGTCTTATTTTAAACATCTTTCAGGACATAAAATAAAAGCATTTTCAAAAATTTCTAACAGACTAGGTAATCGTTTTAACATTTCCTTGATTAAAACTATAATGAAATTCTGGCATCACTTAATTTGTGAATTTCTTCATGGAACTGATAATGAAATGTACGGTCATTAATTCTTTTATAATTGCTTTTATCCGCTAAAATTTTATTTGTAGCTAAATTATCAAAATTGAAATTTTTGACAATGTCTTCTTTTATAATTTTTGAAACAAGTCTTTGAATATATGTTGTGATTTCAACGTAAGCTTGAAAAAAGTCAGCTTTTTCTCGTTGAAAATATGAATTAAGTAAGTATTTCGATATAAATAAATTATCGATAAGGGCTTGAAATTGAAATTTTAAACACATCAGATGAGTTTATGAAAAAAGTTGTTTTTACAAAAATCGCCCAAAAAATCGCCAGGCGATTTCCTAAAAATTTAAGCGCAAAACCAAGAAAAAAGCGCCCAATTGGCGATAAATCGCCCAATCTGGCAACGGTGTTTATTAATGTGATTAGTTATATTTTCAAATCTTTTAATCATTTGAAGGTTAATATTAGTTTGTCTGTTGACTTTAAATTCTATAGACGTTTGATTTGATAATATGTCGCTTATTTGTCTATTCAAATTTGTGGCATCATTTGCATCCATGTTTCCAGTGATATATTTAATTGCTGTTCCAAGACCATTTATGATACCTCTTCTTTGTCCATTTCTAGGTAGTAATGTATATAGCTTGTTTTCAAGTTCTTTTAGTTTAAGTCTTGTAATAGTAATTGTATCAATTAAGTATTTACGATTTTTGAAATTTGATAAAGACTTTTTCATATTAATAATGTTGTTTTCTAGAACATATTTTTCATATTAATTAAAAGTCTAGATCTATTATGTGCACTAAGTTTGTATAAGTTGTAATAGTCCTTGCGTTTCCTAATTTAAGTTGGAATATTCCATTTGTTTTTGAGAGGTCTTGTATCTCCAGTCGTTGTAAATTTACAGATGTTACGCTAATAATACAAAAAAATGATGTCAATTTTCTTTTCTTTTTTATTCTAGATTTGTGTAATTTTTTATTATTTGAAGTAATAACTGTAATTTTATTATTTTCTTTTACTCTATGCTTTGTAAATCTAGGCGTAATTTTGTTTCTTCTACATTCTTTTCTAAAAATATTGTCGTCAATATTCAAATCTTCTGGTTTATTCCTATTTTCATTTAGTTTGTTTATTCTTTTATTAATTGTATTTTCTATTTGTTCCTTTATTACAGGGTATAATTTCACTTGATATTCGTTTAATTTCTTAAGATAATCGTGTTCATTATTAAAAATAGTTTATTTGTTAAATTTATAAGTTCTTCCATAAAATACTTCATACGGAGTTAATTTTGTTGCTGAATGTATTGCGTTATTATAGGTTATCAATGTTTCATTTAATATTTCTTCATGATCCAAGTCTAAGTTATTTTCGTGACGTTTTGTATGTATAATTCTATAGATTTCTGTAAAAGTGGAATGAAGTCTTTCTACTGGGGAGTTACTAGAAGTTTGTTGAAAGGAAGTCATATGGAGTTCAATACTGTATTGTTTGCAAAAATCTTTAAAGATATTACTTGAAAATTCTGCGCCTTGGTCGCAAATTAATTTATTGGGGACTCCATGTAAGCTTATGTAATGTTTAATAGATTTTAAGACTTCAATACTAGTTCTTGCAGTAAGGGTATAAGCTGCAGCAAATTTTGAGAATTTGTCTATCAACGTTAGGATCTTTTTGCTATTAATTGTGTAAAGATCTATATGTCTTATATCTAAAAGTTTTAAGGGAGTTTCTGGTATTTCGAATTTTAGTTTTTGCGGTTGCCTATCGTATTTGAGGGTTTGACATTTTTAGCAATTATTAATAGTTTGAGTAATTTTTGTTTTCATGTATGGGAAATATACGCTTCTTTTTAAATGAAGTAATGTTTCATTGATACCTCTATGGTTATTATTCGTATGGTAATCATTTATTAATTTGTCCTGTTCGTCGTTTTGTAAAATATCTTTTAAGATCTCTTTACATCTTATTAGTCTAAAAAGTTTATTATTTGAAAAGTATCTACTGTAGGTTGATTGTACTAATTTGAAGATATCGTCGTCTGTAAAAATAGCTGTCATTTTATTTGGTGGTAAGAATTTTTTAAATATATCAATCATAATGATTTCATTTAGTTCTGTTACATGTATTGTTCGTCTTTGTTTATTCTTAAAGGGTACTTCTATAGTCATGGTTGGTTTTTGGTTTGATTTAAGAATGATGAGTTGAAGATTAAATTCGTTTAATGGTCTCTCGGAAATTGGGATACCATCGTCTAAGTTTTCTTCTGCTGAGTGTACTGTACTTCCTGATGTACTTTGGTTTGAGTGCGAAGTGTCATTAATATTTATTTCTCTAATATCTCTAATAGGATTGCTTATCTTAACACGGCTTAATGCATCTGCATTAGTGTTTTGCGTTCCTTTTTTGTAAATTATCTCGTAATCAAATTCTTCGAGCTTGAGGCGCCACCTAACAAGTTTTGAATTTGGTTCCTTTAGGCTCATTAGCCATGTTAGAGGTCTGTGATCTGTATATATTTTGAATTTATGTCCGAAGAGATATGGACGGAAATACTTCGTTGCCCATACTATTGCTAACAACTCTTTCTCTCTAGTTGAATAATTTATTTCAGTGTCAGTCAACGTGCGACTGGCATAAGATATTGGGATGTCACTTCCGATATTTCCTTGAGATAAAATAGCGCCGATGGCAATATTACTAGCATCTGTTGTTAAAATAAATGGTTTTGTAAAGTCTGGGTATTGTAAAATAGGATCATTGGATAAAATGTTTTTGCAAGTCTCAAATGTTTTAGTGTATCTTTCGTTTAATTCAATTTTTCTTCCTTTTTTAAGACATTCTGTGAAGGGTTTAACAAGGTGTGCAAAGTCTTTTATAAATTTTCTATAATAACCTAAGAGTCCTAAGAAAGATTTAATTTCTTTCTGTGTTCGTGGGATGGGAAAATTTCTTATAGCTTCTATTTTATCGGGGTTTGGTTTAACACCGTCTGTTGATACAATATGCCCTAGGAAAGCTATTTCTTTATGAAGAAATTCACTTTTATCAAGTTGTACTTTAAAGTTAGATTCGCGAAGTTTGTCAAATACTTTTTTTAAGTTTTCCATGTGTTCTTGTAAAGATGTCGAGAATATAATAATATCGTCAAGAAATACGAGGCAAATTTTTCCCTGTAAGTCTTTCAAGACATTATCCATTACTCGCTGAAAAGTGGAAGGTGCATTTTTTAGGCCAAATGGCATTCTAAGGTATTCGTAATGCCATCCTTCTACTGTAAATGCTGTCTTTTGGATGTCTTTCGGATGCATCTCGATTTGGTGGAAACCACTGGCTAAATCGAGTGTTGTAAAGTACAAGCATTTACCAAGTTTGTTCAGTATTTCAGTGATATTTAATAGCGGATATCGATCCGATACTGTTTTCTCATTTAATTTCCTATAATCTATGACCATTCTCCATTTTTGTTTTCCACTTGAATCTTTCTTTTTTGGCACTATCCATACTGGAGAGCTCCATGGAGAATAGCTTGGTCTAATTATTCTTTGATCTAACATGCTATTGATTTGTGATTTAACTTCTTCCTTGTGGATATGAGGATAACGGTACGACTTGGTATAAATTGGTAAATCGTCTGTGGTTGTTATTTGATGTTTCACTTTATTAGAGAAGCTAAGCGATTGGTTTTCTTTAAAAAAAATGTCATCATAATTCTTAATAATTTTAAAGAGAGCTTTTCTTTCTTCGATATTGAGGTGCGAACAACGTATTAATTTTGTTAATCGGTTGCAGGTTCTTGATTGTCATTAATGATATTAAAGTTATTTATTTCTACGTACTCATTAGTATTATATAAACTGACTTTAAGAGGTTGTTCAATTAGAAATATTTTAGTATCGTTGCTTGGGTTTATGATTTCAACTAGACTAAACCAATTTTTGGCGTGGTAAATTCCTTCGGGAATATAAAGATCTGAATCAATTCTAGTATTTGGAATATGGATATCACCATTACAAATATCAGTGGGTACTTTTATTATCTGCTTGGAATTTGGCTGAATTAAGATTTTTCCTGAGGTGAAATTGGGTTTATATATTAAGGGAATTGTTGAATTATTTGTTATTAAAATATTATGCTCAAGGTCAATTTTAGCACCTAATTTCTTTAGTGTATCAATTCCTAGTAAGCCATCAAAATAACTATAAAATTTAAAAAGAAAGAATTGCAATTGGCCACATTCATTAAATTCAGAAAACATTGGGAACATATAGTTGAGATTGTTATTGGTTTACAAATTATATGTTCTGAACTGCTTGTGAATTCTGGGTTAATAAATGAAGATGATGCTCCTGTATCGATAAGGAACTTTAAAGGGTGTCCAAACGGAGATGATATGTGAATGTATGGAAGGGTGTAACCATGTGTATTGATATCAAGATATCCTATTGGTTTTCCGAGGCTGGTAATGGAAAATTTTGATGTTCATTATTTTGATTTAAGTCAAAGATATAATCATTGTAGTATTGATCAAGGTTTTCTTGATACATTGGGTTATTTTGTGGTTCAGTGGTATTTAAATTATGAATCTCTTCAATTGAATATCTTGGTTGTCCGTGTGTACGGGAGTTATTAATGTTTGATCTATTTGTTCTGTTTGTAAATCGGGTATTACTGGATGAGGTATCCATTGGTTTTGGTGGTGAATGTTGAGTATATGTGTTAGTGTTTTGATGTTGTGTAAATGTTTTAGGGTTTTGATATTGTGTAGAGTTTTTATTTGAAGTTTGATATTGCATGAAATTTCTAGGTGAGTAAGAATTCTGGTTAGTGGAATTTTGGTTAGTGGAATTTCGGCTGTAAGAATTTTGGTTGTAAGGATTTTGGTTCTGAGAGTAGTTATTAAATGAATTTCGGGGTTGAAAGTTTTGGAATCTTGGATGTGATCTGTTATAAAAGGATTGTGGTGTATATGTGGGCTTTTGTGGGAATTTTAAAGTTTTGAAATAAGGATTGAAAGTTGATTTGGCATAAAATATGTTTTGTTCTTTGATGCAGAAAGATAGTGCTATTGGTCTATAAGGGCAATGAGACCCGAATCATTGCCCTTATAACCGATCCGAAAGGTTCTCGTAAACCTTTAAAAATGCGTTTAAACACATTTCTCCATATAAATCTGTTTTAGCTTTGATTACACTTTGGTTTGGTTCATGTATTAAAATATTATTAAGTATTGTTGCTTGAATTTCAATAATATTACTGTAGAATTCTTCTACATTCTTTTTGTCTTGTCTTAAGTTATGTAGATCTCGTATAAATGAGGTTTCTGTTCTTTTGTCCGAGTAATGTAAAATAAGGTTGTCTTTTATGCTTTTCCACTCCAATGGAGTGCCGTACATATTCAAAACTTCATTGGCTTGTCCGTCAATTTTATTCCTTATTGCACGTAATAGAAAAAATGAATAAGGTGAACACTCAATAGATGAAATGAATCCGAGAATTTCTTCAACATTATTAATAAATTCATATAATAATCGCGGGTTTCCATCGAATTTAGGTAAATCTTTTGTAACGTCCGGAATACGTAAACAATTAATTATATCACTATATGTTTGTTGCGATATTTGTGGCATTTCTTGTCCGTTATTTGTCATTATTTTACTTAAATCAGGTAAACTTACGCTTGGAAACTCTAACTCAAAATTTTCAGGGATTGTACTTAAGCTAACTGAGCGTTTGGGATATGGTAGGAAGGATCTTAGTTTTTTATGCATTAAAAGAGTAACAAAACTTTAACTTACATACATCCGAATAAAAGTATTTCACTTATCATAGATAGTCTTTATTGTTGGTCGATGTCCTCTCGATGTTTTCTTGTACGTTGATCGATGTTCCCTCGATGTTTTCTTGTCCGTTGATCGATGTTCTCTCGATGTTTTTCTTCTCTGTTGATCGATGTTCTCTCGATGCTTTTTTCCTTGTTGATCGATGTTCTCTCGATCCTGTGTACTTATGTTGTTTTTTATTGTTCGTTGCTTATAGTGGTTAGTGTATTTTGGTGTTGATGTTCCTTCAACACTAGAGTCCTGTCGATAAACCGTCGATGATCCTCTTAACACTTAGTTTATTAACTATTCCACTATAAGACCGGAGACTGCGCCAATTATGTCCTGGTGGGAACGTTTAATTAAAAAAACAACACTTTTTATTTTTGCACTAGGTGCTTTACTTTGTAGTACACTTTATTGATTGCTTCTTTGTCACTTGCATACAGCTATTTAAATGTTTAATTTGCTTAGTTGGTATTTTTGCTTAATTGGTATTTTAATGTACAAAAATATTTTAATAGGCCAAGATGATTGTGCAATTAATAATTCTTTAAAAATATTGTGTAAGTGAATTTGCTTAATTAACAGTTTAAATATATTTCATAACTCAAATAAATTGGGTCAGCTGTCGCTTTGGTTTTCTGGGTGGCTCGTGCAGCTGTAGTTGTTGTTGTTGTGGTTGTTGTTGTTGTAGTTGTTGTTGTAGCTGTTGTTATTTCTGTAGTTGTAGAAGTTGTGGGGGCGAGTTACGTATGTTCATCTTCGATGATTTGACATATTTTTTCATCGTTGCTCACATCATCCACAACCCTTTGGGTAATTCTGATCTTGTACCGAGAAAAATTGTCTGAATAAACTTCTTGAAGTATTTGTAAAAATGCTTCAGGAATCTTAATGCCGTTAATAGCAGAGGGATTTAAGAAGTTCTTCAAGTTTGATATAAGATTAGTACTGTTAATTACCATGGAGACATAATGTCGGGTGTGGTTCTTCCCAACAGTGTAAGTCGTTGCCTTCCCTTATTATTACTTGGTTCTTGAAAACATTTAAAGGGGCCTCTACATGAGGAATTAGGTCGGAGTTGTCTCTTACTGCACTGTGCATTGTCGCGTCCGATGCATGGCTACCTTCACTAGCTGTTTCAGTGTTGGAATTTTGACCTTCTGATATTGTATCTGTAACAGAATCGCTTGAATCTGGCAAGTGATTCAGTTCTGTTTTCAGCCTCGAGAGAGTATCAGCCACAAAGTTTGATTTACCAGGTTTGTAAATCAACTTGTAGTTGTACTCCTCGATACGCGCTTTCCATCGTTTAAATTTTGCATTGTAATTTCGATTACCTAACGCAAAAGTTAAAGGCTGGTGATCTGTAAAGATTTTTATTTTCTTAGCACCATAGACATAATTTTGAAGGTTGTCCAAGGCCCAAACTATTGCAAGCATCTCCTTTTCGTTTGTTGCATAGTTTTCTTCGGTTTTGTTCAAAGAACGCGACACATAGGCAATAGGCCTATCTTTCCCTATTTCGCCTTGAGACAGGACAGCCCCGATTCCAAAGTCAGAGGCGTCGGTTGTTAGATTAAATGGTTTTCCTAAAATCAGGGAAGGCTAAGACTTCATAAGATGTCAGTAGTAGTTTCAACTCTCGGAAAGCTTTTAGAGCTTGTTCATCCAATTCAATCGAGATTTTCCTTGATTGGTTTGCTTTGACCTGGGCGTGTTCACCCCTCGTCAAATTTGTCAAAGGCTTAGCCACCTTGGCATAATCTTTTATAAATCTTCTATAATAGGATGTCAATCCAAGGAAGCTCTTTAGGGTCTTTCAATGTTTCTGGTTGCAAAATTTGTTCAATGGCCTTAACTTTTTTTTCGTCAGGCTTGATACCCTGACATGTTACGACATAGCCGAGAAACTCGACCTCTGTTTTCATGAATCGGGTTTTTTCCAGGTTAACTCTTAGGTTCGCTTCGAGTAATCGAGAAAAAAATCGTTTCAACATTCTGGAGGTGATCCTCTTCACCTACGCCAAACACGATGATGTCGTCAATGTATACATAACAAATTTTCCCGATGAATTCCTTCAACACGTCGTCGATCATTCTTCAACCCGAAGGGTAATCTCAGGAATTAAAATTTGCCATTCATGGTCGAAAAGGCAGTTTTGGGTATATCGGATGTCTTCATTGGAATTTGGTGGAAGCCAGATGTTAAATCAAGCGTGGTATAGTACCTTGCTTTTCCTAAGCTAGCGAGAGTTGAATTGATATCCGGTATAGGATATGCGTCAGATATAGTAACGCCATTAAGTCTCTTAAAGTCGACAACCATTCTATATTGTTTTTCTCCACTGGGCTTAGGTTTTTTGGGCACCACCCAGATTGGCGAATTATATGGGCTTCTAGAAGGGCGAATTATACCTTCGGACAAGAGTTCATTCACCTGCCTATCTACTTCTTCTCTCATGGGAACAGGATATGGATAACTTTTGGTATAAATGGGCTCGTCAGTTGCCGTTATGATTTTGGCCCTCACTGTAGTTTTTATTATATTGCATTCGCTGATTGGGCCAAAAATTTTCTGATATTTATTTAATAAATTCTTTATACGTAATTCGGCACTATCAGACACGCTACCTGGCTCAACTAAATTGACTTCTTTTGATACTTTTGCCTTTAATGGAATTTGTATGTCTGGTTTAAGGGTCAAAATATTATTTTTACGGTCGATGACCGCTTCCAGGTCCTTCAAGGTGTCGTCACCGATAATTCCGTCAAAGGACACTAGACCCGGCAAGACGTAGAAGGTTACAACTGTGTTGTTACCAGCTTTTTCAAACAACTTACCGCTTACTTTCTTATTTATCTTTATATTGCCAGCAGCAGTATGTACCTGAAAAGGATTCTGTAAAGGGGTTAACGTGTTGGTTGCAGACGGACTTATGAAATTTTTGTTAGCTCCGGTATCAACAAGAAAATTAAGGATGGAGCCGTCCCGCGTTCGATATTCTATATAAGGAACTCTGGAGAGGCACCCGTCATAAAATTTAAATTGTCGATTCCGCAGGATTCTGGCTTATTTTCAACTTCTTCCCCTGAATCCTGCTCCGGCATCTGTATGTTGTTCAGCCTTTGATACTTCTGTGCATAGTTCGCTGAAATCGCCCTTCGTTCGAATGGATTGTTGCCTTGAGGACGAGTCGGGTAGTTCATCCTTCTTGATTGTGTGGATTCGTAAACTTCTATTCTTTCGGGTATAGTGGATACTGTTGGTCTCCTTGGGTAGTTCGATGAGAAATGAGTATTGCTGTTAAAATTGTTATTTCCTCTATGAGGGAAGCTGTTAAATATCCTTGGTGGAAGCTGTGGTCTAGATTCTATTCGAGGTATTTGATTCAATGGGACGGTTATCATATTAATAGCATTTGAGTGGATAGCGTTGCTTCTCAGAGATAGATTTTGTATCTCCAAGCAAGCAGAGTACGCTTCGGGTAAGATTCTAGGTTTCTGAATTATTAACATTTTGGACAGGTCA
This sequence comes from Pherbina coryleti, assembly GCA_943735915.1. Classification (NCBI taxonomy): domain Eukaryota; kingdom Metazoa; phylum Arthropoda; class Insecta; order Diptera; family Sciomyzidae; genus Pherbina; species Pherbina coryleti. The sequence goes on along the minus strand of OX030952.1, from coordinate 43,485,796 downwards.
CCATTTAAGCCACAAATAAAAACATCCAAAGCACGATTGCGGTAGGTTTCTACCAAAGCATTGACTGTCTCTTGAGAATATGTCGCTGTTTTTATTTTATTAATGATGAGGGAGAATTGGTGGTTGACCGTCGCATAGAACTCATCTAGTTTTGAGCCCATTTGTGCCAATTAATTGAGCTGGTGCTCAAGGGTTCCAATATCCCTTTTATCGGCATAATGTAACGAGAGAACCCTCTTTATGGCTGGCCACTCATCGTCGAAGATATTATAAGACACCAAGGCTGTGCCTGCACCACCCCGAATCTTCTGCCTAATGTGCTGCAGGATTGCTCGGTAAATGGGTTTGTCTCTTACAATCTCAAAGTCCTTGAGAATGGATTCAACACTGTGTATCTAAGACACATACCTTACCGGATTGCCCTCAAATACCTGCAGTTCCTTGACACAGTCAGGAAGCCTGCATATCTCCTTTAATTCTTGCTCATTTCTAGGTGCCCAAAGCGCAACAGAATTTTCTTCATCGAATGGGTTGAGACCAGATTCCGATTCCCTACACTCAACCTGGGCAATGCGGTCCTCAACTTTTTTTAACTCAGCCCTTACTGCGCTGGAAACTAAGGTTTCACTTCCTGCTCTTTCTACTCTGCCTACGCGGCCCTCTAATCCCTTAACCTGCTCTATGAGAGCATTGACTTTACCAGTCAAGCCCGTCAAAGTATTTTTAATATCTTCCATTTTTCCTCGTATAGAAAAGAAAGGCAAAGAATTGTTCAAAAGCACTTACCTCAGAGGTTACACGTTTTAAGATGTGCAATATATTAAGATCAGAATCACAATCACAATTAATCTGCTTTTATTTCACTTTTATTTCTCTTTTGATTTTCTGATATTATTTTAATATAATGATTCTTTGGATATATTTTTCCTCTTTAAGCAATTTTAACATAAATTTGTTTTTATTTCTTTTGTTTGTGTTTTCTGTTTTAATTGTTCACCACTCACAAGGATTTCATTATTTTTCTTGAGTTTGCTTGTTGCTGGGTTTTCAATGTTTATATCTCCTTTGCTTTTGTTTCTTGTTGCTTTCAATTAATCTGTAATAGAAGTTCGTTTTTTTTTTGTGAAACATTTTAACCCATTATATCCTTGTTTTATGGGTCTTTTTTGCCTTTTATTAAAAAAAGGTCAAAAAAAAAACCCATAAATTGAGAAGTTATGAGGTTAAAATGTTGCACAAAAATGTAGTATTTTACATAAGTCCTCAGAACACATCCTATACCCAAAATGTAAGGATAACATGATTTCCTATGCCGATTCACTACAAGAATGTTCAAAAAGGGGGAAAATTAAATTCCCCCTAAAATTAAACTCAGACGTAAACTTTCAAGACGCCGATACACGTGTATTGATTTTTTGCCCCCTCTAGCAGAATCCCTTGTCGGAACCTTGCTATTTTGGAAAAAAATTGATTTTGTTGTTCAGTGTAATTAAACCAGAGTTCGTCCGCTCTCAACGAATGCTCGTTAACCACTGCCTTATGTTGGCTCTCTTGACAGCTCGGCCTCTCCTGACTCTTCATCCACGCTGGATGAATCGTTAGCATCAACGTATCCGTCAAGATCAGGACTCAAACTGCACCATGGCTTCAAATGGTCACTTGATAAAACATTGGTATACCTCTTTTGAGTGCGTGGTGTATCAGGCAGATCTTTTACCACATATCGGTCAAAATTTAAAACTTTTGTGATGACATAAGGTCCTTTGTGAACTGGGTCCAATTTGTGCGACTCACCCGTAGGTGCTGAAACGTAGTCAGTGACTACTAAATCTCCTTTGGAGTACTTGTGAGGACGTTGATGTTAACTATCATATCGTAGCTTCCATTTTTGGCGTTCTTTGATAATATTTTCAGAGGCTTGCTGCTTACGCTTTAATTGACAATGAAAAACTGTTTGCAATATATGATGAAGCAACTAGGCAGACATCTTCTGGTATAACCGCCACAATTTCATTTATTATGCCAATATCATATGGCCTTACAAAAAAAAAATTCGATTCACTCAAACAAAGTCTTCTTACCTTTGAAGGAAAAATATACATTTAAGGCTTATATCCTGTATAGAAAAACGTTTATTTCATTATGAAAGTTTGCAACAATGCTCTTTGGCGACTCTGCTGGATTTTCGATTCAAAACGGAAGGCTTTTCCGTCTTGAATCTCAAGCGTGAAATGCTTACATTACTGCTTCAAGAAGAAATCTCCAAGTTGAAATCATCTGAAGTTTGCGAAACTAATGTTGATGATGACTCCAATTTTGGACAATGTAATGAAGCATCTTTCTTTGATTTCGTATAAAGCCGTGTAAATTATAATCTATTAATAATGCCATGGATCTCGAAAAATGAATTTGGAATGCCAAAAAGTATTCGATACCGGTCCCTTACTATTTTGGAAGGTAAGAAACGGCAGAATTACAAACATGGAATTATAGATAATGGTGGCGTAGTTGGTTAAAGTGCGTGGCCTCTATGTCAACGAACCTTGGAGACCCGGGTTCGAACCCCAGCAGCGACAGAAAATTATTTGAATTAAAATGATTTTACTGTACGTTCGCCACCTCTCTACAGACAATGGCAAACCTCAGAGAGTAATCAAAAATGCCATGTAAAGCTTCTTGAGAAGAAGAACATTCCGTTATTCGCCGTTCGGAGTCGGCGTTAAACCTGTAGATCCGGTTCTCGGTCAATTGCTTACAAACTTAATAACGCGCACAACATAATTTGATCATAAGAAGCTAGGTCAAAGTCCTTTCAAGTGAAATGACAGTTATTTTTTTATTTTTTTTTTATGAATGATAGATAATATTTACGCTTTTCACAGATTAGTGAAACGGACATGCTATTTTCAACACCGGTATACACAGCCGGAATACACAAATGTTGCAATATTTGTATATTCCCGCTTCCTCGGTTGACTCCGAGTGGCTTTTTAGTAAAACGTTATGCACTATTACAAAACAATGTTCTCTACTTAAAGGCAAAACAGTGGATATGCTAACATTTTTAAATAAAAACACCTTTTAGTGAAAAAGTATTCACAGAGAAAGAGTTTTAAGTCATTAAAAAAAAAATTGACTTATTTTGTTTTTATAGCGTAATTTATAGGCATAAATGGCATTTCAAAATAGTTGTTTCAGAAAAATTAATTTAATTTTAATGTCAATTTTTCTTATATATATACCTTTTTATCAGTTTACAATTACATAGATTTTGCTTCAAAATCATTTTAATTGTTGAATAAAAAATATGCGCATGTTTAAAATAATCTTATCCTTTATTTATGAATACATTTTATTCGATAGTATCGATAGTTTTTGTGATACTATCGAGACTATTGATGGTGAAGTAATAAACAATCGCAGACTATCGATGGTGTCGACTATCGATAGTTCCCCAACACTACTCAGCACCATCTTGTTGACTCGTTCTGCTTAGCCGTTGGCCCGTGGTGTACGCACCGCTGTTTTAAAATGTTGAATTCCAAATTGTTCAATGAAATTTCCAAACTTCTTAGACTTAAACGCTGTTCCTCTGTCGATGGTAATTCAGAGTTGACACCGAAATACTGACATGACTTCACGCAGCACCGACAGAACTGGTGTTGTTTTTTGTATTCCGAAGAGCTTTTAAAATTGTGTATTTACTAAAAGCGCACACTAATACCAGAATGTGTAAACTCCCCTTCTTGCTTTTTGGGAATGGACCCAAATGATCCATGTGTATGTTCCTGAATGGTATCGGCAACACTTCCTGTAAATTCATTTGGCTTTCTGTTTTTTCACTCTTGGCCTTATTAAAACAACACTCGGGACACGCAGCTATGAAAGAAACCAAAAATCTGATGACATCTTTTCAATTGTCTTGTCCAGTCCACAATGGCCAGCATCGTCGTGGCAAGATTAAGTAATTCGCAACCTGATAGCTTGAGGGATCACAAGTTTTTTCTTGCCATTAACCTTTCTGTAAAGTCGACTTGTATGGATAACATAGTCCTGCTTTGTCTGTTTCTTATTCTCCTTACACTTCCCGCTTAGCACATCTACAATTTTCTGCAACTTCTCGTCCTGCATTTGCATAGCCAATATGCAGTCGGACGGTTCTTCAGAATACACTTTCATTACTTTTTCTGCTACCGAGGACACGTCAGTTGATGATAAAGTAGGCAGACGACTCATTCCATCCACAAGTTGCATTTTTGCACCAGGCCGATGAACAAACTCGAAGTCAAACTTTTGCACTTAAGCCACCAACGAGAAATCCTAGGCGGTAAAACTAAAGTTGCCTTCATTGTTACTATGGCGTTACCATCAGTGACCACAGGAAAATGTGAACCAAGCAGATAAACACGAAAGCGTTCTAATGTTTCCACAATAGCAAGCACCTCTAACTCATGACTTGCATACCGGATCTCTACATCGCTGCACTTCCGACTGAAGTAAAGCACTGGCTTTAGGTCCTTATTTTCCGCTTATAGTAGTACACCTGATAACCTGATGGAGCTGGCATGCGTGTGTACTTCGTGTGCTTTATTTGCGTCGAAAAGTACAAGCACCGGCTTTGTCGTGATTGCTGACTTCAGCAGCTGGAATGCTGTCCTTTGCTCCTCCTCCCAGGTGAAAACTGCTCCATTTTTTAAAATTTTGTCAACGCCGCTGCTGTAGTCCGCTACAAATTTTCGGGAGAAGCCCGTTACGCCAAGAAACTGGCGCACCTCTGAGACACTCTTTGACTCGGGAAACTCCTCTATGCATTTTGTTTTTTCGTTGCCTGGTTGAATTCCTCTAGCACTGATGACGTGAACTAAAAAGTTTACTTCGTTGGCGAGAAATACACATTTGGATGGACCTAAAGTCAAATTTGCTCTTCCAATGGCTTCCAGGAATTGTGTCAGCACTTGCATACCCTCTGGAAAGGTTTTTGTTCCTATTATAACCTCGTCAAGGTAGCTAATGATATGATGACGGTTTGGCAACTCTTTGATTAGATTCATGATCATTTCGTGAAAAAACAGACGCATTCACAAGTCCAAATGGCATAACGTTGTGTTCGAACAATCCTCTTTAACCGTCATCTGACAGTAGCCTGATGTCATATCGATCGTTGTAAAATATTCGCTTCCAGAAAGCTGAGCCAGTTGCTCCACTACCACCGGCATTGGAAACTGCTTTTTAACAGTGACAGAGTGCCCTGTAATCGACACACATGCATTTTACGCCATTTGACTTGTCCACTACAACTATTGACGAAGAGTGTGGTGACGTACTCTGTGGAATGAAGTTATGTTTTAACATATTATCTATGATGATTGAAAGAGCGCTTCGCTCTCCAAAGGGAACTTGGTATCTTTTTCCAATAATGGGCTGCTCGGTTGTCAATTCTATGGTCATTGAGGTTGTGTTGCACACCCTATGTTCTCGGGGCCTTCTGCGAAGCAACTGTCATAAACTTCTGCAAGTGCTAGGACTTCTCTGTGTTGCTCTTCTGTCAAATTTTTATTTCCGCTTAGCATTAAATGGTTTTTGGATTGAAGCTGAAGTACTCCCGAATCAATAACGACTCGCTGATTTTTACGGCGCAAAAGATCTCTGCCCAAAAGTACATCGTACAGCAAAGTTTCATCAGTCACCACGTTGAGAGATGCTTTCATCTTATGACCATCCAACTCAACGACCACTTCAACCATCTTAAATGTTTCCACAATCAACCCACCGAAACCTTTAAGATGCTTATATATCGGCTGGCAGGTGTTGACTCTACTGACTTACGTATCAACAAGTTGTCGCTACCCGTATTTACAAACGCTTGGTAGAATTCGTTGTTAATTTTACTTTTGTTTATTACAGGTGGAACATATTTTGCAGTGCTATCTTAGATTTCGCTGCTATGTGACCAAAGTCATTAGAATTGAAACTCTTCGGTCCTCGACGTTCATCCACGTGCCGTGTAGATTCACTCCGGAACTCTGTTGTAGCATTTGTTGCTATAGTAGCGCCTTTTTGAAACTCGGAGGTATTAGATAAGTTTTGCAGGGACATGAGAAGGTCGTTACAAGTTTTTAGTTTTAGAGCCAGAAGAGTCCGTGCCATATGTGCGTCGTTCATTCCATTTATAACATATGATTGAAGCATTGTCCAATGAGCCTTTCCGACCAATGGTCAACATAGCATAATAAAATTCTAACAATGGCTCGTTTGCTTTACGCCTGCGCTTCATTAATTCTCTGTGAATATCAGCGGAACTGAATGAACTTGGAAAATCTTTTAAGAACATACGTTCAAATTGACTCCATTATTGGAAAACTGGTTGAGCGTTAATCCATCCCTTTGCCATTCCCTTTGATTTATGATGTAGAGCGAAAAGAATAACATCATCGGTCCATGCATAAGCTCGCTGCAGATGTACCAATCCGGCGACCTCTAATTCCTCGAATTGCCCTTACCATGGTTCTCTTATACCCAAACCATTTGCTGGATTTTCCTCCACGTCAATTCATCGGATTCTAAGTGAGTCATATGGAGTACTAATTTGTGGTTTTTATTTCCAATCGTTGGTAATTGTTTGCTTCTCAATATTCTGTCCAGACCTTTTAATGATTATAACTTCACGCGCATGCTGCTCAGACTGCTTTTTCTGTTTCCTTCGCTTGCCTTCGTTAAGTTTTTTCCCCTTCTCCCTTGCTGCGTCGTCGTTTTTCTTTTAACCATACAGCCGTTGTTTTCAAGCTTTGATCGTTGCCGTGTCGCTGCTGTTGAATTTCATACTGACCGTTGACTTTGCTTTGTTTTGTTGTTAACTTTTCGTTGTTGCTGTGGCGTTGAAATTGAAAATTCAAATTGACTGTTGACTTGTTTTGTTTCGTTAACATAAACGCGTAGACGTTGCTGCTGTTGTATATATATATCTTTTCTTTTCCCTTGCTATATTTGTAACAATGAAATGTTTTTGCCAAAAAAAAATAAAGCCGTTTTACGTTTCGTATCTCAGTTCTAAAACTTTCAGGACAAACTTCAAGCTTTAATGATTTTATTGAACCAAAATAAACAAAGTAAAACATTAACGAATATAAACGAAATCATGACAAACAAATATTGAAACCAGAGAACGTCCACTCTCAACGAATGCTCGTTAACCACTGCCTTATGTTGGTTCTCTTGACAATTCTGGTTTCTTCTCTAGGGCAAGTAACGTGATCGTTTCAACGTGGTTCTTCGTTTTGACTGCTTTGGGTGATTGATTCACTTTCTAATCTATCCTCATGATAACACTGTTCAACACGAAAAAAAAATAACAAGGTTCTGATAACGGATTCTGAAAAGAAGACAAAACAAATATACGTGTATCGGCGTTTTGAAAGTTTACTTATGAGTCTTATTTTAGGGGGGATTTTAGTTTCCCCCTATTTAAACATTCTTATAGTGAATCGGCATAGGAAATCATGTTATCCTTACATTTTAAGTATATGATGTGTTGTGAGAATTTATGTAAAATACTACGAGGAATATTTTTGTGCAACATTTTAATCCCTAAAATTCTCAATTTATGGGTCTTGTTTTACCCTTTTGTCATAAAAATAACGGCTTAAAATATTCCACAAAAAAATTTAATTCTACTATCTTTGTCTGTCTTTTAATACACCACAGCTGAAAATTCAACTAAAATGCCAAAAATTAATCCAAACTTAAAATGTTTTTTAACCCTTAGACATTCATACTTATTTAGAATTGATGTGGCACAAAACTTGGTTTAAGGGAGTTAGTTTCTATGAAAAAAGTGTTTTACTCATTTGACGCATCATACTTAGCAATAGCAACGAACCTTATAGGATGCACTTTGGCTGATAAGATCCATATTCCACAAAAAAATTTAATTTCACAATAAGTCTTTTAATACACCAAGCTGAAAATTCAACTTAAATGCCAAAAATAAGTCAAAACTTAAAATGTTTTTAAGGGTTAATTTCGTACTTATTCAGAATTGATGCTAAAATGTCGCACAAAACTTGGTTTTAGGGAGTTAGTTTCTATGAAAAAAGTGTTTTACTCATTTGACGCATCATACTTAGCAATAGCAACGAACCTTATCAGAAGCACTTTGGCTGATAAGATCCATTAGGTTCAAACAAAAAACTATGAAAAGCAAAATCAAAACAAAAGTTAAAATTAATCCCATCCTCCGGTTCCTATTGTTTTATTGTACCAAAACGTGTTACCATATCTCCATATTCTTGTTATTGTGTTAACAATTTTTGGCGTTTTTAAAAAGACTCGCATCTTTTAAAACTATTGAAAATCAACCTTATTTATAGAATCATAATTTTACTTGTTCAAATGTAAATCAGGTAGAAAAGAAATTCTTTTGCCACCACTGCATATAAAACTTGGTGTGGTAAAAAATTTATGTTTATTAAATGTTTGGACAGAAATGGATTGGTATTCAATTTTTTTAAAACATTGTTTCCAAAACTTAAGTAAAAGATAAAGATAAAAGAAGAAAAGATTCAAACTTTACTTTTTGTCATTGGTTTAATACCAAATAAATGTAATAACTTGTCTCTTTTCATTATAGCAGTTGTTTTTGTTAGACCTGATATAAAAAAGGTTTTATACAACGATGAATTTGACCAAATGCTCTCACCAATTGAGTTTGCCGCATGGAAGAGCATTAAAGAAGTCATTAGCAATTTCCTTGGCAAAAATCGTTCTCCTACAGCTCGAATATACGTCGACACCATATTAAATGCTTTTGAAAAGCTAAATGTTCAAGGCTCTATGCCTTGAGCAGAAAATGGGCGGTTGAGCACTTTAAATCAAAGGTTGTTGAATTGATTTTGGTCCTTTGAGCACTTTAACTAATAGGTTGATGAATTGTTTTTGGTCCTTTGAGCACTAGCACTTTTGCAGGTAGCTGAACTTTAAATAAATGTTTGTTTGTTGATGGTATAATTTGTGTTGTATTATTTATGTATGTATGTACAATTGTACATTCTGCCCAGGTTGAACGCAGTTCAAAAATGATGTTGCCCATCAACAGCGCTATACGTGCACAGTCTGCTGCTGTTCTTCTCGGGTTTCATATATGAAGTTGTTCTTGCCTTGGATCTCCAGCGCCATATTCCAATGATTCCAAACAGTCCGCAGCATATGAGCGCTATGTTCGATAACGAAGTGGTAACGTGATATTGCATTGGAAAATGATGAGGTAGAGACCTTATGTCAAGGTAACAAAGCATAGTTTGAAGTGCTGTTAGGTTCTGGATTTGTTCTGCGTAGTCTGCTGTACTGAAGTTGGAGAGTAGCTGTTTTATTTATGACGGCCTAGCCAGCTGTGAAGCATTACCAAAGCTTGCAAATGCTGTTCTTAAGGTGGTTGAAAATGTTTGGTATCCCGTGATACTAATTGATTCTCCCTTTATGGTACATTCTGGTTCCAGAGTTAACAAGCCAGTTCCTTCTAGTGTCCGCTGTGATGAATCTTGATCACATACAGTGGTAATTCGAGTTGGTGTTCGTAGTGTTCGTAGTGGAGAGTTGGTTCGTACCAAATATCCATTGGTTCTTTTTCTCTAATGGAATCTATGGGGTTTGATTTGTCCACAAAAATAAAAACACTAAGAGGTTTTCTATTATGGTATTCTATAGGTATTTTATTCTTTTTACACTGATTAATTATGATTATTTTATATGCAGCAGATATGCTGCAGATTTCTTTCACGCGCGATTAAGTACTGGTTTTGTATTTTAAATTTTAGGGTAGCATGGCCCAGAGTTCATGCCACCATAGTACATTAAAAATGTATTGCAACGCTACGTATAGCGTTGCGAACACACACATGGAAACCACAACAAAAACTATCTTGGGCATTGTTAAAATAAACTGTAAACAATGTATTAGTTTCCAGTGGCTAACGGCACTGGTATTTATATGCTTCCGACTCGTCATCAGCGCTAATGACGTGACGAACAGTGCGATAAGGAATATGCTGACGTCGCTTAAACCAGCCAACTTCACTGGCAGCGCGACTGCCTGGGTGTTGGGTAGCTAAGCCAACACACAGGCAGCGAGCGCTAAGTATGCACTAGCTAAGCTTTGTTGTTGTACAACAACAACAACGATGCAGCTAGCAATATGATCGTCTACTGAGTCCACTACTCAGTGACGCTAGTGCGATCGCTATGCTTTGTCGTTTATGACACAGCGTCAGAGAGCGAGAACGTCAGTACATTTGAGCTACAAAGTAACGGCTCCAATGCCTAAAAAAAAAAATAAATAACTGGCCATTTCAGCCCTTGAAATGACTTTGACCTAGCTTCTTATGATCAATTGTGTTGTGCGTGTTATTAAGTTTGTACACAATTGACCGAGAAAGGGACCTACATGTTTAACGCCGACTCCGAACGGCGATGAACGTAATGTTCTTATTCTCAATAAGCTTCACATGGCATTTGATTACTCTCTGAGGTTTGCCATTTTCTGCAGAGAGGTGGCGGCCGTACAGAAAAATTATTTCAGTTCAAATAATTTTCTGTCGCTGCTGGGGTTCGAACCTGGGTCTCCAGGTTCTTTGACATAGCGGCCACGCACTTTAACCAACTACGCCACGGACGCCACAATGCTCCAAATGCTCCAAAAAAACGGAGGCTCCAATGCCTGCTGAAATATAATTCAGTCGCGACTTAAATATATGACGAATATTTTACTTGGCTTACCACTTGTGTGATAAGCCAAATCAAACTAGTCAAAGTGTGGGTAACCATGTGTGAGTTATAAATATTGAATAACATAGCGACAGAGTGACGCTGGTTAGCTTGAAGAGCTGTAGAGCGGGGAATGGCGTAACTGGCGGATCCGCCACAATACTCCCCCCCTAGCGCTTAAGGCGCGATACTGTAAATCGCTGTGGCCTGTAAATTCTTCTGCCGCTTCGCGTATGGACCGGCGATGAAAAGTGGGGATGATTAGGAGAGTGATGAGAAGGCGGCACAGTGCTTGCGTTTTGCGATGCTCTCAATATTGGTCCCTCGAGGTCCATCGGTGGGTCGGAAAAAGTCAAGACCTGTCGTCGAGAGTTGGACGCGGGTTTTGAATGTCCCGCGGTGTCCAACGGTGGGTCGGAAAATGTCACGGCCTGACGTCGACGGTTGGACGAGGGTTTTGAATGTCCCGCGATGTCCAACGGTGGGTCGGAAAATGTCACGACCTGTCGTCGACGATTGGACGAGGGTTTTTTGATGGCTGGTCTTACAGTGTTTGGCTCTAATGCGGGAGCTGGAACGGGAAATGACAGCAGCGTGTCGCGATAGCTCGGCTTATTACCAGCTGGTCCCTCGTTGTCCAACGGTGTGCCAGAAAAAGTCTTGGCTATATTCGGAAACCGACTTGGCTCAGGGTCGTCGAGCATTCGAGGCATGAATGCTGCTTTTAATCTGTCAACCGAGATTTTCGCTGTTTTGCCCTTGACGTTGACGGTAAAGTATTTATCGCTTCTCTCAACGACTTCATATGGACCGTCATATCGTGGCAGGAGCGGGCGCTGGACTTTGTCGATTCTCACAAACACATGTGTTGCGGACAAATTATTTTATTTGCCCGTGAAAACTTCAGCTAAATTCCAACAAACACTTGAATTTGTTGGGTTTAGCTGTTTTGTTCGTTTTCTTGAAATTACAACAAGCACTTGGAACTTGTTGTAATTTTGATGATTGTAGATTAAAAACACCTGAATGTTGTTTAAGCTGTTGAATTGCTACTGTTCTTTATTGATAAAACTATGAGCTTATATAACTAAAAAATGTTACAAATTGATTAATACAAAATAAATATTGAGTAATAAAAATAAAAGACTTGTCACAAATAAGCAGTGGTGCCCCATTTACCATAAAAATGCGATGTAAACAAATTATGCTGAATTGCAAGTTCCATGCTTTACATTGCTGTACTTGTAACCGTGGTTAGCTGCAGCGCTTTTTGTAAGCGTTCTCATTTTTCTTTTGTTTGTTTTATTGTTCTGCAAGCGTCTTCATATTTTGTGTTCTGCTTAACATACCTAATAACCTACATTCTAGTTTTTGTTCATTTATGTTAACCCGTGTGTTAACATTCTGCCCCCCGTTGAATGATTAAATTCAACACTATTACTGTGGAATACTTTTTTTATGTTGTAGTAACATTGAATGCTGATGACGTTCTTGGAAGTGGTATCGGACACTTTCGTTGTTGTTTTTTCTTCTGGTATTTACTCCATAGAGTTTTGATTATATATGCACTGATCCCTATTGCCAGTGCTAATGCTATACCTGTCGCCGTCCAGGTTTGTCTTTTTGTTGATTCCACAATTGATGGTAATTTCAGTAGTTTGTTCCGTGTCAATTCTCTGTGAAGTTCTCCAAGCTCTTCTATTTGAGTGGTGTACTGTTTTTTGATGAGTGTGTCTATGGGTTGTAATTGGATGGCTTCTATTGGTACCCCGATGCTTGTGTATGCTGATTTCCGGGATGTGGTCACATAGTGATGTCCTTGAATGATGATTTGAGTGTCTCTTATCACGCAATCTTCTTGAAGTTGAAGCAATCCCGATCCAGTAAGCGTCATTTGAAAGGTTTCTTGTCCACATACAGCACTAAGTCGAATGGGTTTTTTTGTGGCATATGTCCATTGGTTTTTGTCAGTTAACTGATGCCATGTGATTGATTTGTTAAGTCTTAGGGTTTCACATCTTGGAGTTGTTTCATTGTTGAACAGATCTACTTCACATTGGAATTCATCAGACCCTTTTCTGTGTATAGACTGTATTTTTGAGCATAAATAGCAGTCAGTTTCTACACTTAAACATGATTGGAGATCTGAAGTTTTCATTGGAAAGAATTCGTCTCTATGGGGGTTGATTCCCATAAGTTCTGTTGATGTTTTTATTTCTAGTAACGTGTTATTTATTACTGCTGTAACTGGAACAAGATTAAATATGTCGTAATATTTTTGATTCACCAAGGGGATTTTAATGTTGAATATAATATGATCCGTTGACACCATGCCTTCAACTTTCATAAGGCTATAAAGCAGCAACAAATTGTCTTGTGTGACCGGTAGTTGAAGATGAGAAGGTAAATGATTTTTAAGTTTCCCTGCTTCTTCTTTTATTTGTTGGTGTGTAAGTATAAGTGGATTCATCCTTCCATGATGTATGTCTGTGAGAACATCAACGATTGAAGACTGTATGCGTTGTAGATTTGATGCCATTATTGACATTTGAAGGCATAGAGCTGTGAGTGTCATATCACTGTGACTAGCTTCTTTATCTTTAAGCATTTTCAGCATTTTATCGATATGGTCATCGATGTCTTTGAACTTATTCATTGTAGTTATCTGATTTTTTGTTACTATGTTGATGGTGGAATCGACAACTGATGTTTGGTTTTGCAGAAGTTCGCGCAGAAAGTCGTCATTATTTTTTAATTGATTGATGGTCTCTGACATTTTATTGGCATAATTGGAATCAAGTATTCCGAAAAGTGAATTGCCTATATTTCCAACGAAGTCCAGCGCTCCTCTTTTGAATCTTCTTGGAGACAGCATTTTAAATTCTGACCCGATTTCTTGTTGCGTATTTCGAAAGTAGTTTACAAAAAATTCACACAATGGGCTTGGTGTGCTTTGATTGCAATAACGTTGAAGTGTTGTAGTACTAGTGCGTAAAACATTTAGTTCTTTATAAAATGGTAAGAGGTCGTAGTAAACAATTAAATTCCATTTTGCTGTTATTATTTTTGCCGATCCTATTTCTTCAAAGTGTAGCCCAGGGTTTGGTGTAAACTGGGTTACTTTAATTGGGTTAGCTATCACTAATGGCAGCAGCAGAAGCGTCACTAAAAGGTTAAACCTATGCTCCCTTTGGGTAAACGTCGTCGTTTTGATGGTATTGGAGGAGTTTCTTGATCGGTGTCGCTGTTGTAAGTTTCTCCTTTGCCTAACTCTTCCAATGCCTTTTTGGTGCCTTTTTGTTCTTTGATATCTTCTGGAAAAAGTGGAGCTAGTTTATGGATAGCACGTTTACAATTTCCAGTAGCTGTTTTTATATCAACCACTCTGACAATTCCATCATTTCCTGGATATACATGTGTAATTCTTCCTAGTGGCCAGTTCAATGGTGCTAAATTGTCCTCTTTGATTATAACCAACGTTCCTTCTTTTATGTTGAGAACTTGGTCTTTCCATTTGTATCGGTGCTGAAGCTCTGTCAAATATTCTTGACTCCATCGTGTCCAGAATTCTTGTTTAATGCGGTTGACCGCCTTCCATCGATCTTGCAATGTTGATTTAGATGTACTAGCGTTTGCATCTACTGGATTAGTAAGCGATTCGCCGATGATGAAGTGCGCGGGTGTGAGTGCGCTTAAGTCGTTTGGGTTACTGGACATGGGTGTAATTGGTCTGGAGTTGAGTATTCCTTCGATTTCTATGACAACCGTCTCTAACTCTTCATGTGTTAACGATGCCGTATTTACGCTTCGAAGAAGTAATGCCTTTGCCGACTTCACTGCTGCTTCCCAAAGACCTCCAAAATGCGGAAGTCTTGGAGGAATAAATTGAAAGTTAATTCCTCTAGAGCTGCATGTGTTTATTATCTTTTCGCTGCCCTCTTTTCCAAACAAAGACTTATTTATTTCTTGAAGTTGATTTTTTGCGCCAACAAAATTGGTAGCGTTGTCACAATAAAGGTTAAGGCAATGACCTCTACGGGACAAAAATCTTTTTAAGGAACCAATGAATGCATCAGTGGTCAGATCTGTTACGATCTCGAGATGAACCGCTTTTGTGGCGAAACAGCAATATACTGCAATATATACTTTGTGTGGTTTCTTTCCTCGAATTTTGTAATGAACCCAGAGTGGGCCGCAGAAATCAACTCCTGAGTTTATAAACGGCCTTGATGGGGAAACTCTGTTTGCAGGCAAATTTCCCATGAACTGTTGGCACATCGTAGGTTTCGTTCTGGTGCAACGAACACATTTTTGTACAATTGATCTTGCCATTATTTTTCCTATAATCGGCCAAAAGCGTTGCCGAATATTTGCCAACAATGCTTGTGGTCCACTGTGCATAGTGTCCAGATGCACATCTCGCAAAATAAGCTTCACTATGGGGTCGTTGTATGGTAGCATCATAGGATGTTTTGTATCATATGGAAGTGAAGATGAATGTAGACGTCCTCCTACTCTAATGATTCCATTTTCGTCCAGAAATGGTGAGAGAGATGTGATTGGACTGTTTTTGCTAACAATTTTATTTGACTTCAAGTCCCTGATTTCTTCGTTGAAGTCTTGTTGTTGTATTATCCTCACTATAGTTTTTAGTGCTGAATCAAGTTCCGTTGGGCTCAGTAAACGTTCTTGGGACCGCTGAGCACCTTTACTGTTTTTAACATATCGCTGAATATATCCTACAATGCGCTGTAGTCTTTTGAATGACTCTCGTGCCTTTATGGAGTAAATTATGTTGTCTGAATTTACTGTAATTGTTGTGGCTATGACTTGATGACCCTTTTTGATTTCAGGGAGGTCTTCGATGACGAGATTCTTTTGAATGGTTGTCGGCCAGTTATCATCTTGTTGATGTAGAAAAACTGGCCCATGAAACCACAGATTGAGTTGAGGCTTCCTCATTTCCTCTGGATGGGCTCCTCTGGACAATATGTCTGCTGGATTGTGATCAGTAGAGATGTAACGCCATTGTTCTTGTAGTGACAGCTTCTGGATTTTAGCCACTCTGTGGGAAACAAATGTCTGAAGTGTTGATGGACATCGATTTATCCAAGCTATTGCGACCTGTGAATCAGTCCAAAAGTTAGTTGTGACGTTCTGATACCCAAGGTCGTTTTTAACTCGAGACATTAGTTCGGTGCACAGTAAAGATGCACAAAGCTCTAATCGTGGAATAGTTTGTGTTTTTAATGGTGCTACTCTTGACTTTGAGCAGAGTAACCTGACCAATATGCTTTTGTTTTTAGTTACTGTTCGAATGTATATTACTGCTCCATAAGCCTTTTCTGACGCATCCGCGAAACCATGAAGCTGTATTGAGTGAGCAACATTGTGTCCAAAGATATGGCGTGGTATTCTTAGTTCGTTTAATTGATCCAGGCTATTGCGGAATTTAATCCATGACGTATGTGTTACCATTGGAAGTGCTTCATCCCATTGGAGTTGTAGTTTCCATAACTGCTGGATGAATATCTTGGCTGCTACCACCACTGGTCCCACGAGTCCCAATGGGTCAAAAATGTGTGCTACGTCAGATATAACGCTACGCTTTGTGACACGCTGAACCGTATTTAATTTTGTCGTTATGTGAAAATTGTCACTTGTGGGTGCCCATGAGAGTCCTAATGTTTTGATGGTTGACTCTTCTTCATTTTCAAAGTTCAAATCCACTGCCTGACATTCGATGAAACTGCTCTGAAGAAGCTTAGGGTGATTAGAGCACCATTTACGTAAATGGAGCCCTGCTTTAGTCAATATATCCATTAGTTGCTCTTGAATGGCCTTTGCTTCATAAAGAGTGTCTGCTCCTGCCAGACCATCGTCAACATAAAAATTTCTTTCAAGTGCTTTGCTGCCTAAAGGATGAGTTTCCTTGTTGATGAAGGCAAGTTCCTGCAGACATCTTGTTGCCAAGTATGGAGCTGCTCGTGTTCCATAAGTAACTGTTTGAAGTTTATATATCTCCATTGCATCTTGTGGGTTGCTTCTCCAATAAATTAATTGAAATCTTTCATCGTCAGCATGAATTCGAATCTGTCTGTACATTTTCTCAATGTCAGTAGTAAAAACAAATCTTGGCATGCGAAACCGGAGAAGTATTGCAAATAACTCACTCTGCACTGTTGGACCCTTGTACATTACGTCATTTAATGACATTCCGGTTGATGTTTTGCACGATGCGTCAAACACCACTCTTAGTTTTGTTGTGCTTTTTTCTGGTCGCAGGACACAATGATGCGGAATGAAGAACTTTGGATCTAACCTGTCATTTGGATTAGCCTTTGCCATGTGTCCCAATGCCTTGTATTCGTCCATGAATTGAGTATATTGCTCTTTGATTTTGACATCCTTTGTAAGGCGTTTTTCAAGAGAGATAAACCTATTGAAGGCAATTTGCTGCGAATTTCCTAATTTTGATAGATCATCTTTGAATGGCAATCGTACTATAAAGCGACCATCTGCATCTCTGCGAGTATGATGAGTGAAGTGCATTTCACACTGTTTTTCTGAATTTGACAATTGTGCCTTGGTCTCAGAGATGTCTTCCAATTCCCAAAATTTTATAACTGCCTCGTTCAAGTTGTCTTCAGCTAAAACTCCGCAAGTGGCTGCATTTTGTTGTTCGCTGTTGATTTTCCCCGATAAAATCCAACCAAGAACGGTTTTTTGAAGAATGGGTAATCCTGTTTTAAGTTTTACTTGTCCTATCGACATTACTTGATGTGTGAATTCTGCTCCCAACAAAATGTCGATATTTCCTGGATGGTTGAAGTGTGGATCGGCCAGTTGTAGATTTTGAGGTATTGCCCATGATGATATGTTGATGAATTTTGATGGTTGTGCACTCACAATTTGCGGAAATACATACGCTTCTAATGGAGCGTTGAACCCACTAGTGCGAGAATGAAAAGTGACGTGAACACGATGATTTGCAAACTGCTTTTGTCTGCCGATGCCTTCAACAGATAAAGATGAGTTTCGACTCTTTAGCCCAAGTTGCTGCGCTATTTTGGATGTTATAGCATTGATTTGGGATCCAGAATCGAGCAATGCTCTGCACTCAACAGTTTTGCCATTTGTTGAAAGAATTATTTTTGCAGTACTTAAAAGTACATAGCTTGAATGTGGTTTGACTGATGTTGTCAATGCCACTGGTTTTGGAGCTTCTCTTTTTTCTTGATCCTGTCTTTCTTGATGGAGAAGAGTGTTGTGTCTTTTGTTGCACTTACTGCATGTCCCACTGGTACATTGGTATGCTTCATGCCCACCTTTTAAGCAATTAGTGCAAAGTTTATTCTTTTTCAGAATTTCGTAGCGTTGATGTATAGATTTTTCTTTAAACACCAAACACGAAAATAGAGGATGTGCTCCGCTGCAAGCTGGACATTGCTTTAATGATGTTGAAGTGATCATGGCCGCTGCACTATGTCGTGCCTTCTCATGCCCCTTATTGATAGACTTATTCAAAGTTTCCAATGAATTAAACCTGCTCTCAAGAAAGCCAAGGATTTCCTGGACAGTGGGAAGTTCCCTTGAATTGCTTAGAGATTGTTCAAAAGCTGTGTGTGTTGAACGATCTAATTTTTTTATGATAATGTGCACAAGAATGGCGTCCCATGTTGACACTGGTAATCCTAGTGCTCCTAGTCCATATATGCATTCTTTTGTTGTATCATGTAGAGATCTAATTGCATGCACTGACTCATGACTTATACTAGCTTGAGTACACAGCCGATTAAGTAGTGCTGTGACAAGCAGTCTTTTGTTGTCGTATCGGCTGGTTAATATCTCCCATGCTGTTATGTAGTTTTGAGCTGATACTGACAAGTGTTAGATTCTTGGGTTCACCATTTAAATTTGCCGTCAGATAAAACATTTTTTGCACAGCACTGTATGGCTGGCTATGTATGAGTTGCTCATACAGATCCTTAAATTGAACCCACTTCAGGTGATCGCCATCAAACGTAGGCAACGTTATTGTTGGTAGTTTTACTGCATGAAATTGTGGATGTTCTTGTCGTATTTCTTGGCCATTCTCATGTACACCTGCAGACCCTTTAATGTACTGGTTGAGAGATACTAAAACATGTTGTATGTTTGCTTCCATGACATAAAATGTTTCCCAGTTGTAGTCATCTACTTCGTCCAGCTGAGTGACTTCCCATATTTTTGCGTTGTTGTTGGCAAGATCCTTTTGGTATTTTTCGAGTAATGACACCTTCAAAATGCAGTATATTTCAGACTGTGGCTCACCGTTTGCATCAATTTCATTGATTGTTTTTGAAATTATGCTAATTAGTGCCTTCTGATTGCGTAGTATTTTTTTTAGTTGATCGTTTGGTCCTTGAAACTCTGGCTTAGACCTTGCTTCGGCAGCATGTTGAGTATTGTCATCCAATTCATGTGATAACGCATTCTTTTGATCTTCGAAAAGTTGGGTGTATTTGGATACCAACATTTCTATTTCACCATAGTAGTTTTTGGTGAAGTATTCATGATCTTTTTTTTCTATCTCTGATTCTCTGATTTCCAGATCGGTTTCTGCAAATGTTTGCCAGAGTGCTTTGAGCTGATCAATTCTTTCTTGGAAGTATCGAGGATTTCTTTTCCTTTCTGAGGAATCCTTTTTGTAGTTTTTAATAATGCGCTCGACCTGTTGACCCGCATTACCTTGTGCTGCTACTAAATCTGAGAAATTAGACATTATCGCGATACTCTGATGATGATCTTTTGATGATGGAGGAGGATCCTGTTGGATATCCTTTGTTGATAAATGATGATCCTGCTGGATATCGTTTGTAAATGAATGAAGATCCTGTTAGATCTTTTGTTGATGAACGATGATCCTGTTGGATATCGTCTGTGGATGAATGAAGATCCTGTTAGATCTTTTGTTGCTGAACGATGATCCTGTTGGATATCGTTTGTGGATGAATGAAGATCCTGTTAGATCTTTTGTTGATGAACGATGATCCTGTTGGATATCGTTTGTTGATGAATGAAGATCCTGTTAGATCTTTTGTTGATAAACGATGATCCTGTTGGATATCGTTTGTTGATGAATGAAGATCCTGTTAGATCTTTTGTTGATGAACGATGATCCTGTTGGATATCGTTTGTTGATGAATGAAGATCCTGTTAGATCTTTTGTTGATGAACGATGATCCTGTTGGATATCGTTTGTTGATGAATGAAGATCCTGTTAGATCTTTTGTTGATGAACGATGATCCTGTTGGATATCGTTTGTTGATGAATGAAGATCCTGTTAGATCTTTTGTTGATGAACGATGATCCTGTTGGATATCGTTTGTTGATGAATGAAGATCCTGTTAGATCTTTTGTTGATGAACGATGATCCTGTTGGATATCGTTTGTTGATGAGGACCCGGAAATTGCGAGGTCCTGTCACGGTCGCTAAATGTTGCGGACAAATTATTTTATTTGCCCGTGAAAACTTCAGCTAAATTCCAACAAACACTTGAATTTGTTGGGTTTAGCTGTTTTGTTCGTTTTCTTGAAATTACAACAATCACTTGGAACTTGTTGTAATTTTGATGATTGTAGATTAAAAACACCTGAATGTTGTTTAAGCTGTTGAATTGCTACTGTTCTTTATTGATAAAACTATGAGCTTATATAACTAAAAAATGTTACAAATTGATTAATACAAAATAAATATTGAGTAATAAAAATAAAAGACTTGTCACAAATAAGCAGTGGTGCCCCATTTACCATAAAAATGCAATGTAAACAAATTATGCTGAATTCCAAGTTCCATGCTTTACATTGATGTACTTGTAACCGTGGTTAGCTGCAGCGCTTTTTGTAAGCGTTCTCATTTTTCTTTTGTTTGTTTTATTGTTCTGCAAGCGTCTTCATATTTTGTGTTCTGCTTAACATACCTAATAACCTACATTCTAGTTTTTGTTCATTTATGTTAACCCGTGTGTTAACAACATGAGTGCAGTTTTTCAATTCATTCTGCAGGAATACCTTCGGCTTGTCATGATGTCTGACCGATGCCGGGGCAATTTTTTGCATTGCCTCACGTAGCTCTATGATGAATTCTGCTTCGCCAATTTTTCTCGTAGAAGGCGTAAGGAACTCGCCCGGAATTTTTAAAGTTTCGCCGTAAACCATTTCTGCTGGCGTTGCTCCAATATCTTCTTTGATGACAGAGCGTAAACCCAGTGGTATCAGTGGCAAAATGTCGCACCAATTATCGTTATCGTGGCACGTAATGGCTGCCTTCAAGGTGCGGTGCCACCTTTCTTTCATTCCGTTCGCTTGCGGGTGATACGGAGTGGTTTTGTAGTGCTTGATGCCGAGCAGAGAGTTAAGCTGACGAAATAGGTCAGATTCGAATTGCCTTCCAAGATCAGTTGTTATCTGCATTGGAACTCCGAAACGAACTATCCAACCTGATAGCAAATTTCTGGCAACAGTCTCTGCTGTCATATCCGGAATCGGAATTGCCTCTGGCCATCTCAAATACCTGTCAGTTATGGTCAGGCAGTAACGATTTTCTCGTGAAATCGTGAGCGGCTCAACTAGGTCGATGTTAATATGCTCGAAACGTTCGCTCGGATTGACGTATAAACTTAGTTGCGATTTGTTATGCTTAGTTACCTTGCTCCGCTGGCAAGGAATACAGCAACGCACAAACTCGTTGATGTCAGCCTTCATGTTAGGCTAGACAAATCTTTCTTTAATTAGCTTAATTGTAGATTTGGCACCTGGGTGAGCAGCGCCGTGAAGTTTCATCATGACGTCTGTGCGCAATTTAAAAGGCACTAAAGGGCGTACTTTACCGTGCGACGTATCGCAGAAAACGAAAGATTCTGAGGTAGGTACCTTTAGCTTCTCAATTACCATAGAACTCGCTTGTGTCTTTGTATTTATGAAATTTTGCAACTCGATGTCGCGGGCTTGTTCATTTGACAGCTCTTCGAAATCAATGCAGGTCTCTGCCGCGATTTGTTGTATGCGAGACAACGCGTCGGCCACGTCGTTATCTTTGCCTGGAACGTGCCGAATGTCGGTTGTAAACTGGCCTATGTAGTCTAGATGTCTCGCCTGTCGAGGTGATGCTTTATCGAGGTTCTGTTTGAAAGCAAACGTTATCGGCTTATGGTCGGTGTAGATAGCGAATTCTCGGCCTTCCACCATGAACTTAAAATGTTTGACCGCCTGGAAAATTGCGAGGAGTTCCCTATCGTACGTGCTGTACTTTTTCTGAGGGTCGGTAAGTTTTTTTGAGTAAAAACAAAGCGGCTGGAGTTCATCTCCTACCCGCTGATGTAGCACAGCTCCAACTGCGAAATCTGAGGCGTCAACGCTTAGTGAAAGTCTGGCCAGAGGGGCCGGGTGGAAAAGTAATGTGGCATTAGCAAGCTCTTCTTTACATTTATTAAATGCGCCGTCTGTCGACGCAGACCATAATAGTGGCGTTGTGTCATTTTTTGTGTTGCTAATTATCATCGCTTGCAAAATTGTCGGAGTGGCGGCCGTGTTCGGAATGAAACGTCGATAATAATTTAGCATACTTAAAAACCTTTTCAACTCCTTGGCTGTTTGCGGTTTGCTGAACTCTCTTATGGCCTGGACTTTTTCGTCGGCCGGTTTAATTCCTTCGCTATTGACCTTATGGCCCAAAAACTTAACTTCCGATTGACCAAATGAGCATTTAGCGACATTTATGGTAAGACCTTTCTCGCGCAACAGTTGAAAAATTCGACGTAAATGTGTTTCATGCTGCTGGAGATTCTCAGAGGCTACGCAGATATCGTCAATGTATACGAATGCGTAATGTGATTCGGCTGCCAAAATTTTTTTTCCGTGCAGTATGTGCGTGAAATCTTGCACATAGCGGATCGGATAGCGATCAGGCAGAGTTCTCTCGTTGAGTGCCCGATAGTCGCCGCAAGGACGCCAAGAACCATCTTTTTTCTTCACCATGTGAAGTGGACTGGCCCAGTTGCTGTCAGAAGGTTCGCAGATACCATTCTCTATAAGGAATTGGAACTCTGCTTTTGCGGCCTCAAGCTTTTCAGGGGCCAAACGACGCGGACGCGCGTGCGTAGGGGGGCCGGTGGCCACAATGTGATGCGTCACACCTGATCGGGGCGTTGAAACATTCTGTCGCATTACAGTAATATCTTTATATTGCGCAAGGATCTTGGCGAAAGGGTCGTTTATATCGAATGTAAAAACAGTGGACTTACCCTTCTTTACCGCCACGACAGATATATGCTGCTTGGTTTCACGATTGACCAAAGTGTTGTTCTTCATGTCGACAAGCAGCCCAAATTTCTGCAAAAAATTGGCACCGATAAGCGGGGATTTCACATCCACTATTATGAAGTCCCAGGTAAAACTCTTTCGAAGGCCCAGGTCCAGCGAGATTCGCTTAGTGGCGTAAGTTGGAATATGCGATCCATTGGCCGCAAACAATTTAAACTCGTGGGGAGCGTTGTAGCGCTCGGTCCCACTCGGAGGTATGACTGACACATCGGCTCCCGTATCGATTAGGAACCGCCTGCTCAATGCAGCGTCAGTCACGTACAGACGACTAATGTTAATGTCGCCACCTGAGTCGTCTGGGAATGGTGGCTCACGCTTCAGTTTTTTGGTTGAAGGAGCATGGCGGACGACAAGTAAAAGCGTCTACGCCGAATTTGCGGTGATGCCAACACATCGAGTGCTGTCCTCTACCGCCTCTATGGCGATTGGCTCGCGTCGGAGGAGTTGGCAGACGTGGTTGAACGGTGAATGACGTTGTGCCAGGACGCATTAGTTGCGCTTCGTGTGCCGCTGGGCCGTATCGCACAAAACGCGGCTGCATTGCGGTCCTCTCTGGCAAATTAAAAGTGGAGCGTGGGCGTGCTCTTGGTGGTTCTGCCGGCTGAGTGTAGCGCTTTCCTCTGCCGCTGCCGAGAGGCATGTAAAAGTCATCGAAATCTCGTTCGAAGAATGCCTGCAGCGGGTGATTAGGGACGAGCTCCGCGGGCAGAATATTCTGCTCTCGTTTACGCTGTTCGCGACGTGTCTGTTGAGTCGACGGGCGTTGACGGGGGTTATCGCGCTCATATAACGCATCTTCGAGTCGATGCAGCCGTTTGAGCAAATTCTCGTCGACTGGTGGCTGGGCCATGGCTGCCGCGGTAATCGCGACCTGCCTTGGTCGGTAGGCACCAGTCTCCATTATCTTGTCGGCTAGTGCTGCGCGTTGGGCCAAGTCCACGTTCACTGCCTGAAGCAGCCCTTGAACCTGTGGAGGTAAACGCGCGGTCCACAGATTCTCTAGCATTTTCTCACTCAAATTCTTGCCGCCGTGGTCACGCATCTCGGTTAGCAGTTGCGATGGGCGGCGGTCACCCAATTCGCATTCCGAGAGAAGCTGGTGAAGCTTCTCCTGCTCACCGCGCTAAATACTTGCAATAACTTGTTCTTTATGCGGTCGTAGCGTTCGGAGGCCGGCGGATCGCGCACAATATCACTCATTTGACGCAGGACGCCTTTCTCTAGGGCGCCGACAACGGTGTAAAACCGCTCGCTGTCACTTTTAATTCGCAGTTTTGCGAACTGCGCCTCAATCTGGAGGAACCAAAGATCTGGCGAATCGTGCCAAAAATTCGGTGTCTGCACCGCTACCCTGTGAGTAGCTATTGACGAGGTCTCGTTGACCACCTGCTGTGCTTTCCTCCGTTTCACACGCGTTTTCCACATTAATAATATCCTCCTTTGATTCCGACATTTTATTTATTTAACGTTCAAAGATTGTTTTATTACGTGTCTTTTCAGATCACGTCGGGGTCACCAGTTATGGGATTTGATTTGTCCACAAAAATAAAAACACTAAGAGGTTATTCTTAACCTAGTTATGTTTATTCTATTCTTTTTACAATGATTAATTATGATTATTTTATATGCAGCAGATATGCTGCAGATTTCTTTCACGCGCGATTAAGTACTGGTTTTGTATTTTAAATTTTAGGGTAGCATGGCCCAGAGTCCATGCCACCATAGTACATTAAAAATGTATTGCAACGCTACGTATAGCGTTGCGAACACACACATGGAAACCACAACAAAAACTATCTTGGGCATTGTTAAAATAAACTGTAAACAATGTATTAGTTTCCAGTGGCTAACGGCACTGGTATTTATATGCTTCCGACTCGTCATCAGCGCTAATGACGCGACGAACAGTGCGATAAGGAATATGCTGACGTCGGTTAAACCAGCCAACTTCACTGCCAGCGCGACTGCCTGAGTGTTGGGTAGCTAAGCCAACACACAGGCAGCGAGCGCTAAGTATGCACTAGCTAAGCTTTGTTGTTGTACAACAACAACAACGATGCAGCTAGCAATATGATCGTCTACTGAGTCCACTACTCAGTGGCGCTAGTGCGATCGCTATGTGTTTGATTCGAATTTTGCGTCCAGGCGGCACATTAACCGTAAAGATGCTTGAATCAAGGGTTTTGTGGTGATTCAAAAAGGGATTGAAGTATATAGCGGCAGGATTGAAGGTTTATATCGGCAGAGTTTGCCTTCGCCATATGCTATAGTGTTTGCCAACTTGAACTAGGTTCAAGGCAAACAGAGACGATTGAAATCAACAAACAAAGCAGAGATCTGCCGACTTGTGTAGTTAATCAAAGTCTGATTTATTCTTGGCCATCTCGGCTCTTTTAAACATTTTTACAAGTGGAACTTACAATAGTCTTAATCTATAGTTATACTTTTCTACTTAATTTAAAAACCTATAATATGTGTTGCGTTTCGTTCTCCCTTATGAATTTGAATCATCAAAAGGATTCAAATTACATATTTTTGGTTTGACAAATGGAATTTGGGCACGGCCACCAATATTGAGTGAGTAATGAAATCGCACTCAATATCGATGAGCGGTAACCAAAACATTCGCATGCATTGAGTGCAGCACACGCCGATAATGCAGTGCTAGTTTATTAGTCACTCAATGCATTGCCGTTTGTGACAACGAAACGTAGGGTCGGCAGTGTGCACATATGAGAGCACACTACACCCTCACCCTTAAGAGAAAAATTAGGGGTGATAATAATTTTTCTTAAATATGTTATTATACGATATATGTGTATTTATGATATGTTGCTTAGAATTATATAATTAAAGTTATAAAATACGATAAGTATGATATAATGTACAATTCTATAATATATTTGTGATTTAAATTAATTAAATATCTTACTGGTCTTAAATTATTGCCTTATATGGTTTTAGTTGGTTATTGTGTACTTTTTATGTACTCCATTATAATCTATAATAGTATTAACTCCTATTCTATCTAATATTCTAAATGGGCCCTTATAAGGTAATTGGTGTTTATTTCTATCTTCTATTTTAAGTAAAACTAAATCTCCTATATCTGCTCTTAGTGTATTTGTGTAGTCTAAATTCTTATTTGTGCGCTTTTTTTTAGCTCGTATGAGCATCTCTTTTGCCTTATTTAGAGCAAAAATCAACCTAGTACGCATTTCACTCAGGTAACTTTCGAAATCATAAAACTTTGTGTGTGAGTTGTAAATTTCATTTGGTAATGACGCTAGTTTTCCATATACTAATTCATGTGGTGTGTATCCTGTGTCTATGTGTGGAGTCGTGTTGTAAGTAAATGTGAAGTATGGGATCCACTTGTCCCATTCGTGGTCAGTAGCTGTTGTCAATAAAAATTCGTTTAGTACTCTTTGGTTTCTTTCGAGAGAGCCTATTGTCTGGTGATGGTATGGCGTCGAAAATGTTTGTTTAATCTTCAAAAGTGTACATATGTTACGCATTAGTTTATTTTTGAATTCAGTGCCATTATCTGATTTCAACACTTGAAAGTTACCAAATTTTAGAATTACTTGCTCAACCAATGTTCTTGCAACAGTGTCTGCATCTTTTGTTGACATTGGATGCGCAATTACAAATTTTGTCAGTTCGCATTGTATTGTCAGTATGTAGCGGTACTCGTTTGAAATTCGTAATGGTCCTACAGTGTCAATTGACAATGTCTGAAAACTATTGCTAGGGGTGTCTGTTAGCGTGAGTGGTTCTTTTGTGTGAAGTGTTTGTTTACTTTTTGCACATATATCACAGCGTGACACAAATTTCTTTACCATCTTGCCCATGTTCTTCCAAACATATCTTTGTTTTAATTTTATAAGTGTTTTTCTAACGCCTAGGTGGCCTGTGTTATGGAAATCGTTAATTAGTTTGAACTTTGTAAGGTCATATTGTATCCTTTTTGGTGGTTCATAAATTAGTATTTTTAATTGAGGACTTTGAGGACTGTTTCTTTTTTGAATATTTTGTTGTATCTTTGTATAAGCTTCTTTAAATTCTTTATTTGTATATAATTGGAATATTTTATCATTGTTGGCTAGCGCTAGTTCTTTAATATTCTCTTTTTTCATTTTAGATATCAGTTTATCAGTTTCTTCATAATCGAATTTAGATTCGTTGAATTATCGCTGTATCCCGCATGCATTTTAAAATTATTTTGTTTAGATCTTAGCTTCTCCGAAAACGAAACTGGTTTCGATGGATTATCACTAATTCCTACGTGCACTACATTATTTTCAATATATATTTTACTTTCATTATTATTGACCATATAAAACTTTAAATTCTTCATATTCCTGACGTCTGTAACGGATGTACAATCCCATATCGGAAGCTGATCAGACTTCTGGGTGTTGTCACCATCCACAAAGTTTTCTTCATTATTGTTATCATTTGCCTCTGTATTTTTAATGGCTTCTTTATGTGCCATGCCTCTTGTAATTATTAACGTTCTTTTTGCTTTTTCATCATTTTCTTGTGGTATCATTTGTTTTAAAATCTCAGAGTCTAATTGGATTCTTGATAGTGCGTCTGCGTTAGTGTTCATACTACCCTTTTTGTATATTATGTCATAGTCATAGTCACTTAGGTCTAGGCGAATCCTAGTCATTTTTGAGGAAGGGTTTTTGTGAGAAAATAATGAGATCAGTGGTCTATGATCAGTTACAACAGTAAATTTTCTACCGTAAAGGTATATAATAATTATACCTTTATATATAAGGTAATGAAAATATATAATGAAAAAGCTAATAATTCTTTTTCAATGACTGGTTTATTCAAATCATGCTTTTGCAGTGATTTACTGGCGTAAGATATTGGTAGATCTTTGCCTATTTCGCCTTGCGAGAGTACAGCGCCTAAGGCATAATTTGAAGCATCTGTCGTTAGAATGAAAGGTTTGCTAAAATCTGGGTATTGTAATAAAGGTGGTGTTGTTAATATCTTTTAATGTGTCGAAAGCGTTTTGATGTTCTTCAGACCATGTAAACGTTATGCCTTTCTTTAAGAGTGCATTAAGGCTCTTTGCAATATCTGCGAAGTTTGGAATGAATTTTCTATAGTAGTTGCAGAATGCAACGAATCGCCTAACTTCATCTGCATTTTTCGGAGTTGGATAATTTTTTACAGTATCGTATTTAGCTGGGTCAGTTCTGACTCCTTCACTTGTGATAAGATGTCCTAAATATACTACTTCAGGACGCAAAAAACAACATTTGGCCGCATTTAATTTTAAATTATGTCTTTGAAGTCTTTCTAATACCTTTATTAAATTTTGGTTGTGGTGATTTATGCTACATCCATGGATAATTATGTCATCCACGTAAAGAAAAGCATTTGATTCTTAGTCTGCGAGTGCAATAGTGAGCATCCGTTGCAAACTGTTTGAAGAGATCTTTAGTCCGAAAGGTAGTCGTTTGAATTGAAAATGTCCGTTTGTCGTGGAAAAAGCTGTTAAAGGTCGTGATTCATTTTCTAGTTCAATTTGATGAAATGAACTGGTCATATCGAGTGTTGAGAACCATTTTGCTCTACCTAATTTGTCTAGAATATCTTCTAGTCTCGTTAAAGGGAACTTGTCATTGACAATTTTGTCATTTAGCTTTCTAAAGTCTACTACAAGTCTCCATTTCTTTTTGTCCGTTGTGTCTTTTTTTGGTACCAAAAGGAGTGGAGCATTATATGGACTGAGCGATGGTTCGATAACATCGTCCTTAAGCATTTTCTGAACTTGTTCATTTATCACTTCTGTTTGAATGTGTAGCAGTCTGTAGTTTTTGATGTATGTTGTCTGTTGTCGTGATGTTTTGTTTATAAAAATTATTTGTTGTCAGAGGTTTGTTATCTAGGTGGAATACGTCTTGATATTTTTTGAAAATATTATTTAGTTCGGCTTTAATTTTTGTGTCATTACATTGTATGTCAAGTGTTTCCAAAATCTTACTGAAACGTTTTTGTGAGTGTATATGATTTTTGCTATTATAATTTAAAATGTCATATTTGTCTAAAGAATCAGTTTCAAACTCAATTCCATTTAAAATAACTTCGTCATTTGTTGTATTTAATATTTTTATGTGCGTCATGCCGTTTTTCGGAGCTATTGAATTACTGAGAAAAATACCTTTTTGTATCTCTTTATTAAAAATCACTTTATCTTCTGTTAGTTGTAATCTGATCGGTTGAACAATTTCTGTTCTTGGTGGCACTTTTATTATCAGTGTGTTATGTGATTTCGATTGCATTGGTAATATAATATGTGACTCATTAATTAAAATTGAAAACACGAAGTCAATTTTGCAAAGAAATTTGTTGAAAAAGTTTCTGCCTAATATACCATCGGTTTCGATTGGAAACTCTGAATTTACCAATTGAAACTCATGTTCGCAAGATTTCTCCCCAAAATTAAGTTTTAGATTTATGCTACCTAGTGAAAAAATTTCTTCGTTTGTGATACCTGTTAAAATACATTTTTCGCCCGGGTTATAAAAATCATCATTTAGTTTTTTACTTAGTTTGCATAAAGAAATGTCAGCACCTGTATCAATGAGAAAAGTCATTATGTTGTTCTTGTATTTTATTTTTATAAAATTAGAATTTTTATCCGAAATTTTAAAAATCTTTAATTTTGGCTGTCTGGAAAGACCGTGTCTTCCGAGCCTTGGTAGTTTCCCTCATTATTTATTATGCGTATGTTTCTGTTTGTTTGGTTATTTGTGTATCTGTTGCCATTGTAGTTGTTGTTGTTGTTTTGATTTCTGTTTTGGTTGCTATTTCTGGCTTGGTTAGAACGATTACTAATGTCTCGGTTTCTATTGGCGTTGTTGTTGTGGTTCAAATTTCTGTTATAGTAATTGTTTTGGTTGTAATTCTGGTTGAAATTATTGTTAAACCTTCTAGGTTCATTCTGCCTAGTGTTTGAATTAAATGAATTAAAATTGCGCTGTGTGCTAAAATTCTGTCTCATATTACCGCGGGTATTGACATTGTTTCGATGTTGGTTGAATGACCGTTGAAAATGCATTATTGTATTTGGAGCAGTCATTGACTCATTTTCGAGTTCAAGTGCTAATTCTGTCGCTTCTAATAAATCTTTTGGTCGTGCCGCGTAAATGGTTGTTTTTAAGTTTTCATTTAGACCTTTTTTAAATGCATCGAGTGCATGTTTGTTATTGCATTTTATTATAACGTTTTTCTCGGCTTCTGTTGCTTGAGTTCCTAAACTTTCAATTCCTAGTCTGTTTAAACCTTCTATTATATTTAGTAATTGTTCCTTGTAGGTGTTTATTCGTAAGTTTCGATGTTGTAAATTGTTAAGTTTAGTCTGTAGTTGCGCTATGGTTGTGTTGTCTTTGTATCTTGTTTGTAACTGTTGTTTTAAGATTTCAAAACTTGATGGCTTCAAATAGCTACCTAATGACGTGCGCACATTAGCTGTTAACTTTGCATGATAAACATATTGTAGGAAATCGATTTTACCTTCACTACTTAATGTTTTATTTACAAGTTCAGCTGTTATGAGAAAACTATCTAACTCTTTAAAGTTGCCTGAAAAAGTGGGTAAAGCCTTTGAGGCAGTTTCTAAATTAAAGGCTGCCATTGTCGGTAATTGATCTTTTTCGTCTTCTTTTAATTCTTCTTCTTGTCCTAACTCTTGTCTACTTTCAGCTGTTTTAAGCTGTTCTGAAATTAATTTTTGAGAATTTGTATGAATGCTACAAAATTCTAACTTTATTTTATTTATTTATTTATTTTAATTAACTTTGCGATTTACTGGCACAACAAGACTCAAGTAGTCTTATAAACAGTACCAGCAGTGAAAAAGTAAAGAACACAATATATTTATCGTAACATTATAAAACTTAACTTGTTAAAAAGAAAAAACTTAATTACATTAAAATCTTATCATTAAAAGAAAAACGATATTTTACGAATTTTAGAAAAACAGAGAAAGATAAGAAACAATTTAAAAATTATCTTATTAATTCTTAAAACTAACATAAATTTAGCAAAATGGTTAAATAGGAAGATATAACATATATGAGTTTAACAGATTTTTGAACTGCACTGCGTTACTACAACATCTTAAACTATTGGGAAGTACGTTCCAAAGACGAACCGATTGTACAAAAAATTGTCTTTCAGACGTTAGAAACGTATGACGCGGATTATTAATTTTGTTTGTGCGATTCGAGCGAGAAAAAATAATTCTTGAGTACAGATAATTAGGTTCATGAGTATTAATAATTTTATGCAACAACAAGAGCGTTCGGTAGTATAATAGGCTATCAAATGTTATATTATATAGTTTTATGGCATATAGTGAAACATGATCCCTGCGTTTTAATCCATAGACATATCGGACGATATTGTTGTACAAGACGTTTAACTTTCTTTTATCACAACTATCACAGTTAGCAAAAATTTCGCAGCCATAGAGCAATTTTGGGACAAGGTAAGTTTTAGCAAGAAGAATGCGGATACTGAGCGGTGTAAAGTACTGGGTTATTCAGAGCGCTCGCAGCATGCCATACACCTTTCCAACAGTGTTATTAATATGGTTATGCCAAGTTAGGGTTCTATTAAATGTTACTCCTAAATTTTTCGACGTCTCAACATATTCAATAGTGGAACCATTCAGTGTGAGCAGTGGGACTGTTGAAATATCCAGGATCTTTCTTGCAATCACAAGGCATTTAGATTTCCTTGGATTAAGGCTTAAACTGTTGTTGCGCGCCCACTCACCTACGCTATCAAGAACATTACTTAAGTGGATAGTAAAGTCGTTTATAATTTATTTTTTAGTATAACCGTACAGTTGCACATCATCGGCGTACATATGTATTTTACAATTATCTAAAACATCGGGCAGGTCATTGATGTACATACAAAAAAAGAGAGGCCCCAAAACTGACCCTTGAGGCACACCTGTCCTAACGGGGAGAAAAGTTGAAAATACGTTATTTGCATAGACGGCTTGCGATCTATCTGATAAGTACGACGATATAAGGTTGACTGCAGTTGAAGAAAAATTAAACATTCTGTTAAGTTTTGTCAGCAATATATCATGAACGACCATGTCAAAAGCCTTAGAAAGGTCCAAAAGAACCAAAAAGCTTACCTCATTGTCATCCAGACTAATTCGCGAATCCTCACAAAAATCGATGAGAGCAGTTGAACAACTACGTTTGGCCCTGAAACCTGATTGCCTGTCAGTTAAGAGATTGTACTTGTGCAGGTGGGCATTAATTTGCTGGCTCATTATCTGTTCCAGAGATTTTGAGAGAAAGGGGAGGATAGCGATAGGGCGGTACTCATCCTGAGATTTCGGTATCGGAACAATTTTTGCTTTTTTCCAGCATTCTGGAAAAACAGACGTAGTGAGAATTGTATTAAAAACGTAGGTTACATATGGAAGTACATAAGGTAGCAGAATTTTCAGAAAAATTGGGTTCATTGCGTCACACCCAACAGCATTTGACTTGATCGAAAGGATGTTTTTTATAACGTCGGCTTGACTTATACATGCAAAATTGAAATTATGGGTAGCAACATATAAATTAGGTACACTGAGATATGTATTTACTCCAGGAGAAAGCACAGCAACATCAGCGAACATTTTATTCAATTCCTCAACATTGACATTGACGCAACCATCAGCTCTTTCTTTTTTTCCAATACCAATACTACGTATTTCTCGCCATTTTTGTTTACTGTCTACAGCTGAGCCAAACTTATTTCTATAATAATTATTTTTTGCTGTTTTTACTTTTTTTACAACCAACGCACGCAGATTTTTGAATTCCTCATATAAAGCTGGAGTCTTAAAACGTCTCCATCTTTTGTACGCAATATTTCGCTGCAATATAACGTTTTCGATGATTTTGGTGAACCACGGGCGTTGCTTATGCTTGATTTGAACAAGTTTCATTGGGACAAACTCATTAAAAAGATTTTAAATATTATTTTGGAGGAATTCAACCTGATCGTTAACCGATATCATATGATAAATTAATGCCCAGTTCACATTTGATGCAGCCTCTCGAAGAAAAGTATGATCGATATTTTTAAAATCGCGATAGATGAAAGTATGTGCAGTATTAGTCATGTGAAATTCGTAAGTAAGGAATATAAGGTCAGGCTTAGAAAAACTTGGAGCCGATAGTTGATCATAAAGTAGAATTATTTTCCTATCGTTAACAAAAAATAAATCTAAAAGGGTATTGTTTGTTTTAGTGAAGTGAGTGGGCATTATAGTATTTACTGCAAACATACCTAACACATTCATATTTTCTATTAGTATATTTTCTGTTAGTAAATTACTATTGAAATCTCCACTAATAACTATTTCTGTAAATGGTAGGGAAATATCTGCAAGCATACTTAAAAAGGGTGTTAAATCGATGGAATGATTCGGCCGGTAAACACAGCCCAAAAGTAAATTTTGTTCACTATTATTTATAACTACAAACACGTATTCAATATCACTATTTGGTGGTGACTTAACAAGTACTTTACATTCAATGCTATCCTTAACATATATTGCAACTCCGCCTGCATGACCCACCCTGTCCAAACGAAATAATTTAAAGCCATTTAGACTAAAAACATCATCTGGCATGTCTGTATTGAACCAGGTTTCACTTACACATATCGCGTCAACTCCAGAACCTTCAAACAGATATCTCAACTCATCAATTTTTCTTATTAAACTTTGCGCATTGAGATGGCACACCTTAAAACCATTTTTTTGTTTAGAAAGAATTCAGATCAAGTTAAAATTATTGTCTTTGGAACGAACATCGATTGTGCTAGGATAATTTAAAATAAGTGTAACGAGTGCATTATATGACTGACGACTTCCTTAACAATTATAATAATAAACAGATCCTTAACACAAAAAAACATTAAACAAAGATACATAATATGAGTTGAAGTTACAATTAAGAGATTTGTGCAGAACAGAAATATTAAAATAGTGCTATGTGAGAGACTCACAAAAAAGATGATTGTTGTTGTTTGCTTCATCATTCTCACCGACATTAGGAAGAAGTCCAATGACGTCGTTTAATTTTTTCATCGAGTCGATATATATAGCATTTTCATTGCCCATATTCTTCACGTGCACAATACCGCGACGAGTGAATGCTGCGGTTAGTAATTGCTGCTTTTTTAAACATAGCGCATGATGCAGAATATTAGCGTTGACTTTAGTAAGGCCTTCATTCAGATATATGGGCTTGTTTGATTCAAACCCCGCATGATGTAGACGTAGAAGGTTATTTGTTGCTCTCCTAAATCTAGCAACAGAGTTAAGAACAAAGTTCCTGTCATATGCTGTCTCGAATTTAATTATGATGGTAGTATCTTTGTTGTTGTTATTGTTGTTATTGTTGGTCGCAGATTTGTTTTGATTCAAGAGAAAGATGTTTTTTATATTTGGAAGGTTGATGTTGACAGAGGTGCAAAATTGAGCTAATATACCCCGTAGATTTTCGGTCTCATAATAGGGTACACCATTTAAGCGAAGATCGCACGCAACAGACGCATTATCTTGTCTGTCCAACTGCGTCTTCAATACTTCAATCTCTTTCCTAAGAGCATCAGCATCAGCAGCAGCTTTCGCATCAGCTGCTTTAAAAGAATCGAACATAGTTTGAAGAGATTCGACATCGGCTGCATTCTCTTCAAGTCGACATACTCTTTTAGTGATGTCACAGAGATCTTTCTTAATTTCTGTGACATTGCGGCGTAGTTCGTCTAAGATTCTGTTTTCACTGGCTTGGATTGCGGTTGTGATCTTTTCATTTAAGAGTTCGTTTTGTTTAAGAAAACGAGCATCCAACATTTGGTTAAGCTGAAGCATAAACGATTCAGTGCCTAGATCAATCTTCGGTGTTGTTGACTGCTTGCTTGCTGTTGGAGGGGTACGCGGGGTAGGCGTAACTTTATCAAAGTTTGTGTTTGCTCGGCCTGCCAAAAGAGATGGATTAGGTTGCAGCGGAGGAGAATTAAGAGAATTTCGGCGAGCCATTAGGCACTCTTTGCATTTATACGGCTTGTTGTTTTTTTGCATGTATTCCAAATCACTTTTCTTGAGCTTGACACATTGACAGTGAAAAAACTCATTACAGCCTACGCATTTTATTTTCTTCTTATCATCTAAGTGACGTTCAACTCTAGCTGAGCAGACACACGGCATATTTTATAAAAGAAGTAGGGAGTAGAAAGCACAAACGACTCGAATGACTGAGTTAGTTCCATTAGCGGCGAGCAAGGCTTCGGGTGTTTATTATTTTTATATATTGCTTTTTTGCTTCATCGAGTGTTATGTATTCGTTAGTTTGAGTTGTTTTCTTTTGTTGTTTTTTTTTTCGCAATTAGGCTTCACTTTTAGTTTTTGTTGCAAAAATTTAAAATCTTCAGCACTTTTTTTGAAGTGTTTAATATCAATTATTAAAGATTATCTTGATTCAAAGCACAATTTAAGTCCATCACCCGATCAACGTGGCACAATCATCAATTTACCACCAATTTACTATTTTTAAACAGCCTATTTTTAAACTTTTGGAAGTAAACTAAGGAGCGCGGGTAGAATGCGTCCGATCACGATCACGTACTTGTTACTTTAGTGGTAGTATTTCTTTATTGTCTTCGTTTTGTTCCGCTAGGAGATCAAATTCTGCTTTTAACTCATCTAATGTATTTTGTTTTGCTATTAATGTAGCTCTTGTGTAGCCTCTATTCGAACTCTTTTTAATATTTCCGTATATTTTTGCTACCTCTTGTATAATTCTTTCCATTTATTATAAAATTTTATTGATTCTATTAAAACATTTTATTTTGAAGTGTTATTCAAACATTGGTATTAATGTTAGAATTTTTGTTAAGTTGTTTTTTAACATATTTTTTTTAAATAGGTTATTGTATAACGTATAATGATAATAGTTATAAATATAAAACAAATGATTTCGATGATGCTGCTTTTGTCCAGGTTGTTGGTATTACCGTTGCTGTTGTTATTATTCGTGTTCATAATGATTTCTTCTTTCATCATGTCTTTGTCCTTTTGTTGATTAGCTATAGCTCCAGATGTAGCTAGAATGCTGCCCATTTATTCTTTCTTTTTGTTGAGTTGTTTCCGGAGAGTGTGTATCTCTTCCCAAATCAAGTTCGCTACGTCCCAGGTTGGTTGCCGCTCTTCTCTGGTTATGGCTAGGAGGTACGCCAGACGTTTGCGTTGTCGAACCTTTGTTCCACCTCGTTTTTTCTTGGTGATCGGAATTTCTACGGGTTCAATTACAGTCCGTTTTTGCTCCTCTCGTTGCACCTGTCTTTTTTGGTATTCTTCTATCGAAATTGGTTTTGGACCGATCCGTTGAGGTATGTACTCTGGATACGGGCTGTCCGCTGCTGAAGTGTTGGTTTTTTGTGGTATATATTCTTCCATAGGATTAATGTTGCAGGATTACTGAAAAATTGTCTGTTTCCAGGTTATAGTGGCAGGATCGCCATGTGGTGATTCAAAAAGGGATTGAAGTATATAGCGGCAGAATTGAAGGTTTATAGCGGCAGAGTTTGCCTTCGCCATATGCTATAGTGTTTGCCAACTTGAACTAGGTTCAAGGCAAACAGAGACGATTGAAATCAACAAACAAAGCAGAGATCTGCCGACTTGTGTAGTTAATCAAAGTCTGATTTATTCTTGGCCATCTCGGCTCTTTTAAACATTTTTACAAGTGGAACTTACAATAGTCTTAATTGTAAGTTATACTTTTCTACTTTTCTTTTATACTTTTCTACTATCTATAGTTATACTTTTCTACTTAATTTAAAAACCTATAATATGTGTTGCGTTTCGTTCTCCCTCATGAATTTGAATCATCAAAAGGATTCAAATTACATATTTTTGGTTTGACAAATGGAATTTGGGCACGGTCACCAATATTGAGTGAGTAATGAAATCGCACTCAATATCGATGAGCGGTAACCAAAACATTCGCATGCATTGAGTGCAGCACACGCCGATAATGCAGTGCTAGCTTATTAGTCACTCAATGCATTGCCGTTTGTGACAACGAAACGTAGGGTCGGCAGTGTGCACATATGAGAGCACACTACAGTTTGTTTTAGATGGCACTTAAACCACGTAAAACGGGAAGATGAGTTAATGACAAACAATGAAAGTTGATTGAATAACTGGTAGAATTTATTAAAAACTATTTCTTTTATAGTAAAAATAATCTTAAAACAATGCTAAAAGTGAATAATTAACAAATTGTATTTACAATTAAAGTTATATACAAAGTGTTGACTTAACACATTACAAAATATATAAAAACAATAAAGAAAGAAACATATGTGGAAAGTGTTTACTTAACATAATACAAAATAAGCAAAGCAACCAAAACCAAGAATTTATGAACTTGTTTAATTGACACAAACCAATATGTACTTAAATTATGCAATAATTAATAAGTATGCCAAAAAATCATCGACTTTAAATAAGAACACTATTAAGCAAGCACAGCAAAATATGCTGAATATAAACCGTGTGGAACCTATACCTTCAAAATGTAACCCAATTTTGGAAGAAATTGCTAAGTTTTTGATAAGAGGATGATTACTCAGAGGAGTTGCATATAGTAATGGCAGAAAGAGCAGGAAGAGTAGTAATATTTGTGTTTAGTGATGACACCCTTCTTTTTTTAGAGGTGCTTGGACGAGGCTCTTCATCTGAAACGTCTGTGTTGTTGCCTTCTTCGTGTTGAAGTGGTGGAGAATTGTCTTCAATTGGAAGTGGTGCCAATCGATGTATCGGCCTCTTCCAAACTCCTTTTGCAGTTTTAACATCAGCTACCCGCACCAGTCCATCATCTCCTTCATACGTTTTTATTATCCGTCCCATTGGCCATTGAAGGGGTGCAACATTGTCTTCTTTTATGATAACGACTGTGCCTATTTCTACATTCTTTGAGTGTTCCTTCCATCTTAGTCTGCATTGTAATTCACTTAAGTATTCCTGTGACCATCTGCGCCGAAATTCTTGTTTTAAATGTGATACCAACTTCCATCTTGTGAGTAACGATGATTTGAGCGGAACTGCATTAATGTCAACCTGAGCAGTCAGTGGTTCCCCAATCAAAAAGTGTCCTGGGGTCAGTGCTGTAAAATCGTTAGGATCGTCAGATATGGGAGTCAAAGGTCGTGAATTTAGTATTGCTTCTATTTCTACGATAACTGTTTCAAGCTCTTCGTAAGTAAGTGATGCAGTTGACACGGTTCTGACTAGCAGGTGCTTGGCGGATTTTACCGCGGCTTCCCATAATCCTCCAAAGTGTGGAACTCTTGGCGGAATAAAATGGAATTGTATATTTCTGTTTGTGCATTTGTTGATTATTTTTTCTTGTGCTGAAGGTGCATATATTGCTAACGCTAACTCATTCAGTTGATTCTTTGCACCAACAAAGTTTGTGGCATTATCACTATATAAATTTTGACAATGTCCCCTTCTGCCAATGAATCTCTTCAGAGCTCCAATAAATGCGTCCGTTGTAAGATCGCTGACAATTTCAAGATGGACAGCCTTGGTAGCGAAACAACAGAAAACTGCAATATATGCCTTCTGAGGTTTCTTTCCCCGTGTTTTAAAATGAATCCATACAGGACCACAATAATCTACTCCTGAATTTATGAAAGGTCGAGAGACACGCCTCTTTCTGAAGGCAAATTTCCCATCATTTGCTTTAATAGTCTTGGTTTTGCTTTACTGCATCTGACCCAATTATGCACGATTGACCTAGCCATTGTTTTCCCTTTGACAGGCCAAAACCTTTGCTTGATATATGATAGCATCGCCGTTGGTCCACAGTGCATATTATCTTCGTGGACCTTCTGGATAAGTAATTTTGTTATAGGGTCGTTGTATGGGATAATCATCTGGTGCTTAGCGTCATACGGTAACGAAGAATTTTCCAGACGCCCTCCTACCCGCATTATGGCGTTACTATCTAAGAATGGTGACAGTCTGGAAAGCTGGCTTGTTGGTTTGATTTCCTTGGTTTTATGTAGATCCTTCAATTCTTCTGGAAATTCTGCAGCCTGCATAGTTCTGATGATTATAATGAGAGCTTCATCTAATTCTTTTGGTGTAAAGTGCTCAACTTGACATGGTTTGCCTCTTGAACTATTTATAAACCGAAGCACGTACGCCAATATTCTTTGTAGCCGTCTAAACGAATTTCCATGATTAATTGAGTAGATCATCATTTCAACATCTGTTCTAGAAGTTACCAATGACACCGGTAACTTACGTTTTCTTTCAACATTATTGCTTATGGCCAACTCTTTTTTGAATGGTTTCGGCCATGCTGACACATCTCCATGTAAGAAGAGTGGACCGTAAAACCAAACATTACATGAGACCAACGCCGTTGGAGATAAACCACGTGAAAGGACATCTGCTGGGTTGTCCTTTGATCGTACATGACGCCATTGTTGAGTCAAAGTTAATTCGTGAATTGTGGCTACTCTGTTGGCTACAAATGTTTGGAATGATGATACTTCAGAATTGATCAATGACAGCACAATTTCTGAATCAGTCCACAAGTATGAAGGAACGTCCTTTAAATGAAGATCGTTTTTTACTCTGGATATTAATTGTGCACCTACAACTGCCGCACATAGTTCTAACCGAGGTAAAGTTTGTTTCTTTAGTGGTGCCACACGAGACTTAGCGCATAGAAGCCTCACAATTATCGTTCCATCATTTAATACGGATCTAATGTTTATTGCTGCACCATATGCTCGTTCTGATGCATCTGCAAAGGCGTGAAGCTGCATTGTTTTAGGAACTGACTAATTAAACATGTGTCGTGAAAATTTCAAGTTGTTCAGCTCCTTCAAGTTCTCTCGAAAATATCTCCATCTTGTCTGAAATTCAATCGGCAATGCTTCGTCCCAGGATAGTTTAAGTTGCCATAATTCTTGAAGGAACATCTTAGCTTTAACCACCACAGGTGACATAATTCCCAACGGATCAAATAATCGGGCAAGCTCTGAGCTGACGTTTCGTTTTGAAATTTGGGTTCTGTTGTCCAAATTTACTTTGATGCAAAATTTATAATTTTTTGGAGTCCATGAAATGCCTAGAGCCTTTATGGTTTTATCATCTTCATTGAGGTCCAGATCTATTTCCACATCTTCCTGGGCAATTCCTTGAAGCAATCGCGGATGATTGGCACACCATTTCCTTAATTTAAATCCAGAGCCCGTTAAAATATGAGTTAATTGCCTTTGTGTTTCTATGGCTGCAGTAAGACTGTCAGATCCTGTTAAGCAGTCATCAACGTAGAAGTCTTCTCGAAGTGCCCGGACCCCAAGCGAGTGTGAGTCCCAGAATTCGCTTGCTAATTGTTGAAGGCATCTGGTTGCTAAATAAGGTGCGGCTCTAGTTCCATACGTGACTGTGTTTAATTGATAATGCTTGATAGGTTCGGTGGGACTTGATCTCCACATTATCAGCTGGAGTGACCGGTTGTCAGGATGCATCAATATCTGTCTATACATTTGTTGGATATCAGCGGTGAACACAAACCGAGGAAGCCGAAACCTTAGTAAAATGGATACATTATATCGTTGGGGGACACGCCTGATGATGTCTTAGCTGAGGCAACAAAAACTACACGTAACTTGGTGGTGCTACTATCTGGCTTCAGAACGTAGTGATGGGATGAAATATTGAGGTGACACCAAATTATTTATGTCAACCCTTGACATGTGTCCTGCTGCTTCATAATCCTCCATAAAATTGACATATTGCTTCTTGACGTCAATTGAGTTGGTAAGACGGCGTTCAAGAGCCAAGAATCGATTATAAGCAATCTCCTTTGACTTTCCTAGTGGCGTTGCATTTTCCATCATCGGTAATTTAACGATAAATCGACCCTGAGGATTCTTTGTGGTGTTTAGTTCAAAATGTGTTTCACATAAATTGTCGGCTATAGAACGTTGAGGTTCTGTGGCCTCCACTTCTTCTAGTTTCCAGAAATTTTCGACTAATTGATCAAGTTCATCTTCACTGCACACGCCGCATGTAGCACTTCCCGAGTGAGTGTTTTGGATCTTACCAGCTAATATCCATCCAAGTCTGGTGTTTTGTAATCGGGGAAGATCGTTCCCTAATGTTATTTGACCGGCTACCAGCAATTGATGGTAGAATTCGGCTCCCAACAGTATGTCAATCTTATCTGGGCGATTGAAGGTTGGATCAGCAAGAATTATGTTATTTGGAATGGCCCATCCATCCGTGTCTAAGTGTTAAGTTGGCTGTGGCGAGATGATGTGTGGCAGTATGAATGCTTCTACTCGTGCTTTGAATCCGTTGATTTTCGACTGCATTCCAACATTTACTCTATGTTCTGCCTTTCTGCTGCTATTGCCGATACCTTGGATTTGCATGCCTGTACACTCATGAGATAATCCTAGTCGTTTTACCATCCTCTCAGTTTTTATGTTGACCTGGGAGCCTGAATCTAAAATGGCTCTGCACTCTATTTTCTGTCTGGTTGCTGATGAAAGCTTGATGATAGCCGTGCTGAGCAAAACATAAGAGTTAGCTTTCTGGCTTCTGGCGGCTGTTAATGATGTTGCTGATGAGTTAATGCTTGTGGTAGAAGATGGTGTTGCCGATGATTTTATTTCTTTAGTTTCAAAGTACAACAGTGTATTGTGTTTTTTGTTACATTTTAAACAATTTTTTAGTGTACATTTGGTGTAGGTATGGCCAGTTTTTAGACAATTTCTGCAACGTTTTTGTTGTTGAACAAATCGTAATATTTCTAAAGTTCCCCACTGCAAAAACTGCTTGCATGAAAACAGTGGGTGAATACCGTTTCCACATGCCTTGCAAACATTGTCCTTATTAGTAGAAACAATTGATGTGTAGGCCCTAGATGATGTATGCACCCTTGATACTTTGTCACTTTGTTTAATAGCTTCCATAGATTGAAATTGGTTTTCTAAGAAAGCTAAGAACTCTTTCATCGTTTGTGGTTCCTTTGGATTTTTAATTGATTGTTCATAACGAATATGAGTGCTTCTGTCGATTTTCTTTATCCCAACTGTCTTTTCT
Source organism: Pherbina coryleti (assembly GCA_943735915.1). NCBI lineage: Eukaryota > Metazoa > Arthropoda > Insecta > Diptera > Sciomyzidae > Pherbina > Pherbina coryleti. The sequence continues at coordinate 43,443,482 of OX030952.1, read as the reverse complement.
TTATCCTTTCTGTCTTTTCTTTATCCTGATCCCAACTAGAAGTCTCGATTCCCAAGTTGTTCAATGCCAGCAAACATTCTTGAGTTGTATCGTGCAATCCCTTTATGGCAGTTGCCGTATCAACGCATGAAGGTGGATCCAAGCTTTTCTGAACCAAATTTGTTGTTAGTACTCGTTTATTGTTATATCTGTCTTTAAGTAGAGCCCAGGCGGTGTTATAGTTCTCATCTGTTACTGCAAAATGGCTTATTAGTTGCTCTGCTTCTCCACTTAAATTTGATTTTAAGTAGAACATTTTTTGGACGTTTGGGATATGTTGGTTGTGTGTTAGTTGGCAAAAGAGATCAAAAAACTGCTGCCATTTAAGGTAGTCACCATCGAACCTAGGTATTGTCACCTTTGGTAGTGGCAATGCGTTTCCTCTGGAAATACCTCCTAGTTCTGTTGTTGAATATTCTTCTGCTTTCAATTAGAGATCAATTAGTTTATTTTGAACTCTTCCTTCTAACTCAATGTATTTTTGCATATCATAACCAGCTGCTGCTGGATCCACAAAGACTCCCAAATTGCATAGTTGAGGGCTTCTACTTGATGCCACAACTGATTGATGGCTCCAATTTTTATTTTGAAATATTGAAGCGATAAACCTTCTTGATTCTCAGCCAAACCTGATAGTAATTGCTCTAGTGCTGCTAATGACGCTGCCATCTTTCTCAACAGTCCGACTGGTGCACTGCCATGAGCTTCCGTATTTTCCGTATTGGCTCTCCTGAAGCTGTATCTGACGTGAAGAATGCTCGATGAGCTTCAGATGTTTCCTCATCTTGATTTGTACCACCTGTGGATCCATGCAATCCAATGTCTTCACCACCAACTTTGCGATCTTGTGTCTTTCCATGTTGTTCTTTAATACTTTCCAATGCTTTTTTAAACAAAGTTTGGTACTGCTGTACCAATGATGACATTTGCTCATAATAGTCTGTTGAAAAATACTCATGCTGTAATAGGATATTATCCAAATCCCGAATGGAGTTTTCCGTTTCTTCGAATACCGTCCAAGCCTGATGAATTATTTTTATGCGCTCTATGTAATACGCTGCTGTCTTCCTATCCAACGAATCTTTCTTAACATTCCGAATGATCTGTTGAATTTCTTCACCAGTCTTCTTTTGCTTCATAAAAAGCTCCTCATAGATTTCCATGGTATTGTGGCTCTTTGGCAAGTTTTTGGCTTCTTGTAGAATGTGAACTGCTGTCCCTGAAGTTGCTTTGTTGGTTGTTCGAATTTTATTCGCGGCGAACTTGGTTTCGCGGTTGACAAATTAAACGATTTTCGCGTTTAAGTAATACAGTGATTTTGTCGAGTAATGCACCTGACAAGAAAACCAGGATTCGTTTGAACGTCGGTGTCACCAAATGTTTGATTCGAATTTTGCGTCTAGGCGGCACATTAACCGTATAGATGCTTGAATCAAGGGTTTGTTTTAGATGGCACTTAAACCACGTAAAACGGGAAGATGAGTTAATGACAAACAATGAAAGTTGATTGGATAACTGGAAGAATTTATTAAAAACTATTTCTTTTATAGTAAAAATAATCTTAAAACAATGCTAAAAGTGAATAATTAACAAATTATATTTACAATTAAAGTTATATAAAAAGTGTTGACTTAACACATTACAAAATATGTAAAAACAATAAAGAAAGAAACATATGTGGAAAGTGTTAACTTAACATAATACAAAATAAGCAAAGCAACCAAAACCAAGAATTTATGAACTAGTTTAATTGACACAAACCAATATGTACTTAAATTATGCAATAATTAATAAGTGTGCCAAAAAATCATCGACTTTAAATAAGAACACTATTAAGCAAGCACAGCAAAATATGCTGTGCTGGCTGCTTTACCCAATAATCGCTGCTCTACTTTGCTGGGTAACAACAAATTGCCTTGTCATGTAACAATGCATGTTTTTGTTGGTATCGGCGCTATTCTTAACACTATGCTTGACGGTTTGTCGTTTATGACAAGGTGTAAGAGAGCGAGAACGTCAGTACATTTGAGCTACAAAGTAACGGCTCCAATGCCTGCTGAAATATAATTCAGTGGCGACTTAAATATATGACGAATATTTTACTTGGCTTACCACTTGTGTGATAAGCCAAATCAAACTAGTCAAAGTGTGGGTAACCATGGTTGAGTTAAAAATATTGAGTAACATAGCGACAGAGTGACGCTGGTTAGCTTGAAGAGCTGTAGAGCGGGGAATGGCGTAACTGACGGATCCGCCACAAATCCATGTGGAACTTGTTCGAGCTCTTTCCAAGAAGCAGGTGGGTTGAGGTTCATTCACCAACAGATCCAATTCGCAGGCGCATGATTCAGAATTTTTCTGATATTTGGCTTGGAGGTTGAAGCAAAGTCGCCGATCAGGAGATATAACTGTGCATTCCTGTAAATCAGCTGTACTCAGCGGTATGTACTGATCCCTGTGAGACCCTACTGCCAATGCTGAGGCGCATGGTTTAATAGTAATCATGGTCTCATTTATATATGTTGGAACAGGAATCATTTTGAAGATCTCGAACTATCAACTTTGGGTTGATGAGAGGAATCGTTATCTGAAACACAGCATTATGAGGACCTAGAGCTCCTTTGAGTGTCATTAACTTGTAGAGTTGCAGAAAATCGTCGCTGTCTACAGATAACTCTAAAAGAGGTGCTAATGAGCTCTTAACATATTATTTTTAAATCCTCTTTTAATTGATTCGTAGACAATAGCAAAGAGTTTATTCTTTCATGGTTCTTCCTTGAACTCATTGCATATTAACCATTAATAATGTAAGTTGAGCTGAGATTGATAGAAACATTTGGTGCAGTTTGATTTGAAATTCATCAGTACTGACATGATTGAGTTGTTTTGCCAGGTTGTTTATCTGTGATTCTATTTATTTAAACTGCAACTTTGTAGTACAATAGTAGCTTCAATTCGCTATAGATTAATAGTTGAGTCAACCACTGAAGTTTGATTACGCAACAAGTTCATTAGGTGGTCCTCATTAGTTCGGATTTCATCAATTGTTTGAGACATCATCTTGACGTATACATTGTCCAAAGCACCAAACAATGATCCAGCAATGTTTCCAACTATATTCATGGCTCCTCTTTTAGCTCGTTTGAATAGTAGTATATCATCGAGGTGGAGGGATTGCATGGTGAACTTAAAATTGTGCATAGTTTCGTCGCAATCCATCTTTTGCTGCATTTCCTCGCATAGCTGTTGTGCTATACGAGTTCCATTCGATAATGCTGATAATTCAGCCCTTAACGGCTCAAGATCATAATATACAAGGAAGTTCCATTGACTTGACGCTATGTTTTATGTACTTATAACTTCAAAATGGATGCCCAAGTGCGGTCTGAATCTGGTAACTTTAATTTTGTCTGCATAAAAAAGTATCTGCAATAGTTTATTTAAGATCATGGCTGTTGTAATGTAGCTAATTACTGATGTTCGACGTTTTTCGACGTGTGCCTTCCTGTATCTTCATCAGCCTGATTTGCAGTTGTTGAGACACTTATGTTTTCTATGGCGTCCTGTGAGTCATAACTGCTTGTGTTGTCAGGGGACTCAGTGCTATTTGGAAGTGGCGTTAGACGGTGGATTGGTCTTTTTAATATCCATGAAGATGTTTGCACGTCCGCAACTCGAATAAAACCATCATTGCCAGTGTATGTATCGATGATTCTTCCTAGAGGCCATTGCTGAACTGGCAGGTTGTCTTCTTTTATAAGTACCATAGTGCCTTTTTTGATATTGGCTGGTTTATGGGACCTTTTTTTTGTACTGCAATTCGTTGAGATATTCTCTTGACCATCGGTTCCATAATACATGTTTTATTTGGGGTAATAAAATAATCTCCATCTATCTATTCTACTGGTGTTTATAAGTAGCGCCTTTGTGTCAATTTGTGCATTCATCGTCTCTCCAATCAAGAAATGACCTGGAGTTAAGGCTGTTAGATCAGTTGGGTCGTTTATCATTGGAGAAATTCGTCTAGAGTTGAGTATTGCTTCAATCTCAATGATTATCGTCTCTAGTTCTTCGTATGTCAGCGATTCTGTTGAGACGGTTTTTAGTAGTAGATGCTTTGCTGACTTCACCGCCGCTTCCCAAAAACCCCCAAAATGAGGGGCACGTGGTGGAATGAATTTAAAGTTTATGATTTTAAAATAGTATATTCTAACTCCGCAAGTTTATTCTTTGCTCCCACAAAGTTGGTGGCATTGTCACAATATAAATTTAGGCAATGGCGACATCGTCCGATGAAGCGTTTTAATGCTCCGATGAATGTTTCTGTTGTTAGGTCACTAACCAATTCCATGTGAATTGCCTTGGTGGCGAAACAGCAAAATAGAGCAATATAAACCTTGTGCGGTCGTTTGCCCCTCACCTTGTAGTGAATCCAAAATGTTCCACAAAAGTCCACTTTTGTGTTGATAAATCGTCGCGCAGGAGTTACTCTTGTTGCTGGTATCTTTCCCATTATTTGATGAAGAAATTTTTGCCTTGCTCTTGCGCAAACTATGCAATTCTGTACAATAGATCGTGTCATTGATTTGCAGTTGATGGGCCAGAATCTTTGTCGAGTGATCGCTAAAAGTGTTATTGGTCCACAGTGCATGTTACCCCTGTGAATCATTTGCATAATTAGTTTAGTTATTACATCATTGTAAGGCTGTAGCAGGAGGACGAGTGAGGGTCAGGGGGCGATCTTCACATGGCAACGAGTCTGACTGCCTCAGCCTGGTGAGGACAGCATTTCGAATTCGTCTCAAGTCGACTCAATCTTCTCCGTGGTGTCCTCTAGAAACGGCAAACTGACAACCGTTAGTTTGACGGCTAATCTGAGCGGCGGGCTATCTGCCTTTAAATGGTTGTGCGTCGGGTTGAAGCCCACCACGTAAAAACCGTATTAGTGAAAAGTTAAAGAAAAATTATAAAAATGATCCCCAAATCTGATGACACCTACCGCAAACGAAAAACTGACAATGATTTACGGATATGCACTGAGAACGTTCGAACCCTTAATTGGGATGATGTCTCTATCCAACTGACATATCCTAGAAAGATATAAGGCTGATATCACTGCAATCCAAGAAATGCGATGGAAGGGACAGGGTTGATCACGGCAAGCATACCTTGATATCTACTACAGCGGCCATGCAGATAAGCACGAGCTCGGATGCGGATTCGTAGTTGGCAAGAGACTACGGCATCATGTCCTGCGATTCACACCTGTGAACGAGCGACTTGCCATAATCCGTTTCAAGGAAAAATTTTTCAACATAGAAATTGTGCTTAGTGACTTCAACACCAAGGTGGGAAAAGAAAATATCTTTGGTCCGACAGTCGGAAAGTTCAGCCTCCATGACAATACCTCCGATAACGGAATGAGGCTGATTGACTTTGTCGCAGCGCGAAACATGGTCGTAAGTAGCACTAGATTCAAGCATCTCAATATTCATAAAGCCACTTGGCTGTCTGCTGATCAAAGGACGCGTAACCAAATTGATCATGTTCTGATAGACGGAAGGCACACCTCCAGTGTTTTAGAGGTACGCATGATCCGTGGTGCCAATATAAACTTGGATCATTATCTTGTCGCAGCCAAGATCCGTACACGTGTGCAACCAAGAATGCGTACAATCCAGCAATTCAGAGGAAGCTAGACGTCAAAAAGCTGCAATCAAAATGTACAGCCGAAGACTTCGCTACTCGACTCTCACTCCTGCTCCAAGAAAGCACTCCTCCGATCGACGATATATGCGCACAGTGGACTCATATTTCCCACTCTATTCGTTCGGCTGCCGAAAAGGTAATTGGCTGTCACAGCCCTCGCCGAAACCAGTGGTACGACCAGGAGTGTCGCGATGCCACTGCCGAAAAAGACTCCGCCTACAAAGCGCCCTGCAATCGGTTGTAACGCGTGCTGCTAAAGAGCGATACAAAGAGAAGAGGAGGGAAGAGAGACGCATTTTCAGGCGAAAGAAAAGGTAAGCGGAAATGCGTGAGTGCGAGAAAATTGAGATGCATGGTGACAGGAATGAGGTCCGAAAATTTTTCGAAAAAATAAGACGCCTGGCCGATGGTTTCAAGACCGGGGCCTCTTCCTGCAAGGATGAAAATGAGAATCTAGTGACAGATATCCAGAGTACACTGATGATATAGAGGGAAAACTTCTCTAGGCTTCTAAATGGCGGCGACGACAACAATCCCACCAATAGAGATGATATCCCGGAATCCCCAATATTGGACGACAGCGTTGAAGTTCCGCTGCCCGACCATAGTGAAGTCTTAAAAGCAATACCTCTTGCTGAGATCTTCAAGAATGGAGGTAAAGCTCTTCTTAAATGCATTCATGAGCTTCTATGCAGAATATGGTCGGAAGAATGCATTCCAAATGATTGGAACTTCAGTGTGCTCTGCCCAATTCACAAGAAAGGCGATCCCACAGTTTGCGCCAACTACCTATTTGCGCCAAAGGCTTGTGGGATAAGCCTTCTTAATATCGCATATAAGGTCCTGTCGAGCGTACTATGTGAAAGACTGAAGCCCATCGTAAACTAGCTGATTGGACCTTATCAGTGTGGCTTCAGACCTGGCAAATCCACCATAGACCAGACATTTACGCTACGACAAATCTTTGAGAAGTTCCTAGAAAAAGAACTTGGCACACATCATCTTTTTGTCGATTACAAAGCCGCCTTCAACACTCTATATCATATAATCTGTTAACACATGGGTTAACATGAATGATAACACAAGGGTTAAGATAAACATAGTGACCTAATAAATATTAAACAAAACAGTTATTACAAGAAATGTAAAATTGCTTATTAAACAAAAACATGTGTAAGCGCTTCTGCTAGCAATTACAACAATCTTTAAACTCAGCATATTTTGCTTTATTAGCATATTTTTATTTCATAAGTTTGCTTAAATATATTCTTAATTGTAATATTTGCAATATTTGTAATTTTGGAATAGCTTAATTTTTGTAATTTAATTAATAATGCTAACACTAGCATATTTGTACATATATAAGCTGGAAATTAATCAATAAACTGAGAGTACAATTCTGGCAACTCCACAAGGTGTTTTAGTTAACCAAGTCAAAACTATCAACAACCACAAATTCACAACAAGTTCCAAGTGCTTGTTGTGAACATATAAAACCAACAAAATTACAACAAGTTCCAAGTGCTTGTTGTAATAACCAAAAAAACCCAACGAATTATAACAAGTTCCAAGTGCTTGTTATAATTACCAACGGGCAAATAAACTAATTTGTTCGAAACATAATCTATATCATATAATCTATATAATCATCTATATTCCACCATGTCTGAATTTGGTATTCCTGCAAAGCTCATCTGTCTTTGCGGAATGGCACTGAGCAACACCAGCAGCACAATTAAAATCGGGAAGGATCTTACTCCTCCATTCGATACCAAGCGAGGTTTCAGACAAGGTGATTCCTTATCGTGCGGCTTTTTCAATCTAATGATGGAAAAAATCATCCAAGCTGCTGATTTGAGACGCAGTGGCACTATATCCTACAAAAGTATTATGCTGCTGGCGTATGCTGATGATATCGATATCAATGGCCATAAAACGCGCGAAGTAGTGCAACATTCTCCAGATTAGCGAAAGAGTCGAGTCAAATGGGTCTTACAATGAACGCAGATAAGACGAAAGGTCATGTTGAGCGAATGGAAAACGACGCTCCAGCGAAAAAAATATTCGATTCGGTGTCCGGTGGTGGTCAACGCAGAAGAGGACACCCACATCTTCGTTGGAAGGATCAGGTGATCGATAACCTGACCACGCTTGGTGTTTCCAACTGGTGCCTGCAAGCGCAAAACAGAAATGGCTGCCGTAATTTCTAATACGAGGCCAAAACCGACCAACGGTTGTAAGTGCCAGATATGTAAGTAAGTAAGTAAGGCAGTAGCATTTATTGTTTTGCATCATATGGTAATGCTGATCGTCAATGTATGGCGTTAGAGCCATGAGCTTTTCTGATTTCAGTTCCTTTGGTTAATTGTTTTACTTCATCGCTAACTTCATACCTTTGCATGGCGCAAACTATAGATGTCAAGGCTTGATCTAATTCTTGTGGTGTCAAAATAATTTCATGTATGCTCTTCGAAAACTTACCTGGCCAATTATCTTTTGTTGCATGTAACAATATTGGACCAAAGTTCCATAAGCAACATTTAGCAAAATCTCTTAGAGGTATTCCTCTTGAAACCAAATCTGCAGGGTTATGACGTGTGCTTACATGTCTCCATTGTTCAGGCAGGCTTAGTTCGCGCATTTATGTTATTCTGTGAAACAAAAACTTGGTATTGTGCCGTATCAAAGTTTACCAAGCCAATACAATTTGCGAGTCTGACCAGTAGTATGTTTTGTTAGTATTATATTGCAAATCTTCCATAACTCTGGTTGTTAGCTGAGCTCCCAATACGGTTGCGCACAATTCAAACCTTGGTATTGTAGTCTTTTTTATTGGAGCAACTCGAGATTTTGCGCACAATAACCTAACACGAATTTCACCACTGGTTAAAACAACGCGAATATAAACTGCTGCACCATATGCCTTTTCTGATGCATCAACGAAGGTGTGAACTTGTATTTCCTTGGGTATATAAGATGAAAATATGTGTCGATTGATCTTGAAGTTGTTAAACTCTTCCATCTCTCGCCTGAAGTTACTCCATGTTGCTTGTGATTCAGCCGATAGTGGATCATCCCATCGATGTTTTTTGTAGCCACATCTGTTAAAGAAAAATGTTTGCCTTTACTACAACAGGTGCGAGAATACCCAGTAGATCAAAAAATTTTGCCAGATCTGATGCAACTACGCATTTTGTTCGTATGATGTTTTTATTTAAGTTGGCCTTGATGCAGAATTGATCAGTTTTTGGCAACCATGTCAAGCCGAGTGTTTTTATTGCTTGTGTAGCATCATCATCGAGATCCAAGTTAACTTCTTGGTCTTCTTCTGGAATTCCTTTTAACACTCTTGGGTGGTTGACGCACCATTTTCTTAAAGTAAATCCCGCTTTATACAAAATTTCAGTGAGATGCCTTTGTTTTTCGATTGCTTTCGTCAAACTATTGGAGCCAATCAAACCATCTACATAGAAGTTGTTTTTGATGTTGTTGCCACTAATGGTCGTTTATCTTGATTACTCATTGCAAGTGTTTGTAAGCATTTCGTTGCCAAATAAAGTGCTGCTCTCGTACCCTAGGTAACTGTGTTAAGCTGGTAACAGTTGAGTGGTTCTGAAGAAAGTTCTCTCCACCATATGAGTTGGTATCTTCGATCTTCACTATGCATGTTGATTTGTCGAAACATTTTTTGAATGTCGGTTGTAAAAACGAATTCAGGTGTCCTGAAGCGAAGTAGGATTGAGAACAGTTCACTTTGAATTGTGGGGCCGTTGAGCTGTATGTCGTTAATTGATAATCCCAAAGATGTCTTGCACGATGCGTCAAATACTACCCGAAGTTTTGTTGTGCTGCTATCAGGTTTAAGTATACAATAGTGAGGAATAAAGTTATTAGAAAGAAAATATTATCTAGGTTTATTTTTATCATGTGGCCCTTGCCTTCATATTCACGCATAAAATTGATGTATTGTGTCTGGGTTTTTAGTAAGCCGTCGTTCTAGTGCCATTAATCGATTATAAGCTTTATTTTTAGACATTTCCAATTCTGTTGGTTTTCTGGCTAATCGAAGCCTGACAATGAATCTGCGGTCGTTACAACGTTTTGTACTTCGTGTGAAGTGATTTTCACATTGTCGTTCAACTTCTGATAGTGCTGGTTCAGTCGCATTTAGTTCTTCGAGCTTGCAAAATCTTTCAATTTTTTTCAACCAGTGAGAACTCCACTTACAATTCTGTTGACGCATGACTGAGTCATCTTGCCAGAGAAGAGCCATCCAAAAACGGTGTTCTGTAATATTGCCATGTTGTCATCAATTTTAATTTTTCCTACAGACAAAACTTGATGGTAAAATTCGGCTCCAATCAACACATCAATTTCTGTGGGCTGGCTGAAGGTTGGATATTGTCGGGAATTGCCCATTTAGAAGTATCCAATGCCATCGATGGTTGTGGTGATACAATTTGTTTTAAGGGGAGTTATATACCCAGAACTTTTTTCAAAAAATGCAGTTTCTTAAAGCTTTAAGTCTCAAAAATATGTGGTGAATATTTCAAGTCGATATCTCAAAAAATAACAAAGTTATAGCCTAGTGAGTGATTCGCATTCTAGAGCGCACAGTGCTGGCCATTATTTTCAAACGCGTTTTTCTCTAAACCATGTTTCAAAGTCGGTGACCAAGATTTCTCGAAACTCAGTGAACCATTTTGATTTTTTTGCAGGCTTATTTTATTATATTAATATAATTATATATAAATTTAATATATAAATTTTTTTATATAAAATTATATTAATATAATATAATAAAATAATAATTTTTGAATGAAATATAATTTTTGATCGAAAATCGTTAATTTACGTTCGGAAGTCTGCCATTTTGTGAAAAAACAATATTTTCAAAATCGGCTATGACAAGTACGAGTTTTAAGTATCTAGTTTAATAATATTATTAATTTTTTTGTTTCAGATGAATTTAGGAGGAGCAATCTTGGTCACCGCATTTCACCTTTTTTTCAGAGCGTTCTACAAAAAATGCTGTATCTAAAATAAAAAAAAAAAATAAATAACTGGCCATTTCAGCCCTTGAAAGGACTTTGACCTAGCTTCTTATGATCAATTGTGTTCTGCGTGTTATTAAGTTTGTACACAATTGACCGAGAACCGGACTTACATGTTTAACGCCGACTTCGAACGGCGATGAACGGAATGTTCTCGTTCTCAAGAAGTATTACATGGCATTTTGATTACTCTCTGAGGTTTGCCATTGTCTGCAGAGAGGTGGTGGCCGTACAAAAAAATTATTTTATTTCAAATAATTTTCTGTCGCTGCTGGGTTCGAACCTGGGTCTCCAGGTTCGTTGACATAGCGGCCACGCACTTTAGCCAACTTCGCCGCGGACGCCACGGACGCCACTGTATCTACCTTAATATTAATTTTTTTTTAATAAAAAAGAACTAAACATACTGTTGAATGTGTATATTTTAAGGTATATAAACTCTCATTTAAAAATATCCCTTAGGTTTCTTTAATAAAATTCACATTTTTTTCGGCCTCTGGGCATGTTTCCCCCCTTAAAACAACGGCCTAATGTTGATTTAGGAGACAATCCTAATTTCTTTACATCTCTTGATGTGACTGTGTATACTTGCGATCCAGAATGCAAAATGGCCTTGCATTCTATTTTCATGCTATTGGAAGCCAACAGGAAATTTTTTGCTGTACCTAGTAAAACATATGACTGTTTCCTGTTATTGTTTAATACTGACAATGAGACTGAGTTATTTTCAGGTGGATGTATGCTCTTATCCTTTTAGTTTCGATGATTCCAAATGCAGTAGTGTGTTGTGTTTCTTATTGCATTTAGTAAAAGTGCTCGATTTACATTCTTGAGATGTATGCATAAATTCTTTGATTTTACTTGGTGAATCTTATCCTTGGTGTTTAATTGCAAAAATTGGTTGCAGCTGTATAATGGGTGCTGACCATTCTTACATCCTGCACAGATATTAGTCTTTTCTTTTGCTAAAACGGAAGAAACTATTTCACTGGGTGCCTTTTTATCCTTGCTCCCCAATGCCTCAAGTGATTGGTACCTGTGTTCCAGAAATTCAAAGAAGTGAGATATAGTATTTTACGTTCGCGGTCTCCGTGCTTTCCGCAAGGAGTCTCTTCTCCTTGGAGAAGGAGAAGAAGGAGAAGAAGGAGACCAGAGACGGGAGAGCGAGTAAAAGATTTGTATTTTAATTTTTATTTAGTTTACTTTATTTATTCTGCAACATAGGCCCGCTGTCTAGGCGAGGCTGCTACCAATGTTGTGTTTTAACTTTATAATTATTTATTAACTAAAAAGGCCCGCTGTCTAGGCGAGGCTGCGACCTTATTAGTTTGTTTTAACTCTAGAACTCTAAAACTCTCTGTCCGTTTCTGCGTCGGTCACGGGTTTATAAAGGAAAACCCTCACTTTCCAAAGAGGTTCCTTTCTTCCAGAAAACTCCCACAATTCCCATAATTTCCAATAAGTGGAAATTATGTATCGATTCTACCCAATCAAAACAATACATGTCATACATAAAATCTTTACATTCATTTACATATTACTTCCCCTTTAGCGATACGCAATCACGTACGTCTTATATGTTGCGTAGCTGCAGGCATTGCACTTTGCGAGCAGCGCAGCATCTAGGGTAGTTAAATGATCGCTATTATGCTGACCGTGCAAGCTAATGCCGATGCACCCAAACAGTTCATTGCTTTGCTTTTTGTTGTCGCCGACGTTGTAGTCGGAAACACTTGACAACTAAAAGCAAGCAATGGTTTTGTTTATTTTGGTAATTTTAAGCGTGCACTAAAATTAGGTCAGTTTTTTTGTTTTAGTCATGAACGCCAGAAATTCGAGTCAATGCACTTGAATTGGGTCTTGGTCGTTCATGGAAATAATAGTCATAAATTTTGCCAGCAAATGCCGAGGCAATATTTATTGATATTTATGTTTGAGTTGTTTTTAAAGAATCGATTGAAGATTCTGGCTTTGTGTGAGTTCGGGCTGTACAAACTGTACAGGGTTAAGTGCATGTTTGGGTTGTACAAAGTGTACAGGGTAATGTTGTGCGGGTCACAACATCCCTCCAACTTATAAAAGGAAATTTTTTCCTTGAAGAGGTTGAAAAATTTTCTGTCGCTTTACAGACCGGTGAGCAGAAATGAGCATACATTTTGTATAAATTTTGTATACATTGAGTAATTTATGTAACAAGCTAATAGTAAAAAGTTTAAATGAATATAAATTTATAATATATCTAATTATGTTTTATTAATATTTTTTTTTTCGATAATTTGAATCTATTCCTTTAGTAATTAAATTTTATCTTTAGTAAGTTGAAAATAATAATCTCTTTTTTTTTTTTTATGTCAAATAGGATTAATCCTGGAGATAATCTGATAAAAAGGTTTAAATAAATACAAACTAATAAATTTAATTGTGTGATCATATATGTACATTTCTTTTTTTTTTTTGTTTTTATAATTTGATATATTGATTTATTTTTCTAATACGTAATTTAATAAGTGAACTCTAATAAGTTGAGTTTTTTTTTTTGTTTTTTTAAGTTTTATGAGTTTTAAAAAAAAATATTTTTGTTGAAAGTTTTTGTGAAGGAATAAAAATTTATATTTGTTTTTTTTCGTTTGAGTAATAATATTGTCGTATTTTATTGCTTAAAATCGTTTGGCAATATTTTGTTCTATCTACCAAAATTTGAGGGAGAGTGGCAAAGTCTTTTCGTTACGCCGCGGAAAATTATACGGTTATGTTTTTAATATTTTTTTTAAAAATGCCTACCAAAAATATTCTTTTTCCTGTTCGAAAGAAGTAAACAGAAAAGGTAAAATTTCATTTCATTTTTTTTTATTATTATTATTAGCATAGAATTTATTAATTTAGTCTTTTTAGTCTACGCTGCCTCGCTTTCAGTACCCTGTGGTACTCCCTGGTGAAGTCTACCGTGTCCTCGTCGTCGCCGAGAACAGGATTTCTTTCCATTTGTGAGAACTTTTGAATATTTTGGTAGTTCCCTTGTGGCCTGGATCATCGCTAGAGTTTCTTCCTCTAACGTGTCCAGGTTATGGTAGTCCTCCACCGTAGGCGTTCTGTTAGTTTTCCCTATGTAGGCCCAGACCATTTTCATGGCCCGGACTTTGGCTTCGTTGGATGAGGTGGCGTTGTCCATTTTTCGTATTGAACGTTCGTGTTGTACTGAATAATTTTGGTTATCTTCTTCAGGCTTTTATATAAAGGCGAGGAAGAAAATTTAGCTGAGTGTTGTTTTTTTTTTTTTTGTGCTGAGCGAGTTAGAATAGGTTCATAATTTTCTTTATTATTATTAGTTTTTTTTTCTTTTGTTTTTTTATTGCGTGCTACATGTGCAGTGTTTCTGTCGGCAAGACAAACCTTGGCTTGGCGTAGTTACCTTCTCTGAGTTCCGTTGTTATGGGTTTTTTGTTTTTTCCATGTGTGCTACGTATGTATATTTTGTAACTAGCAAAAAGGGTTAATAAGAACAAGATCCCGTAGATCAGGCTGTATTGATGTACGTCATGCACATTTGCCTGATTAATATCGGTATTTTCTGCGGATTTTTCGTCTGCGATTAGAGTGGAGAGTTTTTTTAGTTCCTCCTGCTGAGAGGCAATGTTAAGGAAAACCGTTTGTTTCGAAACGCTTGTTAATGTACTAATTTTTTGTGTCGGTTGTGGAATGAATTTGGTTATGTTCAAGGGCGGAAGGTAGTGGTTGTTAATTTTTTATGTCCTATAGTTGGTATGTACGTAGTTGGTTAAAGTGCGTGGCCGCTATGTCAACGAACTTTGGAGACCCAGGTTCGAACCCCAGCAGCGACAGAAAATTATTTGAATTAAAATAATTTTTCTGTACGGCCGCCACCTCTCTGCAGACAATGGCAAACCTCAGAGAGTAATCAAAATGCCATGTAAAGCTTCTTGAGAACGAGAAAATTCTGTTCATCGCCGTTCGGAGTCGGCGTTAAACATGTAGGTCCGGTTCTCGGTCAATTGTGTACAAACTTAATAACACGCACAACACAATTGATCATAAGAAGCTAGGTCAAAGTCCTTTCAAGGGCTGAAATGGCCAGTTATTTATTTATTTTTTTAATGCTTGAACTTCTTAAGGTTAAATCTTTTGATTTTAAATAGCAATTGTCATCAAGGTCGAGTATAGCAGACTTCGTCAAGGTTAATGGTGCAACTTTGTCTTCACATATGACATTTACTTGGTATCCGCCTATTGTTGAGTAAATCCATCGGTTTGCCTGAGCGAGTTGTATCCAGATTATTCCTACGTCTGCCTTTCTAATATCACAGTTTTTTGGCAGGGTTTGCTCATTTGTGAGTTAGCACTACGCAGTTTGTGTTTTGTTCGGTTACTGTGTAGACGGGATGTTCTGCGTGACAAAGGTATTGTTTATCTTCTGTTTTGATGCAATTTGTTAGTTCTTCCCTAGTGATCTCATAATAGTGTTCTCTCTCATAATCAATGGCAACTTGTTTAACGTCGGAATTTATGAAAATAAATTTATTTAAGTGTGCCGTCGGAAAAGGGATAACGTTATATATCTGATATGCGGTACTAAATGGTAAAGGTATTGTGATCTTGTAAATTATTTTATTTATTTTTGAGTGCATTGACGATATTTGATAAAGTGTTACCATGTAAGTGTCAAGTGCAGAGGGCAGCCTTAAATTGGAGGGCAATGACTTTCTTATTGTGGTAAGTATTACTGATAATTGTTCCGGTGATATTATTGCTGGGTGTGCTTTGCCGTGTTTTGCTCTTGACATTAGATCGAGAAGGCTGTCCACAACGTTTTGGTAGCGCATTAACATTAGCGTCGTTAGTGAAGGGAGAGCTTCCATCTGGAGAGGTGCTCTGGTATCATGTTTTGATTTTAAGATGTACTTCATTTGTTGTTGAAGATCCAGATTTGTTTTTGATTTATTGAAGATATTGTTAGTTGTTTCTATGATTAAGGTTTGTTTTTTGATTAGATCGAGAAGATGGTTTTCGTTTTGTTTTAGTTTATCTATTTGATGATTATAATCTTCTGCATCTTCCTCACTAAGTGTTCCGAATAAAGTTTTTTCGATTGTGCCAATTGCTTCAAAGAGGGCTCATTTCGGTCTGTAGTTCGGTTGTAGTACATCCATTTTTTGGCGGAGCTCTGCAGTTATGTGATTTATTTCGAAGACGGTGCTACTACAGATAGTTGAGAGTTCATTATCTGAAGATATCTGGTTGCAGATTTTGTTTATGTTTTTGATAGTTGTGGCCATGTTATCTATTCCTTGAGTTAGATCCGTTATATTGTAATATGCTACTATTGTCCATTCGTTCGTGTATAGTTGTAGATTCCCTATCTCCTCGAAGTATATGCCCGGGTTATGTTGTATTGGGGTTATTTTAACGGAAGCGTACGTATATGACGCCAACGCCATTAGGATGATCAGCGACATGATCTGAAAAATACATTTCCTTAGATTTTACTTGCCTAGGTTGCTTATTTATTTTAATGCTGTGCGTGTGTATTATGTTTGTGTTTGTTATATTAGTCTGAAAATTGTTTGAGATTGTTATTGTGTATGATTTTAATTTTATTACGAATTTTAATAGCAGTGTTTTCTGGTGATATTATTTGTAGAACTTCATATGGTCCTTCCCATAGTGACGAGAATTTGTTTTTCCTAGTTTGGTTTTTAATTAAAACCTTTTCACCTACATTAAATGTTTTCGGTTTAGCACCTTTGTCATAGTATTCCTTTGACTTTTCCTTTTTCTCTTTTAAAGTTTGTCCAGCAATTTTAAAGCCATGGAAGTCGACCGACTATATCTAATGCTACTCGTTCGAAAGGAGAAGAGCTTGTTGTGGTAATTTTCATCGGTACTTTTGGCGATTTGTTGAGTTTATTCTTTTGACATGACTCGCACTTTTGAATAAACTTTTGTGTATCCTTTTTCATTGTAGGCCAGTAATAATTTGTTTTCAATCTTTCCACGGTTCTATTTATACCTTGGTGTCTTCCGAACGGCGATTCATGGTATTCCGTTAAGATCTTATGTAGTTCTTCTGCGTTTTCTAAAATGGTTTATGTGTAAATAAATTGTTGTATCGATTAATATCTCTGAAACCATTATTTTAAAATTTTCTTTAAATTGAGTGTTAATGTTTGGGATTGCTAAAGCTATAGGTTCATGCTTTTGTTTACAAATTTCTATTTTAATTTTGTGTAGCGTTTCTCTAGTCAGTTTCAGATCTCTTGAGGTTTTAAAAGGGATGGGTAATGTGGTTATATATAACTTTTCGTTGTTATACTGATATATTTCAATTTCTCCTATGAGAGGTTTTATAAATTGTGGTATTTTATTTATAATAAACTTTTCTTGCATTGATTCTGTGATCGGGAGTATGAATATTTTTAATTTAGATCTTCAATTTGAAAAAATGTGTTGTTGTTCCTCTATAATGTTGCATTTATTATGTGTTTCTTCGGTTATGAGATTTTTACTTGGAGTTGCTATGTTTTTATTTGCTTGTCTGTTTGTCATTTGGCGGGTCATAACTAAAACTTTGTTCTCTATATCTGCAAGCTTTTTATCTTCATTGATGCGACTGAGTGCGTCAGCGTTCGTATGACTTTTCCGTGCTTTGTATTTGATCGTGCATTCATATTCCGATAGTAGAATTCTCCATCCTGCCAGTCTTGACATAGGGTCTTTTAACTTCATTAACCATTCGAGCAGTTTGTGATCTGTGAGGATGATGAATTTTCTTCCATATACGTATGTTCGAAATTGTTTTACAGCAAAAACAATCGCCAACAGTTCTTTTTCGGTGGTGCTGTACCTTGTTTCGGCGTCATTTAAGGTTCTACTCGCGAAACATATTGGCTTGTCTTTTCCAATTATACCTTGGGACAAGACTGCGCCAAGTCCTGCATCACTCGCATCTGTGGTTATTATGAATTCCTCCTCAAAGTTTGGATATGCTAATATTGGTGGACTTATTAATTTTGTCTTTAGCTTTGTAAATGCTTCATCGCAGAATGCATCCCAACTGAATTTAACATCCTTTTTTAATAATTTATTTAAAGGCTTCGCGATGCTTAAAAAATTTTCTATAAATCTTCGATAGTATCCAGCGAATCCTAAAAATGATTTTATTCCTTTTGCATTCTTTGGAGTTGGATAAGTCTTTACTACATTAATTTTTTGAGGATCTGGTTTTATTCCATTCTCAGTTATTATATGCCCTAAATACGTTAGTTCTTGCTTTAAGAAATTACATTTGTCAGGTTGTAATTTCAGATTGTGTTGACGCAATCGGTCAAATATTTTAATTAATTTCTTGTTATGATCTGTTAAGTCATAACCATACACAACAATGTCGTCGACGTATACAAAACATACAAATCCTTGTAAGCCCATAAGTACGTTGTTCATAAGCCTCTGAAATGTCGCAGGTGCATTCTTTAATCCAAATGGCATCCTGTTGGATTCGTAATGCCCAAAAGGTGTGCTGATAGCAGTTTTACATTTGTCAGATTCTTTGACGGGAATCTGGTGAAAACCTTTAGCTAAATCTAGGGGTGCTGAAATACTTAGCTCTGCCCAATTGGTCAAGTATATCAGTTATGTTGGGCAAAGGATATGCATCACCGATGGTTAAATCATTGAGCTTCCGGAAATCTATAACAACTCTCCATCGCTTGTTACCTTCAGAATCTGCCTTTTTAGGTACTAATAACAAGGGTGAGTTCCATGGACTTGAACTTGCGCGAATGATATCATCGCCTAACATTTCATTAACTTGCTTATGTATTTCTTGCCGCTGATTTTCAGGAAGCCTGTATGGCCTAACGAATAAAGGAGGTTTGTTTGCCTCTGTTATAATTTCATGTTCTGCTGTCTGAGTACAAGTGAGGTGATCTCTCTCGAAATAAAATAAATCATTTTAATTTCTACAAATTTCTAGAAATGATTTCTGTTCTTTATTATTACAATGAGCTAATTTTTTTTTTTTTCTATTTTCTTTAATCTACCCTTCATTAAATCTTTTGTTTTGTCTAATTTAATTTCATTGAAATTTTCTATCTTTTCCCACTCATATTGAATTTTGTTTAAATTGATTTCTTTAATTTCTTCCGTTGTATTCATAAAAAAAAACTTTTACTTTATTTTTGATTGGGCGTACCAGGGATTCCGCCAAATATACTCCTGGGTTTATTTGTTTCTTGTGGATCACTGCGTCTTTTGTATAAGCAAAAGGGATCTCGACAAGTTGTTTGCAGCGAGGTTGCAAGGTTATGGTTTGTAGCCCGTAGACATCAGGTTGAGTTGTCTCAATCCTGTTTTTACAAATCCTTTCATTATTCGAAAATAATGCCTTGGTTTCCTCTTTATTTGCTTTCACATTATTTTTGATATTTTTATTTTCACTTTGAGGTAACAATGTGACAGATTGTGGCCCGTAGACATTAGGGTGAGGATTCTCAATATGACTTAGGCCATATTCCTGCTCCTCTCTCCTATTTTCACAATTCCTTTTGTTACCCGTAGGCAACACATTGTTTTCCTCTTTTGTGCGTTTTTCATCATTTATATGTGGTTTTAAAATTTTATTTTGACTTACTGCCTCGTTTGAGCAGTCTACTGGTATTTCCAGTTGTTTATTCTTGAAATCAATTTTACAGTTAAATTTGGTAAGAAAATCGCTTCCTAAAATTCCATCATAGGATAGATTAATGTTTTTGTTTAAAATATGAAAATTATGACTCAGTGTAATAATCTGGCTATTAAATGGGACTTTGATTGTTTTTACTTGTTCGCCTAATGTTTGCATTGCATTGCCTGAAATGGTTGAGACGGTATGTTTACTTTTGTTATAAATTGTGCACTGCGGTTCAGTGTCTTTTAGTAAGCTAATTTGTGCGCCTGTGTCTACTAATAGTGAAGTAACATGTTTATCTGAAGGTTCGAGTTTAATATGCAGCACCGGCTCTTCGTATTCTTTGCAAAATGGAATAATGATTGAATAACTTAGTTTTGTGCTTGGTGCACATCTGCTTTTATCTGCATCCGGGGAGAAGCGCCGTTGATTTCTTCCCGTGCTATTCCGTTTCCCGAGGGATTTTCTGCACTTAGCGTTTGATTGTATTGACCCCTGAAAGGATTGAAGTGTACATTTGGGCCATCGTTAACTCTTCGGTTTTGAAAATTTCCAGCGTTTCGCTGTCGAGACCTACACTCTTGATACGTGTGGCTCGGCCGTTTGCAGTATGTACAAAATATTGATTGTACTTCTTTTTTGATATTAGAAAAATTTTTAATATTTTGGGGACGAAAATTGGAAGTGTTGGTGGAGTTAGAAGCATTATTTTTCCTATAACAGGTTTCCTGCGTGTGCCCTATTTTGTTACAGTAACTACAAGTAGATTTATTTGAACTAAAATTAAATTGAGGCGTTTTTTTAAGCCGTACTGAATGCTCTTCAGCATAAGCTATCGCTTTCTTTAAATTGTGCTCATTGTGAGCCTTTAAAATGAGCCGCAAGTTTTGATTACGTAGACCATCTTCGAATACTTGAATGGCCAGTCGGTCGTTTTCTATTTTCAAATATCCCCTTACAGCTTCGTCGCTAATGCTAGCAAAAGTAGCTGAATTTAACGAGTGTAATAATTTTCCGACGCGTTCGCCATATTCTTTCACACCCTCTTGCAGTCGTTGTCTGGCGGTTAGTAAATCATTCTGGGCAGAGGTTCTTGATTTTTCTTCTTTGAACTCCTTTTCCAAATCTCGTACAAAATCATTCCATTTGATAAAAGATTTGAATTGGATGAGTTCAAAGGCTGAACCCTCCAATCGAGTTTTTACAGCTTCAAGAATAAATGTATGCTCTGCCTCGGTTTTAGCAGATAAAAACAATATATTGCCGCAAGCTATAAATTTATTTAAATCGGCTGGATTGCCGTTAAAAACCGGAACGATGTTATAAATATTGTTTAACGTAAACTTCAAATCCTTTTCTAGATCTTCAGTAGTTTCTATGCTAAAAGAGTTTTCGAAAAATGGTAGATTAGCGAAGAGCTGAACTATCTTAGCCGCGCGTTGACGAGTACGAATTTTGAAAAAAAAATTTTGTTTTTTTAGCAGAAAAATTATTTTTTTTTTCAATCGCAAAAACTTTCAATTTATATAAAGTACTTATAAAAAAACTCTTTTTTTTTTGTTTTTTAATCAAATATTGTGCACGGATAATTTATACGGATAATTTATAGCATATATATATATATAATACGTACAATATATGGTTTTTTTTTTTAATTTAGCTGCGCTTACTATATGTGTTTTTTTTTATGTTCTTGAAGATTTCCTTTGTTCGCTTTGATGTTCCGTTAAATTTCCTTAGACCGTTGGTTTTCGATGGTTGGAGTCGTCTTTGTATTTGATGTTCTTGTTGTTTATTGATGTTGATGATGTTGCCAGGAGGCTTTGAGCCATATAGCTGGTTACCCTGGTCTTCGTTTACAGATGGGCCAGGAGACTTCACGTCTTAGAGCTGGTTATCCTGGGCTTTTTTTTCACTTTTCCGATGTTTTAGCCTCGGGACGCTTTTTTTCACTTTTTTTTTAAACAAAACACTGCCGATGTCGAAGCCTCGGTACGCTTTATATGAAAAATTCTTGTATTATATATATACTTTTTTTTTATTATATTGTTTTTTGTTTTCTTTCTTTTATTAAAGGTGGTTATCTTTTTTTTTTTGGTTTTAAGGGATGTAGCGTATCCCACCGCTGCCACCAAATGTAGTGTTTAACGTCCGTGGCCTCCGTGCTTTCCGCAAGGAGAAGAGAGACCAGAGACGGGAGAGCGAGTAAAAAGATTTTTAGTTTAATTTTTTAGTTAGTTTTATTTATTTTTCAACATAGGCCTGCTGTCTAGGCGAGGCTGCGACCAATGTTGTGTTTTTTAAGTTTTTATAAATATTTTATTTTAACTAAAAGTCCCGCTGTCTAGGCGAGGCTGCGACCTTATTAGTTGGCTTATCTTATAACTCTTTAAACTCTCTCTGTCCTCGTTTCTGCGCCGGTCACGGGTTTATAAAGGAAAATCCTCACTTTCCAAAGAGGTTTCCTTCTTCCAGAAACTCCCACAATTCCCAATAAGTGGAAATTATGTATCGATTCTACCCAATCAAAATATTACATGTCATACATGAAATCTTTGCATTTATTTACATATTACTTCCCCTTTCGCGATACGCGATCACGTACGTCTTACATGTTGCGTAGCTGCAGGCATTGCACTTTGCGAGCAGCGCAGCAACTAGGGTAGGTAAATGATCACTATTATGCTGACCGTGCAAGCTAATGCCGATGCACCCAAACAGTTCATTGCTTTGCTTTTTGTTGTCGCCGACGTTGTAGTCGGAAAGACTTGAGAACTAAAAACAAGCAATGGTTTTGTTTATTTTGGTAATTTTAAGCGTGCGCTAAAATTAGGTCAGCTTTTTTGTTTTAGTCATGAACGCCAGAAATTCAAGTCACTGCACTTGAATTGGGTCTTGGTCGTTCATGGAAATAATAGTCATAAAGTTTGCCAGCAAATGCCGAGGCAATATTTATTGATATTTATGTATGAGTTTTAAAAAGAATCGATTGAAGATTCTGGCTTTGTGTGAGTTCGGGCTGTACAAAGTGTACAGGGTAATGTTGTGCGGGTAAAAAAACGAGTTATAAAGGCTACAATCCTTTGAAGCTTTCGGAACGATTTATGGTGATTGATATTATAGATAGTTTGTCCTAATGGTTCGTTGGTGACAACTAATGTGTGACTCTTGAATTTCCTTTCTTCGTCTGGATAACACGTGAGCAGGTTTTTGTTTTGATGGTAAATGATACCATTGCTGTTTGTTAGTCCACTCGTGAATCTTCAATTCTGTTTACAACAAATGTATGAAAGTTTGCAAAAGAAGAGTGAAGCCAAGACAAGACAATTTGCGAGTCTGTTAAATAGTATGTTGGATAATTATTTTATTCAAGATAATTTTTTATTTTTGCCATGAGTTCGGCGCAAAGCTGCGCACAGTTTAAGTCTGGGAATAGTCTATGTTTTTACCGGAGCCACTCGAGACTTGGAGCACAATAGGTTGACTGCTATTGACCCGTTGGGAAATTTCGAGCAAATGTAGATAACAGCACCGTAGGTTTTTCCAGAAGCGTCTGCAAAACCATAAAGTTGAACTGAGTGAGGAATTTGCGCTTTGAATACGTGTCGAGGAAAATGATCTTCATTAAGCATTGGCAACTTATGATAAAATGATAACCATTTATCACAAAATTCTGTAGAAACAGGCTCATCCCATGTCAATTTTAATTGCCATAATTCTTGAATGTATATTTTAGCTGTTACAACTACTGGTGCAAAAAAGGCCCATTGGATCATAAAGACGTGAAATTTCTGTGAATGTGAAGCGTGTCAGCCTTTGGATGCCTGATAAGATCAATCGTTTTGATTGTTACATTATCTTCATCCTCGAAATTGAAATCTACTTCTTGATGCTTGATTGAAAGGCCTTGCAGTAAACGTGGATGATTGGCACACCATTTTTGCAATTTAAAACCTGCTATTGGTAAAACCTTGATGAGTTGTTTCTGGGTTTCAATTAATTCATTTAGACTGTTTGAACTAATCAAACCATAGAAATCGACATAGAAATCATGAGATAACGCCTTTGATCTGAGTGGTGAATTGTGGGAGAACTGATTCGCCAATTGTTGTAAGCACTTTGTTGCAAGATAGGGGGCTGACCTGGTTCCGTATGTCACCGTTTTAAGTTGATAGTAGCTTAGTTGCTTCTTGGCATCCTCTCGCCAGAATATTGTTTGAAACTGTTGATCTTCATCGTTGATAAGTATTTGACGGTACGTTTTTTCAATGTCAGTGGTAAAAACAAAACGTGGAGTTTTAAACCGAAGCAATACTGTAGACAACTAGCTTTGTACCACAGGTCAGTTATACATTATTTCATTTAATGAGTAGCCAGATGAGGTTTTGGCGGACGCGTCGAATACAACTCTCAACTTCGTTGTGGAACTTTCTGGTTTAAGGACATAATGATGTGGTATACAAAAATGTGGTGACAAGAGCAGATTTTTGTCTAACCTTTGCATTGTAAGGTTCATTTTTATTTGTTTGTAATGTTCGTAATTTTGGAGGAGAAAAAAAAAAGTTAGTATAATTTTAAAAGCTTACTAAGCTTTGTTGTGTTGGCTAAAAAGCCGCTCTTACATTGATTTTTGGTTTAGTTCCTTTTGCAGCTAACCAAGCTACTTTATTTGGTTTAGTTGTTTTGCAGCTAACCAAGCTACTTTTTTTAGTTTAGTTGTTTTGCAGCTAACCAAGCTACTTTTTACAAGAAAAGACTTTTGAGTTTTTTTTGATGTTGTCTTCTAGAATCAGAATTATAGAATCTCTTTTTTTTTTTGGGATCGACTCTGCCTTTTATTGGCAAATCGATCACATTCCAATACATATTTCTGGAATTCTCTTTCCAGAAACTCTCTTACGAATATTTCTTACATTCTAATTGTAACATGTAAATATCTTAATTCTAAGTTCTCACCAATACATGAATCCCCATTCCTATTGGAATATTGAAAGAATTATGCAAACGCAGCATAATTCCTTTGTCACGAGCTTCTGTTTGGACTTTGAGTTTGCGAGCACTTACAATGTGTCAATGCTTCGCTTACTCATGACTTTGTTTACAAAAGTCTAAAGTTTCTGGCTGAGCGTGACTAAACGCTGCAGTGGGTCATTGGGTATTTTACAAACGTATACAAATGTATACAATGTTTGTTAATGACTAAACTACATAGGTAGGTTAGTGTGTAAATTAAAGTGTGTGCAATAAGTACACTACACCCTTGCCCTTAAGAAAAAATTTATATTCGAATGAGTGTTCATGTATGAGGAGATACATTTTTAAAATAATTGTGATGATCTAGTGGAAAATTAAATTTCACTATGTTAGTGTTTATTATTATTTTTGGTAGACTATTTTAGATGTAAAATGTAGGATTAAAATATTACTTAATTCTTATAATTATTATATAATTTTAATTTTTTTGTTTTTTTTTTTTTTTTTTTTTGTAATAGTTCTTGTACATGAATAAAATGTATGTTTTTAACTGTTAAATTTGAATGAATATTTTTGTTTTCATAATAAGTAATCGTTAACTTATGTGTCTATTGTATATTTAATCAAATTATTATTATGCATTTTCTTAATTTGTCCCTTAATTTCTATATAAGTACTAATTTACTTCTTCTGTTTCAACTACTTAATATGGTCCCTGATAAGGACTTTGATTTTTCTTTCTATTACCTAATTTTACTAAAACTAAGTCTCCTATTTCTACCTTTAACTTATTTGTTTTTATGTTGCTATCTTTTTTTCTTTTATCTTTTACGTTATTTATGAGTTGTTTTGCTTTATCAATTGACGTTTTTAATCTTATTTTGAGTTCATTGGCATATGAGTCAATGTCATATACCGGTATATTCTTATTCTTTGTATCAGTTGGCATATATGGTAATTTGCCAAAAACTAATTCATAAGGCGAGTAGCCTGTGTCTATATTTGGAGAAGTGTTGAAAGCAAAAGTGTAAAATGATATCCACTTATCCCATTCATTGTCTGTTGCAAAATTAAGCATGTACTCGTTGAGTACTCTATGGTTACGTTCTATGGCTCCTAATGTCTCGTGGTGATAAGATGCTGAAAATATTTGTCTTATGTCTAAATATTTACAAATGTTCTTCATTAGTTCGTTCACAAATTCAGTTCCTCTGT
This sequence comes from Pherbina coryleti, assembly GCA_943735915.1. Classification (NCBI taxonomy): domain Eukaryota; kingdom Metazoa; phylum Arthropoda; class Insecta; order Diptera; family Sciomyzidae; genus Pherbina; species Pherbina coryleti. The sequence continues at coordinate 43,417,811 of OX030952.1, read as the reverse complement.
CCGATTTAATAACTTTGAAAATACCATATTTTAGAATAAACTGATTTACGAGGGTTGATGCAACTGTTGTCGCATCTTTGCTTTCCATTGGATAAGCCATGACAAATTTTGTCAGTTCGCATTGTGCTGTCAGTATGTATCTGTATCCGTTTGAAATTTTTAATGGTCCTACAGTATCAATTGCTATTACCTCAAAACTAGTGTTTGGTGTATCTGTAATAACTAATTGTTCTTTTGTATGTCGTATCTGTTTATTTGTTAGACATTGCTTACAGTTTGAGACGAATTTCTTTACCATTTTAGACATATTTTTCCAAATATATCGCTGTTTTAATTTTAAAATTGTCTTCCTAACTCCTAAATGCCCTCCGCAAGGCGAGTTGTGATATTCTTCAATTAGCTTGTACTTTATTATATCTTCTTCTATTCTTTGGGGACTTTTATATATTAGTATATTTACTCCTGAGCGATTTTTCTTTATTTCATTTTGTTGCAACATATTATACTTTTTCTTAAATTCATTCTTCTGCACGTGCTTAAATATTTCATCTTCTTCATTTAGCGCTAATTCTTTGATGTTTAGTTTGTGCATTTTTGATGATAGTTTCTCCAAAGACAAATCGAGTTTGTTTAGATTATCACTACATCTCACAAGTACTACATCTTTTAATTTAATTTCTATTTGGGTACCCTTAATATCGCTCTTTATTTCAAACTTTAATTTCTTTATATTTCTGACGTCAGCTAAAGATGTGCAATCCCATATGTGAAGGTGATCAGTCTTCTGTGGAAAGCTACAATTATCTTCTATTTCCTCTTTGTCTGCCATATTTCTTGCAGACATGCCCCTTGTTATTACTAAAGTCTTCTTCGCGGATTCATCGTTTGTTTTTGGTATCATTGTTTTCAGTAAGTCAGAGTCTATCTTTATCCTAGATAATGCATCAGCATTTGTGTTTATCTTGCCTTGCTTATAAACAATTTCATAATCGTAATCTGAAAGTTCTAAACGTATTCTCGTCAATTTAGAAGATGGATTTTTGTGAGAAAATAATGAAACTAAAGGTCTGTGATCAGTTACCACTATAAATTTGCGTCCAAATAAATATGGTCTGAAAAAACTAATTCCCCAATGGATGGCTAGTAATTCCTTTTCTATCACTGGTTTATTTAGTTCATGTTTGTTTAGTGTTTTGCTGGCATATGAAATTGGTAAATCGTTTCCTATTTCTCCTTGTGAAAGTACTGCGCCTAATGCATAATCAGATGCGTCTGTCGTTAGAATGAAAGGTTTCTCAAAATCTGGATATTGTAAGACTGGTGGATTAATAAGTTTCCTTTTTAATGTCTCGAATGCATTTTGACATTCTTCTGTCCATATGAAAGGTTGTTTCTTTTTGAGCAAATTGTTTAAACTTTTGGCTAAATTTGCAAAATTTTTTATAAATTTTCTGTAATAATTACAAAATGCTACGAATCTTCGAACTTCGTCTGCATTTTTCGGTGTTGGATATAGTTCAATTGTTTTGTGTTTTGCTGGGTCTGTTTTGATACCATTTCTTGTAATTAGATGACCTAGATATACTACTTCTGGTTTAAGAAAATGACATTTATTAGGATGCAGTTTAAGGTTATATTTGTTAAGTCGTTCAAATACATTTATGAGATTTTCGTTGTGGTTTTTTAAGCTACAACCAAAAACTATTATGTCATCGACATAGAGAAATGCTTTTGATTCTAAACCGGATAATGCTATTGTTAACATTCTTTGAAAACTGTTGGATGATATTTTTAATCCGAAAGGTAAACGTTTGAAATGATAATGTCCTGTTGCTGTTGAGAATGCTGTCATATGTCTTGAACTTTTATCTAAAGAGATTTGGTGAAATGAACTTGTCATGTCTAAAGTTGAGAAATATTTAGCTCGTCCTAGTTGATCTAGTACGTCTTCTAATCTAGTTAGTGGAAATTTGTCATTTACAATTTTCTTGTTTAATTGTCTGAAGTCAACTACTAGTCGCCATTTTTTTGAATCATTGTCACTCCTTTTCGGTACTATTAATAATGGTGAATTGTATGCGCTTGTTGATGGTTCAATCAAGTCATCTTCTAATAATTTTTCAACTTGTCTATTTATTTCTTCGTGTTGAGAGTGTGGCAGTCTGTAATTCTTTATGTATACTGGTGTATTATCTGTTGATTGCAAATTTTGTGTATAAAAATTGTTTACAGATAAATGTTGGTTGTCTAGATGAAAAATATGCTGATATTTGTTAAAAATTTTGAAAAGAGATGTTTTTGCTTCATTGTCCATACCGTCAATATTAAGTATTTTTGTTAGTTCTTTTAGTCGTTAGTTGTCATTTGATTTGTTCAGTGTTGATTTGTTTTGTCTTACTATATTATAATTGTTCAAAGGTTCCCATTTAATGTCTAGATGGTCTATTCTTGCTTCTTTCTCGGTTGTGTTTAGAATTTTAACGTGACAGTGACCTATTGCAGGTGTAATTGAATTTCCTTTAAAAATCCCTTCCTGTATTTCTTCGCTTAAAATTACACTATCTTGGTCTAACTTCAGATCTATAGCACATATTAATTCAGATCTTGGTGGAATACAAAATGTTCCTATATTTGCTTGTTGATTGGTAAAGTTTATAAAGCTACTTTATAATATTGGTAAAGTTACTTCTTCTTCATCTATTGTCATTTTAATTGTGTGAGTTTCATAGTCAATAATACACATATGTCGTTTTAGAAAATCTGTGCCAATTATTCCATCTGTGGCAATTGGAAAATCTGTATCTACAACTTGAAAATAATGTTTTGTTATACTGTTTTCTATTTTTAATAATATTTCTGTTCCTCCTAATGAATTAACCTCTTCTTTTGTAATATCTATTAGTTTGCATGTGTCATCTGTTAAAATTTGTTGTTGTTCTGATAAAACTTGTACTTTACATATTGAAATGTCTGCTCCGGTGTCTATTAGAAATGTTAGTCTGTTTTGTGAATTATTGCATTCTAGAGTTATGTAATTCGTCAGTTTGTTTGTTATATTGTACAATTTTAACACTGGTCTCCCGGAGTTGCTTCTTGTGTGCCCTCCGGGGCTTGTCCGTTTCCCGAAGTATTCATCACGTTTACTCGTCTGTAATTTCCTCGATTGTTTCTGTAGTTGTTATTATTTTGTGTATTTCTATTGTAATTTTGAGGTTGGAACCTCTTTGATTATTATTTGTTGATCTGTTATTATTATTATTTCGAAAATAACTGTTTGTGTTCGTTCGGTTGTTGTTATTAGTTTGGTTGTTATTATTATATATTATAATTGGTTATTTCGATTAGAATCATTTTCTAGTTCTGATGCTATATTGACTACATCATTAAGTGTCTGTGGTTGTGCTGCATATACGGTTGATTTATATTTTTCATTTAAGCCATTTTTAAATATAGTCAATGCGTATTTGTCATTCATTTTTGTAATGATTTGTTTTTCTGTCTCGGTCGCTGTTGTTGGTAAATCTTTGATTTGCATAGTGCTTAACTCGCTTATTAGTGTTAAAATACTTTCATTAAAGTTCGAAATTGAACCTTTTTGCGTTAAATTAGATAAAGTTGTATGGATAATTGGAATAGTTTTGGTACTCTTATACCTTGCTTCCAACTTTTCTTTAAGTTCACCAAAAGTTTTTGGTTCGCTTACTGCACAAATTGATGTTTTTACGTTATTTGACAATTTAACATTGCAAATGAACTCAATTAAAGATTTTTTCCCTCTGTGTTTAACACATTATGAATGATTTCTGTAATTTTTAAAAATGAAGATAGTTCTTTGTATTGTCCATTAAACAACGGTATCGCCTTAATGGCTAATTCTAAATTAAAAGAAGACATTTTTACTTCTTCCTTATTTTGTTCAACTTCTGTCGTTTTATTTTGTAACTGTTCTAATAGCAGTTGTTTGATTATTGTATAAGTTTTATTAAACTCAATTTTTAATGCATTAACCTTTGTTTAATCTGTATCAATAATAACGAGTGCTTCTAATTTTTCTTTATACTCTTCTATTGATTGTAACTTTTGTAAAATTGTCTCGTAAGAGTATCCTCTTGCTGCACTTTTCTTTAGGTTTGTTAAAATAACAGTCAAACTTTCAATTATGTCCCCCATTTATTTGTTCCTCTCCTAAATTGGTGCAAATTTTTTTATCATTCTACTTGTTTCTTCCGTAGTGTCAGGGTTAATAACGTCCTCTATCGTTGGTTTTCTGGTCATGCCTATCGTTTCCCAAAATTTAGTTAACCATTCTAATTCTTTTTGTACGTCGCGGGGTTTGGGAATTTGTATCATACTATCCGCGTTAAATGGTGGTAGTGGATTCTTACCTAGCTGTTTCGGTTTCTTACCTAAAGTATGCATTATAGATCAAAATTTTGTTGATTTTATCTTAACATTTATAATTCCATTTTTTTTATTATTATTTTTTTTTTTTTTTTTTTTTTTTCAAACTTGAGTTGATACATTAACTTTACTCAACTGTTTTTGGACATATTTTTTATAATAGCTATTTATTTTTAAAATCATCAGCACAGCTAAAATGAATACTAATACTTATAAAAGATTATGGTCAGTGACCACAATGCTGCTACTAGTGTTGTTATTCAGTGCATTTGTGTTTTCCTTTTTACTTTCTGTATTGCCCATATTGAGTTATTTAAATTAAGTTAAAATTAATTTTTATTATTTTTCTCTTTTTTTAAAATTGCGTTCCTTAATCTTTTCTAAATTAATTTGTTGTTTAAAAACAATTTTTTGCTCTTTGTTTAGCGCCAAATTTGCCAATCGGTGCAAGTCTGCTATTTTTTGTCTGCTCTTCACACGCCGTCCGGCCCGTTTCCTGTTTGGCTTCTGTTGTTCATTTTCAATTTTGTTTTTATTGTTGTCTACTGCTGGCAAACGTTTGCTTCGTGCCCTATACTCCTCGATGGTCAATGGTTGGGGTCCAGCGTTTTTAGGAGTTGCTTTATATGAAGGTGCATCTAATGGTGGAGGTTCTGGTACATATTCTGGTACTGATGGTTGTTGTTCCTGGGTATATGTTTGTCTGCTGGTAGTTGCAAACTTCTCCCACCTATCGAAAATTGCGTCCACCTCCTCTCCGTTAATTATGTCGTCATCATTCATCTATTATTGTGTTCAAATAATAGTTCGCAGGGTCGTGTCCGCAGGATCGCCATGTAAGGTTCGTTTTTATTTGTTTGTAATGTTCGTAATTTTGGAGGAGAAAAAAAAATTTAGTATAATTTTAAAAGCTTACTAAGCTTTGTTGTGTTGGCTAAAAAGCCGCTCTTACATTGATTTTTGGTTTAGTTCCTTTTGCAGCTAACCAAGCTACTTTATTTGGTTTAGTTGTTTTGCTGCTAACCAAGCTACTTTTTTTAGTTTAGTTGTTTTGCAGCTAACCAAGCTACTTTTTACAAGAAAAGACTTTTGAGTTTTTTTTGATGTTGTCTTCTAGAATCAGAATTATAGAATCTCTTTTTTTTTGGGATCGACTCTGCCTTTTATTGGCAAATCGATCACATTCCAATACATATTTCTGGAATTCTCTTTCCAGAAACTCTCTTACGAATATTTCTTACATTCTAATTGTAACATGTAAATATCTTAATTCTAAGTTCTCACCAATACATGAATCCCCATTCCTATTGGAATATTGAAAGAACTATGCAAACGCAGCATAATTCCTTTGTCACAAGCTTCTGTTTGGACTTTGAGTTTGCGAGCACTTACAATGTGTCAATGCTTCGCTTACTCATGACTTTGTTTACAAAAGTCTAAAGTTTCTGGCTGAGCGTGACTAAACGCTGCAGTGGGTCATTGGGTATTTTACAAACGTATACAAATGTATACAATGTTTGTTAATGACTAAACTACATTGTGTAAATTAAAGTGTGTGCAATAAGTACACTACAGCATATGACCAAGTGTTTCATAATCCCGCATGAACTCTTTTCATTTTTTTTGTGCCAGTCGTTTTTCTAATGCATAAAAATGGCTATGTGCATGGAGTCTACTAATAATACAGGATCTTCGATGAATGGAAACTTTACAATAAAACGTCAATTAACTTTTGTTAAGATTCTGTGAACTTATCGTGGGTTGAGATGATTTCTTCTAATTCCCAGAATTTCTTCAACTGATTGTTGAGGTTTTCGTCGTTCTCAGTAGCGATGCCGCAGGTGGCCCGTTTTTTTGAAGAGCTGCCAATTTTTCCGAAGGCAATTCATCCAAAGACTGTATTCTGAAGATTTGGACCATTATTATAGATTTTCAATTTTCCGCTTGTCAGTATTTGAAAAAAGAATTCTGCTCCCAAAAGGACATCAATCTTGCCTGGCTGATAAAACCTTGCATCGGCGAGTTCTATGTTTGCTGAAATTTTCCAATTTGATGAATCTAACTTATGTGTTAGTAGATCGGAAACAATGTTAGGCAACGCAAAGGTCTTAAGGAGTGCAGAAAATTTATTTAACCTAGATTTTAGCGTAAGGAACACTCTATTAGAGTAATTTTTGTTCCCTCTTCTATTTCTTCAATTTCAAAAGATGTTTGTTTGCAACTTATTTCCAATATCTTGTTGATTCGCTCGGAGATAATATTTATTTGTGAACTGAAATCTAAGATAGCTCTGCATTCAATTGTTTTACCAGATGTAGATTCCAGAATCACTCGTATGGTGCTGAGTAAAAAGTATTCTTTTTGCGTTGGTTTACTCGATGTGCTTAGTGATACCGACGATGATGCATTGTTACAATCGGCTGATGGTGATGGTGATGGTAGCGGTTGTTTTGCCCTATCGACATGTAGGAGTGTATTGTGCTTTATGTTGCACTAGCTGCAGGTTCTGCTTGTGCATGCCTGTTGTTTATGCCCAGTTCTCAGATAGTTTGTACGAAGTCGTTGCGATTGAACAAATTTGATAAGATCAGTTGCTGATAGTTGTAGGAATTGCCTGCATGTGAAAAGAGGATGTGACCCAGTTTTGCTGCATTTGCAAGATACATCGGCAGTCTTACTGGTTGAAGTTTTTACGAATGTATTTGCTTGATTTGGTCTTTCTTGTGATGGAACATTTTTGCTGCTAACTGCTTCGAAATAACGGAATATTCCTTCCAAAAACTTCAAAAATAAATTAATTGACGGAGTTTGGGTAGGATTGCTCAGTGATTATTCAAACAGCATCAGACTTTATCTAACTTCTCCAGCAACAGATGAATGAGCAAAGGATCGCATGAATCAGTTTCTATTTCTAAATTCTGTAAAGCAAATAAGCATTCTCTGGTGACGTCATGTAACTGCTTAATGTTATTGGCACAGGCTGTGTCGCATTGTGGTTGTTCCACTAATTTTTTGATAAGGGACTCCGTTATATTCATTTGTTGTCAAATCTATCCTTGAGAAGGTTCCAAGCCGTATGGTAGTTCTCTTCTGTTAACGAGAGGTGGGTAATTATTCTTTACGCTTCACCAGATAGATTTGCCTTCAGATACCAAAATTTTGTTTTATATGGCATTGACTTCTTGTGAATAATTTCAATGAATAAATCAAGGAGTTGTCGCCAGTTCAGGTAATTTCCATCAAATTTAGGTATTGATATTTTCGGTAGACTATTTGATCATACGTTGATTGTTTTTATGTTGTGTAACATAACAATGAGCTTGGTTTGAGTGCAGTCCTGAAACTTAATGTATGCTTCTAAATTGTAGCCAAATTCAATGGGATTTTGGCATATCTCATGAATTGAATAGTGTAGCTGTTCGACTTCATCTAAGAGTTTTGTTATAGTTTGGATCTTAACCTCCCAAAATTAAGAGGTCTCCAGTTGACGTTGTAATGATTCAATAATGGCATCTTGTTTCCGTATAATGCTTGTTGCATTTGTAGAAATGTTTTCTGGTGCAACTGTTGCTTGTACCTTTTGATTGTTATAGCTCTGTTGCGGTGCCGACAATGCTGATGGTTGATTATTTCGAGATAATCTGTGCTCAGAGCGCCAAGCCTTGATTATCATCGGAAACTCACTAATATATTTTTAAGCTTTTTAATATACAGTGTTGCGCAAAACAATAGCAACAAAATCAGTGCGCTGTTACAAAATCCTGTATCTTTTTTAATATTGGGGATACACAAAAATTATTATAGGAACCTTTATTCATACATCATATAAAAAACAAGTCATATTCAAATTTGGTTTTGTTTTTTTTTTTATTGAATTTAAAATTAATGTGACTGCATTCAATTTGTTAGAGTGCAAAACAAAAGCAACATAATTAATATTTGGTGTAAGACCCATTATTCTTGATTACCGCTGCACATCTGCGCGACATCGACTCTATTAAATTAGATATAGTGGTATTAGGTATTTGTTCCCATTTAAGTTTAAAGGCTTTATACAGTGCAGTTTTATTGGAAAGCCTTCTTTTTTATTTAAAATCCCAAAAAGATTTTATATGAGATTCAAGTCTGGTGATTGTGCAGGCCCATTGTCTACAATGTAATCTTTGATGAGCTTTGAAGTGTGCTTCGGGTCGTTGAAGAGCTGAAACGTCTTCTGAAGCGGCATATTTCGCTTTGCATGTGGTAGCATCTTGCTTTCTAATATGTCTTTATATACAAATTGATCCATAATACCATCGATTTTATGAAATGGTCTGACTCCATCATGGGAAAAACAAGTCCAGACCATAATACCACCGCCTCCGTGCTTAGAATTTATTTTGCAGTTTCGGGCTTCAAGTCGTGTACCTGGGCGGTGCAGTTGACATCTCATCTGAATCAATCAAGTTGAACTTTGATTCATCGCTAAACAAAACGGTTTTCCATTTTTGAACTGTCCAATTTAGGTTCTATTTTGCAAAACTGAGTCTAAAAAACAATAAATTTCAACTCGTTGTCAGAGATTTCAGACAGAGTTGTTTAAATTATAACACCCCAACTTTTTTGTTTAAGTTAAGCTGTAAGCAAAGGTTTCTTTGCCTGTCTGTAACTCCTTTAATCGTTCTCAACGGCTCTTCTGTTAATAGAGCTGTGATGGATATCTAAATCAAGTGTCCGAACAACCTCTTTGAAGGTGGCAAATGGATTTCGCTTGAATACGCCACAAATGTTCCTGTCATCACGCAGTGATGTCTTCTGCGAGCGCTTTCCTGAATGAACCGTTGTTACGTCTTTTGTGATGATATACTTTTTTATTAATCTTAAAACTATTGTCCGATTAATATCAAACTGTTTCGCGATAGATATTTGCGATTTTCCCTTTTTATATTCGGAAATAATTTGTTAATTTAGAGTTTTACAGTATTTATCAAGTGCCATTATAAATGGAACAGTCAATTTCACAATTAGCGCAAAAACAAAACTAAAGTTTAATGTTTATGACTTACAAACAACATGTGCTTTACAATAAAATAACTTTTACCAATAATTTTTGGTAAATTTAATACTAATATAACTACATTCAATTATTTTGAGTGCAAAACAAAAGCAACAAAACTTAAAAAATGTAAAAAGAGAACAGAAGTTCCAAAAATTATTAAAAAAAATAAATAACTGGCCATTTCAGCCCTTAAAAGGACTTTGACCTAGCTTCTTATGATCAATTGTGTTGTGTGTGTTATTAAGTTTGTACACAATTGGCCGAGAACTGGACCTACAGGTTTAACGCCGACTCCGAACGGCGATGAACGGAATATGTTCTTGTTCTCAAGAAGCTTTGCATGGCATTTTGATTACTCTCTGAGGTTTGCCATTGTCTGCAGAGAGGTGGCGGCCGTACAGAAAAATTATTTTAATTCAAATAATTTTCTGTCGCTGCTGGGATTCTCTCATTATCTCCTCGTCCGTGCCTGACCCGAGCTCTGTCGGCGGTGGGGCACCAACTTTGCTAGAACGGCCTCTACTACCATGTACCCTGGGGTTGTTCTTCTCGAACAGGGCGTCCTCAAGACGGTTAATCTGCTCTTCCATTATTGCCCTGTACCTTACGCATAATATGCTGACGTTGCTTTTTACCAATTCAATGCATTGACAGCGCGATCGCCTGGGTGTTGGGTAGCTAAGCCAACACACAGGCAACTAGCGCACATCATAGTTATGATTGTTGTACAATAAACGATTGTACACCAACACACAAATGCTTGTCGACTTTGATCGCGCTGCTAAGATTCGTCATACAAGCGAACTCCACGTATCTTCGATGCGCTCACTATACTTGACGTTCGGTCACCGAGACAGAACGTTAATCTGACTGAAGCGTCAGCACGTTTGAGTCAAATTAACGGCTTAAGTATCTAATGTTTATATTTCGCCGATTAAGCAGCGCCAATTTAAAAAGATTACATTGTTGTTTGATACAATTGCTGGCGGCGCGTATAGCGGCGCATCTGGCGGCTACAATGTTTCGTGGATCGTACAATGTTTCGTGGATCATCACTATTGTGACGAACCAAGCACGCTAACTCAAATACGTAAGTGTTGTCGAGTGGCGACAAAGTGTCGTCAAAGACTAGAAAAGCCGAAACACGAGAATTAAATATAACTATTTATAATTAGGCATATGCGCTGGAAAGGAATGACGGGACTAGTGTCCGCCACTTAATTCAATAAAAAAATAGGGTTTTAACCAACCAAAGCCAGTACAAAAAAAAACTGATATAAATTTGGAATCAGTGTACCATTATGCTTTTAAAAATGAAGTTAATTTTTTTAAGTTAAAAAATTAAATTAAGTTGTAAGTTGACTCCAACAAATGTATGGAGTCATCACACCGTAGGGTACCACAGAACTTAAAACGTAAATCAATAAAAATTCTGGCGTGAACATGAAAAACGACTATACACGTGTATTTTTATTTCCTCCAACCTTTTTGAAGAGGTATATTTGGTTCATAGGAGGGAATATGTGCAACGCAGTGTTATTATTTAAGAAAAAATCAACACAAAATGAGTTATTTATTTACAAGAAAAAGTATGGAAAAACTACAAATAATAATAAAAGGGCTTATTGCAATAACACGACAAGCCAATTGATTTAAAAATCAGTATTTTAAGTTCATTGTATGTATTACCAATTACCTGTTCGTAAGAGTTTTATTGTTAATTTCCATTATTGCATATATTTTTACCGCATTTTTAAAACTTAACTTATTTCATGTTTGTAAATCTACGCAAAACAAACGGGTTTTGTCAACTAGCAAAGACACAAGAACAATCATGATTACTTAGTTAAGAGCTAGAAAAACAGTTGGAATTTAAGTACACATTTTAATCACAATTGGTGGTATATCAATCGGGGCCAGAAGATTTGTTTATGTTGAGGCTTGCAAGGACTCTTTTGACCGCTCTCGTTCGAAAATACATCTCCTGCATTGAAGATGATCTATTCTCTAAAGAAGGCGGTGGCTGATTGCGAGCCGAAATTGTGGAATTTTGAGCAAACATTCCAGCCAATAGGTTCGCTTTATCAGCCGAGTCAGTGAAGATTTGGTCACCCTTTAAAAGAGCAGGAATCGACGAGGACGTCTGATTTTTAACTCTTTTAACGAATGACCAAAAGTTTTTCCGCCCTTTGGGCAGAGAAGAACCTGTTCTCTGATGCGAGTCTCGTGAAGAAATTTTTCGCGTTTTAAAGCTGCATTACAGCGATTCCTACCCTCAATGCGAAGTCTTCTAGTTTCAGCATTATTGCTGGAACGCCAATTCTGAAAGGCTTCCTCTTTGGACCTGACTGCAATCCTGCAAGTCTCATTAAACCAGGAGTGGTCTTTTGGTTTAATACTTCTCATTTTATTGGGGATGAAAAGCCTCTTGCCCAATAAAATTATTTTTTGTACTATTAGAGCCGCGGCATTTATATTTCTATCAGCGAAACATAATTTCCAATTGAAATTACAGTAAAAATTATTTAACGCAGTCCAATTTGCTTTTCCATAAAACCAAGAGATCCTCTTCGGTGTTTTAGGCGTAGAAGTGCATAGGCTAGAATATGGAAAAGCAGCGGATATGATACAGTGGTCCGAATTACCAAGAGGTCCATGGACACTCACATCATATTTATAATGATGCGAAGTCAGAAAAAGGTCTAGGACTTTGTGGCTTTGCAGACCAACTCTAGGGATGAAAGTTGCTTCCTTCACTAGTTAAATCAGTTGGTTCGATTCAGTAAAGAGGTCAACATATTGTCCCTCAGGTGTTCTTGCCCCCGAATGGTGAAGAGGTGTTTTGAATGAATAAAAGCAGGATCAATATTTATGTCCCTAAGGTGCCGATCTATATGGCAAAATCTAAAAATGGCTTTACGCCGTACTTTGAAAATAAAAAAGAGTTCCCTTTTTTTAACCAAAAATTAACTAACTTTATTTAAATTATTCTCTGCTATATAAATCAAAAATACCAGTATTTTATTTTGCTGCTGCTTCCAAAACTCCTCCCATGTTTTCCAATGTAAGTAATAAAACTTTAGTTAACCAATAGATTGATCTATTGTGCAACATCTTTTTGTTAAAGAGTTCTTTTCATTTCTTTCATTCACACTAGTTCTAATAATAATTATGCTGAGCTTGCAAAGTCAATGCAGCAACATTGTTTGCGTCAGTCGCTATGTAATTCAAATCGTTTGACCCAGTGCCGTTATGAATGAAAGAAAATAAACAAAACGAAAATTAGTTTATCAATTGCAATTCTTTAAATTGTGCCGAATTTCAATTATACCGTAAGCTTGTTGTGCTGTGCCACTACGCCCTTACCCTTAAGCGAAAAATTATTGCTTGAAATAATTTTTAAAGATTGGAGAAGTTTAGAAGCAGCTTACATATTAGAGTTTTCATAAAAAAATGTTTTTTGTTACTTGTTTAATTTAGCAATATGTATATAAGAGTTGTTTACTTATATAATATACCATAGTTAAAGTATTTTTTTTTTGTTTTTATTTTTTTTTTTGTTTTTATTTTTTTTTTGTTTGTCTTACAAAAGTATTTTTAAATTCTTAATGTTTAACTATTATAGTCTTTGCTTATAATTATGTTTTTCAGATGATTTTTATATATTATTTTTTTTTTTTGTTTGTGTCCGTTTTTGATATATACACCATATATGTAGGGGCGTGTTGTCTTGCAACAATTTATATATGCTGTTAATTTCTACTAGTGAACTAATGTTAGATTTATTGTAATTTATAAAGTGCTATTTATGTATTTCTTTAAAATATTGTTGTGCAATAATTTATGTTTACCATTTATTTCTACTAGTGAATTTACACCTAATCTATCAATTATCTTATATGGTCCGTGATAGGGACTCTGTAATTTCCTTTTATTTTCTAAACCTACGAAAACTAAATCACCTATTTCTAATGTTGCTTCATTCTTATTTCTATCATACTCTATTTTTCTTTTATGTTTAACTGTTTTAATCATATCTCTAGCCCTATTGATAGATGTTTTTAACCTAAGTTTTAATTCATTAGTGTAATCTTCTAAATTATAAATTTTGTCATGTTCATTTGTAATATCACTCGGAAGTGATGATAGTTTACCAAATATTAGTTCATACGGTGAATATGATGTATCTACGTGAGGCGTTGTATTATACGCAAATGTGTAATAAGGGACCCATTTATCCCATTCTTGGTCATCTGCAAAAGATAATAAATATTCGTTCAGAACCCTATGATTTCTTTCTAGAGCTCCAATAGTCTGATGGTGATGGTGGTATGGAGTCGAAAAAATTTGTCGCGTGTCTAGCAATTTACATATGTTTGCCATCAATTCATTTTTAAATTCTGTACCGCAATGAGGTTTAAGGGTCTTAAAACATCCGTATTTAAGTATGAACTGTTCAACAAGCGTGGTTGCAATTGTCTTAGCTTCTTTTGTTGCGATAGGATGTGCTATGGTGAATTTGGTAAGTTCGCATTGGATAGTTAAAATATATCGATTTCCATTCGACATTTTTAATGGACCTACTGTGTCTATAGATACAGTTTCGAAACTTGTTGTTGGTGTATTCGTTATTGTTAAACTCTCTTTGATATGTCTATGTATTTTATTTTTGTGACACTTTTCGCAGTTATTTATATATTCTTTCACCATTTTTCTCATGTTCTTCCATATGTAGCGTTGTTTTAATTTCAAAATAGTTTTCCTGATTCCTAAATGTCCGCCTGTTCGAGTATTATGATATTCATCTATCAATTTGTATTGTTGAAGAGTACTATTTATATTTCGTGGAGCTCTGTTTATTATTATCTTAATTGGCGAGGATTTATTAATTCTTAATTCATTATATTCTTTCTTGAATGCATTCATATCGATATTCTTAAATATATAATCTTGATCACAAAGGGCTATTTCCTTTATCTGTGATTTATTTAAATAACAATGTAGTTTCTCCAACATCGTACCTAGGCGCGAAGGGTCATCCTACATGTTATGTGCACAATATCTTTGTTCAATTTTATGGCGAGTTTACAATTCTTTTTCAATATAAATTTCAATGTCTTTAAATACCTAACGTCATTGAAAGATGTGCATTCCCAAATGTGGAGGTGATCAGTCCCCTTATGAGATAAGTCATTGCCTTCAATGCGCTCTTGGTGGGTACCCATATTCTTCATTATACTCGCATTATCGTTTTTTCTTACATCACTCGCATTATTATTTATTTTCTGTTTCGCCTTGCTCCTTGTTATTGCTAAAATCTCTTTCTCTCTACTTGTAGGAATCATATATTTTAAAATTTCGCTATCATATTTTGTGTTTGTGTTTATTTTACCTTGTTTGTACACAATTTCGAAATCATAATCTGACAGGTCTACTCGAATTCTTGTCATTTTTGACGATGGGTTTCTGTGAGAAAATAACGATACCAAAGGTCTATGGTCAGTGACCACTATAAACTTTCTACCAAAAAGATATGGTTTGAAGAAATTTATGCCCCAGTGTATGGCTAACAATTCCTTTTCGATTATTGGTTTATTTATATCGTGCTTCTGTAGCGATTTACTTGCATAAGATATCGGTAAATCGTGTCCGATTTCTCCTTGAGAGAGTACTGCACCTAAAGCAAAGTCGGATGCGTCCGTAGTTAGAATAAATGGTTTGTCAAAATTTGGATATTGAAGGACTGGTGGATGAATAAGTTTTTGTTTTAACTTGTTAAATGCTTTTTCGCATTCTTCTGACCATATAAAAGGTGTGCCTTTTTTCAAAAGTGAATTTAAACATTTCACTATGCTTGCATAATCCGGGACAAAACGCCTGTAATAGTTACAAAATGCAACAAATCTTCTTACTTCGTCTGCATTGTTTGGTTTAGGATATTTCAAAACTGCTTCGCACTTCGCAGGGTCTGTTCTTATGCCTTTATCGGTTATTAAATGTCCAAGATAAATCACTTCTGACTTGAGAAAATTACATTTATTTGCATTGAGTTTTAAATTATATTGCTGTAAACGGTGAAAGACTTTAATTAAGTTTTGGTTGTGGTGTTTTAACGAGCATCCGAAAACGATTATATCGTCGACGTATAGAAAAGCTTCGGAGTTTAAGCCGCTTAGCGCAATCGTAAGCATTCTCTGAAAACTGTTGGATGAGATTTTGTGACCAAAAGGCAAACGCTTGAATTGATAATGCCCATCTTGCGTTGAGAACGCGGTTAATGGTCTTGATTCTTGATCAAGCAGAATCTGGTGGAAAGAGTTGGTCATATCCAAAGTAGAAAAGTATTTAGCTCTCCCTAACATATCCAGTACATCCTCTAATCTCGTCAATGGGAATTTGTCATTGACTATTTTTTCGTTTAGCTTTCTGTAATCAACCACCAAACGCCAATTTTTGTTGTCATCATTGCTTTTTTTTGGTACCAGTAACAAAGGTGCGTTATAGGGGCTGACAGAAGGTTCAATAATGTTACTATCTAATAATCCTTTGACTTGATTTTTTATTTCGTTATATTGAGAATGCGGTAACCTATAGTTTTTAATATATACCGGTGTTGCATCTTTTAGAGATATCTGTTGCGTATAAAAGTTATTTGTCGAAATTTCTTCTCCTTCTAAGTGAAAAATGTATTGATATTTTCTGAATATTTCTTTAAGTTCTGTTTCAGACTGCATGCTCACGTTCAACGCGGTCATTAGCTTTTCAAATCTTTCGTCATTATTTCTTTTCGTTTCATTACTAATTGTTTTCAATATCGTGTAATTGCTCAATTTTTCTGTTTTTGGACTTAAATCATTTATAATAATCTCTTCGTCATTTACGTTCAATACTTTGATGTGGCAAATGCCATTTGATGGTGCTATGGAGTTGGCTAAAAATACTCCCTTAGTTATTTCTTGGTTCAATATAACACTGTCTTCTTTTAAGTTTAACTTAATAGGCAAAATTACTTCTGATCGAGGCGGTATTCTGTAAACCTCTTTTGATTGTGGTTTCGTAAACAAAGGAACGATATATTCGTCATTTTTTAAGTTGATTTGTACTGTATATGTTTCATAGTCAATCTTGCATATATAGTTCATCAAGAAATCTCTACCAATGATACCATCTGTTGTTATTGGAAAATCTTCATCTACAATGTGGAAATCGTTCATCGCTCTGTCCTTTCCAAGACGTAGTGATAACTTCGTTGTTCCTATAGTGTATAAATTTTCTTTCGCTATGCCGGTTAATCTGCATCTGTTTTCGTAATCTATATCAAGGTTGTTATTAATTATATTCTTACATATTGAGATATCTGCTCCTGTATCTATTAAAAATGTTAATTTATGTTTTGTTTGCTCACACGAAAGTGTGATATAATTTGTCAAGTTTTGAGATAATACATATATTTTCCTTTCTGTAGTTGGCCTTCCGGAAGTTCTTGTCCTTCCGGGCCGCTCTCGTTTCCCTGTTCATGTATGACTCGTACCTGCCGGTTATTGTGCCAATTAGTGTAATTACCGTTGTTCCTGTTATCATTGTTATTTCGTCTGATGTTGTTATTTGGGAGTCTTGTATTATTGTTATTGCCTCGGTAATTGCTATTTCTGCAGTTGTTGTTGTAACCTCTGTAACTGTTGTTTCTGTAGTTGTTATAATTACTGCGGTAAACATTGTTTGATTCGTTCGAACCCATGTTACTGGTTCTGTTACTATTGTCTCGGTGTCGTGAGCCTTGATTCCATGGTTGGTTGACTCGCCGGTTACCTTGTTCTTGTGTATTCCAATTTCTATTTATTCTCATAACGTTCCTAGGATGAACACTATTTGTGTTCTCAATATCTAACGCAAGGTTTATTGCTTCACTTAATTTTGTTGGTTGTGCTGCGAAAATCGTCGATTTAAGATCCTCATTGAGACCATTTTTGAACACTGTTAGTGCATAATTTTCATTCATTTGGGTTACCACGGCTTTCTGTTCCTTTGAAGCAGTTGCACCTAATTCACTTAACTGAAGTCTGTTCAATTCTGTCGTCAAGTTCATTATTTTGTCTTTATAAATAGAAACTGATAGGTTCCTTTGTACAAAATTTGATAATCGTGTGTGAATTTGCGCTGTCGTTAAGCAATCTATACGATTCGGCTAGTTTGTTTTTCAAATTATTGAAATCGTTTATATCGTCTACAAATCCTAAAGTTGTTCTAACTGTTGGACCTAGTTTTATGCTTTTAACGAACTCTACTAATAGTTTTTTAGATTCGTCATTGTATGTATTGTGTAGTATCTCCGTAATTTTCAGAAATGGTTCAAGTTCGTTGTAATGTCCGTTAAATATTGGTATTGCTTTTAAAGCAAGTTCTATGTTAAAGACTGCCATTTTATTTAAGTTATTGCAGAGTTTTCTTTCACTATTTTCTAATTCTGTTTCAGATCCCGAACTTTCACTTCCTTGTCTTAATTTCAACAATTATTCACTGCACTTGCTATTTGGTCAAATTTTTCTATGTCATCCTTGCTGGTAGAATTCTTTATTAGAGTTTCTCTAAGAGTTGCTAATTGTTTTTTTGTTTTTTCTATAAATGATAATGAATATCTTCTATTTGAAGCTTTACGTAATTTTGATAATATTTTCTGAGCTATTTCTAATTCCATTTATATAAAATTATTTATTTAAAATCATTTATTTGAATTATTTATGTAAACATTAATTTACAGACATTTACTACATATATACTTTAAATCGCATATTTCAAATTTGTTTTTGCCGATTCTAGTTTTAGACTTTTCGCATCTTAAACAGTTATAATGAAAACTATCGTTTTTATGTGACAAATATCTTATTTTACCTATGTCTACAATTTTTCTATCACATATGGTACAATATTTTTCAAATAGAAAGCTGAAACATCCCTGATAAAGACAACCAGTTTTTCTTTCTGACATATTAATATTTTATGAACCTTATTTGGTTAGTATTTTTTTTTTGTCTTTTTTTTTTTTAAAAAAAACTTTTTTTTTTTTTATTTTTTTTTATTTTACTAAACAGAATTATTTATGTTTCGTAGCATCTGTTTGCGTACGTAGTTCTTATAATACCTATTTATAATATATTGTATTGTAGCAAACATAAAAATAATACTAATAATTCCTACAATAGTTAAAAATCCGTTGTTTTCACCGCTGTTGCTGCCGCTGTTATTGTTGTTATTGTTGTTTATGACCTCCTTGTTGCTGAACCAGCCCATCTTAGTCCCTTCTGTTCGGACCGTAGTTTTGCTTTTCTTCAGTTATCTGCTTTAATAAACGCTGTTTTTGGGCCAGGTCACTTACTAGTGGTAGAATGTTATAGATCTCTGCTACCCGTTGACGAGCTAAGACTCGTTTACCACCTCGTTTCTTTTGTCTTCCGTTTGTAGATTGCGTGTTATTGGTTTGGCCTTGTAGTTGTAGCTTTCGTCGCTGCTGCCTTTCTTTGTATACTTCAATACTAATGGGCTTTGGTCCCGCTGTCTTAGGTGTCGGAACGTATACATGCACCGGTTGTTCGCTTTTTGATAACGCTTGTGGCACGTACTCTTCAAATTTTCTGGCGTTCTCTACTTCCTTTTCAAACAGCGCGTTGAAATCTTCCTCTGTGGACATTAGTTTTGCAGGCTGGAAATGGTCTGAATGAAGGATTGTGAGACAGGAACTTTGCAAGATTGGCGTTGGATTGTAGTTGCAGGAGTTGAAGGTGGCAGGATAGCAGGTCGCAGGATCGTAGGTAACAGGATCGCAGGTCGCAGGATCGCCATGAAGAGGTGTTTTGAATGAATAAAAGCAGGATCAATATTTTATGTCCCTAAGGTGCCGATCTATACGGCAAAATCTAAAAATGGCTTTACGCCGTACTTTGAAAATAAAAAAGAGTTCCCTTTTTTTAACCAAAAATTAACTAACTTTATTTAAATTATTCTCTGCTATATAAATCATACCAGTATTTTATTTTGCTGCTGCTTCCAAAACTCCTCCCATGTTTTCCAATGTAAGTAATAAAACTTTAGTTAACCAATAGATTGATCTATTGTGCAACATCTTTTTGTTAAAGAGTTCTTTTCATTTCTTTCATTCACACTAGTTTTAATAATAATTATGCTGAGCTTGCAAAGTCAATACAGCAACATTGTTTGCGTCAGTCGCTATGTAATACAAATCGTTTGACCCAGTGCCGTTATGAATGAAAGAAAATAAACAAAACGAAAATTAATTTATCAATTGCAATTCTTTAAATTGTGCCGAATTTCAATTATACCGTAAGCTTGTTGTGCTGTGCCACTACAATGGCATAACCAAGCCGGGTTGTGAACATTGTAATTGCCGACAACATCGATCTCGCTGTCAGGGAACATCCCTAAAATGTGCGTTATTGAATCAGAGAGAGAGTACAATTTGTTAAAAGCGGACTCCCTTCCTAAATTCGCACTTCTATACACGTAGCAAAAGTGCATCAAGTGCGAGCGAACCCTGAACTTCACCCACAAGGAAAAAACTCCGGATCGGTTACGCTCAGACTCCGCTCGCACTGATATGCTACATCTGATCTTATGTAAAGGGCGATGCCCCTATGCAGGGAAAACAATGGCAGTAAGTGTAAGTCATATACCCAGGTATATGAAAATCCAGTGGATCTGCATCCTCGCTCACCTGGGTTTCACTCAGTGCTATTATTTGAGGCCTATTAAGAGTACAGTTCACGCACATTGCAAAAATCTATACGAAAATGACCCGACATTTTCTTACAGTGTAAATTTCAAACCAAAAAAGGTATATGGGTAATTAGTTACAACTGCAAAGAGAGTAACACCGAGAGCATAAGCGAAAAGTACAGAGGCAAGTGTTATGCCTTTGCCTCAGCACAATTCTGTTCACAGTGCAACCTCACTCACAGTCGAAACTAAGAGGATGGATGGATAAACAGACGAACACGAAAAAAAAACAATTACTTAAGCTGCGACGAGCATAGAAAGCCCCTCGCGAGGTTAGCTAAAAAAAAACCCGAGCAATCCAGCGATGTTATTCTTGCTGCTGTCGGCTGTTGAAAAACAGGTTTCTGTGGATTTTGTTGTTGTTGTTGTTCAGCTGTGCTACGGAATTAGCTGCTGTTTTTCGTTTTTTTTTATTTTTTTCTTTTTATTTTGTTTTTGTCACTTGCACATATGTATATATATTTTTTTTTGTTTTGTTCGTTCTTATTGTTTTTATTAACATTTAATTTTAACACAAAACACTGACGGAACGATTGGACATATACAAACAAAACACAATTAATACAAAAAACAAGCAAGGGGAAGGTCGACCGGCACGTCCGTCCCCTTTGAAATACCGAACATCACTCAAGGTCACTGCATGACAAGAACATTGTCTAAGGACTTATTGAATTGCAGGATCGCCATGTAAGGATTTATAGTGTTGTGTATATTGACATATTAGAAAGCGTGTCACGCCAAATATTAATATGGCTTATGAGCCGCAGTGTTCATAAATATTTGTTTTGACTTAGGCTAGAGAGCCGCAGTTTAAGTCTTCAAAAATAATAACTATAAGGCTAAAGAGCCGCTTGAGTTAGTTTCTTGTCAAAAGATAACTTCTTTTATTTCTCAATTAATTTTCCTTATATATCATTTTTAACAGTATTTTCTTAAAACTAAAATAACCCTATTTTCAATACTTCTCCTATTTTTCCAGCTTATTAAATTTTTTATTAAAGAAAACCAAAAAAATTCTTTGATTTGATCATTATGCACTTCCCCTCAAAAAGATATATTTAATTTTCAATCATTGGCATTAATTAATAAATATATGTTTCAACCTTGATATTGAAAGTGTCGTTGGCAATAGTGCAGCCTAATGCTTGTTGTTGTTGTACTTATTTGTACACAGCTATTGTAAGCTGATGCTTGCAGTTATGCTAAAGCTGCTGGCTTCACGCTTATGCGGTGTCTGGCTGTACAAGCGAAGGGGTGAGAAAATTCATTTATGAATTTGATACTATTGCTTGTATATATGGTAAAAATGTTTACGTTAAATTTTCATTAATATCTTTGGGATCTTTGACTCGATTATAAATAATATTGATTTTATTGTTTTTGCCTTAAATTTGTTAACAGTAAAAAGAATGTGGGAAAAACAATTGTGTAAATTTAACAATGTTTATAGTGACTTTAAGAGTACACTACACCGTTACTCTTAAGCGAAAATTTATTCCCTAAGATAAATTTTTAAGATAGTGGAGGTTGAAAAAATATATGCTTATATGTAGTATATTTTGTACAATGTTTCATATTTGGCCATTTATAGAGAGAGAGTATAATATTATTTTATTGCTAATATTTTATAGTTATCTATTTTGAAATATCTGATTAAGTGTAAATAAGTTGTGTACTTAAATTAATATTTATTTTATTTCCTATCTGTATATTTATAATTAATGTTTCTTCTATACTGTTATTTTATTTAACTTAAATCTATTTAATTAAATACATATATGTTTAATTGTTTGTAAATTTTTTCTTAGCATATTATTGTGAACTTTCTTGTTCTTATTATTTATTTCTATAATTGAATTCACGTCTTCTCTTTTTACTATTTTATAAGGTCCGTGATATGGGCTTTGTGATTTCTTTCTACTTTCTAATTTTATTAAGACTAAATCGCCTTCTTGTAAGTCAGATACATTTACATTTTTATCATAACGAAGTTTTCTTTTTTGTTTTGCTATATTTATCATATTTTTGGCTTTTTCAATAGAGATTTTTAATCTTATTTTTAATTCGTTAGCATATTCGTCTATGTTATAAATTTTACAGTTATCCTTTGTTATATCATTTGACAGAGTTGGTAATTTTCCAAAAACCAATTCATAAGGAGAATAACAGGTGTCTACATGTGGAGTTGTGTTATATGCAAATGTGTAGTACGGAATCCATTTGTCCCATTCCCCGTCATCTGCGAAGAAAAGAAGGTACTCATTTAAAACCCTATGGTTTCTTTCAAGTGCTCCTATTGTTTCGTGATGATAAGGTGCTGAGAAAATTTGTTCTTGTTGCATACATTTTTCATAAGATCATTTGTAAACTGTTTCTCTGTCTGATTGCTTGTAAATATGGTAAAAATGTTTACGTTAAATTTTCATGAATATTTTTGGGATCTTTGACTCGATTATAAATAATATTGATTTTATTGTTTTTGCCATAAATTTGCTAACAGTAAAAAGAATGTGGGAAAAACAATTGTGTTAATATAACAATGTTTATAGTGACTTTAAGAGCACACTACAATTGTCTTCCCTGATAATAACCAATTCATTCTCTCGAACATTTTGTTAGTGATTCTTCCATTTTCGTTTTTCTTTTAATTGGTTGAGGTATTCGAGATTCCATCTTCTCCAGAATTCATGTTTAACCTGCGGTACTAGCTTCCATCTTGTTGCCAATGACCTTTCGGACTGTGGTGATCTTCTATCGACTTGTGCAGTTAGTGGTTCACTAATCAAGAAATATCCTGGTGCCAGAGCAGTCAAATCATTTGGATCTGTGGACATTTGTGTTATTGGTCGAGAATTTAAAATGGCTTCAATCTCAATGATCGAAGTTTCAAGCCTTTTGTATGTAAGGATCGAATTAAGGATTCGGTTTTGCTGATTTCACGGCTGCCTCCCATATTCCGCCAAAGTGTGGGGCCCGAGGTGGGATGAACTTGAAGTCGATTTCACGGTTGCTGCATGTTTTGGTGATTTTCTTCTCAGAAATATTTACAAACATGGCGTCGTTTAGTTCCTGCGATTTATTTTTGGCTCCGACAAAGTTGGTGGCATTATCGCAGTATAATGTATCGCAGCGCCCACGTCGAGATGTAAAACGCTTTAGTGATCCTATAAAGGCTTCGGTTGTCAAATCATTGACTAACTCTAGATGCACAGCCCTTGTAGCGAAACAGCAGAATATGGCAATATATGCTTTATGCGGTTTATTACCACGAATTTTGTAATTTATCCATAAAGGTCCACAAAAGTCTACTCCAGTTTTCAGAAATGGTCGTGCTTGAGTTATTCTGGATGCTGGAAGATCAACCTTGTACAACGTTCCTTGCCATTGATTTTTCTTTGATTATCCAAAATCGCTGCCTATATAATGCTTGCAAGGTCTGTGGACCGCAGTGCATATTATCGTTATGTAGCATAACCAAAATTAGATTTGTTATAGGATCGTTATATGGCAGCAGCATTTGATGCTTTGCATCGAATGGTAATGTCGATGCCTCTAAGCGTCCACCAACTCTCAGAATGTTCATTTCGTCTAAAAATGGTGACAAACTACTAAATGGACTTGCCTTTTTGAACTCCATGTATTTTTTCATATGTGTTATTTCATCCTTGAAATCAAAAGTTTGTATTGCTCTAACAATGACAGTTAATGCATGATCAAGCTCGGTGAGAGTAAGTATTGGATCCGCCAGTTGAATGTTGGTAGGAATTGGCCATTTAGAAACATCAAGATTGTTGTTTGGTTGACAAGGAATGACTCCAACTCCAAATGAGTTGATAAATTGTTGTTCAAAGATTGCAGCATGACATTGACCCGTTGCGTGGCTCTGCTGTTTGCTTTTCCGATGCCCTCAATGCAGATTGATGCGTCCCTTGGAATGATGGACAACCTTCTGATGAGTCGCTCGGAGATAATGTTGATTTGTGAACCAGAGTAAAATATTGCTCTAAATTCACCTAATCTTTCATTAGCCGCAGTTATTTTTATTTTCGCTGTTGCTAGTAAAACATAACCTTTACGAACTGGCATCGTGTTGGCTGCAGCTGATATGACTGCTATTCTTGAATCAGTTGCCTTAGTTGCATTTGAAACATCGCTTCTTCCTTCTAGATGCACCAGTGAATTGTGTCTCTTGTCGCACTTAGTTCATGTTCGTAATGGGCAGTTCTTTGCTGTATGATTTAGCTGGAAACACAAAGTTTATTTTTTTGCACCCAATTCAGTCTCTCTGGTGTAGATAATTGCAGAAATTTTTTGCAGAAACACAATGGATGATAGCTGATGTTGCATATCTGCAAGTATTTATATTCCTTTGTGTGGTCGCAACTGTAGTGAATGATCTAGTCATTGCCTGTGTACATGACGATTTATCTTTGGAACCGATCGACTCCATTGATTGGAATTGTAGTTCCAAAAATGACAAAAATTCATTGATTTTCAATAGCTCTTTTGGTCTTTCTAATGATTGCTCGAATCTAATGTGCATTGCTCTATCTAATTTTTTAATCAGTATATGCATTAGGAGTGGGTCTCAGGAAGTTTTTTCCACTCCGAGATTGTTTAAATCTAACAAACATTCTCTTGTTGTGTCATGTAGATTTTTTACCGAACCAGCTGTTGATGTACCGAGAGGTTACTCTAGTAATTTTTGGACCAAGGCTCCAACCTAGATTCGGTTGTTGTTATATCGATCTTGTAACAGCGTCCAAGCTGCATTGTAGTTTTCTTCAGTCAGTGACAAATGACTGATTAGCTTTTCGGCTTCTTAAGAAACATTTGATTTTAGATACCACATTTTTTGGATTAGTGGCAATGGTTCTTTATCTATCATTTGATTAAATAGATTGTATTACTCTTGCCATTTTAGGTCATCGCCGTTGAAATTCGGAATTGTCACCTATGGCAATGGTAGTGTAGTCTGCGCAGGATGATATCTTCCTGACGTTGATAATGGTGTGTTACTTGATTGAAGCTGATCTTCCTTAATAGAGAATTTGACCAGTTGTTGCCTCACCAAATCTCCTAATTCGTTGAATTCAGTTTGATCGAAACCTAATGAAGCTTGGTCCTCCAGTTTTTCCAATGCTTCATCCTGAAGGCTTCCAGTTGTTTCCATAATTTATTTATGGTGCTGATATTGACCTTGTAGAATTGAGATGTCTCCTCTTCTTGTGCAGCTTCTAGTGAATTGAGCAATCGCCGTAAAGCTGTCATGTGTTGGCCATGTGTTGATCGTATTATATTGTTGTTGCTCTGATTTTGTTCTAGCCCCATGGTTGGTTGCAGGTTTGTTAGCACCAGCATTTAGTCCTGATGCCTCATGTGATTCAAATCGTATGAACCCGGGTCTCCAGGTTCGATGAAGAGGCCACGAACTTCAACCAAATAATAAGCGTCTTTAATTATTTTAATAAGTGTGCGGGATCGGGTTGCGTTGGGAACGTAACTCCTCCCCTTATAAATTGGGGACTCTCCTAAGTCCGAATAATAGTATATGTATAAGAAAAATTGTAAATGTATATAACTATTATTTTTTTTTCTGATGTCTTTTAGCACATAAATTAAGTTTTAGGGTGAGAAGATTATTTTTCAAGAATAGTTTCGACATCTGGTTTGATTTGTAACATTTCAATCATCAATCATCTGTTTTACTAAAGGTGGCCTTGGGATTTGGTTTGAGATTTTGATTTTAAGTTATTTTTGTTTCTTACATAGTAAAATGACTATAGTCTGCTTTATGATAAGTAGATAATGATAGACTAGATAGATGATAGACTAATACTGCTTTTATGATAAGTATTGTGGAAAACCCAATTGCATAATTTATATTTTTATGAATTTTAAGTTCTTCGATATATCTTATGTTGTCAGAATGTTCCAATATTATTTTTTTAAATTTAAACTATTCTATTTCAGTAAAATGTACATCTTTTTCGTTTTCATAAGTATATGTTTCTTCTACTTTTACTTTCTTATTTTGGAAGGTTTGGTTTTTAATATTTATTTTATTTTAATTGTTGAATGAAATTAGGGGATTTTTATTTAAAATGAATTTTCCATCATTACAATTTTGAACCAATTCGATTTTATCTGCATTTTTTGTAACAATAGATCATCTTTTATTTCTTACATATGCAGTTTTTTGTTTAAAATGAATTCACAACTTTCCGTTACAATACAGTTTTTACTTCGCTTTAAATCTTTTACTAAACTGTTTTCCTCATATGAATATTTATTATTGATTTCTACAAAATATTCCTTAATATCATAATTATTTTCGTTTGATATTGGTACAATAACTTTTAAATCTAAATTAATAAAATCTTTAGGTATTTTGATAGCAATTACTATTTTACGCCCACTAGTCAAGACGCGTAGTCTAATTAATTATAATTTGAAAAAATCAATATTATATCTATTCATCTCTTCGGTTGATAGGATATTAGGGTGGAACATATTAAATTTTGCATTGTATTTGCATTGTATTGCATTTATCTTGAATAATGTTTATTTGTGTTTCGATAGACTTTAATATATGCATTTGATCAGAATACAATAAATGCTGGATTATTTCGTTATTTTTAATTTTCACATCTTTAAGTGACTGTTCAATTTTCATTCTGTCAGATTCTATGGTCGTTTTTAAAAGGTCAATACTCCTATTGAAATGCTCATTTACAATTATCTGGTGATTTAAAGTACCAATAGCGTTATGGATATTTGTATCGATAATTTTAAGGTGTTCGGTTATTTCTTCTCTATCTTCATTGTCCATTGTTCCAAAAGCCAATTTATATACATAAACTGCCTACGAGATTAATAAGGCCACATTTCTTCCTAATATCATTATTTGGAGAAATTGATCTCAATTTAGCTTTTAGTAAACTTATCTCTCTTTTTATCAGATCTTTGTTCATTAAACCCATATTTTCTATATTTTTCTCTAGAATATTTATTATGCTTGCAATTTCTGCAGTGTCTATAATGTGTAAAACCGAAATCATATTGTTAACTATCCTGTGTTAGTGCTGATTTGGTTCACTTGTAGAAAGCCATCTGCGCTCATTATCAGGGTTAGAAATATGGTTATCTGAAAATTTAAGTGGTCTTTTGATGTAAGTAGTGTGGATGTTATTTAAATTAGTTCTGACAAATTTTGGTTCGTCGTTATGTCTCCAACTTTTATAACTTTTAATGAAACCTTTTCTCGTTGCTATATAATTTTCTCTACTACTATTTCTTTTGTTAAGCATATTATTTTTTATTTGTATTATTCTTTCTTTAATGGTTTTATGATCTACTCTGTTTTCCTGAACTTCCAGGGGGGTTGTTTTAATTGTGGAATGATAAGAAGTGTAATAAAACCTTAGGGCTTAAAGGAATTGTGTTTTTATTGGAAGTTTTTCTTCCGTATTTAAAATCCTAATTCGTTCAGTTAGCGTATTATTGAGCCTCTCGATGTCTGAATTCCCAGTATGACTATTGGGCTTAGTAGCATGAAAAGAAATATTTTCAGTATTCAGAAAATCTCGAATACTTTGTGAATTAAATTCATTATCGAAAATGAACTTCTTTACTTACCCTTTTATCGCTAAAAATTGTCTAAACTTCTTAATGATTGTTTGGTGATTTCTGTCTGGTAGATAGAAGCTAATTGCGTGTTTTGAAAATTTATCTGTTAAAATAATGAAAGAGAGTTTGCTATTAGTATAGGTATCAACATGGATTATCTCGTTGATTGTCGAAGGTGTCTCGGTTAGACT
Organism: Pherbina coryleti; assembly: GCA_943735915.1. Taxonomy (NCBI): domain Eukaryota; kingdom Metazoa; phylum Arthropoda; class Insecta; order Diptera; family Sciomyzidae; genus Pherbina; species Pherbina coryleti. The sequence continues at coordinate 43,389,764 of OX030952.1, read as the reverse complement.
AAACTTGTTTTTTTTTTTGCTATCGTATTTTGCTGACCTACAAATATCGCAATTATTAATTATTTTATGGATTGTTATTTTTAATTCAGGATTATATATGTTTGTATTATATATGAATTTGTTTGTAATTCCTTCGTATGTAGGACCTGAGCGACCCGTTTCGTATTTGTGAAACAATGGAATTTGTTTTTTAAGTTCGTTTTCATCATCGATATCTTTGGCAAAATGTGAACATTTAACAAATGAATAATTTTCCTATCTGGGAAAATTTTAATCAGTTGTTGTTGTAATTTTTTATAATCGTGATCACTTGATTGGAGTAAATTATAATCTTGCCCTTGTTTTTTTTTAGCTTTTTTAGCTTTGAACCAAGGATTTAAGGTGGAATACCTATTCAGTCAAGTCTGCCTTGGTTCGAAATGGGGTGATAGATTAGTGGGAAGGAAAGGGCAATCAAGAGCAACACGTTTAGGATGTTCTAAGCGTGGTGGAAAGCCAAAGAAACATGTGAATTTGAATCAGAGGCAAGTGTTATGCCTTTACCTCAGTCAATTCAAGTTATAAGTCAATCTCATCCACAAACTTCTCTACCATCAACTACAACTTCATGTCGTAAATATTGATGAATTTTTAATTTCAGTTGATTAGAAATGAGGATAGAAAACTTAGAAAGGTTTAAATCGAACCCGGGACCTCTGGGGTGACAGTCGAGCACATTACCAACGCGACTACCGAGGCGTCAATGGGATGTGATCATTTAAATTCTCTTCTTGGGAATGAATCGTTTGATCTTCTACTGAACCATTATCGTTATGAAATTCCTCCATTGTGTTCAAATTTTCAACACGGAGTTCAAACATTTGATTTAATTCGCTAACATAGTCTTCGTCATCTGTGGTGTTAATTTCATTTGTATTAGTATTTATTCTACTTAAAAAGTCAGCGATTTTATTTTCTTTCCCCTATAATATCTTATGTGTTATTCTTTGACTTTTAGGCGAGTCGCGCCACAATATTAGGCCACAAGGCCGCTCTTAAGGTACTTGAAAATAAAAACAATGGCAACAATGCCGTTAGTATGCTTAACTTCAAGTCTGTTCTTTATTTGGCGAGCACCCGATTTTATAGGGGTTCAAGTCTGTTCTTTATTTGAGTTCTTACAATTGAGTTTTTTCTTAAAACTAACAAAAGAATTGAGTGCTTACATACTATTACATATTCTTACTTTCAAATATTCTTACATAGCATATTCTTATGGTGTCACACATTTGCAAATGTAAGAAAAGCTTACACTGCATTTTGCACAGCTCAATCAAATGGCTTACTTGCTGTGAGCGAAATAGTGACCCAATTATTAAATGTTGTAACATCAAATAATAAGAACTTAAAGTACCCTACACTAAGCATGTTATATTAAAGTGGTAAAGTGTGGTACACTACACCCTTACCCTAAAGATGAAAATTATTTTTGTAAGATTAAATAAACTTAAATGATTTTCATTAAATTTATTGTTTTAATATATATATTTCAGATGATGCTTACTGAATAATAATTAAAGTACAAATTTTTAAACATTATTAAACCTTTTTAAGTTGTTATTATGTAATTCTTTAAGTTTTCCATTCTTATCAATTATTGAATTCACTCCTAATCTTTTAATTATTTTAAATGGACCAATATATGGTGAAACATTCTTTTTTCTATTTTCTACTTTTACTAAAACTAAATCTCCTATATTAAAGTTTGAAGGATTACTATTTTTATCAAATTCCAATTTTCTCTTATTCTTCACTATACTTATTAGTTCTTTAGCTTTCTGTTGGTATACTTTTAGTCTATTCTTTAACTCTACTGCATAATCATCTAAGTTATAATGTATGGTTTTACTGTTTGATATCTCATTTGGTAAATAAGGTAATTTGCCAAATACTAACTCATAAGGTGAATAATTGTTATTAATATGAGGGGTTGTATTATATGTGAATGTATAATAAGGAATCCATTTGTCCCACTCATAGTCGTTTGCCATTGTTAAAAGGTATTCGTTAAGTACCCTATGGTTTCTTTCTAATGCTCCTATGGTTTCATGATGATATGGGGTTGAAAATATTTGCTTAATTTGTAACAATTTACATACGTTTTTCATTAATTCATTAATAAACTCTGTCCCTCTATCGGATTTCAATTCTTTAAAACAACCATATTTTAATATGAGCTGCTCGACAAGCGTTGTTGCAACGGTTCTTGCATCTTTTGTCGGCATTGGATGTGCTATAACGAATTTCGTTAAGTCACATTGCGTCGTTAAAATATATCTATAACCATTTGAAATTCTTAATGGTCCGACAGTATCAACTGATACTTTTTCAAAACTTGTATTTGGTGTGTCTGTAATTGTTAAGCGTTCTTTAATATGTTTAGTTTGTTTACATTTTTGACATATTTCGCAATTGTTTATAAAAGATTTTACCATTCGTCTCATATTTTTCCAAATGTATTTTTGCTTTAATTTGTTAACGACTTTTGTTATTCCCAAATGACCGCCGTGAATTGAATTATGATATTCGTCAATTAATTTATATTTTATTACTTCATCTCTTATTTGCTTAGGGGGTTCATATATTAATATTTTTATACTCTTGCCATGGTCTTTAAAATATTTCTGCTGCAGTTCATTATACAATTTTTTAAATTCTTCTTTTGGTACCAAATTAAATATGTTATCGTTATTCTTTAACGCGAGCTCGTAAATTTTCATTGCGTTCATTTTAGACGTTAACTTCTCTAGAGTCAAAACTAATTTTGCTAGATTTTCGCTACATCTCACAATTACTTTATTCTTTATTCTTTTTATATAAATATACTTTTTCTTGCATGCATGCTTGTTATCAACTAAAAATTCTATTCCTACTACGTTCTTAAGATCAGAAATGGACGTGCAGTCCCAAATATGAAGTTGATCAGGCTCCGATGGGTTACTACAGTTCTCATTCTCGGTAGGATTTTCGCGCTTTTTTTCATTATTCTTCATACCCCTTGTTATTACTAGTGTTTTCTTGGCGTCATTGTTTCTATCATTGGGAATCATATTTTTTAAAATGTCTGAGTCGATTTTTATTCGTGATAGTGCGTCCGCGTTGGTATTCATTTTGCCTTGTTTGTAAACTATTTCGAAATCATAGTCGCTTAAGTCCAAACGTATTCTAGTCATTTTAGAGGAAGGGTTCTTATGTGAAAATAGAGATACTAGTGGCCTATGGTCAGTTACTACCATAAATTTCTTTCCGTATAAGTAAGGTCTAAAGAAATTTATTCCCCAATGAATTGCTAAAAGCTCTTTCTCTATTACTGCTTTATTTAAATCGTGTTTCAAAAGTGATTTGCTAGCGTATGAAATGGGTAAATCTTCACCAATTTCACCTTGTGAAAGTACTGCTCCTAGAGCATAATCTGATGCATCTGTAGTTAAAATGAAAGGTTTATCAAAATCTGGATATTTTAGAATTTGTGGACTTATAAGTTTTTCTTTTAAATTTAAAAATGCTTTTTGACAATCTGATGTCCAGTTAAAGGGTTCTTTCTTTTTTAATAAATTATTGAGGCATTTGGCTATATCTGCAAAGTTTGGGATGAATCTCCTGTAGTAATTACAAAATGCTCCGAAACGTCTTACCTCGTCAGCATTTGTTGGTACTGGGTATTGTTCAATTATTTTATATTTTGCAGGATCAGTTTTTATTCCCTCTTTCGTTATCAAATGTCCTAAATAGACAACTTCTGATTTTAAAAAATTACACTTGCTTGCATTTAACTTTAAGTTAAATTTATCAAGTCTTTTTAAAACTTTAATGAGATTGTTGTTATGATGGTTTAAACTACAACCAAAAACAATAATGTCATCAACATATAAAAACGCATTCGCATCTAAGCCACTTAGTGCGATAGTCAACATCCTTTGAAAGCTGTTAGATGAAATTTTTAACCCAAAGGGTAATCTCTTAAATTGATAGTGACCGTCTGGTGTTGAAAATGCTGTTAATGGTCGTGAACTACTGTCTAACTCTATTTGATGAAATGAACTTGTCATGTCTAGTGTTGAAAAATATTTTGCTCTACCGAGCTTATCTAATACGTCTTCTAGTCTCGTTAACGGATATTTATCGTTTATTATTTTCTTATTTAATTGTCTAAAATCTACAACTAAGCGCCATTTCTTTTCGTTTGTTTCACTCTTTTTGGGTACTATTAAAAGTGGTGAGTTGTATGGGCTTATTGAGTGTTCTATTATGTCATCGTTCAAAAGTTTTTGTACTTGATTATTTATTTCGTCAAGTTGTGTGTGAGGAAGTCTGTAATTCTTTATGTAAACGGGTGTGTCATTTTCAGTATTAATATGTTGTGTATAAAAATTATTTGTTGTCAATGGTTCTTTGTCAAGATGAAATACGTTCTGGAAAAGTTTTGAAAATTGGTATTAATGAATTCCTTGCTTTTAAATCATAACCTTCGATATTTAAAATTTGTAAAAGTTTCTCTAATCTATTTTGATTATTTCCACTTTTTTTAGATATTTTAACAATTTCATAATTTTTTAAAGGTTGTATATCAAAATTTATATTATTCAAAGTTTCTTGTTTGTCATTTATGTTTAATAATTTTACATGGCTAATGCCATAAGCTGGTATGATAACGCTTCCAACAAAAATTCCATTTGCTATTTCTTTATTTAATACCACGCTATCTTCACTTAAATTTATGTTTATTGGATGTATAATCTCTGATTTGGCTGGTATTGTTATATTTGAAATATTATAACAATAATTTTTATTGTCGTTAAAATACGTTGGAATAATAATTTCTTCATTGTTAATTGAAATTGTTAGAGTAAAAGTTTCGTAATCAATTTTGCACATATTTTTAGACAAAAAATCTCTACCTAAAATTCCATCTGTATTAATTGGAAAATTGGAATCTACTATGTGAAAAATTTGTTTAATATTTACGTTTGAGAATTTTAAATCTAATGCCCGGTTTCACCAACATTCATTTAACGCCCTTTTAGCTAACACGCTGTTAAAATTTAACATGCCAGTAAATTTATTTATGTTTCACCAAACATCAAATGATAAGTTTGAAACACGCTGTTAGCGCTAAAGGTACAGTACGAATCAAATGTAATTATGACATAAAAAAAAAAATAAATAAATAACTGGCCATTTCAGCCCTTGAAAGGACTTTGACCTAGCTTCTTATGATCAATTGTGTTGTGCGTGTTATTAAGTTTGTACACAATTAACCGAGAACCGGACCTACATGCTTAACGCCGACTCCGAACGGCGATGAACGGAATGTTCTCGTTCTCAAGAAGCTTTACATGGCATTTTGATTACTCTCTGAGTTTTGCCATTGTCTGCAGAGAGGTGGCGGCCGTACAGAAAAATTATTTTAATTCAAAAAAATAATTTTCTGTCGCTGCTGGGGTTCGAACCTGGGTCTCCAAAGTTCTTTGACATAGCGGCCACGCACTTTAACCAACTACGCCACGGACGCCACTAATTTGACATTCTCAACGTTATTTGAAATAAAATTTAAATTTTTATGACCGCAACATGGAAAAAGAAAACCTAACAAAAAGGCGTGGTAAAAACTTTGCGTGGAGGAGGAAAAGCTCAATCTTGTGCATCTAAGAGTAAATACTTATAAGAGAACCATTGAAAACAAGGCGACGGATGGTGTCACACTGGCAGAAAAAAAAAATGTCTGGATGAAAGTAGCTACCGTTTTTAATAGCAGCTTTGCTAAAACTGGCGAGAGAACTCCACAGCAACTAAAGCAAGTGTATGAAAGCATGAAACACAAAACCAAGAAGCAAATGTCCAGCAATAAGGTACTATATTATTTAAGTTGTTCCATTAGAAATAACATGCATGCTTAAAGGTGGAGTTGTACAAAACTGGAGGTGGTTTAGCAAATTCCTTACCGCTAAGTGGACTACAGGAAAAGATTGCTGCTATGGGCGGCTTTCAATTTTCTCCAGCCAATAACTCATACGATTCGAATGCAGATTTTGAAGAGGAATTTCTAGAAGAAATTTACGACGTTGAAGAATGTCCGGTTATTTCTGACCACGTCAATATATCCTCAAGCGAAGTTGTAATAGTTAATGCGACTGAATTAGCAAAAGAATGTGAACACGAACATGCAAATGTTGCTCCATTGGAAGACGAACTTCAGGCAAATAAAGAGAAGTCACCTTTTGAAAAGGATATAAGAAAATCTTTTGTTCGCAGGGCTAAGGAAAGTAAGCGCAGAGAGGTCAAAGTTGAACGTGTTTCCAATGAGGAATTGATTTAGAAAGTTAAGCTGCAAAAAGAAATTCAACTTTTTGATGCCGAGTTGGAGTTGAAGCAGATTGAGCTCCAAATAAAAAAGGCAGCACTGAAGAAACTTAATTTAAAATAGACGTTTTATTATTAAAAAAAATAAAGCAATTAATAAAACTATAGTTTATCATAATCTGCTAAAAAGTGTGTCAATTAGTGCTGTGCGAACAGAGAAAATTCGTGGGCGCACAATTTGTTGTTGGCCCTCATCTTCAGATGATCATGACGATGATAATAAAGCTAACAATCTAAAAGAAAGTTGTTTATTATTAAGAACCCATTGTAATATTGAAGAAATATTGCCTATTCATATCACAGCTGTTTTTCTTTTTATGAAATGTCAAATTAAAATAGTTTATATTTTAAATAAATGAAAAAGTTGTCTATGGAAATTAAGATTCTTTAATTTTAGGTCGCTGTTAAAAATTTTAACTGACCAAAAACCACCACCTAATTTACTGAATAACTTATCAGCCTGTTAACGTTAAAAGTGTTTGGTGAAACGGAATTTATGCTTGTAAACATTTAGCAGACTGTTAAATATTTAAAAGAGCTTGGTGAAACCGGGCATAAGTCAATTGTTCCTAAAGAGAATATTTCATCTTTTGTTATCCCGGTTAGTTTACATTTGTCATTTGGATAATAAAAATTGTCATCATTTAATTTTTGTGTCTTGCAAAGCGAAATGTCTGCACCAGTGTCTATGAGAAAGGTCAGTTGTTTTGTTGCATTATTGCAGTTTATTAAAATGTAGTTCGTTATTTTATCCGATATTTTGTATATTTTCAGTTTCTGTTTTGGCGTTCTGGAATATTTACTTATTCCGCGCCTCTCACGTTTCCCTGTTGGTCAGCCGTTGGTCTGTCCTCATTATCATGTTCAGTTTCTTCACTACTGATTGTTCGTATGTTGCGTCTTGGGTTTCTATTGTTGTTGAAATTTTGGTCATCGTTGTTATTATAATTTCTGTTTCCAGAATTTGTGTTGCGATTGCTATTTTGGTTTCGGTTTCCAAAAGAAGTGTTACGGTTATTGCCTCTAAAATTGTTCTGACTTCTGTCGTCGTAGTACTGCATGTTGTTGTTATTATTTTGTCGGTTGTTGTTAAACTCTCTATTGCTGTTGTTGTTGTTGTAGCGTCTGTTGTTGTTGTTAAAATTTCTTCGTTTGTTTCGGTTATTATTAAAATAATTGTTTCTATTATTTTGTGAACTAAAATGCATAACAGAATTTGTTTGCGTTTGTTCAAGTTCAAGTGACAAATTAACTGCCTCAATAAAAGAATTTGGTTGTGCCGCGAAAACAGTTTGTTTTACATTTTCTTCAATACCGTTTTTAAAAATTGTCAGGGCATATTTTTCGTTCATTTTCGTTATGGCAGTTTTTTCGGGAGTAGTTGCATTTGCACCTAGTTCTGAGATTTGTAAAGTATTTAAATCATTGATGAGTGACAGAATTTTATCTTTGAAAACACTTATCGGTTGACGTCTTTGTGTCAGACTAGATAGTGTTGTATGTATTTGTGGAATTGTTAACGGGTTTTTATATGATGAAGTTAGTATGTTTTTTAACTCATCGTAAGTAGTTGGTGTTGAAACAGAAAAAATTGCGGATTTTACATTACCGCTTAGTTTAATACTAATTATTAAATCTATTAATTTTGGTTTTGAATCTGTATTAAGTCCATCATATAATAGTTTTGTAATTTTTAGGAAAGCATCTAATTCTTTATAATTACCACTAAATAAAGGTATTGCCTTGATGGCAAGGTCTATGTTTAGTTCTGTCATTTTTGATTCCTTTGCAACCTCTTCTATACTATCTATTTGTTCATGTAATAAAGTTTTTGCTAATATATATTTTTCTTCAAATTGTTTTTTTATTAAACTAAAATCTGCTTGTTCTTTTAGCTCAACTTTTTGTGTAAGTTCTATAAATCTATTTTTATAATCTTCCAATTCTTCTAATTTTGCTTCTACAGTTTCTTGTCTATATTTTCTGTTCGAACTCTTTTTTATATTTTTGATTATTCTCTCTATAGACTCTACAACTTCTTTAGCTCTTTCCATTTATATGGATGTATAGTTTTATGTTGAAAAAATATTTTTTTTTTTTTTTTTTTTTTTTTTTTTTACTTAAACATTATTAGATGCATTTAATTTTTTATTAATATAGTTCTTATAGTACATGTGTACTTTGTATGCTATATAAAATATTATAAACATTAC